>OX375878.1:20506199-22906199 GCA_947359465.1 Metellina segmentata | reverse complement strand
ATACATTTTGTAACTACAAGCACTTTATGCTTCTTCCGTCTTTTTTGCAACAAGACAACATTATTCCTTTCTAAACTTTTATTCTTTTCAGCAATATCTATTGAACTTATAACAATTTTTATAAGTTTCTATAGTCAGTTCTGGTTGTTCTTTAATGTATTCCTTATGAATCCTCTTACAAGAACATGTAGAATGTAGGACACTTCTACATGATGCAATGCCAATTAAGGTCTTAATGGTCTGTAAGAGCATTCACTTTCAAATCATACTTTTATGTTTCACTGAAGGATATCTTAAAGCTATTTGTCACATGCCTAACATGGCATTTGAACTCTTCTTTCGGAAAACAGTGGACATGGAAACATTTCTCCACATATTTTATATCCTTTCAGCTGGAACTTTCAATGCTTTACTAATACTGAATTCTTTATTTGAATGTTGGGGATTTATATCGTGTTTAACAAGCAAGAAAATAGTTTAAAGCACAATTGATTGTTTATAAAACTGAAGGTAAAAATTTACTTGGAGTTCTAAAATTTGAGCATTCTACTTGATGTTTTATGGTTCCAGTATTATAATAACTCATTTTTTAATACTTCGCAAAAACTCGTGTCCAATTGTTTTACTCTCAGATTTAGCTTATAAAAGCTACAGGGGTTGGACAAAATAATGTGAACACCTGTGAAAAGATAATTTTTTTTATTAGTAGGCCGTTGGTCCTCTTTTTGCATGAACTACAACTTGTATCCGACGTGAAATTGACAAATGCAAGTCAAGTACAACATTCAGAGGGATACGTTCCCACTCAAATTGCAAAAAAGCCACTAATTCAGAAAGTGTCCTTGGAAGGGGGGAATCGATTGCGCAGCTTGTTTTCCAAAATACCCCACAAAGGTTCAATTACATTGAGATCAGGGGACTGAGGGGGCCAGATGAGGTGCTCTATTTCATCGTCGTGTTCATAAAACCAGTCTCGGACAATTCCACAGGTGTGAATGGGGGTATTATCATCTTGGAAGACTGGTTGTTTATCAGGAAACACAGTTTGCACCATTGGGTGAAGATGGTCGGCTAGAAGACTGACATAATCCACTCCTGTAACACGGCCATTCAGAACAACAAGTGGGCCAAGACCACGATGTGATATCGCACCCCAGATCATCACTGAACCGCCGCCATGCTTAACCATAGTCCGAAGACAGACAATTTGATAGGCTTCTGGTGGCGTTCTCCAAACGTAAACATTTGTCGGGAATAATGTGTACGACGATTCGTCTGACCATATTACTTTCTCCCATTGTTGTTGTGTCCAATTTTTATGCTCGCGACACCATATTCGTCGCTTCAAGGCATACGAATGGTTTTTAAATAGCCGCTATACCATGAATATTTGCCATATGCAGTTCACGCCGGATTGTTTTTGATGAAACTGCTTCCTGTAGATGTGTGTTCATCTCAGATGTTATCTGGGATGCTGTTGTCTTGTGTTTTTTTGCCACAATCCTCTTCAAAACCCTTGTATCTCTGTTATTCAGGTTCGATTTTCGATCACTGTTTTGCTTTTTAGATGATGTTTTTTTTTTCTGTTTCAAATATGCTGACATTACAGTCGACACTGTACTTTCCCCAATACCTAGAAGGGTGGCCGTTATCGTTACTGAGGCTCCAGCAAGACAAGCCCCGACAATCATGCCTCCTTCGAAATCAGAGAGGTCAGCCATAACGCAATTTTAACACAAAAATATATTTCGCATCAAGATTTTGCGATAGATTATTCAGGAATTAGATATATATATATTTGCTTCCGAACTAAGTTGTAGAAGCTATGAAAAAGTAAAAAAGTATTTTCCGTACAGCTTAAATGATATTTATAAATATACTTATTTATAAATTTACTTAATGAAGCATTTTTCTATGTAAGAAAATTGTATAATCTAATTCAATCAAATTTTTAATAAAATCAACATTTTAGCATTTCAACCCGAGCAATGTCAGGTTATTCAGCGAGTAAGATATATTTATTAGCCGTTACAAATTTTAAAAATTTGCAAACATCTTGTTGCAAAGCGCTTTGTTTCCTATTTTTAGCCCATTCTTCGTTATTTAACGTTCTGTACAGGGGTAAAGATAATAAATAAAAAAACTTTTCTGCTCTATTGCAAAAGGGATTTCTTTTCTTTTCAGACGATCCTTATGTATATGTTGGAAAACAATATTGTTCATATTTTTTTCAGGATTTATTCAGCTAAATTCATCATTAAGGACTCAAAATATGAAAAAAAAATCATTTTTTTTGCTATCTTAAAAAATAATATAGATATTTCTGAATAAAATTTACCTAATTTTTTATTACCTTCATTAATTTTTTTTACCATCAGTAGAACCAGAAATATCCAACTTTTTACAAACATGAAAACTGCAAATCAAACGAGCGTTCATAATTTTAAACGCTCTTTTTCTACTTTTGTGTTAAATGGGATTTCAATAGTGAAAATCGATATAACTTAAAAACTACTGGTCAAAAATTAACGAAATTTTCTACATTTGCTTTTCGAATATATTTCTTTAATTTGTCTTCAGCAATTGTGTATTTATATATATATGTTATTTTTTTCTATAATTTTTCGAACTTTGTGTACTATGTGTTTTATGTAGTTTTTGAACTAAATATTTAAAAAAAATTCTTTTTAGTTGTTTTAACCAAAAATCACGAAGACAATTTATAGTATGACCTTTTAGAAGTTAATTAATGCAAAAATGAAGTGATTTGTTATAAAATATTTTAAGATATATCAATTTTGCCCAACGTCAAAATTTTGACATTTTTAATTTTAATTTTTAAAACATTTTAAGTTTTGTTAATATAAAATAGTTATAATTGCAAAATACAATGTATACCTACACAAAACATTTCAGAACAAAAACTTTGAGTCCCGGACTTTCTTAAACATTTAAACTCTGCGCGAAATGAATACATCTTAAGAATCATTCTTCATGCGAGCATGTTTGTTGCATAACACATTAAACTGGCCTCGTCCTCTGTCCTTTCAATTTATATGAAACAATGGGAGAGTTTTCATGTAGAATTGTGTCTTGGAGTGGAGCAGCCTGCATTTTCAACCTCTCAAGCAAGTCAACAATTTCAATACGAGAGAGAAAAACGCGTTCGAACGTTTTTCTATATTTCCATCCTAGAAATCCCCGAGCTTTTGAAAACATGTATTCAATTCTTTCTTTACTCGGAATGGGTTCGAAAGGAGGCAAAAACAAAGCATAACTTTCAGAAGACTTGAGAAAAATGCATGGGGGTGCTGCTTTCACTCCGTGTTTATTCTGCAAAAGAATAGAGGAACGTCTTTGATCTTTCAGGTGTGGTTCCACGAAAATGTATCTTGTTTTGTCAAGTATAACGTGATTTATTATCATTGCTGTAGCCATCCTCTTCCTCAAAGAACGAGGATCGTTAATCCTGAAAGAAAACAAACTAAGGAGATTTTGTAAAATATTGAAATGGCTTTGAGTATACATTAGAAATTCAAGCCATTCATTTAAAAGTACGAGATCAGAGGATAAAATTTTTGTACTATAATGATTCCAATATATACAATACGTTCTATAAAAATGCACATAAAATTGTTTAATATCGCTTACTTATCCGTATAATACTATTATATTTACTATTATTATAACTTACAATCCTTAAACTCTATTATTACTTATTATTCCATTATTTAAAGATACACTACGTAAACCATAATACCCATTAATTATAGATACTGTAAATGTACGTAACGTGCTATCAAAATTTGCGTATAAGATTGTTTAAAATTGCTTACTTATCGGTATTTAATAATATTATAATTACTTATACAATTACATTTACTATTACTATTACTTATAATCCCTTAAACTCTCTATTATTACTTATTATACACTACGTATACGCTAATACCCATTAATTATAGGTACTGTAAATATAAGTGCTTTCAAAATTGCGCATAAGATTAAAATCTGTTACTTATCCGTATTTAATAATACTCATAATTACTTATACATACTTTATTACATGTACCTATTATTATTACTTATAATCCATTAAACTCTAATATTATTTATGTAGGGGTGAAACTGCAAACCTCCCCCACGCCTCATCACCAGCGCCCTCTACCTCCTATGGGCTACGCGAGCAGCGAACGAGGAGAAGGAAGTCAAACAAAAAAGAGGAAAGACGTTCCTCTGATGTTCGGACCGGACTTGAATGAGCAATACGTGCTCACCGTTATAACTGTTTGTGGCTTAGACATGTCAGACGGGCTTTGCTATTTTGTACTCGCCATATGAACACTCACTTGTAAATATCATCAGCTTCACCTTTTTCATTAAATATTAAGTTCACCGGAACTGTGTGTGAACTCAATTATTACATTTATTATCCCTTTATTATACACTACGCATACCATAATACCCATTACTAATAGGTATTTTAATGTACGTAACGTGCTATCAAAATTTGCGCATAAGATTGTTTAAAATTTTAAAAACTACTTTAAAGAAAGTGTGAAGTACCTTATCGAAATATTTCTCATAGCCAAGTTTTGTACTGCGATCCACAGGTTGAGGACTATTGGAGTGCAGATGGATAGAAACCTCCGTAATTCCATATGACGCCAATCTTAGTTTCCTATCGTTGGGTTTCCACAAAAGGTTAAGAGCTCCGAACCTAAATTAATTTATCATCAACTTATCGTAACTTTTCCTTGAAAACGGAGTTAGAAAACCCTGAAACGCGATTAACCAAAGCAGGAGTGTTCCCGTCTTGTCGAAGTTGAGGGGAGAATCGCATTAAGTAGACTTGCACCGGTTGAACATTAGACTTAAGTGGGGAGATGAAAGGGAAGTGGGATTTCTTTACATCGCTGAACGAAAATCAGGAGACCTTTTCGCCGGGATATATCTTAGAATGGATGAATTGGCTTGGTTGTGAAGAGGAGTCTATATTTAGCGTGGCATTGAACATTAAAAATTTAGATTTCTTTTTCGAACTCTTGCTTAATATCTGGAGCGGACCGTCGTCATAGCAACCGAGAATATTCTATTCATGAGAAGGAAAGTGTTTTTGAAATGTTTTCGAAGCCGACAGGTGGCGGTAATTGTTTTTTAACTCGACTCGCAGCTAGATCGAGACTCTGGGGGCCGAACATAAATTAGTAGAAGTAGGTATTATGTTGAATGTTTGGATGCGAAGCACTTACAAAGCTCTATAATCTAATTGAAGTATTTTCAGTAGATATAATACCTAGAGTTACAACAGGCTATGATAGCCTAGTTGGAAAGGCAACGTATTAGCAATCGCAGGGTTGCGTGTTGCGAAACTTGGTACACCCAAAAGACAGTCACATACACGGGAATTGGTGCACGTTGAATGTGTCGTTACCTCAAATTCCCTCACGTTGGGGAAGTGTGGAAGTTTGGAGAGTGGTGTTCCATCTCAAGTTTTGTTCGCGTCATTTCACCGTGGTTCAAAATTAAGAGTCGTTGTTTTTTAATCTTTCACTTCGGGATTGTTCCCGGACCGTCACCAATAGCACATGGTTGCCAAGTGTTTCGGAACTTCCGGATATTGTATGGTTCACTGCGGATAGTATAAGTTGTTACCTGATCTCACGCTCAAAGTTATTTTGATTCTTCACAGTAACGCATGTGAAAGTGTGTTTACTGTTCTATCAAAACATCTGACTGATAACAGGTGTCACTTAGGACATAAAACTTTATAGAGGTTATTGAAAAATGCAATGCAGGTGGAAATGTATGTTATGATACTATATTCTCAGTACATTAGTTGCAAAAAGAAAAAAGGCAAGTCATTCAGCTGTTAATGTGCAATTCCTATGGCGCTTCTGACGCATGCGGCTGATGCAGAGAACTACTACAATGGGATGTTACAGGTTCGTTGGGGTCAATTACATTCTAATTTTCACTGATAACAACTGATTTTCACACATGTTAAATCGTATTAAAGAAAACAAATAGTTCTTTAAAATGAGCTATAAAACATGAAAATCCGTTAAGTAATAAAAGTGCTGTTATAGTTTTAAGTCGGGACGATTATGGAACTGTTTCCCACAATAAGTCAGCTACGAAACGCCAGCCGTACTGCAATAGACGCACTGCGTCAGCCGCATGCGTCAGAAGCGCTATAGGAATTGCACCTTTAAAAGAAATGAATTTGTTCAAAAGGATTCTGAAAAAGTATTTACTGTCATAGGACCTAAGTAATGATGTAAGTAGAAATATGCATGATGATTATATGTATCTTATTTTTCCTTTTATTGTTTTGTAGTGTTTTTAATATTCATTAGAAAAATCAATGAATTAATTCATTTTTAGTGGTGAGTGTTTATCTCACTACAACTAACACAAGGGGCTATTAGACCCTTGTGTTAGTTGTAGTGCGACGTTAATTAACTACCATTACCACCATCGCTCAGTTACAACCCTACAGAGTGAAAATTAGAAGCTTGATCTATATCAGGGTTCCCACAATCCTTGAAAAGTCCTTGAATTTTTTTTCCTTCTAGGGGCCCTTGAAAGTCCTTAAAAATTACTGAACTTTGTGATAAGGTCCTTGGAAGTAGTTGATTTTTTAACTAGTAAATAAAATAAACCACTTTAGCCGGTTGTTGTAGTGGCAGTGGAAGACAGCAGAATGGAGATTGTGTCGTGTAGATCGAACTGTGTGCAAAGCTCCCATACTCTTCTTCGTGCCACCAAAAGAATTTATCGTACGACATTTTATCGAACGACCGAAATTTATATGTGTGCAATTAGATGACAGCATTAAGACGAGAATCCCACTTTGCAAAAAAACCACAGGTTCTGTGAGAACAAAAAATCCAAGTTATAACCAAAATTTTTATAATCTTTCTTGTTTTGACTGTCAGTAGTTTAAAAAAATTGAGTAAAAAAAATGTCTTTTTTTTTTTTTTAATATTTTTCCCATTTTTTTTAATTGACAATTTTTGCATATGCCTTATTTTAGGTCTTTGTAAAAAATTTCAGGTTCTTGAAAATTTTTTTTGACAAAGGTGTGGGAACCATGTATATTTATAAACCCCACAGAATATCTGTTGGGCGAGAGATGTCCAGTTTGTTTCAGTAAAAGGCAGAGCAGTATCGCGCGTTATATTGATAACAGAATTCCGAGCTTGTATGAAAAGCAAAAAATATCTTATACTTAGACTTGGTTTATATGCCAACTCCAGTCGCCATTTTTTCCCTCAAAGACAATAGAATGTAAATCCTTCTAGCTTCCAGTAAAAATGGATCTTAAACAGTGCAATCCTGCCCAACCTTGACAACTCTGTATGGATGATTCACATTCTGTCTTACAGTTCGAGGCAATCTCTTCCAAAAGCCAAAAAATTAGAGAAAGTAGTTTATCATACGAAATGTGTTGAATCTGATAATATTGGTCGGTCGTTTGGTTTCAAATAATGATGTAATGATTCATATATATATATAAGTTGGAGACATTAAAACTTGTCTTCTTTTTGTAAAATAGATAAACTGCTACCAAGAGAAGGTGATATGTATATTTTCTGATTTCTGCCCTAGACGGGAAAGACCTCGATCTTAATAAACTATTATTGTTTTCTACTATGAACGCTTTAAATCTTTTCACTACGCAACACATGGATTAGCTGCGCATATTATTTTGACTGGATGCTAATTTCAGTATGAAGCATGATATCTGGTTGTAGCCTGTGCTGTGAGAGAGATAAGATACCCAACGAGCTTGATAAGTAATGATGACTTGATCACACCAGTAATGATTCATAATAAGACGCTATTTGAAGATGAAATGATCGTGCATTCCCTGGTCATTTTCCCATGTAGAAAACAATTATGTTAAAATTCAAAACGACTTCTCCTTACGTTAACAAAATCTTCGTTTTTATGTCAGATTTTATCTGGGTTTTTACTACCGAATGTTTCCAAATTTAATAACTTTTATCAGGGGGATTAAGCTTCTGTGCGTACAAAGATTCTACACAACTAATTTAAGAGGTCGTAATTGCTCTAATTATCTGAATGTATATTTATTTTAGTTTTGAGGTAATATTTCATTTTTATACACGTGTACAAAGAGAACGAAGTGAAAACTACGTGCATTCATAAAAGTTAGCTGATACCCATCGACTATCCTGATGCTGGCGAACAACATACAGCTGTTAAAACCTTTGGATGGTATTTGTGTGATTTTTTTTTAATTTAAACACATTTTCAAATTAGAAGACATAATTTAGGAAATATTTCACAATGATATCGCCATCCTATGCATAAAGTTAGAAAGTACGAAATTTTAATTTTATCCATTTGATCGTCGCATGTTTTCTAAGTTGTGTAGAGTTGATATTTTCCCACAACGCGTATAATGATTAAGTAACCACGTATATTAGAGGTTAACAATTTTAGTGTCATATTTGAGAAAGTCAAAACTGGTTAAAAGTAATACAGAAAAGACTGCAAATTGCAGAGAGAGTATAGCCATGTGAACCCCTAGAAAGTTGAAATAAAATAATAAAATCGTGACTTTGCTCTAGATTTGTCATTTTTACGCTTTTAGTGTTACGATCTTTTTGCACGAAATAAATACTTGAAAAGAGCGTGAATCAATCTTTTAAGTTACGGAATTCCTGCATCAGTGAAACGATAAGCAATTTACGTGTTATTTTCATCACACTTATCCACTGTGGAGAAATGGTGGGATCTGCAAGTCTGAATATTTATTTCGTTAAACATTTCATCAATTTGCCGTAGATTGTCATATCAAATTGTTTTACCTTCGCATCTGGCACTCATTCACCAATATCTTTTGTTTGGAGAATATTTTCAAGCAACGTTCTTTTTGCACCGTTTACAGTACATTCTGCTTTACACTGTCCTGATAATAATCAATCAGCAGCTATTTCGGTGGAACAAAGTGTCATTGGATTTCTATCATTAACGATTAGAATGTCTTCCGTTTCTGGAGGGTTTAAACTTCTCGGCGGGCCCGTATCATGCCTTCTAACATAAAATAGCGCAGTTTCTCACATATTCTCTTCTAAGGCATTCGAGATCATCAGGTGTTTGATGATTCATCAATCGCCTTTTGGGTAACGTTCAGGATACAATCTTTGATCAGATTTTACATTACCATAGCCACGTATGGCACTTACATCAATAAAATCCAACCAATCAAACTTTTTCATTGGCAGCCCTGTAAGCAGGTCAATCATCTCGAAATCCATGTAATGTTCCGTCACGAGCAAATTCCACGTTCCGAATTCACATTTAGAAGAACGGGGGACTTAAAAAATAAAATGATTTACTAACAGCTCCTTCAATCATCTACGCCCATCACATTAGACATTATTATTTGGCAAAAGGAGTTTATTTTGATGCTCCCTAGAGCCCTTTAAAATTTTAACAGTGAATTTTGAATTCGTTGGGCTTTTTTCTATAACCGTGTTTAAGAGTGAATTCTTTGTAAATGGAGACACTGTAAAATCTTTAGCAGTAAACAATGCCCCTTAGAGACCTGATTCATTTAGTTCTTTTCAAGAAGCTTATAGCACTTTTTTTTTCTGAAATTATAGTTGCATGTGTTTAGTTAAAAAATGCCCATTATTAGTCATATTTTAATTTTTTAATCATCTTTGAATCGTCTAATCCGTCCTCGCGTAGCAAAATAATTGACGATCTATCGCCAATACCGACTTTTCCTACTCTTCCAAACAGAGGCCCTTTATTTCATATCAGTCTCTAATGAACTCTGCTCACACCTACCCCCGGGTTCACCGTTCTTCTAAATGGTAACTCAATAAGAATTCGGGCAGAGTCCACACTTTTTCCAACAGTTTCTAATTTTGCTGCGAAAAGCTTATATGGACACGTCATCACTTTATTCAGTAATTGGATCACCAGACTCCTCAACAAAGGATCATTCTCGTATCGAGTGAAAAGTCCATCGAGTATCTTGAGAGTGCAAATAAACGGACGCAAAAAAAGAAAGAAATGAGATGTTTACCTCCAGTTCAGTGTCGTATTTCCTAAAAGACAAGGGTGCAGTCTATAGGCAAATTGGGATATTTTACAATGAAAATTAATATTACTGATTTTCAAATTAAAATGTTTGCACATTACGAACGATGGATAATTGAAAGAAAACGAAAGGTGTCCCAGTTTCAAAAACTCCGTTAGGCTTACATTTGTTTAGATTCACGTCACTTTTCCTCTTAAGGGTCTCACTATGGGCCTATTGAACTTGGTCGCTAGGAAACAAGAGTGTTAGAGGAAAATAGAAGCGAGACGATAGTGTATAGAACAGACCGAAAGGTTAGTTCCGTGGCGCGGAGATGCTCGTGTTTTTTTAGGGTTTATTACCAAGGTTCTCATCGGACGGTGTGGTACATCTTCATGTGCACAGAGCTAGATTTTAAAGTAACCCTTATGTGTATCATGCGATATCATTTGGGTAGTGAATGTTAGATCATTATCTGTTTTCATTGGAAATCCCTGTCATAGACCAAGCCCGCTTCACTTGTTACATCTTGCTGCTTAGTTTTAAAAACAAGGTTCCTGAAATGGTTGAGACAATAAACTCAGACAGCGACGATGTGTAGCTCTTTGTCCAACCCCTAGACTATACCAAGATGTTGATATTTCATTCTGAACCATTAACGATATTTGCAAGCAATTTTGTATGTCTAGACATTCAATTTATATTTAGTTCCAAATTTCAGAAAGCTATGTGAATCAAACCAGTAAATCGTAGATGTCAAGTTTTTTCTTTCACCTTGGCTCTGCCACCGTTTTGACCTTATGAATAGAAAATATACTTTCAGAATCCTTAGTAGGAAACAGGCTCTCCTTTTTGGATCTAATACTAATGTACATTCATGTCCAAAATTATCTTTACAAACCCAAAAATAATTATATTCCATGAAATACAAAATCTATGTAATCCATTTTTGCAGGGAGTGAAAGACAAGCCTGATTAGAAATATCCAATCAAAAGTTTTCAAACGGTTTCTGATATGCAAATCAAGGCGTTACGTCGTCCGATGGTGAATCAAACGCTTTGCGCAAAGAGAATATCTGAGTGCATTTCTGCAACACAGCGTTAATTTCAGTGTGTAAGGACTCGAAACGGTTTGTTAAGGATTCGAAATATCATTTGGAAGAATTTGTGAAGAAGTGCATTATCGGCCGTTTAGACGCAAGGCAGACAAACATGGAAGCAGCGAAATGTGTGAATATTCCACGACAGACAGTCCCTCCGCTATGGATACAATTTCAGAACCTTAGAAATGTTGTAAGGAGGACCTGACAAGGTCATCGTAAATGTATAACAACTGCTCCTCAAGATCAATGTATTACAATAACTGCCCGTCGTAACATGAAGTCTACTGCTCGGCAGTTACGTTCAGAGCTTACAGCCGCCACGGAAACTATTGTATCAAGACGAACTGTTTACAGAAGGCTTGATGAAAAAGTCCTTTATGCCAGAAAGCCAAGAGTATGTGTTTCACTGTCTTCACAACACTAGAGGGATCGTTTTATAATTAGTACAAAGAACATAAAAACTTAAATCAACACCAATGGACCCTTGTTCTCTGTACTGATGAGTCGAGGTTTAGTTTAACATCTGATTCTAAGCGTTTTTACATCTGGAGGTAGTCAGGATCTTCCTTCTAACATTATGGAATGGGACCGTTTAGATAGTGTAGGTGTGATGGTGTGGGGTTGAATAATGATCGATTGACGTACGCCTTTACACGTTTCAACAGAGGATCTGTGACCGGCCAGAGATATCGGGATGAGGTCTTAGAACGTTTTGTAAAACTTTTCAGAGGTGCATATGGATCTGATTTTTCATTTATGGACGATAATGCTCGACCACATCGAGTAAACCTCGTTGACGAATTCCTTGAAAATGAAGCCATTGATCGAATATTGTGGTCAGCAAAATCTCCTGATCTGTACCCGATAGAGAACTTAAGAGATTACCTTGGAAAAGCATTTGCATAGAGACATCCTACTCCTAGAGATATAAAAACCTTGAAGACCGCATTGTTGGAGGAGTGGAACCCCCAAACTGTGGTTAACAACATTATTACCAGCAGGAAATCACGTTCTGATATGTGTGTACGAATCAAGGGCGATCAAAATCCATTTTAAAGTTATAAACCTTAATTTTTTCTGAGTTATTCATTCTTTCTGAACTCTCCTTGTTACATATTATTGCCATTTTTATGGTTTCATGCTATATTTTTGTATCATATGCAGTGTTCTTAAATTTTATCCTTTGTATTTATGTGTTATGATGTTATGTCTCATTCCAGACAAATTCATCAAGTTGTAGTTCACAGTTTCTGAGAAATCCGTGATACTTTGCATGTAAAGATAATTTTGGACGCCAGTGTAGTTACAGAATGTAAAGTCATTATGAAGTTCCACCCACATCTATAGTGATATACCATATTGTAAATATCTTTCGGCGTGAAATCTTATACGAAAAAAAAATTAAGGAAATTAATTCTGTCTCTATTTTTAAATTGAAATGGGACATTCGATTGCTTTTTCAAAACATTCTTAAAAACAAGAAATATCAACAGATGCAATGCTTATAATGAAGCATGACTTCTCGAAATTAATTGGTTAGTTGTAAAATTGGGTTTTATAGTACAAGCAAAATATTCCTAAATTTATGCTTTAAAGTTAGCATGCAATAACTATTATCATGAAAGTGACTATCTAGTTTAAATGAATTCTATAATATTTCTAAAACGATAGTTAAGTATATCCTAGGAATTTAACTTAAATCTTAGAAAATGTGAATGAATTGAACACATTTTCCATTAATTCTTACCAATTTAATTTAAAAGGAATAAAATATATAAAATTCCATTAAATGCATATTTCTTATCATCGAAGGTCGTAATTTTAGAATACCATGCATTTAAAAACGCTACATTTTGTAATCAGAAAGTCTCTAATTCAAATTAAGGATTTTAGATGAATTCAACGAATTCCATCTTACTTAAATATCACATTGACAACACACGGATTAAAGTTTCTTACATTTTATGCAGTTGAAACATAACATTTGTCATACGTAAAACTTCCTCTTTAATTCTGTGTAATTTTAAATTCATACTTACTTTATTTTAGAAATACTCTGTGCAGATTATCGTTTTGGGTTGTCTTTAGAGTTATGGCTCAGGATACATATTTAGACACGCTGCACCTAACATTGTCATGTAAATGGACATAAACACAAAGAAAGTTTTCACAGCTGACACAGAAGTGATAAATACTCCCATGAAGGAATCAAGCCTTCACCGCTTACCCCTCGCATGTTGATGTTTGGAAAGAGGTGTGCCAGCTCAGATGTTAACCTATTCATCTGACCGTGATTCAAAATTACGTGGTGTTGTCTTTGGTTCTTTTCCTTAGGGGATTGATCCGGGACCGTCGTCAATAACCCTTTGTGTGACTCTAGTACTACGTTAATTTAAAAAATTACCAAATGCGATGTTTTCACTACGATTATCCCATTGACGAACACATGTAGACATTTTAATTATTACCATTCTATATATCACGTTGGTTTGGTGTGGAAGTTTGGAGATTGGGGTACCAGCTCAGGTGTTCCCTCGTCATCTGACCGTGGTTCAAAACTACTTTGTGGTGTCCCAATATCTTTCCCTTGGGATTGATCCCGGGCTATAGTCAATGGTCCTTTGTATTGCTTAAGTGCGAATTTAATAAATTGCTATTACCGAATTCGGATTGTTTTCACTTATAGTTCTGATTCCCTTAATTTTCTGAGAAGTAAGTATAAAAATTAAGAGGATTTGAATACTATAGTACACCTACATTTGTAAAAAAGTTTTTGAATGTAATCACCTTTAAAAATTTTTGAAATATGTAAATCTAGTATATTTTGTTTAAATTTTGAAAACATATTTTTTTCTGTCGAGTCACTAGTGCAAACCAATCTATAAAGGGTCTGAATGCAGTTAATCAAGTAAATATGTGTACTGTCTGAATTATTTTAATAACATTAACCTACAGATTGTTTTATTGTTAACGGAGTAATTCTATAGATCATAGGTAGGTAGTTGGAAGTTTTAATTGGAGTAAAAATCAATAACGGATGAATTCTAGACGTTTAGAAAGCTATATTATAAAGATTGAATGATACGTATTCAGAAACATTCTGTTGCATTATTGAATGCATTTAATCAATTTGGTTTAACAAGTGCATAACTTAACTACAGGTGAACAGAAACACTTTAACACTTATTATAAGAGCAACCATAATACTGAATGGTTGGGTATTGTGTGATTTAAAGACACACTAAAATAATTGCTTTTAAGCAGTTCAGTTTAAAAATTTTGAAAGTCAACACTATTCAACAGTACTATCCATTCAGTAACACAATGCTACTGTAAATGAAATTCTCAGCAATTTAAAGTTGTTACCTGACTTTTAGGTGACTTTACTTTTAAATCGTTGAATAATATTTAGTTGAATTAATATTAAGTTAGGTTGTAGAAAAATATAAAGTCATTCAATTTTCGAAGAAAATTACAGAGAATATCAAAGAGAGACAGTATGCACAATCTACTTCATATCCCTGAACTTTAAGCATATAGTTAAGGTTACATGATGCATCATTTATTCCTTTTCGCAAACATCTGTAAATATCTATGCAATATCATGATCGACTTTATGAAAAAGTCGTAGGGATTTAGTCGAGATTTACTCCCTTCTCATATGGTTTATCGATGGACGATCTTTGAAGTTTAAATACGAATTTTAAAGAAATAAATATTTTAAAATGAAAGTACTTTCGCACGAAATATGATTACTTGCCAGAGATTTGAAATTTGAAAATATTATGGGTTTGAGAAAAACCAAGTCACGCGTTGAAACTTAAAGAATTTAAATCGTTATAAAGATTTATTAAAATGAATTTTTATTCGGTTTTAATCGCAGAAAACTCGACTGTTTCACGACCATTTCCAAGGCATGCAATTCTGGAGATTGCGATCAAAGTGTTGACTTAGCTTTGTGTTCTCAGATGAAACTGGTAATTTTTCTCTGAGCTATAACGTACCTCGGAAAATTTATTTCCGCCATAAATAGAGACTTTTTACTTGTTCCCTGTTTTTACATTTCCAAAGGCACCGAAGTTCATGATTAATTTCGCATATGTGTACGGGGTCGATGTTCCGCTGAATACGTGAAAAACAAATTTTTCCGAAACGTGGACGGATAAATATTCCGAACAAATGCATTTTCCAGTAATGGATTAAATATGTTAATTATTCATAACTGAGGATTCTTTTATGAATTATGAAAGTGCCTTTGGTGATGCCACGTTATCTTTTAAAACATCTCAAATAAATTCATGAATCATAATATTTCATGAATTTGGAAACACTTTATTCCTCTTTAAAAACTTTGTATTAAATTCCAGATGCTTTTGATACGTTTTAAAAATACGCTTCAAAAGCAGAGAAGTGTGGTGCTGACTTCAGGTGGTGCATTCACTTTATATCACGAATTGCGATACTTGGTTTCGCTTTACACAAGGTAATAAATTTATAGATGTGCAGTTGACATAGAACATGGCCTCAATACATATTTACTGTCCAACAACATTGTTTAAGGCCATAAATATGCATGAACTGAGAAAAGGCAGTGCTTATTCCGACTCATTGAGAACACTACGTCATTATTAAATATTTATTTAATGAGGAGTATGAACCTGTTTTTCAAAACTATGCATTTAATTCGTGGCGAAATCTCAATACGTGCGATCCACTTCACATTCCCCAGTTTCCCATAATTTGACAATTTTGGTACCATAAAAAGGGCAATTTCTTCCAAGATTATTGAAGATACAAGACAACGGGACACCACAGTTTCGAGATTCAACGAGCTGACTTGGTGCACTGTACACAAAATGGCGGATGCTCAGCTAGCTTATATAACTTTTACCCTTATACACCTACCCTAAAACCATTGTATGCTCGTGTTTTGTGTCTAAAACACTTTATTTCTAGTATGGGATAGTTATTTTAAAACAAGCCAAAAATAAACAAGAAATTAAAAACTCAAATTAAAAAGTTTTCGAGTTTTCTTGAGATGGTTTAAGGTACTAGTCCCCGAGGAACTAATATCACAGGCTGAGTAGTACCTACTTTAGATGGTACTTCTTTCACACTCCATATTTCGCTTCCATTAAAAGTTTGCAAGACCGTTCGTTACCGTTCTGATCCTCAACATACATCGGACAAGGATAGCCCGGTTGGTAGAGTACCAAATTAGTAACCGGAAGGTTGCTTGTTTGATTCCAACCAAAGACCGTCGTGTACAGAGAAGACTGGTCCCCGTTAAATCTGCCGTGACCTAAAATGTCCTCACGTTGGCGTGGTGTTGAAGTTTGAAGAATGGGGCACCAGCTCACTCTTGAAACTTCAAGCACAACTACGTTCTCGTTATCTAAGCATGGTTCAAGAGTACGTGGTGGTATTCTCGGATCTTTCCCTTAGTCTACGCTTCCACTTGCGATTTCCAGTCGCGGCGATCAAAAAATCGCTGAAAATCTACAAGGTGCACACATTGCGATAGATTAATCGCTGAATTAGAACAGTTTCCCAATGGATGTCACTGAAACCTACCTGTGTTATCGCTCTTTTGCTTCGGGCGAGAAGCATACGGAGGAAACATCGTTATTGGGTACATCCAATAATATTTTTTAACGTTTGGTACTAAATAATGAAACCAAAACTCTCGACTAATGAGTTTTTATTTACTTATACAGAGGCTGTTCACACATTTTTTAGACAATGTATATTGTATTCACAAAACTAAATTACATAAAACTCTTGTGTTTTAATTGTTCTGTTTGATAGCCCTTATTCTGAACTATCTTTCGACACCGTAATTTCCAGGATAATAATGCCTTTTGAAGTGTCAGAAGAGGTATTCTATCCCATTCCTCCTGAACAGCTTTCCAGAGTCCTGTAAGGGTTGTGGGACGACGTTTGGATAAAGCAGATTTTAAAAATCCGAAAGCACAAAAATCCATAGGTGATACATCGGGAGATTTAGTAGGGATATCAGTGAAGGGTATCGCCTTGATATCGGTTTTTTGTTCCATTACTTTTAGGAAATTTACAGTGGATTTTGATGTGTGACTGCTAGCTTTGTCTTGATGGAGTTCCAAAGATTGATGGCACTGTGGGTAGAGCGATGGTATTTCATTCAGAAAAATTGGCGATAAAATATGTTTTACCGAATGACAAAATATAGTTTTGACGAATTGTGTAAGGGTAAGGTAAATTTAATTAATGTCGTACTAAGGCAACACAACGGGCTATTGACGATGTTCCGGGATCAATCCCCTTAGGAAAAGATCCGAGGACAACACCACGTAATTTTGGACCACGACAAATTGTTGGGAATAATCGGTCTGTGTAACAATGATTACAATGAAGATTTTCATATTAAGGTTCGTATAGTGGGAACTCAATCGTTTCTCTCCCCAAGCACTGCTTGAAGCGAGAAGGTCGGCGACAGCGCTCGTGCTATGGTTGGGTGGAATGTAGCTCTACGCCAAACACTGTGCGATTCCATTCCAATTCTGTCGGCCCCAACGGTCGTGGTAACTTCACACATGGTTTTTCTCATTTGGGGAAAGTTTCGTTAAGCGATTTTGCAGATGTGAGAGCGATTTTGCATTGGAGCGTGTTTCGAATCCACTCCAAACCGTTTTTCTCGTATAATGTTAAACTGGGAAATTGGGTTCTGTTCTTCGCGATTGATACTAAATTTTGTAGAGGACGGATGTCGTATGACACGGTCCATCAATAACAATCTTCAATTTCTTTAATTTCTTCTTTTCAATTTCTTTAATGAGTAACGCAGTATCAATTACAGTTAATATTTGTCCATCATCACCTCCGGTAGATTCGCTGTCAGACATTTTAAACAAATATTTGCAGTGTAGTAATCAGAGACCAGAAAAAGACTGCTTCAGAACTGCGACTAAACTATCGCAAGTGGGTGCATGTCCATGTCTGTCTGTGTGGTTCATTGGGTAGAGCTACAGTTGCGTCACAGCTATAATAGGACCGGTTGCAACATTTTAATCGAGACGATTGTTCAGTCGCAAGTTTTTGCGCTTGTACTTGATACAATGAGTTTTATTTGTGTGACTGAAAAATTGCGCGGCTGGAAATCGCAAGTGGAGACCTAGATATAAGGGGTTGAACCCAGACAGTCGCCAATAGCCCATTGGGTTGCTACAGTGCGATGTTAATTACGCACGTACGCATGTCATTAACAGAATTTATATTACGAGTAAGAAACACATCTGAAGAAGAGTTCATTTGGTTGGAGTTAAGGGCATTCTTCTGCTTGAGTTTGCAAAACTCATATTAATGCTTCGTTTTTTTGCCAGTACGCAATGATTTAATTACTATACGTCAACGGGCTTTTCTGTAGCAATAATATGTATTGTTTCTCTCATGAACTCGGTGTTTAAGGTTACTCGCTGTGCTAGCAACATGCTAGTTGCAGGCGATGCTGGTTAAATTCCGCTCTGGGGGAACTGTTCGCTTCTGTGTCATTGAAACTTTCCTCGTGAGTTTGTTTACATTACTTGATCTGTTTACGCTATTTGTTTGACGCAACATGGCCTAATATGACCCTTGCGCCTTATAACTCAAATATTCAACACACCAACTTTCTTGAGCAAAGCTATAAGGTGGCACCCAATATTTATACCCACCTATTCAATCCTTTTGATTGTGATGTGTTACAATATTATATTTTCAATATATCACACATTGAATTAACTGTGTAACGAACACTCTGTATTCGTAACTTTAATTCACACAACTTTCGGTAGTAAAACAATTACCCTGGGGGCAAAAGAAGCATTCATCGCGTAGCAATTTGAACCAATAGAATAATTATAACTAATTGAAAGCACTTAAAATGAGGGTCGAGACTTGTATCTCTGATGAATAATTAAAGACTGCAGTGGATATTTTTTCCTGAAAATCTATTTGAGTTTCAAAAATAGAGAGTATCGCTAGAAATCGGAACAAAGTTTTAGTGGAATACAGTTTCAGAGGGAGGAGTGAATAGATTCGGGAAATAATGGAATATTTGTACATTCCAAATACCAAACGAGATCTTAGATTCTTTCTTCTTAAGAAAGGATAAATCTCTCAAATTGGCAGGGCATTTTTTTCAAAATCTGGTCCCCATAGAAAGGAACTTTATCGAGCGAAAACTCTCAATGGGGAATCACATTTCCAACGAATTATGTGTTAGTGTTGAGAATGGAACTTTCTCTCCGTAGAAAAGCATTCGAGTTCTTTTCGACATTTTTTGGGAGAGAAGTTCTACGGCTCTCCGTGCAAGAACTGTAGGAAGGAAGGTATAAAGTTTACTCTTGCAAGATTCAGTTTTGTGAGTAGCTTTCACTAAGAAAGAAATAAGACCTTAAACTTTAGATACGCTGCTATTTTTCCAATGTATTGCCTTTTTTTAGATTGTTTTCAAATTCGACTACGATCAGCAAACAGTGATTTCATCTCTTCTTAAATGCATCCTTTCCCTAGCGCAGCTATTTTCCAAGATCCGGCCATTTTTTCTATTGTTCTCAAAATCAGCAACGAAAAGCACACAAGATTTCATTTCTTTTCAAATGCATTCTTTCCCTAGCGCAATATCTGGCAAATAGAATGCCCTTTCGAAAATTGATCACTCTTAAAAAGCAGTTCTGTTTCAATTTACAAATTTATAATTCTTTTCATTTGGCGATTTTTCTTAACATTTGACATCATATAGTATTTAACTGAAGTATATTGATCTGTACTTATTTAGAGATTCGTTAGCATTAAAAACACCACAATGTGGTCATAAAATAAAGTTTCCTTTCATTATGTGAAGCATTATCTATGTAACAGATCGCATCAAAATTAAACCATCCATAATATCGCTGTATTGTGTGCTTTTTTCTTAAGAAAACGCTTGCGAAACATTTATAATTTTAAGCACAACTTCGCCCTTGTCAAAGAGGCACTTTCAAGTTTTATGCATATGATGTGTCTGTGCACTCCATCTTTAGAATACTATTATTTTTTTCCTGTATTCATATTGCTATTCAATAAATATTAACATTCTCATTTCACACACTGGAGAACATTAAACAACACGGGCGGAATTTTTTTTAATTCGTCCAAGTGGCCATACGTTCTATTAACAAAGCTCAGTAATTTACTAGTTTTTATTCAAGGTCAATAATTAATAACAGAGAAAAAAGTATTATTGAAAACGTTAATGTATTAACAAAATTTAATATGGTGCGATTCGTATAGTTTATACCCATTATCTTTATTTCAAACTAGCTGGAGGATCGAGTTTCAAATATGACCGCGACATTTCCCTTTATGTCAAATACACAAACTCAGTAGAATGTGTTTCCAACCGCGACAGCTAAAATATGACCGAGACATTTCCCTGTGTTAACTCATACACAAACCCTGTAAAACGTGTTTCCTTATCCCTGTCCATTTATTGCAGTAAAACAAACTTTAGATTTTAAAATTGAGGACTACCTGTGTGTCAATTTTCATGGCTACAGAATGGTCTGAAGACAGGAAAGAAAAAGCCTATGTTTTCCGCAGTGTTCTTAAGTGTAAGTGTACCAAATTTGGTGTGAATTGGTCAAACGGTGTAGATTTGTATAGAGGATATACACACATCCTTTTTTATATATTTCAAATAAGTGAGTTTTGTTTTGCACGGATGGCACCTACCTTGGCTCTAAAACATCTAGCTTCATCCGTTGAAAGCAGGATGTTTACCCCGTCAAACTACTTAAGTGTTGATGATCAATTCGGAAAGCGAGGTTTTCTCTCTTGCACCAAGTGCAACTTGGCCTCTCCATCTCACATCCTCTCATGTGTGGACTTCTTAGCGAATCAGCTAGTTTAATTCCTAAGAGGTCTCATGGGCTCGGTGTCAAGTCTAATTGAGGTAAATAAAAACTACAGACTTCAACCCTCCAAGCGGTTTCGACGCAATATTTCGTCTATCAAGATCTGATCAATTTTCTTAACGAAGTCATCAAGATTTTGCTGATTTTTGTAAGATGGCGAGATCAAGATCTTGTCGGTTTTCCTCTTGTGAAGAGATGTCTCGTCCATCGAGATCTGGTCATTTTTGCTAATGACGAGATACTTTTTCAAAACACCCACCAGGAAACTTAATGCAACAGGTATTGAAAAGCAGGAAAACTGCATTTTAGTTTTTTTTGTTGAATATGCCTTTATCTGTCAAAGAAAGGCTTTTTCTAAAAAGCTAACAGTAGATGACGCCAGCGTTTTCGTAGTAGAACGTATTTCCTATACGTATTCCGTATTGATTAGCAGGAAGTAAAATTCTTTACTTCAAGTGGTTTCTTTGTTGCTCTGAAAATCCATGTTTAAAGTGGGAATATATCTATTTTGTCATTTATTACAATTGTAAATACACTATTTTGCATTTTTTTTTGTCACAAAATGTTAATAAAACGTTTCCGATTTCAGCATACTACATATAGCGAGGTATGGGTTTCCAATTCAATTACAGATTTCTGCTAAAAAGTTGTGTCGAATTAAAAAAGAATAAATTGCAGAACTCAAAAAACTTCTTTTCCTTGACTTAGGTTTTTTTTTCCATTTTGAACAACCCGGCAGTTAAGAGTCGCGGTATTAGAATTCCAACGGTCTTCATGTTACGTACACAAAAAGCATTCTTCCAATATTCATCCATCACCATAAATTCAACCGGAACCCTTCCAATAGGAAGCAATATTCATTTTCCCCTAATAACTATCATCCAACCAGAAAAGTGATGGAAGTCTCTGTCTAGCGGTGGGCGGAACCTGTCGAGTTGGTTATAGATGAAGGGTGAACAGATGCTACTTTCTGTCACTGCAACAGAACTTTTTCACTTAAAGCTTGATCACTATTCTATGCACCGTTTTGGATAGACTTGCGTGACTTCGCGTATATAACTTATGGTTGGGGCAGTGGTTTTAAACTGTGCTTTAACCGTTATATATCAATAAATGATCTGAGTTGGATTCAAGTTTTTCCTGTTTATGTTTTCACTTTTTAGATGCTTCGTAACAAAATTTACGGTTTTGATATCAGCAGCGAAATTGGAAATGACATCATGACGGTCATGACCCTCCCACATGACATAAAACGAAGTTTTCATAAACGTGTTATTTTACAGTTTGTTTAAAACGTGTATTGTTAGAATGTGTTTTGTTTCCTTCGCGGTCTTCTTATTTGAGTAATTATTGTGTTGCGTGTTAGTGACAAAAGCTAAGCAGGTTGATTGCAATCGACTGTACACTAATCGTAGCTCGCGATTTCTCGCTCAAACGTATTCGAAAGGGTGTTGTCTGTTTTGCATTTGGACTTAGTATTTCGGAGATATTCGGTTCGGGGACTATATGAGGCCATTCGAAACTTACGAGATAAAATATCAACAGACCATTCTTTACACGAGGTCTGTTCAATAAAAATGATCATATTTTTTTTAAAGGTGATAAAAATTATCAAGAAAAATAAAATTCATATTGAATGTGTAGCGGGATAAGTGGAGAATAGGTAGCCCAAGCTTCACGGTCATGACGTCATTGATGAGGCCTTGGCAGCCGGCTTTTTTTACTTTCGCCTACGGCAAAAAAGGATATGACACTCGAAGTGCAATACACTGCATTGAAATTGTGTTTTCGACATAAAAAATCGTCAGATCTTTCAAAAACCAATGTCCTGTGTGTTCCCCATCCTCCATATAGTCCTGATGTAGCCCATGCGATTTTTTTTCTTTTCCCGGATTTGAAGAAACACCTCCAGGAAAAGCGGTTTTCATCATCACAGGCAGTGGTAAAAATTGCGTTGGCGATTTTGAAGTACGTGTCAAAAAATGGCTTCCAGCATGTGTTTGAAGACTCGAAAAGAGGTGGGATAAGTGCATTGCATATAATGGAGAGTATTGTGAGAAAGACCATAAAAATTTGTAGGATTAGTACAAGAAATTATTTTTTATTAATTTATAATCATTCTTTATTGAACAGCCCTCGTACATCGCAGTGGATGCCAATGGGAGTAAATGGAGTAAATGGAGGTAATGGGAGTAAATGGAGTCGAAAGTAAAGCAAAAGTTGAATGTGCATTTTTCCCCTAAACACATGCGGAGGGTAAACAACCAGTTGCAGGTTCACTCAACTTTGAAGTGACACGTTCAATAGAGAAGGGGTCAATTCTCTTTCGGGTCAGCTTTCGACAAGTAAATGTGTGCTACGGTCGTTTGATGGTTGATTCGGAACCCCAGAAACTACGAATAAATATTATATATATTGGTACAAACTGGGGAAGTAGGGCACATCAAAAGGATTGAGAATTGTATAGCAACTCATGACCGGAAACATCATCGTACGCGGCTAGGTGGTGCTGATCATGAGAGCGATGCAGGGGAAACTGTTTGAGTAGAAGTACCAAAGAAAAAGACCCATGTAAAAATAAACGTTTTATTTAAGCGTAAAATAAGAAAATACATTAAAAGGACATCAAGATAATCGATCGATAACAGACTGAAAAAAACATGACAGCTCGTTCCATAAAATCCACATTCAGTGTGGCGATCTGTCATTGGTGTTGAAGTTGTGCGACGTCCCGGAACATTATGCAAATATGGCGATGGCGTCACGCAACGATAATTTACATGTAATATATTTTGCATGATTTACCGTTCCGGCTAACAGAAACATCTGCTTTTTCGCAGTTATATGAGCAGTAGTCGCCTTGAGAAGAGCATGCAACATTTTACGAAGAGTGAGCTGGCAGAAATTTGCTTCGTGTACGGATTGGATGATGGAAATGCACGAGCAGCTCAAGAACTGCATCGAGAACGGTTCCCAGACAGAGATGATTTTCGAATATGCATCCCAACTTGTGGGAATATAGGTACTTAAGAGGTAGTAGGCATAGTGAGAGCACGCCACGAGTCACTCGTATGCCCTCCATGTAACAGAATATGTTGGATGTCGTAGAGATGAATCCGAGTACCAGAGTTTGTGCCATCGCTGCTGCCTTAGGAAGATCTCGGAATAGTTCACATCGTGTTTTGCAAGGCGTAGCCTTACACACATATCATATTCAAAGAGTACAGACACTGCTCCACGCAGATCATCCTGCACGTGTACGTTTTGCACAGTGGTATCTCTACCAATGCGACCAATATGCACATTTCCCATCTTATGTTTTTTTTACGGGTGAGGCGTACTTCACGCGAGATGGTGTGTTCAACCAACACAATGCGCATTTATGGGCTCACGAGAACCCCCACGTAGTGAGACCGCATGCTACCCAACATTACTTCTCAGTGAATGTTCTTACTGGTTTGGTTGGCGACTTCTTTGTCGGGCCTTATCGGTTACCATCACCTCTGAAATCAGCAAATTATCTCATCTTTTTGGAACAGGTTCTACCAGGTTTACTTCTCTCTGTACCACAAAATGTGAGACGCAACATGTGGTTTCAATAGTGGGGCGCCTCCCCATTATGGAAGATGTGTTCAGAGACATTTGAATGCGTCGTTCGGTCAGCGATGTATTGGGCGTGGTGGACCGGTTGCCTGGCCCTTACGCTCTCCTGATTTAAGCATCATGGATTTCTTTGGGAAGCACTTAAAGCTGCTGTGTATGCAACACCTGTCGTCCTAATTGGATCTGATTGCAAGAAACGTTTGCGCTGCTGCGGATATTCAAGAAAATCCAGGTGTGTTTGACAGGGTCCGCCAATCCATGGTCCGACGGTGTAATGCATGCATCGCTTGCAATGGTGGAAACTTTGAACACCTTTTGTAACATTTTCACATGGTATCATCTACTACACCATATGCAATATTTATAACCAATACATATTTCTATTAATTTCTGTCTTGTGGCTCTTCATTTCTTGTATAGCTCTGGTATCACTATCCCATGACGTTTCCGGTCATGGGTTGCTATGCAATTCTCAATGCTTTTGATGTACCCTACCTCCCCTTAAAGTATGTACCAATATTGATGGGGCATCCTGTATATAAAATATATTCCACCAGAAAACGAAACATCAAAACCGACCATGCAAGCGCGTTGAAGTTGCAGAATGATAAGCAATATAATGTGTCAAGAACGAAAGAATGTTGATAAGAATTACAAAGCACAAAAAGCAAATTTTTGAAAATAGTAAGAACATTTCAAGATATTTTCAGAAATATTTTGAAATTTTCTTACTGCTTTTTTTTATTTTTTTAAATTTCTTTTGGATTTTTGTAATTATTATAAATATTATTTTGTTCTTTAAATTCTATGCATGTATGTATAAGTATGTTCATGTGTGGAATCAAGAATAACAAGAATATATTATACATAAAACCTGCTGCTGTTTAGAAAAGCTTGAATTATCAAGAATAAATTTATGTATATATATATATATATATATATATATATATATATAAATTTATGTATATATATATATATATATATATATATATATATATAAATTTATGTATATATATATATATATATATATATATATATATATATATATATACAGCCTTCGGAAACCTAATATTTTAATGAGACAGGAAATTTTAAATTGCGATTCATTTTTACCAAATAATAAAGTAAACAATTACCCCATCCAAAGGACTTTCCCAGAAACGCAACAGTTTGGTACGTCCTTTGCGATTGATCAGACTTGGTTTCATCATCTGAGTAACCTCTTAAGCGAATTCAAAAAGTTCTTTGTGAAAATATATATATAAATGTGAGCATATTACACTTTCGCTCTACTTAATCGAAGTACATTGATAGATAAAACCCATCTGGAGCGGTCGCCATTCCATTTCAAAATAGAATATTCAAATGTTAAAAATTACCTTCCAATTGAAAGCATTCCAGTTAAAATTACTTCCATCTAGTTACTGCAGTCCAGTTCAATTGAATAGATTTCAAGAATTTAAAAATATTTTCGAGTAATCAAAATCTGTTTCAGTCGTCGCCGCATTGATAAACAAAATGGCCGTCACAAATAGATCGCGCATATATAACTGTCTGAGCTACAGATCCGAGTGAGAGAATATTGCAGAAGTTAAATAAAGCCTGCTCTGCGTTCTGTATTATTTGCTGGACTCTTTTTCTCTCGACTGGAAACATGCAAATGTGTCTGTTATCTGCTTGGGGAATCGAATAGAATAACTGATTTTCTCGAGAGAATTGAACTGTTGAAAATTCTAAAAGGGGAAAAAATAACAGGGTGCTTTCTTCATAATTTTTTTTCCTATTTGCTATAGAAGTGCTTTTCGCCTCTCGGCACTTTCGTGGAAAATAGCACCATTTCAGAAACTTTCCTCCTAAGAAAAGAGATCTCAAACTTGATATTTTCGGTTTTGGTTCATCGATTTATGCCAATCTTTTGGAAAAGAAGTAGATTCTTTCGATTATTAAACAGATTTCAAAACAGTTTTATTTCCTTGAAGTTTTATTTGTATCTGAGGGATGCTTTCTTCTTATTAAAAAATAGATACTTAGATGATATGGGATGATCAAATAAAGATTTAAAATCCATATTAGCAGAGACTACGGTTGAGGTTTTGGATTCTGGAACAAGCGAGGCTGACATCTGTCCAGGATCTAAAATGAAATGTACGTATTGAACCCGAGAAAGACGAATTTTGTTTTCAAATTTCAATTTCCTTTCAGTACATTGTTTTAATGTTATCTATGTAGTAAAAGACAATTTTGTTGTGAATGCACGTGGAGGGCTTTCTTCACTCTCTTATAAAACTACATCTGCTATCCAACTTTTAAAAAAATTACATTCATAAGAGGAAATTGCGAAGTTCTTGACCCATATTTACTGATATCAAACCGTACTGCACGACTTTCCAGGGTTAAAGACCATTATTTGTAAATTTGTCAAATTGTTGTACACACACAACATCAAACCTTCATTACAACTGTTGTTGAATATGCATAAAAACTAGAGATATAGTATAGACTGGCTTTTGTCAACTGCTACTAATAATGGATGTCCAGGCTGAATTAAGAAGAGGCATCCATTGGCTTCTTTTTAATTCCCCATACGTTTGATAGATGATAATTTGATAGCTTTGTCTCGCATCTGAATAGTAATACGACTACAGGCGGCTTCGTGAATGGTATTATTGACATTTAAACATTATATTCTAAAGATTTAGGAGGTCTTCGTTACTCAATTGCTTTGTCCACTGCCTTAGTTGCCCGCGAGTGATGCTGAGCAGGCTCACTGTGACTGTCAGATTCGATCCCTCTATTTATGTATTTCTCTCTACTGTGTCAGTAAAACTTTTCTTGTGTGTATATCCATTGCCCTATGTTGTCTGGCTTGTGCTTCGTACAATTGAATTAAATATTGACCATGCACAATAAATCCCACACAAACACCTAAAGATGTAATGAATGAACGTATTCCCTTCTCATGGAGTACAGGTAAATACTTCTCGCGAAATCATAATTCGAAATCATAATTCGAATCATAAGGCTCAAAGTTATCTTTCCAAGTAAAAGCCACAAAACTTTAAAATGAATTTTTCCAACTGTATATAAGCAGTGTGCTCTATTCTTCTGTATAAACATGTCACCTCGGTGGCATACTCTAGTCATCCCAACCACACATATTTAAACTGGTACAATATCTCACAACGCTAGGCAATAATTTTAGCAGGCTAATGCACTCGACCAAACAGACACGTTCACTCATGATCCATCACCGTTGAATCTCTTAATGAAAGAGACGAGCAGACTTCAAATAGTAGACTATGGATATTTAAGGATACTGCCAACAACAATATTGAACACTACATACAAATTAGTAAAACACCAGACCCATGCTCAATAGTGATTGTTTATAATTGTATTGATTTGATTGATCAAAATTACTAATAATAGAAAGCAGTCTGGCGTATATTTTTTTGTTATTTCATTTTTAAAAGTAGCTTTCTAATTTTTTATTTCCAAACTGCCTTTTAAAATTCTAAAATTTTACACATAGCTACATAAATATTTCGGTGATATTCTGGAATTAAGGCATAGCTATATGTGTAATTCATTATTAGTCGAGATAGTTTTCCAGGGGGTTCACCGAAAACAATTGTCTTTAATAAGGTAAGTTGATCTCAAATAGGTTGAAAAACTGCGCATTAGACAGTAAATTAATGGTTTCCGCTATTTCGAAAATCACAGAAGAGTTCGCTTCGTTAAAGTCAGGGAAGAGTTCGTTTTGGAAAAATCACAACTCACGATATTCAAAACATATTGATGGTATATTTTTGTCTGTAAACAAAAAGCCTGGGCCTCTTCCAACCAGGTTTAACACCCATTGACATTGGTGATTAATAGTATACGCTGCCGCTACTGAACAAAGTTAAGGGACTGCTTACAGGGTTAACTCCAGTCTAGACATTCTTGTTTTGCATTTCAACAAGTGACTAGCGCAGTTTGTCCTATTTTGATCTTTGCGTTGTAAGGCCCGACCAACTAATCAATCAGTCTCTGCACATTTTCTGGGATCTTTGTCTGAGCACCTGGAGGCCATTAGGATTTACTGCAACAGCAATGTTTGCAAACAGCCACTGTAAGAGAGTGATGTTGGTGGTCTCCTTTAATATTTATTTTAGAGATATCTCAGGATGTTTGGTGCAACTATGCACTTTTTTTTTGGCTCTTTGAAAATTTTTAAAGTATGTTTCCAGTATCCTTGTCTGCAACACTTGAACAAATCATGCACCCTCGAGGAGGTTGGGCGTTCGGGGGTATGAATGAATAAACAACAAAAGTCTGAAGAAATCATATCCCCGATCCTGGATATAAATATAGCTGAGGTTTGAATCTAGCCTTTTCTTTGGATTAAAACCTGAATCCCGGAACGTACTAAATCTCTTTTCCATCGGCCATTCTAATCAGACTGACACCATGATGTCACGTGATCTAGTATAAAATGGAAGGACTTTAATCATGACGTCACGTGTTTCACAAACTGTTTTATAAAATAAATCTTGGTGCATGCTTTAGCAGACAGGATGATCAGAATTAACAATAATACCACATCAATTCTTATTGAATACTGAACCAAAAGAAATTACCGTATTTCGCTTGGATATGATAGAAATATTCGAGTTGAAAGTGTTGTAACATCCCTTACAATCATTCGAAATTCCAGCTCGAAATGGACAAACTATCCATTTGCGGTCCTACGGAAACCTGTACCAAAGAGCCATTAGTTTTAAGTGTGCATCTTCGGAATGCCACGTAAATTGGAAAGTGGGTAACACTTTTGAGGCCCCTTGTCGTTTGAAATGTCAAAACTCAAAGCATCAAACTATTCTTTTGGCGTCTCTAGAGTAGCCAGTACCGAGCGACACACATACGGAAGTAAAATACCAAGTACAATGTACACAAATTCGAACGTGAGCTATCCGTTGTTCCGGATTTGGTTTGCTTTTTCGTTTTAAGGTCTTTTTTATTTGCTACAAGACGGTTAGTTAGACTTACAGCTAGTAGACGATACCAAACCACTAAAAATATCCATGCCCAAACTGGGATGCGGACCAAGAGCTTATTGACTCGGTTTTAGACAAGGATTTAAAGGGCGTAATTATAACGTGGTCGATTCTAACCACCCTGTATTGCTATTAATTCTGACAACCACCTAACGTTCAGGTTTTTTTTTTCATTCATTTTTACAACCATCGCCCTTCTATTAAAATAGACGGAACATGAGCGCGCAGCGTTATATTGTTTTGTCGATCACTTGGTTTGATAATTTGGTAATTTTTGTTAACGTCGTACTAGAGCAACACAATGGGCTATTGACGACGGTCCGGGATCAACCCCTTTAAGGGAAAGATCCTAGGACAACACCTCGTAATTTTGAACCACGGTCAGATGACAAATCACTTGATTTGAAGATGTCTCACTTGGTTGCGGATATTGTTTAGCAATTCAATTAACGTCGCACAGGAGCAACACAGCGGGGTATTGGACAAGGTCCAGGATCAAACCCTATGAGAAGATCCGAGGACAACATCATGTAATTTTGAACCACGGTCAAGTGATGGAGTCGCACCTAAGCTGGCAGCTCACTCCTCAAACTTCTACACCACGAAAACGTGTTAACATTTGAGGCCACGACAGTTTTAAAATGCATCAGCTCTCTTTGTACGCGACGGTCTGTGGTTGGATACGAACTCACAAACCTCCGGTCGCTTGTCCGTTACTCTTCAGACCGAGCTACCGCAGCCCTCACGTGGTTGTAGAAAAAAGCATAAATTCTAAACTATCGATTGGTTAAAGGGTTTATCAACCTTGATCAAATTCATATGTTTGCGCATCGATAGCAAATCAACTAGGTCGAGTCCTCATAACATAACCTTCAGAGATCTTATCACAACGACTCCTCCCACATGCTCTGTCTATTTTATTAGAGGGCCGATGTTCTACAGTGCATAACATCGACGAATCTGATAAGTTAGTTGGGTTTTATGACACTGTGGCAAAGTGACAAAAGGAGATCTTGATTCACCAGGCGCCTGGCCGCCTGAAATCATTCTTTGTCGGATAATGGCTAGTCTCTCGTTTGGAATAGGGGTGAAAGGCTGGGAAACTCCCCTCTTTTAATTTTTCTGACGATGGAAAACTGCCGAAGGGTTTTTCCCACTGGGCTGGGGCTTCGAGGTTTGGAGCAGAGAGGGCTGGATCAGCGATCGAGACATTCCCTGACAGACTCGATAAGAGTTTGGTCGTTGTTAGGGCGTCCTCTAGAGACGGCCCAGACGTTTGAGGTTAAGTCTCCAGTGACGATTTTTTGCTATGTTTTTCTTTATGTTATGAAATTGACTGCCTAACAGAGCATCACTGTAAAAATAATTAGCCTTAAGACGAAATAAAAGAATATTTGTTATTATACACAGTCCAGTCACATTAATGTGACCACCACCTACTTTCGACGTCAACTTGAAATAACCAATCACAAAAGGCAGGTGGCAGCACATTGCAGTGTAGTGTATATAAAAGATGTCCTAGGACATCGGAAAGCATTTATTTCAATCGTTGGCGTAATGCAGAAACGTAGCGATTTATCGGACGTCCAAAAGGGCATGATTATTGGCTTTCGGGCCAAGGGTGGAAGCATTTCGGAAACGGCTAATTTTGTGAACTGTTTGCGTGCCGCCGTAGTAAAAGTATATCGTGAATGGCAAAATGGCACTATCCAAAATCAGCGGCGTGGCACATGTAGTGCATCACGGGCTATAGATGACAGAGACGAACGAAGGCTACGGAGATGCGTTCGGGCGAATAGACGTGCAACTGTTGAGCAACTGACCGCCCAGATGAACCAAGGGGCTACCAAGAGTGTATCCTCAACAACGGTTCAGCGAACGCTTCTGCGCATGGACCTCCGCAGCAGACGTCTGGTTAATGCACCTATGCTGACTGCTGTTCATCGGCGACGAAGGCTGGAATTTGCTCGCCAGTACCGCAACTGGACGTCCACAGAGTGGCGACAGTTGGCTTTTCCCGATGAATCACATTTTATGCTCCATCGGACAGATGGACGTTGGCGTATACGGCGTGAAACGTCTGAAAGCAAACACCCTGCAACAATTGTCGGAAGGATCCAAGCTGGAGGAGGGAGGTAATCTAGCGCAGTTGGCCCCGGCACTGGAGTCGGCCTGGCTCAACATCCCAGTGAATACCTTCAGAATCCTAATTGACTCTCTTCCTGCACGTCTCGCAGCGGTCCGCTCTGCCAAAGGTGGTTATTCTGGCTTTTGACAGGTGGTCACATTAATGTGACTGGACTGTGTACAATATTCAAATCTCTTAAAATTTCCTTCCTGCCAAAGCTTATACAAGCCCGTTGTTACAACACAAGGGTCAAGCTGAGCCAAACACAAAACCGACAACGTCAAACAAGCGCATCTGATGAAGCCTTTTGTTTTTATTTTCTAAAGCCATGCAGTACTGAAAGCGTGTGAGGAGCAAGAAAGCTCTTTTTGTCGTAGTATTTAACGAAAGAAAAGCTAATGCATGAAGTTGCGTGACGGTAATTTACTCTCTCATTAGTGTGAGAATTCTTCTTGCTAATTAATAAACCGGTCGGTAAAAAAGAACCATCGGTTACACAAAAATCTTCGCTCACAGATAAAAAGCAATTAAGCTTGACTCAAAAAATTGCATCTTTGGAATTTGAAAGAAAAATACCTCTCTGTCTGATGATACAAAAACATGAGCGAATTCTTCCGGATTGCAGGGATTTGGGAGGTGAGCAAAAACAAGATAAAAGAAAATTCCTTCTTCGTGATTTAATATGAAAATATACAACGTCAGGGAGATTATTTCGCTTCACCTAGTCGAGCAATGCGTTTGCGAAATGAGTCCATTTTTCAAGCGAACTTATAAAGTTTTAGAACAGCTTAATTAAACAGGACTTTTCAGGCCAGCATAAATTGAGTTTGTTGGGGATTTTTTCCCCTGTCATAAATAAATTTCCCTCAGCACAAACATGGAGAGCGCAATATCAGTGGGTTGAAAAAAGACGTTCCACAGATATTAAGTGGATGGCTTGTTTCATGGCACTCGGCGAGCAATTTTGACAGCGACTCCATATTACTCTGTTTGCAGCTTAAAAGTTATTTGAAATTGCACTTTTTATAACAGATACTCCGAAGTGTAATTCAAGTTCTGTCTATTTTATACTTTCACAGTATTCTGAATGAGGTATAATAGTAAAAAGTTGAACTCTAGTATGTGGTGGGAGAATCCTAATTATTTTGTGTGAGTAAAGTGTGAAATGAGGTTAAGTTACTGAATCTAATAGCCCTTTCCTCGTGTTTCAGATTTTCAGAAACCCATTTGCTGAGCCCAAATTGCTTTTCCAACATCTGAATATGCATCTGAAAGTACGTCCTTGTGTTTACATTTTTGTTACTTTCGTTTCCTTCTTTTTTGTGTTCCTTTCACTTTTTTTTCATTTGCTTCTTTTTTCGTCTGGCAAATCTCTCCAAACATTTCGTATCACATAATAGAAATATTATTTTTTTTTCATATCTACTGTAAAAATTTTATGGGCTTTGAAGATAGTAAAATTAAGAGGAAAACATAAATAGTGACAATTAAACTAGAAAACATCGGGGAGTACTTATATTCGCACTTACAGGTTGACATATTATAGAGGCCATTCAGTTGATATATTCTCTCTCTTTGTCTATCTGTGTCTCTCTCTCTCTGTCTCTCTCTCTGTCTCTCTCTCTATCTTTGTCTGTCTCTCTCTCTCTGTGTACCTTACTCTCTGTCTCTCTCTTTGTGTCTCTCTCACTGTGTGTCTCACTCTGTGTCTCTATGTGTGTCTCACTCTGTCTCTTTGTGTTTGTCCCTTTGTGTGTGTGTCTCTATCTCTCTCTATCTCTCAAAGTGATGACGATGAATGAATAGAGTAGTGTGCAATGCGCTCTTAATTTTTGCGCGTGTGATTGAAAACGTGAGATTTGAGAGAATCAATTGTAAAAACAATTCAAAAGTGGAGTCATGAGTCATTTTGAATATGAAAGCAATAGATGAGATTTAAAAACACTACATTACAGTATGCGAAAAGGTTTAAATTAAGATTTTCCCCAACCAAATCTTACAGATTCAAAATTCACTTTTAAAAGTTGTAGACGTTAATCATAAAAGCAGAACTGTGGATTTAAAATATGATTTAAAAAGAACTTGAACAAGAGTTAAAACTGTCTCTCTCTCTGTTTCTCTCTGTTTCTCTTTCTCTCTGTGTCTCTTTCTCTCTGTGTCTTTTTCTCTGTGTGTCTCTTACTCTCTGTGTCTCTATTTCTCTGTGTGTCTTACTTTCTGTGTCTTTTTCTCTCTGTGTCTCTTTCTCTCTGTGTCTCTTTCTCCCTATGTGTGTCTTTCTGGCTCTCTCTGTCTCTCTCTCTCTCTCTCTCTAAGTGATGACAATGAGTAAATAGAATGTGCAATGCGGTGGTTTTGCGTTGGGATTGAAGACATTGGCCACAGATAAATGAAGGGTTTAACGGAATGCATATTTTGATGACTAGTGGAATCCTGTCGCAAAGAGCTAGCTAACTATCTTCTTTATGAACTTCTTGATTCTTATTAAAAGACCCGGCTTGCTGCAATGGACCAGAAGATTCTCCAAACAACTTGAGGTTGAAGAATGGAAATATGCTCGGGAACAACTCTGAGGGCTGAAAGTAACAATGACTTGCGTTTCTTGTCGTCGAATAAAATACCTCCCACAACAAACCTCTTTCATATCTTCTTAATAACCAATACACAAACCCTCGTTTTAATCCATCAGACGCGTTTGTTTCTTTCGGTGCATAATGGACCACAGATTGGGCTCACCTCGAAATGAAGGAAGGAGGGCGCATCCCTCGATGTTGAATGAGGAATCATCGCTCAGCCCCGGTGAGAATGAATGGGGCGCACGCCGCCTATCATATCTCCTTCCCGGCCATTAACTCGCGCACGTGCGGCACAATAGGGTAGTCAATGAGCGAGAGAAGCCGATTAATAAGGAGCTCTTCCGCTCTTTCAAAATCAAGGGCATTGTCTCCCTCAAAAGGCGAGTGTCTGTTGAGCACCGCGAGAATGCTACGCTCGCATCTCGTGTGTGATGGCTTTCTTGATTTTATTTCAGAGCCGTAATTAATTTTGCGTTGAACCAGAGAAAAAAGATGGATGCGATGATGAAGCTTCATTCATGTTTTGTGGTGGCTAAAAGCGGGAATGAAATTTAGTGTGGAAAACTTTTGATCTGCCCTTATTTTAAACTGTGGTGTTATGCAAATTGGAGACTACTTCCACTTCAACTTCAAGAGACTTCTGACGTGCGCATGCTGCGTCATGCGTTCACGCGTTAAATACCTCAAGCTGTTCTTGAGATTTCAGTTTCGAGTTTCAGTCTCGTAACCACCTTTGTTAGCGCGCTGATAGATTATACTTTGTTAAATGTAGTTAACTTGTTAAGTTTTAATAAATGTTAAGTTTAATTGTTTTCAGTCTAAATTATAATTAAGCAACCGCACCGCCGTGGCTAAAGTGGTGACCCGTGACGTGATCATGGTTCTAAACTGATGACCATAGACTCGAATTTTCGACTGCATCGAATAGGATCCTGAATGCCTGTGTGTGAGTTTTTGGCTTTAGTTCAAGTCCTTGTTCCTCCCTGCCTTCGATGTCAATATTTTCAGTGTTTTAATTCCAAAATCGTGTTTAATGCTGCGATAGCCCATTTTTTTTTAAATGCCTGATTTAGAATCTGACTTTGAACTATCCAGAGTTTCTTTCAAGGCTCCAGTTTTTTGGCGTACAAACCCCGAGTTGTGGTTTTTACAAATTGAGAGCCGATTTAAAAACGCTGGAATCACTAGCGATGAAACGAAATTTCACAAAGCAGTAGCAGCAGTTGATACTGAGATTTTAACATTCGTTTGTGATCTAGTTCGATCTCCTCCCATCGAAAATAAGTATGAGGCTTTGAGAACACGAATTATCAAGCAATTTACACAAACTGAAACTTCTCGATTAAAAACTCTGTTACAAGATCTCCAGTTGAGCGATAAACGCCCATCGCAGTTGTTATTTGAAATGAAAGAACTCGCGGCAAATAAATTACCCGACGATATTTTGCGCAGTCTATGGATGCAACGGTTACCGATACAGGTGCAGCAGATTTTGTCTGTCAGCTCGGACGATTTAAACGGTCTAGCTCTGATAGCTGACAAAATACTAGACGTACCTGGTATTTCCTCAACAGTTGCAGAAATACCGCGGAATACGGAATTTTCGCTTGAAAGTTTACACGCGCAAATTTCAGCTTTGAGCGCCGAGGTTAAAAGACTTTCAAGGAGTAATGACGGACGCTTTGGTTTGAGGAAGAGATCGAGATCAGGTAGTCAAAGTCGCAGCTCACACAGTGACAACCGGTTAGATTTATGCTGGTATCATGCTAAATTTGGGAAAAGAGCGCATAAGTGTAAAACACCATGTAAATTTCAGGAAAACTAAAAGGCTCATCTGAACTGGCGATGACGGATGATAGCCAAGCATTAGGTCGCCTATTTATTTTTGAAAGGTCGACAAATAGTAGTTTCCTTATTGATACTGGTGCTGCGGTTTCCGTTTATCCCAAGCATGCATTTCGTGGTCAAAACAGAAAAGAAGACTTGTTTTGTCTTTATGCGGCAAACGGATCAAAAATAAGCACTTATGGTAGTTGCCGAATCTTATTAAATTTGGGTCTTAGACGCGATTTCCCTTGGACTTTTGTTATTGCAGACGTTACTCGACCGATCATAGGCGCAGATTTCTTAGAACGCTACAGTTTGTTAGTCGATATTAAAAATCGATGCCTTATTGATGGTACAACAACCCTTTCTTCGAAAGGTAATGTTAAGTCCACGCAATCATTAGGTATAACAACTATCGGTTCTGACTGCAATTACAGACAATTATTGCGTGATTTTCCGAGTGTATTTGCTCCTACACTTAACATAAAGCGCAATAGTCACGATGTAACTCATTGCATTCTGACGAAAGGACCGCCCATTTTTGCTAAGGCTAGACGACTATGTCCCGAACGATTAGCCGCTGTTAAGAAAGAGTTTTCCAGTTTACTCGAACAGGGTATAATAAGACCATCTAACAGTACTTGGGCTAGTCCTATTCATTTAGTACTTAAAAAGACTGGTGAGTTTCGTGTATGCGGTGACTATCGCAGGTTGAATGCAGTGACGGAGGTAGATAGGTATCCGATCCGCGACATATACAGGATTTCACACAAGAACTCGACGGGAAAACTATTTTTTCAAAATTAGATCTTGTGAAAGCCTATCACCAAATTCCGGTTGAACCATGCGATATCCCTAAGACCGCAGTAATTACACCTATTGGTTTGTTTGAATATGTTTACATGACTTTTGGTTTAGTAAACGCTGCTCAAACATTCCAACGATTTATGGACAACGTTTTACGAGGTCTTGATTGCTGTTTTGCGTACCTCGACGATGTTTTAGTTGCATCACGTAACGAGGAGGAGCATAAACAAGATCTAAAAACCATTCTTGAACGTTTTCGTAATCACGGTGTCGTTCTAAACCTTCAGAAATGTGTTTTTGGCGTGGAATCTTTATCTTTTCTGGGATTTCAAGTATCGGCGAAAGGAATTTCACCCTTGCCCGAAAAAGTGCAGGTGTTAAAAGATTACCCTCAGCCCAAAACAATCGATGAACTAAGACGTTTTTTGGCCATGTTGAACTTCTATCACAGATTTATTCCCCACGCGGCTGAAAAGCAAGCTCCGTTACACGAGTTAACTAAAGGGAAAAAGAAAAATGATAGGACTTCCATAGAATGGAACAATCAACTTTGCAAAGCGTTTGACGCTTGCAAGCTTACGATAGCTGACGCAACATTGCTTGTCCATCCGAAAATTGATGCTACGTATTCACTAATGGTAGATGCTTCGGATATAGCAATTGGAGCTGTGCTTCAGCAAACGCATAGCAAAGTGTGCCAACCATTGTCTTTCTTTTCTAGAAAACTGAGTAAAACTGAACAAAGGTACAGCACGTATGATCGGGAATTACTCGCTGCTTACTGTGCAACTAAACATTTCAGGCACATGTTAGAAGGCAGACACTTTATTTTGTTTACTGATCATAAACCAGTCACCTTTGCTTTTACAACTAAAAGTGACAAGTGTTCTCCGCGACAACAGAGACATTTGGAATTTATTAGTCAGTTTTCTACAGATATTCGGTACATCGAGGGTAGAAATAATTGTGTTGCAGATGCTTTGTCCCGCATAAACGAGATCGAGTCTATTGACTTCGAGGGTATGGCTGGAGCACAGGTCGATGATGATGAGCTCAAGAGCTTATTAAAATCAGACACGGGACTTGTGCTGAAGCCAATGTCCTCGCTTGCGGGTCATTCAGGTAAGCCTTTATTTTGCGATACTTCCACTGGCGCTGTACGACCATATGTACCTAAAGAATTCCGCTTGAGTGTTTTTCAGACTTTACACAACTTGAATCATCCTGGAGTTCTGGCTACGCAGAAGCTTATCAAAGAGAGATTCATATGGAAAGACCTCAATAGAGATGTAGCGGCCTGGTGCAAAGCATGTCTTGGATGCCAGAAAGCAAAGATCCACAGACACGTCCAGTCAGCCGTCGGGAAATATCCTTTACCCAGCTGTAGGTTTAGCGCTGTCAACATCGACATCGTAGGACCTCTTCCCCCATCGAGAGGATTTTGCTACCTACTGACGTGCGTAGACCGTTACACCCGCTGGCCAGAAGCATTTCCCATGATAGACCAGACTGCCGAAACTGTTGCTGAAACGTTTTATACCGGATGGATTGCACGTTTTGGTGTTCCTGAACATCTTGCGACGGATCAAGGACGTCAATTCGAGAGTGACCTGTTCCGTTCTCTAATGAAGTTCATCGGTTCACAGAAAGCCAGAACAACGGCTTACAATCCAGCATCCAACGGTATTGTAGAGCGTTTTCATAGGCAATTGAAAAGCTCTATAAAGTGCTATGCTTCGACCAGATGGACGGAGTTGCTGCCGAACATTCTCTTAGGAATCCGATCCTGCGTGAAGGAAGATCTTGGTGTTTCATCAGCAGAGCTGGTTTATGGAACAACGCTCAGACTTCCTGGAGAATTTTTCCGGACGACAGCAGTTTCCGATTGGCCGCCACGCCTAGATTTCCTACGCCGCTTAAGAGAACAATTCCGGCAAGTGAAGCCCGTTCCAACGTCCCAACACGGAAGCAAGGATATCTTTATACATAAAGATCTGATGACTTCTTCTCACGTGTTTGTCCGACAAGACATGGTACGGAAACCACTACAACAGCCCTACGAAGGTCCATTTCCTGTGATAGCACGAAACGACAAATTTTTTACGCTTCAAATCAACTGCAAGAAGACCAATGTCACCATTAATCGTTTGAAGCCAGCTTTTTTCATGTCGACATCACCTCCTACGACCAGCCAACAGTCAATTTTGCCTGAGACGTCAAAGCCTGATGTGAAGACCCGGTCCGGTAGGAAAGTACGATTCGTTGTGCCCTATCAAGCCTAAGTTTCCAACATCGTGTATCGTCTCATCGACTGGCGAGGGAGTACTGTGGTGTTATGCAAATTGGAGACTACTTCCACTTCAACTTCAAGAGACTTCTGACGTGCGCATGCTGCGTCATGCGTTCACGCGTTAAATACCTCAAGCTGTTCTTGAGATTTCAGTTTCGAGTTTCAGTCTCGTAACCACCTTTGTTAGCGCGCTGATAGATTATACTTTGTTAAATGTAGTTAACTTGTTAAGTTTTAATAAATGTTAAGTTTAATTGTTTTCAGTCTAAATTATAATTAAGCAACCGCACCGCCGTGGCTAAAAAACTATACACGAATTTTTAAATAAAAATTTATTTTTTGAGATTTTGGAATTTGACGGGGCTTAGTGAGTTTGGTCTCTGTGCCTGCGAGTTACAGGTGACGCTGGATCTTTACTCCCAGACAGTATTTTTCTGTTGTGTTTCAGTAAATCTTTGTGTGCGTGTCGAATACTCAAGTTGTCTGCTTTGCGTTTGCCGCAGTTTAATCAAATATGGCTCTTGGGCCATTAGAAAAACCCAACCCACAATAATCCGAATTCAATGGGAATATAGAAATGGGAGAGAAGATTCAGTCTCAAAAACATTGGCAACTCGAAAAATAAGTTCTTAATAGGTCGTTCAGAAGTAAATCAAGAGTACATTATCTCTGCTATACTACCCTCTGCTCTTTCTACTGCCTTCTGCTACAGTATCCTCTGCTCTTTCCCTCTGCTACAGTATCCTCTGCTATTTCCCTCTGCTACAGTATCCTGTGTTCTATCACTCAGCCCTCTGCTGCAGTAAACTCTATCCTTAAATATTGGTACCTCAAAAAATAAGTGATAAGTGACGTTTAGTATAAAGTAAATCAAGAGTACCCTCTGCACTCTTAAAGTACAATCTGCCCTCTGTTACAGTACCCTCTGCTTTTAAGTATTGAAAACTTGAAAAATAATTTCCAAGGATCGTTTAGTATAAAATAAAGTGTACAGTACTCTCTGAGCTTGCAATTGCGGGTTACAGGCGGCGTAGGTTCTATTCCTCACTGGGAGTATTTCTCTATTCTGTTTCTGCTGTACGACTTTGTGTGCATGTTTATTACAAGAGATGTCTGTTTTGCATTTGCCGCAGTTTATCCCAATATGGCCTTTGTGCCATTAGAATAATCACCCAACCCACAACAAATCGAATTCGACTGGAATAGGAAACCGGGAGAGAAGAAAGAGTCGCGAAAGTATTGATAACACGAAAAATACGTACTTAAGGGTAGTCAGGATCGTTAGTAGAGAATCTAGAGTACAGTCATTTTGTAGTCTTATACAATCAGGTTCTTGGTTATTTTTCGTATTAAAAGTGTTGGGTTTTTTCTAATACCAGCTCATAGTCGTATAATCTGTCAAGCATTCCTTTACAAGTCTGTGCAATATCGGGGCACCATAGTATATGCTGCCGTATAGCACACATATTGAGCGCAGGGGAAGAAGGCATGTTCTCTTCAAGGAAGCAGACCCAAATTTATGTATCGTCTTAAGGACACCAAGAAATTTCAAGCAGTCAACTTGACTTCGGACATAAAAGAGGCGATCTCGTTATCTCGAGGTCCTGCTAACGAAAAATGCATCTACATAAAGAATGGAGTGTTTGTTTGACATTGAATATTTCCGACACATTTCAAGTTTTTTATCCGTTTTGGACCCTTCTGATGCCAAATCCGCCTCTTGCGCATGTGTGGCCTGTCTGTCTGTTCGTATTTGTGTGTGCCGTATACACGTCCACACGGTTTAATATATTTTCCTGAAACTTTACATACTGTGAGTACTTATCTTCATTTAGTGACTGAATTTGGTTGCGTAAATCTGTCTGTCCATCTTTCTCTTCTATGTTCGATTTTGTGTTTGTGTGTTTGTGCAGGCATCACATTAATTTTATTCCAGATATTTGATTGTAATGTACTTTATTTTATACATCATATACAATATTATTTAAGTGAATGCAATATTAAACTTTTCTTTATTTATATATATATGGTGAAATTTTACAATATCGCATGCCTGATACAAGAGTGCCACAAGTAATAAAATGTTGTTTTGTTGGCTATGAGGGCAAGAACACTCGCCGTAAATCATCATTTTTATTAATTAAGAGGTTAGATGCCTTTTAAATGTCAAAATATGCAAAAAATCGCTACATTTTGAATCTTAATATCTCCATGAATAAATTATTTACGTAAATAGATTTTGACTACCTTTATCCTTTGTAAACTATTTTTTTTTAATTTCTACCCCTTAAATATATTGTAAATTGGACCAAAATAAAATGCATTGTTTTTGTTGTTAGAATATTATATGGTGCATTGCGCGCAGTATTCTGGGCAAAATAAGTATTATTCTGAGCTGAATTTTTTTTTATATACTTAAAAATATATAATATAATTACAATGACAAACTTTTGTATTTTTTTTAATTTCTTACCAAGATTTTTTAATTAAAAAAAACTGAAATTTTTTTCAACACAAAATTAACCTTTTTTCAAAAACTTTCAACAGGATAAACAAAAAAGTTGGTAGTTTTAAACATATATATGGTTTACATAAGCAAATAAAGTTTCATGTAATTCTAACCAACCATTCCAGAGAAATCTTGCGAGCAAGTGTTAAAATCACAGTTTTGAGATATCGTCGTTTAAAAACAACTCGCTTGTGAAATTCTTTCGCAGTGAAGGAAGGAAACAAATGAAACTAAAAGTAGAAGTCAAAGTACCTTTCCCAGATAAATAATAAAATTAATAAAACAATGTACATGGAGATGGCTTTAGCAATATAGAGCGTAGTCAAAATACATTTTTGTGATCGCTGATATCGAAGAAGTAAAAATTTTAACAAACCATCAGGCTCTAAATGTTTGATTAAGGGCTTCACTCTTTTAACCATAACTTCCGTTCTAGAGTGAAATTTTACACCAGGTTTGTTTTAAAACGTTGCTAAGAACAGAGCATTAAAATTAGATCATATTTTTTTTTTGAAAAATTAAAAGGTTCCTAGCCCTTTAAGTTTAACATGAAAAGAACTTATAAAAAAGGGAATTCCAAATATCTTCCTCAAAATCGTCTTTTGTAGTAGTAACCTTAGTATAATTCCTTAGTAACCTTCCGACATTTTGCAGCTTTGTCATACAGCAAGATTGCGATGTATGTGAAATGTATTCTGTGAATGGATATGCATGTGTAGGATTTGTGTCCAAAATAAGTTATAGAAATTATAATGAAAATTATAATTAAAGGTGTTAAAATATTATTTTATTCTACGAGAAAGAGTAGAGTAAACTAATCCAATCTAGAGTAAACCAATCCAAATCGAGTGAGGTCGGATATTTTGATAGTATTTTAATAAAAGAACATTTAAATGAAAATATAGTGAATTCTATTGAACTTTATTGAAGCAATTGTGGTCAGAATAGAACTTTTAAAAGGGTGGCATATATATAATCCATGGATGGGCTGTACAGGCTGTATTTTTGGTAATTGGAAAGATAGTAACAGCTTGCAAAGTTTCTGTATTTTTCGTATCTGCACAGACTTATATGGTGCTAATTTCCTAAAACATAATTTCTTTTGTTTGTCATAAATAATGTATTGCATAATTAATTTTGATATGAATGTTAGGTCGGATGGAGCCTGTAGAAAAGTCGAATGGTTGAACAAGCAGTAATTTTCCGAACCATTTATCAGATGTTTTGTAAATTTTCTGATATTATAAAATCTTCTTAACTAAGTACTTTCGTTCGTCTCTCGAATATACTTAGAATTTTCCCCACTGTCAGTTCACCGGTCTTTGAAAGAATAAATCAAGTAAATACAAATTCTTCTGCATAGTTCTTTTTATGACTTCTAATCAGTTTTGATCTTCATGGATGATACAATCTTTCTAAAGAATTCTATTCTAAGGAACAGTAGAATATTTTCAAATCATAGTATTCCAAGGAAAATACACTCTACTAGGGGGCCCGCCCCCTGATCGCTAACGCTCGCCAACCCCCGGAGGATTGCTTCGCAATTCTCATTGGTTCGCTGCGCGAACCTATGCTCGCTTCGCTCGCATCAATGAAGACACGTGTCCTAGCAGAAGGGATTGATTACAAAATAAGATATTCCAAAAAAATATTTTTCAAAACTAAATTTGTTGTATTACATAAAAGATATATACAGTACCTCTGGAATCAGAATTTAAATGAAAACTTTGAGCAAATTTTTACTCGCAATGTGAACGCTGCTTTGGAAATTGAATACCCAGCATGTTGTTTGTGTGTACATTTCCCCAGTACTCGAGCCACCCATACACTTTTTGACTGAGTTTGTTGTAGAAAGTTGTAGTGCATGCGTCTTGTTGTACTATAATTGTTAGCCCTGAAAAGATCCTCCGCTTTCTTAGATTTCTATTACAAACCGCAACAGCTCGTCTAAAATTCATTTTTTTTTTCAATAAAATTTGATCCGGTAACGCTATAGATTCAAATGAGGCGCGAGGCTCCTAGTAAATAAACAAACGCACAATGTTGCCAAAACGCGGTAACAAATAACGTCTTTTTTGCGTGCCACGTAAGAGAAATATATATATAGATACACTCTATAACAAAAAAAATCGACGCACCAAGAAGATTCAGAATTTTAGTGGCGCTGGGCTCGATCAACTTGGAACGACGCTCACTAGGGACTTAGAGTCTTTAGTGACGAATCCCGTTTCCAACTGTGTCCTGACGGCAACCGCAGATTTGTCTAGAGATGTCCAGAGCAGCTTGAGGATACTATCGAGCGCCATACATTCCCACAACAGGGCAGTATGGTCTTGGGTTCCATTTCCTTTGATAGCCCTTCGGTAATAATTTCAGGCCCACTTACAGCACAGGGGTACTTAGACGACATTCTACGACCGGTTGTGTTACTGTTCCTTTTGCGACACCTCGGACTAACTTTTCAACACTCTAATGTCCTGTCGTATACAGCACGTGTTGCTATTAATTGTCCTCACGCTTTCCCAACACTTCCTTTGTCAGTTAGGTCTCCTGATCTCTCCAATAGAGTGATTTGGGAAGTTATGGGAAAGCGATTGCAACCATCTCGGAATCTTGATCATTTAACCCGACAGTTGGAGTCAGCAAGAATTTCCGCAAGATACCATCCGGTAACTTGATCAGTCTATGCCACGCCGGTTGACAGCTTACATCCAGGCCAGAGTTGGAGAAACGCCTTATTGACTTCGTCCCTTTGCAACGGTCAAACTTTTATATAAATCGTTCAATTGTTCTGAAACTTTAATCGTTTATTTTTCTATGTATGTTCTTCCAATCCACCAATTTTCATCGCAATCAGACAACTCCTGCTTGGTGCATCAATTCTTTTGTTATAGAAAGAAAGAAAATAGGAAGAAATTCCAAGGAAAGTAGTAGAATCTTCCCAAATTATTATATTCTAAATATAACGAAACAGTAGAATATTTTTAAGAGGTTTCTTTAATCGATGGATTTGTTGAACCGATAAATGTGATTATTTAGTCAATAAGGTGGTTGTAAAAGAGAGACTACACTACTCAAAATATCGTGACTAGTTTTTATAAATTGCTGATTATTTTGCATCAAAGTAGTGTTATTAAAACAACGTTCAAAAGCACAGAAACACAAAATTGCAACCAATCAGTGTTTGTGTTATATACTTCACTGAATTAGTTTAGAAAGGAAAACATTGAAGTTGGGCAGTAATTTACAGGTGCATGGCTCCAACTATCACTACGCAGCACGGTGGAAAAAGCTAATCTAGGAAAATGAAAACATTATATATAGACGGTAGTGATGGTGTCAACACGAAGAGAGCGATTCTTTAGCAAAAGCTGACTTTCGAAAGACCAACATACCTGTCGTTGTAAACAAAACGGTCCCATTAATGCCATGAGCTGTTTAAAGTTAATCGGGCATGGCATGGCATTGGCCGGTATTAATAAAATCGAGAAGGGAAATATTCCTATCTACTGAGAACTCAATTGGTTGGAAATAGCAATGCAATAATTATTGAACGAGTATGATGTATACCATTAAACAATGACTGTGCACCATGAATACTCAATGACTGTATACCATTCATTTAGCTTCATTTAACAAATAGGAGCTTCTTACAAACAAGCGTGTGATGTCCTAACTTCGCTTGTTTGTTTGAGTAAGTTAATCATAAACTCAGACCAGTCTTCCCAAAGTCTTAAAGGAAGGCATGTGTTAGGAAACATGACATGTGCCGCGAACTGGGGGAGATCATGAAGCCTCCCCCTCCTCAATTCACGGAGAATGGGACGTGGAAGCAGCTCCCATGTGGTGCTTCGGTGTGACACAGAGACTGCCACATTCCTGTCAATTAGTGCTTGAAGTGTCATACAGTCCATAAGACTCTCTCTTGTATCGAAAATGTGAAAAATATCTCATAAACCGAGTTTAAGCCACAGCTTGGAGTGAAAAGAGGATTCTAATTAAACGAACATCGATCTTCTAACAAAGTAAATGGAGCAGGTGAGTCTTTAGATCTCATAAGTATATATCACAAGGGCATGGTAATCGATTCGACTGATCGGCTTTAGAAGCACAAATTGATGTTTTTAATCACGTCCGTCAATTAGTCCTACAATACGATTTTATGCTTTCTTCCAATACAACGTACTGACAGGAAAGCCATTAATAGGGGTCCAGACCCATTTCCTTCCAAACCGGAAATTGGTTCGTGATTCAGATTTTATCTCTCAAAGCTCAAAAATGGATAAGCGCCCAAACTGGAGTAAACATTGAAATATTAGCAAACTAGCAGGCCATCACGGTGTTGCCCGTGACAGTTCTTTCGTGTCTTTACTAATACTAAAAACATTGGAAAAAAAAACAATAATTTTAAGAATGAATTCCACTTTCAACCTAAATGACCCGGGTTACAATTGAAAATTATTCATTTTAAGAAAATCGCATTTAATACAAATACAAATACTGACGACCAGCTACAGGCTCAAGCCCAACAAGGCTGGTCCTTTGTTTATGAATTCCCCAATTCCCACTGACTATCCAATTGTATCTTAAATTCGTACACTCCCTTTGAATTAACTATAATTTCTGGCAACGCGTTCCATTTGTCTATTAGCATATTAAAGTAGTAGTTTTTCCTTAAATGTCCGATTAAAATGTGTTTTATTCAATTTAAACCCATGTTCTGTTATCCCTATTGAAATTTAAGCCCTCTGTGTCCCCTTGTTTTACCAACTTGAAAAGCTGAATCAAATCCCCACTCCTTCTTCTTCTTTCCAGTGTATTCATGATTAGCTTACTTAAACGTTCATTATAGTTGAGATTTGCTATCCCCTTTATTATTTTTGTAGCTCTGTGCTGAACCCTTTCAATTAAATCGATATCATTTCTCATACATGGAGCCCAGAATTGTACATTATATTCTAGATGTGGTCTTACTAAACCCTTATATAACGGCAAGATTATATTTTTATCCGTTGAAGTTACAGTCTTTTTAATATACCCCAATAACCTATTAGCCTTTTTACCAGCAGCTTTTTTACCCGCTGACCCATTTTAAAATCCCTGTGAATTATCACCCCAATATCCTTGACTGTTTCTCTCTCCTTTACCTTTACTCCCTGCAGACAGTACTCGGCTCCACTGTTCCTGTAACCCATATGCAGAACTTGACATTTCCCTAGATTAAATGGCATACCTCATTTTACAGCCCATTCGGATATCTTATCAAAATCCCCTTGTAAATTCTCTATCTGTAACTTGGTATCCACTGTCCTCCATATTTTTAAGTCATCTGCAAATATACTGATTCTATTCTTAATCCCCTGACCTATATCATCTATGAAAATTATAAATAAAATTGGTCTCAAAACTGATCCCTGAGGCACCCCACTTATAACTTCTGTCCACTGTGAATAATTTCATTTTACCTGTACTCTCTGCTTTCTACCCAATAACCAATTCTTTATCCATATCAATGTTTTTCCCTAAGTCAGGGCTCGAAATACCCGGGTACACAGGTGCATTGTGCGCATGAAAATAAAATTGTGCACCTAATTTTTTCCCACTAGGTGCTCGCACTGCGTTCACCTAGTTAACGTTAAAAAAAAGTAGTGTAACGTTAAAAATAAGGGTGGGAAACGTGTTTTAGGTTATTTTGATGTTTGAACAAAATATTAGGATCGACCTCTCTCGTTCTAAAGGAATGTAATTAAAATTATTTAATACACACTATGTGAAAACAAAATCGCTGGTCCGTAACGGGTTTTTAACAGGAGGAAGGTTTACTTGTACCACTGCCGCCAGAACTTAACGATGATCGAAACATTTTCCAGATGGCTCTGTTGAAGCGACTGTCGCGACAGCCGTGAACCAGATAAGGGAGAATTTAGATGTTTAAATCTTTTTATTTATTATCTACTACCTAATCTATATAAACATACCCAACTAATAAAGGCATTACTAGTAATAAACTAATGAAAGTAACTAAAGATACAACTAATAAAAGTAACTAATGAGTTTACATTACATTAATACCCTTATATTAAGATATTTTTAAAAATATGCACCTAAAATTTAACCTGTGCACCTAATTTAAAAACTTAGGTGCACCTGTATTAAAAAATCTATTTCGAGGCCTGCCTTAAGTCCCCAGCATTTCCAATTTAAACAGTAATGCCTCATAAAGTACTTTATCAAAAGCCTTTTGAAGAAATTTAAGATATTGATCTGGTGTAAAGGTTTACGCAGATTTGAAATCCGTTGAAATTTTCACTCTATATTTAACGATCGCGAAGATATGAAACCTCAAATAGCCCTTGCCTTTGACATAGTTAAAATCGCTGGGAAGAAAATTATGCTTATCAACAACGTTATCAAAACACGCTAGGATCTGAAATCCGTTAAGAAAAAAAAAACAAAAGCTGTTTTTCTCTTTAAAAATGTGATGTCATAACTTGGCACAGTTCTAAAGGACGAAAAACGAAAAGTACTTTGCTTTCTTCAATTGAGGAGTTGTGACGACAACTCCACGAGTGACGTCGTGATTTGGCATAGTTCTAAAGGTCGAAAAACGCAAAAACCTTTGCTTTCTTCAATTGAGGAGCTGTGACGATAGCTCCGCGAGTGACGTCATAATTTGGCACAGTTCTGAAGGTCGAAAAACTCAAAAACATTTGCTTTCTTCAATTGAGGATCTGTGGCGTCAGCTCGGCGAAAAAACTATTAAATTAATTTAAAATGTTCTAGGTTAAATTTTAAAATGTTCTAGATTAAATTTTTAAATGTTCTATATTAAATTTTAAAATATTCTAGATTAAATTTTTAAATCTTCTAGATTAAATTTTTAAGTTCGGGCTGGACATAAAATTTGCAAAACTTTAGGACTACCTGTATGCCAAATTTCACTATTGTAAGTCTCATAGATTCGTCCAGACACCGCACACAGAGATACAGACCCACACAAACACTTCCTTTTATGATTGTAAGATATGTCAAAAAGTTTCCATAAAGCAACCCATCCACCAAGTCCTAGATATCCTGCATGAGTTTTAATATTTTATATGTTTGAATCTGGATCCCGAAAACAGGTGAGTATATTATTATTACTACATTATTAGTATTAAGTATATTATTAAACACAAATAATTTGTGTAACCAAATTTTTAAGGTTGCTTGACTTAATTCATTAGATCGCTTGACTGCTATCAGGAGATGGTGCTGTCAAGCCCCAAGGACCTGAACACCTTGGGCAGCAATATTTTAAGCATGTTTTGTCCCCCTTTTCTTCAAAAACGAGAATGCCATCCCGGGAGCATTCGCGGAATCCCTCACGCTTTCAGCACTCCTTGGCGAAAGCCGGCTGACAAGATGACATTTTCATCTACCCTCTTGCTGCTATCTGTTGACTCAGAAAGGAATCTTTTCATTACAAGTTTTTTTTTCTGTTTTAAATGTTTTACCTCAGCTACAAATATATATATAAAAAAATAATATATGTTTTTGTGACACACCCTAATATCTTAAACAATAAATATGAAATAAAACAACTTTAAATATTTTTTTTTTCCTTTGATAATACATGTATAAAAAATTTCTGTCTTCTTAACAGCCCAAATGCAAATGCTATAATTATATATAGGATATGAGTTAGAAAAAACTTTGTTTCGAAGAAAGTTATTGAAAACAGTCAAAATAGAATATTTTTCAATTTAAATTTTGTAATCTTGAGCTCAAATGAGTAAAACTAATCTATATAAAAGTGTATTGTTTACAAAAAATTACTTTAGTTTAATCTTAATACTTATTATTGATAACTGCTTTTACTAATATAAAAAATATCTACTACTAATTGTCTCCTCAAACAGTGGCGGGATTATATTAAGTATGCGATCAAACAAGAGATTTGATTCGTAAGAAAGTATATTATGAAAATAAAAACACTTGGCTTATAAAGGCGAATAATTTCCATAATAAACAACGTAATTGATTTATCCGCCTCCCCACTTGCATCTTAAACAAATACATTCTCATCAACTCTTTCTATTTGACGAGTTTTAGAGTAAGTGATCATTTTATATTGTAAAAATCATAACGAAACGCAATTGATTGACTAAATTTCAAATAAATGTAAACATATACAATTTGTTTGCATGGGGGTACTTCTTATACTTTCTGCTTCTTATATCAACCAATATTACGAAGTAGTTACTATAGAGATAGATAAAGTAAAACAAAAATAATCATGTTATATCGTGAATGTCAACATAATATATAGAATATCCAAAAAAAAATCAGACTGAAAATCATAGCACTCAGCGAGAAAAAAATGGCGATCTTCTGAACAACTTAGTAGGGTTGCTCGAGAAATTGAGAAGGATTGCCAATTTCCCCAGCTTTTGGTTCTCAAAGTGCTTTATATCGGCAACTCGCCAAGGAGTGCTCAAAGCGTGAGGGTTTCCGCGATTGCATCCCGGGAGCAGAAAGTGCTTAAACTGCGAGGTACGTTGCAAAACAAAGTCTTTGCATAACAATTTTTCATTAATTTTATCAAAGTTTGGCCGATGTTTTTTCAATCATAAGTTACGATGTTCTGCAGTGCAAAGCGCGCTCCTTGCCACACCCTTTTGTCTTCTCTAACTACGGAACACCCTATCTACATCACCACAAAAACTTTATAAATAACACATCTTCTATGTCAATGACAAAATATTTAACTTCAAAAGTTATCGACCAGAATTGCAAATTCTGAAAATATGCCTTCGTTTTAAATAAAGTAAGCTAAATAATTCTGATGTTTTATTATAAATATCTAATACATATTTAGCCGATGATTGTGTTTAACGTCTGTTTTTGATTTTACTGCACTTTTCAAAATTCGGACAAAATGCCAGCAGAACTATTCCGATTGCTTGGAGTTGTTTTGCAGAACACTGAATACAATTCTACACCTGGGAGTGCTACCACGGTTAATATGGAGTTGCATTCACCCTGCATTTTCTATGACTCCTTGGAAGGTTGACGTATGAGAATCTACAATTTACTGCCCAATAAATATTTAACACTCAAAATATATACCATACCAGCGTGTCTGCATGTTCCTTGTTATTTTGGGTAGGGGTATGCTTAGCAGGTCCTATTCAGGTTCACAGGGACATACACTACCCTACAATAATGGACCGAACAGCAAGATTTGATGGTATAAGGGAAAGAATACATGCTTTAATAGGAGGATGATCCCTCACGTGCTGCAATTACACTAGCAACACTTCTGGGCATACTTTCAACAAGGTTTTGATAAACAGCTATGGGTATTTTGTGTCCATTCCTGCTGCAAGAATGTCGCCAGCTAAGTTGTAGATTTCGGACGTGGTTCCCTGGTTCGTAAGTGTCGCTCTAACTTGTCCCACAAATGTTCTATGGGATTTAGGTCGGGACTCTGAGTAGGCCAGGGCAACATGCAAAGGTCCCAGGCCATACCGCAAAAAACACCCCCAAACAAGTAGTCGGATTTTATGCAAATCCGCTGGCGTCCGGTCCATTATTGTAGGGTAGTGTATATTTTACTACCGGTAAATTTGTAATTATTATCGTGTGTATATTTATTACTTAACGTTGCATGCCTTGACTCTAGCCAACTATGTATAACCCTTGCGCCATAAAACCCTAAAACCAACCAATCATCTTATAGTGGACACACATTGTCTTAGGTAGTGGAAGATAAATGCATAAATCTGCTTAAATGTTTACAGCTGTCAGCTTCGAAACACTTGGGAGCCTCTAAATAATTTGATCCATGCGAACACTTCAGCTGAGCTTTGTTCGATCACGCAATTACAGATTTAAGTTTTTAAATACAAATTAACCACTTAAAACAAAATTAATTTTTTTCTGTTCTCAGTTGGGTGTGGTTCAAACAATTTCTTTCTGTCTACTGATACATTACCCTACAATAATGGAACGGACGCCAGCTGATTTGACTAAAATCTGACTACTTGTTTGGGGGTGTTTTCGTGGAATGTCCTGGGACCTTTGCATGTTTTTCCTGGGCAATTGAACGCCGACGCCTACATGAATATTATGGACAATCTGGTTCTTCCTACGCTTTGGCAATTTTTATGAAATGGACGAATGTTACTTAACGTTATGAACGTATGAAACGGACGAATGCTACTTACCAGGACGACAACGCTCCATGTCATGTTGCAGACTCTGTCAATCAGTGGTATGAAGATATGGATGTGAAGCGTCTTCCCTGGCCTGCTCAGAGTCCCAACCTAAACCCCATAGAACATGTGTGGGACGAGTTAGAGAAACGCTTACGAACCAGGGAGAACCACGTCTGAAATATACAACTGAGCTGGCGACATTCTTGCAGCAGTAATGGACACAAATACCCATAGCTGAGTATCAAAACCTTGTTGAAAGTATGCCCAGAAGGATTGCTAGTGTAATTGCAGCACTTGGGGGACCATCCCCCTGCTAAAGCATGTATCATTTCCCTTATACCATCTTATCTTGCTGTTCGGTGCATTATTGTAGGGTAGGGTATACACAAAATAAAGAGCACCGAAGCTACATAAAGGGGCGTATACATTTGTGAGTGTTTAGTACTTGCTGCTAACGCTCCTTGCTTTGCGCGCCCTCACACCCTGAGGGGTTGTCCCTTTTTGTAACCGGACTTTGCCCGCCAAAACCTGTGAACGAATTTTGATCTTAAGATGTGATGTTCTTCTATAGCGGAGCAAAGCAATGCTCCTTCTTCGTTTTTAAATAAACAGCAATTGTTTTTAAAAGGCATCACTGCATTACCCACACAAGACTATTTTCTCACCGTAATCTTCAATGTACAGTCCACGCTCATTAGTTACACCGCAAATCTGAATTTAATTTACTCCCTTTTTTAGAATCCAGCTATCGATTAATCCACACCCTACAGTGAGCCTAGTCGTTCGCGAGACACTCGTGAACCGTTCGTTGAAATTACTTTCACAACGAACTTCCGGCGATCCATGGGAAAGGAATGAACCAACCACAAACCACAGAGCAGTTATTTGTCAGCCACCGGTTATGACGGTGGAGCCTGTAGGTTCACGAGCTGAAAAAAACGCAACGAACTAAACACGACGCCGTCCCAATATGAACCAAGAACCCATTTGTGTTCGTCAAAAAAACGACAGGAAGCAGATCGCCACGAGCGGTTCACGAGCCGTTCGTTTGGCACTCAAAACCCCGTCCTAATCATGAGAACTAGAGGCACGCGAACAGTTCGGCTCGCAAACGTATACGCGCCTTTAAGCAACTTTGACCTTACCCGAGCTTATGTATTGTGTTTGGCGCAGCTTACCCTTTCAGGATATTGCGCCATAAAACCCAAACCAAGCGTACTTAAGCCTCTGCAAAAAATTTCGCCAAACCAACGCCACCAACGTCTGCTGGCACGATCCTGAAGAGCGATGAAGAATCCATTAGGATCTTGCCATCGCATCGCAGGTATTCTGCAATGGAAATCGTTCCGCCCGAACCTTTATTTAATAATTCCGATCCCGTGAACGATAACGATGATACAATGCGTTCGATTAATCGGAGCTTATAGAAGAGAAAGGATAATTATCGTTGCCCGGTAACAAACGAGATTTCCGATTAAGCCGGATTCTGCCGAACGGAATCTCATCTTGAATAATTACACCTGAAGGCTTGTTCTCCCGTTGTTTTTGTGAAGCAGCAATTCTTGAGCATTTCTTTTTGTTCCGTTAAAGGAAAGGTGGGTGTTTCTGATTATCGCTTTGTTGTAAACGGTAGGTCGTCTTACATTTCGGATTCTAAAGTGTTGGCCGCGCTACCTAATGGCGGGATAAAAAAAAAGGTATTTCTTTGGAAGGAGCTTAAAATGAAAATGGCGCAACTAAATGTGTTGTATAACTGGAATTATCCAGTAAAGCCAAACTAGAAAATTAATGACTCTAATAGTAATTGCAAAGTGTGATCAAAAAGTATTTGGATTTATCACTAAGCACGTATTCAGAAAATAATTACAGGGGCTTGTTTTCCATTGCAACCAAAAGGCTGTAATACTAATCAGCAATATATTTTTTCTGCTTTCAAGACATAATCCGTCATTTACTGTGGATAAATGAAGTATCGATTTTCGTAGCACTTTTATATCCATTTGTTAGAAAAAGTCTAAAGTAGAAAGAATCCTAGAAAATATTCTATCGTTCATTGTCAAAACTGGTTAGAAATAATGCAGGGAAAACTGCAAGTTGCAAAACGGATTTAAACTGGTATGCAAAACTTTGAACTGTATGGTTTTCAGCTGATAGTTTGCAGTGAAGTGACATGGATTTAATTAAATGACATAAAAAGTATTTCGAGAGTTACCAAAGCTATGAATAAAAATACAACAAAAACAGAAGCAAACAGTAAAATGGTGGCACTACTCTGAGTGCCACGAGACAGAAGTAAAGTATTTCGAGAATTACCAAACCTATAATAAAAATACAACAAAAGCAGAAACAAACAGTAAACTGGGGACACTACACTGAGTGCCACAACACAGAAGTGTAACTAAAAACTTTAAAAAGAGAGGTGGTGGTTCTTTGAAGACAGTATGATCACCTCCAACACTGATGCAAGCGTTGCACCGCGTTTTATACAGATGAGATTCAGACTTGCAGTATCAGAACCCATTTCAATGTTAAAGCCGCTGTCGTCACGATTCCAAAATTTGAATATGCACCTCCTTTCCACTGAATATGATCTGCTATTTCAAATCACAAGTCTGTTTCGTTTAATTTTGAGCCTTATTGAAGTTAATAAGTTTCGTACGCCATTGCATTTTTACGAATCCTTTCATCGGTTAAAAGATTTGAAGCTTAATTAAGCAATGGTAATTTAAAAGGTTTGAAGGCCTTATGAATTAAACTTAATCTGACTGCATAAAGGATGATTACATCCTCTAAACAGCAAAAAATTGTTAGGTTTTCGAACTTTTAGAGATGGTAGAGCTTTCAAGATATTGCATTTTATCGGTCCATCCTGGGTATGCATAGGCGTCTGTCCATCAAAGCTTCTGAATCCGTGGCACAGTGAATAATCTTATCGTGGCATTATTCAGCTTGTGGTGCATTGCAGTGCACTTTCTTCTTGGGCGAATTCCTTTTTCATTTTGGAGATCCCGACCAGATTGAATTTCCAAAAATGTACCCAAAAAGGCTCCTTCTCTGTCACCACGAATAAAATGTGGCAGTCGGGAGGATTTTATTTTTTAAGTTCACCGTTCGCAGAAATCGATTTCCCTTCAACACCCCCTGCATTCGATTAATCGATTCCGTGAATCCGTTCACCTGAAACTTTTTCGCCGCTCATCGGAACAGAGGAGCGCATCTTACAGGCATGGGTACGTAGTGTTTTTGCAATTAAATGATGGAAAAAAGGCTGTTTGGTTGGGCTTACATCACTCCGGAGGAAAAGAGCACATTAAAAAAAGGTTTTCTCTAAATTTTCAAGAATGTTTTTTTAAACAACGTATTCTTATAGATCAGTGGTTTCCGGAATTTTTCGATTCACGACGTCTTTAGTGCACCACGATTTTTCAGGACGTCCTATGTCAGAACATGGTCTTACAGTTTCAGCGTACAGTTGGTACGGTTTGGTTGGTGAAGTATAAGCAAAACACGCATTTCAATTCACAAACAGTTTTATGTAATAAGTTTCTAATAAGTGTAATCAAATCACTGTACAAATAATTCGTAAATAGTAGCCGGTTTTCACTCCACATTTCCTCACATCTTCGAATAAAACCAAACAACTACCCTCGCTTCCTGTTCCGCGTTGATTTTTGCACGTTACTAGATACTAGGAGGCCCGCCCCCTGCTCGCTGACGCTCACCAAACCCGGGAGGATTGCTTTGCAATCCTCATTGGTTCGGTGGGCGAACCTTACTCGCTTCGCTCGCATCAATGAAGGCATGTGTCCTAGCAGATATAATTGTTTACAAAATATGATATACTCCAAAAAAATATTTCTCAAATATAAATTTGTTGTACTACAGAAAAGTTATACTGTACCTCTGGAATCAGAACTCGAACAATTTGGAATTCAAATGAAAACTTTGAGCAAATTATGACTCGAAATGTGAGCACTGCTTTAGAATCGAATATATATATATATATATATATATATATATATTCAATAAAGTTTCATCCGATAACGCTATAAATTCAATTGAGGAGCGAGGCTTTGTGGTAAACAAACTATCGAAATATTGCCAAAACGCTGTAAAAAGTAACGTCTTTTTTGCGTGCCAAGTAACAAAATTATACATATAGATTTATCGTAACAACAGAATACGCGATTCACACAATTGCAACATCACAAAGATCTGATGAGCATTAGTACCTTTTCAATGAATATTTACCTTTTACTGATATCCTGAAGTCATTTTCATTCTGACAAATTATTTTCAGCATATTAGGTTTGCTTTTTAGATGTCTATATCCAATCAATACATCGATGGTCCTATTCAAAAATGGAGAGTGGGGTGCCAGCTCAGGTGTTGCTTCGTCATCTGACCGTGGTTCAAAATTACGAGGTGTTGTCCTCGGATCTTTCCTTTAAGGGACTGATCCCGGACCGTCGTCAATAGCCCGTTGTGTTGATCTAGTACGACGTAAACAAAAAAGTACCAAGTACCTATTCAAAAAGGGGATTGGCGCACTTTAATAAGTTAACTAAGTGTTCTCTTCGGATCTTAATTAAAAATACCATACTGGAACACGTTAAATCTGTCGGACCTCATATGTCCTCACAATTGCGTGGTATGGATGTTTGAGAGTAGGGTTCCGGTTTAAGTGTGACATCGTCATCTGTCCATGGTTCAATATTACGTGGTGTTGTCTTCGGATTTGGGATTGATCCTGGGCCGTCACCAATAGCCCGTTGTGTTACCCGAGTGCAATCTTAATTAATTACCATTACCATTTTACCTCTTCTCACTCCCCTCCCCCCATAAGAGTTTTATTTCAGTGAAAATATAATATTCAGCGGCCATAGAGTTTGGGTAGGTAAATATTTTAATTAACATCACACTGGAGCAATTCGACAGGCTATCGGCGACGTTCCGGGATCAAACCCGAAGAGAAAGATTCGAGGACGCCACGTAATAATTTTGAACCATGTTAATAGTTTGGGAATCAATGTTATAGAGGAAACTAATCTCTAGTCATCGAGGTTTAACCATAAATTATTCGAAAATTTCATAAGGGAAGTTTTAATTTCTCTTATTTATCCACAACTATACACTCGTCTCTAAGTAGTTGTTTCTCAATATAACGCATGTATACCACAATTCTTATCGAAATCAGAAGAAATCTAAGATAAACCAGCACTTTTAAGGTGTCCGTTGCCATTATTTAAATGAATTTTCTAATTCAAAATTATGACTTTTTATCTGCACTCTCATATTAGAAAATTGGTTCGTCTCGCCAAAAAACTGTACAGCGACAAACCTACAAACTCACGACTCTCCATACGGTGCTGTGGAACTGGAACTTAGCAGTCTTAGGTTAACAAGATTGTCGTTGTACAAAACCCTACTTACAAATACGTGACTTTTGACTGCGACCGACCGTGGAATTCATTCTCCTTATCTCGTATGTCTCGGGACGAACTGAAGAATGCCGTAATTGATTTCCTATTTTCCTCCAGAATATTCCGCACCGGAGTTTATTTTGTTCTTGGGTTTTGAAGGCGTTTGACAAATCATCCTGGATGCATTGAAATCGTGGCTCGTATCGCGTTCTTATTTTAACTACCTGTCGTCAAACAGCGGTGGTCTCAAATTCAAACCCTTGGTAGGGCCACATTCTAGTGTTGAGGGAACTTGTAGGGTGAATAAAATAAACTTATATCTGATTGAGAAAATTAGACCAAAAACCATGCTATGAGTCGGATATTACACTATGTGTACAAAAGTATTTGGACACTGCAGAAATTTGGAGGAGGATCCATCTTAGCTTGGGGTTATTTATCCTGGTTAGAACCCGGTCCATTGCGTTATGTACCTGGTACCATGAACGCTGACGTGTACTTAAACGTTCTGGATAATTCCGTCTTGCCTTCACTATGGCAATACTATGGCGATGATGGTTGTTTCTTCCAACATCATCGAGCTCCATGTCATACTGCAAAACGTGTGCTGGACTGCATTCCTGAAAATTTGGTAAATTTGCTTGACTGGCCTGCTCAGAATTCTTTGTCGAAAACCAACCCGAAGACATGCTGTCAGATTTTAGATTGGACGACGTATTCCTGAGATAGTGTAATGACGTTCCTGCCAGATGTTCAGAAACTTTTCAGCACTAGAAGTACCCAAAAAACTATCCATTTGGTATCCCTGGGGTTGTCGGTACATGGGAGTCAATCGAGACGAACATAAAGCTCCAGCCGGACACAAGAATCCGAATGTGTATTTTACAGTATCAGTTGAAGTTCGCTCAGCTTCGAAATGCACGTTCAACCGGAAAACGAACAAGACTTTTGGGGCTGGTTTTCGAAAAGGAATCGCGTGTTATGGTTATTGTAAAGGGTGATTATGACAACATATATAAGTAAATTTCTTAGAAATAAAAATCAACCTCGAGATGTTGCTCCAAGAACTAGGCATTGGAATGGGATATATTTTCTAATTACAATAAATGTGATAAAAACAAATGTCCGTACTTCATCAAATGAGCTTTTTCTATAACGTTTATAACTAAAAACAATCACTTCTAAGTAAATATATATTTTTCTTAAAACTGAAAACTGTCACGTATTACCAAATTGACACAGAAAGAAAATATTACATTCATTTTTGTGACCAGTAAGTTTTTCTGTTTGCTATTACTGACTTATCGATGTAAGGAACATTGTTCTTTCACTGTGTTGCTTTTAGAACTGAAAATCATTCAACCGCCTCTTTGCAAGAGATTTTTACTGGTTCTTGGTTCAATTTTGAATCAGAGAATTTTGAGTTCAGGTTCGACACGCAGTGCTACAAAATGGCGACCCTAAAAGTGAAGCGCATAAAATCAAAATTTTTAGCTCTCTAAACCAGAACGCGCTTTTTAGACTGAAGTTCACCAAGTCATTTGTTTTCTTCAGAAACACACTAGGTTGGTAGGATTTTTTCAACTCCTTTTTTTGATTTAGAATATCATATTTGTAAAATGGCGATATTTTTCAGAATTATTTTCTACGTTTTTTACTATTATTTTCTACGTTATTTTCTACGCCACTCTGTAGACGAATCATATGCACCCCAGAAAGGAAAGTGACACAAGTTACAATATAAAAATGATTGTTTGATGAAAATTTGATGTAATGTCATTGAAAAAGCCCCAGCGTGTTATATTACTATTCTATAGAATATAATAGAAGTTACCACCATAAATAGTTACCTAAAATTTAAAAGACGTTTATACTATTTCAATATAAGTTTTATAGTGTCCTTTAAGTTGATGTTTCTCAAATTCTGCAATTTTGGGCTGTCACTTTTCTTGCTAAGGTGCGATATATTTTACTAAACTGGTTTCGCTGTGATCGACTCCTTTTGACTTACGCAAGCGACAGTTTCAGTTTAAAATTACCAAAAAGAGGATTCATTGCAGGGGGGAGGCTTTTCTGATTTCTTACTCTTACACACACTTGATTGCACTTTGTTTTCAAACAAAGCTCCTTGAATATTCATGTGATCGATATCTTTGGAGGTACAATTTTTGTAACATCCAAAACACGAGAATAGAATTTACAGCCATACCAATGTGGCTCAAAAAAAGCAGACGCTCCTTTCACGCTACTTCTTGAAGTCCCGAAAAATGTGAAAATAAAAAGGTTTCCTGCATTTCACAGGATTAAAGTAGGAAGCAGACAATGCGACTAGACCTCCCTTCGCGTTTTGGCTAGTTTCGTTTCCAGCTCTGTCTGTTTGCACGAAAAGGTGGTTTTATTGCATCATCCGAGATCAAAGGAATCCCCGTGTGTCTTTACGGCCGGAGAACTATTTTCTGCTTTCATCGGAGGTGGCGTAATCCTGGCTCAGACTGATCGTATTTCAATGCCCCCCTCGGTTTTTGTTCCATCGAGTTATTTCATTTCGTCCTTTCGTGGGCTTACTGAAGGTTGTCCCTTTCTGGCATTCAGGTTTGAAGCACTGTTTTCGAGCTTTTACTTTCACCCCATAGTTTATCAATGTTATTCAAACAGTAAGAGATGTAAGATCAATATATACGCGAAATGGACAAAAATATTTGGACACTGCAGAAATTCGGAGAAGGATCCTTCTTAGTGTGGAGTTTTTTTCTTGGTCTGGACTCGACCCATTGCTTTATATACATGGTACAATGACCGCTGAAGCGTACCTTAACATTTTGGATAGTTCGACCTTGCCTAAACTTTCGCTATACTGCGGCGAAGATAGTTAATTCTTCCAACAGGATCGAGCTCCATGTCATACTTCAAAACGTGTGCTGGACTGGTTTGGTGAAAATTAGGTGAATTTGCTTGACTGGCCTGTTCAGAGCCCCGATCTCAATCCGATCGAGCAATTGTGGGACCAACTGGAGCGACGAGTGCGACACTGCCATGCACGCCCATATTTACAATAATCTCTTCTCACAGCCTTTCAAGAGGCATGGCGAGCTATTCCTGCCCATACTTACAGAGAACTTGTGGAAAGTATGCCTCGACCTGTCGCAGCTGTAATACAAGAAAAAGGGGGTCCTTCCCGTTACTAAATTGAATAGCAAAGCACTTTTTCTGAAAACCTTAAAGTGTCCAAAACATTTTGTCTATATATTGTAGGTATATTAACCAGAGCACAGGGACACATTTAGAAGGAGACTAAGTATCCTCAGACATGTTTCTCTTACTAAAACAAATGCTGCAGTTGGCTTAAAAGGGGATGTTCTAGTTTTACAAAGAAAATAATCTGAGTGCCTTGTGCAATTTTATTCTTTAGAACATGGGTGCCAAATTTCAAGTCTAAATTCACAAAATGGCCAAGTTATAAGTCATTAACAAACTCGGTAGGTAAGTAGGTAGATAAGTAATGTCACACTGGAGCGACACAATGGGCTATTGGTGATGGTCCGGGCTCAATCTATAAAGGAAAGATCCGAGGACAACGCCTCGTAATTTTAGACCGTCAGATTACTTACCACACCTGAACTGGAATCCATTTCTCCAACCTTCCTTTCCATGTCAACGTGAGGACATATGTGACCTCAACAGATTTAACACGAAACAGCCCCCGCATACACAATGGTCTTTGACTGGATTGAAGTCTTTAGTCTTTGGTCAATGGTATTTGTATAAAAGGTTGGACAACGGTCTTTGACTGGAACTCACAAACCTCCAGTTGCAAATCCTATGCTCTTCCAACTGTTCTACGGCGGTCTTCATAGTCTTGGATCACAAATGCAGAATTTGGAATATGCGTCCCTATAAAGATATAAGTTCAATAAAGACGATCTATCATCAAAGGTCGTCATACTTACGTACGTCACAGTAAAGTCGCAGAAAAAGGCTATAAAGAATACGTTTCCGTTAACTGTAACTGCAACTTTAACCCTCCTGAAATATAAAGCAACACATATACTAACCTACAGTAATACACCGGACAGCAAGATGTGATGGTATAAGGGAAAGAATACATGCTTTAATAGGGGGATGGTCCACCACTTGCTGCAATTACACTAGTATCCCTTCTGGGCATACTTCCCAAAAGGTTTTGATACTCAGCTATGGATATTTGTGTCCATTACTGCTGCAAGAATGTCGCCAGCTCAAATTATAGATTTCGGACGAGGTTTCCTGGTCCGTAATAGGGATGCGACATCGATGTCAATGTTTTCAAAACATCGATGTTTTTTAAAAAACATCGATGTATTTAACATCGATGTATTTAACATCGATGTATTTAACATCGATGTATTGGAGTCAATGTTTTTGTAACATCGATGTTTATACTTGTCGATGTTTTTACGTTGTCGATGTTTCATTTTTAAATGAAAAAAGTACCGTTATAAAAATTTTAAAAATAACCAAGTAGCATAATTTTTATAATCAGCAAATTGATCATACTTTTAGATCAAAGTGGCCAAGGATGAAGGGTTTGAAAAGTAGGGAGGCGACATCGATGTCGATGTTTTCAAAACATTGATGTTTTATAAAAAAAACATCGATGTATTGGAGCCGATGTCGCATCACTAGTTGCTAAACCAGTTTTAAGAAATGGGGAAAGAAGTTTAAATACACTGAATTTTAAAAACATCGATGGTTTGGGGGCGATGCATTATCAACATCGATGTTTTGGTTTTGAACATGGATGTTTTGCTGTCGATGTTGCATCACTAGGTGCTAAACCAGTTTTAAGAAATGGGGAAAGAAGTTTAAATACACTGAATTTTAAAAACATCGATGGTTTGGGGGCGATGCATTATCAACATCGATGTTTTGCTGTCGATGTCACATCCCTAGTCCGTAAGCGTCGCTCTGACTCGTCCCACAAATGTTCTACGGGGTTTAGGTTGGGACACTGAGCCGGCCAGGGAAGACGTCTTACATCCATATCTTGATACCACTGCTTAACAGAGGCTGCAAAGTGACATGGAGCACTGTCGTCTTGAAAGTAACATTCGTCCATTCCATAAAATTACCACAGCGTAGGAAGAACGTGATTGTCCAAAATATTCATGTAGGTGTCGGCGTACAGTTGACCATGAAAAGCATGCAAAGGTCCCAGGCCATGCCTAGAAAAACACTCCCAAATCAGTGGTCGTATTTTATGAAAATCCGCTGGAGTCCGGTTCATTATTGTAAGGTAGTGTAGACGGCAGATAAGCCATTTCAATTCGAAACCAATAGATTTAAAAAAACGTATTTAAGTAGTAGTCATACGTTTATCTGCTACTTAGGCCCTGTTCACATGAGGCGATATTTAACGCGCGTTTGATGTTGACACAAAACGCGAGTAGCCAAAATACATAGAGTTCTACTGGAGCGTTCACATGCCCGGTACCATTTGATCCACGGACCGGTACTGGTCCGCGGCCCGGGGATTGGGGACCACTGCATAGGAATATGGTACGCTGTTCACATGACACGCGTTTTGACTGGCGTTAGCAATTTTTTAATTCCATATTCGAAGATTCTATATTCGCGATCGTTTAAGATACAGTAAAAATTTCAACGGATTTGAAATCTGCGAAAAATTCTAGTCTGGATCGATTTCTTAAATGTGATTTTCTTTAAATAAATAATTTTTCAACTGTAAATTTTATATTTTCGCAATAAGAATTTGGAAGCATTTGACGAAGATAATCATTACGAACACAAAAAGAACTATTTATCTCGTTTTATATAGAAAATACATATCTTGAATAGAGTACTTAGTTGCTTTAATTTACTGCTTTGTATTTAATACCATTAAAAATAGGATGCAAATTAATTCATTCGGTGTTTTAAAGATAATTTCCAACAAAGGGAAATAGTATGTAATTTTAGTTTTGAAATAACGCATACCGACGACGGTCCGTTTAAGTTTCCACACCACGCCAACTTGATAACATTTTAGGCCATTACAGATTCAACGTTCACCAGCCCCCTTTGTACACGACGGTCTTTGGTTGAATTCGAACTCGCAATCCTCAAGTACATGTTTTACTGGCCTTGTTTTTCATACAACATATTCTAATCTTCCAGTCAATCTTATTCTTATCATTAATGTTGATACGTTTAATGTAATTTTTATAACATATTTTCATGAAGATGGAAAGTTGATTTTCAAATTTCCTGATTTGATTAGTTCTATCGTAGGCCATTTTACGACATTTTTGGCGACATAAATGACCTTGCTCTGCTCTATAATGTAAACAAATTCTTTATAAGCATTCTACTGACACCGGAAAAAGGGATTAGTCCTTCACGATGTAAACAGAGCTCTGTGACACCGATCTTTTAATTGATGAAATACATAAAATTCCTTCTATTTGGAATCAAAGAAAAAAAGAATATATTAGGTAAATTATTTATTGTATTTTATTTTTAATATTTAATAACCTTTATATCATTTTATCCTGCCATCATACTTTGCCTTCATTCACAAAGTAATCGGCATATTTATCTCTCATAGTTTCAGCTGACATGTTTCCCCGTGGTATATTTCAGGTACTAAAGATAGGAAATGGATCTTCATAAAGAGTATCTTCATATCGATTCGCATCTCGGGATCTTACATAATGGTATCAACGGTGGATATAGGTTTTGGATTTGGAATTTTTAAAGTATGCTCTATAAGTTTTCTGTACAATAAAACCTCCTGGAAAACAGCCGACTCACTGTTTTTCCCATATGCTCCAATTATATTAGAAGACTATGATCTAATCAACTTATACCTATTAATATATTTAGTTTATATTTTCAATAAACAAAAAATACAAATATATTAATTAATTTAAAAAAAGACGTTCAACTTCAAGATTTAATTTGATCTGTTCAAAAGATAACATTTTCATCTGTCTTGCAGAGTTGCTGCGTTTGCGTTTCGATGTAAAAATAATCACATTCTGTAAAGTTCTTCAATTTAATTTTAATGTGTCAAATACATTTCTTATTTAGTCATCACCGCGCGTCTAGAAAACTTTCGATGCATGTGATAAGACCTAGCCAAATGCATTTCGTAAAAAGATTAGTTACTAGTACTACAGAAAATTTATTTTTTATGAAAAACATTATACATTTTTTGTGTTGATCTGGCAGAGAATTATACGCAGATTCGAAATCCTTTGAAATTTTCACTCTATCTTCAACCATCGCAAATATAGAAATTTAAATTAGAGGAATAAAAACATAATTTAATGCTTTCGGAAAGCCGACCTTGCAAAACGCGCAAAGAAGGTGTTGACATGGACTTTTCGAAAACGCGCGTTAAAACTCCATGGATTGTGGCCTTAGTTCCGTTTCTAAAGGAAACGTTATTATGCGTTTGCGCAAATTGCGTCGAATTATCCATACCAGCCGCATTTTAATGATTTATCCTGCTTACCTGAATAACGTTCTGTGGTCTACCATATAATATTTCTAAATGCCTCTCAAGTTGTGATTTTGCCTCGATTCCCTTATCTTTATATTCTTCACTCAATGCTATCTCATCTTCCATATCGCTTATTTCTATTTTTAGTTGCATTTCCTCATCAGCTTTAATTAAGCCATTCACCTTTTCTAAGAGCTGAGATTTTAAATTTAAAAGCTCACCAATTTTCATTTCTTTCGTGTACTTTTCCGATATTTCCGTACCTAATGTATTTTCGATTTTTGTTAAATGTTTACTGAAAGAAGTTGTCAACCCCTTTTGTTTTCCTTTTAATCTTTCTAATTCCATTTTGATATCAAGCAATTCAATATATCGGGACAAAGAAAACATGGACCAGCTTTTCTTGTTCAGTAAAATTTTCATTCAAATAACCTGTGTTTCATTCCAAGATGTTCATTTCTAAAACATTCGCCGAATTCACATAACGTCCTGGGTCACCAAATTGTGACGTAATAACTACAGAGGCTGTTGGCACATTTTTTAGACTATTTTGGTTAGCGGTAATAAAAAATCGTTTGCTGCAAAAGAAATAACTGCAGTTGTACTATGTTTTCAAAAGTCAAAATTATCGTCTGCGGCTTAAGAGGTTTGTTTTTATTCAAAATGGCGTTTTTAACGAAGCAGTGGTTCGAAGGCTGTTTATGCTCTTTCCGAAGAGAAATATTCATATTCCGTTACCCAAAAACGATGTGAGAGTCATGGTTTTGTGATATCTAAAGCGTCGATAGGTAATATCTTCAACAATAAAGGGAAAAAACGTCAAATTGGAGCCTCAAGTGGGACAAAAATTCCAAACAAGCATCCAAGGAAGAAACGGACATCTTCGACTGTTGCAAAGGTACGTTGTTTAATGTTAAAAGAAAATTCCCCTAGTCAAAGGACAGTTGCAAAATCATTGAAATGCTCGGTGTCCACTGTAAACAAAATGATAAACGTTGATTTAAATCTTAAGAAAGCGAAAAAACGCAATGTGCATCGTCTTTCTACAAAGCATATCGCTGAACGCAGGACACGCTACCGAATTCTATATGAAAAACACTTATCCTAAGAAAAATGGAAACAAAATTGTCACAAAAGATGAATCATGGGTGTATTTAAATGATTGCAGCAAAAAAAAAGCCATTTATTATCATAAAAGGGGAGAAAAAAATTTAAGTACATGGTTCACAAAATCGAAAGAAGGTTTTTCTAAGGGATTCATGATTGTTGCTGGTTTTTCATATAATGGCAAGTTAAAAATAAAGTGATTGGAAAACAACTGTCAAGATTAACTCCAAATACTATCAGGTACATATTTTATCGCCAATTTTTCTGAATGAAATACCATCGCTTTACCCACAGTGCCATCAATCCGTGGAACTCCATCAAGACAAAGCTAGCAGTCACACATAAAAATCCACTGAAAATTTCCTAAAAGAAATGGAACAAAAAACCGGTATCAAGGCCATACCATTCACTGATATCCCTACTAAATCTCCCGATGTATCACCTATGGATTTTTGTGCTTTCGGACTTTTAAAATCTGCATTATCCAAACGTCGTCTCACAACCCTTACAGGACTCTGGAAAGCTGTTCAGGAGGAATGGGATAGAATACCTCATCTGACACTTCAAAAGGCATTATTATCCTGGAAATTACGGTGTCGAAAGGACTATCAAATAGAACATTTAAAACACAAGAATTTTATGTAATTTAGCTTTGTGAATACAATATATAGTGTCTAAAAAATGTGTGAACAGCCTCTGTATTACATCGAATCCATTTCTATTTTAAACATCTATTTATTTACAAAGACAGGACACTGACACAAAGGCGATGAAACAAATAGAATGGATAGGTTCATTCCGACGTAGTCTTTCTGCGACCACGTTCCAAATCAATCTGACGAATTCCCCATTGGGTAGGGAAGATGCTCGTTACAAATTTCCTTTAATACGGATTATATGGAGATCTGTGGCTAAGTTGCCACAGTTACTCCAAACATGCAATTACCAGCGTTAAAAACACATACAAAATGAGATAAGAACCTTAAGGTATCTGACTACGTTCGGAGTGCTTTTTTTCAAAAAAGTGTCCAAATAGGGTTTTTTTTTCTTTTTATGATAAAATACCTTATTAAAAGATAATACAAAACAAAAATTTTCTTAAAAGTATGTATATATTTTTTTTAACTGGCAAAAATTGACAAATTTAGGTCACAAAAAGGACGAAAACGTCAAAGCCCATAACCTAAAATCATATCACTACAACTACACAAGATTTTTTGTCGAGTCTCGTAACAATATGATCTAGCTCCTGAGCTAGGATATTTGCAATATTCCTCTCCAGTCATGATATATAGTGCATAACATAGAAAGAACATGAAAATTTGAAATTTTTCCTAACGACACTACAGTGAAATGACTCTAAAAAATTTTCCTTTCAACATACAACTTATATCCTAGCTCGGGATCTTCAAAACAAATATAAAAAGCCATGGAAAAAAAATTCATTCAAAAATTTTGAATACACTTTGAGTTATTATCTTTGTCGTGCAAAGATTTTATTGAAAATCACAGTCTGAGAAAAACGCATTTAAAGATTTGTTAAATAATTTACTAATATATATTTCAAATTAATTACTTCAAAATTCGCCTGTTTTATACATTAAACCTTCCTCTATCTCCTTACATGCCCATTTTTTATTTTTAGAAGCTTTTAATTTTTTTCTTTGCAGTTTCGTCGAAGGCTGTGACTGCCTTTCAGAAGAGGAAATTCTCTTTTTATTAATGGAGGCATATCCTTTTGATATGCAAACTCCTTGACTGAGTCCAATATTATTTAAAACTTGCAGCAAGCCCCTAAAACCATCATTGAACTGCACTACTGCAATATAAACTGCAAGTCTGAGAGTTTTTAGACTCACAAAAGTTTCTTTCGGGGCAATGTTTCATATAACTCCATTGAAGGCTTCGTTCTGATTTTGTGTCATTCCGTGCATACACTTTTCTAGCAGACTTCTATCACACAAACTCATGTATATTGGTATCACAATGTTTATAACTGAATTGGGAAGACCAAGTGATTTCCCTTTCAGTGTTTTCCCCATGGCTTTAGCCCTTTGGAAACGACACCAGCTGTTCTCACCCTGCGGACATTGTCCATGCATAGGTTTGTCTTTGGATGAACAGCACGAACAACAAAATCAATTAAAAGATTTCATCAATTAAAAGATTGGTGTCACAGAGCTCTGTTTACATCGTGAAGGACTAATCCCTTTTTCCGGTGTCAGTAGAATGCTTATAAAGAATTTGCTTACATTATAGAGCAGAGCAAGGTCATTTATGTCGCCAAAAATGTCGTAAAATGGCCTACGATAGAACTAATCAAATCAGGAAATTTGAAAATCCATTTTCCATCTTCATCAAAATATGTTATAAAAATTACATTAAACGTATCAACATTAATGATAATAATAAGATTGACTGGAAGATTAGAATATGTTGTATGAAAAACAAGGCCAGTAAAACATGGACTTGAGGATTGCGAGTTCGAATTCAACCAAAGACCGTCGTGTACAAAGGGGGCTGGTGAACGTTGAATCTGTAATGACCTAAAATGTTATCAAGTTGGCGTGGTGTGGAAACTTAAACGGACCGTCGTCGGTATGCGTTTTTTCAAAACTAAAATTACATACTATTTCCCTTTGTTGGAAATTATCTTTAAAACACCGAATGAATTAATTTGCATCCTATTTTTAATGGTATTAAATACAAAGCAGTAAATTAAAGCAACTAAGTACTCTATTCAATATATGTATTTTCTATATAAAACGAGATAAATAGTTCTTTTTGTGTTCGTAATGATTATCTTCGTCAAATGCTTCCAAATTCTTATTGCGAAAATATAAAATTTACAGTTGAAAAATTACTTATTTAAAGAAAATCACAATTAAGAAATCGCTCCAGACTAGAATTTTTCGCAGATTTCAAATCTTTTGAAATTTTTACTGTATCTTTAACGATCGCGAATATAGAATCTTCGAATATGGAATTAAAAAATTGCTAACGCCAGTCAAAACGCGTGTCATGTGAACAGCGTACCATATTCCTATGCAGTGGTCCCCAATCCCCGGGCCGCGGACCAGTACCGGTCCGTGGATCAAATGGTACCGGGCCGCCAAAGAAACATTAAATTATTTCCATTTTATTTACTGTGGTGTATTTCTCTCGGGTTTATGCGGTTCACTCAAATTAGGAGACGGTAAATCATAACATGAAATTTGTTCTGTTACTAGAGCTTCAATTATGATTTCTGAATTCTGTATGTCTGTATTTTCCGATTTTGACGAATGTGATAGCTGTTTTCAAGTTGGCAGACAAAGTAGCTGCATTTAAAGCCAAACTGAAGTTGTGGGGACGGCGCGTGAACAGAGGCATTTTGGACATGTTTCAGACATTAGCGGGGATTTTAGGCTAGACAGCCTAAACATTCATTCTCCCAGTTGGTGCACGATCATATGTCTTTGCTTTTATTAGAGTTTGATCGCTACTTCCCAACCACAAAAGACAAACTAGTAAGGAATGGATCCGCAACCCATTTGTCAACAAATCAGGCAAATCTAGCATGTCTGTGCAAGAAGATCAACTGCTGGAGATTGCAAATGAAGGCGGCCTTAAAACTACGTTCGAGACAACAACTCTGCCGGTGTTCTGGATTAAAGTCATGACGGAATACTCTGAGATTGCCACCACAGCACTTAAATCCCTATAGCCATTTCCGACAACCTATCTGTGTAAAGCGGGGTTTTCTGCAGTGACAGCAATAAAACAAAACAACGGAATAAACTGGACATAAGCAACACACTTCAGGTGTCATTGTCTCCTATTACCCCCAGATGAAACCGTCTCATTGCAATGAAACAAGCTCAGGGTTCTCATTGATTTACCGTTCTAGTGAGTTAAAATGTTAAATCACTTTATATTCATTTTTTGGTGTAACTGTATTTTATTTTGAACGCATGTTTAAAGACAATTAAATTAAAATTATTAAATCGAAACGATCTAAAATATAAACAATCAACGTTTCAAATCCGTTGAAGATATATTCAATGAAGATATATATTAGAGATAGGGGGTTACCTTATGATATAGATTATCGTCATTTTGGCAAGGCGTATCATGTTTAATCTAATTGGTGTTGACCAATAAACTATCATCTATCAATTTGGAATTCTTTATCTGAAATCTTGTGTTGAAGTGCTGCAACCGCATTAGAAAAACAAGCCAACTAACTTTACGTAAAGAATAAGTTTCAAGTATTTAAATTACTTCGCAAACCAACACCACGGGCAACGCCGAGATGTAAGGTAGTAAACTGGTGTAAAATTATCCGCAGATTTCATATCCGTTAAAATTTTCAATCTATCTTTAACAATTCCGACAATATAAGGAAAACGAACTTTCCAATCCCAGTCAACATGTTTTTTATTTTTTTGTTCACATTCGCTCAAATGGAATAAGGCAAGAAATTTGTATCTGTTTCTTTTTTTTTTTAACGCGAAGGGCAGAAGATGCAATCTGTTTATTTTTGGAAAGAGAATGTTCTTGGTGACGTCACAATCTGTCTTACGAAAATATAACAGATATATTTAATTTTAAAATTATTTATTTAGAGAAAATCATATTTTTAGGTATCGATTTTAAGTGAAATTTTACGCAGATTTCAAATCTGTTGAAATTTTTACTCTATCTTTAGCGGTCTAGGAGATAGAAAAAAGAACTAAGTGACTCCAGTTAAAAGATTATTTGTTTTTATAGTCTGGCTGGAAAATTATTCCTCTGAGCAAAATCAAAACGGAAACGAAAAAAATAAATTTAGAATCTGTGGCAGCAGGTGTTGCTTCTATGCTGTTGCATTCAATAATGATTAAATTTCATTAAATTCATTTTAAAATGTTCTCGATTGAATTTTTAAATTCGCCTCAGCCCTAAAATTGCAAAAAATTCGGACTACCTGTGTGCCAAATCCCATTACTGTAAATGCCATAGATTCGTCAGGACTTTGATCACAAGAAACAAACAAACAAACACTTCCTTTTATAATATTAGAGACAATGAGTTCAGTAATTTCGAACATAGGCCTGATAACAAATACAAATACAAATATTGACGACCAGCTACAGGCTCAAGCCCAACAAGGTTGGTCCTTTGTTAATGAATTCCCCAATTCCCACTGACTATCCAATCGTATCTTAAATTCGTACGCTCCCTTTGAATTAACTATATTTTCTGGCAAAGCGTTCCATTCGTCTATTACCCTATTAAGGTAGTAGTTTTTCCTTAAATCCCGATTAAAATGTGTCTTATTCAATTTATACCCATGGCCTCTTGTTCTGTTATGCTTATTGAAATTTAAGCCCTCTGTGTCCCCTTGTTTTACCAACTTGAAAAGCTGAATCAAATCCCCCCTCCTTCTTCTTCTTTCCAGTGTATACATGTTTAGCTTGCTTAAACGTTCCTTAGAGTCGAGATTTGCTATCCCCTTATTATTTTTGTAGCTCTGTGCTGAACCCTTTCAACTAATTCTATATCCTTTCTCATATATGGAGCCCAGAATTGTACAGCATATTCTAGATGTGATCTTACTAAGCCCTTATATAACGGCAAGATTATATCTTTATCCCTTGAAGTTACAGTCTTTTTAATATACCCCAGTAACCTATTAGCCTTTTCACCCGCAGCTGAACATTGGTGACCCATTTTAAAATCCCTGTGAATTATCACCCCAAGATCCTTGACTGTTTCTCCCTCCTTTACCTTTACTCACTGCAGACAGTACTCGGCTCCACTGTTCCTGTAACCCATATGCAGAACTTGATATTTCCCTATATTAAATGACATACCCAACAAAACTATGTCTATAATAGTAATTCTAATGTAACTGTCACACGAAATGGATGCATTTGCTGTTAATCAAAATTTTTCAACGCCCATGAACTGTGAAAAGTAATTATAATTCTGTACCTCAGGGGTAAACTATCGTAACTGACATTTGAAAAATTATACAGTATAGAGAACAAGTCATTTTAAATGGCTTTTTCTTAACATTAAAAAAGATAGATGCTTTTAAGTCAAATAAATGTTTGCTCACTTACAATTGTTTAAATTCCACTTACTATACCCTACAATCGAAAAATTTGCATATACGATACTTCTACTATCAGGTAAAGAATACTGTATATACATACCTATGTTTTCGAATGAAAAAAAAGTTAATCGTAATCTTGAAAATGTGCATTGTCTATTGAATAAGGTGCTCAGAACAGTTAATTGCGAATCATTAATAAAATCTCAACTGTGAAACATGTTGTAACGAACTGAGCACTACACACGATATTGCAAGTAAATGTGGATACTTCTCACGCATGCGCAGTGGAGCACTATGAGGGAGTGACGTCATAGATCACTGGGTGAGAAACCAACGAATCAGCGGGCTTTAAATTGAAAACAACGAATCAGCGAGTCTAAAATTTCCTCCATGTCTTCTAATCCAGTGAAGGTTGCTAATATGCGACCGGTTACCCCAAGTTTGTGTTCCTCTATCCGTCCAATCCAGAGGAGCACGATTAAAGTACTTTCGACAACATGTGAATTGGACTGCGTCTGATTGGGCTATCGTTATGTTCACGATTGAGTCGAAATTTGCTCTGGAGCCAGATGACAAACGTGTAAGGGTCTGGAAAGAACACGTCACACGCAATCGGCCGCATAACATCATCGAGCATCACACATTCCGAGGTGGAAGCAACATGGTGTGGGCCGGGATTTCGTTGGGATATCGCACCGACCTGCACATCTATAGACGGGGTTCTGCGACAGCTGTCCGGTATCCGAATGAAGATCTAGAACCCACTGTGAGATTGTACGCTGAAGCAGTTGGTCCTTCTTTCGTTTTAATGGATGATAATGCGTGTCCCCATAGAGCGAGCTGGTATCGTCGACGACTACCTGGAGAATGAGGGGATTGGAAGTTGTTGAAGAAGAAATGTTGTTTTTAATAATAATTTAGTACTTCCAAATGTTTTATGAAAAAAAATACAAAAAAAAGTGACATTATTTGAATTGAATTCGCGAAAAAAATGAAATTGTTAAGGAGTTAAATATACTGAGTGAAAAGGGAATTTAAGGACTAGAAATGTAAAGTAAAGCAAATCATATGTGTCGTAGAAGTATAAAAAGTAAAAACAGCCTTATTATTTAGAAAGGAAGTTTTAATGACGTATGAATCTTAAAAAATATGAAATATTAAAACAAATATTGAACTGAAATTATACATATTATATCATTAATTCTGAATTCAGCATAAATTTCAAACTTCCTACTTACAAGAATGGAAATAAATACAATTAAATCCACTCATTTTTTTCTTAAAACAATAAAGTTATTTTAAGTATAATAGTGGAGTCCATTGTTTCCTGAGCATTGAAATTTCTACTTCATTGTTACCCAAACATTGTTGCGCATGTAAAATGTATTGTTTTAAAAATATTTCGTCATTCATGTTATATCTTTCGAACTGCTAACTTGCGTCTTTTAAAGCTGTGATCAAGTGATATTAATATACGTTTGATTAAAGCGATTTTTTGTTGTAGAGGAGTTTTCCGCTGCAATTTATTTATAAACAGTACTTTTCAGTGCTACCTACGTCAATTTTACCGACGTTTTTAACAAACAGTACTTTTCAGTGCTATTTACGCCATTTTTATAGACATCTTATTCACCTTTCAAGATGTTGGATTGGATCGAGAAACAAATGTAAGTGTGTAATCTATTCCTTATATCTTCCTTAAATTACTTTTTTGTGTGCCTTTCGGTGTCTGTTAAAATTACGTTTTCATAAACTGTTGGTTTTAAATACATATAATGTGTCCTTCCTTTACTGGAAAATTAATAAATACCGACCTGCTATTTCAGAAGGAAGTTTCGGGAAAAGCGAAGCCAGAAGAAAAAGGCAAAAAAGGAGGCCAAAAAACAGAAACAGCAACCCTACGTTGAACGCGACTACCTCGCAGAGTGGAATGCTGAACACCCTGATGAATTCATGGACTTGCGCTTACGTACCATCGAAGATGAGATGGCAGAAAGAGCCCTACTTGCTGCTGCAGAAGCTGTTGACGCACCAGCCGCAGATCCTGCCACAAATCTTTCAGATGATACCAAAGGAGTCTCAGACAATTTTGTCTTGACGTCTCAGTGGTACTAACCATCGCATAAATAGAGTCACGGCAGAGAAAAACATCAATCTAAACCGAATGGACTGTGGACTCGTCGATTTTGACCGAAATAATGCCATCAATACAAGCAACGCAGAACTGGAGTATATAGAAATTACTTAGAAAACGTTCCGACGAAAACTTTAAAAGCTGACTTTTAAGAAATTTGAATTATCAACAATTATTTTTGGAGCATCTGTATAATCACCTCTTTTACTTTTGTTATTCGAAAAACCTAAAAGCACATTCCATGAAATATCTTATTTATAAACTCAATAAAAAATACTTCCCTCCATTATGTTTGTATTCATTGCTTCATTTTCATATATTAACCTCATATTTAAGATTCTTCTTTCCTCGGGATGCAACATCAATCAAAACTGTTCAAGCAACTTAAAATTTATATCAGGCCCACAAATCCTTTCTTTACGAAATTTTTTAATAAAGTTCCATAAAACTGAGTACAGAAACAAAATTTATTTTCTATAGAGAGAAAATTCTACAAGATTTGTTTAGAGAACTAACAAACTCCTATTCTATAGAAATTTATAAGTATAGAATTCTACACAAAATCAAAATTGGGAAACAAAATATGAGCTTCTATAGAATTAATTCTATATAATTCTAGAGAGGTTTCTACAGACATTCAATAGATTTCTATAAACTTTTCTTTATACAGCTTTTAGAAAAAGGTTTCTACCGACATTGTATTGAGATTTATTTAGATCTTGTCTATAGAGAGCGAAATTTATAAAGCTTATAGCAAAAATATTTGCTTATAGCTATAAAAAAATTTTGCTTTAGCTATGAACAAAAAATGAGCTTCTATAGAATTAATTTTATTTTATTCTATAGGTTTCTACAGACAATCAATGAATTTCTATAAACCTTTCTTTATACAGCTTTTAGAAAAAGGTTTCTACCGACATTATATTGAGATTTCTTTAGATCTTGTCTATAGAGAGCTTACTTTATAAAGCTTATAGCAAAAATATTTGCTCTTATAGCTATAAAAAATTTGCTTTAGCTATAAACAAAAAATGAGCTTCTATATAATTCTAGAGAGGTTTCTACAGACATTCAATGGATTTATATAAACCTTTCTTTATACAGCTTTTATAAAAAGGTTTCTACCGACATTGTATTGAGATTTCTTTAGATCTTGTCTATAGAGAGCTTACTTTATAAAGCTTATAGCAAAAATATTTGCTTATAGCTATAAAAAAAATTTGCTTTAGCTATAAACAAAAAATGAGCTTCTATAGAATTAATTCTATATAATTCTAGAGAGGTTTCTACAGACATTGAATGGATTTATATAAACCTTTCTTTATACAACTTTTAGAAAAAGGTTTCTACTGACATTGTATTGAGATTTATTTAGATCTTGTCTATAGCGAGCGTTATTTATAAAGCTTATAGCAAAAATATTTGCTTATAGCTATAAAAAAAATTTTGCTTTAGCTATGAAAAAAAAAATGAGCTTCTATAGAATTAATTTTATATAATTCTATAGGTTTCTACAGACAATCATTGAATTTCTATAAACCTTTCTTTATACAGCTTTTATAAAAAGGTTTCTACCGACATTGTATTGAGATTTCTTTAGATCTTGTCTATAGAGAGCTTACTTTATAAAGCTTATAGCAAAAATATATCGTGACGGAGTAGCACGAGTGGTATTAAGCAGCCGGATGGTGATGATCCATTGGTGTGGAATGTAATGCTGGTTCCTCAAATGGTGAGGCAGAAATTCTAAAAAGATTCTTTATTACATAAATAACAAACTAATAACGTATGGAGGTTGTTGAGAGTACGAAGTTTAGGACGGCTCTGAGAGCTCCCTATTCCAAGGGGCTCAAGGAAAAAGTGCATAGTTCACATGGAACTCGCCAGGGGGATAAGAATTCAAAGAAAGACCAACGGATCATTGGATCTTGCAAGAAATTGCATTGGTAGAAGTCGGTAGTTAAACGAAGGAGTAATTTGATCTTAGACAGGTGATTTGAAAGAGAAATATTCGTGGGAGGTCAAAAATACAGCGAGGTCCTGAGGTCACAAGGGGTAGGAAGATATATTGACCTATTGAACAAAAGAAAAAAAATACTGAAAGGAAACTAGAAAGTTAGGGGACGGGTCTAGGGTGAGAATTGTAATAAGTGGTTATTTTTAGGTATCGTATCCATATATATCTACTACCCTACAATAATGGACCGGACAGCAAGAAGTGATGGTATAAGGGGAAAAATACACAAATACGGGGGATGGTCCCCCACGTGCTGCAATTACACTAGCTATCTTCCTGGGCATACCTCAAACAAGGTTTGAAACACAGCTATGTGGTTTAGGTCGGGACCCTGAGCAGGCTAGAGAAGACGTTTTACATCCATATCTGGATACCACTGCTTGACAGAGGCTGCAATATGACATGGAGCGTTGTCGTCCTGGAAGTCACATTAACATTCTTTCGTTTTAATGGAGGATAATGCGCGTCCCCATCGTCGACGACTACCTGGATAGTGATGGGGATTGCGCATATGGTTTGGCCGGCGTACTCGCCCGACCTTAATCCCATTGAAAATCTTTAAGATATCCTTAGCCATGCTGTGTCTGCACGTTTCCCACCCCCAGAAACTCTCACAGAGTTGCAAACTGCTCTACAGGAGGAATGGCGATTACATGACTCTGGGGTGGTTGATCACCTCATGGAAAGCATGATCACACGCTGTAAACTTTGTATGAGGATAGAGGGTGGTCATATACTCTATTAATGCCAATTTTGTTTATTTGTTTTGGATTTAAAAATCATTTTGTTAATGACTCCAATATGACCATCTTATAATTTGTGAAATCAGTTTTCATCTTTGTATTTAATTCTTAGTTTTGTATCATGAATAAAACTATTTGCCGAATTTCGTGTCAATCAAAGCTGTACTTGTCGGGGTTTTTTTTCGCATTTTACCTTTCTTGCTTAACTTTTGGCAGTGAGTGTTTCCAATTCGTAAATAGTGTTTTTACCAATAGTTCATATGCAACGGATGCGGTGGGTTGTTGTTTAAGGTTTTTCTGTTATCCGTCTATTCGATGAACTATCACGGTCTCGGCCCTGATAGTTAATCAAAGTTTCAATGTATACTTGTAAAAAGTATGTCGTTTTTTTCGCTCTGACTAATGTTTTTTTTTTTTTTTTTTTTTTTTTTTTTTTTTTTTAATCAAGAGAATTTACCGATATTTGGATGTTTAAAAGTTTTGTTGTTCGATCTTTCCTCACAATTGGTTTCATCGTTGGTCTTTTCTGTAAACAAGCTTTTGAATATTGCGTACAAGCACTTGAAAGTCATAAAAACAATTACAGTTAGGGTATTAAAAGGAAAAGTCATATTTTTCAACTTTTTCGATATTTTCCAAGCAGTGAATTTGTTAGTAGACTGGAATTCATAGAGTTCCATACCGTAGGAATACATTTGGGCGCTGACTTGAACCATTTTCTCTTATGTTTTGAGCATGTGGATATGTTCAAGGTAAAAAACACTGGAAATTATCCTTTGGAGAGAAGTTTTGCAGAAATCCTAAAAAGTAAAGGAAGTATTAGTTACTTATTTTTAAAACGAATAAAAGGTACGATTTGAAATATGTAGCTATCAAGGGATTTTAAGTAATTAACACTTTCTCTGCCAATCTCGTGCCAGCGCGTGGTGTGGATTGATGTCTCAGTCGCCAGTCACGCGTTCGCGTGGGAAGAACTGCGTCAAACATTTATTCTCATTATATTTAAAATAATATACGAAATTAAAAAAGGCATTTTGTGTCTACTGGTATTGATGATAGCATTCGTTTTGTATCAACGTAATAGCTATTAGATCAGTTTACATAAGTTTTTGTAATTTTATCTTCTATATTAGTCATATGTAAAAAGAGATAATGACAAACTTATTAAATTTACTAATTCCTATTCAATTTACTAAAGTAGATAAGAGCTAATATAAATGAGATAAAAAACTTAAAACATTACCAATAAAAAAAAGCAAAAATAAGGTAATCCAAATGGATTAATAGCTATTTTGGTGGAGTAAAGCAGAGGTCCCCAACCCCCGGACCGGTACCGATCCGTTAATCAAATGGTACCGGGCCGCCCAAGGAACATTAAATTATTTCCATTTTATTTACTGTGGTGTATTTCTCTCGTGTTTGTGCTGTTCTTATCTATGAAATTTCCACTCAAATTAGGAGGCGGTAAATCAGAACTTCAAATTTGTTCTGTTACCAGAGCTTCAATTATGATTTCTGAATTCTCTATTTTCCAATTTTGACAAATGTGACAGCTGTTTTCAAGTTGGCAGACGAAGTAGCTGCATTTAAAGCCAAACTGAAGTTGTGGGGACGGAGCGTGAACAGAGGCATTTTGGACATGTTTCAGACATTAGCGGGGATTTTAGGCGAGACTGAGCCTAAACATTCATTCACCCAGTTGGTGCACGATCACCTGTCTTTGCTTTTAAAAGAGTTTGATCGCTACTTCCCAACTACAAAAGACCCACGAACTAATAAGGAATGGATCCTCAACCCATTTGTCAACAAATCAGTCAAATCTAGCATGTCTGTGCAAGAAGATCAACTGCTGGAGATTGCAAATGAAGGCGGCCTTAAAACTACGTTCGAGACAACAACTCTGGCTTTGTTCTGGATTAAAGTCATGTCGGAACACCCTGAGATTGCCACCACAGCACTTAAATCCCTATTGCCATTTCTGACAACCTATCGGTGTAAAGCGGGGTTTTCTGCATTGACAGCAACCAAAACAAAACAACGGAATAAACTGGACATAAGCAACACACTTCGGGTGTCATTGTCTCTTATTATCCCCAGATGAAACCGTCTCATTGCAATGAAACAAGCTCCGGGTTCTCATTGATTTAGCGTTCTAGTGAGTTAAAATGTTAAATCACTTTATATTCATTTTTTGGTGTAACTGTGTTATATTTTGAAGGCATGTTTGAATACAATTAAATTAAAATTATTAAATCAAAACAATCTAAAATATAAACAATCAACGTCCCCCCCCCCTCAGCTGGCCGCGTTAAAATTATCAAACGATCATCCGGTCCGCGGCTATAAAAAGGTTGGGGAGCACTGTTCCTATGTATCTCGAACTTCAGCCGAGGCGTTCGAATTATCGGTTCCCCTCGGCCCGCGGAAGCAATAAAAACGCTCGATTCAGCAGTTTTCTGCATGTGAACGCTCCAGTAGAACTCTATGTATTTTGACTGCCCGCGTTTTGTGTCAACATCAAACGCGCGTTAGATTTCTCCTCATGTGAACGGGGCCTAAAAATGTTAAGCTTCCAAAACTAGAAACTTTTTATGGTGATTTAGTAGATGTTTAGAATTTTGGAATTCCTTTGACGTGGCGGTTAATAATAATGATTCATTAACAAAATTCAAGAAATTTACATATCTAAAAGGTATCTTGGAGGAGTTGCATTGAGTGCAGTTTCGGGATTTTCGCTTTCCGATCAAACCGTACAGACATAATTATGTCATCGCATATGCATAAACTTTTATTAGTAGATTCAGTTAAATCAGGTTTTTTGTAATTGGTTTGAGAAAAATGTATGACGCAATAGAAGTTCAAATAAGATCACTGCAATCATTAGGTGTAGCTACAGGCACATACAGTAACTTATTGTGCCCAGTAATTTTGCAAAAATTACCCGAAGAATTGAACTTAAATTATTATCGTCAACGTAAGACAGACGAATTATAAGAAAGGAAGTAGAATGTAGGGAAGCTTCTTTAATATTGGCTAATCCAAAATATTCTGATGTAAGGAAATATTCATTTCGAAACAGAAACGATCTAAGTTACCCAAATAAGCCTCACTATTCGAATACTAAAAGAAATGATTATTTGGGTAATAAATCAAGCGCGACAGTTTTAACCTCTCAAGTAGATGAAAAATACTCGCATCCTCGTAAATTTGAGTCTAACGCGAAGTACTACCCAAGGCGAAACTTTAAACCTTCAACAGTTAAGATATATATGTGTAACGAAAAATGTATCTAAAAACTTTATGAATCATGATTGCTCACAAACCGTTAATGAAAAGAAAAAGGCATTAATGGCTAAGGGTTTGTGCTTTGTCTGCTTTCAAAATCATATGAGAAAATTTTGTGATCGCAATTATCAAAAATGTAAATCTGTGGTTCCTTTTCTCATAACTCCTTTATTTGCGGGAATGAAGGCGAAAGAAAAAATACTTCGGGGCCGATCGTAGGAAAATATCCCCAGGAAAAGGCCACACAGGGGGGAAAAGGGAACTCAGTGTCCTTGGTTTCGCTCTCTGCTGAAGAAAATAGTAAAAGGCGCGCTCCCAGTTCGGTTTTATTACAAACATTCTCGGCTTTAGTCAAAACAAACCCATGTGTTCAAATGAAGTGCATTTTAGATGGATTCTCCAATCGTTCATTTGTGTTAAGAGAAATAGCTCACTCATTGAATTTGAAGATGATTAATAGAGAAGCATTAGTTATTAACACGTTTGGGATCGAAATCCCAGAAAGGCGCACTTATGATGTAGTGGAAATAACTTTGCAAAACATGAGAAATTCTAATAGGAGCATAAAAATAGAAGCACTTGTAATTGATTCTATCACTTTGGCACAAATTAAAATTCCCTCACAATGGGTTCGAAATATTGCGTTAAAAAGGGGAATTGATTTGGCGGATGTTAGTACTTCCGAAAGGATACATGTGTTGATTGGGTCGGATTACATTTCAGAAATTTTGGGTGAAAGGAATTTAAGAATTAGTAGAAGATTAATAGCGGTTGACAGCATTTTTGGATATTTACTTCAAGGAAAAGATGAGGAATCTAATTACCAAGAGCAGGTACCAGTAAATCATTTAACGGTGGAAAAAGAAGAGCTAGATTGTGATAGGATAAAAAATGTGTGGTTGTTAGAAAGCATTGGGATAAATTCGGATAAGGACGTATCTTTGTCGGATAAGGAAATTTTAGAATCGTTTGAACAAAATACTACATATAAAAATAAAAGGTACGAAACTCGCTTATTGTGGAAGACGGATAATAAAGAATTGAACAGTAATTTTGAAATTGCAAAGCGGCGTTTATTAAGTTTAAACAATACATTAGTAAAAAATAAGGTATTATATTTGAAGTATGATGAGATTATTAATGAAGTTAAAGGATGGTATTGTTGAAGTGGTAGAAACGAATTTAGATAAAAGTATCGACGCAGGGTATTTTCTTCAGCATCACGCCGTAATATGTGAACAAAAGGATAGTACAAATGTTAGAATAGTCTTCGATGCATCATCTAAGGCAGTGTTTCCAAACTTTTGACATATGTGTACCCCTTCTATAATTTTCGTAACGCCTCGTCGAAAAAATGGATGTATTTTAATAACAATCAAAATGTATTTTTTTTTTGACATACACAAAATAATAAGAAAAGATAAATACAATTATTCACAAAAACATAAATAAAAGTTATATTATAAATAACGTTTATTAGGATCAATGAGAAGGATGAAATTGTTTGTGCTGAGATAACAGATCGTCATAATTTGGGTCCCTGGTAGTTAATTTTAATCTGAGATGTGGTTCCACGTCCAATAGTCTGTTCCTTTTTTTCGACTTAATGTCTACAAATGCTGAAAAAGCAACTTCATATAAATATGAAGTTGGAAAAGGCGAGATGTATTTTAGAACTTTTTCTGTTAAAACCGGATGCACAGGTTGCATTTGTAACCAGAATGATAAAGTACTCTTCTTATGTTTATTTTTCAAGAATTCGTCTGAAGCCAATTCCAACAATTGCTCTTCTTCGGCATGCGACAAATCTTCTGGCATGGATGTTATGTTAATGTTAAACGAATATCTTATCCATTCAGTATGTATTTTTGGTTAAATCAGGGAAATAGTTTTTTAAGCCCACTTGCAAACTCTACAAATGCTGTGTTAGGCATTTCAGAGTATCAGCATCAATTTTAGTATTCGAACTTGTTATAAACTCATGAAGAGAGGGAAACGAGTGTCCTTCTCCATTACCAACTCTCTTTTGCCATAACTTTAGTTTATCGATGGCACTTTATCTTGAACGTGAAACAATGAAATTTCTTTGCCTTGTAACGATAAGTCGAGGCAATTTAAAACAGAGAATATATCTGCTAAGTCTGCTAGTTTACAAAGCCATTTCCAGTCATGTAAACAATTTCTCAACTCAAATCTCTCATTAAGAAAACATTGAAGTTCATGTCAAAGATGTGCCTGTCAGGCCGGTTGCGCCCGACGGAGGGTTAACGAAGAAATTGTTTCTGTAACGAAGTGTGGTATAGTTCCGCCGTGTCACTCCGGACCATCTCCCGCTTCACAAGACTGTATTGACTTGACTCATGAGAACGTAGAATTAGGCGCAGCCAAGCACAGTGCAGTGCATATCCCCACCAAACTCCGGTGCAACGCATACCCCCATCAAACTCTTCCCGTACCCCTGGGGGTACGCGTACCACACTTTGGGAAACACTAATCTAAGGGAAAGGGAGCGTTATCGTTAAACGATTGCTTAGAAAGAGGGCCTAATTTGAATCCCAACTTACTTAAAATTATCTTAAAGTTCAGATTACACAAAATTGCATTTTGTGCAGACATTCAGTGAGCATATTTGGAAGTAGGTATTGCCGAGGAAGATAGGGAGTTTTTAAAATTTTTTTGTATAAAGGAAAAGGGTCCTAATCTCTATCTCAGCACTCACGATATTCAAACTCTGAAATATAACCGAGTAACTTTCGGCGTTAAGTGCAGTTCATTTTTACTGACAGCAACGATACGGCTAGACTTACAAAAATACCAGAAGGAGTATGAAGAAGCATGTCAAATGCTTAAAGAACTCTATGTGGACGATTTAATAAACGGAACTACTGACGTACGTGATGCTGCACAATTGAGTAAAGATATGATTTTCATACTTAGTCTAGCCAGCATGAACCTACGTAGATGGGCAGCAAATTCTCCAACACTTAATGAAGCACTCAGACATGCAGATATAGATTGCCAAGCAACGTCCGAAGAAAAAGGAGTGCCTTTGAAGATCTTGGGCCTTATATGGGACAATATTAATGATACCATGAGATTCGACATCCATCAATTTGAAAGGTTGAGGAATTCTAAGATCATAACAAAACGAATAATTTTAGGAGCTTGCGGCATGCTATTTGACCCAATTGGCATAATGAACCCATTTTCAGTAAGGATTAAGCTGTTGTTGCAAGCGATTTGGGAAAAAGGTATACCATGGGATGAGTGAGTTCCCACTGAAATTAAAACTGCATTTCTGCAATGGCTCAGTGAAATAGGAACAACAAGAAACTTTGATATCCCTAGGCTATATTTCACTGAGATTAATTGGGATTCATTAGAAGTCCATATATTTTCAGACGCAAGTCCTAAGTGCTATGGAGCTGTAGCTTATTTTCGGAAGGAAAATGTTACAAGTTTTGTTACGTCGAAGTCTCGTATGGCCCAATTGAAGACACTCACACTACCCAGATTGGAACTGTTGGGCACCTAGATTTCAGCTAGAATGAGATTTTACCTAATGGACACTTTCCCCAAGTTAACAAAGGAAAACGTATTCTATTGGACCGATTCACAGATATGCATCCATTGGATTAAAGGGAGAGCCCCGACGATTGGAAACAGTTTGTTCGAAACCGTGTAACCGAGATCAAGGAGAAAACAGATCTCGCTCATTGGCATCATAGCGAAGGGAAAACTAACCCTGCGGACAAACTTACTAAAGGAATAAGTGCAAGAACTCAAGTAAACGATGATGTTTGGTTTTCTGGACCACCATGGCTGTCAGAAATGGATACCCGGTGTGACAAGGCAAGAACAAGAGTTGACACTGACTTACATTGTGTTGAAGAAGAAAGGCGGAAGGTGGTGGTGACTCTTCAAACGAACACTGAATCTTTTCAGCCGTTACTGAGTCTTGAAAATTATAGTGACTTGAATAAAGTTTTTGGAATCACTGTTTATGTCTTGCGATTTATTAAAAATTGCAGAGCTTCTCGTGAAAAGAAAACGGGAGTTCTTACTGCGAGTGAAATGGTTAACGCGGAAAAATATTGGATTCGAACTGTTCAGCAAAGTGAATTTGAAAAGGAATTCATTCAGCACAAGAACAATGATTCAATTCATCCTAGCTCGAAATTGTATGCTTTGAATCCAATTTTGAGAGCAGGCGATTTAATAGCTATAAGTCGGAGACTTCAGAATTCGATATTCAACAAAAACACCCGCAGATCAAACCATATAAAACTAAATTTACCGAACTTTTAATAACGATTGAACATAAGAACTTGTGTCATTCAGATGTTTCTGACACTCTTACCCAATTAAGAGCAGGTTTTTGGATTATTCGTGGCAGGCAAGCTGTGAAAGCTTGTTTGAATTGGTGTTTAAAGTGCTGGAGATTTAAAATCAAACATGGAAATCAAGTTGTGGCTCCATTACCTGCAAACATTATAAATGAGACCAACCCCTTTGAAGTCGTTGGAATCGACTTTGCTGGTCCATTGTACTCAAAGGACCATGACAAAATTTACATCGCCTTGTTTACTTGTGCGGTAACTCGAGCCATACACCTGGAAGTTGTGTCAAGCCTAAGCACAGAACACTTTTTATTGGCATTTCGACGTTTTGTGTCTAGTAGAGGTGTGTGTCGAATTGTAAACTCAGACAATGCCATGACTTTCAAAAGTGCTGACATTGAACTGAAAAGACTGTACATGAACATTAGTGAACCAGAAGTTCTTAATTATTTTGGAAAAAGGGGTATCACTTGGCAGTACATAGTTGAACGTGCTGCATGGTGGGGAGGATACTGGAAGAGAATGGTTCGGATAACAAAAATTGCATTAAGGAAAATTTTAGGAAGGGCATTAGTTTCCTTTGAGGAATTGCAAACTATTTTATCTGAAATTGAAGCTATAATTAATTCACGCCCATTAACATATGTTTACAATGAAACTAACGAACCATTCCCTCTCACTCCTGCTAACTTTTTAACTGGATAGAAGATTAACTGCATTGCCGAATTGGTCAGGCAATGGAAATTTTGAATTGTTTTAGAGTAAAAAGGATTTAATTAAAAGATTTTTTTATCGGGAAAAAATACTAAATAACTTTTGGAAGAGAGAATATCTTCTTCAGTTAAAGGGTGCTAATTTTTATAAATATGTTAATGTAAAAATTGAGTTTAATGTGAATGATGTAGCTTTAGTAGGTGATGAAAAGCGAAGACAGGGGTGTTCACATGGAGTTGGTTCACATGGAGGGGTGTTCACATGGTGCAAAGGGGTGTTCACATGGAGTTTTCGAAAACGCGCGTTAGAAAAACTCCATGTGAACGTGGCCTAACTGTGGCAACTTAGCCACAGATCTCCATATAATCCTTATTAAAGGGAATTTGTAACGAGCATCTACCCTACCCGATGGGGAATTCGTCAGATTGATTTGGAACGTAGTCGCAGAAAGACTACGTCGGAATGAACCTATTCATTCTCTTTGTTTCATCGTCTTTGTGTCAGTGTCCTGTCTTTGTAAATAAATAGATGGTTAAAATAGAAATGGACTCGATGTAATAGTTATTACGTCACAGTAACGGCAGCTTACCAAATGAGGAGATTTGTCATCTGACTATAAGTGCATGGCACCTAAGTTTTTAAATTAGGTGCACAAGTTATATTTTAGGTGCACATTAAAAAAAATGGCGACAACACGCCCAGCCCAACAACAAACCAATAGAAATCGCTAACTGCAGCACAAAACCGCACAAAGCCACAACCTAACAAAGAAAACAACAAACAAGAAACGTCATTCAAAATGACACCAACGCAAAACACAATATATTTTCTTCAAATTAACCTCCATAACTGCAGAGCAGCAACCACCCAAATATCGAAAACTATGGAAGATCACCAGTTCGACATAGCATTAATCCAAGAAATCTATACAAACAATAAGAAGCCACTGGGCATCCCACTACACTGGAAAACTATCCTCTCAAACTCAGGAAAAGCAGCCATTATCATTAGAAACCAAAACTGTTCACCCACCATCATCCAGCAAAATGAAAACTCAGTCACTATTAGCACCAACACATGGAACAACGAGGACATATTTATAACATCAGCCTACGCTCCACCGAACGATGAAATTGAGGAAACTATAACAGAACTAGAAAGCATTCATAACTTCTCACCAAAAAGCCACATCATAGGAGGGGACTTCAACGCCCATAGCCCCTTCTGGGGCTACGAACACGAAGATCGCAGAGGTAACCAACTTATTGAATATGCAACCAATCAATGTCTACTACTCTGCAACTTACCAAACTCCCCCCCCCTACTTTCAGAAGAGGGGACGCAAAAGGTTGGCCAGACCTCACCTTCATTAAAGGCAATATAGCAGGCAAAATTGAAAACTGGCGAGTCCAGGACTTCCAAATACAATCAGATCACCTACCAATAACGTTCACTTTAACAACAAACACTATCATACCAATCCGAAACAGATTCAAAACTAAGCACGGCAATCACAACAAATTTATAAAAAATCTTCAACAAGGCCTAAACACAATTCACTTCAACCAAATAACATCATCACAGGAACTGGAGCGCATAACATACGACTACACGGAGACAACCAAAAGGGCCATGCACGACACTTTCAAAAAGAAAAACAGCATACACAAATTTAACATCACTTGGTGGAACACAGACCTACAAACGCTGCAGAAACACATCAAAGCCATACGAAGACGAACACAGAAAGAACAAGACCCCACAACCAAAGAACTGTTCAAAACTAAACTCAGAAAACTAAAGGCAACCTACAAAAAAGAAATAAACAAGGCAAAGGGAAAGGCATGGAAAACTTTCTGCACTAAAGCAAACAGCACTTACTGAACAACATTCAAAATAATAACAAACAAACTGCAACCAAGCAACATCATCCATATTACTACCGGAGCAACACCCTTCAACACAGCCGCAAACTTAAAAAACCTTCTATCGAACATCTATAAGCCGGACAACCCACTCCAAGACTCACAAGAAGACTCACAAATAAGAAACTTAACCCATCCTACAAGTAACATCCCAATCACTCCCCACTTCACAATAAGGGAGCTCAGGCACATAGTGCAAACAGCCCCCAAAGATAAAGCACCAGGCCCGGACGGGATAGACGCCACAGTCCAAAAACTACTCATGGAAGCAGACTCCGCTAAACTACTGGATTGCATGAACATCTGCAAAAAACTAAATCATTTCCCAACTACCTTCAAAACAGGAGAAGTGGTACTCTTTCCGAAAATAGGAAGGGATCCTACCAAACCAGAATCGTACCGACCAATAAATTTACTACCAATCCTAGGGAAGACGCTGGAAAAGCTACTACTCTTGCGCCTCAACAAATTTGTCAAGGAAAAACATATATTCAATGATAAGCAGTTCGGATTCCGAACAGGACGCTCGACGGAGCACGCCCTAAAAGAAATCCTTATAAACATCGAGCAAAATAAAACAAATCAGCTCCACACCTGCCTGATATCACTTGACATTAAAGGAGCATTTGAATCAATGTGGTGGCCGACCCTCTTCTAAGCACTCCACAAATACGAGTTTCCACCAGACTTAATAGCCATCACGAGAAGCTTCCTAACAAATAGAAAAATCCTCCTACATCAAGGCAACACTATAGTCACACACCAGCTGCAAAGGGGATGTCTACAAGGTTCCTGTCTGGGTCCCTTCCTATGGCTAATCACAATTAATGGACTACTAGAACAAACATGGCCAACAAACTGTAAAATACAAGCCTTTGCTGATGACATAACAATAATAATCACAGGAAGAAACAGGCGCATATTAGAGTCAACAGCAACAGAAGCCCTAAACAAAGTCCAAATATGGTGCCAGCAAGAAAAACTTACACTATCACAACAGAAATCCATGGCAGTAGCAATTGGAGCCAACAAACAGCTGACAAGAAAACCCACCATCCAGAGTGATACGATGAAAATAAAAGTAGTCAAAAATATTAAACTTTTGGGCGTTATCATAGACAATAATCTTAACTTCGCGCAACACCTGGCACACCTCAAGACAAAAAGCCTCACCCTTAGCAATAGTATGGCTCATACGGTCGGTAAAACCTGGGGCACAAAGCCACGTTTTCTAAAAATATGGTACAAAGCAGTGGCAGAACGCCAAATATGCTACGCAGCAAGTGCATGGGCACAATATCTCACCCAACGTAACATCTCAAAGTTGCAAAGCCTCCAGCGCCTCTTCACACTGCAAATCTCTAGAGCATATCGTACAACGCCAACAAATGCATTACAAGTGTTGGGTGGTATCGAGCCCCTGCACTTAGTGGCACACAGAGAAGCAGCATTCACCAAACTTATCAGATTAAAACAAGATGTAAATTACCTGGGCACAACTTTCAACAGCAATGACTATGAACAAGAGGCAGATATACACAAAGAAAATACTTGGCAAACAAATTACGAAGAAATAGGAAGACAAGGCCCAACCGAAACATATTTTAAAATATACACTGACGGCTCCAAAACGCAACACGGAGTAGGAGCAGCTTTTGTGGCATTTAGAAATAACGTAGAAATCCATAACCAAAAAATTCAGCTCCATAATAACAACACAGTGCCGCAAGCAGAGAAAATAGCCATCCTCTTTGCCCTAGCTTGGGTAAAACAACAAACATATTCCACCTGTAACATTCTAACGGACAGCCTATCAACTATAAAGACACTCCAACAATTCCAAACAAAGGATCCAATAGCGCAACAAATCCGAGCGCTGCTTAAAAATAATTTCCACAATACATACATCAACTGGGTCAAGGCTCACATAGGTATACGAGGCAATGAAAGGGCCGACCAGCTTGCCAAAGAAGCAACAACAGGAGCAACAAACTTCCGAATCAACGCAAAACTACCCAAGAGCCACGCAAAACAATTAATGAAGAGAACAGCTCTTAAGAGATGGCAGGAGGAATGGGACGAGGGAGAAACGGTAAGAAGAACCTATTCATTCTTCCCAAATGTCAACCCCAAAAAGGAGCCACACGGACCATTCCTAACGGCATTTTACACAGGACACGGCCCTTTCCCCAGCTACCTCAACAGATTCTGCATAACAGCCACAGGCAACTGCATTTGTGGGCAGGAGGGGACTCCAAACCATTACGTGTTTGAATGCCCACTTACAGCCACAAACCACCTGCTACAACCAACAACTGAACACTTCAGGGAGTGGGCCAAAAACACAGTAAACAACAGCAAGGCTCAAGCAAAGATAGTGCAGATCATGAAGTACCTAACAGAGAATATCGACATAATCAAACAATAGTGCCACATGCAAATGCTATCACTATGCAACTAAAAACATTAAACTTCCACCTTTGCTCAAATCTTACCAGTGCTGATACCACTTACATCGTTAATATTTATACAATAGGCCCCTCAAATTATTTTTTCTATTCTCATGTTTACTTTGTTTAACCCCTGTATGTATAATGTACCCCCTCAAGAGGAGCTCCTACAATGAACATAGATAAATGGTAATTACACCTGCCAGCGTTCGGCAATAGGTGGCATCACTCCTCATCACAACTGACTAAAGCTCAATTTAACTATCAAAGTAAAACATATAAGTCAGAAACCAGCTGCGCAGTTGCTCCTAGAGCAGAAGCGCACAGCCAAGGGATCGCCTAAAGCTGCCACATTCTGTTACGGTGGGCTCAAACCGCTCTTTCCGCAGCGTGTCCATCACAAACCACTTTTACCTGTCCTATTAGACGGGAGGTAAGGGGGACACCTGCGGTGTCCAAGTCCAAGTGTATTAATGTAATGTAAACTACTTTATTAGAGGGGTATGTTTACAGATTAGTTGTAGATAGTAAATATAAATATTTAAACATCTAAATTCTCCCTTCTGTTGGCCACGGTTGTCACGACAGTCGCTTCAACATAGCCATCTGGAAAATGTTTCGGTCATCGGAAAGTTCTGGTGGCAGTGGCACAAGTAAACCTTCCTCCTGTATAAAGCCGTTACGGCCCAGCGATTTTGTTTTCGCATACTGTGTATTCAGGAATTTTAATTACCTTCCTTTAGAGCGAGAGAGGTCGATACTAATATTTTGATCAAACATCAAAATAGCATAAAACACGTTTCACCCTCCTTTTTTTTTAACGTTAGGTGCACTGCGTGGAAAAAATTAGGTGCACAATTTTATTTTCATGTGCACAGTGCACCTTTGCACCCGGATATTTCGAGCCCTGTTCTAAATTACAAGGTATTGTCCTCGAATCTTTCCCTTCAGGATTGATCCATTACCGTCACAAAGATTCCATTGTATTGCTCCAGTGCGTCTTTAATTCAACTATCTATCAATGAGGAGATCTAAAAGTAGTGATTATTCGCAACCTTTTTATTTGCTCAGGATCATGTTTCTAAAACAAGTAGTAACGTAACCATTCGACAACTTTCTTCTCTCGGAAGGAAACTAACATTTATCATATGATTAATCCACGATACTGAAGAAAACGTCAGTCCGTGGATTAATCATCTGATCGGCAAAGTAGAGTTTGATGATTTCACCCTTTTGATTGCCTATCTATATAAATACGCATTCACGCATCTGCCCTTTCATAGGATATCATACGTATCACCTAATGAGTTGATAAAATCCCAAATCAGTCAGCCAAGTCACTGTTTAACACAGCAGTCACGTGACTTATTGGCGTGTTGGTAACACTATTTAAAGCTTTTCGTAACAGTAATTCTGTGTCTACTTATATCTCACGCCTATGGGCTAACCCACTGGGCTCTCCCTCACAAATAGACGTCAGTTCACCGCTTGTAATGCCTAAAGGTCACCGGTTGGATATCAGAATAGAGTTTAATAAATAAACAAGAGACTACATAGTATGTGCACAAATAATTGAAAGGAATTCGGGAATCCCAAATCATTTTACATGATGTCCTGAACACATGAATTAAACTCCAACCTGAAGACCCAAAATTTACTGAACAAATTATATTATTTACGTTTAAGATGTTACACGTTGGATCTTTGTTATGTGGGGACACTGTGGACCGACTGATATGCCAAACGTGCAAGTAACCTTCGAGTTGTAGGCGGCCACAGGTTCGATTCAATAAAATTTTTCTTGTGTGTTTATGTTCATTACTTGACGATTTTTGTCTTTTGTTTGACGCAGCATGCCCAAACAGGACCCTCGTGACCAGTGCTGTAGTCGTAAATAAATCAGAGGGTATACCATGGGGGCCCTTGCACTAGTATAGGCAGGGGCCCCATGGTTTACCCTCTAATGGTACAATCTTTTATGGTACACTTTGATACCCGCAGAATTTTTCCATATATATATATATATATATGTAGGAAATCCTTTCTAAGGGTATTCATTAAACTAAACCCGCTCTCGTAAACGCCGTGAAACATGGTAATATTTCAACTGTTCTTAAAAGAGGCTTTAATTTTTCTGTAACAACTTGGGCGTTTTCATTGATCCCTCAAACCCTGAATAGTTCACAATTCATCTATACCAAAACGTCAACATATCCTTTTTACCTCTTTTTCTACATGGCGAATATCCCCTGTATTTATATTTTCTGTATCAAGCTTGGATATATCCTTCACGAGTTGTCAATTTTCTCCATTAACATTAGAACAAAGTCTTAATTTCATTATATGGACAATACTTTGAATGAATTGCTTTTGATTAATAGGTACGATTTGGAATTATTTACCAAGGTGATATCTTGAAACATAATTATTTTCTTCTTGAATTCTTTTGCTTCTACATCTATCTGCGTTTCACGTGATGTTTTCTAGGAAAAACAAAGCAGTGTTCGTAGTTTTTAATAAAAAGCAGAGGGTATACGGAATTTGCAGGAAAAACCAGAGGGTATATGGAATTTGCAGGAAAAACCAGAGGGTATACGGCGTATACCGCCGTACACCCTCCACTACAGCCCTTGTACCATATGGTACTAGCCGACCCTTTTCCCTAACACGTGGACGCTGGAATGTTTCGAAATGCAAAAACAACTTCAGACTTTGCACGTGCGGCTCATCGGCGTCCCGGCGTTCTATTTGATCCATACACAGCTGGAGTTTCCGTCGGTTCCCTAATCCCATGTCTGGGATCAAGTTTTGCTGTGGGGGACTCAAGTCGGCATGACAGACGGTTTTCGCATCTGTGTGGGGGTGTTTCTGTTCTGGAGAGGACATAAACATCTCTAGAGGGCTCGGAATTCACCCCCCTCTCGTTGGCAGATGCGGTTCTGTTGAGCGAAGCGAACATGGATTTTGAGGGAATTCGGACTCGAGATTCGACAAGAGACAGACGTCTCTGTTTGCCATTTGTTACTTTGGCTTCAGGCAGGTTTCGGTTGTCGATGGCTGTGCCCTTAATTATCTTTTTTAATTTTCTTGTAAATATTTAATTTATGTAAATAAATAGTTTAATTTTAAACCAGCTGTCCGTCAAATTCTTACATGACGGTACAGCTTATTAATATGGTGGCAGCGGGGTTGATAGATTAACACAGCCTCGACAAGTAAATCGAACCTGCCGTTTTGCCTGAAAGAGAAGGCCGATAGAACTTCGTAACCAGAAGTTCGGATTGTCATTTCCGCTGTCGGATTGTCACTTTCGCTGAAACCCGATAGAACTTCGCAACCAGAAGTTTGGATTTTCGCTGGAGACCGTTTCCCTTGTCTTAGAGAAAGCGAGAAGGAGGTACCGGAGTCACCGACCCCATCCATCACCGAAACGGAAACTCGTCGCAAGAAGTTCTGGTTTTGGTTTCGAGTTGCCGGTCCTTTTCAACGGAGCGTGAGCGGAATCGACGGAAAGTTCGACAAGTCCAGTTCATCAGGGGAATAGATTCCCCGCCGGTTCGTCCAGAGGTCATCTTGACCGTTTATTATTGGGAAAAAGTCCCATCGGTTCGTCCAGAGGTCATCTTGACCGTTTATTATTGGGAAAAAGTTCCCATCGGTTCGTCCAGAGGTCATCTTGACCGTTTATTATTGGGAAAAAGTTCCCATCGGTTCGTCCAGAGATCATCTTGATCGGTTATTATTGGGAAAAAGTCCCATCGGTTCGTCCAGAGGTCATCTTGACCGTTTATTATTGGGAAAAAGTTCCCATCGGTTCGTCCAGAGGTCATCTTGACCGTTTAATATAGGTTCATCGCGAACCGTTTTTTCGTCAGTGGCGCAGTGCTATTTGTGCGCGTTGTGGAAGAGGTCGAGACGACCTACACCAGTGGGCTTTCAGCCGAAGAGTGTGTTTGTGGGCTTTTTAGCTGAAGATAGTGCAGTGCAGTGTTTCCACCCGTGGTCCAGCCTGTGGACAGTGGTGCCAAGTGATCCAAGTCAGCAGATACAGGTTGGTGCCATTTCCCTATTTTGTCACTGTGACTAAGTTTCAAGAATTGTGTAATAGCTAAAATTTTGTTAATATCAATTAGTGTGTCACTCTAAAGGAAATTGATTTAGCTTAAGTATCTTGAATCTGTATTGTGTATCTTAGAATTGCTAAATTATTGTATGTTGTATGGCAGGGCTCGAAATACCCGGGTGCACAGGCGGACTGTGCACATGAAAATATAATTGTGCACCTAATTTTTTCCCACTAGGTGCACGCATTGCACCTTGTGCACCTAATTTAAAAACTTAGGTGCACAAGGTGCACCTGTATTAAAAAATCTATTTCGAGGCCTGTTGTATGGTATGTTGTATACTGCATGTCGTAAAAATTATTGAATTGGGTGTTGTGCAAAAGATTTTATTTTTTTTGGTTATTTGGCAATTTTGAATTTTTGAAATGGCGTACTTGGCCAAAGGTAGGAAACAAGATCTAGAGGAAGTAGCGGAATTTTTGGGAAGAACGGTTACTCCGGGATTAAGGGCATCCCAACTTAAGGAGTTAATCCTCTCGCACGATTCCTACGATGAGGAATACGCAAAAGTGGCGTTAGAAAGGGTTATACAAGAAAGAAAGGATAGAGAAAGGGTTATAGAGGAGAGGGAGAAAAAAGAACAAGAGAGGGAACAAGATAGAGCGGACAGGGAACAAGAGAGACAGTATAACATTGAGCTTGAAAAACTACGGATTGAGGCATCCCGACGAGAACCCCGCGATCACGTCGACTCGTTAAGTTCCCAAGGAAAACCACGAATAGATATTTTAAAACTGGTTCCCAAATTCGATGCAGACCAGACCGACATTAGTCTGTACCTGATAATGTTTGAGCGTCAGGCTAAGAGGGCTAACATTGAGAAAAAAGACTGGGTGTCTTGCTTACAACCGGTATTGCCTCTGGATATCGTGCAGATCATCGCACGCGAACCAGATGAGGTAGCAGAAAACTATGACCACGTCAAAGAGCTTCTGCTAAAGCGGTATAAGTTGAGTCCCGAAATTTTTCGACAAAAATTCCTCCACCATAGCCGAAAACCCGATGGCACTTGGAAGGATTTTATTTTCGAAACCCGAAATTATCTGAAAGAGTGGATTCGAGTGTTGGAGGTTATGGACTATGAATCTTTAAAAGATTTAATGATAACGGACCAAGTCAAAAGACGTGTCCCGTTGGAGGTGAGGGACCATTTCCTCGATGATTGGGCTAAGATTAAAGACCCCGGCAAATTAGCCGAACTGCTAGATTCCTACGAAGACATTCGGAAACCCAAAAGAAAGCCTTTCGAAAAACCCAAAGGAAGTACACCTTTCCCAGCGAAAGTGAGGGAGGGGAAATACCAACCGGCCCCCACTCGAGGGAGGAACGATTTTTTCCCGCCTAGTTCCCAGGGAAGGAAATTCGACACTTTTGACCGGAGACGCACGCCGCGGTGTTTTGAGTGCAACGCGAGCGACCACCTAAGGCCAAATTGTCCGAGGTTGGGGAATAGAGTGACAGTTGAATCGGTAAATAGACTCGGACGGGAAGCCGAACATGAATTATTGATGCCGTATGTACAAAAGGGATCTGTAAACGTTAAAGAAATAAACATCCTTCGAGATTCGGGTTCGATCTTGGATTTAGTACACCGGAATTACGTGGACCCCAAATCCTACACGGGAGAGACCGTGTGGATTCAGCAACCGCTAGACTCCTATCAATTTTCGTTACCCTTAGCGGAAGTGAAAGTAGAAGGAGGTTTCGGGTCAATCACTACCAAGGCAGCTGTCTTTGCAAACACCGCCGATGTGCGACGATACATCTTAGGTAACCGAACAGCTCAGATGATTCGCGAATTAACGGGATATGAGTTCTCGGAAACTGAGCAAATTAATGCCGTTCAAACGCGTTTACAGAAACGGCTGTCAGAAGCGAATGTTTTGGGGGAGGGGGAAAAACCCCAAGTAGTTTCGATTTCGCCCTCGTCGGGGATAGACAAGACAGCTACAGAATTGAGGTTGGACGAACCGCTTGTTATTCCCGTGGCGGAGGCAAGCGGCACGGAATTGGAGCTTCTGGAAGTAAAGAGAGAGGAATTTAAGAAGGCGCAGGAAAATTGCCCTAGTTTGAAAGAGGCGTTAGAGATGACGTCCGACCCAAAACGAAATCAGAGGAATAAACCATATTTATTTGAGAAGGGAATACTTGTAAAAGGTCGAGAAGACCGAATGGGACTGGCACAGAAATTATTAGTAGTGCCAAAGGCGTTAAGGCAAAAGGTTTTGGCGTTGTGTCACGAAGGGACATCGGCGCACATGGGGGGTACGAAATCAAAGGATAAGCTTGCGCGGTATTTTTATTGGCCCGGGTGTTTTCGGGAGATGGAAGATTATGTGCGGACATGTGATCCTTGTCAAAGGGCGGGAAAGCCAAATGACAGGAAAAAGGCCCCGATGAAATTGGTTCCGATTATTCGAGAAGTCTTTTCGAAATTAAACCTGGACGCCTGTGGGCCGTTTCAAACCTCGCCAAGTGGAAACCGGTACCTAATTACCGTAATTTGCATGTCTTCAAAATATCCGGAAGCCATCCCCGTGCCGGACATACGATCGGTCACCGTCACCGACGCGTTGTTGACCATTTTCGGTCGCATGGGCTTTCCACAAGAAATTCAGTGTGACCAGGGTACGTCTTTTACCAGTGAGTTGACTTCGGAATTCTTCGAACGTTTTGGGATCAAAGTCCGGCACAGTTCGGTGGCTCACCCGCAATCGAACCCAGTTGAGAGATTCCATCGGACCTTTAAACGATTGTTGCGCGCGTTATGTCTCGAAGCTGGCCCAGAGTGGGAAAAACACCTCCCTCTGGCACTGTTGGCGCTTCGCACGGTAGTGCATGAGAGCCATGGCTACGCCCCGGCAGAACTCGTGCACCGGAAGAATTTAAGGACCCCAGAAACTCTGCGGTATGAGAAATGGTTAGGACCACAAACAAAATTGTCACGAGATTGGCAGGAATGTGAAATCGGGAGGGTATTGATGATTTTGGCAATACGTCGACCAAAAAAATTGGAAATTCCGCGATCGAACACCGATCTGGGAAAGAAAAAAATTTAATGCCGACAGACTGAGTCGCGCTTTTCACGAAAATTAAAAAAGTTAAATAACATGTAATTGAGGAAGATTTGTGTTGTATAGTGTAATATTATTGCGAATCATGTTTTGAGTTGAGTGAAATGGAGATTTTTGTAGTTATGGGCATGTCACTTAAATGTTTCTTTATTCTTGCTGGAGATTTTAAGTGCTAAAATTGTGAATCATGTTTGCTCGGAGTGAAATTGGTAGCCTTGTAATTATGAAATATTCATTCAATGATTTCAGTATCTTTTGCTGAGGATTTTAAATGTTAAAAGTTGTAAACTATGTTTTGCGTATGGTGGAATTGATTTCTTGTATCTATGTTCTTCACTCGAGTACTTTTCGCTGAAAGCTACGTGCAAATTTAAATTATGCTTTGTGTAGAGCGGAAATTAATTTTGTGTTTAAGATGTTTTCACTCAGTCATTCTAAACAACTGTCAAAGATTTGTAGTCTTAAAATTGCAACTCATGACGTGTGTTGAGTGAAAATTAGGAATTTGGTTTTCGCTTAACAAGATTGATATTTTATATATGTTTTGGTGTATTTTGGTTTGTTTAATGAAAATATTATTATAGTTCGTGTGGTTTGTTTATTCTGGGTTCGCTTAGCGAAAATATTGAATTTAGAAATATGCTTTGTTGTATTTTTGTCTGGTTAATGGAATTTGTATAGTTCGTATTGTGTATTGAAATTTTGGGTTTCGCTTAACGAAATTCTTATATGTGATGTGGTTAATGTGATTTGGTTTAAGTTTTAACGAATTTGGTATAAGTCTTAAAGTTTAGTGTTTATTTTGTTTTTATTTTAATTTGGTATTTGAGCCTTGAGTGACCATACTGTAAGGGAGTAGAAAGTTACTCCGGTATATGAATTTTAAATTGATTGGATTTAACTTGCCTTACACATATTCTTGAGTCACGGTTTCAGGATATGGTGGTGGTAAGTGATCTGTTATTCTGAATTGCCAGTGGGTGATTATCCGTGCGTCTGTGGATGCGTACGTTGAAAACTTTTCACCTTTGGGAAAAGTTTTTTCAGTAGTGGGGGCGGTTGTACCATATGGTACTAGCCGACCCTTTTCCCTAACACGTGGACGCTGGAATGTTTCGAAATGCAAAAACAACTTCAGACTTTGCACGTGCGGCTCATCGGCGTCCCGGCGTTCTATTTGATCCATACGCAGCTGGAGTTTCCGTCGGTTCCCTAATCCCATGTCTGGGATCAAGTTTTGCTGTGGGGGACTCAAGTCGGCATGACAGACGGTTTTCGCATCTGTGTGGGGGTGTTTCTGTTCTGGAGAGGACATAAACATCTCTAGAGGGCTCGGAATTCACCCCCCTCTCGTTGGCAGATGCGGTTCTGTTGAGCGAAGCGAACATGGATTTTGAGGAAAATCGGACTCGAGATTCGACGAGAGACAGACGTCTCTGTTTGCCATTTGTTACTTTGGCTTCAGGCAGGTTTCGGTTGTCGATGGCTGTGCCCTTAATTATCTTTTTAAATTTTCTTGTAAATATTTAATTTATGTAAATAAATAGTTTAATTTTAAACCAGCTGTCCGTCAAATTCTTACATGACGGTACACCCTGCTCGTGACTAAAGACCGTCAATTTCACACTTTGCTGCTAATTAAAAAAATGTCGTAAGTATACACCACATGGACAACAGTATTTGAACACTGCATATTTTGCAGAAAAATTGTTTTATTATTCTATTTAGTAACGGGTAGGTTCTCCTTTTGCTTGTTTTACATCTGCAACACGTCGAAGCATACTTTCTACAAGTCTTTACAAGAGGCATGGAGAGCTAATCCTTTTCAGACTTACAGTCTGTGGATGCATAGCTCTCAGTGCCTCTGGCAAGACTAAGAAGAGATTGTTGTGAAGATGGGTGTTCGTTACGCTGTCGTACTCGAGGCTCCAGTTATCTCCCATAAGTGCTCGATCCGATTGAGATCGGGGCTCCGAACAGGCCGGTCAAGCAAATTCGACTTATTTTCAGGAAACCAGTCCAGCCCATGTTTTGCAGTATAACATGGAGCTGTGCCATAGTGTAGGCAAGGCTGAATGATCCAGAACGTCGAAGTACACGTCAGCGTTCATGGTACCAGCTACATAAAGGAATGTACCGACTCCTAACCAGGACAACAACCCCACACTAACATGGATCCTCCTCCGAATTTCTGCAGTGTCCAAATACGTACTTTTGTCCATATAGTGTATAGTTGAACTTATTTTGCCACTTACTGCATTCGAAATAATTACATCGTTTAAAAAAATACAAATGAAATAAAGTATCGAGATTACAAACTGTACTGTGTGATCAATTTCACTTTGATGTCCCATTTTTAGTTTGACGGAATGCATGGTTATAGAAATAGCATTTCCTCAGCAACTGTAAGTCCTGGTTTATTAAACACAAAAACATGAAAAGTTTGAAAAAAAATTCCAAGAATTCAACTTATTCCTTTTCGAACTGCTTGATTCATTTATCGTAAATGGATTTGTAGATTCTTGGCATCAACGCGATCACTTCACATACGAGATACCAAAGTAACTGATTACTCCCATTTAAATACTTGTCTCCAATCCATGTACTGTGAGCCCATTTTACCCATTTAAGTGAGGCATTTATCAGTAGCTAGTAATTCCAATGTAAAGGGCAAATGTTATTTGACTCGCCTTGGGATTGGACACACCCATAAACATCTTTTAATTTAGGTTGCAGGCTCTTCTGTGTGCAACGTGTGGAATGTACTTTACTCTCCTTCATATTCTAAGGTTGTCCTAATTTTTACCGTTATCGTTGTATTTATTTTTGAAAGCACAGTTTTAACTTGGGAGATTTTAGTGGGAAAACTCCGCCAAATCTTTTTGAATTCAACTCACATTTTCAATTGTATACAAATATTTGATCCGTCATGTCTTCCACATGTTATATAGTTAATATATTTTATTGCAAACAACTATCATTAATGTGTCGTTGATCGGCGTATTTTAAATGCATCATTTTACTCGTTCATATTGTTGACTTTCAAATGGTTTAAAATGCCATTAATCTTCATAATAAGTATTTTTGCTACATTACCATCAAGGCTTGGATTTTGTTGACACGTCAATTTTTCTTTAGCACTTCGTACACAAACTTTTGTATGGACACAATTTGTCTTTGTAATCTCCTAGTTCTATATGTTCTGTTCTATAAATTGGACAGTTTATAGGTTTTAACCATCTGAGGGGTTCACACGAGTGATTACACGTTGCTACCTGATTCACATCAAGACTTTTGACAGTTTTATTCCTCTTAAACCAGTACAATATTTCCAAAAGATTCTACTCTAAGAAACAAGTCAATAGAATTTTTCTAAAGGGTAAAGGAATTCATTGATTCTTTCAACTAATAGATGTGATTATTTAGTCAGTATGTGTGTCCTGGGGGATAAAAGCAATGACGGAGGAAACTACTCGAATATTCCGTGGCGTTCAGATAGATATGGCTATTTTTTAGGGCATTTTATTGCCATTTTTGAGTTTTTACCGAATTTTTTCATGGGTATTGATCAAATTGTTTTAAACATTCTCAGTCTCAATTTCATTTTTACTACAAAGCACATGCAAATGACTCATATCGTTTTCTATAGCCAACAAATTCCTGATCTAATCCTTCAACGTGTAAAACAAATCCTTTAGTACTCTTTTTATAGGTAAATTCTGTATCTGATCTCTTGTAGAACTGCTCTTTAGCAAGCCTTTGAGCCTCCCAAATTAAATTTGTAATTAATTTTAACATTTTAGGTCATTTTTTGCATTTTTGCGTCAACAATGTCCGATTCCGAAATCCGAACTAATGAGGAACTTGCACGTTTTTTGTTATATTTTTATACCATAGAAAATTTAAAAAATATGATGGAAGGTGTAATTTTTTTGCTTTTATAGCCTGAAAAGACAAAATAAAAAAATTTCAAGTTCGCACTATTTATTTCATCTCAAAAACGCTCGTTTTCCTACGCCGCTTCTTGTGGCGTCACTGTGCCCCATGATAGTCTGTTTACTTTGATAGCGACGTTGAAATAGCAAACGGTATTTCTTTCTTGTCGATCCTTTCACAAATCCAGGCATTAGAGCCATTGTAAACAAGGCAGCAATAAAAAAGGCAAGTTAAAATAAAGAGACAGTTAATAAAAAATAATAAAATAAATAACAAAAAAATCAGTAACACAAAAAAAATAGCAAGAAAAAAGTTAAATTGATTGTTTAAAAATTAAAAGATCAAGCAATATGAAATTTCAACGTGCTAGACAAACATAAACATTACATCGTGGAGAACAATGACGTCAAACCAATCACGTAACGTTTTGAGGTCATGTGCTTTTGCCGTACTTTTCGGTAATTTTAAACTTGAAATTTTAATTAATTAAGTCCATTTTATGGGTTTTAATTTTCTTTTTCGAACATTTTGAAGATCAATCTATAAAAACACAGAAATGAGTATTTTCCTCACGGATGCAAGTTCCTCATTATTACATATATGTATTTTAATTATTGATGCTTACTTCAATCATCGATGCTGACTTTATTAATTTCATTTCTGTTTTAATTGTTTTCAATGTTATCCACCAGCTAACCATGACGTTTGCCGTTGACAGAACTGCTATAAAAACACCGTCTGTCGTCCTCCAGAAATTCTAATAGCAATTGAAATAACTGCGCTGTAACAAATAGCCGGTTTGTTTAGTGTTACATTTTAGACCATTGGAAAATCCTTATGGTCCCTGAAAGAAGGATAGAGATGGAATAAGCCCACTCACAAGTCTAGGAAGATTTGTTTGACATTTTATCGTTGTGTTGCTCCAATGTGACGTTGATTAAATACCTACCTCCCTACCTTGACTTTTTGTCACTTGTATATTTGAACGAAGCCTATGGTTCCAGATGCAAGTTTGTGATACACTCAAACTATTGTTGAAGCTCTTCTTTATAACCTCTTGATACGTTAGTGCGTAAGTATTGTGAAAGGACTAGGCCGTGACTCCTTGGCAAGTCTATCTTCAATTTTGTTATATTTGATGCATACAGGAGGTGGAATCCATTCTCTTTCATATGCAATGGATTCCATCTCACTTATACCCAAATCGATCTCCAATTAATGAAATTTGAGATAGACTTGTTTCTGGTGGTTGCAGACCGTCTTAAGATTGTTGAAAACAGAACTGCTATCAGAAACTGACACTAACCACTAACACTGCTATCGTTAAACGAGATTTGTTCATCTGAAAATGAGTGATATGATACTTTACACGGGATGGAGGGGAAATGGCCAAACGGAGGAGAATGAAGACAGATTATTGCTAATGGAAAAGCGAATCACATTCCATTACGACGTTCGAACGAGATTGAAGAGCGGATCGAAGCCCACCTGTGATGAGGGAGATATCGAATGTTTTCTTTCGTCGTTTTCTTTGCTGCGGGTTTAATGCTGCTGTGCCGGGTGACAAATTGGATGCAAGATCGAGTTGCATTTGTGAGTGGATATTGTGAGACCTTTTTCGGAGAAATGCTTTTAAATTTATTTTGCTGTTTATTGCGGAGAAGAATGGATGGAACATTCGAAGACTTTGATATTCAGGAATATTCGTAATGGATGTTGCGGGGACTGTTTTGACTCTTCTTTTTAAACTTGTCGCTGAAATATGCTTCCAATCAAAGTCTGCAAAATATAGATTGGTAATAATTCATTAAGTGCCTACATGTGTGCGTCAATGAGATAATCGAAGTGAAAACTGCTAAAGACACATGTTAAAACAAATTGTTTCTGAAAAAGTGTGAATGTCTTCTGCACATAGCAAAAATTCAGTTTTTAAAGGGTTTAGGGACCTCTTAAAGCATTACGAATCTAGACCTCTACCAGACAGAATATAATTGAATATTTATATAACTTAGCAGGCATAATATAAAATACCAGGATGGTCATAACAGACAGCATCTAATCATTTTTCTTTTTACGATTGAATATAGCCTTCCAGAAATGATTTTCCTTCAACTGATCCTTTGATACACACAACATGCATATAGTACATGTGGGTGCTTTATTTTTTTTCAACTGAATCTGAAATATCAGGGACGCCAAAAAGATAGTTTGTATTTGCTGAAATTTCGCATGTCGTCATAAGGCTTTTGACCCAAATATCTCAGGAATACCTCGTCCAATGGGAAAAGGCATTGCTTGGTTTAGCTTAGCCATATTTAGCCCTTGTGTGTTACAAAAATGAACAACCATCAATCAATAGAAAAGCGTACAACACTCTTGTTCTGGTTGGTTTTCTATATGGAATCTCTTGCTGTGGTTATTGTGCGGTCTTTGCTTATCATCCTGTATACCCAGTTTTAACCATTTCAAAGAGGTGGGAATCCAGGCGTCCTGTTTGCCAGAAAGAATTAAGAAATTTTGTTTAGGATATAAGAATAAAAATAGTAAAAACTGACTATATTAAGTCAACTTGTATTATTCATTTTCTTTGTCACTTATAGCGACAGTGAAGCGGTCGAAATAGGAAATTGTTACAGCTTTCGTTCGCTACAATTAGTATAACCATTCCAGTTTTACATTGATTCCCTCCCTACTTTCTATCGGAAATATGTAAAATTCAGTGATTGTGTACAAAGCTCTAAAGCGGAAGTAGATGATGGAATAGTTTTAAAGTTAGGATGAAGGTAAAGATTCCATATTGTCCTGGAGATCCATGCAATCATTTTCATTCAATAAATCATGATTCTAGAACCCCGATTTCGTTCGACTGTACCTAAAACTCATTCTTTGAAAGTTACTCAAATTGTATCCAAGCTATTTCAGTGAAATTATTTGAAGTAGGCTATAAGTTACATAGTAGCGTACCAAAGACCGATTTTACAAACAGGTATAGATGTATATTTATATGTACACTACACTACAAATAATGAACCGGACAGAAAGATGTGATGATATAAGGGAAATAATACATGCTTTAATAAGGGGATAGTCCCCCACGTGCTACAATTACACTAGCAACCCTTCGGGACATATCTTCAACAAGGTTTTGATACACAGCTATGAGTATTTGTGTCCAGTCCTGCTGCAAGAATGTCGTCAGCTCAGCTGTAGATTTTGGACGTGGTTCTCTGGTTAGTAAACGTCGCTCTAACTCGTCCTACAAATGTTCTATGGAGTTTAGGTCGAAACTCTGAAGGAGCCAGGGAAGACATTTTACATACATATCTTGATACCACTGTTTAACAGAGGCTGCAACATGACATGGAGCTTTGTCGTCATGGAAGTAACATTCGTTAATTCCATAAAATTGCCATAGCGTAGGAATAACCTGATTGTCCAAAATGTACATGTAAACGTCGGCGTTCAATTTACCAGGAACAACATGCAAAGGCCATACTGTTCCATGCCATACTGCGAAAAACACCCCCAAACAAGTAGTCGGACTTTATGCAAATCCGCTGGCGTCCGGTCCATTATTGTAGTGTAGTGTATATATGTATAGATGGAAGTTTAATATACTATTTCGGGGCGTTGTAGGAAGTTTTAGCCTATATACCAACGCGTCAACCCCGTGAAGGAGTCATCAAATGGGCTTAATATAGAACTAAGAAAATTTTAATTTGTGTGTCCCATTAAATACATATTAATAAATCGAGTCAACACGAAAACAGTAGACCCTTAAATTAGAGCATAGCTTTCTCCGGCTTTCTGGATTCTTTTCAATTTTGAGTAGTTTTCATCATATATTACAATGTTTAGTGCATATCACGTAAATAAAAATGGGAAGGGAAAAAACTGTTTGCTTACTTTTTTCATTTTCAGATAACTTGGATATCCAGAATTTCGAGTGACTCTCCCTGTAAGGAAATATGTTGTCAAACGTCTGTAGTCCTAAGTGTGTGCAATCGGTTTATAGATCAAATTAGGATAAAGACTTGAACCCAAAGTAATTAATTTTTATTGAAGAAATATAGCCTGAAAATTGTCACATAGTTTGAAAATGGCTAAAAATTAGATAAAAGAAAGTGACTAATTCATTTTAAAATATTTGAACAAAAAATTAATATTAATTTTAAAGTATAATTTTTAATATTAAATTATGTTGTTTGTGCATCAGCTGCCATAATTTTCTTTTTCTATACTATTTTGATCATATGGGACTGCTTTTATTTGTTAATAGATTAATTACTACGATTATAGAGATTGGTCGGATGACTTACAAGTATCTTCGCCAATCACAAATTGAAAACCAACATGGGAAATAAAGTAAAATTTGCTTTGTAGGAAGAATTAAAGCATGTGTTGATTCACAACATGAAAAATTATTCAGAAAAGACACATGTTGATCAACTTCATGAATCATAGTATTGTTTTCATTAAACAGCTTTTTGTAAGCATGTTTTAATGTAAACACTCTTGTATATTCATTAACCCTGCAATATATTTTGGATAAGAAATAATCACGATGTACCGAGGTAAACGATAGAACGTGGGCTGAGAATAATTTACTTATTAGTAAAACAAAACCGCAAATAATATATTCTATTGAAAGTCTTTTTTTCAGTTAAGATAGCTGAATAACCCGGTTTAAAATATAACCACGATAGCTAAAATATAACCACGACATTTCCCTGTGTTAACTCATACACAAAACTTGTAGAACGTGTTTCCTTATCCATGTTCATTTATTGAAAAAAAAAATTTAGATTTTAAAATTGGGGTTTCGAGTGGCACTTTTAGGACTATCTGTGTAACAATTGTCATGGCTACAGATTGATCTCAAGACAGAAAAGAAATAGCCTATGTTTTCCGCAGTGTTCAAAAGTATAAGTGTACCAAATTTGGTGTGGATTGGTCAAACGGTGTAGATTTGTATAGAGAATATACACCCACGCACATCTTTATATAGAGAGAGATATATATTGCGAAAAACTACTACGGTATTATATTTTTTTATAAACGGTAAATCATTTGTAATTTCCCTGCCTTTCATCCACGATCCAATCCTTTGACTTTACAATGTCTCCTAAGCCGACCAACCGGTCTAGTGGTCAAGGTGTTGGCCTCTGGATCGGAAAGTTCCTGGTTCGAATCCGGGATTAGGGCATGGATGTAAATTGTGCTGTCCTTTGTTAGGGACGATGATGGTCCACCCACTGGGTGCCCCTTCACAAGTGACCATCACTTCTGGCCTTGTATAAAGCTACAATGACTTCGGTCAATTCTGTACTGTATTGTATTTGTCTTTGCAATCTGAACCCAGCCTTGCCATTAGAAATATAAAAAAATTATATACTTTTAAAAGTGGAGGTTAGTTTCTATACACGTCTGGCCTGTATTCATAGCTAAGTGAAGAAGAAAAAACCTCGTCAATAGACCGTTGTGTTGCCTAGTTACGACGTAATTAAAAATTACCTCACCTTACCATAGCTAAATGAACTGGTCAACTTAAGTTTTTATAAACAAAGTAAAATGACCTCGGTCAACTCTGTACTTTGTACTGTATTGTATTTGTATTTGTCTTCGCAATTATACTCTGTCTTGCCATTGGAAATAAACAATGTCTCCTACAAAATCTTACACTGTGGTCGAACTGGAAGGAACAGGTGACCTCTGATCTCACAATTCTATAGAAACAGATGCAAATTTCTTCGTCAGTCAGTAAGCGAACTCCATCAGGAAGGACAAGTAAAATGGTACGATGTATCCACTCGAGTGATACATCGAGGCGCGATAAAATGAAGGAGTTCTGTATTTATTTGAATAAATTAATCAAGATTCCAGTTTTCGTTCTTCAAACGCTTACTCCAGCGTTCAGTAAACAGAGGTTAAGTGTGCGAAGAAACGATTGCAAATAAAAGCCGTCACATTTTTTGGCGGTGCTTTAATCTTGACCGGGACAAAAGAAAAGGAAATTCCACTCCTTAATCAATCCGTAGTGAATGGAGGGAATAATAATTAATTCCGAGTGAGACACTGGCTGCGGATAATCATCCGTTAATTAATCTTCTTTCGAATGGACAAAAACGGGGAGAAACACAAATCGATTTTGTTCGCTTTGTTCCACTTGATTAATGCATGTGGAACGCGAACCATTTTCCAAGATAATAAAAAACGAATGCGAGATTTTTTTTTTTCATTAAACATGCAAATTTTAAAGGTTAAAATAATTTTGTAAATGAAGGGTGCTTCAACATAATGGTATCTTCCAAATCGTAGGCTGATTTAACAGCGTGCATGTAAGCCCGGCAACCCTTGATGAAAAAAATTATAAATTGCCGACTATATCAAGAAAAAGTGACGCTAAAAATAGTTTATCTATATGCACTACCCTACAATAATGGACAGGACAACAACGGATTTGCATAAAATCCAACTACTTGTTTGAGGGTGTTTTCGTTGTATGACCTGGGACCTTTGTATGTTGTTCCTGATAAGTTGAACGCCGACGCCTACATGAACGCTTTGGAGAATCAGGTTCTTCCTACTCTCTGCTAATTTTATGGAATGGACGAATGTTACTTTCAGGACGACAACGCTCATTGTCATGTTGCAGCCTCTGCCAAGCAAAAGTATCAAGATATGCATGTAAAACGTCTTCCTTGCCGGCTCACAGTCCCGACCTAAACTCCATAGAACATTTGTGGGAAAAGTCAGAGCAACGTTTACGGACCAGAGAACCACGTCCAAAATCTACAGCTGAGCTGACTACATTCTTGCAGCAGGAATGGACACAAATACTCATAGCTGTGTTTCAAAACCTTGTTGAAAGTATGCCCAGAAGGGTTGCTAGTGTAATTGCAGCACGTGGGGGACCATCAACCTATTAAAGCATGTATTATTTCCCTTATACCATCACATCTTGCTGTCCGGTCCATTATTGTAGGCTAGTGTATGTATAAAAGGATGTGTGTATATTCTCTATACAAATCTATATGGTTTGACCAATCTACACCAAATTTGATACACATACTTTAGAACACTGAGGAAAATATAGGCAATTTCTTTTCTGTCTTCAGACCAATCTGTAGCCATGAAAATTGACACACAGACAGTCCTAAAAGTGCCCCTAGAAGCCTCAATTTTAAAATTAAAGTTTGTTTTACAGCAATAAATGGACATGGATAATGAAACAAGTTGTACAGGGTTTGTGACTTATCGCAGGGAAATGTCGCGGTCATATTTCAGCAGTCGCGGTAGGAAACACGTTCCACAGGGTTTGGGTATTTGAGTTAACACAGGGAAATGTCGCAGCCATATTTTAGTTGTCGTGGTCATATTTGTGTAACCCGAGAACAACCGGGTAATTTAGATAGTTTTTTATATATATGACATCAGTTTTTCGATTTCAAAAATGCGTACTTTCACCAGTTTCGATCGTCTTAGGGGGCCGCGGTAATCCGTGTGGAAGAGTAACGGTTTAAAAACCGGATTGTTGCCGGTTCCAATCCAACAAACACCGTAGTATATAAAGTGAACTGGTGCAAGTTAAATCTGTCATGACCTCAAATGACCTAACATTGGCGTAGTGTAGAAGTCTAGAGAGTGAGGCGCCATCTCAATTGTGACCTCGTCATCTGACCGTGATTCAAAATTAAATTATATTGTCCTCGGATATTTCGGTTTCGAGTTTCATACCTGAAGGTACTCAATAGTACATCGTGTTGCTCCAGAGCGGAAAACACCGACCAACCAGTCTGGTGGTGTTAGCCTCTAGATCGGAAGGTTCCTGGTTCGAATCCGGGTCAGTGCATGGATATTTGTAAGCGAATGTAGAGGCGGCTGGTGCATCTCAAATCTGTCGTGGCCGAAAGTCCTCATACTGGGTTGTTGTGGAAGTTTGGAGAGTGGTCAGCTCAGGTGTTGCCTCGTCATCTGATCTTTGTTCAGAATTATTTGGTGTTGTCCTCCAGTCTTTCCGCCGACCAACTGGTATAGTGGTTAAGGTGTTAGCCTCTAGATCAGTAGGTTCCTGGTTCGAATCCGGGTCCGGGCATGGATGTTTTTAAGCGCATGGTGCAGAGGCGGCTGGTGCACCTTAAATCTGTCGTGGCCGAAAGTCATCACGTTGGGTTGGTGTGGAAGTTTGGAGAGTGGGGTGCCTGTTCAGGTGTTGATTCGTCATCTGATCGTGGTTCAAAATTACGAGGTGTTGTCATCGGATCTTTCCCTTAAGGGATTGATCCCGGACCGTCGTCAATAGCCCGTTTTGTTGCTCTAGTACGACGTTAACTAAAATTACCATTACCATTACATCAAAATTACGAGTTGTTGTCATCGGATCTCATAAGGGATTGATCCCGGACCGTCGTCAATAGCCCGTTGTGTTGCTCTAGTACGACGTTAACTAAAATTACCATTACCATTACCTCGGGTCTTTCCCTTAGGTAATTGATACCGGACCGTCGTCAATAGCCCGCTTTGTTCTTCTACGACGTTAATTAAAATTACCTTACCAAATACCTACCCATCGTCCTGTAGGTGTGGGTAAGTACTTTTATTAACGTCGCACTGGAGCAACCCAACGGACTATTGGCGATGGTCCGGGATCAAACCCGAAATGAAAGATCCGAGGACGACACCGCGTAATTCTGAACCCCTGTCACACCTGGCGTCAAGGGCATTTGTCCTTAGTTCGTATTTATATGTTGCAAACGAGCGGTTTGATGACATTTCGTTGTCGCCAAACCTCTGACTTAGCAAACAAAGTTGGTGCCGCTGCACTGTAAAACGAATCGAATTGAACTCCTGTCCTTCAGCGACTTCGTGATGCCATTTAATAAATGGACACCATTCCATTGAACTTTGAGTTGGAAAGTGGAAATGAGTCACTCTCTCTTCTGGCAATAAATCCAAACTCAACGAGTGTCCATGGTTCAATGGTCGTGCTGAAGAGCCATTTTATTTTTCATTTATTGGATCGTATCAGAAGGTATTACTCTCCTGCATTAGAGCGTTTATATCCAGACGTTTCTTTTCGAGAGTCATTGGGTGGAAATGGAGGTTATTTGTTTTTATACTTTCGGGAAAGAGGAAGAGAGTTGCGATAGCAATTACGTGATTGCCTTTCTCATTCTTCGTTTTAAAACTGATCACCATCGACAGTGTTCTATTTTTAAGGAATACATTTGAAGTCAGTTGGATCTCCACACATCCCTAATTTTAAACGAAGGTGTATAAGTGAATTACTAAGGTTTTTTTTTTCAGGATTAACCTTGTGTAAGATTCGCGTTCAAGAGCATATTTCACCGAGCAACAGCAGTTCTTCCGTGTACACTGTAAAAAAAATCCCGTAAAATTTACGGTTTTAAACTGGCAGCTGGGTTGGTTGTGCTTAACCGTAAAAATTACGAAGTTAATCCGTAGAAATAACGGTTTTTTCCCATACGAGAACAAGTTTTTCCCGTAAAAGTTACGAATTAAAACCGTATTCACAACGGTTTTTTCCCATAACAGATCCAGTTTTTCCCGTAAAAGTTACGAAGTAAAACCGTATTCTCGACGGTTTTCCCCATATGAGATCAAGTTTCCCCCGTAAAAGTTACGAAGTAAAACCGTATTCTCGACGGTTTTCCCCATATAAGACCAAGTTTCCCCCGTAAAAGTTACGAAGTAAAACCGTATTCTCGACGGTTTTCCCCATATAAGACCAAGTTTCCCCCGTAAAAGTTACTAAGTAAAACCGTATTCACAACGGTATTTTGCCATATATCACATTTTTTCCGTAAAAGTTATGAAGTAAATTTGTAGTCGCAACTGTTTTTACCATGAGATCTAGTTTTCTCTGTATGTTTCAGTTTTCACTTGTTTACATAAAAGTATTTAATCGGTGAAAGTTACAACCAGTTACCATAAAAAATACAGTATAATTTCGCAATCAGAACTATTTTTAACTAGTCAAGAACAAGTTTACTGTAGTTTTTAGTTTATAACTGTTTACAAAACCATATGGAATTGAAGTTACAACCAGTTACCATAAAAAATATGCTGCAATTATGCAGTGAATATGGTTTTACCACAAAATAATGCAATTACACTAAATACTATAAGGTTTACAAATTGTGTAAAAATGTAAATATCAGCTATACAGTTGACACAGTTTTGCGCACAAAATAATGGGTTTTCTCTGAAATTTAGTTTTGAAGTGTGGATAAAATGATAAAGTCATCTTTTAAAATAGCATAGAACTATTGCAGAGCAAATAAATTAAAGAAAAATACTGTGCAGTACACAGTACCTTTTATTCATAATACTGTCAATATACAGTGAAATCTGTGTGTAACGATACTGTCTATAACAATATTTTATTTAGGTCCCTACAGAATGGTTATACAGGTTTCACTGTATAATATTTATTACTTTTGTTATTTCAATAATGTTCAAACATTTAAATTAAATAATCTAACTAAATTATGCTAGAATATTATTCAATTATACAGAATAATAAAAATTAAAGTATATCATTTTTCAATATGCATGTTGAGGATACTTATTAAGTAACAAACTATATAAGCATGTAGAAAAAAAGTCTGTATAAATGAAAAAATAAATATTGTTGTCTTCTTATAATGTCAACAGTGATAAATTTTCAAAATATAGAACTCTGGAGCTTTTCATTTAAGAAACCTTGATAACTTTTATTAAATAGCAAAACACCTTTAAATATGGTTACATTATACACTGTGCTGAACACGATAATTACATAATGTTTTGTGAGGTACATTTGTTTGTTGCATATAATTTAAGTAATACAAAATGATCAGGCAAAAATATACAATAAACAGAAATACAAATATAATCAGGGTTCATTGATTGTAATTTTTAAAAATCAAACCACGATTACAATAGAATAACTTTGATGCAATTAACAGAATCAAGATACCTAATATTTTCATATCTATTCAATGAAATGTTCAACACCATTCAAAGTCCATAAGTTTATTTTATAAGGTCAAAACTTTTTGATTCATGGATTTCTTTTTTTGGATCCTTTATCAGGATTCATCCTTAGAAAACACCTGTAAAATACAAATAGGACAGAGAAAAATTCTTAGTGATTTTGCTTTATTCAAAGTTTAACAAGTTTATTTAACCTTTAACTGCTGTCATGGGTCTCACAGACCCCGAGTGACAGGTCGTTTCCACCTCTCAAAGTGAATATTGGTCAATGTCCTATTCAGTACCTTCCTACTACGTCCAAGAGAAGCCACATTCCAACACTGGTTTGGATGTCCCAACTATTTCGTATTTCACACTATTTGCATTTCCCCCACGGTCTCTTAGACCCTTCACAGCATTTGCGTTAGTGTTCTTGCTGAATGAAATAGTCTGTTTGAGTATGGAATTTCAGCTGAGTCTAAAATGGTAACAAACTTTACTAAGAAACTACCTCTGTATCTAGCACAAAAAGAAGTTCAGGATATTGTTGATAATTGGTCGGAAATAGAGTACTGGGACAGTGAAATTTCGGATACTATTGAAAGCAAACATGAAACGGATTCGGAAATTTATGCAGATGAAGACATTTCAAGTGCGTCTTCACAAGAATATTTCTACGGAAAAAAAACTTCAAATGGGATGCTGGGAGGGGGGGGGGAAACCTAATCGTGCCATTAGAACACCAAACCACAACATAGTTTTAGTTTCCAGGGTTGAAATGTCCTGCAAAATTAGTTCCGAAAGCTGAGCCTGAAGAGACATGGAATCTACTTTACTTGTATAGTAATATAAAATATATTTCATGTTAAGAATTGAATTATTTAAAATGTATAAATAATAATTATCTAAAGAATATTTCATTAATATATATTAATTAACTTTATACACACTTTAGTGAGCGAGGTCTGAGAGACCCCTCCACACTAGTTACGAGACGGTTTGTAACACAGCAGTTAAGGGTTAAAGCTAATTTAAAAAATACAATCAAACACTATAGCGCCCAACCCTTTTTTTAAATAAATGTCATGTGAGAAATTAACTGCGACAAATCAGTTAAAGTAATGTTCTCGCATGTACTTAAACTGCAATTTACAATTGTGCCTTCAATTCTTCACATTTCTTTGACAAATTTATGATCTTGAAAAACATGAATTGTACAGGGTGTCCTAAAAGTTTCTGCACTGACGATTCGTGAATTTACTATACAAAATCAACAAACTTTAAAACAAATATTTTTATGTTAATGGTGAAAAGCACTTATAAACGAAAAAAATTTGGACTTACATTTATAGTAAATGTTTAAAATTTCTGCAATTTTCCTGGGATGCAAAGCTGAAGTAGTTTACACATATTTTTAGAAACACCTTTCAAAATGCTGGGAATGACTTCTTGTATCTTTTGAGTAATGGCACTTTTCAGATCACCTATTGTTTGGTGATTATCTTCATAAACTTTGTTCTTTAAATATCCCCACAGAAAAAAAAGTCAGGAATGTGTAGATGACGGAACGAGGTGGCCAATGGTTTCTTGAGATGAGTCGATCGCCAAAAAAATCTTGAAGCATGCCCGTGGTGTCATAACTTGTATGGCAGGTTACAACGTCTTGTTGGAACCAAGAGTCTTGTTCATGCACTTCTAATATTCCAAAAAATTGTTGATTAAGTTGATATACTGTATCTGGGTCATTCTGAAATTAAGTGGAAATTTGAGTCACATGTATTATTTTTTTTTTATGAATTTTATGTGTCAATTGATTTTTATACAATAGTAATAGATCTTAATTGAGGTATATTTTCATCAGATATCTTCAAGTGAATAAATATTTGCATATTTATACTTAAAAAAGTGAATTAAACATGGAAAATATCACCTCCGTGGCTGTTCTTAACCCTGTTTCTAGGTTAAGAAATATAGTTGAAACTTAAAAAGTATAAAAATTCCTTTATTTAATATTAATAATTTCATTGTTAACAGTTTTCATTTCATTGCACCAGAAATTATTATATTTTTCATTAAATTTAATGTTGAAAAATCAGTAAATTATTTTGTCCCTACTATTTTTGTCAGCTCTGCATAAAAAGTAAATAACCTTTAAAAAAGTCTACTAGAAGGCAGTACATGTCTGAAAGTGTAATTAAAAGAAGCTCTAATGAGCCATCTTTACTGTAAGATATCTTTGACTCAATAGCAAGTATGATTTTGTCTGTTTCTTATATTTGCACTCAGAAAATTCTTGAGTTCTTTTAACAATGTCACTGCCATGGCATTTTTTAACTTAATATATTTTCATTTATTGCTGAACTTTTTTCAACAACATATAGTTTGAAAATTTACAAAACAATCTGGAAATCAAAGCACATGGCTGGGATTGTTTTAGGTTAGGCATAAATGTGGTCCAACCATTGAAATTTCACCTCCATGGAGGTGAGCAAATATTTCTTATCAGGAATTTGTACAATGATATGGTAAAATAGTGATTATAAATGGTTATTTATTAAAGTAAGAACAATCTTGGGTAAACAAATAAGCAGTCCAATTGTTTTTTCTCTAACCAGTACCGATTTAACTTGCCAATTGGTTCTGATTTGAACCTGTAGAATAAAGCCTAACAGCTTTATTTGATTTACAATGTTTGAACACTTGTAACTTTGGGTCTGATTATGTACGCTGATAAAATCTTTTAATTTTTCCTTAAAAATATGCCATTGAGTTGGGAGATAATTTAAGTATCCTCATGACTGAAATTCTCTTTGTTGTTTCTGACATAGTACCAGTTGGTATCATGTCAATCTGGCCTAGTTGGTACCATGTCTAAGAAATCTGATATAATCAAATTTAGGAAAGTCTGGAAGGAGTCTTAGCAAAAAAGAAATAGAATTAAAAATGATCCAGAACTTTACGACATAAAAGAGGGCTCAGCAAAAAAAAAATAGGTTGAAAAGACAAGAAAATTTTGTTTGAAGGAAGAAAAAAAATTAATATTTCACCAAACAGAGTGGAGTAGTTAACCCAGATGAAGCTGTTGGGTATTGCAACCTGATGTAAGAAACATGTGCATGTGAAAAGCATGAAAATGTTTTGTTAACTTTTGAAAAATTAAAAAGCCTCAAAGTTCTTAATTACAATGATTTAGATTAGATGGTTAAATCTACTGCTGTCAGGATGTAGTAAAAAGTGAAGAAGAATGTCTGGAAAGAAGTGCATTAACATACACGTTGAGACAAATGATTACACGTGTTGAGCAATGGAAGAGGAAAGAAGTTTACAGTGAAATAAATAAAAAAAGTCAGCTAAGAAAGTGGTTAAATCAAAAGTTGAAATAGAAGTCAAAGCGCTAGTTAATAAATTTAATGATATGCTTCGTTACTTCGTGAAGCATGTTTGCAACATAGTCCCATCAATACAGGTCAATTTTCAACATAAAGATAACCTTGGAACAGATGAGATACTGATACATGTTGATTTTGGGAGATACAACATGTGCATTTCAGAGATTCACATGACCAAATCACATTACATAGATAAATTGAAAATAGTGAAAAACTTAATGTTCTGTCATTCTACTCATTGTCTGAATCTGCGACCCGACTCAAATGCATTTAATGAATATGTAATTGTCAAAGTATTTGGTAGAAAGAGTGTTTGCTATTATGTGGCAAATGTCATTGAATGTTTTGAAGCTTCTTACCAGATCCGCTTCATGTCGAGATGACATGACACTAAAAACAAATTTGTTTCCTATGAAGAATGTGAAGCAACAGTTCAAGATGAGGTTATGGCCATTTTAAAACAACTGACAATGAATACTCATGAATAGTACATTTTTTATTAAATACCTGAAGACTATTTACATTGTGTTAGATGAATCTGAAACATCTCGTCACCTCCACGTTTTAAGGAAATAAAAAATTGGCTTTAATTTGCTTAAAATATTGTCTTTACCTGTTTCAGTTGCACAACTTCATTGCCCTAACATGACATAAATACATTAAAAAAATTCTAAAACTTTAATTTTATTTTTCAAAAAGTTTTGACTGTCAAATTTCTATTTAATTTCAAAATGATCCATATTTACTCGGTATTGCATCACTTGGATATTTATGTCGCTAAAATAATTTGCATTCAAAATAAGTTTAAAACAGCGCAATTCTCTGAATGCGTGAAATTCATCTTGCAATGAAGAACAAAATGACGTGGAACTTTATTATCGAACAACTTGAGTGCAAAGAAAATGAAACGATAAAAATTAAAGAGCCGATAAAATTCAATAATTAAAAAAAAAACACGGGCAATAATTATTTTTAAAGTTGGAGTACGGGAACTTTTAGGACAACCTGTAGTTTTTAAAACAGAGATGGCAAGATTGAGCACCATAAGGGAATGTTACTCCGTGAACATTTCGATGCAAACTCCAGAGGACAACATAGGGTTTGATTAATTTTGTTTTGAAATTACAGAGTTCACATTTAAACACAGACATTACGGTAAGAATCTAATTTCTAAAAATTAACAAAAGGAGCATGAAAAGTAAGTAAAAGCTCACCTGATAATTAGAGTTGAAACTATTTGAGCACTCGTCGATCAAAAATGGCGCCCAAACAACATACGACCTGGTTGCCAACTGATGAATAACGAAAAGCTTAAATAAAAGTCGAATCGCACTTTTATTTACATGATGTTCAAAACCATAAAATAATTGCTGAAAAATAAGAGCAAGTGTAGAAAATAATCTTAAAATGATTTAAGAAAAGGGAAAGTTATCGTACGCAAAGCAATACCGTAATGACGAGAACTCGAATTTGAACTGACGGTTTTAAACCGTATATGGCTAGAGTGAAAAACGGTAAAAAACCGTTTTGTCAACAAAACAGCTTTAAACCGTCAAATATACGGGAAAAGTCCGTAAAAACAACGGATAATTTTTGCAGTGTATGACTTCAAATTCCGACTTTCTCGACGAGCATAATGTACTTTTGGACTTCATTCTAAGAAAAGAGAATATTTCCAAAAAATTCTATTTCAAAGAAAGAACCTATTGAATCATTTTAAATTATTCTATTTCTGGGTGGGATTTTGGCACTAGGGCTACATTTGACCATGCAGCGCCAGACAGAAATCCAATATCAAGAGGTAGGTAGGTATTGTAATTAACATAATACTAGAGAAAGTCAACGGTCTATTGGCTAAGGGTCCGGGATGCGAGGACAACACCACGTAATTTTTAATCATAGTAAAATGACAAGACAGCATCTGAGCTGTCCGACCCCCAACTCTCCAAATTTTTACACCACGCCAACGTGAAGACATTTGAGGTCATGGGAAATTTAACGTGCACCAGCCTTTATACACGACGGACTATGTGGATTTGAACTAGCAACCCTCTGTCTGCTTGCCGTTACTCTTCCAACCAGGCTACCGTGGCTTGGTTTACAATAATAATTTGGGTACTATGGTTCATCGACCTTTTAATAGGACAGAAGTGTCCCGGCTTCATGATGTTTCTACCGGATCCTGAAGAGGCCGCAGTAGAACAGTTTGAAATGCAACGGATTAGCACAACCGGAGAGCTGCGAGCACGAAACTCAATCCAGCCAAACACCGTTGTGTACACGGAGGCTGGTGCATGTTAAACCTGTTGTTGTTTTAGATATCTTGACGTCGGTGTTGTGTGTGGAAATATGGAAAGTGGGGTGCCAGCTTAGGTGTTGTTCTTGTCATCTGACTGTTGTTCAAACTTACGAGGCAGGGGCCTCGAATCTTTCCCTTGGGTATTAATCCCGAATCACCACCAATGTCACGTTGTGTTGGTCTAGAACGATGTTAATTGGCTACCTACCTATTCGGATCCTGCAGATATTTGATGTTTGAATATCTGCTAAGCATGGTTGGTGGGTAATTTTTGGTAATTTTTTTTTGTTAACGTCGTACTAGAGCAACACAACGGGCTATTGACGACGGTCCGGGATCAGTCCCTTAAGGGAAAGATCCGAGGACAACACCTCGTAATTTTGAACCACGGTCAGATGACCATGGTTGGTGGGATAATGCATTAATCCTAATTATTCATTGGCTTAAGTGTTCGCCTAGCGTGATTCAAAACATTAGTCAGTGCCTAGGTCGGAACCTACTGCTTAAATATAATTTTCTAATGATTGGTTTGTGGCGCAAATGAATTATTTTGCCAACCTGTACCAAACACAATACATAACTAATACAGGGCTTTACGAGGAGACTGAGGCTGTATCGTTATCATCTCAAGCTGGTTCGGTACAGTTACAGTTCTCTAGAATAGAGGCCCAGCTTAACCTTTCTTTGGACCTCATTTCCGCGACGGAACTACCCTGATCGGCCTGGTAATCCCATGGATAACATAATCAAGCACCGTATTTGAATCCAGGTTGGGAACGGCATAGGTTGAACATTACAAGACTGTTTCAGATTTGTCCACATTAGCGAAACTGGTTATAACAATGATACATAATGCTTTACAATTCGCTAGTACGATTAGTAAGATAAGGGAATTTTAATTAACGTCGTACTAGAGCAACACAAAGGGCTATTGACTACGATCCGGGATCAATCCCCTATGGTAAAGATACAAGGACAACACCACGTAATTTTGTACCGCGGTATGATGACATTGTAATTTCGCTAATGAACGGCTTTAGAGTATAAAACATAACAGTCTTGGTTCTCGTCTCCATGATCCAAAATTGTACTTCCAAAGACAAACACAAGATAAATTTTTAAAGCCATCACACTTCCTAACATCATTGGGACACTGTGAGTTTGCCCACTGCTTTATCATCTTGCGAGGCGGCAACCGGTTTAGTGGTTAAAGTGTTAGCCTCTAGATCGGAAGGTTCCTCGTTCGAATCCGGGTCCGGCTGTGTAGCAAGATGCAACCACTATATAAGTTGCGATTTAATGGCCAGTGAAAAAGTTAATCATTAGTGGTCCCATGATGCGTTGAGAATTAAAACAATAATCAGGTAAACCTGATACATGCTGTTGTTTGTGTTGACGAGTAAAAAGGAATGCCCAAAATGAAAAGATTTAAAAATCTAAAATATGGAACATTTATTTATAAGTGTATTAAGATTATAATGAATTTTACAATAATTATACGGTCACGGCCATAACCAATTAACAAAAATCAACAGCGCGACACATAATTGGATCTACCTTTAATTATAATATTATATTTTAATGCTCCTATAAGAGGAGGCAGGAACGAAAAAGATTGAAGAAAGAGGTAGAAGGGATTAAAAAAAATGGCTCCGGGAGCTTAGTTACCAAGCTCTTGAATGCATCTCCATGGTGTTTCCACATCCAGCAAAAGACCCCTTTTGCAGACCGCAAAAGAGAAAAGCCCAGATCGCACGTCCAAAAAAGAAAAAGCCCCGCTTTGGACTGGACTGGACAATCACTTACGGAGTACCTGCTGCAAGGCAGCTTATCTCCCCGTCATAAGGTGTGTGTACATAAAATAAAAGCATAATTAGAGAAAATTTACAAAGAAAAATGGGTTAAATTGGCTGGATAAGCATAATAGAATTCAGCTAGCAAAAAGTTTAGAGGGCGGTTTTAAAGTTTTAGGGATATAGAATTAAAGCAAATGTAAAAATGATCCGAAAGAGAAGGGATTTAAAACTATTGTGTTTTAGTGATTCAATTAGGGTCCAGTTGAGTCTCGTTAAAGCTCAACATTTACGAGTGACATCGGGGTCGTGATCCAGTATGGGATAGTGCAATTTTAAATTGCAGGGGGAGTTTAATTAGGAATCGAAGTCAAAGACGTCAGGATCCAAATGAGACAACAATCTTTGACGTTTAGGTCTCGGAAAGGTCTGCAGGTGTTGTTGCAGAAAAGCACGTGGTCTTTTCAAAGAGCTTTTGACCGAAGGGTCATATGGTGGAATAGCTCTTAATGCCTCATTTGGAACCTGAGGTAATTTTTCAAAGAACTTGGCCGAAATTTGCTGAAGGAACTCAGCTAGGGGTTTAATTTTGAGATCCGAATGGATGACATCGTTCCGGACAAAGAAGGGAGCTCCTGAGATAGATCGCAAAGTGCGATTCTGGAAAACCTGCAGTTTCCTCCAATTGATTTTATTTGTGCCAGCCCAGATTTGTGAGCCGTAGGATAAAGTTGGCCGTATGATGGCTTTGTAAAGCAAGACTTTATTTTCAATGGAGAGTCTGCTCCTTCTGGCTATGAGCGAGTTGATTCTCCCTTTGGCAATTGCAGCATTTCTTAATGCCCGTTTGATGTGTTCGTTCCAAAGTAATTTTGGATCGAACACAAGTCCTAAATATCGGCACTTCCGTACCCAATAGACAGGTGTGCCAAAGAGAGCAATAGGTGGGATATTTAAATATTCAGGATTTTTTAGGTCAAATTTAAAACCACATTTGAATTGGGTATATCTCCGAGAGAACAGCATAAGGGCGCATTTAGAAGCATTGATTTTAATTCTCCAGTCAGAGAGCCAGACCTCAAGTTCCTTGATGTACGCCTTCGTTCTGCTAAGAATATGATGTATGTTGTTTGATTGCGTCAGAATTGCGGTGTCATCGGCATAGACTGCCAAGGTGGTGTGCAGAGATTTGGGGATGTCATTTACAAAAATGTTGAAGAGTCGGGGACCCAAAAGGGACCCCTGTGGGACTCCAGCACAGATTGGGCGGTGGGTAGAAAAACAATTTTGATCAACTCTTACACTAAACATACGATTACTGAGATATGAGTTGATCAGGGAAATAAAATGGGCCGAAAAGCCAAGTCGCATGAGCTTGTATAGAAGTCCCGTTGTGTCCCCTTTTTATAGCCCATCACTCTCCTGTTGCCACCATCCTTCCAGAAGTTTTGGGATGGATTCCATTTTGGCAAGCAAATTTTGTGATTGGCTCCAGGACGATGACAGATTCTTCGTTTCAGCATCTGGCAGGGGTCCACCCGCAACTCGGGGATTGGGGTGGGGCGAAGACCGATGTCGGAAGTTGAACTCGAGCGTTGACCCCACCTCTACTGCATTCCTTCAGAGAGGGGGAATCGTTTTATGGGTTTTCTGCAAAGGGGTGTTGGGAGGAAACACTCGAAAAAAGCTTCGTTTTGTGAAAATGGACAATGGCTGACAGAATACAGGACACCTTCATACGCAATGCACTTGGAATGATGGAGCCGAAAAAAGAACCAGAGGAAGCCTCTGGTTAAAACCATATCCCACAGGAAAGTAAAGTAGACAGTGGATATAAAAAACACAGTATAAGAATATACATTTACAACACAAAATATACAAAAGGGGATGTAATGAAACCCTTTATAAGAGAAGAACTCCAAAGTTAAATTACTAAAAAAAAAACTTAGAGTTTGCAACACAACACCGGGCTTGGATGTTTGTAAGCGTATGGTGTAGAGGCGGCAGGTACACCTTAAACCTGTCGTGACCGAAAGTCTTCACGTCGGGTTGGTGTGGAAGTTTGGAGAGTGGTATGCCAGCTCAGGTGTTGCTTCGTCATCTGACCGTGGTTCAAAATTACGAGTTATTGTCATCGGGTCTTTCCCTTAAGGGACTTATCCCGGACCGTCGTCAATAGCCCGTTGTGTTGCTCTAGTATGACGTTAACAAAAATTACCATTACTATTCTGAAAGTACTTTCTTTAAGTGTATTAATTGACGTTCTGTCGTGTGCTTGGCGCAACTTGGCAAAATAGGGTCCTTTTGCCATTAGATCGATCATGAAGGGAAATATCTGGGGTCAATACCTCGTAATTTTAAACCACGGTCAGGTGATAAGATCAACAACTGAGCTGGCATCCCACTTTCTAGACTTCCACACCCCTCCAATCTAAGGACAGTGTAGAATATTTTATAGTACTTCTATAAACGGCATAACCAAGACTATTTCTCTGGCACAATGCAGTCGGCATTAGGTTGGTTGGTTCAGGTTTTATGGCTAAATGGCCACATTTGGTTCAAAATTATGTGGTGTTGTACTCGGATCTTTCCCTTCGGGTTTGATCCCAGACTGTTGCCAACAGCCCGTTGTGTTGCTCCAGTGCGACGCTAACACGCCGCCTACAGGTCAAAGATTGCTGTGCAGTGGACATACCCACAGTGTAACGATGGTGCCATCAGGTACTGGGAGTACAACAGGAATCCTCAACTGGGAAGGGATGTTCAGTAGTTAATTAACTTCGTATTGGAGCAAACACAACGCTCTAAAATGGTTGTTCGGATTTTACTTTAATCCTAGGTCTTGTTGTAATTAACCGTTGTATAGCAGAGGGAACGTAGTGTGACGAACCAAATTTCCATTTCACAAAAAAAAATTGTTAACTGAATATTTATAATTTTAATTTCCTTTATGTCATGTCAACGGATGTAAAAAATAACGTGTGTTAAACTTTTATAAATTAAGTCTTTAAGATGGCACTTTTTGAAACTCGTGCAATTCGTCGAACAACAATTAGCAATTTCTGTTCGAAGAACAACTGAAAAAGAATTTAATAAAACAGTTATATATATCATCTTTAAATATATATCTTTCACTTTTAATTAATGAAGCATACAAAGACATCCTTTTCTTTATGGAATATCTTCTTTTCCTTAATACATATTAGATTTTTTTCTTTTATTGCTTGCAATTGAATGAAAAAGAAGACAGGTAAAGGATAATGAGGATTGAAGTGAATTTAACATCCTTCCTATACTGTTTTTACGAGTATGAATCGGCATGGAAGTATGAAAATCAGATTATAATTTGAGAAAAACTCTTAATTTTTCTTTGGATAGGTATTAAATACTATAAGGGAAACACAAAGCGATGTTATTTTATGCATTGTTCTAGAAATATCAAATATTTGAGATTTTCTTTCTTACAACTCCTCTCGTTACAAAGAAAGATGGCGTAGCGTTGGTATCTTTGAGTTAAACTTATAGGTTATTCTAAAGACCCATGGGAATAAACTTAATTGTGTATGCAAAGCTTTTGTGCCCACAAAATTGTGTGGGTGTAAAGCAACACCTACTGCTTACAGATTTGTAGCAAGAACCATATTTTTTTTTGCTTCCTAATTTACATTTTATTAGGGCTTAGACGGGGAAAAAAAGGGTGTAATACATAAATGTAAAATAAAACTGTTGATTGCTTTATGCAACTTGTGTACTTAGCTTTCTGCCGTGAAATAAATTTTAGTGTATTCAATTTTTAGGTGCGTATTTTTCTTTTCTTTTCTTTCTTTGTATTCCTTATATTTTTTTTATTCAGTGATGAACTTCTTTTATTTCATACGAACATTCCTTCACGAAAATATGCAATAATTTAACTCCATGTTTGCAGAACAAAGCACAACAATGAATATGTTTCTTCTTGCATGGTATAAATATTTGTGTTTTCAGTTACTGCTTTCTTTTGAGGATCAGTAATGAAATTTTTTTCATGCGTGATGTTTTTCCCTTAGTAAATAATACAAGAAGGACAGAATCGCAAATGGTTCACAAGATGTCTCAATGCAGTGTGTAGATCATTAATTCAAGATGCTCGCGTGTTTCGCTCTCATATTTCATTTACATTTCAGAGAAAGTTCATTATGTAGCATAAAATAGATATTCCAATCTTTCGTTTACAATTCTGTTTCAGAAAATGGCATTTTTTAGTTGGATTCTTTTTTTTTTATCATTCTATACGGAAAAGGAAGATTACCGACTAATCCACACGAAATCAAACGAACCGAACGTTCAATTTATTGATTTTAGGCACATTTTTCCATGGGGAAGACATAGGGGGTACTTTACTAATTTGTACATGATACTCATTTAGAAGGTATAGAAGATACTTTACTCATTTAGACATAGCGGTCATACATACTCAAACACCTGGTATCTTGTGAAGAAAACGTTAAAATTCGATAAGCAGGTAATTGATTAATGTCGCACTGAGGCAGCACAACGGGCTATTGGCGACAATCATGCATAAATCCAGAAGGGAAAGAACAGAGGACAATGCCTCGTCATCTTGAAACACGGTCAGGTGACGAATTCAACACTTATACTGCACACTCAAAATTTTCACACCACGCCAACGTGCAGACATTTGAGGCCCGTGATTCGTGGCTGTTTGAATGATCACTAGGGCAACTTTTTTCAACAAATGCAACTTTTTTTCACACGTTCTACGCATTATGTAAAGTACTAAAAACGAAATTCTCCTACATGGGTGTATTGTAAGTGAGTTATAACTGCAACATAAATGTAACTTTCTACATAAATGCAACTTTTTGCATAATTGCAACTTTTTACAATTTTGCTTAACATTATTTAATATGAAATTACTTTTTCATTTTTTGTCCTCTGAAGAAACCCTTCAATCACGTGTGTCTGATCTTGCGAACGCGGATTGGTATTGCGGATCAAACAAGAAGTTCATGGAAAGAAGGTATTCGTCCTAACAGAGGAAAGTGAAATAAATAGCAAGAAGTACTTTAACACATTGGTTGGCACTCATGATAATACAGAGCAAATTTGCGTAATAGACTGCAGAGTTTGCGAGGTGAATTTCGATCATCAATATAATGTTTCTATTACGTTTTAAAATCTCTGTGTGAATGTTGAGCAAAAGGATTTTGCGCTTCTGCTATCCGATACAGCATATTATATGACTGCGGCTGGAATCACACTCAAGGTGCTTTATCCGCGATTGCTCCAAGTTAGTTAAGTGGTACACTTGTTTCACAACTACAGAAAGAGTCCAATGCAACAATGTCAGGCAACATCAGTCTCTGTTGAGCGCAGTTTTTCAATGTTAAAGAAATTACTGACCAAAGATCGGCCATTCAATGACATCAACGTTCTTCTGTATTTAATGATGTAAAAATAAATTTTTCATTTTTTCATTTTTTACTAATAATTTATTTTAGATTTTAGAATATCAAAAATAAATGCAACTTTATTTTCATAAATGCAACTTCAGGGAATGATAAATGCAACTTTTCCCATTTTTACTGCAACAAAAAAGTTGCTCTAGTGATCACCCAAAACATCTTTAAATCCTTTTTACATATCCCATTTTAAAGACCTTAGCTTTTATATTGAAACGTAATTAAGTTCCATTACTTTCAAAACTGCAATGTATATAGTGCTTAGTTCTTTGTGTGATAAACAATTCCCTTATATTTTGTTTTCGTTCTTTTTCACAAACCACTATGCACAGTACATTAAAAGATTAAATCACATCAAAGGTAATGAGTATACTGTGTTGTCTCAGCATTGGGCATGCAATAAAAAATTGAAATAAAACAAAATGGAGATCCAGGTTCAAATACGCCATTCGACTTTTGATGGTAGACGATATTTCCCCCTTAACTACCTTTTCATTAAAACTTATACATTTTATTTTGTGTTTTTGGTAATGGTATCGTAAAACTCTAAGGAAGCGCCTCGTAACACGTCACAAAACCTCAAATGATATTTATTATTCTATATAATGCTCTGGTTCTCATTTATCATCTCACTTCTGTTATGCTTTACTGTTTCTCCTTTTTGCCAACTAAACTTTAAATTTGTATTTATTTTTATGTAGCAATACTATATTCCTCTATCTTCGAACAACAACTCCCGATCTTAGGGTTTAACAGCTCGCGAAGAAGTCATTTAGAATCTTGTCTGAACAATGGTGTAAATGACCTCCACCGTCTGAACATTCATTGAAAGAGCGGCATGAAATCAATAACGGGCCGTCGAGAGTGCGATCTCTGATGATCAACAAAGATCCAGTCCCGGGATGGCCCTCGATAAAGTGTTGCTCCTGCTTTTTAAAGTTGCGCTCGAAGGCCAAAAAGGAAATATGTACCCTCACAATAATCGATATATCGATGGGTTTATTTTCAATGTGTACCACGGGAGAGATGTGCTCCAAGTGCGGTTATTATTCAATCTGGAAGGAAAAAATACCAGTTTCTTTTTCGGGCTGATGGCTTCCAAACTTTTTCAATCGTTCTCTATTTCCCCTTGCCATTTCCGATTTTTTCAACCATTTGAGGTAGTTGGTAGGTAAGTAGTTTATTCAACGTCACATTGTAGAAGCACAACGCGTTATTGGCGACGGTCCGGGTTCAATTCTGAAGGGAAAGATCGAAGGATCTTGACCTCGTCATTTTGAATCACGGTCAGATGACGAGAACAGCTCCTGAGCCCATTTTTCCAAACTTCCACACTACTCCAACGAGAGGACATTTGTGGCAACTGCAGATTCAACGTGCACCAGCCCTCGTGTATGCGACGGGCTTTGATCTAGTTTTGAACTCGCAACCCTCCAGTTACTAATTTCGGAATGCTGCCCCTCAACCTTTTGAGCAATCTGATGGTAGATTCAACTTAAGCATTGACACAATAAATTACATTCCAAAAAGGTAAAACGATGGAGGGTACAGAGGTAACAGGTGGCTTGATGGATTCGCTAGCAACCTGCGAGTTGTAGGAGACGTCGGTACGATACATCCCAGGGTATATTTCTCTCTTCTGTGACTGTAAAACTTTCCATGTGTGTATTTCCATTTCCTTGTCGTTGTCTGTCTTGTGTTTCGACCTTGCGTCATAAAACCCAGCCAACCAAATTTGGTGGAATACGTTGATATAATTTTAAAGGTTTTAAATTTCTAATGGCAGACAGAAAGCACAATACTTAATACAAAAGTTAATAACAAAAGTAACCACAAATAATAGATAAATTGATAATAAAAGATCAGATGTCCACTAGAGAGATCTGTAGGAATTTTTGAAGGTGGGCATTTCTTTGGGATTTAATGCAAAGCGAGCAAAAGGAGTTCTGTATAATTTTTAAATGGTGGAAATGTTTAGTTAAGCAATTGTGACTGGTCAGAAAGTTTGGTTAGTTCAAACAGCTGGGATGTGTTGTTGTTGTTTCTCATGCCTACACTGGCAGACCAGAGGAGTGCCAGGCCCGTCGAAGACGGCAAGAGGCGGGGTGGGGTGCGCCTTCCATGTTATTGAGCCCCATTGGGAGGAAGTCCGACTTTGCTTGACATACATGGCACATCCGTTTTACAGGATGGCCCCTTTCATACATCCATTCACTCACACATATCGTAATTAAGATCCCAATCAGAGGCCGATAACCCCCTGATCAGGTACCCCCAGAGGTATTGATTTGGTATGGGAACATGGGGGACTTTGTGACCGCGCTCTATTTAACGTGCCCCAGTCACCATTAGTGAACACGAGTATACTGGATGAACTGGAGAGAACTGGGATGTGAAAAAATGGTTAATGAGTCAAGATTTATCCAAGGTTTCATACAACGTTTCAATAAGTAATTTATCAGTATGGTTGTTCTTTGTCTGTGTATGGAAAAAGTTCTCTTTTCCTCAAATGTTCCCAGCTTTCCCTCGAAATTATTGGTTCGAAACTCATAGTGTAATTTGTCTTAGTTCAACATATTGTACAGGCGTCAAAAAAAAAAACGACTCACCCGATCGTAGTTGCAAAATTTACATCGCAGAACAATACGGAAGGTAGCAATCGATAGGGATTAATGTTGTCTACAAATATATATCAATACTTAAAATTTGTCTAAGGGGCCGTCTTCCTATTAAATTGTGTGCTTGCTCCGATAATTGCAGTACTAACCCCCATCTTTTATCACAAATTTGGATTCTACACACGATTTCAGGCGGAAATAAAAAAAAGTCCATGAATTTTATTGTTTTTTTCACCGATTTGTAAGTGTTTGAAAATTAGATATCCTCATGTTAAATTGGTGTTTCACGTTTTTTGTTATATTTGCAACAAACATTTATTTTTCCTGGAAATTGTTTTTTCATCCTTTGCTACTCAAAAACCCAAACACAATCTATATAAATTTTAATTATCAAACTAAATTTACTAATTTTTATCAATTATGAAATTAATATTCATAAAAATTATGAATAGAAACATGGGCAAATTTTGACACCATGTGAATCAACTGTTGCTGAAACATCGGAATTCCAAATTCCAGCTCATTACGTGCATAGTTAGTAGCGCAGTGAGACTTTTTGCAAAATTCTATGATTATTATCGTTATTGGGGATTGTTCACAAATTGAAAGCAGAAATTTCTGCTAACAGATTCTGGGATTGAGTCAGAATGGATTCTGATTTTATCACCATCTTAATGGACAATAATTAATAATCTCTCTATCAAGGCGCCTGCAACTGGTCATTTACTGCATAGCCATTACACGTCTTTATTCATATTTATAATGTGATTGAACTCGGAACATTTACATTCTCCCTCAGTTGTTTTTATGGATTTTCTCTGTCAATTTTATACGCCGTTTTACATTATTTTTTCATCAAATCCGCCTGAAATCGTGTGTAAAATCTAAATTTGTGATGAAAGATGGGGGTTAGTACATAAATTATCGGAGCAAGCACACAATTTAATATGAAGACGGCCCCTTAGACAAATTTTAAGTATTGATATTTATAGAAAACATTAATCACTATCGATTGCTACTTTCCGTTTTGTTCTGTGATGTAAATTGTGCAATTGCGATCGGGTGAGTCGTTTTTTTTTTACGGCTGTACATCAATCAATCAGAGTGTATGATCATTTCATATCGTCAGTGTATCAATGTATAATTGGTCAGTATGCTTGTTCTTTGTCTGTGTCTGGAAAATTATCATTTCCTAAACTGTTCTCACAGGTGTTAAAGCGTCATCTGACCGTGGTTCAGCATTACATGGTGTCGTCCTCGGACTTTTCCCTTATAGAATTGAACCCGAACCGTCGTCAATAGCCAGTTGTGTTTCTCTAGTACGACGTTAATTAAAATTACCATACCTCAACCTAAAATGTTCTTTCCCTCGTAATCATTTGGTCACAACTCATAGTGCAATTTGTCTTAGTTCAACATATTGTACATCCATGAATCAGAGTGCATGATCATAACATGGAGAAGCAATCAATTCAGATCGCCTGTGTTACAAGCACAGTTGGTCGCGGTAAGTACGATCTCTATTTACCACGATAACTGTGCCCGACACTAAGTCAGTCTAGTTTATGGCGGCTGCTTTAGGAACAAGAATCGTTCATCGTTCAAGAGACGACTGATGAAAATTTACTTTGTTTCTGACGAATTTTGACTCCTGAAAGAGGTAGTTCACTCTTATGGATATTAGTATGGATTGTTGTTTCTTGCTTTTAGAGGTTATATGGCACAAGGCCATATTTGGTCAAGCTACACCCAACCCAAGTGACCCTGACTTGGTTCGTCATCACCAACTAATTATGATCGGCAACATCGAACAACGACAAATAAAAAGTGTCATAAAAGCTTTTAAAAGAGGGATTGGGGAACATATTAGTGTAACGGAAGCAGAAAAAGGGTCTCTTTTGGGTATCCTGATAGCGAAATCCCCGTGTTTACTATAAACAGTAAACCCCATATGAAGAAAAACTATCACTAGAGTACCACGGGTCCGCGAAGCCCGTACACAACTATAGGAGGAGTACTTAAGAAGATAGCTTGTCTTACGAACTAACAAGTACATTTCCGATTCGTGATCAAGTGTGCCTATGTAACAAACTTACGTGTCATGTCTTCAAGCATCCCCTGTGTAAAAAATGGGATAATGTCAGTTTCTACACCAACAGACAGACGCAGATTTTGTTGCGGGAGACAGACAGCATCTGGTATGGTCATGGCCTAGAGCAGGGGTCGGCAAACATTTTTTGAAAAGGGCCAGATCGTCAAAATTTTCAAGTTAGGTTGACCAGGTGACAAAGTCGAAGAAATTTACATAGGTAATTCTAGGTAGACACAGAGCAACAACAACAAACAACAGGGTCAAACTGATTCCATTGCAATTTGTACTGTGTTAGCGTTTTCTCGACTTCCTTTAAGATATCTTTGCCTATAGTTGTTCCATGCCAGACCATTCATAGAAGCTAGTTCTTCAGCCACCTCAAACTCAGTTATTGACCCCTCTAATAAACAGAAGCAATTGGGCTGTATCAATAGTTCATGTCGACTCATCAAGAGCCAACGAAAACCACTTGAAATTTTTCGCCTTGTCTTTTTATTGAGGTGGGGCTCCCAATGTCCTTAACTCTTCTAACAGTTCTCACCGAAAGATTGACCGATCGAAACAAATCTATTGTCTATGGGCACATTTCTTTGACACAAACATTATTTAATTAATTGGCCATCCTTAAATGGTTTCCCTTTCGTGGCTAATAACTGAGAGAACTGGCAACATTTGTTATATGCCAACGTTTTGTTAACAATTTGTTATATGTTATACAGAATACGAATATATGTGACGCCAGTAGCGCCGCGTGCGCTCATAATTCACAACTTATCAATTCGTCTATCGTTCGTTGCGTTACAGCGCGTAATTTGATTTATTTAAATTTTTTCATGGGGGGTTAAAAAAAACAATATTAACCCGCAGGCCGGATTAAAAACAGGTGGGCGCCAGATTTGGCCCGCGGGCCGTAGTTTGCCGACCCCTGGCCTAGAAAATCAGTGTACCGTTCCCCTCATGCACACTCAGGATATGTGCACCTTAAATCGGTTGACCAGTATGGCAATATGAGCCATGCGATGAGGTTTGTCCATAGCACTGTTCCTATAAGTCTAGATCTTGAAGAGAATTATAAAGTACTAACACTACATCACTTTCGCTCCACTTTAAATTACACTGCCCCTCGTGCTTTCGCGGTTGCTAAAAACAAAACAGAACCATCGAAAGATCGGTCACTCATTGCATGACCACGCATACGGAAGTGCAACAGCTTCACGTATATTTTACAATCATTCAATTAAGTGGTAGCATTTATTGAATCCAGCATCTTCTAAATTCTAAAGTGGAGTGTCGTGAAAATTTAGTTACAATCCCCTACAAAAAAAAACTTACTATACAGTTTTATGGATATGGACATCGTCACGTTCACGAGAGATAGTGGATAGGTAAACTAACTTCCCACGAGAGGACGAAGATGTATCAAGTGTAATTCTGTGGTCAGATGGCAAAATGTTATAAGTCCCATCCTCGAGTCTGGTTTGTTAATGTTTAGAAGGTGGCAAAATGTCCCAAGTCTTTCTCTTTCAGTTTATGAGAGAACAAAGGTGGAAAATTGTAATAAGTAAAAAGCCACAGAACTACATGTGGAATCTTGAATCTTAAAAATGCTGTCACTAAAAATAAAAAAAAGCGACTTATAACATTTTGCCATCTAAGCACAGAATTATAACTCGTCGCCACAAGCATGGAAATAAATTATAACAGAGTGCTAACGAGCACGTGTATCATATTTCGAATTGTAAACATTAAAATTACTAGAATAAAAGATTTAGATGAAACATTTGTCGCTTAATTTTTGTCGGAGAACATTTAAGCCCCTTTTCAGAAAATATGTTTAATAGATGCTTGTCTCTGACTTTATTTGATTCGCAATTACAAGACGAAAGTGGATAGGCTCCCTTTGGAGCAGAGATAGAAACCTTCTTGTGAATAGGTTTCATAGATGTGGGAAAGCAAATACCAGATGTGCTAAGAATGTACACCAACGTAAGGAAATGTAAGACAGCAAGTTGATTAACAAAAATATTACCAGCCCTAATTTCACAATTTGACAGTTGTACATTTACAGTTCTACACTAGATGCTCACTGTGCCGATTGTCAACAGCAAAACACGCCTTATAGAGTCAACCCATGAACGAGCGTTCAGCAGGCCAATTGACGAATGGCGTCTAGCAAATCCAGGTTGCGCTTGCAGACATATATCCTTGTGTGACTGTGGGAAGGTACACAAAAATAAGAATATTAGAGCTTGTCGAAGGAAAGAAGTATTACGGCAAATCCATCCATTTTTTATTCTGTTCTTCGGCTCATCAGTCTCTGGGTTTGAAATCCGCTGAAGTCATAGTGGTTTCGAATCCACTTCACGCCGTAGATCCTGGTCTAACTCGCGCTTGTGTAACAAAAACGCAATCGTAGAGCGACAGTCCAAATTTATACCACCCACTCATTCTGGGATGTTTCGATTTTTCATGGCACAAAAGCATCTTGGACAGAAATACTTTTTGGTAGATTGAAATTGCCCTGCTACACTCTGAATTGGATTTGCATTCTCGCCTCTCTTTGCCGTGCTTCTGCATCTTACGCTGAGCCGGGAGGCTTGATTCACAAAAGAAAGAACCAAGGTTAGTAGCTCTAAATCATCAATCGTGCAAATTAGAAAAAAAAACTACTCTCCTATTTAGTTTAAATTCAAACTTCTATCCCCTTTGCATCCGAAAACGTATTTTTCATCCAGCAATGGACGGCAGGAAAAAGTAAACAACAATCAACTATAACTGTTTGGTGGAAATTGGTTCGGGTTCGCTGTTGTGTCATTATTTACGAGACTCAATGGAGACTATTCTTCAGCGAGACTCGGTTATATCGACATGAAAAATGATGAGCGCCGTGTATTGCGAAACATAATAAACGCATCTTAAGCAAAGGAACGTAGTTTTACTTTTTGTTCGCGAGACGAGACTTCATTGAAATCGAGTGGAAATATTTCGAATCACTTCTGGGAGGGGCACGAATGGAACTTTAAAAGCAGAAACTGTTTTTCAAGCACGTGCTTTTCTAAGATTTACCTAAATTGGCCGCGTTTTTCGCTGAAGCCCATGCAAGATATCTTAGACATAAGGTATATATTTAATCTTTGTTCTTTGAAAGTATCATATAAAGAACTTTTGACATTCTCTTCTGGCTTCAATGACTGTTTCTACATTATTTTTTATGTGAATTCGTCTTTAAATTCAGTCTGGTAATAGGAGGGTCTCTATAAAAACCCTAGGGATCACAACAATGGCCAGATTTGTTGCGCTTGTTGCTCGTAAACTTTTATGATAATGAATGATTTGAATTTTGTGGGATCGAAGGTTTATGTCCATACCTAAAATGATGGGTAGTGGGGGTGCAGCGGTGAGTATGAAGGGGTAGTGCACACGTGTGAATACTGAAAATGGTGGTGTTGCTATGAATTGAGACGAGATAGGAGGTTGATTAATATCCTAAGTGCACGTCAGTTTAGAGAAGTCATGAGACTTACATGGTTGTTTTGTTTCAGACATTATCCAAAAAGCGGCTTGAGGAACCAACTTTTTCGGTTACTCGTATTAGGGACAGTAAAACCTAGATAAATCGTCTCTCAAGGGACCACGAAATTTTGACGACCTAAGTGGAGAAACCTCAGAGTATCGTCAATATGCAGTGCTTGTATAGATCATGTAAATTTTAAATTCAGCATGATATGTATAACAATAATATAAATTAATATAATTACCAAAAAATTAGGTGAGTGATAAAAGTGTTTTAACCAACCTCTTTTCAGCTTTATTCCAATAATCTTTAAGTCTCCACAATACAAAAGTACATGTCTACGTTTGACTGAAACGAACATTTGTATAGAGTATATGTTGTTATAGAAGGCATTTATGTCATGAATAGTATATCCACTTTCATAGCACTTTCAAATAAATTTAAAAAAAGAAACAGGATCAGTCCTCATTTCTCGACTTTACTTCGTTTCTCGACATACACAAAACCTGAGAATGTTCAAGAACCTTTCCTTAGGGGTGGGTTATCCGAGGTAGCATTTGGAAGCCGACGAATCAACGAGGGTTTAGTTGCATATCTATCTGATAGACCTAGATGAAAGGGAAAAAAATGATGACGTATTCGGAGGAACACGTTTTTCAGGTGACAACTTATTGAGGCCTTTCTGTATTTTAATATTAAACTTTTCCATTTAAGATGGACTTGCCCATAATTAAATCACTGGTGAATGGAAGTGAGCCGGCTTCATTTTGCAATTTTCAGATGGATAAAATTTTTTCGAGTTGATTTTGATTTTCTAGTACAGAAGTTTTCTCTTTCAAAGAAAGTTAAACGTCCAAGTGGTTTCGAGGACACATCTCGTCTCCATCAAGATCTCAATTTTGTAATAACAATATATCTCGTCATCCAGATGATGCCAATTTTTTGTAATGATGATATCAAGATCCGATAAGTTTTTGCTTGTGACGAAATATTTCGTCCATTAAGATCTGGTCAGTTTTGCTAATGACCGAGATACCTTGTCTAAAAAACTATCAGGAATGTTAAAACAAGAGGAATTTTAATCTGGTTCTGATTGAAAAACATAGATGGCAGCACGTAAACATTTGAAATGTAGTCAAAATTTTGCGAAATACTCGTAGCGACATCTAGCTGTGCTCATGTGAACAAATTGTAGAAATAATTGGAAAATGCTTCTTCTTTCATAAATGGATTGGATGGCCAAATTTATTTAATCCGAAATTATCTCGTCCTATTTTCTTTGTAAATAAAGTAGTTTTTGTTCAGAATCTCATAAACGCTCGACTATTAAAACAATACACCACTGTTTAAAATCGTATGAACATATTGGTGTAAATTTTAAGCACGAACAAGTCAAAATAATTATACTCAAAGCTAACTATTTTATGATTTTACAAGATTTAAGAGCTAGGCGTGATTTGAAAAATATTTTGCCAGTATATGGAGATTATAACAGATATAGACAACCTCCGCCTCCTGTGCTCGCTTTCTCTCGCCAACCCCCGGAAATTGCTACCCTAACCAATCGCATGTGATTTCCCTTTTTTTTTTACTTTAGCACATAATGCACCCTAAAATACTAACCACATGAGTAGAAAACCTTCTCCATCTTGTTCCCAGTACAATTTCGGATAAACCTTGTTAATCTTGTAATTTTCATGTGGTATTTTCAAATTTTAAAACTAACAGTGTTAAGCTATAGATAAGATAGTCTTAGTTTTGTATCGCAAATTACGATCTAAACGTTTCGAAGTTTATGTTACCAACTTTTAATTGCATCGACTTTATTTATTAACTAATTTTAAAAATAACTGTACCGTAAGAAGGAGTACATTCCAAGGTTTTCAGTGATGTTTTCAAATTTAAAGAATAATAGTATTAAGCCATAGATAGGACAGTTTAACAAAGAGTAACGAAAATGTCCCGATATTCCAAACTTTGTATGACCAACTTTTAATCGCATCGAATTTATTTATTAACAATTTAAAATATATCTGTACTATAAGAAAGAGTACATTCTAAGGTGTACTGCGATATTTTCAAATTCAAAAATTAATAGTAATAAGATATATATATGACAGCTTGAAGAAAAAAAATAACGAAAATGTCCCGATTTTTCCCGAATTAAAAAAAAAATATTATTAGGAACCAAATTGAAATTTTAAAAAAAATTGACGATCTGCAAAAATTTACGTTTAGAGGTACTCTAAAAGAATCTCGACTGAAGACTAAAATTTGTACGTCTTTTGCTCACTAGCGTTAGAAATTTCGTTTTTTTTTTTTAATTTTGACGCTTAATAAACACTAAATTAATAGCCGCATCTGAAAAAAAATCTTCAAAATTTTCCAGGGAACACGATGAAGAACGAACCATGTTAATTTCGTATTTTTCTGATCCGTACTTTCTCGGGAAACCGTCTAAGAATCGAGCTAAACAACACAGTTTTCAATCCTGTGACAGCTGGGGCAGTGGCGGCAACTTTTCTTAATATTGAGAGATTATGACTGAGATTACTGTATAGTTGCGGAATAAGAAACGAACTTCCAGCTCCTTATTCGCGCTTGGTTTATTGTACAGCACATTCAGATGTAGCATTCAATCCATCAATTTTACTGTGCATTAAACGTATTTAAGAGATTGTCTTTATATACCAAATTACAATGACAACGCCCAATTTTGACGACATATTTCGAATCGATATTAAAATTTAACCTCGGTACGAAGTTTCAAGTCATTTGACAGTTTTCTCTGAATCATAGCTATGAAAAATTTATAACCCCAAGGTTAAATTAGTTTCCCCGTACTTTTATTAGAATCTTCTGAAATAGTCTCCATATTTTACACATCGTCATCTGACCGTGGTTCCAAATTACGTAGTGTTGACCTCGGATCTTTACCTTAGGGAATTGATCTCGGACCGTCGTCAGTAGCTCGTTGCGTTGCTCTAGTACGACGTTAATTAAAATTATCTTACCTTACCTTACCTATTTTTCACATCATTGCTGTAAAAGGACCTGAACAAAACAATTCAATGATTCTTTTTACTGTTAATTTTTAATAAACTGCGAAATTTTTCTAAAAAATTACGAAAAGCAACCTTTATTTATTTTGATGAAAATCAATCCAGAATGGTTTTTTTATATGACATGCAAATTTTTAGCTTTTCTCCAAGTAGAAGTAAGCAATTTATTTTTGTATTTATTTCTTAATCTGCCATGCAAATAAAAATATCTTTCGTGGTAGTGAAAACATGCTCAAAAATAACATCAGGCATGCATGAACATTAATCACATTAAGAAGCCTTGATCTGTTAGTTTGGTTATCTAATATATTGCGAGCAATTTAAGCCTCTGAGTATTGTAAAAGTTCCGAATAGTGTACTGCTGCTTTTACTCCACAACACACTTAATGTCTAAATAACCACATCTTTCGAAGAACTCCGTTGACTCTTTAAACCTGTATAAATAGATGTAATGTCATAAAATTCCTCTCTTACAGTACGACATTCCAAAAAATGTAATTACACTCTATAACAAAAAAATCAACGCACCAAGAAAGAGTTGTCCGATTGTGGGTGTGAAGAACATACATAGAAAAACAAACGATTAAAATTTCAGAACAATTGAAAGATTTATTTCAGAGTTTGACAGTTACAAAGGTAGGAAGTCAATAAGCAGTTGATCCACCTCTGGCCTGGATGGGTCACCCGGCGTGGCATGGACTGAAAAAGTTCCCAGATGGTGTCCTGCGAAATATCTTGCCAAATTGTGTCCAACTGTCGGGCTAAATGGTCAACATTCCGGGATGGTTGCAATCCCTTCCCATAGAGTCCCAAATGTACTCTATGGGAGAGAGATCAGGAGACCTAGCTGGCCAAGGAAGTGTTTTGAAAGCTTGAAGACAGTTCATTGCAACACGTGCCGTGTGCGGCCGGGCATTATCTTGTTGAAAAGTAAGTCCAGGATGTCGCAAAAGGAACGGTAACACCACCGGTCGTAGAATGTCGTCTACCATTATGCTGTAAGTGTACCAGAAATGACAACCAAAGGGGTCCGGCTATCAAAGAAAATGGCACCCCAGACCATAACGCACTGTTGTGGGTATGTGTGGCGTGCGATAGTAAGGGCAGAATCCCCACGCTATACCGTGGACGTCGTCAGACACGTCTACGGTTGTCGTCAGGACACAGTTGGAAAAGGAACTCGTCACTAAAGACTATACGTCCCCAGTCAGCGCCGTTACAAGTTGATCCTGGACAACTCCTTCTTGGTGCATCGATTTTTATATTTTTGTTATGGAGTATATATTAGTAAAATTTTGGACATTATCCAAGAATCCGGAGATCTGGGAAGAACCTCAAGCCATCAGGTATTGAGATTTTCAGAACCCGATGGGAAGTCAGTTGTAAAAGCCTTCCAGATACGTACAGTTCTCTGAGAGTAAGTTCCGCCTCCACCTCTTACGTCGGGTCTTACTAATGCAGTATAAATTTAGAATATAGACTCCTCGTGATATTAAGAATTATTTATTTTCCTCAATGTTTAAAAAACTTGCGTTGCACGTAAAATGTATGGTTACATTGTCGTCCATGAAGTATCCGTCACATTCAGAGTAAAAATGTAACATTTCAGGATGCATTTGATCTGCCAGGATGTTCAAGCCAGGATTGCATGGCTGACTGTCTACCTTCCAGAAAAAAACGGGACGGTTCCAATACAGCAGAACTGCCCCACACCATGATACTCCCGCCATATTCTGGAACTAAGCGAACAAGGCAAGGTGGGTTGATACAATTCTCTCCAAATATTATATACGGACACTATCATTTGAGATTAAATAAAAAAATAAAAACTGCGTTGCATGCTCTTTTTATCTAACCTCTTTTAAAGAACTTGCAAGATTTTGTGAATATCACTCAGATATTATAGAACTAACGTTAACTTAATATTTTCAGAACAGAGAATTTAGAATAATCCAGTTTTACGATCCAAATGAAAAGAGTAAAAAACGTACTTCGAAAATAAATTATTTGGGATGAAGTGACAGCCATCCGGACTCTTAAAATTGTCTGTTTTCTATTTTGGGTATACTCTTCAAATAGAGGGGGGATTTGCTATGACCAATCAAAAGTCAATCAAAGAAGGCAGGACTCATACCTGTATAGTGCGACGTTCTAAACATATTTAGTGGAACAGAAAATATAATTTACTGCAGAAAAAAAGATATTCAAACCGAAAAAACCCAATTATCGATTTGAATGCTAAATTATCTCTCGAGGAGGTGTCGAATTCGGTTTTAAAAGTGTATGCAAATGCTTTATCGATGAACACACAATATCTCAGAAGTACTAATGGTGTAAGAGATAGGCGCCAACGACTAACAGATTTATCATTCACGAAGTGACCTGCTACTTTACAACACCTTTTCTAACTGGCCATGACTGTTTGTCTTCCCTTCTTTTTGTCATTGGATAGGCTTGATCCCTTTCTGTTTCATAAAGCAACTCTTGAGTTGCTGTTTTCAAAAATAATAATTTAGGACGAGTACAGAGCTGTAACGAACTTATGTAAAAATACTGGTATGACCGTGACTCTTTCTTTGATTTTGACAGCATGTTTAAGAAAGAAGGGTAGTACATAAAAGAGTTATATGGACAAAAAGAGGAGATTAAAACTTCCTACAGCTGAAACTTCCTTATATGCCTTATATAAGCTTTGTTTATAAAGTTCGATTGAAAAAGCGTTTTAGAAATTATTTCTCTTGGGATGATAACGAATCCTGATGGACAAATTTATGTCTGATTTACGTGTTACACGTATTTACGTTAAATAACGAATAATTTTTTCTGCGCGTTTGTAATTACAATTATTAATTCTATGCAGAGTATACTACATTTTAAAAATAGTTTTCATTCGTTCCAATCAAACATTATTTTTCCGGTCACGAGTGGTTTTCGTAAACGAGTTTTGACTTTATAATGACATCTATTTCAAGGTTTATCAGAATATCATGTTTTGTAAACACTTCACATGACAGCAATAAATGCAGATTACACTACCAACTGGGCCAAAATAAACGCTTAAGGACTGAATTATATACATTTTGTGGTTATTATTGCTTTCCTATACTGTTTCCAAATATTAAAACTTAATCTGATTTTTGGTGTGTTTTGTATATTACGCTACTTCAAAAACCAATATTTGTAAAATTTAAGCCTTCATCGCAGTTAATTTAATCATTTTCTAAGAAACAAAAACAATATTGAATAACAGTTAGATGGAAATTTTAAAAAAATTGTGGTCTCCTGGATGGGTAAGTATAAGACAGACTACCTTGGAAATAACGAGAGCAGTTTCTAAATGTCAATGTTAATTTTACAGAGTAAACCTAATTGTTATAGCTACATAATGGTCATAAATATCATTTTATATTTTTGAGCATCACATAACAGTATCAGTGATTTTACTAAGACAAGTTACAAGAGCACAAAAACACGATGAAAATATCAGATTTTATTCACACATACTTGTAAGAAATGTATAAGTAAGAAGTAAATTCAACTTTTCCATGTAAGTACTGAAATGTGTATAGAATAAGTGTTTGTGAGTAGTTGTCATTCATTACTGACTAAACAAAACGTCCCAGAGCGCGTGTTGTATAATAACAACATTTTAAGGAGAGGATCTACATATTCGTTTGGGTTAAATATTAATTGTATTATGCAGAATTAGTTTTAGTAATAAAACAAATTGCACGCTCATACATGATACCTTGGACACCAGGGAAATCATGGTTTTAATTTGCAAAGTATTACAAGATGAATCATTATTAAATTCAGGAAACCAAATTTGTTCCGTATAATTTTTCATTTAAAGTACAACTTACGTTCAATTACTACTTACTTAAATTTTAATTTTTGATGACATAGATAATATCCCTCAAGCAGGAAGTGCTTAAAGCTGCGACGTACATCGTAGAACAAAGTCTTTAGTTTTAACAGTTTTTCATTAATTTTATCAAAATTTTGACAGATTTTTTTAAATTATAAATTATATACGATGTTCTGCAGTGCAAAGCGCGGTCCTTGCCACACCTTTTTTTCTTCTCTAGCTACGGAACAACCTCCCTACACCGCCCCAAATTACCACAAACGCTTTATAAATAACACATCTTCTATGTCAATGACAAAATATTTAACTTCAAAAGTTATCGACAGAATTGCAAATTCTGAAAGTGTGTCTTGGTTTTAAATGAAGTTAGTTAATTAATTTTGATGTTTTTATAAATATGTAATACATATTTAGCTGATAATTGTGTTTACGTCTGTTTTTGATTTTACTGCAGTTTTCAAAATTGGGACAAAATTACTGCGGAACAATTGCAACTGCAGGGAGTTGTGTTGCAGAACACTGAATGTGATTCTGCACCTGGGGATAATATTACTTATCCATAAATCAATGTGAAACAATGATGGTCAAAAGATTTTTTTTTCAATCACATAATTACCCGAGGTAAATGGAGCATTTTTTACTGCATGATTAGCTTTTCTTTCAATAATAGTAGTTGTGGAGTTAATATATTTCGACATCTTGTTATCTTTAGGTAGTAGAGAATTTTTTAGGGGTCACTGAACTCGTATTAGCGATAATCACGCAGGGAAAATCGTATTTACATTTTTGAAAACAATTAGGATAACTCTCTATACAGGGATAATGTGGAGTCATTTTAAGTTTAAAACGAAGATATTGCAGCAATGGACAATGACTAGATTAGGGAAAAAGATAAAATATATATTTGTAATTTGCAATGTGAGGTTATACATAAAATACTACACTGAACACGAGTTCGTTTTTATCTGAAAAGGACCTTTAATATAATCTTCGGTGTGTGACACGCCGCTTATAAAATGTGCGACAAGAGTGTTTATATTGAGAACCGCAATGAAAGCTGCTTGAATTTCACAAACATACGTTCTTTCAAGAATAAGTTGCAGTTGTTATAAGAAGGCACTACTGTTTAGAAGTCATGCAGAGAAGCAAGTTGGAATTATACAAGTCAAGCCCACAGTCGTGCGTCACGCATTACATTTTACATCCCACCCTAAATAACATGACTGCCTTCCATACAGACATTCGTTTTTACAGACCAGCCTAGACTGGAATGGTTTCTCCGTTCAAAGATACGTTTTGAAACTCCACGTGTCATTGTGTGTGTGTGTGTGTGAAGCGTATAAAAATAAAAATAAATAAAACCTGAACCTGATCAACCTTTAAAACATTTTCCAAGAGGGGTCGAGTTCAATGTGGATCTTTCCTCTAGATAAGTCCTTGGTCTCATTTGTCTAGGAGAATAGAATATATATGTTTCTAGTCTTGTTCAATCCCTTCCATCCGGTCAGTATTAGGATGAAGATCTAAGGGTGAAGTTCATGTGGTATTGAAACAAGGTACGATTCCTAATACTGGACTAATTAACGATCATGATAGAAAAAACACTAGTTTGTGCTTCGATAGCCAAACCATTGCCTTCTAGTCGTTTCCCTGGGCCCATGTGATGCACATTACTGAGATCTTTGTCCAGCGACTCAGCACAAATGCTTCGTCTATTTCATTTGAAATTAGATGGCACAGATCATCGATGTTCGCCATATTGCTGCTATGAAAAAAAAATTACGACAGATGAAAAAGGATAGTCAAGTAACAAATCTTAATTAGTCCTACATTAGTAACATATGGCAACGTATACACACAGAAAAACAGCTTCTATCACCGACCTAATGAGAGTTTCTTTGTATCGAGGTTAATTTTGTTAAGAGGTCGTCTCTGGCTACAGGCGGCCAGTTTGAGAATCACTGCATAAGAAATCACTTACCGATCTATAAATTTTTGTATGGTAGGTACTTGTTTTGTACCGTTTCTTAGAGCACCTTCAAATCAATTTATCGATTACACATGAAAATAATATCTAGCTTCCATACGCGAGGCTTAGATTAATGAGACTTCCTCCTGAATATACCTGATTATTTTGTTACATTACAGGGTCCAGTTCGCTGTGACATACGGGAAGGGGGTTTCACACTAGAGAATTCAACTGCATTTTATGGTCTAGTTCCCTAGAGACATACGGGGACATATTAGAGAATTTCGCAACATCATCTCTAGTCTCATTATGGTTTAGTTCGCCAGCGACATGCATATGTGTATGTTTTACGAGTAGTAAAAGTTTTTTTCTTAGAGATGACATCAGAAACCCAAATGAGAATATATTTATATTCTTTAGCAACTTTAAAATACCTAGCCTTATTATACACTTCAAAGTGATTTTCCACCGATTCTGAAGGGATATGGTAGATGGAGGACATTGTATTTAGACTTCAGGGGAACATACTGACCATCCATTCGACACTTATTCAAAATTTAGAATCTATAGAAGCAAATAAACCTGCCCTTGGAGAACCACGTCAAAGCATTCTAAAAAGAAAAACTACGCGACCTCTAAAATGTAACTACTTGAAAAATCCAGACGAAAAAAAACACTAAAAGAAAACCTGACGTAACACACTCTTCTTATATAATGAACCACGTGCTTTCCAATCGTGATAGCAACAGAATTATATTTCTTTAATGTCTAACCGAAGAAAAAGTGTGTCCATATTCTATAACCGGTTCTGGAAGAAAGTCTGTTCAATCTAAGCCTCGCGTATGGAAACTTTATATTACTTTCGTGTGTGATCGATATATTTATTTCAAAGTGCTCTAAGAAACGGAACAAATCAACTACAAAACGAAAATTTCTACATCGGTAAGTGATTTTTTATGCAGAGATTCTCAAAGTGTCCGCTTGTTGGTACATAAGGGCTCTATGAGCAAAAGTCCACAGAAGAGCTGAATAACTCCGAAAGTATTAACGATTAGGGTCATATGCGATCAGTGCATAACTAAGATGAAAAGCCTGTATCCAAAGGGGCGACAGTACAAAAATATTTGTTGAAAAATGTTTTTTTTTTAATGTTTAATAATTGCAAGTTCTTTTTCGTCCTTTTCGGAGAAATAGTTTTCAGTGATATGCGTATGAAGTGAATATTTTTATGCACTTGAAAGACAATTCTTATTTTCCTATAAACGAATTATTCAAATCAGGAGACAAAGCATTAAAGATTTCTTTTCACAAACATCTGGAGAGCATACAAAAAAGTGTATAGTTTTTCTTACTTCGATCTGGAGACCTTTAATTGACCATTAACAATTTACGCTTATTGTTTGCATTATTGATTGCAATTTTCTACTATTAATTGCTATCCAAAAATGTTCTTGTGAGTATTAATTTATTAATAAAATCAATATGCTACTATTTAGTCCATTTTATCCTAATTATTTAAATAAATATACTTTATCTTCAGCGTTAAATTCATTTTAGAAAGCCTTGGCCATTTTTTAGCCTCATTTATTTACGTTTCTCATTTATATACATTAATTTACGCTTATTGTTTGCATTATTGATTGCAATTTTCTACTATTAATAGCTATCCAAAAATGTTCTTGTGAGTATTAATTTATTAATAAAAATAATATGCTACTATTTAGTCCATTTTATCCTAATTATTTAAATAAGTATACTTTATCTTGAGCGTTAATTTCATTTTGGAAAGCCTTAGCCATTTTTTAGCCTCATTTACCTCAGATCCCAAAAGGTCTATCTTCCCCTCTGGAAATAATAAAAGGACAACAGATTTTGTCATAGGTACACAATTACGTAATTGATACGTATGCTAAGTAGAAAGTTTTTGGAATTATTTTGAGTTCAAGTTACATATACTATCAATCGCAGTTGATGGGAAATAAAAATTGGAACTTTAAAAAAAATTTCAAGTGAATATATACAACTGTTTACAAAAAAATTTCATCCACAAACATTCTTACAGTTCCATTACACCATTTACAAAAAATCTAATGAAAAATGCTTAAGGACTTATCAAAGTTTAGTTTCAACTTTCAAAGAACTCACCGCTCGCTGCTTTTCATGTACAGCCCGGAAGTACAGCGTCACCCCCCGAAATGTTATTGTTGTAACAATAATAAATGCTGGTAGTTAGCTTAATCGATGTACGTCATAAACAGTTCTTAAAATAGTCAAATATATTTGTAAGCTAAATTTTCATTCAGTATTAAAGTATTTCATAGGTTGTTAAATGAAGTAGCACTCATCTCGTAGGTTCTATGAAACTGTCTTGGGATAGTAAAGAATGAACACAAATTTTATGAGTCATTACGGCTGCACTCCAGTACTGCAGTACAGAATACGAATTGTTTCACAAGTACAATTCGAAGGCACGTACTCTACATTAAATATCATTACTGTAATGTGGAAAAAAATGTGAACAGTGTAAAAAGAATACTCGAAATGCATAAAAACATTCGACAAATATACTATTCAAAAATTTGTTTTAAGAAGGAGAGGGGTTTTCCTTTTTCTGGCGAAAAATCATCGATTTTGTATTTGTTTTAGGCAATTTTATTCTATATGGTCTTAAGAACAAGTGAGGAAAATTTTCAAGTCGATGTTCACAAAATTGACCATATTATAAGGCCAGAATCGGCACGCAGATTTAGAATTTGAAGCCTGTGTCCCTTCATAAAAACGCAAATGTTCTAAAGCTGATTTAAAACTCTTAATAACCAAAAGATGGGACTCTAAAGATCATCACACTGTAGGGCGCTGGAATAACAGCTTATTGGTACTGAATGTGCTTCCGTTAGCTGTACTGAAACTTTAATGGCGTTTTTCTCGGGACAGCTTTCCCGCGAGTGGTTGGCATGATATGTGTAAAACTATTGGATTGGTAGAAATGAAATTCTTACAGAAAATCAAGCATCTTTTTTGTCGTTTAATGAACCAGAAAAAGTTATTACATTGTTATATTTTTAAAACACTCGGTCTAAATTTTTTTTTTGATAAATCGAAGTAGATTGTACAAAAAATCACCATTTCCTCAAATCCTCAAATATTTTTTAAGATTCGGGTGACACATCAAACGATAGCAATATGTGGAAATGTAAAACTCCTCCATTCAATATTTTTTACTTAAGATAACCTGAAATTGAGAAACCATGCTATCCAGCGAATGGTTGAAATAATTAGCAGGCGTGATTCTTCATTTGTGAATACCTAAAAAAAACGTAAAAAGCTTTTAATTATTTGATTACATAGTTTTGTCAATTATAAATAAAATCACCAAAAGCGATCATTTTAGCGAGCAGAAGAGAAAGTCCCCTTAAGATCATTAAGTGAGAAAGAAACCTATCAATAGCACATTCAGATTTTCAGGGTTCTGTTTATACATACAGAAAACAGTATGGCTCGATACCTAGGTAATTCTATTGAAATAAACGGTATTCTATTCTTTCGTACTTGCGGGTAACGTTTTGCAAACATTTGAATTTTTCTATCAGCTAAACCAAATTTATTAAAATATCAAAATAATCCAATTATTTCGAACTGTTCTCTTTTTTTACCTTTCACAGCCTTCTCTAATTATTCATTAGTAGGATGATTCTTCTCTCGTTCCTTCTAAATGCAATGACTTGATAGTACAACTCATTTACCTCTTCAATAGAAATTTGAAAGTATTCGTTCTTATTCTTACTAGTTTGGCCGCCGACTTGTTCAAGTCCAGCTAGTCATTAATCTTATGAAATAAGTCTGTAGGGCTCATTCCAAAACAGGAAAGAATGTGAAGATACTAGAGTCGTGTTCCCTTTGCAGTTAGGGCAAACTGAGAAAGATTTTTGTCCATTCAAGAAATTCCATGCTCCTTAGGTGTCCACTTCGCAATCTAGATAAAAGTCCTTTCTCTATTGCAAAACGATTAATTTTCCCCGGGTACCAGTCATGATGGGGAGGATTTCAACGCATTGTATTATTTGAAAGTTGGAGAAAAACTCATGTGAAGTGAGAGAATCAAGCATCCAAGAGCATCCGAAGAGAACCTGAGGTGGGCTTAGCAGTCCTGTCAGCAATGCTCTTTTCTATAATGTCCTTTGCTACAATGCTCTTTTCTATAATGTAATCCAACAATGTCAATGCGGGACGGTATCCACTGGAAAGGGATTTCAATTTGAAACGGAATTAATGGATGCTTGATCGAATCGTTTACCCTCAATAAATTGAACTGGGGCCTTTTTTCGAGCCACCAAAGAGAAATATGTATATAGATTCCTGTGAATGAGGAAATTAGTTGAGCTTTTCGTCCAGAGTCTTATCTCTCTTGTCCTACATTGCTCCCGTACAAAATTAATACACTCACTTAAGACAAAGATTGATTGTAACAAAGAATCTGATTCAACAAGAAAGTATTCGGAGGGTGGTCTCAAGGAATACCACCCAAATCATTATTGATTTTTAAAGAAATAAATTAAGCCATCTTAATTCTCCTGTTGGTTTTCTTGAAGATGTGCCTCGTCATAAGCAAACCTGACCAGATCATGATGGATGAGATAGCTTGTCATAAGAAAGCTGACCAGATTTTGGTATCTTAATCACCAAGGAATTGGCAATATCGTGATGCGTGATGAGGTATCTTGTCATTAGCAAAATGAGTCAGATCTTTTTGGACGAGATATCTCGTCGTAACCATTTGCATAGTTATTTCTCCCGAAAGGTTCAAACTTGTACATCCGTTCTGCAGCTTTTAGTCTTCGCTGCATTTCTTATCAGTTTTGATATTTTGGGCCAATAACATTCTTCCAACCGGTACTCGGAAATTTCCCGATTTTTCTGACTTTCAAGGGGTTAGTCGATTTAACCTAAGTTTTGTAAAACCCTTAATAAGAAAAGTCGTGAACTGTTCTGAAAATTTTCAAATGTATTTACAAATGAAATTTTCATTTAATGTTTTATCGAATTTGTCGTTTGTGAAACATGAAGAAACCATCTTTGTACTATATGACTATTTGAATGGGAAGGGAATTTGTGAAAAATATCTATTTTCCTAGACATTATATTTATTTTATATTACACAGTCCAGTCACATTAATGTGACCACCTGTCAAAACCCAGAATAACCACCTTTGGCAGAGCGGACCGCTGCGAGGCGTGCAGGAAGAGAGTCAATTAGGTTTCTGTAGGTGTTCACTGGGATGTTGAGCCATGCCGACTCCAGTGCCGTGGCCAACTGCGCTAGATTACCTCCCTCCTCCAGCCTGGATCCTTCCAGCAATTGTTGCAGGGTGTTTGCTTTCAGACGTTTCACGCCATATACGCCAACATCCATCTGTCTGATGGAGCATAAAACGTGATTCATCGGGAAAAGCCACCTGTCGCCACTCTGTGGACGTCCAGTTGCGGTACTGGCGTGCAAATTCCAGCCTTCGTCGCCGATGAACAGATAGGTGCATAGGTGCATTAACCAGGCGTCTACTGCGGAGGCCCATGGGCAGCAAAGTTCGCTGAACCGTTGTTGAGGATACACTCATAGTAGCCCCTTGGTTCATCTGGGCGGTCAGTTGCTCAACAGTTGCACGTCTCTTCGCCCGAACGCATCTCCGTAGCCTTCGTTCGCCTCTGTCATCTATAGCCAGTGTTACACCACATGTGCCACGCCGCTGATTTTGGCCATTTTGCCATGCACGGTATACTTTTACCACGGCGGCACGCGAACAGTTCACAAAATTAGCCGTTTCCGAAATGCATCCACCCTTGGCCCGAAAGCCAATAATCATGCCCTTTTGGACGACGGATAAATCGCTACGTTTCTGCATTACACCAACGATTGAAATGCGTTCCGATGCCCTAGGACATCCTTTATATACACTCCACTGCAATGTGCTGCCACCTGCCTTTTGGGATTGGTTATTTCACGTTGACGTCGAAAGTAGGTGGTGGTCACATTAATGTGACTGGACTGTGTATATGACTACTTGAATGGGAAGGGAATTTGAAATATATATATTTTTTACTTGACATTACATTTTAAGTATGATTAAACAAGAAAAAATACACTAAAGCTAATTTAATCATCGCCAATCGAACTCTCACTTTTCACGCCGGTAAAATGCTCGTATATTTCTTAGGAAACAGTCAAACAGTCCTTCAACGTAATGTTAAATCAGAATTACACTCTTTGGATTGGAATATAAAACTGGGAAAAGATTGAGTACGAATTTATTTCTGTTATATGTGCTTGAAATACAACAATGTAATTCTGTTAGTAAATAATTGCATTTCATTCTGCGTATAGTCCATGGACGACTGTGTGAATGCATTGGGCTCAGTCAAAGAGAACCAGAAGAAAAGGAATGAAATGGTTAGTAGCGCTTTTTCTCCCTTTGAACGATTAGTTTTGTTTTTATACTGACAATAAATGTAATATACATGAAATATACATTTTAGAGAAAAAAAAATCATTTTTATCTGAGCAAAAATCACAAAATTCAACTTTTTTCCAATATTTATAAATTTTTTACTACTTTTGTAAAATTTAAAAACATTTTATTTCTTATTTTTCCTTGAAGTATTATTCTTCACCTTGTTGTGCGTGAGTTTGAAACTGCTATTGTTATTAATTGATGTTTTTAACAATTTTGTGTCCTGCCCTCATGAAAAACAATTATATTTTTATCCAGTCTTTAAAAATTAACCATTCTTTCATGTCCTTATCGCATGTCATGCACAATGTTATCAAATACATCATGAAACCAATAAGAAAAAGCTTCAAATATTTATACCAATTGTTTTTTAAAGCCTCCGCATTTAAAAGCTTGGTATTCACGAAAGCTGTAAAAACCACAAAGTTACGATCCTGACATTCAATGGAAGAACATCAATAACTCGCTAAACATTGTTTGGCACACATTGAATGATTGAAACAAAAAAAAATTATATTTGGTCATTTTAATGAACTAGATCTCCTTTAACATGCATCACTTGCTGGAACATGTTATTTTCTCCTAATGTCCGGTCAACTGAGAGAGAGAGAGAGAGAGAGAACACAATTAAACATTACACTACAAAGGTGGAATTGTGAAACCACAATACACATACATACCACACATTCTAGGTACAACCTTATTCACTCCACACGGAGAAACATCCATGCCTTATTTGGATCGTGGTAGCCCAGTTGAAAGAGGCCCAGATTAGCAACTAGAGGATTGTGAATTCGAAATTTGGTCCAGCCAAAGACCGTCTTGTACACGGGGGATGGTGCAAGTTAAATCTGTCGTGGCCTCAAATGGCGTGGTGTGAATCTTTGGAGAATGTGGTGCCAGTTCAGGAGTTGACCTCGTCATCTGACCATGGTTCGAATATACGAGACGTTGTCCATGGATTTTTTCATATTACTAATAGCCAACGGTGTTTGTTGTTCCAGCAGTGTGAGGTTAATTAATTACCTACTTATATATAGCATGCCTTATTCCCGGATTCAAACGAAGAGCCTGTGGTCGCAGATGTGCATGGCGGGTTCTTTTTGCAACATGAACCCTTATCAGGCTCACGCTATGGGCTCAGGTACCCGATTAGATGACGTGTCCAACGTGAAACGCGTCCAAACACTCACTCTTCATCTTGCAAAAATGTACACATTTTTTTTTAATCCTTTGTGTACCTATGGCAAAGAATTGCTATCATAAAGCAATGACGATTCAACTTTTTAAGCTTAGGGAATGAATTACGCATTGAGTACGAAGAATTTCCATATTTTCGGGCACCTTCTTGGCCTGAGTACTATGATCCCGGTGATCGCCTACGTTGAAGCCTTGACCCCTTACGTTTATCATGGTGTCGTTTCTCCCCGAATTGCATGATTGACTGAAATAATAATATGCATCGGTTCGGTTTCGATCATTATTGTTAGCACACACGACATGAAGGGATTTCAATCAACAATGTCTGGGATTCAATCCAGAATACGTTAAACCAAACGTGAACACTCGGCAGTCAGCCAATTTCAGAATGATTGACGTAAACAGTTTGTAAAATTAAAAATACTCAGCAATATTGTAATGAGGAAATTGCTACCCAGTTTTCTGTTCAATGCTTTTGCAGCCAAAAAAATATATAGAAATAAACAAGTGATCGGTCAAAAATTTCGAATATGTGATTTAAAAAACTTTAAGAAACAACGCATTCGATGAGAGTTTATTGCAAAAAATAAAAAAAATTATTATCAGTTCCAAATTCTAAAAAAAATCTGAAACTGTGTCTCTGTAGTAAATTCATAATCGTCTAGTCTAAAACCTGTGAAACTGAAACTAATTTTTACCGCTTTTTAATAAATAGAACACACGCGCAAGTCACTTAGTGAGGATTCCCAGAGATGAAGTTTTCCACTAAACAAAATCCAAAAAGACCGTTACGTAAATGAAGAGGAAGAAGAATATAAAACAAAACCAAGGTCACCTGCTTCCAGGTAGATACTTTTTCAAGGACAACTGCTCACTCGAAGCGTTTCATTTTCTCCCCGTGCGACCACACATTCCTTCAAAGGAAGAATAAAGTAAAATCGGAGGCTGGTCTGGGATATGAATTAGGCTGCGGCTGTGTGTGTGTTGCTTTGGCAAAATTTCCCTCATTAACCAGAAGATAATGTTAACTAGTTCATTTTACTTAAGCCAACAATCAAATCCAAAATCGCGCACAATATTTTATGAGGCCTGGATAAATGTTTGGGGTTTCGTAAATTGATAGAAGAGCTCTTTCTTTCACTCGATACTACATGCTTGACAAGTTCTACTGATTAATCTCGTTCGTAGCGCTGCCTTAGATTGATTGATTCACGCACAATAATAATTTATGCACACAAAGTAAATTAGTCCCATATCAATAGTTTGACTAAATTAACTTTAGATCTCTCTTAAACTGTAAATTTACAAAGAGGCTGCACTATTCTTCGAAGACGAAATTATTTTATTTATGGAACAGAAGACCAAGCGTATTGCTTGTGCATGTGGGTTGGAGAGCGAAAAGTGTAAGTGAGGCTCGGAACGTAGCTCGTAAATGGTACTAGTGATATAAAGAGTGGGATACCAACACAGCTACAAAATTCACCACTCGTTGATGACTCGGGTCTATCCTTGCGGTTTTTCACACCAAAAGTACCAACGGTACTCATCACCTTTCCACGCAGATGAATCATCATAGTATGAGTAGGGATTGCAATCCGGTAAGATTTTCAATCCGGCCGGATTGACACCAATCCGGCTGGATCCGGTCGTGTTGGTACTTTGTTAATAAGTCTATCTAACCTGTATGTATTTTTCCAAAATCGCCTGAGTGAAAGTAGGTAAAAAGGACATTATTCCAAATTGACGAACAAAACCTTTATTTTAGCATTAAAAAATCAACTTCATTAATTGCCAAAGATTAGATTTTTATGTTAGTATGAGACAATTTTTTTTTGTCATTTGCTCAACAACATCCATTGGTAGGAAATCAATCACCAACAATTAGTTATAATAACTACTAGTACTACTAGTATTAAGTATTAAACGAATTGATGATGATCAGTCTTATTAGTTTCCACTCTAAAAAACATCAGTTTGTTTTATACGTAGTGCTTTTCTAGTTATCTAAAATTAAGTAGTCTATGAATGTTGTTGAGCAAATAACAAAAAAATTGTACCTAACCTCGTCTCATACTAACATAAAAATCTAATCTTTGGCAGTTTTGGGTCAACATAACAAACAAGGGAACTCTTAATTCGTCTTAATTGCTTAAATCGAAGTTATATAGTAATGTAAATAACTTTCGAGTTTGAAAGAACAATCTAAAGAAACAAATCGTATGAAATGCGTTATCCCCAACCTACTTCTGAATGAACTTCAACTATAACTAGTGGCCGAAAAGGCCCTCTCAGCTTCGACACTAGTTGGTTTAACCGTCACTAAGTAGTCGTACATAAGAGACAAATATTTTAATTTGGCTCCATTTCATATGAAGTCATTTCTTTCGTCAGTATTTTCTCAAAATCTGTTTATTTTCTAAAATTTGTCTTTTTGCAATAGTCTTCATTTTCTTGCAGAATTTGCTTTTCTAATTCCTCTTTATTAAATAAATATTATCGATCATTTATCGATCAATATATTTATCGATAAATATTATCGATCACTTATTATTTTTGCTAGAATTCTCCAAACTGAGGATTGAAAAATATAAAATCGATTAATTCACAATCGAGTGCTTAATAAATGCTTTTGCGACTTTAAATTTGGTTTGAATAATCGATTATTTATTTATTTTTTAATTCCGGTTTATCGGATCCGGACCGGATCCGGTAGGTAGCCAAATGATTCCGGATCCGCCGGATCGGATTGCAATCCCTAAGTATAAGTAATGCGTAGAGGAATATTCGAACTTCACAAGGCCTTTGATGAAGCCAAACATTAAATTCGATCAAGAGATTTCGAAATGTTAAATTAATAATTCTAATACAATTTCGTGCGTATTGAATAAAAGTCGAAAAATATCTACTTATTAAATCAAAATCGGTACATTTTTATGAGCACGGGCATTTTCAGTGTAGTCAAATGACTGTCAACGAGTAGATGATTGGTTGGGTTTCATGGCGCAAGAATTATATGTGACCAAAAACAAGACATAATCGCCCAATTGTTTGATGATCTGCAATTTCCTCCGAAATGTTGCAAAAGTTGTCAAAAATTCAAGCTTCAAAAGATTTTCCACTCCACGGAATAGATGCTGTCAAACCAAATTTGGGCACAATGGTTTGCCAACTTATGAGATGTAAGAAGAGCAAGTTCGATTCCTCCCAGTGTGTGTGCTTCTCTTCTGTCAATATGTTCTGTGTATATGTTCATTTACTTGACGTTGTCTGTATACTGTTTGGAGTAGCTTTTCTAAATATGGTCCTTGACATCAAAGCATAAGGGTACAATACAAATTGTTCGGGCTCGCATCAGAAGGGTTGTGGGCTCTGTCCTCGACGGAGCCTGCAATTCCGATGATTGCGAGATCGTCGCTTCGACCTGGCTAAAGACCGTCGTGTTCACTAACGGTGACTGAGGCACGTTAAATAGGTCGTGGTCACAAAGTCCCCCATATTCCCATACCAAAATCAATACCTCTGGGGGTACCTGATCAGGGGATTATCGGCCTCTGATTGGGATCTAAATTACGATATGTGTGAATGAATGGATGTATGAAAGGGACCTTCCTGTAAAACGGATGTGTCATGTATGTCGAGCAAAAGTCGGACTTCCTCCCAATGGGGCTCAATAACATGGAAGGCGCACCCCCTCGCCTCTTGCCGTCTTCGACGGGCCTGGCACTCCTCTGGTCTATTAGTGTAGGCATGAGAAACAATAGCAACAACAAATTGTAAAACTCCTAGAATTTTAGAATGGGTTGTGGTGATTACTTTTTAAATCGTCTGTTGTAGAAATAACTTCGACTTAGAAAGAGCTAAAATATTCAAGCATTCTGAAATTTGAGTGAGTAAACATCCTTGGATATATCGTCTACAACATTATACTTGCTTTATTCAATAAGATATTTGATCATGGTGGTAACTTTAAAATTTTTCTTCTAATAGTTGTATAGCATTTCAAAAGTCAATTCACCGACTCTTATTCGCACATTGTTCATAGCAGAGCAAATTCAAAGATACATTTTAATAGTAAATAACGTGTTCTGTTCATTTCTATGCATAAGATATGCATAAAATTCACATACGGATTCGTATTCATTTCAAATTGTACATAAACTTCAATCGTACATGTCCAGTAAAACACCCAATTCGGACACCAAGTTTCGAATCTATTTCATAATGTAACCTTGGATACAAAGTTTCAAGTCCTTTGGCCTGGCCATTTTTGGCTCAGGAATACGGAAAACTTGAAGTGGTTAGTGTTGAATTAATTTATTATGTTATTATTAAAACCCCAAACAAAATCAGCGTATTACTTTTCTTAAGTTAAGTTTTAAAAATCAATATTAATTATGATATTAAAATTTCACAAATTATGAATAGCCTCCTATGAATAGGAAAAAAATCGACCTTTTAATGCTTTTCTGAATTTTTTGTCTTAAATTAAGTATACCATATTGGTACAGCTACACTCACTACAGATACTCTACGTTTATAGCGGTGGCAACAGCCTTGGTGATTTTTTTGGCGCACTTCTAGAAGCGAGATACGGTAGATTAAGGCAACCCATCTGCCTTTACGGTTATTGTGGTTTTCATGGCAACCTCGGCAAACGATAACTTTCAATTTTCATTTTGAATATTCTATTTTTTTTATAGAGAGTTCTTCCAAAATCCGTTAAAATCTTTTGATTTCATTGGTTTGTTTGAAATTTTTTCTTTGCTTCCATTGGTTATTTTAATTTTAAAAATTCCTTTGATTGCATTGGTCCGTAAAAAAAAATGTTTCTCTGATATCATTCGTTTATTTATTTGTAATTCTAAAGGTTGTAGAATTTTATTTTACTATAATATTTTTCATGAAACGTTTCTGAGTTTTGTTTTTTAGCCATTTGTGGAATTTTCATTTTTTATAATTTTTTCCCTGAACTGTTCTGCCGTATTAAGTTGTATTATTTCCTGCTTTTTTCTTTAAAAAATATTTTTCTTTACAAACAGGCCTATTGTATTTAGTGTAATTGATAAGTTTCTGGGTATTCTTACCCAAAATTGCAGCTTAGCTTTTCTGCTGGTCCACAAATTTGTTTTGAAATGTGTTTAAACTAACTACTTTTTGCGAAAGTTTTGTTAAAATATATTTATCAAAACTTTCTCAAATGTGTTTTCAAGCTTTCATTTTCCGTTGTAAAAAGAAAAAGATTTTTTAAAGAAAAAGATTTTTGAAATTATTCTTGCCTTGACGACTTTAGAATTACGCCAATAAAAAATTGGCAAGGCCTTTGCCACCGATATAAACGTAAACTGTAGCTGTGGCCATAAAATATGCAATTCATACGTGGTCTTTTACGTCCAAATCATACGAGCTTCAAAATAAAGACGAATAAACGGTTTAGGACCGCCCCCTACTTTTTGGAATGATGTGCACGTCGAGCACACCAATCAGGAAGGGTCATATCCAAGGAGGATTATCCTGCTCAATAACCAATAGACACAATAAAATATTAAATCTGAAATATAACATTTACTTGAGCAGTGGCATCATAAGACATTTGATGAAAAAAATGCTTAACTCCTCTTCATACCTGAAAACAAGACTTTAATCCAAAAAACGTCGCTCAAAGTGAAAATGATCGTATGTAAAAATTCCATTTTTTTCTCTTGTTATTGTTATTTGTGTCATTTTGTGATCTCCACCTGGTGGCAAAATCTCTTATATCGTCAGCTGATCTAATAAAAGTTGTAACCAAATTTATATAATAATAATAGAATTGAATCATAAGAAAGGCTACTAATTTTTTTGCTCACCTGAAAAATGCAGTTTTTAGACATACGACCTTTTGCACTTTGAGCTACGATATGCTGCACACTCAGCATTTAGATCTTCAATAACTATCCGCAAAAACCATGAACAGTTGCCTCTAGTTTGTAGACTTGGCTACAATTAGTGCGGAAACCTAAACATTATCGTTGCCTCGCAGTTTAATGTTAAACTGTCGTATTTAGCAGTCGCTCATTTGATATACGCTTCTACCCCATGTGCTTTCAGTGTGAACTTCCACGTGATCGTTTCCCAGAGTTTCTCACTGTCAGTTCATTCCAGTCTTGCCTATAAAAGATCGAGCTCCATCAGGACTTTACGGAAACAGTTTACGGAAAGAAGAATGTCTCCAAGCCCGGAGACTCAAACGTATATGGGAGAGGAAGAGAATGAGCCTCTGCTTGGGACACGGGGTCTGTCCGGAAAAACTGGACTCCGAGAGAAAACGTGAGTACGAGATAATCTATGTGCTAGTACACCGCATAGAGTAAGAGAGAGAGAGAGGCATGTGTGTGTGTGTGCGTGTGCGTGTGCGTGTGCGTGTGTGTGTGTGTGTGTGTGTGTGTGTGTGTGTGTGTGTGTGTGTGTGTGTGTGTGTGTGTGTGTGTGTGTGTGTGTGTGTGTGTGTGTGTGTGTGTGTGTGTGTGTGTGTGTGTGTGTGTGTGTGTGTGTGTGTGTGTGTGTTATAAAAGTAAAATTAGAATCTCTTTTTTTAATACACTCTATAACAAAAATCGACGCACCAAGAAGAAGTAGTCCGATTACGATAAAAACTGGTGGATATAAAGAACATACATATAAAAACAACGATTAAAATTTCAGAACAATTGAATTATTTATTTCATAGTTTGACTGTAACAAAGGGAGGAAGTCAATAAGGCCTAGGCCCACCTATGACCTGGATGCAAGCTGTCACCCGGCGTGGCATAGACTGACAAAGTTCCAAGGTGGTGTCATGCGAAATTTCTTGTCAAATTGTCTCCAACTGTCGGGCTAAATGGTCAACATTCCGGGATGGTTGCAATCGCCTTCCCATAACGTCCCAAATGTGCTATCTATAGGAGAGAGATCAAGAGACATTGCTGGTCAAGGAAGTGTTTTGACTTGAAGACAATTTATAGCATGCAACCGGGCATTATCTAGTTGGAAAGTAAGTCTGGGGTGTCGCAAAAGGAACGATAACACTACCGGTCGTAGAATATCGTCTACGTACCACTGTGCTGTAAGTGTGCCAGAAATAACTATCAAAGGGCTATCAAAGGAGATGGCACCAAAGACCATAACTCCATGTTGTGCGCATGTGGGGCTTGCGATTGTAAGGGCAGGATCTTCACGCTGCCCTGGACGTCTCCAGATTCGTATGCAGTTGTCGTCATGACACAGTTGGAAACGAGACTCGTCACTAAAGACTATACGACCCCTGTCAGCGCCGTTCCAAGTTGATCGAGTTGGCACCACTGTAATTCTGCGCCTTCTTAGTGAGTCGATTTTTATGTTATAGAGTATATTTTAAAAAAAAGTATCTTTTAGTTAAACAGTTAGACAACTTCTTGATTAGATTCTGCTAAAAATTAATATTAGCAGTTAAAAATTCACTCAGTCAAAAGTTAATTTACCGTTTAGTATAGTTGTTTAAATTATTCTTTAAGTAATTTGTAAAAATCTATTAATTTTAGCTTTGTTTTTCGTTGTTATATATATATATTAGGGATGCGACATCGATAGCAAAACATCGATGTTTTGAAACATCGATGTTCAAAATTAAAACATCGATGTTTTGAAACATCGATGTTCAAAATTAAAACATCGATGTTGATAATACATCGACCCAAAAATATCGAGGTTTTTAAACATCGAGATTTTTAAACATCGATGTTTTTAAAATTCAGTTTATTTAAACTCTTTCCATTCATTTCTTAAAACTGGTTTAGCAACTTGTGATGCTACATCGACAGCAAAACATCGATGTTGAAAATTATAACATCGATGTTGATAATACATATCGTCAACAAACCATCGATGTTTTTAAAATTCAGTGTATTTAAACTTGTTTCCCCATTTCTTAAAACTGGTTTAGCAACTAGTGATGGGACATCGGATCCAATACATCAATGTTTTTTTCTAAAACATCAATGTTGTGAAAGCATCGACATCGATGTCGTATCCCTACTTTTCAGACCCTTCACATTTGGCCACTTTGGTCTAAAAGTATGTTCGATTTGCTGAATTTAAAAATTATGCTACTCGGTTAGTTTTAAATTTTTAAAACCGTATTTTTTTCATTCAAAAATAAAACATCGACAACGTAAAAACATCGACAAATATAACATCGATGTTACAAAAACATCGACTCCAATTTTAAAAAACATCGATGTTTTGAAAACATCGACATCGATGTTTCCATAATATATATTACTTTAACTACTGTGTAGCTATATGAAATTTTTCCAAAAAAAAGCCTAATGAAGAGGGCGCTAGTGTTTGAGTAACCTGTTGCGTAACGGTTCATGTCACTCAAATGTAATTTCAGCATGTCGCTTTTGTTAAAAACGAACACCAAACACTCTTAAAGCAAAGCGGTAGCACATTAAATTAGTTCCAAACCAAAAAAGTTGTTGCTAACTGTTAATTTGTAACACAATGACGTTTTAGTAAAACTGCTATCGGATACACAAGTAGCAAAAGGACTCAATTCACTGATTCCTGTGATATATTATTTAGTTAGTACGGCATGTATTTTATTAATAAGTCTCTCTCCTCAGTCCGAGGCGGAATCTGAGCAGGAGCCAAGGGCCTGACGGCCTTCTTGCGTGGGCGGTGGCCTTTGCCAACTTTCTCATCAACCTTGCGGTGGTGGGTCTGGGACGGATGTCTGGCATCTTGTACGTCGTCCTCATGAAGAAGTTCCGGGTGGACAGAAAGATGGCGTCCATGCCCTTCAGCGTGCAGCAGGCGGCCAGAAACCTCTTTGGTGGGTGCTCCTCATTTTCACCTTCAAATCTTGTCGCTCTCTACGGTCATCCTTTGCTACACCAAGACTGGTGCAAATGATGAGAAACCTCTCCGTCTATTCGCTGTGGTCAGAATCGCGACCACGCGATTCCTGGTTGAAAACCAATCCGGAAAAGTTATGTCCAATTTAACGTGAGTTCGTCTTTAAAATAGGGCCAGTGCTAGGAGGTCAGTACAGAACCTTTAGCTTTACGAAAAAAGTTCCGTCTAAGAATTTCACGCGATGCAAACCAACCAAGAGTTAGTCAATAGCTGAGGGAGTGAAAAAGACTTGTAAGTGAGCTTGAATTAGGCGAGTGGAAGGGAGGGGAAGCGTCTGGGGGACTTTCAGCCACGCCGCGAAACTTCCAATCAGTATAATACAAAACTGAGAAGCTCTACGACGTCGAAATTGGTCTCAAGCGAAAACTAACAAGATCTGTGTCGATTTGAGACAATAGAAGTGAAATTTAATAGTGTAGTCTGTGAAACATTGGATCGCGGTTGAAATTTTTTTTTTTTTAATTTTGTTGGCATGTACTTGTCGATTAGTTAATTGAACGTAATCTACTTGGAAGAGCAACTCGTCAGGTTTTGATAAACACTGAAGTGAATACTGAATTTGTCTTTCATTCATTTACTAGACCCAAATGAATACTATGCGCTTGTTAGACGTAGTCATGTAAATGTAATCACGAGCATTAAATTAATTATAAAATTTACCTAGAAAATATTTTGTACAAATAATGTTAAATGGGAACAAATCAAGCATTCCAAAGAATCTAGTGTTGCTATGAACATTCCGAGTTAAAAAATGTATACAAAATTTACTGCGGTTTACAAAAAGAGGTATAAACTCCATTGTTTTAAAAAAATCGCTGATTTTCTTAAATTTATCACAGAGAGAGTTCAAAATGTTCACTCATTCTCCGAATGTTATAATATTTTACGTGTGAGAGAACGAATTCTCTCTCTTAATCTATATATCTATACAGAGTACAGAAATTTTTTTTTTAAAGTAAAACTTCTAACTTTTGTATTTTAGTTTTGTTTGTCGTCTGTCTTATTCTCTTCGATTCGAAAAAGAAATAAAACTTTTTAATTTTAGAAACCTATTTTAATTTTAATAGCGTCGTTTTGATGCTGGATCTGAAAAACATGTGATTTTGGAACTAATGGACAGTTGTTCGTTGCATGTTTTGCATTGGATCTGACGATCGTCGCATGTTGCAGGTCCGCTGGCTGGCATCCTGGGTCAGAAGTATGGCGTCCGGAAGGTCACGATGGTCGGTGGAATCATCGGAGTCATCAGCGCCGTCACCTGCTACTTCGCAACCGACATGAAATGGATCACCGTCATGTGGGGACTAGTCTTCGGTACGACACTTTGTGTTACACGTCCGTATATAATCTGAGTTTCTGACTATCCGAGGTTAACTTGGTTCGTGGATAATCAAGGTTCTACTGAATTTTTCTGTCTCGTATGAAGCGCGATATATCAAGAGTTTTACTGTAACAATTAATCTCTTAAAACTGAGAGTTGTAGAATTAAGGACATTTGGAAGAGAACTAGAGAATACTGCTATTTTCTCATTCATCAAATCCCTCGACTTGTCATTGATGTTGACCAATAAACATAAAGTTCAAAGGAAAAACACTATACATTTAATATATATATTACCTTTAAACCTTTGTAATGAAATCACGACGGGTCGTTACAGTGTGTGTTCGCTTGTTCTTTGCGCTTGTTCTTTTATTGTAGACATATATCTAATCTAACTCGGTTTGATTGTAACAAAAAAAATTACAATTTTCAAAAGTTTGAATAAAACCACCGTAGAATTGAACAAAATTAGCTTTATGCATTAACGGTTGGTGTTATGTATCGATTGAGGGCAATACTGAAGATTTCAGCAGTCAACCTCTGAACGTCACGAGATTTCTGAGAAGTGTTGCACTCCCACAACACACACTAATAACAACGACTATTGACTAAATAACAACGATTGACTTCAGAGGTTAGGTGAAGTCGTACACGAATCACCTGACCACCGGGGTGATCTCCAATGCGATGAATATATGCGTTAACATTGTGAAAAAACCAATTGAGGTAAAGAAAGGTTGTGACAAAGTGTATTCACCATTCGCTCATGAATAAGTTCCATTAGCTCATGTTACAAATCGTATGCTTACTCAACAGGTTACTCTAGATCTAGGCATCGAAATGATGGCACACACCCTGTATTCACCAGACTTGGTGTTGAACAACGTCCTTCTTTTCCACGGTTTAATAAAACAACTACAGAAGAGGGATTTCGTAAGTGGACGGAAAGATGGGATAAGCAGTGGAGGATCAAGTCAAGCGGGGGCCCCAAGCGATAAAATTTTCGGGGCCCTCAAACTGAAGAAAACTTGCATTAAGTTATTAACAAAAAAAGTAATTAAAAATTTCATTTCAAACAACAACACATTAAACAAATTTATTTTTAAAAAATATATTTTTTTACATGAATTTCCGTCTTTCTTTATTTCTTGCAAATTCGTCAATTATTTTGGTATTGTTAATTCGGCTTAAAATTTATTGCTCTATCTATAGTAGAATGGCAATACTTATTAATCTTTCTCCTCCCATAGTACTCTTTAAGTAATTTTTTACACGCTTTTAAACAGAAAACGATATTTCTCCTGACGCATTAGATAAGGTAATCGTTAAAAAAATTTCAATTATATTTCAACAATCGGAAATGTGCAAGACATTTCTTTGACGACTCGATAGATGTCTGGTGAGATTTTTATGGTGTCCTCGTTTTCTTTTAGTAATATTAAAAAAATGCTCAAATTCATCTTAAATAGTACAAACATCAATGTCATTTTTGTAATTATCCTTCAATTTTTTTTATTAATTCCAATCAAAAAATATTCGAAGAGGCTCCACAATAACTATACGTCTGAGTTCTTTGAGATAATTCTGCCTTGGTGTTATAACATATGACATAAAATAATTTGATTATTAAATTTTCTCTTAGTCTTGTTTCTGTCAAAAATTTTGTTGTCTGCAAATTTGTTTTTCTTCCACATTAAATAATAGCCCTGATAAAACAGTTGCTTCTTTCAACTTTGTCGAATTCATCTCTGAAATAATTGATAGAATTTTCTAACGATTTCTGTAGAAGAGATCCTTTTAATAGTTGACATTCCACTGATTTACTAGTAGCATTTATTCTTTGTAAAATAGTATTCCAAATAGCTGTTATTAGGGCGGTTTCATATTAGTCTATTTTCTTCAGAAGTGAAGTCGCCTCTACTATGGTAACTTTGTTCCTTCTGAATTACAAACTTCAGTTAAAGCCGCTTATATATGTGTGAAACCAAGTTTTATACCTAATACAGCATCTGGCTCTTGCTGACCTCGTATTAGAAACTCTTTGCGCTGTACTTAAAGACGCACATCGTAAAGACACTGTAACAACTTTCCTCGAACCCTAATGAAAAAACATTTAAGAACTCGGGGCCCTTTGGTATTCCGGGGCCCTAAACAGCCGCTTAGTCCGCTTACCGCTTAATCCGCCACTGGGAATAAGTATGTTCAGGTTGGGAGATTGCTTACAAAGTGTACTGGTATACCAGATCTGTACTTCATGTAAAAGCAGTCTGTTCTTTTGAATGACCCTCGTACAACATATTCGTTGTTAAATTTTATTTAAAACTTATTCGTCCAAAGTCATTAAATCTTGATTACCCCTCCACCAGGTATCTGTACGGCCCTCACAACAACCCTCAACCAGGTGCCAATCGACCAGTATTTTGAGAAGCACCGGACCACAGCGGGTGGTCTTGCATTTTCTGGGGGCTGCGTGGGCGCCTTCTTCTTCCCGGTGGTCCTGGAACTGCTCATCGCCCATTACGGCATATCCGGTACCTTCCTGGCCATGGGTGGAATCCTCCTGGTGGTCGTACCTGCAGCCCTCTTCCTCGGGGAGCCACCCTGGAAGAAAAAGAAGGAAATAGTTGTGGAAACCGCGGACGAAAGGAACTACAGCACATTCCATAATGTAGTTCAGCCTCCACCAGAGCAAATCCCCGAGGGACCGACGACGAAGAACAAAGGTGATGATACCACCAAGAGAGAGTTCGGAGGCTTGTTGGACGATAACTCAAGTCCATTTCGTACCGTAGGGCAGAGTCAGGTCGATTTCGCCTTCCTCCGCCAGAACTGCGAGACCGTGTACCAGCTGTTCGCCCTGACCATCCTGACGGAGGACGTTCTATCGGACGCACCCATGGACTGGACGTTTTTCGACACAGAGCCCCTAGTGCGCGAGCTAGAGGCCATGCGCGAATTCCTTGGGGCACCTCCCTCACCACAGAGCGGCCTCTCGGACTCGTCCGGCAGCGTGGTAGACGAGATGACGCACAGCGTCCACGAGATTCGGATCGTATGCCTCGACGAGACATCCGAATCAAAAACGTGTGACAACCCCCGGTGGTTGTTCATCGCCAGCAAGCTGCACGAGCTGAGTGACAAGGACGACAGTGACGTGCTATCGTACTTCCCCTCCCAAATACACCTTCATGTCCTCAAAGTCCTCCAGGCCATGAAGACCCTGAGCAAAGAGGTGCAGGATCTGGCGAACATCAGGGGCAAAGAAGAGCAGAGGCAGAACAAGACAAGCTCCCCGCCTCAGTCGCCCCTCCTCAAAGCCCTCCAGTCGATGACGACCCAAAGAAACGAGGGGCAAGATCTGGTTAATGCCAAGGTGAAGGATCCACCTGCGAATCAGCAGCCAGGTCCTGAGAAGAGCTCCAATTCCTTCCTGCAGCACCTTAAGACGGCTGTGCTACTACACAAAAACCCCCTTTTCCTGTTGATATGCCTGTGCCGGGGCGTGTTCATGCTGACCTTCATCCCTATGGTTACGATCGTGGTGGATTTCGCGGTGGACCAGGGACTGAGCCATGACACTGGCAAATACGTGATCGCTGTTCTGTCACTCGGCGACCTGCTTGGTCGCCTGTGTCTGGGCTGGGTGACGGACATCGGCTGCACCAAACTGTCGCGCTACATGCTAGTTGTGATGTTGCTACTGGGTGGAAGTACGGCCAGCCTGCCCTGCATGACCTCAGAGGTGAGCCTGATGCCGGCCGTCCTGTTGTTTGGAATGCTGCAGGGCTCGCTCTTCGTCCGCCACCAGATTCTGGTCTCCAAGTACATGGGCGAACACGAGCAGGCCATCGGGATGGGGTTCATCAACCTTCTGTCCGGGTTCCTAGGCTTCACCCTGCCTTACTATATAGGTGAGTGACACTGCCTTGATTGACACGTTAACTAAACTTGACATGGTGCCTAGTTAGATCGGGATTTATTAGTTTGAATCATAGAGTGGAAGTATAAAAGTAGAGTGGAGAGCAATGGTAACCTTACAGGTGCCTGGGAGAAAACACGAGACCAAAGCTAGAAGTGGAGTAGACTACTTTTGTTTGTCGGGTGGAAACAGAAACTCATTCGGTCAACACTGGGTTGGACCATGGGACGGAAGTCTATCTGATTTGTCTGCGCGACATAGTATTAGACAAGTAATTTCACCCATTCTTCTCACCATTCTATGAAAAAGTGCATTCATATACCTACTCTGCCAAAAAATGTTATATCTCCGATTACCGATCGATGTTATTTCCTTCGGTTATTCTCCGAATATTATGTAAATATAATTATGCAATTAAAACGTTTTATTAGTATTTTAACAGTCAAAATTGAAATAAAAACACCCACAACATAAGTGTGTAAATGAATTTAAGAAGGGGACTTATGCCCTCTCCCCCAGCAAAGATGCTTCCACGAATTTAAATTATTAGATTTTTTTTCATTAAGCCACTATAGACGCTCCCATGAATTAAAAAAACGATGTTTTCATTTTTTTTTTCAGATCCAGGGGCTTAAACCTTAACCTCTTTAGCTCCCCCTGCCTCAGGTGTGATCGTAACTTAAAAAATTAAAATAATTTTTCTGATATCGGGGCTGAAGCCCCTCATACCCGAAAATGTCTCAAAATGCAAATCCGCGTGGGTGCACCTACGTCGATTACTCGTTCTAATGAGACTAAGAGGGTAAGTGATCGCTATAGTGCAAGTCATTTCCTACTGAAAAAGTCAACAACGGTAGAAGTGTCGAACAAATGGCCAAATCTAGATTTAACGTCGCTAACGGTTCCTACTATGCCTTCTTGTTTTGAAATAGGAGATACATTTTGATATGAACCATCCATTATTTTAACGACAAAGAATTCCGCATATGTGGGATATTTTGATGTCACTTAATGCTCCCGGTCGGGAGAGAGGGATTTAGAAGATTCCATAGAGTAAAAAGAGGAAAGATTCTAATCCTGCGGTACCACCCACCTCGGAATCCTACAAGGGCTGTATGGACTCTACGCCATTACTGACAGGGTCTATACACGCACAATCCGCTGAAGAAGTTTCCACCCTTTACGAGATTATCATTACACAGACGAACCCATCGCTTGGTCCTAAGCTGGTGACGAAGTCGAATCGAATTTAAATGTTGTTTTAGGAGAAACGTTTAGGTATAAAATATTGAATATTTAAGTATAAAAGAAAATTTTGAATATTGAAGGATTGAATTTAAACCGGTTGCTTTAGTTAAAAGACCCTGGCGGCCCCAAATGGTACGATTCGTATGATTTGTAATAGTAAAGAGTGAACTGCCAGTAGATTACACCAGGCGTCAGTACTGTTTTGTTGGTTCTTTGATGTGGATATGAGTTGTGATGGGTAGGTAGGTAGTAATATCGCACTGGAGCAACACACCAGTCTATGAGTTCTGATGGGGTAGGTAGTCATATAGTGGTTCCGGTCTATTTCCACACCAGATGCAGAGGTCTCTGCGGTGAATCTTCATACGAAATAAATCTTTCCGAAACGGCCTTTGTAGTGAGCTCTAGGGTGGAGTTGAGGAGCTTCATAAATATCTCTTTTGGTTTTGGTAATGGTAATTTTAGTTAACGTCGTACTAGAGCAACACAACGGGCTATTGACGACGGTCCGGAATCAGTCCCTTAAGGGAAAGATTCGAGGACAACACCTCGTAATTTTGAACCACGGTCAGATGACGAAGCAACACCTGAGCTGGCACCCCACTCTCCAAACTTCCACGCCAACCCAACGTGAGGACTTTCGGCCACGACAGATTTAAGGTGCACCAGCCGCCTCTACACCATACGTTTACAAACATCCATGCCCGGACCCGGATTCGAACCAGGAACCTTCCGATCTAGAGGCTAACACCTTAACCACTATACCGGTTGGTGGGCTCTTTTGGTTTTGGAAAAAACTTTTATTGTGTATGTGAACATTACTTGACGTTGTCTGTCGTGTGTTTAGCGCAGCTTGTCCAAAGGTGCCCCTTGCGACAAAAATACCTAACCCAACCAATCTTTCAAAGCTATGCTCATCATAGAGGAGATTTTGTCAAGATTGGTAGTGAAAAAACAGGACCCTCTTAAATTACACGCGTTTCTTAACGGGCGCCACAATTCAGCCCAAATCCATGCATTGTATGGATTTGACTGAAGGTTGAGGTTGGAAGGTATTAGGTGATTTAGGTTGCCAGGTATACATTTGCGGAAGTTTTTTCATGATCAAATTTGATATATCTGTGATATGTAAGGGTTAGACAAACTTTTCATAAATATTAAAGGCCCAAGGTGTTCAGGCTTAGTGCCTTTTCTGTACTATTTGTTCATTTGCAATATTTATTGCTCATGTTAGAGGATCATAAAGCAAACTATAAGAAAATCAACCCCCCCACCCCACCCACACACACAAAAATTGCCACCGTTGGTGAGTATTTTGTTGAAACTTATTTGGTTATTGCCAGTCTACCACAAAAACTGCTCTCGACACAAAACTCGAAAAAAAGTTATGTGACTGTTGCCGTAGAAACAAAGTTTAGGGCCATTTTCCATAGGAGATACTTACAGAATTGTTTTGAAGTTTGTTGTATTCGCGCACTCAATGACAAGCTAGAATCAAATTTGATGTAAACTTGCTACAAGATCCAATACTAGTAAAAACTGCATATTTTGAAGACTATTGAAGACGCCTATACTCAAAATGGTCAAGCACTTCCTATAGCGACCTCTACCACCCAGACTTAGTGTCGGGAGCAGATTTAGTGGTGAACACACTATAGTGCGAGTCCTGGGAGAAGGCAGTCGAAATTAGGTTTGTGGATTTCTGAGTAGAGCTGGAAACGCGTTAGAAGACTCTGAATTATGAACTAAAATCCACGCTAAAGACGCCATTTGGAAGTCAGGTTTAAATAACTACCAGTCCCCTAATTCGACAAAAAAAAAAGACTCGTCGCAAATCTACGGGGTTCAACTGCCTTCACTCGGGCGACCTTTATATTCATTGGTGATACTTTAATACTTAACCCCTCCCGTTCGGAAGGGCATACATATTAAGCAGCCTCCCTAAAATTAGGTGACTGCAATGGGCTCTGCCCCTAACAGCCATTCATGAATCAATTTTAATCCTTTCTCCTCCAGGTTACTTCCGGGACACTCGAGGGTCCTACAACGGGATGTTCTACGTGAACGGCATCATCTGCGCGTGCGTAGGACTACTGTGGTTGTTCGAACCCTACTTCGTGAGATTCTCTCCCAATGGAAAACGTGACAAGTACGAAGAACTCGTGAGAGACACGGAACTCGGATGAAGACCTTCGAATTCGACCAATACGATCAAGAATTTGTGCACCGACGTATTTTTCAACCTCGTCGCTCCCAGAGGTCCCGTTTTTGCGTCCATAAAAACAATGACTTTTTCCACCCTCGACTAAAGCGTATTCCGTAATTCCTGCTCTATGTACTCGTCTCTCTAAAATGTTCCGATGCTCCCCTAATGTTCTGTTCCAATATTTGAGAACCAATTTTCCATGGTCTTATTTCCGAGTACTAAAAAGGTTGTCTTTGAGCGTTTGTTATCCGATGTCGGATGACGATGATTATCCGATGTCGGAGACGTAATTAGCGGAGTGGTGGTGTTCAGGCATGGTCCTTTGTACATTGCGTCCGATTTTTATCGGAGAACTACGCCGTTTTCGTTTCATCAAATTGTATAAAACGATTTTATTCGACGTTTCTAGGAGCTTAATTAAAATTATAGTTAAAGTGAATAAGTACAAGAGTGTACCATTAAAAAATGAATTATTTTGTACTGGATGTACTTGGCGAAAACGTAGAAATTATACTCTTGGATTCATCCACTAATAGCCGAACGATATATGGAAAGTGCGTTTTATACAATGTTTTGTAAGTTTTAACACTCATTTTCGTATCGTATCAATAACTTAAAACGTGAGAAGCCGATTTCTGCGACTAAAATGCAGATGAATATGTAAACAACAATTATGGATTGCAAAGTACAGGTGCACAAGATATTTATAGGTCCGGTTTAGCTGACCGTCCGACAATTCAAAATGTCGGATAGCATTTTTGGTGGATCCGAAACTATCGGACGGTTTTGTGCAAGGTACCAATATAAAACAATGTAATTTGAACGTGTCCGACATCCGATAATATATCGGTGTGTGTATAAACGCTTTTATAACCTGCATTTTTAGTAGCTATATTCTGAACTGAATAAGTAGAGAAAACAATTTTGCCTGGAAGAAAGTAAATATCATGTGTGTGGACTCGTCAAGGCAACATCTGTCAATTTACATTGGACCTTATGGTCAAATTTCCTATCCAAACAATATCTGGAACGAAAACAAACACTTGTGGTTGCCAAACAATATGTAAAATAATTTATCGCCACTATGAAATTAGAAAATAATTATGATAATCTGACCACATAATTATAATAAACAAATCTGACCAGATTTTAGATGCTCAAGCTATATTTGTTTTAACTATATAGATATAATACTGAGTAATTAAACGATAAGCACAAACTCTTTCTTTTAAAGGAAGCAGTTTGTTTTGAATAGAAATGTCAATATTTATTTAGATGAAACAATCATGTTTAGATTCACATGTAACTCAAGAAATGAAATAAAACTTTATACATAAACAGTATTTGTCTTTCAAACGCCCATCAAATACATTATGGAATTCAAATGTTCTGAAATGTAAGCTTTAAATTATGTTGGGAACACTATGGCCAGGTTAGTCCCAAAATTGCAGCCAGTGGGGAAAATCTGGTTCTGTTGACATATTAAATTAATAAAAAAAAAACATTTAATATGGAATTAAAAACAAATTGAGTTTGATTAGAAACATGGTATCATTCATTGAGACTGGGTTGGGATAGTTCAAAGCACAAAACAATTTAATTTGCTTTTAAGGAATGTTACCCTTTTTACTACTTTTGATAACCTTATTGTAATAATTTTGGAATCCATCTTGGCATGAATTTTTGAATGAAATAAATTGCACAGAACCTGAAAAAATTGGCATTATCATGATTTAATGTTCTTTGTCAACCATGGTTTTTATGTACCATGTTGTATGCCACTGACTATTCTGATCACGTAAATATCCTAATGCAGCCATATGTTCAATAAATTTGAGGGATCCCTTCTCTATTTACCATTTTTCTCTGTGGTCAAGCTTCACATAATACATAACTGATAAGATCCTGATGATTGTTCCCAAATATCCAAAGACGAAACGGGATAATATGGACAGTTTGATTAATAATAAATGAAAAAGGTTACGCAGAAAGGGCTAGTTAAAGATTAACAAGACATAAGACTTTCGCTTTAGGGTCAATGTGGATTATGAACCACTACCAAATCAAGACCAGGATTTGAATCCAGAACCTGCTGAAATGAGACCATTTGACTATAGACAAGTATGCTGCTGAAATATATATATATGCCGGGTATTGTTTTAAATTTCAAGGCCAAACATTTTGCAATGAAAATTCTTGCATTACAATTGAATCTAAATTGTAGTTGAGAGTTGAAAACTTGTGTTAAATTTTTGAAGCAAAGCACTAATTATTAATATAAATTATGAGACAAAATAGTACTGAACAATAGTTCTAATTCAATACAGCTGCACAATAGCAATGAACAACCAGATTTAGAAACAGAAGTTTTGGAGCATTGAAGCTTCGTCACAGTGGAATCGCTTATCCATAGTACAGAAATGTTGGATATGATTGATGAATATGAAAAATGAGTATCAAACACACAAAATGCAACAAAAAATGGTATTAAAAGTGGATTAAAATAGACTAAATTAAAATTAAGACAGACTTATCAACAGTTTAGATATCCCTTTGAGAAACTACGTATAAAATTACGTAATGCCCTAAATTTTTAAAAAGTATCCCTATAAAGTTTAAAAGGTATGCCCTGTATTTTAAAACGTAACAAAGGACACAATCATTCCTAACTCAAGATCTAAAAGGCTGTAGCTGGCAACCACTTTGGGAGCATCGAAAATGTGGTATCTTGCTATATATCTTGCATCTATAGATAAAATATACCCAATAAAAATTAAAAGAATGACTAAATACGTTTTCAAGTCAAGTGTGGTGTTCATAAAAAGAAAAATCATCTTTTATGATCATATCATTTCATTTATCATATTATATCATTTACCAAAATTTAGATTTTACAAAAAAAAAAATTCTAAATAGAATTCCGTACATTGCGAATTTTTTAGAAAGTGTTGATTGGAATGTTTCTTACAATTCAGGGATAAAAATGGTGATAATGCACAATAAAGGGAAACATGCATGGCTATTTCTAACAGCTTTAAAATGGAAAAAGAATGTTGAATAAAAACACCAAACAACCAATATATTCTTATTATCTGGACATCAAAGACAGGTAAATGTATTAACCGTTACTATTGTCTGAGCGGGCGTTTTAACAAGCTTTGGGCACATCTGAATGATTTGGCAAAGTAGCCAGCATAGCCAGTTGGATATCATGACAAGAAACAAAAGACAAGGTCGTAAAGAAAAATTTGTTAACCAGTTTATTAAAGTTATACATTAAAAAACAAAACACAAGCTCCGCTGCTCGCCTTTCAAAAAACCTAAATAACTTATGGATCACATAATCTGGAAGAGTTTTTTCAGTTCCACCATTAACTGCCAATCTGTTTTCTGCAGGTCGTCACGGAAATGTTCTTTGCACATGTCGATCGATTGCCGCGAAATCTGAAACATAAGAGTAACATTAAAAATATGAAATCTCAGAGAAAATGTGTTAGAAAACTATAAGTGTGGATCAGAAAGCAATTGTAGTAGCTATGGGCATTTCATAGAAATTGGTAAGGTTTGTTTCTAATGGCTGGTCACACAATTGAACATGATTCAATTGGCACTACATGTGCAGATTTGTGAACTGCTTTGCATTACTCTGGTGCATACAATGGGGTGGATTCACATTATACATTGCACTATCACACATTCTAGGCACAACTCATTTATAGAGGCCATACATTTATTCCAAATGGGAAAACATCAGTGCCTTTGTCAGGATTCAAACTAGGAATATTTTGTTTCATAAGCCAGCATCCTCACCATTAGATCAATTGGTTCGCATTGGCAAGAGTTAACAGAAATATGACAAAATAAAAAAGCAAGCCCCTTTGTTACTTTTTATGTTTATACTGCATCCAAAAGGGGTTTTAAAGTTATATACATGAATAAAGATTAAGTGTTCAAAGCTAATACAGGGTGGCAACAAAATCCTTGAAAAAAAGTTCCCTGATATTTCCATGATTTCCCTGACAGTCTCACAAACATTTCCATGATTTAACAATTCTCTTAAGAAATGTTGTGATCCATGATTGATATCGATATACAGTATCCACACAACACTGTTTTTAAATATTTAAGGTCAGAGGGTGTAAAAGGATAATTCTTCACAAATATTTTTTTTTTTTTGTTATTGTAAGGGTTGGAACCCTTAATGGAACTCTTATAATTGCAATTTTTAAAAAAATGGAGAAAAAATTCAAAATATTTTGATTATGAACATTTTACACCTGACCCTACATTATCATACTATTCATTAAAACCAAATGCAAATATACATAAAAAATTCTACAAAAATGTAATTGCAAACAAAAATAATTAATTTAATGCACAAAAAACATAATAAGTTACAAAAATTTAAAATTGTATACCACCAGTTGTATCGCTAGCCTCACGGCGGCAAGACGCTGCAGCCACAAAAAAAACGGCTGTGGCGGTTTTCTCGGTTTTTAAAAATTACGACGCCATGGTTCTTTATTCTAATTACAATTTTGGCGAATACGATTTATTCAATTCTCAAAAGTACTAGTAATAGTGCATCTCTAAATAGGACAAACGATAATGGTAGCCGTTTAAGCTGTCCAAATTTCCCTGATTTTTTGTAAAATTTGGAAATTTTCCCTGATTTTTCCAGAATTAAAGTTTCCTGAGAATTCCCTGATTTCCCGGTTTTCCAGGTTCGGTTACCACTCTGTAATGGCTTTCATTCTGTTTGAAGTTGACAATCCACAAGCTTTCACATACTATAACCAGAACAATATCATAATTTTTATCAAGATATTGTGTGAGATGGTGAAACTATTTCCCATCAAGGTTGCCACATTTTGCATGATTAATGTTTAAATGCTAAATTTGATTTGTTTATTTTAATTATTGATAACTTTTTTATCATTATGAAACAAACAAACAAACTGCTATACTTGTCCTGAATAGTGGCAAAATAAATTATGACTATAATTAACATGAAATATCAGTTAAATTGTACATCAAAACACTATTTTGTTCTTTCTCCTGGTTTTACCTTTAGGTTAATTTTAAAATAAAAGCAAACAAGCTCATGTATACTTGTATATGGGCAATCAAGTTAGTCTCAAGTATAGGAGTTGGCCCTTATGAGTGCTTCAAAGGTTTCTTCTCTTACCTTGCTCACAAGGAGATCTGTGTGGTCAAAGTGACGTCCGTACATCTTGGGTGCTTCACCCCCGCTGGGCTCTATCTTGATGCACACTTCCTGACCCTTGCGAGCATTCTCGACTGGTTTGTGGTTCACTTCGATGGTGGTCACGATTCCAATCTCTAGGAACTACAATGAAACATACATCATTTTAACTAAATCATTAAACATTGGACTAAAATGCTTTAATAATTTGCAATGACTAAAGCTAGGATTTTGCATGTTTTTTAGCAAGACAAACGTTATTAAAGTGAATAGAAATGGTGTTTCCCAAAAATCCCTTGTTGGGTATTAAGGATAATAAAGGTGTTTAATTTCAGGAAGTAAGGTTGTTTTTTTTTGTTTAGGTCAATTAGTATTCATTAAAACCCTTTATTTCAATTTAATGACAGTTTTAACTGTTACCATTTGGAACCAATTAAAATTACCAATTATTAATGACATGATTTTCAAAAAAAAATTTCAATACACGATGCTTCATACTAATAACATGAAACAAAAAAAAATTGCAGCTTTTGTAGGACAGTAGGAATTCTTCAATAACAGTCAGCAACTCTCCTCTTGAGTAGTTTCAAATGAAATTACTGCATGGATCACATGTTTAAAGCAAAACAAAAAGCACTGCCTTTTTAAGGTCTATTTTCATTTTTATGTCTCTTTATTAAAGATAAATGTGGATAAATACTCTAAAACGAAATATCCAGTTTCCCAGCAAATTTAGTTCTAAAAAAATCAGTTACCAAACAATCATCGAACATCAAACAATCAATTACTGAGAAAGGTGATAAGCGGTTTTCTATTCCAGAATCTTTCTAAACTTAAGTGACTGTGATGATAGCAGCGTCATACACAACATTTCATTTCAGAATCCATATGTGACACCTGGATGGTAGGCATTGAACTATATACATTTTTACTGGGCAATGCAGCTTGTAAGCTGATTAAGTTTAAGTCTTTCAGAGCAAATATTAAGACTGTTTAAGAACCTTTAACCTTTACACTTAGAATTTTTCAATCTTCTCACTGAACGGCTTTCGCATGCATGTCCGAGCCCCCTTACCTAATTACCTAACTTGAGCGATAGAGCCTTGAGTAGCATTTACGATTGACACTTTCCTTTCATAGTATCGTGTGGTGTATCGTTTGGCATGAGATGGATATCAACGGAGTGACCTTCTCCAAAAATTTTACCACAAAGCGTTCACACCTCACGGTTGACTGGGTAGGGTATAAAGGTGAAAATTAAGAAATTTTGTAAGTGGCCCATGGCCACTGAATTTGTTTAATTCAGTGGCCACTTTCGAGCTTTCACATATTTTGTAGAACACACACACATTGTGTGTGTGTCCAGACTTTTTCTTCTTTTTTTTTTAAATTTTTTTACGGCGCACAGAAAAAGAAAACGTAAAATCGGAGATTCACCTGCATCACGCAAATTAATGTTTTTAAGAAGGTGTGGCGACTGTAGCAAAATTTGTAAGTCTCCACATTCAAACATTCAGTTGCCACGTGGCAACCGTTTATTTTCACCTTTAGTAGGGAACTGAACAAAAGGAGGAACCCTCCAGAAGGTCAGTCGCTGACAGCTCGTAAATGGTGATCGATGCCAGTGGTCACTTAAAAAGGGGAATAACATCCACAGTATACAGATCTATACCATGCCACTGGTGTAAACGAAATCTTAGTGGTAACAATTGTCTATCTGCTACAGCGTAGAGGTTGAAAACAAAAATGAAATATCAGTCTACTTAAGGCCTGAGTGAACCCTGTACAAGAACACAATGGACCGTAATGTCTTTTATCATCACCAGTCCAGAAAATAAACATTGAGCTCACCTCCTTGGAAGGAACACAGAGTGGTGTCCCATCCTTTAACACACCAGCTTCCACTGAAACACCAACAACAATGGGGTCTCTGGAATTAAACACAAACTGTGGTAGTATCTTCAGTTTGCAAGGAAACACAGCAGCGGCTTTGAACGTCTCACGGTTCTTCTCCTTTATTTCAGTCCTGTACTTGACGAAAGCATCGAACAAGTGGTAGATGATGTTCGCATGGAATATCTTGATGCTCAGGGTGTCTGCAAGCTCTTGAGCCTCGCGCTCGATCTTCACATCAAATGCAAGGATAACTGCATACCTGATGGGGGAAATCGAACATAAATTAACACTAGAACAGCGTGCACTTCCATTACCTTAAAACACCTGCCAAGTGTTGTTTCGATAGCAGTGAACAAATTTTATAAAATAGCTTTATCTATAGGGGATAGCCCATCTTTTATGTTAGTTGAATTTAAAAAAAAGCTTTTTGTACAATATTTTTCAAGTTTATGATTGTTTATGCCATCAAAAAATGCAGCAAATCAACTGTCAAACTCATAAAACTGGTCCATTTCAACCTTTGAAATAGGGTTTCAATTCATTTTAGGTCAAATAAACGAATGAAGCACTATTAAAATAATTGTGGTTTCAAATGTGTTTAGTTTGCTGCTTGTGTTGTCATTTTTTGATAAACTAGGGGGCTCAGCCCCATGTTCGCTTACGCTCGCCAACCCCCGGGGATTGCTACGCAATCCCATTAGGTTTGCTTCGCAAACCAACACTCCTTTTACATATGCCATTTGGTTTCCTTCGCAAACCAACATTCCTTTCGCACAGTGAAACTATCTGAATAATTTGTATTATCCTAATTTCACTTTCCGGTCCATGACGTCACAGCGAGGGCTTCGCAACCTGCTCGCCGACCCCCGGGGATTGCTACGCAATCCCGTTTCGTTTGCTTCGCAAACCAATACCTCTTTCGCAAGTGATTTCACTTATTTTTACTTTAACACTTAATGCACCCTAAACTAATAGCCGCATCAGTAAAAAATCTTCTGCATCTTGTTCCCTGTACAATTTTAAGTAAACCCTGTTAATCTAAAAACTTTACGATCTGTACTTTGTACTTTCTCGGTAAACCGTCTGAAAACAGAGGGAAAAAAGTGAGCCTTTTTCCTCGCCAAATAAAAAGAAATCGTTTTCATGACAATTGGTGCTATGATAAATTTGATATCTTGCAAACCCAATATATAAATACAACCCTCCGCGAAATAAAACACGTTTTTTAGTCAAAAATAATACATTATCAAATATATTATTAATTTAAGAATCGATTTCACTTTATAACTTTCTTTGTTGGCCTCGAATTTTAGGTTGAGTTAAAACATAAAAATAAATATTCCCAAAGCCAAAGGAATACCAATTCGTGATGAGCAGATTTTTGCTTTACGACACATTTATTTCAATACGAGATAATTGTTTCAACCAAAAACTGAATAAAACTTTTTTCATAATTATATTTTCAACTCAGCAATGTCATTTTATTTAAAACTAACTGAATAACCTGATGTTGCTCGGGTTACAAATATGACCACGACAGCTAAAATATGACTGCAACATTTCCCTGTGTTAACTCAATTACACAAACCCTGTAGAACGTGTTTACTTGTCCATGTCCATTCATTGCAGGAAAACAAAAAGCGAGCTTTTTTCCTCGCCAAATAAAAAGAAATCGTTTTATGGCAATTGTTGCTACCATAAATATGATATCTGACAAACCCAATAGTCAAAACTACAACCCTCGTCTGCGTGAAGAACCTGCCATGCGAACTGAAAAATACGAAATTTGTGTCACCAACTTTTGATTGCATCCAATTTATTTATCAACCAATTTTTAAAATAATTGTACTGTAAGAAAGAGAACATTCTGAGGTATACTGCAATATTTTAAAAATTAAAAACTAATAGTAATACGATATAGATATGACAGTTTTAGTTTTGTATCGGAAATTATGATCTGAAAGTTCCGAAAAGTGTATGACCCACTTTTAATTGCATCGATTTTATTTATTAACCAATTTAAAAAATAATTGTACCATAAGAAAGAGTGTAATGTAATGTATTCAGTGATGTTCTCAAATTTAAAAAATTATGTTTTTTTTCTGTAGATATAACTGTTGTGACAAAAAGTAGCGAAAGTATCCAAAGATTCCGAATTTTGTATCACCAACTTTTGATTGCATCCAATTTAATTATTAACCGATTTCAAAAAAAATAGTACCGTAAGAAAGAGTACATTCTGAGGTATACTGCTATATTTTAAAAATTAAAAAATAATAGTAATAAAATATAGATACGGCAGTAACAAAAATGTCCTGATTTTTCCCGAATTTCAAAAAAATATTATCAAAAACCAAATTGAAATAAAAAAATAAAAAAACTCGACGAGCTGCAAAAATTTACGTTGAGAGGTACTCTTAAAAAAAAACTCACGACTAAAGACTGAAAATTTGAATGTGTTTTGCTCACTCGCGGAAGAAATTTCCCTTCTTCAACTTTAACACTTAATAAAACCTAAACTAATAGCCGCATCGGGAAAAAATCTTAATAATTATCCAGGGAATACGATGAAGAACAAAGCATGTTAATTTCATTTTTTTCCGATGAGTACTTTCTCGGGAAACCGTCTAAGAATCAAGCTTAACAACATATTTTTCAATCCTGCTGCGGCGGCGGTAACTTTTTTTTAATATAGAGAGATAAGACCTATTTAGACAGAAATCTGCAGACCTTTTAGAAAAATTTAAATGAAAATTTTTTTCGTCGAAACCGTCTAAGAATCAAGCTTAACAACATATTTTTCAATCCTGCTGCGGCGGCGGTAACTTTTTTTTAATATAGAGAGATAAGACCTATTTAGACAGAAATCTGCAGACCTTTTAGAAAAATTTAAATGAAAATTTTTTTAGATTGAGTTACACAAAAACTTTCTGCTGTGTGCTTATAGTGTAAAATTATTAAAAAACACAAGAAATTGTCAAAATCTGACACAAAAAAATGCTTAAGTGAGAAAGTGACAAACATGATGAAACATGACAAAATGAAGCCAACGGACATTCAAGATTAGTGCCGATTCAAAATAAATACTAATTCATAAAATTCCTCAAACCCTCCCTTGACTTGAAAAAAAAATTTTATGAGCATTAAAAACCAAGATTAAAATCAAATATGAATTTTTTTTTTAGTTGTAATTTTTTTAACCACTAGGGGGCTCTGCTTATGCTCGCCAATCCCATTTGGTTTGCTTCGCAAACCAACATTCCTTTCGCAGAGTGAATCTCCTTGACAGCGAAACAATCTGAATAATTCATATAATCCTGATTTGACTTTCCAGTCCATGACGTCACAGCGAGGGCTTCGTCTCCTGCTCGCTTACACTCGCCGATCCACAGGGATTGATACGTAATCCCGTTTGGTTTGCTTCACAAACAAAGACTCCTTTCGCAAGTGATTCACTTTTTTTTACTTTAACATTTAATGCACCCTAAACTAATAGCCACATCAGTAAAAAAAACCTTCTGCATCTTGTTCCCAGTACAATTTTAAATAAACTGTGTTAATGTCTTAATTTGATGATCCGTGCTTTCTCAATAAACTGTCTGAGAACATAGTGAAAAAAACGAGCCTTTTTCCTAGCCAATTGAAAAGAAATCATTTTTATGGCAATTGTTGCTACGATAAATTTGATATTGGCAAACTCGATAGTAAAAGAGGCAACCCTCATTTTTGTGAAGAACATGCAGCGAGATGTAAAAAATACGAAATTTGTGTGACCAACTTCTGATTGCATAAAATTTATTTATGAACCAATTTCAAAAATAATTGTACTGTAAGAAAGAGTACATTCTAAGGTATAATGGGATATTTTCAAAATTAAAAACTAATAGAAAAATATATAGATACGACAGTTTTAGTTTGGTGTTGGAAATTACAATCTGAAAGTTCCGAAAATTGTGTGACCAACTTTTGATTGCATCGACTTTATTTATTAACCAATTTAAAAAATAATTGTACCATAAGAAAGAGTACAATGTAAGGTATTCAGTGATGTTCTCAAATTTAAAACATAGTAGTATTAAGCTGTAGATATTACAATTTTAACAAAAAGTAGCAAAAATATGCAAAGATTCCGAATTTTGCGTGACCAACTTTTGATCTCATCGAATTTATTTATTAACCAATTGCAAAAATAATTGTGCCATAAGACAGAGTACATTCTGAGGTATACTGCGATATTTTTAAAATTAAAAACTAATAGTAATAAGATATAAATATAAGTTTTTTTAAAAAATAACGAAAATGTCCCAATTTTTCCGAAATTCATAAAAATATAACAACACAAGAACCAAATCGAAATTTAAAAAAAAACTCGATGAGCTGCAAAAATTTACATTGAGAGGTACTCTTTAAAAAAAAACTTACAGCTTAATACTGAAAATTTGTATGTGTTTAGCTCACTCACGGAAGAAATTTTGTTTTTTCAACTTTCGACACTTAATAAACCCTAAACTAATAACTGCATTAAAAAAAAAATCTTTACAATTGTCCAGGGAACACGGTGATGAACAAACCATGCCAATTTCATATTTTCTGATCAGAACTTTTTAGGGAAACAGTCTAAGAATCTAGCTAAACAACACAGTTTTCAATCCTGCGCTGGGATGGCAATAACTTTTTTTTTTAATATAGAGAGATTACAGCATACAAATACTTTATCAGTAAGTTATGGATGGGGAGATTAGATCATCTTAAAATTTCATGACTAAATACTTAACAATGCATTACAATATTAAATCAATCCAACTCGAGGAGAACTTTAAAATACTATTCTTTGTGCATTATTGATTTTGTATTTTAATCGCTTTTATAGAATGCAGGAAAAACAATATTTGACATTATTTCAATTTTTGGTTGCCAAGCCAATGACAGTGATATGTTAGAGCATTATTAAAAGCGAAAAGGCCTTTAAGTAAACAAAGGCATTTAGAGCCAGGGGAACCCCGAAATTAATACTTTATGACACAATTGGCCAACCCAAATCTAATATTTAGACCCACTTAAAAAATGACTGGGTCCTTTGTTTCCTTCAAAAACTTTTTTCATTGATTAATTAATTTATTTTAAAATTAAAAAGCTGACTAATTTAGAAAAATTGAATAAAATATTATACTAGAGAAAAAACATACCTTCCAACCATTAAATTCTTTTTTCATTTCCCAAATGCTTTTACAGTAATGTATGAAACAATGCTGTTATTTTTTAATGATCAAGTGTTCCAGATATAACTTTCCTAATAATCAATAAATATTCTGCCTTGTGGGTTTATGCTAAGGTAAAACCATAAATATAAAAATTGCCAGTTTTTGGTTTATGATCTAATACGGACAGTTGTTTTCGTCAAATTTCTGGTTATCTTATTTTTTATTTCTATTTATGTTTGTGGCTTTTAAAAAAACCCGCAAAAGGCGACAGGCTGAGTCAAAAACCGTTCTTGGGTTGGCCAATCCTGCCTGGGATAGAACAGCAGCTAATACAAAATATGCCAGCCTCGGTGCACTATTTTGACAGTCTTATTTGAAATTACTTACGTAGGATCATGTTCCAACATAGCTGATGCTTTCATGACATCCTTCTTGGTCACAGGTCCTATTCGAACGCCAGAAACCTGGAAGAATCAGGTTCTTAACAAATAGATGTATTACAAGTAGTATTTAAATAGCAAATGTTCAGCTCTAAACTGAAATAAAACTCTGAGTTATATTGTATACCCTTTGAGTATAATATAGTAAGTTTAGTATGGGAGAGTCACCTAAGGAATTATTTTTAAATGATTACTTCCTAAGGTACATGTGACTTTATGTCAGGACTTCCCAAGTTCATATCAAATTCATCCTAAAAATATTATATTTTGACTAAAATATCAAACATAACAGAGGTCTGCAATGAAAAAGCTGTTTTTGTTTCTTTGTGAGATTTTAATGTGATTTTAATGTAATTTTGAATGAATAATTCGAAATTGCAAACTATTTTTCGCCACCATGTTAGGATATTTCACAATAGGGAAAATTTATTTGAAATTGTACTTTTCATTTCAGATTTATCCTACACAAAATTGAAGGAAATAGTGACTAAACAAAACATTTAAAACTATACTCTTCCTTTAAGGTTGATCCAATACAAAATTGAAGAAAGAAATATTCACTGAGCAAAATATTTGAAATTATACTCTTCATTTAAGGTTTATCAGATACAAAAATATATATATATATATATATATATATATATATTGACTAAACAAAATTTTAGAAAACATATCTTATCAGAGTATGAAGCGGTCATGAATGTGAGAGATTGACACCTGGATTTCATTCAAAGAGATAAGATCCAAAAAGAAATCAAGGCAAAAGGTCCCCTAGGTATTAATGACATGGAAAGGAGATACAGACACTTATATTTTCGCATGATGGCGGATTACAGTTGTGTGATTTACAGGACTGGAAGCAGTATACAAAGGTTGTGCCACTAAATACTGTTTTGAATATTAAAAAAAATCAAGTGAAAAAAATTAACTCATCTAATGCAAGATATTAATCCCTTCACACTATTTTCCTTTTAGATGAGAAAAGCAAGCGATATTGGTAATAAAAATATAGTGATAATTTAAATAATAGTACCTTCTCCACCAAATACATTGAAAAGGAACTTGAAATCAGTTTTGTTCAAAAATGTGACATGATCGAAATACTTTTTAATTTTTTACTATTTTCATGAGTAAAAAAAAATATCCTAAAAAATTTCAACTTTTCTGAAGTTAAATTTTGCAGACCTGTGTTAAATGTTAAAAATAGATATTTATAAGTTGAGAAAATCAAAACATAACTGGCACTAAATCTAAAATATGGAAATAATTTCATGAACATTTCAGAACCCTTTTCCAATAAATTTTCTGAGCGTAAATAGCTTAAAGAGTGAAAACGTAAATAATTCAAACAAAGGGTCCTTACAGGAATCTTCGATTCTGTCAAAAATTCCATCAGGGCTTCCAGAGAGCCCAGCGTAGAGGTCTGGACATAGGCTCCGGTCCCAGTGACTTTGATGGAGTTCATGGTATCTCGGAAGGTAGCAGCCACTTCTTCCTGAAAACAGAAGCAAACATGAAAACATGTTAAAATATTCAACAAGATGCAACCTGATTAACTGTACATGTACATGACAGCCAAACAGAAAACATCGATATAGCAAATTTAAAAAATTACCAGCCATTTTGTATCCAGAAACATTTTTGAATAAGCAAAACGATAGAAAACAAAAATAAACAACAACAATTTGTTGTGGCTTTCACAAGTAATAACGTCATCACTTGCAACTAAACACATGAAATCAGAAAGGCTCTTGCTGATTTAAGCATTCACTGAATATATGAAGAAAGATTTTTTTTTAATTGTCTTTTGTTGTTCCAAATAGGAGTTTTGTAGTTAAAAATTCCACAGAATTCATTCTTGATTATCCACAGAATTCAGTGGTGCAATAAACGACAAGTAAATTCAACGAATTATCCGCAAAATGGCTTAAGAGGCACAAATCAACACGAAAATGTCTTTGAACAATTTTATTTACAAAGTGTGTGTACTGTGAATATACATACTATTATGAATTAATAAACCGTAGATTTCTGAACTTAAGAGCTTGTTTATTTACTTATTCACAAAAAAATCAGTTAACTGTTTTTTATTTGAGATTGAACTTTTTTTCAACAACATTTTGTCACAAAGTGGCTGTTGATAACCAGGAGTTAACTGTATATAGAAATATAGAATAGATAGGTTTACTCCATAAAAACAGATAGACAAGTCAGTTGAATGTCACACACCATGAGAATTTTGGTTTCGTCTGGCCGCTTCGGAATGAGCAGGGGGAGCCCTGCAATGGCCTTGTCCAGGTCCTTCCCACAGATCTTCACTCCTTGGGCACCTTCCACTTCTCTGTGCTCGATGAACTGCGTCTGTAAAGAACCACAAAGCATCAGCCACAAGTGGATATGAATGATTATAATAGAAGAATTTTTTTTAATTGCACAGGGGCACTTAGACAAATATGTCTATTAACCCCCATGTATAACTATGTGATGCATGAAGTTAGAGCATTGAATAAAAATAAAGGTAAAAAATATCACAATTCAGGGTTACCACACTATTTCAGAAATAAAATTCCAACTTTTCCAGGTTTACCAGTCAAATTTTTTACAAAATTCCAGGTCCTACTAAAGCATTTCAGGACATTTTTAAGGTGAAAAACCAAGAAATAACTAAGCATTCAATACCCATCAGTAAAAACCAATTTAAGAATTATACACTGTAAAAATGATACATAAAGCATGAGTTTCTTTATGAGTTAAATATAAGTAGATGTTTCTTTCAAATCAGTTGAAAAATTCTATTCATAAAATAAAGTGATACGAAACTGTGTACAAATCTTACTGGCTACTTTTCTCTAAAGTGTCTGAGAAGCCATGATCAATCATCTTTCAGGTCATTGAGGCAATTTTCCAGGTTTTAGATGAAAATGTGTAATTTTCACTGTCAATTTTGGAGAAAAAAAAAATTTCTGACAATTCCAGGTTTGTCTTGACCTGGGAAACCCTGAAGATTCCAGCTGCTTCAAAAGTTTACGAGCATTCCAATAGCAGACGCCCTCCCCTGTTAATGAATAACATTCTAAAAGGTGATAACGGTTTACATCTCAGTCATCCCTCTCCATAGGACACATTTTAGATATACATACAATGTAAATGCTTGGCTTAGAAATCATGCCCTGTTAATCTACAAGTTGCAACCACTATATAGTGGTGGATGGGATGTAGTAAATGGATAATCCCTCTTTCGGTATTGTGCTCTCAACCACTCTGGATTCATATCTGTGTCTTTAAATTTTATATATAATTATTCAAACTATAGATCCAGAGGTATATATTGTTGACAGGTCTGAAAGGTGTTCGTTTTGGACAGATGGTCTGCCATCTCCATTTCATAAATATCAGAGATGGTGTCTATTGCAGAATAACCTTAAGCCCCTGAGACGCTAGGGTCTGAACAATTTCTGCCTTTCCGATGGACTCGAGAATCCCAAACGCTTAGTCAGAATTATGGGGGTCGAATTAGATAAGATTACCACTTTGTCAACTTGATCACACTTCTCAATTAAATATTCAAAAATGCATTCTTTGTTGCCTCAATTTCACCATCGAAATGAGTGGTGTAGAAAATGAAAAGATCCAAGAGGATGCCAGCTCCCGCATTTCCATCAAACAAGAGACAAGATGTGTCAGCATAGACATTCCACTCTGATTGATAATAACTGAAGGGGTGAGTGGAAGATGGGGTTATGTGACCTTTGTTTACATTTTGGGATTATCATAGTTTTGACTTTGCCTAGGAGTGAAGTATGGCATGCTAAAAATACATGTAAGAACCACTATGCGGATACTAGGCCTGGACGATGTATCGATACATCGTGGAAAACCGGTTTGAGGTTCACATCGTCATATCGGTTTCGCGATTTTCCCAATGACGATGTATCGTGATATATCGGTTTTTCCCGATGTCACACAGCCATTCCCAGAGCACTGTCACGATTTCGATATTTTCAAATCGCATGCGCGATATCGCGGTTTTTTCCGATCTCACGCAGCCAATCCCAGGGCATCATCACGGTTTCAAACGATGCCACGCAGCCAATCCTAGGGCATCATCACGGTTTCAAACGATGCCACGAAGCCAATCCCAGAGCATCATCATGGTTTTCCGGTGTCACGATGTTCGATGCATCGATGTTTTCATAGCGCATGCGCAATTCATCACGATTCATCGTGAAAAACCGTTGTTGACATCGCCACATCGGTTTCCCGATTTTCACATTGAGTTGCCAAACTAGTATTTCATGGTTTTCCGGTATCACGATTTTCGATGCATTGATGTTTTCATAGCGCATGCGCGATTCATCATGAAAAAACGTTGTTGACATCGCCACATCGGTTTCGCGATTTTCACGTTGAGTTGCCTAATCAGTATCTCATGATTTTCCGGTGTGAAATTTCGCGGCGTTGATGATGGCGTGTTATTTTAGCATCTTTGGGGGAAATTTGGGTTTTGATCGACGCAACGATTCCGATGTTTATTTATACGGTACTTAGATTTTCGATGCCGCAATAAAAGGCTGACTAATGGTATTTTTTTGTATTGTTAATTTTGCGATTTCTGCGCTGATTTTTTTTTTTTGTAGGGAATAAGTCGACACAAAGATTGAAATTTAAAAATTTCAAACTGTGAGAGAGCGAATAATTGTACTCGTTTGCTGAATTTATCTAGGTAAGCGTTGTATTACGTTTTTTAATTAGTTAATGGGTTTTTTTTGCTTAAAAATACTTAAAAACAAAATAATTTTGCAAAATCTGTGAATTTTAAAGATGTTTCCATTTTTTTTTTAATTAATGAGGAATTTCTTAAAATCATTTGTGTCCTGATGATGACTTTTGTTTCCAGAATTTTTTTGCTTTTTACTATGCATAAAATGCATGGTTAACATCACGATGTATGGTGATATCGTGATGTTAGAATGCCGATGTATCACGATGTCAAAATTTGAACATCGCCCAGGCCTAGCAGATACTTACACCACCAATCCCAAACTCCTTCCAGCTCATCTAGTAAAAGTACTGATGACTTTGAGGACGAATATCTCTAAACTACAAAAATGTCACTTGAGAGGACAAATGAGCTTAAAACTGATTTGCAAGATAAAAATAAAAAACAGAAAATATGCAATAATTACACTAATAAGGCTTTGTGATAACAATTCACAACAGCAAAAGAACATATCTTTGCTGCAGCGAAAGCTTGGGAATGTTTGTACATGATTATTTTAATGAAACGCCTCCAAATTTCGTGATTTTCTCACAAAACAAACAGATTTTTCTTCTGAAGAACAATTTTTCCGGGCAAAAGATTCGTAAAATCTTGAAAACTGTAAAGCGTTAATGTCCCCACTTTACAAAAATGAGAGAATCCCAAATTGAATAAAAAGGCTGTTAGGATGGAATGGTTAAGTTTACCTTTATCCTCAGTTCCTTCAGTGGCTGAGGCATGAGGAGGGAACGTATTTGAGAGGAAACAGGTCCATCGTACCCTGCAAACACAATGGTGTCTCCTTCCCTCAACCGACCATTCACCAAGATGGCATCCATGGTGTGTCCCAATCCACTGATAGCTTTAACCTGATGGAAGACAAAACATTTATCATTTGAAAGCGTAAACTAAAAGTAAATACACAGATAAAGTCTTGTCAAATATCAAAATCTTCAAAAAATTACCAAAAAGAGATGAAAACAAAGTAATAAAACATGTCAATAGCTATTTCATTTAAGAGAAATGTCTACTCTCATCAGGACGGAAGCAAAAAATGTTTAGTGCCCTAATATCCTTAAGTCTGATCTTTTTTCAGCAACATTATTTTAAACTACTCAACCATTAAAAGCTTAAAAAAAATAACCAATAAATATGAAAACAAGAATTTGATGATAGTGGGTGGTCAAAATAGCTATTGACATTGCTTATCATTGTTTTCATTTTCACTGGTCATGTTTTGGGGCTTTCAATATCTTTGACTAGGATACAAACGTCAACATTTAAAAGATAAGAGAGTACTATAAATTTGAATTTTAAAATTCATTGAAAGGTATCAGAGAACCTTATGACCAGGAATTGTACTGGGGCCTCTTATGTTACACTGTGTCCATAACATGGTATAATCTGATAAATATCTGTAATTAAAAAAGAAATGTGTTAATGCAAACAAAAGATATCCTAATTTTCAACCAATCAGGAACATGTTTGAAAAATCAAGTGATTTCAGTCATTTGATTCATCACATAAGCCTGGATTGAAGAAAACTCTATTACTGCCCTGACCTCACCAATCGCAATGAAACTCTACTCATCTATTGCACTATAGTATTCCAGCTTCCAGGATATGTTGGGGAGCCTAAAGATCACCATCTGGGATGTATCAACCGACCACTAGTCATTAAAACTTTTCTGAGTGGATCTGTTTGTAGTGATTATGTAGAGGATTTTCATCTAGATGGATTTGAGAGGTCTACAATAACCTGGTTGATGCAACCATTCCTTGATTGTCGATGAGAAATGGAAGAAGAGATTACCTGAAACCTGATCACTCAGAGAGATGTTGTATGGATTTTGGTAGCTACACCCCTGGATCTAGAAAATGCTAGGACGGATCCAAAAGATCTGATCACCAAAATGGGAGAACAAGCTCTCCTTTTGGTCTTCCACCAATAATTCCAATAAAGCACCAATGCAGTGAAGGACATGAAGGAGTTGCAAGAGAGGCAGTAATGGTGCAAGATAAAAAAATCTTGTCTCTGCTCAGAAAAACAGAAAAAACATGGTTTTGGGATACCCACTTCTGAGTCATGCCAAAGAAATTTGCAATGATCTGGGACCACCAAACTGAAGGGATCGTCTACTGCAAAGGAAACTGACCAACCAAATAATACAAAGGTTACACCCCCTTTATTTCATTGCTCCAAAAACAGCTAAGAGAATGTAACTCTTACATTAATCACCCAGACCCCTGTAACACTCTAAACGCAGCTTCTCTGATCAAGATGACATAAAGCAGACAGCAGGCATATTCAAGAATTCCCTAATTGGAGATCATAAAACTCTTTTCAAATGATCAAATGTCCACAACTAGCCCTAGAAGTACTATTACAGCACTCCATTTGACATTACATTGGTCATAAAGTTTTGGGCACCTGACATAAACCCTCTTCGTCTGACGTTACACTGATATTACGATCTCTTAAATCTCAAGACTTCTGAGAACACTCATCCATCGACAAGTGGTTTTCAGCTGAAAGACGCTGGAAATTGCAAGAGACCATTGAGACCTGAGAGGGCGAGGACACACTCGCTAACCTCTGCCGAACCTATCTTGTCCCTAAATATCTGTAATTTTGCTGTACATATCTGCAAAGCTGTAGGTTGTTAGAATAAATGTTGTAGTGGCGAAACCCAAAGACCTTGTTCTTTTACGCTAGCATTTTCTGTCATCGTACCATTTCATCCAGTACATCCCCCTTGATTTCTTTAAGAATAAATCTTAATCTTTTAAATTCCTTTAAATAATGCAATTAAAATTGATGCTAAATGTTTCTTTTTCCTTGAAAGCCTTAGTTTCTAATTCACCCACTACCATTTAATTTTATTGAATTATATTTTCAAACCAAGTAGAAGCAACAGATTCAAGGACCATTTATGAATAGGTAAAATAAAGATGTCTCACCTCCAACACAGTGGCCTGCAGCTCATCTGAGAACTGGATACGTTTGGCCATCATGGTCTGCGTAAGTTCCACGATGAGGGCCATCAGGTTGCCCATGCCCTCCCCAGTCAGTGCAGATGTAGGCACCATTGAGATGTATGATCTGGGGTCCTGGTTCTCATAGTACAGGACGGCATTCAGCGACTGCAGAGGAAGCAGAGCATTTTAGCAACAGAAAGCATGCATAGCAACACATAGAACATCTCTGTATGCCGCAAAAAAAAAATCATTTTTATGTAATATTTAACTGTAAATTTTTCATGATGAAAACAAATAAATTGAAAAAGGAAACCATACAGGGCTATTTTTAACAATATTCCAAATCGCACTATACTTGATTAAAAGGGAGTCTATATATCGAAGGGGTAAATATTAAAATACTATTAATGAGAGGGGTATATATTATCAGCACTAGACCAGCCAGCATTCTTGTTACTCTTGAACACATGCAAGGGTCATTTAGAAACAGGTAAACAAATTGTGTATTATTGTTTTAAAATCTAGCTGGTATGGCTACTATCTTCCACTTTAGTTAACTAAATCTTTATTTTACACCATTTTCATAAGCTTATGATTATTTACGGCAGAAAAATGCACAGTAAATTAATCGTCAAACTTAAAATAAAAATGAAGCAATGAAATATAGAAAAGAAAACCTGAAACTTGTTTTGACAACACAATATTTACGCAAATTTTAGCTTTAATTAATCACATTAATACTGCATACAGACATTATTTTAAATTGACAGAGAAATAAGCAATTGATACAAATGAAGAATATGGCATCACTTGAAAATTGCTCACATTGAAAATAAAATCCATAAGATATTTTTTCCATCTAAGAGACCAGAATGAAGTAGTTTTCTCCGAAGACTTCTAATAAATATGGATGATGTGGCAGGTATGCAATCACTGAATCCATAATAGAGAATAGAACTTACTTGATTTGCAAATTCCAGAATGATCTGTTTCACCCTATCTTCAAAGAACTGTTTGGTTGAACGTGATTGGCTTTTTATGATGTCTTGGACATCTTTGTTCTTCGTCGACTTCCATTCATAAACCCTGTCGATCTGAGCAAACAAAAATAATCACAATGAGTGGGTATTTGGATCATGTCCACTGTGAAAAATGTAAAGATAGAACAATCAACTGAGAAAAGCTTCCCATTTTTCAAATTAAGGTACTTCTTAAGATTATTTTTCATTTAGGATTACGTTTATCACACGACACCATGGATAAAAAAATGTTAAAGCAGCAAAGAATCATTACTTCCTCAAGAGAAATATTTATGTATATTTTAAGTTACTTTTTAAATAAACTTTATATCCTTCATATGTCAACCCTCTTAAATTAAAATGAATTTGCAAATTTTTTATGATTTAGAATATATTATAGCAAGGTCGAATTATTTGAAATTTATACAATGGGAATTAGTGACCAATGTAGTTTCTCATAACCAGACTAAATACTTTTGCACAGTTCATGAAATAAAATAGAGTATTATAAATAGAAAATTAAAAAAAGAGTATTATAAATAGTTATAATGATTAATAGATTGAGTTTATACATGACACTATCCTTTTCCTACTCCTTTTTGTGCACTCACGATTTCTAAAGAAATCAATGTGAATAATAATAAGCAAATGACTTAGATTAATGTTCTTTTTAATGCCTTATTCCCCTGTAAAAAAAAAGCAGCAGCAGCATATTCTTCCAACAAAGTTTTCAGGAATTTCCTTCCAATATGGGTTTTTTTATATACAAAGTTCCCAGTCTTCAAGCAAAAGAAGAATTAGGGCCTTCTAAGGCCTCTTTAAAGCTGTTTTTCATTTCAAGGCTCAATTTTACTTAGATCACAATAGATTAACCTGTGAGTGAACAAGTGGAACAACAAACTTAGACGAGGGTTGGGTACTGAACCACTTTTAAACCGAATTTTTAACAAACTTATAAATACTATGGCCTTGATTTTTGATGATTCTTGACATTGGACAAGTATCATTAATATTGGTACTGAAATGCAGGTGAAATAAAATTTGTATTACGCTGTGTCAAAAAATAAGGCTTTTGAAAACATTTTAAGGTTTTTAAAGCAGAATTAAGTTTTATAAGAGAGAGAGTGCCTGTAAAAACAAAACTGAAAAATTATATCTTATTAAATAGCCCGAAAAGTGGAACTTTGAAAAAAGTATCCCGTGGGAGAAGTCTAGTCACACTGCTTTTATACCCCATTCAAAATTATCGTTATTGTAGTGGTGTGCCCATAAGTATGCTTACCTTATTTAGAGCCACAATGAAAGGTGTTTTCCTCTGCTTCAGCATGTTGATGGATTCTATCGTCTGAGGCTCCAGTCCATGTGTGACATCCACGACCAAGATAGCAATATCACAAAGAGATGAGCCACGGGAACGCAGATTACTGGGAAGAAAATTTAAAACATGAAATACAGCACATCTAACTAGGTTTGAAGATCAGCAATTCTAATATATTCATAGTAATAAAGTGGAAACAAAATTTTATTTACCTCCACCTAATTGTTAAAAGTATATACGCACTAGGGTTAATTAGTATGTCAAAGGTGGTTTTTACAAACAACTTTTATTAGGATATACAGGGTGTTTTTCATGTACGGGCACATTGGCAATTTGAAGTGAAAGCATTATTGCACCATTTTTATTTAGGATACTAATGAAAATGCAGTACTGTAAACAATATGCAATGTTGCAAAATTTCTTTCTAGTGACATTGATTGATAAGGTTTACAGCACATGTGGTTTCAACAAGATGGAGCAATGTCATACAACTCATACAACCAAGCAAATTCTAAAGGACTCGTATCCTGGACAAGTAATATCAAAATTTGGTGTGAAGACCTCCTTGTATTCATGACTCGGCCATGCCTTGTTTTTTCCTAGCAGCTTACTTGAAGGAATGAGTGGGGCTACGCTAACAAGCCGACAATGATTCAACAGGTTAAGTAAAACAATCACGAAGAAATTGAATAAACCACACTGGAAATGTGTTCAAACTCAATGGAAAATGTAGTCAAAAGAGCCTGTATTCATAGCGCTGCCAAAGGTAGCATTTGGTCAATGTTCATGTATCATAAACAAAGCCATCAATTGAGAAAACAATACGAGTAGAATTTAATTGGAAATGATTTATTTTGAAGTTACTCAAACACAATATGGTGCCCATACATAAAAAATAAATAAATTCCTTTAAAATAAACCTACTGCTGTATATCAAACGCTCAATTTTGCCTTTGTGGACCAGTATTGCCAAATGAAATCGCGACTTAAAGGAATTTCTTAAATAACACTCTTCCACCCTAAAAAAAGGGTTTCCCGAATTTATAAACTATCACATTAATTCATTCTCCGGCAAGAAGCCAAAAAGTGACTGTTCTTCTCACTTTCATATTCCAAAAAGAAAAAATTATTTTATTTTATTTACATTTTGAAACTAAATTTTTGTAATGAGTGGAAAATATGTAGTCCTGAATGATGACAGGTTAAAAATGTTGTTGAAAACAGGAAACAAGCTTTTTAATAAGTATTTAACAGCCTTATTATTTCAGAAAATTTATTTTTCATTTAGTAAAGAAAGATATGGGCCTCAAAGGGCTTACTTCTTTAAAAAGGGGAAAAAAACTCTGCAAAGGATATATGAATAAATGTTATGAAAATAGAACAGAAAAATATGCAAGAGGAACATTATAGGGAGGACTCACCTAAAGGACTCGTGTCCTGGAGTATCAATGATCAGAAGTCCTGGAACTTTAAGTTCTATTTCAGCAAACTAAAAATAATTAAAATGTGATTAAAGATGTTATTTTAATTTTTTTTTTAAACATAATCAATTCTACGAATTACTCTAGTTAATTTATATAAATCTGAAATATTCATTTTTGATAATTTTAGCTTATTCCACACTCTCTCTCTCTTTTTAACCTCCAAGAAAAAATCCAAAAAATAACTATAGCATCAAAACAAAGTCGAAATCTAATACTAATAAATAAAACTTTTGACAGTTTATTAGATTTACCAATTCCAATAGAATAATTTGTTCAAACAGTTACTGCCGATAGAAAATCAACAATTTTTTTAAATCATATAATTCCTATCAAAAATTACAAAACTAATATTTTTAATAAAACTTTAAAGAACACCAAACATGGCTTGAGAAAGCAATTAGGGATAAGTAAATCTTCTACCTACTGGTGTTATATACTTGTCTGAAATTCTTACCCGTCATAATGAATTTGGCAATATTTTAATGAAAAACGGTGCCACAAATGTACAAATTACTTTTTCTTGCTTATTTATGCAGTATTTTGATGTGAAAGCAAATTCCAATGGTTTTGTTCATGTTTGTTATGACATGATGCCAATGAATTCGTACTATTTCCAGAGATCTATTAGGTGTACAACTTTGCTTCCGCCGTTTTCCTATAGATGGCTTTAGCGGTAAGTAGTGGTCGAAATAAATAGATCATAGACGTCATGCAATAAACTTGGACATCTGGCAAGATAAACCCATAGAAACATTAGTCAATTTGTGTCTGCATAATAAAGTTATTCACGATTGAAAATGTCATTTTACGAGACAAATTCTCGTCATTTGCGGAAGGTTTTAATTTTTTGCTTCAATATGAAGAAATCTGCGTCTGAGGCTCATCGAATGCTCTCAGATACTTATGGTGAGGCCGCTATTATAAAAAAAAAGTGTCATGAGTGGTTTTAACGCTTCAAGAATGGTGATTTTCACGTCGAAGACCAGCATAGCGGTGGAAGAGAGAAGGTTTTCGAAGATGCAGAATTGGAGGCATTACTTACTGAAGACTCGTGTCAAAGTCAAAAAGATTTGCACGATCGTTGTGAGTGACTTAACAAGCAATTTCAAAACACATCAAAGACATAGAAATGATTCAAAAGTAAGGAAATTGGGAGCCGTACGAATTGAAACCGAGAGATGTTGAACGACGTTTGTTTGCTTGTGAACAGCTGCTTGAAAGGCAAAGATGGAAGGGATTTCTGCATCGCATCGTGACTGGAGACGAAAAATGGGTTCATTACGATAACCCCAAGCACAGAAAATCATGGGGATATCCCGGCCATGCTTCCATGTTGACGGCCAAACCGAATATTCACGGCTCCAAGGTCATGCTCTGTTTTGGTGGGACCAGCCCAGCGTAGTGTATTATGAGCTGTTAAAACCGACTGAAAGAATTACAGGTGATTGTTATCGAACGCAATTAATGCATTTGAGTCGAGCAATGAAAGACAAATGGCCGCAATACAATGAAAGACACGATAAAGTGATTTTGCACCATGACAATGCTTGATTCCATGTTGCGAAAGTGGTCAAGACATACTTGGAAACGTTGAAATGGGAAGTCCTACCCGCCGTATTCTCCAGACGTTGCTCCCTCTGACTATCACTTGATTCGATCAATGGCACACGGCCTGGCTGACCAGCATTTCCTGTCTTATGAAGAAGTAAAAAATTGGATTGATTCGTGGATCGCTTCAAAAGAGGACCAGTTTTTTCAATGCGGGATTCATATGCTGCACAAAAGATGGGAGAAATTGTGGCCACTGATGGACAATACTCTGAATCATGAATGTACAACCGGCTTTTTATAATAAAGCCTCGATTTTCGGGAAAAAACGGCGGAAGCAAAGTTGTATACCTAATAATATATGAAATCATTTTTCCAAACTAATATATTTTTTCACGAATGAAAATATTATTTCCTTTCACTGAATAGGAATTTTAGTCAATTTGCACCAGTTGGAAATGTTTTCCCTGTTAAAAGAAAAGGGCGGCATAGTTTGAACAAAACAAACTTGTTTTACTTTTCTGGTCAAAAGTCCGACCAGATCATTACAAAACATACAAGTTCAGTGGTGCAATACTTAAAAGTGTTGCATGTGTTATAAATACAACTGTATTTGCTTATTCTAACTGTATTTATTTAATAACAGTAAGTATATGTACACCAGATTGGATGTACTGCAAGTAACAATCTTGTTGTAGTGCGCTTTTGCATGGTGGGTGTTTGCTAGGCTTTTACTCAAATGTCTTTTATCATCTCTTAAATAAACTGTTTAGTCTAGAAATAATGTGATTATTACATATAACACATCCGTGTTTAATGAAAAAGAAACTCACCCCCTTCACCATCTTGCATTGTTCCTTGAGCGCTTCTTCGGGGACCATGGTGGCACCAATCTGCTGGGTGATACCGCCTGCCTCATGGTCTTGGACGTGGGTGCTCCGAATCTGAGGATACAGTAACAATGCAGTGCCCGTTGCAAAGAAAGAACACAAAACACTACCTAAACCACAACACCACTACTCACCTTGTCTAGGATTTTCGTCTTGCCAGTGTCTACGTGACCCAGAACGCACACAACCGGGGATCGCAGCCTGTCCATGCTGCGGTTGTTTTCAGCAAGTTCTCTTCTTTTCTGAAGATAGAAATATCAAGATTAAAATTAAGAAACGCTATAAACTGAAAAGTGTGTAAATATATAAGGAAAACATGGATGAATCACAAACACCCCCATTCCTTCCACAAAACATACTTAAACAGCTATGGCATTGTCTTTAATTTTTTTGTTAGAAAATCAGTTTCCCACACAAATCTCCAAGCGGTTTGAACATAGGAGAAATATTGGTTTTTCACCAATCTCCCTTGGATATGCTAATTCCTTGTAAAAAATCAATTTAATTTTCTTTAATTGTCTTAATGATTTAGAAATGTAAAATCTTCAGTCTAAATTTTGAGGTCAGCCAGAGCTTTCGCCTCTAACCTTTCAAGACATCAATTAACTCCGAGTTTTAATTATACAGGATGATTCATAATTAAGTATACAAATTCAATGCACTATATAACAGTGACAATGTAATATATTTTATGTTACCTGCAACAGAAGTGTAGGTGAATGCTTCAAGTTTTTTTAGAGTCAGTCACTGATGTTCTATGTGTGCACCCTTAGTCACACTACACACATCGAACTGGTAACCTATTTCTGCCCACATGCGTGTTAGGGTATCTGAGGCAAGTGCAGTGATAGTGGTTTTGATATGCTGTTTCAACTCAGCTAGATCCACTTGAAGAAGAGGGTTAAATACATTATCCTTTACGTAGCCTCAAAGAAAAAAAATCACATGGTGTTAAATCAGGGCATCTGGGTAGTCATTGGGTTAGTGGCATGCTGTACTCGGCGCTTCGTCCAATCCAGCAGTGAAGAAGTTGTTAATAGAGGTAATTTTGCATGTCAAGTGAACAGTGTGGTGGTGCACCATCCAATTGGGGAATAAAATTTTTTGACTTTATTGTCCAACTGGATTAATAAAAGTTTCTGACGACATCTGTTGATACACTTCATCGTCCTGGCTTTGGAATTAAGCAAACGGACCGTAGTTTAAAATTTTTTAAACCAATTTTAAATTAATTTTCAGGTTGAAGGTTCTTTTTCAAATTGTGATCAAAAATGCTGTTGCACAACAATGACAGATTGTGTTTTGCTCAATTCAGGAACACAAAACGCTTTCTCCACTGCAGACGCAGCCATTTCCACTGACTCATTATACAATTAACACGCTCACTATGGCCTGTCACTTCACTCTGAAGGGGGACACAAACTTTATGAGTATACCTAGATAACAGTTTGCATTTGGGGACCGTGTCTTAAACTAATTGTGTTTTACAGCTTCTAGAAACTGTATATGTACGTATGAATTACCATGTATAAAAATACGAAGTCCAATAATGTAGACTTTCTAGAAAATGTTTCGTTCATAAAAATATTTTACAGCATCTGGAAAATGTATACCTAGTGAATCACCCTGTATGTTTATGAAAGATGCTGATATTAGATGTATAAAAACAATGGCTAATGAAGAATTATTCTTCAATCTTAAGTGAAAAAAAATATATAAACTAAAATTGAATGTACCAAATTCGCAACACATCACCCACTGTCCCTATCGTCAACAACAAATTTCGCACATGTTCATACTAGTTCAAAATTTTTGCAATGATCAAGTGTAGAATGTCATAATAATTTATTTTTTAGAGAATACTAATTATTCAACATAAATGTAGAGTTAAGTGCAAAATTAGATTTTAAAAAATATATATCATGCAGGTGGTCCTTGGAAGTCAAAAAATGAAAGTGCATCCAATAAATTTGGACTCGCAGTATACTCTGCTTTAATACAAGGAAAAGTAGATTTTCACCTGGATTCTGTTCTTAATCCTCTCTGAGATGGAAATCTCATTCTTCCCATCATCCTGACTGTCAGAGCTACTGTAGCTCTCATCGTCCGAGTCTGACTCCTCAGACGACTCGCTCCCGGTCTCCTCTTCAGAGTCAGAATCACTCTGGTCCTCCGCCTTGGATGTGTCCCGGGTCAAGATCTCGACCTTTTTCACTGTGCTCGTTGCGGGGGTCTGAGCTGGTTCATCCTCCTCTGACGAGGTGTCGTCCCATGCATCCTTGATGTTCTCCTCCTCAGTTGGGACAGGGGTGGGTGCCTTGACCACAGGCTCCACTGGGTCGGGTGACACTTCCTTGTCCTCTGGAGTTTCAACAACTGATGTCGTTTCTGGAGTAGTTTCTGAGGAATGACAATGCCAGATTGACAAAACCACTTTAACATCAGAATTACATTACAGGAGTTGAAAAATGAGTCTTGGTTAAAAAAATCCAAGAACAAGTTTAATTTTTTAATGACAAAAAGCAGGTCAGCCAATCTAGCTCATTTAAGCAAGTACATAGAATTTTTCTGCTAGCTGCAAACAAGAGTTTCAAAAAGTAAAATTAGCCAAAAATCTTGATTTATTCATAATTTTAACTATTAGCTTACAGCTTGTTCTTATGCTGAGAGGGTACGACTGTTGTATCAGCCGCCATATCATGAAGGTTAAAAGGAACTTTTCAGTATCAAAATTCAAGTACTTTTAAAGAAAATTTTCAAGGATCGCATTCAGTATTTTTGCAAATTAACTATACGAAAGAACAGCAAACAAAAATGCAATGTAGTTTACTCTCTTGCTCACTGTTCAGCACACTGTAGCTTCAGTGAAACCAATTAACTGCCAGGGTTGGGACCTCGACGATTAATCGAATAGGCGGATAACAGAAAAACTTTAAACAACAATTCCCCCCATCCATTGCATAATATCAAATGATAAAATCTGCACATTTATGAACTGGAAATACACTGTACAATAAAGGATTTTATTTTACAGTAACGAATAATATAGAATTTACATTACCGCCGCTCAGTAGTAAAGCAAGGATGATTTTTTTGCGACAATCTGATTAATTTACTTTAAATATTCAAATTATAAACTGTTAATAACAGACTGACAGAAACTGATGGTTAAAAGAGTGACGGTTAATCAAAGTTTCAATGTAATTAAATTCCTAAAGTAAACAAGGTTACAGAAAATTCCCTCTCTTCAAACCAAACAAAGTCTTTTTGAGGTTACATTTCATATTTTTAAGACTACACAGATAAACCAATGAAGGCTCAGGTACGGAAACTTTCGCAAATGCTAGTTTTAGGTTATGCAGAGCCAGTTTTTAAAGCATCAACTCTTCGCTAACCTACAAACTCAACTTTTACACTCAACTGGATAAGTATTATTGATCTTATTTTTGAATGTAGGTAAAATAAAATATGCAGTGTTCTTGCAAAAGTTTTTTGAATATTTTTAAGGAATTTCAGCAAATATTAAGGCTTTTTAAGGAGGAACCTTTAAAAAGATAAATGAAAACTCAGGCCTTCTTAAGGTCTGTACAAACCTTTTAAAAGTAGTATACATTTTAGTTTGTTTTGCAAATAAATTGAATCAAACAAAACTATTAAATCCACTAGCAGTGCACAGTAAAAATAGGAAAGGATGAAAGGCAAAAATGTAGGTAAATTTGTTTTTCTTAATATGTGGTCCAGTAAAAATTCCAAGAACTTTTCTTAAACAAAATTCTGATATTTTTCAAGGACTTTCCTGGGGGAAAATAAATAAGATTCCAAGAACTTACAAGGACTAGAGGAACGAATTATCACAAAAAAGGAAATAAATGCTAAAAGCTAAAGTTCCCATTTTATACAAGTAATCTGACATTCTTCTAGAAAAGAAAGTAAAAGTCAAGAACTTACAAGGACCGGAGAACACAAAACAAGAAACCATATCATCACTCAAAGCGCAAAAGGGTGCATGTCTAAAAGCTGCATTTAGCAAAAAAAAACTAATAGTTTTCCTTGATTTGATTTTATTTTGTTATATGCATTTGATTGTAACTTATTGGATCAGCTGATGACATAAAGAGATTTCGCCACCAGGTGGAAATCACAAAATGCCACATTATTAATAAGAGAGAAAATGGAACTTTTGACCTCCAACCTTTAGCACTTTGAGTGTCAATATCCAACAAGCTAAAGCTTCTATTGTATTTAAGAAAGTTGACATTCTCCTAGGAATACATTCCAGAACTTATAAGGACTCTGGTTGATTCACAAAATTCTCAATTATCACAAAAAAAGGAAAAAATGTAACAAGCTAAAGTTCTTATTGTATACAAGGAATTCGACAATTCTGGAGAGTAGTCTCGTTGTTTAGTAAATCACTAGCAGGTTTGGGCATGCTAAGTTGTACTGTGGGCCACATGTGGGATAAAGTACAATTTACCCACAAGCTGCATATAAAGTTTAAAAACTGAAACAAAGAATTTTGCCAAATTTGTTTGATTCACTCATTTTAAATAAATTTGTCAGAAATCAGGCAGTAGAGACATACTTTACGAGCTCTGTTAATTCCTTGTCCCCAATGCTGCTTTAGTTACTTTATTTAAGACATCTATCGTTAAATCAAGGGCAAGTGGTTAAATATAAACAAGCTGCTCACACAATTGGTGTCTTTTGCATGGTTTCTTGTGAGTGATAAGACTTTGCAAAGTCACTGCTTCTCCTCAAAAGCAGTGTGGGAATGTCAGAATGCACTTGAGGACCTGGCTGAGAGAAACAGTCTCTCTTGTCTGGGTCCCTGGTCATTGTGGCATTGAGAGTAATGAAATGGCAGACCAATTAGCATAAGATGGATCTGAAACACCATTTATTGGACCGGAGCCTGTTTTGGGTCTGCCTCACAATGTGGTTAGAGGGACTATAAGGGATTTGCTTAATGCCAAGTCCTACCATACATGGCTTCAATCTAATGATCAAAGACAAGCCAAAGAGCTCAATCAGCAATCTCCTTGGGATAGATCGAGGGAACTGATGAAATTGAGCAGAAAAGAAATCAGGTTAGCTATTGGTTTTCTAATTGGCCACTGTACCCTGAATACACCTCAACATTATGGGTGTTATAGATGACCCATTATGTAGAGGTTGTCGAATGGTAGAGGAGAATTCTGTACATGTTCTATGTGAATGTGACCATTACTCTGCACAACGATTAGAATATCTGGGATACTGTATCGAACCCTGGGAACTGACATTCCAATCGTGTATTTTTTTAAATTTATTTCAGCTATAAGTCTTTAGTGGATCAGCAGAGGTCTCAGTACAATAGAATATCAGTCGCGGTGCTGGCACTCTTCGGAGTCGCCCCTTCAATTCAAAAGTCTATGAGTGATAACAAGTTGGTAAAACAAGTAATCACCTATGACAATCGCCATACATGATTTTGCCTATAGTAGCCCCTTCCCTCCCCTTTGTAGAAATGGACTATCTATCTATTTGCTCTTCTGGGAGCTGCACTGTAACAAATAAAGAATGGATGAATAAATTACGCATTAATAAACAAAAACACAAAAATTACCGTGAATGGAAGGTCTTTTCTTTGACATCTTCTTTCGGTCACCAGGTCTGACACGTTGTTCTCGTTTTTCACCTATTTGAGGTACCTCAATACCTGCAGAAAGAGGAATTTAAAAGATATGCACTCACTGATAACAAGCTCTAATTAGATGTCCCATGAATTAAGTATTTTATGGTGCATTTTTAACAATGTTATATCATTAATCATCAGAGTTAAGAATGAGATAACCTAACATATAAGCCACCAAAGTAAAACAGTTGTTACTTTTCTTTAAAAGAGGTGCATTAAACTATAAAAAGCAACTGAACACTTTACATGACAAAAAGTTACTCTTAAAAATACAGTTTTCTTTATTAATGACAGTTTAAGAAATATTCAAGAAATTGGGAAATAAATACATAGTAATTATGTAGAGTTAATTAGTTATAGTAGACTGGGTTCCATAACATTTTTATTTAATTATAAACACTGTTAATTACACAATTTTCAATTTTGCATCAACAAATAGCAACATATTTAGACATGATGTAAAAATATGTTGCATTGTATAGAAATTCTTGACAATGTCTGCCATTACTTATTTCTTTAATAAAAGTTGGCCAAATGGATGGAATAATTAAAAATAATTTCTCAACTGAAAAGTAAGAATAGGGCAAAATTTGTAATAGTACATTTGCAATTGACATTAAATATAGTAAGTGGAAAATATAACCATTAGTGTAATAAATGCAGAGATTTCAAATCAATCGAACAGAAGATTTTCATAAATTCAATGAAATGCTGTATTAAAAGATTTGGCATCTCAGCACAATCACATAATCATATAAACTAAGAGAACAAGTTCACAATTTATAATATTTTCACTCAATTCTGAGGGCCTGGAACTCTAACAATGTTTATAATTGGAGTATATGTAAATGTGACCACAAATATACCAAATAATTTTTAGTTTAGTATTAATGCTCTTACTCTAAAATGTGGGGGGAAAAGAACTTTCGAAACTTTTGCAGTTATGACTTCATCAACAGACTTAATAAAATTTCATTATTTAAATTGTAATTAATTTAAATAAAAAAAAGTAACTATTCTGGAAAGCAGTGAGAAAAGTATCTGAACCAAGGGAAAGATTATTTAAAAAATAGTTCGAAATTAACATTCCTAAACACGTAACTGGAATATTTGCCAAATGATCCCTTTTATTTTTAGAGTTTGCTTGTAAAAGCAAAAAAAAAAAAAAACTTCACAAATAGTTTCTTTACTGCGATGTTCAGAGATAATATTAAATAGTTTCAGGTTATTTCATTCAGATTTGAATATTCTCAAATAAATGATTCAAGAGAACAATATCTTTGTTGAGAATTTGTTTTTCCTCTAAATAAATGTTTTGCAAAAAAGTATTTCTGATATCAATTAAATTGCTGCCACAACCCAGAATAGCCTCATTGGCAATAGTTATGATCAGCTGATAACTGCATGATGTGGAACAATACAAAATATCTTCGTGAGGGTAACATGGTTCACACACCTTTGTCTGCAAAATATTCAAGAATTTTTCACCAACCCCCCCACCAAAAAAAAAATTCAAGGACTTGAAATATTTTATAACGACTTAAAACAAGGTATATGCAAAATTTGTCAATTAAAACGAAAAATGTGAAAAATATTTTTTAAAAAACAACAATTTTTTACTCCATTTCTTTCACACGCGCCATCAACTGTGGTTAGTCTGATATACATATATATATATCACGTGGAGTCAAAGTGCGTAACGTCGGCTTTCTTCAGAATGATGCTCAAATGGTGCACCAGCCGCGAAGGAAACTAGTCTGGACAAGTTCCGACGCAAGACGAAATTACACAAATTTGTACTCGTCAAAAAAATCAAGTACTTTTTACCAAGTTCCGTAATTTTCAAGAACTTTCAAGGGCCCCCTAGTTCGGAAAAATAAATTCAAGGACTTTTAAAGGACCATGGGAACCCTGGGTAAAGGAGCAGAGCCAGGTCCACACTGAATCTAGCAACAAGTGACTCCCTTAGGGAGTTTCACAGGCATCAAAATCTCACCTTGCTCCCTGAAGGCTGCGAGTGTGGCTTCCATGCGAGCACGATTCTGCTTCTGAGTTTTGGTCAAGAGCTTGCCTTCTGCTTTGAGCCTCTCTCGCTTTTCTTTATCCTTCTGTTTCTTCTTCTCTTTCCTCTCTTGTTCGAGCCTCAACTGAAATGAGAAACACAAATTAACTCAAACTTTTTGGTCCCTTTTTCCAAAGGCTCCTTATAAAAATTGCAGTTGAATTAATTGTATTTAAACTTTATTACACAGTGTTTTTAAAATCCTCTTGTGCAAGATTTAAGGGACAGTAGGAACACATACTTCTACCATATTCTTCAAGAGCCACCGGTATGTGCTACAGGGTTCGGCATTTGGACACTTAGAAGTGTCGTCATCTTTGCTGCTAACTCCATTTAGTTAACAGGTGCTATCAAAGTTTCCACGATTCTAACTACTAGAACTAGGGCCTTTCCAAGGCCTTTTCATTTTCCAAGGTCCAGCATTGATCATAGTGTATTAAATCATGAAGTGAAGTGATAGGGTTGGGTCTTAGACCCAATTTTTTGTCAACTTAGATATGCTAAGCCTTCTATTTTTGGAGACATGAGCTTAGATAAGTAACATTGATCTTGATGTTTGAATGTAGGTAAAAAAAAATTAGGGACTGTTCTATAAAAATAAGGCTTTTATGAAACTAATGTACTTTCAGTAAGTATTGAGGTTTTTATACACCTTAAGAACAAAAATAAAAACATACACCTAGCCTTTTGGGCATATATGAATTACTTGCTTGATTTAACTAATGAATGATAAATGATCATTCTGTTTGCAAATGGGTCAAACCATGTCAATTCACCCAATTTTAAAGAAATTTTTAATTTGATATTTCAGATTCATGTCATGATTTTTAAGCTTTATAGACAATTTTATGAGATACATATTTTTAATTTTTTTTTAATGTTTAAAAAATTAGGCAAGTTATGCATTTAAAAAAAAGGTGCACTCAAGCCTCATTTTAATTGTTTAGCATTGTATCGAATGGATAAATTGAGGTATAGTACATATGTGTGTATCTTCAAAGGGATAGGGGGTAGCATCTTGAAATTTTTTTGGTAAATGGTACCATTCAGAGTTGACATTAAAAAAAAAGAACTAGTTGCTCCCCATCACTCCTTGTTGAACAAAACATTTTTAAACTCTCCTATCAAGATACCTCTAACATTTAACACATCTTGCAATAACTAATATATGAACTATAATTTTAGTTTAATATTCCAAAGTACAATTAACAGAACATAAGAGTCTAGCACCTAATTTATTTTATCATGTGAATAAGGAATTCCTGCCAGGATTGGCCAATCCCTTTAAACACTTCATCCGAAAGCTTCTATTACCAGGCGGTCGATGATGTAGGTGGTACAGGAATACACATAAGGATATGATTACTTGGAACCCAATATTCATCCATATATTGGGCCACAAGATGGCCTAGAAAAAAATCTTGATGCTGCTCAGATTTCTCAATTATGCATTCAATGTACCATTTATTTTCGTAAACTGCAGCAACGTATATTGACCCGGTTTAATCTCATTGGAACATTGGAGGTGTGTTGGTGGTGAAGCAACATTGACATGTGCAACAGTTATTATCAGGAGATGAGTCTGCTGATCGAAAGATCATGTTCACATGTGGGCAAGTGGTGACTTCTTGTTCCATGGATTGTCGCCACATTTTTCAGTCTTTGTCCAGTTCTTTACATTCTTCAACTTTTTTTGATGTTTCATAGAGATGTGAGGTTTTTTTTACATACAAAGATGTATGCTATAAACCTATTATACATATTCTCTCGCTCAATATAAAAGAGCATATATATATATATACACACATTTACACGAGTCTCATAACATTATCTCATCTAACTATAAAAAAATTTAGAATTGACATGGTTTGACTCAAATACAATTGGACTGTTTCCACAGTGGATCCCAATATCTCTTCTTATGGGCTTAATAAAACTTTGTTTAACTTCAATTAACTAACTCCAGCATTTATTTTTGCAACAAGACCATCTTAGGAGTACTTGGGAATATCTCCTTTCTTGAAACAATATCAAATAGTAATTTCATTTTGTTTCCCATCTCCCCTTAAATCTTGAAGAGGAATTTTCAAAACACCCTGTAAATATTTCAAACAATCGTATAAATGTAACTTATCACAAATTATAAAAACTGCCACAAGAATGTATGCAACCCACCTTCTCTTCCCGCTTCTTCTCTGCCTCCTCCTCTGCTTTTAACTTTGCCTCCTCTTCTTGCTTTAGTCGCTCCTCCTCCTCTTTGACCTTCTTGAGGGCTTCCTGCATGGCTAGAATCTAAAAAACACAAGATTTCATGACACCATTAGGCAATAAAAGTAATATTTATTAGGATTCTATACAAAAACATACCTACCACAAGGGTTTCTTTACTGAATTTTAAAAATATATGCAACAGACTCTCAATTTGTCAAATCTCGCAGGAAGAAAATTTTGAGGAAGAATTTATGACATATCTAGAATAGGATAACCATTACTGTACGGTCCCCCTAGATTTTTCGCCAAGTCTGGTAACCAGGCCCGACAAATTAGTTTTTTGGCAACCCTATATTTAAAAACCTTGATATAGTGCCAATTTTGATTTTTTTCGCCAAACACGTTAATATCACCAAATGTATTTGACTTTGGCTATCTTTTATTAATGGCAACCCTAACCCAATCCCTTCACACAGTCCAACCCACTCCTTTTCAAGTGCTTTTTTCAAATGCCATTCCTTTTCGACTGTTCCCTTCGTTAACATGTGCGTTTTTTGGATATCTCTATGTAATTTCCGTTACCATCGCTTTTATACGCTCCTCTATCATCGCTTCTTGAAGCTCCATTCCTTTCGATTTTATTGCTGTAGGAATTACACCATCGTTAAATAAGTATGTCTGCTGCAAATGTAAATATATCTGGCTAAAAAAAGTACAAAATTATGGCCTTCGTGGATGCAATAATCCGTGTTTATCCATCCTTAATATGCAATGAAGCGAAGGGAGCTAGCAGGAGCAAATAATCATCATGAGTTCCGAAACAGCAAAGAAATCGTATGGAGCTAGCAGGAGTGAAGGGCAACTTTGTTTCTATACATTTCATTGTTTATTTATGCATTCCTCATTTTCATTTCCATATATGCAAAGGTACACGTGTGGATTTTGCTAAGACATAATCAGAAAATTGGATGGAAAAATTTTGTTTACTTGTTTATGTCTGTATATTGTTGATGACGCCATCTTAGATATAGAGGTCATTGACACAATCTTAAATTTGGCGATGTTTTGGAAAAGTCGCCAAGGGGGACCGTACAATAAATGATAACCCTAGGATAGGATATATTACATTTAGACTTTAGTACAAAGTCCAAAATCCAGAATCTTCTGGACCTTTGCTATTCCATATTTCAGATTTTTCCAAAGTATTTGCAGTTTTTTTGGTTGAATAGCCCTAATCTAACGCCCCCAAATTATTTACGTCTGGAACACGTTTGCAATACTAAAATAGCAGACATAAAATAGTAATAATTTTTTTTTAAAGGTAAAATAAAAAACTTTTTAATATAATTCAACAAATTTTACTTACAAATCTTCATTTTTTTTCTCTGTGGTATTTACACTGAACATGTCTGTTTTTTTTGTGTTGTTTCATTAATTTGGTCTAGGTTGAATGCCCTGTTTTTAAAAATTGAAGAGGGGAAGAGGCGGAAAGATAGAAAAATGTGAGACAAAAAAATTTGCTTGTTAACAAAACGTTCGGATTTTGGACAATTCCGGATTTCCGACGTCCAGATTTGGGATTTTTGGAATTTAAAAATTCATGTATGTTATCTGTCGATTAACGTGAGAAGTCGTGTTCCGCACAACTGCGATTCAAATTAACTTTTGCAATTTATGTTTCTGTATTCTACAGTTATTTAGCTTAATGTTTAATCTAACATGAGTGATCTTTCATACGAAGATTCAAAAATTGTGAAGTACATATTTTAGTCGTTCTTAAATTATGTTTTGAATAAATAAAATTTTAATTTTTTTACAGTTCATACTTTAAAAAACCTGAGTCAAACTAAACTTGGTTTTCAGTTAGTTAACAAAATCAATAACCTTTAAATACATTGAGTTTGAAACTCAATAAAATAAAAGCATATGAAAAAGTCATACCTGCTTTTTTCCTGGTCTTTTCTTATCTTTCTTATCATCCTCTTCATTCTTTTTCTTCTTCTTTTTCTTTTTTCCTTCAGTTTCTTCATCTAGAATAAGTATATTTGAGAATGTATAAATTGCAATCTCTACAAAGATAGCTACAAATATTGTGCAAATACTCAATCCACATATATAAGGTATGTGCAAATACAGTATTAGAGATCACAATCTAAAATCAGATACTTCTGAATTTTAAAAGGTAGTTTTTAGGAATTGTTATCACCATTTCCGAATGTGTTCAATGTTAAATTTATTATCTTTTTCTTTTTCAAAATGAAATCTAATTAACATTAAAAAAACATACTGTGTAAACAATACACACAATTATATTAAATTTGCACTTTCTTGCCTGAATTAATTCAGCTATGTAAAACCTTTTTTCCTTGTGTCAAACTTAGTTACATTACAACATTTTCAAATTCATCCAAAGTATCCTCCATTTTGAAAGTATGTAGTTTTCTTTATGGAAGTTAAGGTTTTATAAGCAGAATCAGCTTTATCACTTATATTTTTAAACACTGTAAACGAAATACAGTCTACAAATTTTAGCCTCTTCATTTTAGACATATCTTCAGATATGCATACACATATTTTTAATATAGTAACAGTCAAAAATTGTAAACTGTTTGCTTTGACATAAAAAATGCAAGTCATTGAAATACAATAAGTTATTGAACATGCTAAATATCAAAGTTTTTAAGTAAATGCATCAAAGGCCAACTATGTTTAATGGATGACAAAATGCCAAAAATTACCAAAACAATACAATGGGCAAAAACTTATATTATAAATAATGCATCCACAGAAAAAAGTTTTGTTCAATCAAACTGTGTACTAGTATATGCACAAAGCAAAAAACTCTGCAAATTGCACAATTGTTATTCCATGTCCAGAAATTGCAATAAAGAGTTCAAAATTGTTCCAAATTGTGCAACTGTAAACATTTTATTTACATGCCTTAAAATGTATTGTTTTCATTAAAATACTAATAATTGTGTAGATAAATATTCTGTTCAATGAAGTCCTGACCATTTTTATACTCACTTCAAACATCAATAACCTATCTTCTTGCAACTAAAATCTACAAACATACTCATGGTGGAAATTGGTGGAAAGATTTCAATTTATAAAATAATTTGTAGCGGGTGTCCTTAAAAATCCATAACTCATAGTTAGCATCAAAGTGATAAGAATTCGTGAATTTCTAAATTTACTAGAAAATAAACCAAGCAAATTTTTATACATTGGTGTCATGGCTCACACGAAAACTTAAAATTGAGCAGCTAACTATATTTGTTTGACAAATAGTTATTAAAATTATTGTATTATCCTAAGCATGCAGAGTGGTTCCTATATAGGAATGCTGGTGATATCTACTGTTGCATCAAGAGATCAAACACAAGTTGGCAACCGTTCTCAGCACGTGCCAAGCACAAGAAAAATAATGGCAATTAAAGAGTGCTGCATCTCTCATAAGCATGGCAAAACAATAAACAATTATAATAAAGAAATTATTTATTTTCATAAAGGATGTAAAAATATTGCATTTCTGACTAATGACATTTTTATTGTATTTACATTATTCACTTTCAATTAAGTGAGCCGCGGTAGCTCAGTCAGTAGAGCATCGGGCTCACATCTGAAGGGTTGTTGGTTCTGTCCTCGGCGGAGCCTGCAATTCTGATGATTGCGAGATCGGTGCTTCGACCTGGCTAAAGACCGTCGTGTTCACTAATGGTGACTGGGGCACGTTAAATAGGTCATGGTCACAAAGTCCCCCATGTTCCCATACCAAATCAATACCTCTGGGGGTACCTGATCAGGGGGTTATCGGCCTCTGATTGGGATCTAAATTACGATATGTGTGAGTGAATGAATGAATGTATGAAAGGGACCATCCTGTAAAACGGATGTGTCATGTATGTCGAGCAAAGACGGACTTCCTCCCAATGGGGCTCAATAACATGGAAGGCGCACCCCTGCTTCTTGCCGTCTTCGACGGGCCTGGCACTCCTCCGGTCTGCCAGTGTAGGCATAAGAAACAACAACTTTCAATTAAGTGAAAATTCTTAATTGTCCTGAAACATCCAGAACGATTGGTATCTGCCTTTCTACTGATTTTTGCAGCTTATTTCTCTTCCTTTGAGCCGTAGACAAAATGTTTCATCTGCCGCTAAATGTTGAATATTTGTATGGATTTGTTAACACAAAACAGAAATCCATAAGTAATGTTGTAGGATGAATTATTAATAAGTAATGTTGTAGGATGAATTATTAATAAGTAATGTTGTAGGTTGAATTATTACATTTTTGACAAAGCATCTTGGATTAGATATATTTTAAATGTTTATGACTTGGTTGGCTATTTTCAGAAATCAACATTTTTAGCTAACTGTTTGGGACCTGTGAACATCTACCTTGATTTGGGGACACTAACATGTGACATCCAAAACCTATTCCTCATTTCTTCAATTTTGGCAATAATTGTGAATTGATGTGTATAGATGCAAAACAGCTACAGAAAATAAAACTCTTTCAAAGGAAAATTTTTTTTCCATGGTAATATTTACTTTATCCGTAATTAAAATATTTTCACATAGAAATTATGAAGAAACACAAGAGTTGACAGCTCAACATAAATTAGTTCTCATTTGGAAACAAAATTTAAGATTCACTTGTAAATTTCATGAAAAATCCTACAATTTTATCACATTTCTGTATAATTCTACAATTTAACAAGAGTAAGATGTTTTACTACCTTCATCATTTCCATCTTCGGCTGCTTCCTCTTCTGTTACTTTTGGAGCAGGAGACTCTTCTTTTTGAACTTTTGGCTCAGGTTTCTTTTTGGATGCATTCTACAACAAAAAAAAATGTGTTTTAGGTTGGTTGGGTTTAAGGCAGGGTTTAAACAAGCAAAGGTTTATCGGCACCAATACTGTTGTGTTTTCATATTTTATGTGCACTATAAGAAGGCAGTATTGTTTTACAGGGTTACATCACTCTTCAAACAAGACAAATTAGGGTCTTATTAAGACAATTTGTCATATTTTCTACATTCAAGCTACATTTAACTTAGATTGCAATTGATCAACAGCAAGTAACCTGCAAGTACACAGGTGAAGAAACTATCACAATGGAACTCAAATGCAGTTTTAAAAAAGTCAATATTTAACAAACCTATCAACATCAATGTTATATATCTTTTATGAAACTTGACCATGTCTAAATATCATTAACTGTGGTGCTAGAATGAAAGTGAAATAAATTATGGGATGTGCTTGCACAAATTATAGCTTTTTAAAAACTTTTAAGACTTTCAGCAAATATTAAGACTTTTTAAGGGACCTTAGAAACTAAAATAAGATATCAGGCCTTCATAAAGTTTTTTTAATGCCTAAGGAAGAGTAATGCTAAAGTGCCATGTGGTTTTCTTTTTGCTTCCCTCAACACTAGGAAGGTCACTAAACACTTTAGAAAGGGATTTATTGACTTTTTGTGAAAGGGTTTCATCTCATTGCTGTTTTAAACTGTCATACTGTTGTTGCCTAATACATAATTTTTAAGTACGAAATACAAGAAATGACCACTAATTTAGAACCCTGCTAAAATGTAAATTTTTATTGCTTGGCACAGTTGTTTTCTTCCAAGAGGTGCTGTGAATCAAGGAGCTGTTACAACACTTTTATTTTGTCTGCTATCAAGATAACAATACATCTCTAAATACAAAAATTAATCCAGATACCTGATCAAACTGGGCTTGTTTCTTCAGCTTTTCTCTTTCCTTCTTCTCTTTCTTCTTCTGTGCGGCTGTCTTCACTGTAGAACTGTCATCTGCATCCCCATCCTTAGGGGCCTCCACAGCCTCCTCCTCAACATTCTTTTTCTTTGCCTTCTTCTCAGGCTTGGGGACTTCTGCAGCGGGTTTCTCGGTGGCATCATCTGCAACTGGTGGAGTTGTTGTTGTTTCCACTGGCACTGTTACAGGTGTCTTCTCAGATGGCTTCCCACCGGCCTCTAGTGCCAGCTCTTCCAGGAGCTTGTCGAGATCTTCATCGTCATCATCTTTCTTTTTGCGCTCCTTCTTTTTGGACTTCTTGCCTCCTTTGCTGGACTTAGACTTGGTTTCAGCGGTCACCTCTGACTTGGGCTGGTCGTCTTCATCAGGGCTATTAACAATGGAATCGTCGTCCCCCTCAATGTCCAACAGACTGAAGTTGGGCTTTTGCTTGGGCTTCTTCTTCCGTTTGCCTTGCTGTTCAAGAGTGATGATCTCGATTTCACACTCCTCGTCACTGAGGATAGGCAGTTCTGGCTTATCTTTGGAGTTTTTTGATGATCCTTCATCTTCGTTCTTTTGAGCCTGAAATTTACAAGAAAAACAATCAGTAAACAAATAGAGGCAACAGATTGTAAGGTTTCCTGTAAGCCAAGACAAACAGGATTAAGGATATTGATCAAGATCAAATCTTTGATATTGTCAATGTCAGTTGAACCTCTCTTTGGTTTTGACTTTCATATTTACATATTACCTAAAATAAATTTAAACCATTAGTTCACAAAAATTATTTTATTTTGAAGTAAGGAACTCTCATTCACTAAAGTAAACAATTTAATTAGTTATAAGGCAGCCTCAAAAGTGATTTAATTAAATGTTAAACCAATGACGTATATTAACCTTTAGACTACGGCTGGTTCAGCAGGCAGTTGTACCTTGAAAGGTATAAGAATTGTGCCAGTTATATCTATAGCCATAGACAAAAGGTTAATTTCTTTTCCCAGAAGAAATCATACACAAGTTTGTGGTTGTATCGATCAATAACAAAATCGTTTAAAATGTATCATCGCCCTTCAATCAAAGTAATGAAACAACCAACAGCAATTCCTTGTCTATTCCAACAGGTTGGCTGTTTTTTGGTTTTATGGCACAAGGATTAATTTGGCTAAGCTTTGCCAAACCCACACTCAATGAGAGAGGAAGAAAAAGCAAAAAGGGGAAGTTGACTGTAAAAATGAAAGGGAGAAAAGATCACCTGTGGGTACATTGGGGTTGTGTAGCGCCTGTACCCACCTAAAGCTATACCTCCAAGAGTCTTACTGCAACAGGATCCACTTGTGACAATTCAACACTTTTACAATAAGAAGACATAGCAAGATAACACCTTCAACATACCTTTGTGTCGATGTTTAGAGCAGATACGTCCCCATCATCAAACCTGAAAAAGAATATGAAACATAAATGCACAGCTAGAATCCTACAATATTAAGAAGTAATACAATTCTATTACTTGACTTTGAAGCAGGCACATTAATCAATGGATAGAAAAATACATGAAAGTTATGGTTTTGGTGCAACTAAGATTTTTTACTACACTAGGACTAATTAGACTGGGATCTACCTCTTAAAAGGAGTTCTGAACTGCAAACATCCATGCCTAGACCAGGATTCAAACAGTCTAATGAACCAACAGCCGGTGTGCTATAAACATAGCTACCAGGTCAACATGTGACAGAGACAAGCACTTTATTTCTCTAAGCAGCTTGCTTGAGTACAGTTGGGAGGGGTTTGTGCAAAACAAGGGTTAGCCCCCAAATATCTTGAGAAAGATGTCCTAGGATTAGGGCAAGATATCTGAATTGCCGAGTGGGAATTTTTCCTGATCTGAGTTTGGACATACTGCTGGGAAGGTTAATTTTATTTTTAAAGAATCTAATGAGCTTCGTAGGTTACTAGAAGGACAGCACAACGTTACCTGTGACAGATCTTTTTGTGTCCTTACTGATACGGAAAACATAAGAAAAGATACTGAAGCCAGGGGAGGAAAAAAATAAAAAAATTTTGAAGCCAGGACCCGTGCAATACATATACTAATATTTTTCTAAAGCTGAATACTATATCGCAGAACTCATTACACACATGCAGTAAATAATACTATCTATAGTAACTGAGGCAATAAAACATAACATTTATATTATCTATGTTATACATTTTACACCATTTTTGACCTTTTATGTGGCCATGAACATGTCTTATTGCTTTAGAACTGAAATACCACTTGTCCACAGCCCTTGTGCGATTAAAATCTTTCACTGATGGTCCATTCATATTGCCAGTGTGGTAGTCGCAAAACAATCAGAGGGTATACCATAGGCGCCCATAGAATTTTTCCATGAGGAGGCAAAACATGTACTTACTACTTACCTCCACACACACACATATATATATTACTAGCAAAATACCCGACCTTACTCGGTTTGAATTGGTTTACTCTAGATTGAAGAGATAATCAAAATATATAATGACTTACGTTTTTTGTAGAATAAAAATTTATTTTAACACCTTTCGCCATCTTTATATTTTCTACTACTTACTTTGGACACAAATCCTACACATGCATATCCATTCATGTAATACATTTCACATACATCGCACAGTTGCTGTTTGACAAAGCTACAAAATGACGAAAGGTGATACTAAGGTTACTACTATAAAAGACGATTTATAGGAAGATTTGGAATTCCCTTTCTTAAGTTCTTCTCATGTTCAACTCAATTAATTAAAATTACGATTTACGGCGAGTGCTCTCGCACTCAGTCAACAAAACAATATATTTTTACTTGTGGCACTCTTGCCTCCGGTATGCGACATTGTGAAATTTTGCAATCTTCTCCTGTCATTATTACAACAAATTTTTTAATGTTGGAAAAAGTTCTAGTTTGGATTTTTAAACATTATTATTCTTTAAATAACAGCATTATTCTTTAAATAACGGCATTATTCTTTAAATAACGGCATTATTATTTTAATAATGGCATAACTACACTTAAAATTTACTGAACATTTATACTGACTTACCTAACATTTTTAAGTCTAATACTTTGTGGTGCTGTTGCGTGTGATGAGAAGGAAAACACATTTATTAAAATAATAAATATTTAAAACAGGAAACAGCGAAATAAAACAAAATAAAAGATGTCGCAAAAAATTGCTCTAAAGATATTAATTTGTGATTCAATTTTATCTCTTGATCTCGCATAGTTGCCACAACTTACAACTAAAAGTGTACAAAATTTAGAAATTAGAAATTAATTCAGAGCGAAAGAACCAGAAAAAATATAACTGCTCGCGCGAACTTGTTCATTCTCCTTTCGTTGAAAAATATTGTCTGTCCCAAATATTCGGAAATTGTTTTCATTGCGCAAAGAATAAAAATAAGACTCGAAATAAATAAAGTATCATAGATGAAATTCCATAAAAAAAAAAAAAAACGTTTTAAAGAATAATTACATTTTCAGCAGTACTGGTAAAGCAATCGAAGTAATCGTAATATTCAATAGACATTCCAATTTTTCCAAAACTACCAAATTATGGTTGATTTAAGTATACTTACTCAGGTGTTTTAGCATGAAACTCAACTAAATATAACAATAAAGAAATGTTTAATATTGCATTCAGTAAACTAATAGATAATGTATAAAATAAAATACACTGCAATCAAATATCTGGAATACAATTCATGTGATGTCTACACAAACACAAAATCGAGCGTAGAACAGAAAGACGGACAGACAGACTTTCGCAACCATGGCACTCACTAAATGAAGACAAGTACTCACTGTATGCAAATTTCCATGAAAATATCTTAAACCGCGTGGACGTGTATAGGGAACAACATACAGACAGACACCAAACGAGAAAAAGTCGGATTCGGTATCAGAAGGGTCCAAAACGGATAGAAAACTTGAAATGGGTCGAAAATATTGAATGTACAAACAAACACTCCATTCTTATTTATATAGATTATTATATATATATATTTTTAATTTTAGGAAAGGAATTGTGGAACTTTGATTAAACTTCAACTTTAGTATAAATGCGTGTCCACAAGGTTCGAGTTATTGAGAGTTTACTGTATTTATTCAGACTAGCATTGAGTGATATTCAAATTTGAAAATATCATTATATTAATATTTAACTATGATGTAAAATAATTACTGGAAATGTTAACAGAAAAATATTTAAACACATATAAAGTAGGACACAATTTTTTTTTACAAATTTTAAGGCTACTTGTCTGCTGAAGAGCGATGGTTGGCCAACCAAGAATTCACAAATTTTTCTGGTTGAAAGTCGGGTGGTCCATTTTTATCAATGAACACTAGATAGGAGATGTTTGAAATCAATAAAGATGGTATCAAATCTGTTACACAATGTCATTCATTAAACTAAACCCACACTCGAACGTGGAACATGGTAATATTTCAACTCTTCTTAAAAGGCTTTAATTTTTCTGGAACTTGGGTGTTTTCATTGGTCCCTCAAACCCTAAATAATGCACATTTCATCTATACCAAAATGTCGACAGATCCTTTTTACCTCAATTTCTCCACATCGAATATCCCAAGTATTTCTTTTCTAGATCAATCATGAATATATCCTTCAAAAGTTGACAATTTTCTTCAATAACATCAAAACAAGGTCTCGATTTCATTTTATCGACAGTACTTTGAATTAATTGCTTTTGATTAATAGGTACGATTTTGGAATAATGTACCGAGGTGATATCTTGAAATAAAAAATTTTCTTTTGCTTCTTCAGCTATCAGCGTTTCACATCATGTTTTCTAGGAAAAGCAAAGTGTGTACGTAGTTTTTAAGAAAAAGCAGAAGGTACCTATACAGAGTTTGCTGTAAAAACCAGAGGGTATATGGCATATACCCTACACTACAGCCCTGCATCTTGCACATCATCAGATTATATAAACTTTCCTCTTTCATTGAGGACCTAAATTTATTTTTAATCACATTCATCAAACTGAAGCATGCTCTGTTTGATGAATACTGTAGAAACTGGAAGCACACACACTATGGATAACAACTGTCCTAAAATTAGGAATCTATCATTATTAGATACTGCTACTTTTAAAAGATCTTTCAATTTTTTTCCTTTCCCAAGAACTCTGAATTCATACCACTCATTGTAAAGAAATTGCAGACAACTTACATTAATATTTAAGGATGCTGAAAGTTGTTTTTCATAATATTGCGCCAGTTCTACATTTCACTTGCTCCATAACCAATTAAAGAATCTCCTGTTGGCCCGATGAATGTATCAAAATGTATCATCCTGTTTCAAAAATCGCTCTCCCAGATATTTGTCTCCATATGTTATCATACTGTATTTTACAGATTCAAAGGAAGACTGAACAGTGCTGCTTATTCCATGCAATTGCACACCTTGATAAAGTTCATCAAAAGACGTATTTTTGACAAATCCATCTTCATTTTTTTTTCAGGCTTACTTTTCAACAATTCAAGTGATGTAATTGTGTTTCTAACATGCAATTCAACACTGGATAGAAAAATGTCTTCTCTTTGAAAAAGCAGAGAGAGGCTCTTTATAGTTCCAAAGTAGTCCAACAGAAAATGAAGCATATAAACAAATTTGAAGTCTAACAGTTACTTATGCAAACCTTTAGCAATAGAATCGAATTTCGCAGCAACTAACATCAATATATTAAATTCCAAATTATTTTCTACTAAGCTTGTGATTTTCCGTTAGATTTAGCTGAAAGAAAATTAAATTTTTTCCATGAAAAATAAACATTTTTCACAGCAACGGAAAATCTAGGCACCAGGCCAAATTTTTTGATTGTCATGCTGCCCTGGATTTGTGCCCTGTACTGAAACATAGAAAAATAATAATTTTAAGAATGAGTCCCCCTCCACCCGACATTTAATGGATTACAATTGAAAATTTATTTATTTCAAAAAAATCACATTTAAGGCATTGATATGGTATAAAATTTTCCGCAGATTTCAAATACGTTGAAATTTTCACTACTTCTTTAACGATCTGAAAGACAGAAAACCTAAAATAGTCCTTGCCTGCAACAAAGTTAAATCACTAGCAAAAAAGTTATGCTAATTAGCTTAATAAAGATATGCTACAGCCTCCGTTCGGTAGACAGGAATCTCAGGGTTCTCGATCGTGAGCTATGAGCGCTTAGAATGTGTGAGAGGTTGATGATCTATCCCCTTACAAACTTTGCCGAAGACACCTTTGAGTGTAAAATATCATACATATTGAAGATTCCGCAGTCCTTTCAGAGTGTACATGCGACGTATCTATACCGCCTAGACATAATCAGACCCACAATAGAAACAGCAACATTTGATGATAAAAGTACTAAATGCATTAGCTCTCCTCCTGGGGGAAAGCCGTCCCCAAGAGGAGAGGCCAGTTCAGCCGTGTTTCAGTTTGCTGGTTCTTTCGGCTCTTTCCGTAACACGAAGGTAGAAAACGTTATTCTGCCGCTCCGTATGCAGAGGGTTAACATTGAATTATTATCAGCCTGATCCATCCGGCCTCTTGACCCCTCCATTCTCATCTTATTCCAGAATACAAAAACAAAACTGGTCTGTTGAGACCGCCCTCAGATCTGTGTATGGAGGATGTTATCCCCCTTTTAAGTGACCGCTGGCATCGATCACCATTTACGAGCTGTCAGTGTCTGACCACCTAGAGGGTTTCTCTTTTTGTTCGGCCCTGTCGACCAGTGATAACTCTCTCGCACCAAATGATACGCTACACAATACTATGAAATGAAAGCATCAGTCGTAAATGACACTCAAGGTTCTATCGCTCAAGTTAGGTAATTAGGTAAGAGAGGTCGGATATGCAGATGGCCCTGCTTCCACTAAACTTTGCACTTACCATTTCCTCGTGGGTAAATTTCCAGAACTTTCTGCTAATACACTGCAGGCAACTTGAAGTATCCTTTAACAATTGAAACGGTACGTTTATTAATGCATTCTTGCGGTGGAAGCATGCATTCTTGCGTAGAGCGCATTTCGAAATTGAAAAGACGAAAATAAAAAAAGGAGTTTTTAAGGAGTAGCACATAAAAATAAGGAGTTTTAAGATTGCTTAAAAACGAAAATCCTATTTTTTAGAGGAAATAAAAAATGTTTTTAATCGCACACCCCAAAATTTTTTTCTTTAAATAGAATTTAAAACCTTTGAAAAGGTGACAAAATGTCAAAAAAGTTTACAAAAAACAAAAAGATGACGTGTTAGGAGCCCTGTAATCATCAACGTAAATCAAAACTCGATTTCTTCAATTGAGGAGCAGTGACGTCAGCTCCGCGAGCGACTTCATAACTTGCCACAGTTCCAGAGGACGAAAAATGCAAAATCATTTTGCTTTCTTCAATCGAGGAGCTGTGACATCAGCTCCGCTAGTAAAGAAACAATGGAGGATAAAACTAATAAATATATTTTAAATCTTCTAGATTAAATTTTAAAATTCAAACTTCAAGGTGCATTGAGTCATCTTTAGAATAAACTGTGTGCCAAATTTCATTACTGTAAGTGGTATAGATGCGTCTGAAGACAACAGACCAACATAGACAATTCCTTTTATAATAGTAGATATAATTACAGTGAAAGGATGGAATTAAATAAGCAAGATTACTACATTCTAAGTAGAATACATTCTAACAAATATATCATACCAGAAACTACCACTGTAAACCTTGATTTGCTTAATTCTTACCATACAGGAAATCAATAAAAGAGTAAGCACATTTTTGGAATATGCAAGACAGCAAATTATTATTGCAAGCTAAGGCATAAATCTCAAATAGTTGAAATCATACAAAGGCATAAATCTCCAAATAAATTATTCAGTAACAGTTGATAGATAATTCTATCTATTTAAAAAATATTTTGTAGAAAAATATTGCCAGGTCCAATTGTAAGTGCAGACTGTCACAAGAATAAAGTGCAAGATGTTATTTAATAAAGCTGGTGGTAACTGCAATATATTTGAATAAAGTGGTGGCTGCCAAGACATTTTGGCATTCTAAAAGTAACACATGGGAAACAGAACTTAACCTCTGTAGAGAAATATGTTCAAGAATTTCAGAGATAATTTATGCATTGAATCTCAACCAAGCTTTGGAGTACAGTGAAACTTGGATAAGCCGTAAAACTCTAAGTTTTACACAAAACTGATGGAAAAAACCTCTTTAGCAAACTACAGTTGTTTTTTACCAATTTTTGGTTTTAGGTAACTGCTTGAAACAAGTGATCCTGAGTTCCCAAATCCAAAGAAACAGATGGACATTTATTCTGCAGTGCACAAGCAAAATCATCAGGAACAAAAACAATAGCATTAAAAATGCAAAATATAGTGGAAGGTTACGATATTGAGGGAGTACTGTAGCCATAAAAATATCATAGAAAAAGGGGTATCCTTTTGAAATCTAAGCCCAAACTTGAAGTCATTGATCACAGCATAAATGTCCCAGTTTGAACAAAAAATAATCCCAGATCATGAACAAACATGAATAGAAAATTCTTGGGTTTCAGTAGAATTACAATAAAAGCATTCTATTGTTAGAAACAAGATATTAAAAGAAAGACATAATTCATACGACCTAAATATATTTTCCAAGAAATTGAAAGATCAAATAAGGTCACTCTATTCGTTTCTTGGAAATCCATACAAGCATCCTTTTGTGGACAAAATACACAAAACAATAAAACTTATCGTATATTTTGTAGAAAACTACAACACTGCATTGATTTATGCATGTGATGTACAACCTCATTAACGTTATACATAAAAACACACCGATGTTTCCGAAATACAAACAAATAAACAATCAGTGATAATTAAGATTGTTCTTTACAAAATCGACTCACTTTTCCTTCTCGTCTCTATTTTTCTTCTGCTTTTTGTCTTTACCCATGCTGCATATGTTAAATAATACTTTCAAGTCCTAAAGTCCGTAAATAATAAATAAATGAGCGTATGGCCTAATGTCATTCGACCCACTGCGAGGATTGTTTGCATGCGATTGGGCAATCGGAAATGGCAATCTCTTGCGATTCTTCAAAATTTAAACCAGGCATGTGTAAATAAAGTTTTGAATAAAAGCTTGTTCCCTGTGAGAACAAATCCGCTAGAAATCCGACTCAAGTCTTCAGCATTGAACGAACACATGTCACTCAGCGAATCGGACGGAAATACTCCATCGATATTAATCGATACATATTTCAGACGGATATTTACTATTTTAAAAAATTCGCATCTTTGTTATTAAACACGAAAAAATTCTCTACCGAACACTTTTATGTTCGAAAAACCACAAGTTTCCAAATAGATTTGATTGTTGAATATCAAAGCAAAAAAATTTTGAAAGAAGAAGATTCGGCTTCCTTCAAAAATTTTTTCTGCACAAAAACGGCTCAACAGCGGAAAAACTTTACTCAACAGAGAAGATTAATCTAAGAAACAAAATACAATGCGCTTGCGCAAAGTTACTTTGGCAATTTCACAACTCTTCTCGCCAATCTAATGTATAAATCTAGCAGTCCTAGATCTGCCAATCCAACAGCATATTGCTATTTTGTTTATTTTCCAAATTGTTCTTCCGAATGAATGAACAAGGTGGTGGGTTACGTGCTGCTCCTTAAATTGTCCCATTTCAAAACAAAACCTGGGTAAGCAAAAATTTTGAAATTGAATAGTTGTTTTCTTTCTGTTCCATGTTCTCGATCATTTGCTTCGTTCTCTTCCGTTGATAAAGTTTGTTTTTTTATGATACCCAACGAATTTTATTTTATTAGGGCAGGTGAAGATTCTTCCTCAGTTGCTTATATTACCTATATATTTCATTACTATCCCGTTCCGTAATGTATTATCCACTTGCTACGCTAGATGAGTCAGCTTATTTGTTAATGCTCCCAACGGAATTTGCTTTTTGGCGGGCTGAAGATTTTTGTTACCAACAATTTTTTTGGACAAATATCTCCTTTGTGCTATAAAACCACAAAACCATCCTATCATGCACATTTAAAAAATTTCAAGTAGTTGTCCTTAAATTTTCCTTTGAGATTGTTTCCAGGAACTTGTCAAAAGCCCATTATCTTACACCTGTGTGACAAATTCATCTACCTACACATTTGAATCTCTTATGTCCTATTCTGTAATGTATGATCACTTGCTAACCTAAATAGTGAATTACATTGAGGTAGCTTATTTTGTATACACTTCTCAACAAAATTTACTTTTTATTGGGCAGATGAAGATTTTTGATCAATAGCATATTTTACCTATATATTTCAGGGGCTGAGGTAACCCAGTTGGAGAGTAACAGATTACCTATTGGAGAATTGGGAGTTCGAAACTTTGTTCAACCAAATTCTGTTAATATACATGAGGGCATTAAATCGTCATGACTTCTAATGTCCTCACATTGACGTGATGTGCAATTTGGAGTGTGCATATTGACTTCATCTTTGGACAGTGATACAAAATTATGTGGTGCCCTCAGGTCTTTCCCTTGGGGATTGATCCAGGACAGATGCCAATAGCAGATTGTGTTGCTCCAGTGCAATGTTGATAAACTACCTATCTATATTTCTTTTATATGTATTACTGTAATGTATTACTTGCTATGCTAAGTGGTGAATAACATTGGGTTAGCTTGTTTTTAAATGCTGCTCAATGGAATTTACTGTTTGGTGGGCAAATGGAATTCTTGTGTTTAGTTGCTTATTTTTTTTTAAATCTTGTTTTGTAATATATTGTTTATTTAGTTGCAAATTTCATTTAAGTAGCTTGCATGCTACCCAATGAACTTTTTATGTCTCATTGCATATTTTACATGTACTATATTTAAATCTTTTATGTCCTGTTTTGAATGTGTTCTCTTGGCATGCTAAATGGTGAATAACATTGAGGTAGTTGGTTTTCTAATGTTACTCAACAAAATTTACTTCTTAGTCGGTGCATAAATATTGTTCAGTTAGTTATTTTACCAAAAAATGTAATTCTTTTTTTATCCTGTTTTTGAATGTATTTTTAAATGCTACCCATAGTAATTTGGTTGGCTGGAGATTCTTGCTTAATTGTTTGTTTTTCTTTAATTCCTTTTAAATTTTTAATGTATTGTTCACTTCATTCATTCAATTGTGAATTCTACTGAGTTATCGAACTATTAAATACTACCCAATGGATTTACTTTTTGGCAGAGTAGTTTTTTTTATATCATCAATTTAATCAATATTTTAAATTAATTTTCCTTTCTGCATTTAGTTTATTAATATTGAAAATTAAACATTGATGAACAAGATGCATGTTTTTTTTATTCAAATAAGTTAAGTAGGCTGTTTATACAGTTAAAACGTTTTCTACAGCATCACAAAAGCATTCTAATTTTGCACATTAATCTTTCAATTATTAATTTTAATGTTTTCATTTTGTTTAGTGTAATTTGCTATTTGATTTATATTTTATTGGAAAATTTTATGCATTGATTGCAAGACTTTTTAAAACTGATAGCATAGCTATTATTTATGGAATAAATGATTATTTTTTCTATCGCAAGTTCAAAATCCCTCTCAATTGGCACGTTCTATGGGAATGCTATTGCTCTTATTCGATACTGTTAAAAAAGAATAGCGTCATTTTCTAGTAAGTTATGTACAAACCATTTTTGTGTGCATTGAAGATAACTTTGAAAGACGTCTGTTTTCAAATTTTTTGAGAATTGATATTTGATTTCAATTTGTGCATATTTTCATGTCTGCATCTCATTTTTACTACATTCTTACGAATAACGTTTTTTAAAGCTAAATATTAATGAGAAGTAGGAACATTTTATGAATTTTGTTGCAAGTTCTTTTTATTTTATTTTCGGTTGATGACATGATTTATTTTTTTCTCAAATTCAAGTCTTTAATCAAATAATTACTTAAGTATGAATCTAAAGAAATTATCTTCTGTATATGCATATATTATAAATAATTGATGCAAACAATTCTAAAATTTGTTTGATTTTTATTAATTTTATACAAAAATTTATATGTGGTTAATAAGTTTATAAGTTTTAGGTTATAAGTTAAGGTATATAAGTATAAGGTTATAAGTTTTAATGTGGGGTTAGTGGGATCCTCTGCAACCTTAGTAATCTTGGTCCAAAAGCTTTTATGCCACTGGTTATTGGTTGAAATCAAAATAATATAAACCGCTACAGAACCAGATGGGAAAACATTGTGAATTCAGGGCATTTGTTGTAATGCTCTCTTTATTCTAGCATGTAATTAGCTGACCAACCAGTCTACTGGTTGAGGTGTTAACCTCTAAATCGGAAGGTTCCTGGTTCGAATCCGGGTCAGTGCATGGATGTTTGTAAGTGTATGGTGTAGAGGTGGCTGGTGCATCTTAAATCTGTCGTGGCTGAAAGTCCTCACGTTGGGTTGATGTGGAAGTTTGGTGATTGGGGTGCCAGCTCAGATGTTGCCTCATCATCTGACCATGGTTCAAAATTACATGGTGTTGTCCTCAAATCTTTCCTTTGAGGGATTGATCGCGGATGGTCGTCAATAGCCCATTGTGTTGCTCTAGTGCAACGTTAATTACAAATTATGAATTACTAGCATGTAATTAACTTTGCTAACTCCCAGGGTGTCAAGATTTAAATCAACAATTAAAATCATGATTTTCATCAAATAATTTTTTTTTAATCAATGATTCAAATCGCAAAATAATCTTACATCGCAACTAATCTTACAATTTTATAACTAAGTAAATACACCATATAAAAATCACAGAAGTGGTCAAATGATTTAATTTTTCTGCACTCATGGTGTTTTTAGCACTAATGGCTACACCCAGCTCAGAGGAAACTGGGTCAATTACTGCCTATGATAAAAGATTGTAACATCCAGTTGTAACTTATTAGAATATACTAGAAACAGTTTTGTAAACACTCAAGACATCATAAATCTAAATGCCAGAAATAGTAATGTGTAAATATTCCTCATTAACATCACTCACAATATAAACACTTAAAGGAAGTATACAGCAGTTTGATTCAAAATTATAAACTAATAGCCACTGCGTGGCTAGCCCGGCGTTGCCCGTGTCCGTGGTGTATGTTAATAATCTGGTGTAAAATTTTCCGCAGATTTTAAATCCGTTGAAATTTTTACTCTATCTTTAACTGTCTAGAGGAGATGGAAAAAAGAACTAATTGAGTCCAATTAAAAGATTTATCGTCTGGCTGGAAAATCATTCCTCCGCGCAAAATCAAAGCAGAAAAGGAAAAAATAATGTTCTCCGAGTTCCCCGCGATGAAAAAAAACTTGGCATGCTTCCAAAGGCTGACGGCCAGTTCACGTGGGTAGAAAAGTCCAGATTCGGGTGTTTCTTCTTTGTCCGGAGAAACGCGTTTGAAGAACCTGGTAGGGAATAAAACTATTAAATTCATTTTAAAATCTTCTGGATTGAATTTAAAAATTCGCCTCGACCCAAAAGTTTTAAAACATTTGGACTAATCTCATTACTGTAAGTGCTATAGAATCGTCAGGATTTTGCGGCAAGAAACAGACAAACAAACACTTCCTTTTATAATAGTAGAGAAAAGGGTGACTGATTTAAAAGCTTAAAAATCGCTAGTGGGAAGTAAAGTTTTTTGAGGCATTTGTCAGTTAGTCTATTCTTATGGTGTACAAAAGAGATTAAAGAGTAGAAATATACATTTTCACATAAACAGCCATTAAAATGTCAGCAGGAAGAAAGAAAGATCCAATTTGAATTAAAACTAAGCGAAAATTCATTTATTATTGCTGCTCAGCTGCTTTATTATTAGAATTTATTATTGTCTGAATATTTCTCTGTCCTCTATTCTACTTCTCAGACTATAGTTTAGGTCTGTCACTTACTGATAAATTTGTTAACATGATGTAATTTACTCAAGAAAAACTATATAGGATATCAGCTTGTGTTTTAAAGTAAAAAATTTTAAGTAAATATTGATTTACCTTGTCACAAATTCTGATTGTTTACTTTAAATAAATATTGGTTTACATGTCATGTCACAAACTCAAGTTTTTATTTAACAAATTTTTATTTAACAAGGGGGTTCCGCGCCCTGATCGCTTACGCTCGCCAACCCCCGAGGATTACTGCGCAATCCATTTGGTTTGCTTTGCAAACCAACATTCCTTTTGCAGAATCAATCTCCTGCGACGGCAAAACTATCTTAATAATTCACATAATCCTGATTTGACTTTCATGTCCATGACATCACAGCGAGAGCTTCGCTCCCTGCTCGCTTACGCTTGCCAACTCACGTGGATTGCTACGCAATGCCATTTGGTTTGTTTTCCAAACCAACACTCCTCACAGATCCCATTTGGTTTGCTTCGCAAACCAGAATTCCTTTCGCAGAGTCAATCTCTTGCAACGGCGAAACTATCTTAAAAATTCGGTCTATGACGTCACAGTGAGGGCTTCGCCCCTTGCTGCTTGCTGACGCTCACCAACCCCCGGTGATTGCTACGCAAACCAAAACTCCTTTCGCAAGTGATATACTTTTTTTTTTTTTTACTTTTTCACTTAATGCATTTTAAACTAATAGCGGTATCAGTAAAAATCTTCTCCATCTTGTTCCCTGTACAATTTTAAATAAACCGTGTTAATCTAGTTCTTTTCTGATCTGTACTTTATCGGTAAACCGACTGAGAACAGGGTGAAAAAAGCGAGCCGTTTTCCTCTCCAAATAAAAAAATCGTTTCTATTTTAATTGTTGCTACGATAAATTTGATATCTGGCAAACCCGTTAGACAGAAAATGTAACCTCCAGTTCCGTGAAGAACAAAGAATGCTCCGCGATCTAAAAAATACAAAATTTGTTTGACCAACTTGTGAGGTCGACATCGCCACATCGATTTCACGATGGCGATGTATCAGGACATCGTGATTTTTCCGGATTTCACACAGCCATCCCTTAACAAGTGGAGATCTCGCGGTCATCGTGGCATCGCGATTTCTCCCGATCTCACACAGCCAATGCCTTACCACAGATCGCACGGTTTTCCGGTGTCACGATGCTCAATGTTTTCTTAGCGCGTGCGCGATACATGGTGAAAAACCGGTGTGTCTGTGAGGTCGACATCGCCACATCTAACTTTTGAATCTACTTGATCATGTATGGTGCGTGGAACACACACACATATAAGTGTGTATACCGTGCATGGCAAAATGGCAAGTATACCGTGCATGGCAAAATGGCACTATCCAAAATCAGCGGCGTAGCACATGTGGTGCACCACGGGCTATAGATGACAGAGGCGAACGAAGGCTACGGAGATGCGTTCGGGCAAATAGACGTGCAACTGTTGAGCAACTGACCGCCCAGATGAACCAAGGGGCTACCAAGAGTGTGTATCCTCAATGGAATTCGTATGGGGAATTAAAAAGAAAAATTAGGCTTGAAACCCAATTGAGCTTATAAATGCAAAAATGTTTTAATGAGGATTTGCCCCAACCAAATCTCGCCAATACAAAAGTGTGCTTTAAAAAAAATTTAAGATGATTAAAGAAAGACATGCCAATTAAAATATGAAAAAACAGGAAAAGAAGTTGTCATGAGTAGCATTTTTGGGTGCTCTCTCCAAGTAATAAATGACGATGAGTGAATTGTGTGTGTCCAAATGCGAAGACGGATCAGTTTCACATCAATACTCCGCTTTCGAGACACTATCCACGGATAAATGATTGGTTGTATGGAATATAATATGTTTATGACTTGCAGGTTCCTACTCATGCTGCAAGTAGTCAACATCTTTATATCACTATGTAAGGTAGACAAGATCCCGGGAGCAGTAAGGACTTAAAACCGTCACATACGTCGCAGAACAAAGTTGTTAAAGAACAATTTTCACTTAATTTTATCAAAATTGTGGCCGATTTTTTTAAATTATAAGTTACGATGTTCTGCATTGCAAAGTGCGCTCCTTGCCACACCATTTTTTCATTTCTAGCAAAGGAACAACCTCCCTATACCACCCAAATTACACAAGCACTTGATAAATAACACATCTTCTATGCCAATGACAAAATATTTAACTTCGAAATTTATCGACAGAATTGCAAATTCTGAAAGTATGCCTTGGTTTTAAATAAAGTAAATTAATTAATTTTAATGTGTTTTATTATAAATATGTAATACATATTTAACCGATAATTGTGTTTTACGTCTGTTTTTGATTTTACTGCAGTTTTCAAAATTCGGACAAAATGGCTACAGAACAATTGCAATTGCTTGGAGTTGTGTTGCAGAACACTTACTATAATTCTGCACCTGGGGACAAGATGGTAAATATGTCTGACATGACAGTATGGCAAGCGATGGTAATAACTAGTTACCACCGTCCCAGCCTAAGTCATTCGGTATATCGCCACGTAATTTTATTCCACGGTCAGATGACGAGGCAACATCTGAGCTGGCACCCCACTCTCCAAACTTCCACATCAACACAACATGAGAACTTTCTGCCACAACAGATTTTTGGTGCACCAACCGCCTCTACACCATATGCTTACAAACATCCATGCCCTGACCCGGATTCAAACCAGGAACTTTCCGATCTAGAGGCTAGTACCTTAACCTAGAGTGCCTATATAATAAGAGTGGCGACAAGGGACCAAATTTGGCCCAATGCGCATGCGCGGCAGCCATTTTTCTACCAGAATCGTCTCAAAGAAGGTTGCTGGGCGAATTAATATATCATTTCAGGGAGAACAAAAAGCATATGATTGTTATAATATGGATACATTCGGTATAAATGAATCGTATAAATGCTCAATTATATGCGTAATTGATGTGATGGATTGCACAACGCGCTAACTTATATCACAGGTAACACCATGTTGTTAAAAAAAAAGCTATTTACTTAAAAAGTCTTCAAATTTATACTGACAAAACACTAAAATAATAATAAATAAACATTCTAGAACACGAAATAGAACTTGAAAAAGCTATATTTTCTTTAAAATTTAATATACACACGTTTTTCGGGAACACACAAAAACTTCCCATGTTAAGTCTATGGGAGCTTGGAAAAGACCGCCTCGGGAGGTAGAAAAGGTCTCTAAGCCAATCAGAAAGTGTTTCCCGTATGTCGCCACTCTTATTATATAGGCACTCTACCTTAACCACCATACCAATTGGTCGGCTCCAAGGGATGGTATATTGCTCCAGCTGTTGGAAAATACTCAAGTTGTAAGAGTTAATACAGAACTTACGGTTGGTACTAGAAGATATCTGCTGAAGAACGCAATAAACCACCGCTTTAACAGCATATACAGAGCAGGAAGTAAGGATTCCGTAACTTAAAATAGTATTGTGAAAAGCTATTCCATAGCCTACATAACCTCCACTTTTAAACCCATCCGCGGAAACTGGAAAATGGGTGTCAAACTGTGTAAGTAATATGGTTGTTGGAAAATTGCTGGTGGGGGTGTAACACTTTGCGTATCTAGTGAAGGGGTTCGTATAACTCACAGATGGAAAATCCCATGGTTGGACACGAAAATTTTCATTTTGTTGCGGCACAATACCACTAAGGTAAGAATCGTTGATGATGGAATTTGTCCACTGAAAAAAAGATCATAGGTATGAGGAATGAGCACCGTAAAGTCTATTTAAACCTGGGGCAAGAGACAATGCTTCACGGGATAGGATACAATGATTTGATCTTGTAATAATAGTTGATGAACAATTTCTTTCTTAGCGAGTCAAATGGAGGTTGGTTACATTCCAAGTAGAGTCTGTTAACTAGTGACGTTCGAAATGCACACCACAGCATATCCTCAAATAGTGTGTCCAATCTACGCAAGAAGTAGTTGCGGTGCCATATGCAATGTATCCATAGTCAATGCAAAAAGGGGTGACAGATGAGTTCACTATCGAAGATTAAACCGATGAATTTCAACTCGTTGACTACGCAACATATGTAAGGTCCTATAACATATAAGGTTCCTTGAATCGATGGCTTAAGAATGTGAACGATGCTTCTGAAATTAAAGGTGATATACTCCCTTGAGGGAGGCCCCACAGAATTGGATGATACACTGCTGGCCACCGTAAATGCAACACCCTGAAGGAAGCATGCAAATAATGTGAAATTTACAACATGCATTAGCGGAGGTGAGATATGCAAATGATTAGAATTTCAGCGCAGACGCACATCACGCGCGCCTGTGGCGCCACTTCAAAGAGCTATTTAAGGCTTGGAGATTTCGACGATTTTAAGTACGGCAATTGTGTTTTTCTTGTGGTTTTTTCAAAAAAACGATCAATTATGCCGCGTAGAAAACAGCGATCATCTTTTGATCAAGTATCCGAGTTCGACAGAGGAAGGATAGTGGCCTACCGAGATTGTGGATTATCTTTCAGGGAAATCGGTAGTCGTGTTGGACGAAACCTAACAACTGTAATGTGGATATGTGATAGTTGGATGCAGTAGAGTACGACGGACCGACGTGTTCGATCGCATCCACCTCAGTGCACCACATCACGTGATGACAGGCATATTGTGCGTATGGCAGTGACGGATCGCTCAGCCACATCACGAACCATAGCACAGCACATTCAGTCTGTAACGCATCATCCAGTGTCTGCGCGTACCATTCGACGCCGTTTACAGCAGAGTGGTCTGTCCGCAAGACGTCCATTGCTTCGTCTACCCTTGAGGCAGAACCACAGACGTCTCCGCCGCCAATGGTACGATGAAAGAAGGATGTGGAGGCAGAATGGAATGAAATTGTCTTTACTGACGAGTCACGCTTCTGTCTGCAACACCATGATGGTCGGATTCGAGTCTGGAGACACCGTGGAGAGAGGATGCTGAACAGCTGCGTTATGCACCACCACACTGGTACTGCACCGGGTATTATGGTATGGGGCGGTGTTGGATATCACTCTCGCACTCCTCTAGTACGCATTGCCGGTACTTTAAACAGCCAGCGCTACATCTCCGAGGTGTTGGAGCCAGTTGTTCTTCCTTACCTTCAGGGCTTGCCCACAGCCATATTTCAACAAGATAATGCGCGACCACACGTGGCACGCATTGTCCAAGGGTTCTTCGTCAATCGCCAGATTGAATTGCTTCCCTGGCCAGCTCGCTCTCCGAATCTTTCGCCGATAGAAAACATGGGGTCCATGGTTGCTCAACGATTGACCCAGATTACATCCCCAGCTGCCACACCAGATCAACTTTGGCAACGTGTGGAAGCTGCTTGGTCTGCTGTACCCCAAGAACACATCCAAAGTCTCTTTGAATCAATACCGAGGCGTGTGGCAGCGGTGATCTCCAATAATGGCGGCTACTCTGGCTACTGATTTTGGCAGGAACCACACTTCACAGAAGTCTATAAATTTAATGATTTGATACTTGGTCAACATGTTATCTAAAAAATAAATTTTGTTGTGATATCTCTTGTCTTTCTTGGTGTTGCAATTTGGTAGGCCAGCAGTGTATAATTAGAAGAATTTTGTCCTGTGTGGACTCTAAAATTGCGTGTTCTTAAAAAAATTGAATAAAAATAGCAAGATTTTCCTAAAAATCAAATTCGAACATACTTCGAAGAATGCCGTATAGGCACGTACGGTAATATGCTTTATCTATGTTGATAAAAATGGAGACAAAAATGGTTCCTCCCCGCAAAAGCATTTCGGATTTGTGTCTCCAGGTGTATGATGTTATCCAGAGTAGACCTTCCATTCCGAAAGCCACTCTGTTGCTGAGGGATGCAGCGGTTCTTTTCATGAATGCTCAATTAGAGCATTGACCATACGCTCTAAGTCAGTGTTTCTCAATCTGTGTGCCACGAGAGATTGTTAAATGTTCCGCGAGGGGTTTTGACCGACACTTAAAATTGCATGGATTTTGTAACTTTGAAATAGTATTTGTAATTACCTCAACGGCTATCAAAAAAAATCTTTTTTAATTTTGTTTTCCCGCGTTTCTATTTGATGTTTTTTACACAATTGTAATGGCGTTGATTCAAATTGGCTCTTTCTTAAAATCAAAAGATTTGTCAAACAAGTAAGTCTTTAAATTTCTTTAATGTGATTGCATCGCTGTGAACTATATAGCATAGCTGCAGTAGTAAGTTGTAGAGTTCTAGCTCTGGATTACGAAATTGATGCTGTGGATTCGTCCACTAAAGCGTAAATTGTCAATTTTCCGACTCGTTTGAAGTGTTCGAGCATCGTTCAACAATAGTGGTAAATTATTCTAGTATCCATTTAACTTTTTTCTTTTGTTTCAGCTCCCGGTTATGTCGGATGTAGACTTTTAACGGTGAGCCCTTTTGTCGGATGTCTTCATACTCTTGATCGTTTTGGTATTGGTCAGAGAAAATGATAAACGCTTGTAGAGTGGAACAATGTATATAATATACATTACAATTGCCGAAAGTTAATTTCGTCCCATTATCGAAAGTCGGTTCCGTTCTATTGCCAAAAGCTGTTTCCAACCTATAATCAAAAGCTGTTTCCAACCTGTTATCAAAAGCTGGTTCCGATCTATTGCTGATAGTTGGTTTCGTCTAATCGTTGAAAGATGGTTTCATCCAATCGCGAAAAGTTGGTTCCGACCTATTGCCAAAAATTGGTTCAACCTATTACCGAAAGTTAGTTCCGACCTATTACCGACATTTGCTTCCGACCTGTTACGAACTTTGGTTCCGTCCAATCGCCGAAAGTTGGTTCCGTCCAATCGTCGAAAATTGATTTCATGCTAGTTTTATTTCAAATGCAGTGTTCTTAAATGTTTTCCTTTGTATTAATGTGTTGTGATGTTTTGTCTCATTCCAGACGAATTCATAAAATAATAGTTTACAGTTTCTGAGAGAAATCCGTGATTCTATACATGTAAAGATAATTTTGGATACTAGTGTAATTAACAAATATTTTATTCATTTAGCCATAATGAACAAATATTTAATAAAATCTGGTGCTTCACAAACAGAAGATAAACTAAGAAACAAATTGAAGTATAAAGATGACTACATCTAATTCGGATTCTTCGAAATTGAAACGGAAGACCCTTAAATACCATTCTGTGTAGTCTTCAAAAAGAAACTTGCAAATGAAGCTCTCGTTCCTAGTAAACTGAAAAAACATGTGGAAAAAAACTCTCTCTCTTCACACCCAGAGGTCAAAAACAAACCAAGATAATATTTTGAAAACCTACATCTCAACAAAATAAAACAGCAAAAAACTTTTTAAAACTATATGAAGATGATAGAAAAGTTGATTGCCAGCTACAAGGTTGCGCAATTAATAGCACAACGCAAAAAAACCACACACCGATGCCGAGTTGATCATTGCACCAGCATTAGCTATCCTTGTCGAAACAATACTGGGAAGGGAATTGACAGAGAAGGTCAAGAAATTACCATTATCCAATGACACAATATCACGCAGAATCAAAGATTTATCTTCACACTCAAAAAAAACAAATTGCCGAGCATTTCGAATCGCACGACAGTGAACTATGGTCATTTCAGATTGATGAGTCGACAGATATCAGTGGAAAAGCACAGCTCCTTGCTTTCATTCGATTTGTTTAAGATGACAAATTCTTGAGTATCTTTTCTGCAAAGATTTGAAGAGCACGACGACAGGAAAAGACATATTTGATCTTGTAAAAGAAAATATTTCAAGCTTTTTGGATTGCTGTGTAAAAACTGCGTTGGTGTTTGCACAGACGGATGTCTATCAATGTTAGAAAACTAAAAATAATTTATCACACTTGTGCGCCAAGAAAATCCAAATATTATAAGCGTTCACTGCATGACTCAAAAAGAATCTCTCGTTTCAAAATCTTTAACTCCAGATATGTTGATTGTAGAACCAAGTCATTCAAGTGGTTAGTTCCATAAAGAGTCGACTTCTTAAATACCGAATTTTCTATCAGCTCTGCGACGCAATGGATTCCGACAACGAAACTCTTTTATATCACACCGAAGTGCGTTGGCTTTCGTTTGGATAGGTTTTGAAACGACTCATACACCTGAAAGCAGAGGTGATTTTGTTCTTGGAGGTCGAAAAAATATCTTGGATTTTCTCTTCATAACGAGATTTGGTGGTTTAAAGTTTAAATACTCTCGGATTTGTTTGAGAAAAGCTGAACTCTGAATTTAGGTCTTCAAGGTCCACCCGAGAATATTGCCACATCAACATCAATACTGAAGTAATTTGAAGAAAAATTAACGCTATTGAAATCTGAAATTCAAAAGGAAATTTTGAATGCTTTCCGTGTGTCAATGAAACTCATTTGTAAAAAAAAAAAATTTCAGACGAAATTATAAGCACTATTGACGAACTTCAAACCTCACATAAGAGCCACTTTCCTTCGCTTTCAGTTGACGAATATGAATGGTTCATCAACCCATTTGTAATTTGCAAGACACCAAATTTGACAACAGAAAAACAGCAGCTTATTGATTTGAGAAACGATAAGTTTTACCGTTCAGCATTCTTCGAGAAAAATTTGGATGAGTTTTGACTTTCTGTCAGAAATTTGTACCCTACAACCAGCTTGTAAACTATTAAAATTATTTTGACTTTTGCATCTTCATGGTTCTGTGACTTTGGATTTTCAGCATTGACAGAAATCAAGACCAGAAAGCGAGAAAGAATTTTAAAAGTTGAGACGATGAAATGCGACTTTGAACCTCATTTTGATTTAATTTGTTCAAGATAACAGGCTCAACCCTCTCATTTAATTAACTTTGTAAATAAATAATTTGTTAGTTTCTTTTATCATACAACTTTTGCATTTTTTATATTCAGGTGTGCCGCAAATAATTCCAGATATTTTTATTGGGTCTTCAACCAAAAAGGTTGAGGAACACTTCTCTACGGTCTTGTACAGGCAGCCAGGGCCACCCTAACCACAGGGCTGAATGAGCTATAGCACCGGAGCGGCAATTTTGCTTGCACTTAATCGGTTTGACTGCTGAAGACCAGCGCGTGACTGACTATGTTGACTTTTTCTAGTTCTCAAATTTTTAGACATGGATCATCCCTCTTCCGCTTCTCCTCTCGTGTATTTTCTTATGAATAGGGGTGCATTATTGTTAGCCCTCGGGCGCCAAATATCTTTGGACGGCCCTGAAGGCAGCTCGTCTAGGTAATTGGGCGATAGCTCAAGGTCTTAGGGGTTCTTTCCGAGCTTCAGTATTGAAATCACTACGCTTTCGTTCCACAGAGTTGGAAATGTATGTTCCCTCCAGATTCGTTTAAGCAGAAGAATGATGTTTTTCAAGGAATCTGGAGACAGATGGAGAAGCATCTGATACAAAATTCCATCCGGTCCAGGACTGTGTTGTGAGCTTGTGAAAGCACCATCTTCAATTTGAGCATCGTGGATTCGATTGGATGTTAGAGTTTTATGGGGCAACATCCAGATGCGGACAAGCTGCGCCATCGAGCATAGTGAGCTTGCAGATATTTGGCCTACTTTTAAAGTTGATTGGTGTTCTCTCAGATCGACTCGTCGCTTGAAAAGCTGGACCGTAAGAGTCGGAGCTGGACAGCTTGCAAAAGCCTTTTCGATAAAGTTGTCGATGTCAAGTTGAGAAGAATAAACAGCGGCATTGATTTCAAGTATAGGATGGAAAAGTCTTTATACATACCGTTGACTACCTAAACTTTCCTCCACATCTGCTTGCTCTATATTGACGATGTAATTGAAGAGACGTATCTAGTCCGAGGTCATATTACTGCTACTATCATACGAGACGAAAATGGGAAAGTGATCACTATTCCGGAGATGGTTTCCCACTGCGAGATTCAACAACGGAAGAAGTGAAGGAGAACAGAAGATGGCTGAGTCCAGCGAGTGAAACGTTGGTGGAAGTACTCGTCGTTATTGAGCAAGCAGAGCGAGCGATCTGATTTGAACTGTTCAAGGCCTGCGACGATTCATTCTATCACTCAGGTCGGGTCCGGAACACTTCCACTCGTATATCACTTCCTTGTTCTTTTAAGTAATCGATGGGGTGTTACAAAAACGGATAAAGGTCCAAGTGTGCCGTGTTTCTTAAATGTTTGGCTTATGAGCCAAAAGTAAACCCCAACGACGAGGAGGTCAACTGAGCAAAGTTCTTTTTATGTAATTTACAGTTCCTATGAAATATTGGATAGATTTATTGATCTGGAAATGAGAAACAGGTAAATGAAAGAAGGGAGAATAATTATTATTTTCCATCATGAATAAAAAAAAGGTATTGGTATTGATATTAACGTCAAACTGGAGCAACACAACGGGCAATTGATGACGGTCCAGGATCAACCTCGAAGGGAATTCCGCGGACACGTCATGTAATTTAAAACCACAGTCAGATAGCGAGGCCACACTTCCAAAACTCTACACCCCGCCAACATAAGTACATTTGAGGCCACGACAGATTTAACGTTACCCAGTTCCCGTGTACACGACGGTCTTTCGGAATAGAAAAAGGATATTTGGTCATCGACTGCACCACACACCACGGAGTCCTACAAAGGGATGCAGACACCTGCATGTACCGATGTTAGACGATGACTATACTCATACAGCGCAACCCCGAAGCAGCCTCTACCCATAGCGAGTGGCCGATTGATTTGCCGTAGCCGATAACGAAATCGAATCGACCAGCTGATTGATTCACACGGAACCAATGTGCGCCTGCCGTTTACTTGAAGCTTGGACCGAAGCAGTGTGTAGGGTCGTTATGTTGCCCCTTAACTGCCAGGATTTCCTTTTCCAGAAATAAGAGTCTCCACGAACGGCAAACACGTAGATGGTAAAATCACCAAATGAAGCTAAAAGCAACAGAGCGGAGAAAACCGTTTTGAGGGGAGCCCTTCCCTAAGAAGATGCAACCACGACGAGGTTTAAGGAAACATCGATGTTTAAGGAAAAGGCAGTGTACAAGTGGGGTACAACGAAAGTCCTCATGTTGAGTTGGTGTGGAAATTTGGAGAGTGGGGTGCCAGCTCAGATGTTGCCTCGTCATCTGACTGTGGTTCAAAATTACGTGGTGTTATCCTCGTATCTTTCCCTTAGGGGATTGATCCCGGACCGTCGTCAATAGCCCCCCATTGTGTTGCTCTAGTACGACGTTAATTAAAAATTACCAATTACCAAAGAGTGAAAGAAAAAGATCACTCGGGTACCTCGGAGTTGTGAAGCCCAAACATATCAAAAGAAGATGTGCTCCTGACTTATGCCCAATTTATTTATGGTTATTAGGCATTAAGTACATTTCTTGTAATTTTCTATTTTCGTAAATTTTTAAAAGCTCAGTTAGAGATTTAATACTGAATAAAATAGCTTGAGTCTACGACTATTTTACAATATAGAATGGAATTCCAAAATCTGGTAGTTAGGTATTTTATTTAACGTGGCACTGGAGCAACGCAACAGGCTATTGGTGACAGTCCGGGATCAAACACGAAGGGTCCGAGAACAACACCTGAGTTCTCACCCTACTCTCCAAACTTCAACACCATTCATGGCCCGATTTAGAAAATTTGGTATAGTAGGCACAACACGCAGGAAGCCCCCCCCCCATGTTATTTGTTCACCACAAAAACTAATTTTATAGCAATAATTGGTACTTACGTATTTGACTGTTGACCGTTTCACAGATGTCACCAAAAAGTTTGAGAAAATCGTGCCATTACTTATAACTCTTGGCAAAACAAAATAAAGCAGATGAAAATTAAAAACATAATAGTTAGATAATTAATGTAATTACAAGAATATGATAGTGGGGGAAACGGTCGACAGACATTTACGTAAATACCCAATAATTTATGTAACTACTTAAAAACTTTTAAAATTTTTTAGATACTTTTGAAACTTAGGGGGCCCTTTAAATTATGGGGGCCCTAGGCCCGTGCCTCACGGGCCTAATGGTAAATCAGGGCCTGACACCATGCCAACGTGAGGACATTCGAGGCCTTAACAGATTTGACTTACACCAACTTCCGTGAACACGGCAGTCTGGTAAGGGTAAGGGTAATTTTAGTTAACGTCGTACTAGAGCAACACAACGGGCTATTGACGACGGTCCGGAATCAGTCCCTTAAGGGAAAGATTCGAGGACAACACCTCGTAATTTTGAACCACGGTCAGATGACGACACGGCAGTCTGGCTGGATCGAGTTTCGAATTCACAACCTTCAGCTTGATAATTCAATGCAATTCCAACTGGGTAACCATGGCCCATTCTTTTCTCATGATCTTAAAGAATTTTGCGAACTTTCCGGAATGTTCTTAAAATTTTAATTACAAAATAATGTTTAGGCCCGGTGTACACATCCGGTTTTTCAACGTGCAGGGCTGCTGCGCCGCAACGCAAGTGCGGTCTGAGATACATTAGATCCAAAGGAGCAGTGCACACATGCCTCCAGCATCGCTGGGCCGACGCACGTCCAACTTAAGTGCAATTGGTACCGCAGTTCCCAACGGCGGCTCACATGAGTCTCCGTTCTGAAGTACCTTGTTTTCATAAACACATGGGATGTAAATAATAATTAATAAATGGTTGCATCCAGTAAAGTCTATTTTGTTTCAAAATATGCTTTACGCCAAGTAAGCGAAATAAACACGTTTTCTTCGATAGAATATTTATAGCAAATGGCGCAAAACGAGTTCGTGCTTCATTTCATGGTTATGTGTGCATAGTTGGGCTTCGGTGCCGCAGTGGCGCCGCACGTTGAAAAACCGAATGTGTGTACCGGGTCTTAATCGGCTCATCTAAAACATTTGTGAATTCTTTTCATGGAGTCGTGACATGGTACATTTTAAAAGAACGTGAATTGGAAGAATTGTCTTCGAAACTAAACAGTTCTCATTTTCGTAAAATTTGACAAGGCATTCAAAATGAAATAAATTTTTCAGTGCCATTTTTTTTGTTATGAGAAATTTATTCAAGGGTACACACATCAGGTTTTCAACCTGCGGCGCCGCTGGGGCATCGAAGCCAAAGTATGCTCACATTACCGTGAAATGACGCAAGTTCTCATTTCGCGCCATTTGCGACAAATATTATTTTGAAGAAAACGTGTTTATTTCGCTTACTTGGTGTAAAAAAATATATTTTGTAACAAAATAGAAGTTACTGGATACAACCATTTATTAATTATTATTTATATTCCATTTATATATGATAACAAGGTACTTCAGAACGGAAAAGCGTTTGCGGCGCTGTGGGGAACTGAGGTACAAATTGCACGCAAGTTGGACGTGCATCGCCGCATTGGCGCCGGAGGCATGTGTGCACTACTCCATTGGATCTAATGTATCTCAGACAGCACTTGCGTTGCGGCAGTGGCGCCGCACGTTGAAAAACCGGATGTGTGCACCGGGCCTTTATTCTGTTTTGATTACGCTTTTTATGGAATACCACATTCTACATCTTATTAAATGGTGTTATATGGTTGTAAAACATTTAATGGAATTTAAAGAAAAGTTTAAAATTTGAGGTAGGTTGGTATTTTAATTAACGTCATACTGGTGCAACACAACGGGTTATTGAAGACGTGCCGAGATTAATCCCTAAGGGAAAAATCCTGTGAAATTTGTAAAAACTTATAAAAAAAAGCATTTTTAAAACTTTACCACTCCGACTAAACTTTCTTCGAATGTTTCGCATTGAGATTATTCCTGGACCGCTGTCAATAACCCGTTGTCTTGCTCCAGTACGACGTTGGTTGAAATACCTACCGACCCACTGGTAATGGTAATGGTAATTTTAGTTAACGTCGTACTAGAGCAACACAACGGGCTATTGACGACGGTCCGGGATCAGTCCCTTAAGGGAAAGATCCGAGGACAAGGCTTCGTAATTTTGAACCACGGTCAGATGACGAAGCAACACATGAGCTGGCACCCTACTCTCCAAACTTCCACTCCAACCCAACGTGAGGACTTTCGGCCACGACAGATTTAAGGTGCACCAGCCGCCTCTACACCATACGTTTACAAACATCCATGTCCGGAAACGGATTCGAACCAGGAACCTTCCGATCTAGAGGCTAACACCTTAACCACTATACCGGTTGGTCTGCACCTACCCACTGAACTTCGCATATATTTATTTATTTTATGCCCCGTTCTGTAATTCACTGTGCATTTTCTACTTTTAATGGTGACTTTCGTTGAGTCATCTTGTTTATAAATACTAACCCGACAGAATTTACTTTTTGTGGGGAGATGAACATTCTTCTTGAATCACATATTTAATCTAACTATTAAAAAATTGCTAGCAGTTGTTTTTGAAACTTTGCTTCATGTTGGCGTGTTGTGAAATTGAAGTTAGTAGAGTTTGGTGCCATCTCAGGCATATGACCATGGTTCAAAATTACGCTCGAGTTTTCTCCTTCGTGGGTTAATCCCGAACTATTGTCAATAGCCCGTTGTGTTGCTTTAGTATGACGTTAATTAAAATACCTACCTCCCTGTTCAGTTCACTTGTTGGTTTTAGCAGGCAATCCGATTCCGTGCGCACTTTGCACCTTAAAATCCCAATCAATCCATATCCGGCGGACAAACATTTCCGCAATCCATCCGTCGAGTTTTAAGAACAAATCTTGAAAACGCAATAAATGGTAGATGAAAAGTTTCTTTCTATATTCCCTCAACCAAAGCAGAAGAAAAATTGGTCGAAATTATTGGCCAAAGAACTCTTTAAAATATATTCGCAACTACCTCACAATTTCAGGCATGCGCAGTTTTAAGAATCAGACAGTGCATAGAATAGAATTCTTCCGCTGTTGATTCGCTCGTTATGTTTACAAGAGTCGTTTTGTAGCTGATTTTGAATCATGCATCGTCTTTTGTGAAGAAACCGCGCCAAACCTTTCCTCGCCAAAATGTGCATCAAGAAAAAGCTGTGAACGATAGCAGTGTCTCGTTTTCCTGAATTGCTAGCCGTTCAAGTTGTTTGTATACAGCGTTGTAATTTGTTTTGTTTTATGTGCTTCCGCTGTTCTTACAGGATGTACTTCAATCGCGAACCATGTACAATATAACCATTTTCTGAAAAGCCCTTTTCAAAACAAAAACTTGATCTTTTATTTACGATATTTCTTCTTCAGAAGACTCACTTTTATTGGTATGGATATTTTGAATAATTTACTGTTAAAAATCTGACTTTACCAATTGACAGTTGACAAATCTTTTCTTGACATTTATTATAAGCACATTTTGTTATTATAAAGATAAGATTGTTATTTGTTTTCCTGTATATTTATTTTTGTTATAATCGGTTAAAATCAACTCTTGTTCAAGATAGTTGGTGTTCACAGCTTAACATTTTATTCATTCATAGCGGCGTGTTCGTGTTTTGGCAGAACATTTTTTTTTGTGTCTTGGTAATATGACGTGATATACGGATATGGTGACATTGTAATTTCGAAACGAATCACATTGCTCCTATTTTGTTACAATTTTCTGTGAGAGATGTGTTGGAAATATGAACCTTTTAGGCAGAGCTTACACATTTTTACATTTCCTCTTAAAAATGACATTTTATGTATAACAGCTGTATTGTGAAAAACATGTCTTGTTGCTGGATAGACAAATTTCATGTCTGTCCTCAAACAATTCACAAACAAAAAGTGTGAACCCGTTGCACCTGTAGATTTTCAAACTTTCTTCTTCTCCCCGTTATGTAAGCTTGAAAGAAGCTAATAGAATTGCAATTCATGTACCCAATTACTATGCTGGAATGATGAATTTATGTAGGATTTCCCTTGCTTAACCATCAGTTAGTAGGATTACTATGAAGTTTCATATCCCTGCTTTACTTTTAATATCAAAATAAAAGTTTCTCCACATGTGTAAATTATTACTCATAGTTTTCATTATATGTTATTAAATTTACATAATTTTAAAGCAAATGACTGCAAAGATTATTGTGGCTAATTAATCACTTCCATACACATGATATGTGGATGTATGGAAATAGTATGGCAATGTTTATTGACGTTCAAAACATTTTTGCAAAAAAGTTTTGATTAATTATTAAAAATATTATAAAATGTAACATTTTTATAAAAAGTCAAGGAAACTCTGAAAGAGCCAAAAATTTGTAACTGACCTTTTGATTTTCATTTACTCAAATTGATATTTGTAAATTTAGGGTGATTTCTTACATTTTGAGTACATTTGTAAGATGCCTACATTTTGAGTACATTTGTAAGATGCCTGGGTATCCCTGAAACAACCATTCACATGGTTATGCTAATCCACCCATGTAATCCTTTTTCTGTTTCAGCCAGCAGGGGCACATTCTTTAGGTGTGTTTGGGCATCACAATCCTGAGGTACCCAAGTAATCTCTCCTCCCTTTCATTTTTTACGTTTTGCTTTTTCGTACTCTTTTCCAACCAATTTTTTTCTGGTATTGTTTCATTCTATTCCTTGATCCCACTTTTCCTCCCTTTCGTGACATTTTTGTTGATGTTGTCTGTCATGTGTGTGTACTCAGGTGTTGCTTTGTCATCTGACAGTGGTTCAAAATTACGTGGTGTTGTCCTCAGACCTTTCCCTTAAGGGATTGATCCCGGATTGTCGTCAAAAGCCCGTTGTGTTGCTCTAGTAGGATGTTAATTAAAAAATTACCAATTGTTTGGTGCAGCTTGGCCAAATATGAACCTTTTACTATAAACAACCAGCCATCTTTCTTTCAGCAAGATATTTCTCCTCAGTAGTCTTGCTCATTTCAATTTCTTATGCTTTGTACAATACCAAAAATACAGATTGTATTTTAATCAAAAATTAGGTTTTGATATAAATTGTTACTATAATTGTGATCTTGGGAAAAATATTTATATTTAATTTTAATTTCACTTGTTAATCTGAATTTTGGTTTAAGTAAATGTTACGAGTTACTTGAAAGTTATAAGCATTGGATTTTGTTGTATATGCATGATAAAAATTTTCGGTAGAGGAAAAAATGTAGTGTTTTGAATTTTATCTGATATTTGATTATAAAACCATGTAAAATATGGGTTTAAAATGTAATCTTACTGTAATTTTCAGTTACCTAGCAAATACCACAACCAATACCATAAGCAATTATTATTTTAGTAGGTATGGAGTATAAAATTTGTTAAATAGTGTTTGATAAAAATTTTAAATTAAATATTTTCAATGAGGAACTAAATTTGTTTAAAAAAAAACAAAACAAGTACACCAATCATGCCCGACCCCTTGGATCTCTTAAATTTTTTTTTTTGTAGGGCCCAGGATCCCCATGCATAGGGATAAATTAGCAAATTATATGAGTAATCAAATATGCAGAGTGGTTTGATCTGTCCTAGGTTGCTTATCAAAAGACTTAAAAAATTTCTAACCATAAATATATTTGGACCAAGAACTCTGGGTCCAAATATATTTATGGTTGGGGCACAGCACTTTCTCTAATTTATAAAAATATAAGGCATTCAGAACTTGAGTGAATCAAGTCCACTTTCTGGTCAAACTGAAAATCCCACATCCGAACTTTTTAAAGTTGAATCTTTTTTAGTGCACGTTTAAATTGGTTCCAAAGAGATGACACAAGAAAGGCCCAACAAGTAGGAAAAGTACCTACGAGAAAAAGAAACTTTATCTCGATGTCTCTCAAAATTTTTTTAATGAACTTGATCCACTCTTAGTTCTGAATGCCTCATAACAATACTATTTGTAATGATTTAAATAAACTAAAGAGTTGCAAAAGTTTATAGGTGAAGCAAATAATTTCTCAAAGTTGGATCTCAGTGCATTCCAAACAGTACAGTTATTTTTAGTGTCCTCAAAGTAGGGAGGCCAGTAATTGTCAGTTTAAAAAAAGATTAATATGGGGCATTACTGTGTAGAAGCAAATTTTAAAACTGATTTGTACTGTGCTATTTCGTTCTATGTTATTCCATTTTCAATATTTTTAAACTTAAGAAAAAAAGAGAATTTAAGTGATTTAAACTAATGGTTTTTTAATAAAAATCACTCGATTTAAATCATGATTACAATCGTAATTTAAATCAAGCTAATTTAAATCATATTCTGGTTCTATCTAAAGGGAATTGTGTTGAATGAATAAAAAATGTGGGCTTTGTTAAGTTTTTGGGCACATTTTCTTGTTTTTCATCCATGAATTTTAGTGAAAAACCTGTTACATTTGCATTTACCAACTCAAAGCATATAATTCGAGAAAATTTTGTGTCTTGGGTGCCTTTAATATCTAAACACGATTTGATAGTTTTAAAGTTGATTACAACAAATTTCTTTACACTGGTTTATTTCAAGTAATGATTTTAGTTAAGTGCAATTATGGGATCTTTATAATTTTTGTTGAATTACTAAAACTATTTTAAGTTTTTTTTTGCATTTTAGATTTATTTTTATCTGCTGAAACAAAAGGGAGTATGTTTTTGCAGAGATTAAAGCAACTTTCATGTTTGTGGATTTTAGAACTCTGTGCAGCTCTAAAATCACAAACATAAAACCCAAAATTAGGATACAAAAAAATGGCCTTAATTTTCCCATAGCCATTAGTTTTAAATCGAATGCGTTTCTGTGTCAAGGAGTGGCTTGAAATCTGATAAAAAATTAGAAGCACTGTAAAACTGAAAATTTTAAAAATTTAAACTAAATGTGTTAAAATTGTATTTAAAAAAAAAAAAAAAAACTCAAATTATAAAAATAAACTTTTAAAAAATTTAATTTTTATAAATTTTAAACAGTTTATTGTGAAAAGGTGAAATAAAACAGCGCAGGACTTATCAAATGGGCAAAAACTGTATGCACATTTTTCCAGATGTTTTCTCAAAACACAATTTTTGACCTATACATATTTTGTAAAATCCTTTTGTGTTAAAATATTTTTCTCACTTTGTTTATAAGTTGCAGGCGGCGCAGGTTCGAATCCTGTCAGTCGCATTTCTCCCTGGGTGTAGTTCTCTCTACTGTGTCAGAAATGTTTTTCACTTTTGTGTGTCTATTACTTGATATTGTGTCTGGTGTAGCATGGCCAAATATGGCCGTTAAGCCACAAAACCCCAACAATCCCAACCCACCCACTTTGTTTATAAAAACTTAAGTTGACCAGTTCATTTAGCTATGGTAAGGTGTGGTAATTTTTAATTACGTCGTAACTAAGCAACACAACGGGCTATTGACGAGCTTTTTTCTTCTTCTCTTAGCTATGATACAGGCTAGACGTGTATAAAAATTAACTTCCACTTTTAAAAGCATACAATTTAGATACTTATAATTGTGTTGGTAGAATGAAAACTTTCAACAATGATCCAGATCTTTCTACGTTTCTGGCTGATGAAATAACAAATCTTTTACTGATATTCTGTACAAAGCACAGTTCGTCATCTGACCGTTGATCAAAATTACGTGATGTGTCCTTGGATCTTTCCTTCGGGGTTGAATCCGGACCGTCGCCATTATTCCGTTGTTGTTGCTCCAGTGCGACGTTAATTAAAATACTTATCAACCACAAAATATTTTTATTTTTCTGTAGGAAAGGCACTTCAATAATTGAAAACATTTGACTGTCCAAAAACTGACAGATTTGAGATCTTGTTCATTGAAGACTAACGATTTGCTCATAGAAATCTTGAATAATAATAGCGTTTGTTCATTTACAATCTTGAAAACAGCAGGAGACTTGTTTCCTAAAAACTTAGATACGTTGTAGCCAAAATGGATAGTTCCAAACTCTTACTTTTTAAAATCAAATTGGGATTGTAAAATTAATTTAAGTAATACAGAAATAAAAAAATACGAATTGAGCACAATTTATGTCGAAGTTAAAATTGGAAATTCAATTTGATAAACCAATATAAAATGCCAGGGAAGGAAAATGAAAAGTGACTGAGCCTTTCATGCCTCTTTGTTGTGTACTAGATAGCGATTACTTTGCTTTATTGAGAGTAGATTTAAATTCCCGAGTTGAAGAAACGTAGATATTGCTTAGAAAAAAAAATCAAAAGCTTTTTAGACTTCTCCATGCTGAATAACGACATTTCAATTTATTTCGAAGGTTGGAAAAAATCCTCGTTCGAAGAATTTTTTCGAATCGTTGTTGAATCATGTTTATTATGTAACTCAATTCGTTTCGCCTTACAAGATATTGCAAAGGAAAGTAAAATTTGGGAAACTGATATTTAAAACTGAAAAATAAAAGTATTCTGTCTTATTTAGATTTTATGTCTGCACTTTTAGATTTTGAAATATCATCTACATATATCTATGCATCACAAATATCAAAAATTTCTTTTGTGTTCTAATGGTAACAAGTCTGAATGCTCTGTCAAAATCCATATTTTCAGAACATGGTCATTTTCCCGGTATATAATAATCTTTAGATTTTGAGAAATGTTAGGCCTCTAATTTTTGGAAATTTTAAGAAATTTGTAATTTTTAAAAATATTAACACATTGTGACACCTCAATAAAGTAGGCGCTTCCAAACGAAATGCTTCAACGAGTTCAAATGACTAAATTAAATTTGGAAGAATATGACTTTTCCCAATCCAATTCTAGCCTTGAAATATTTACGTGTAAAAAACTCTAATTAACTGTTATAAAAATTATAATAGCTGTTTTTCCATTTAATGAAATGATTATATTTGATTTTCTATTGTATCAATAAAATCGTCAATTTTATACTGAAACCAAAGATTTTTTTTAGCAAAAATAATGAGCTATATTTCAATGAAAATTTAAGTACATTCCAACTGGTATTTACTGGGAGTATTATCGAATTATTAGTTGATTCTGCTATACCATAATTCTGTTCTAAGATGGCAAAATGTTTTCCCAAAAGATTCAGTAAGACCCGGAGTCTGGTTTGTTAATGTTTAGAAGGTGACAAAATGTCGTAAGTCTTTTTCTTTCAGTTCACGAGAAAACAAAGGTGGAAAAAATATAAGTAAAAAACCACCGAACCACATGTTGAATCTTGAATCTTAAAATTGCTGTCACGAAAAATTAAAAGAATGACATAACATTTTGCCTTCTGAGCACAGAATTTTTCTCTTAGAAAAATGAAACTACATTGAAACCGATCGTTTCGACCCATTGCAAGTACATTGTTCGTATTAATAACATGTGCATGCTATGCTGTAAGCATTTGATGATTGGAGAGTGACTAAAATATACTAATTTCCAATTATATTCGAATGAACTTAAAGAATCTAAATGTAATCACCGAAATGCAGTGCTGTCAAGCAAACAGATGATTTGTTAATAAACATTAAATTAAAATAAAAGCTTATGGCTTTCATTACTTTCTAGCTCCCTTCAGAAATCAAATTTTATTTTTGCCATACTTTTCTGTAGACATTAATATTTATAAAAGTATTAATGATCTCAAGTCCTTCCATTTCGCAATAGCTCGTTGTGTTGCTCCAGTGCTTCGCTAATTCCTACTATCCTCGATTTCGCACACAAAAATCTCGAATCTTCGGAAAATTAAATGGATTTTTCGTAATGGCATAAATATAGAATAATTCCCATGAAATAGTGAATGTCCAGAATGAATGGGTTTTCACCGTTCATACGATTCAAACACTAGTTAATTTTTTTAAATTGCATGAGGAACAATGAAACTGGCTAGAATTGTAACTGGTATATATGGAGGAAAAAAACAAACAATTCCCGTGAAATGTGAATCCAGAATGATTTCGATTTTCATCGTTCAACGATACAAACTAGTTAATTTTTAAATTGCATGACGAATAATCTAATCTAATCTAAACCATTCAAACTGGCTAGAATACTATGAATGCAAACGCAATCGTTATTCCTGTCTCACGCAAGTAGTTGAATTACATTATTAACTGTCTTTTGAACATCACACTGTCTACTGAACATCATTAAACAAAAGGAACACTTTGCGTGCTGTGCAGAGATTATGTACGATTATGTCTTAACTCTTCTCATTAAAATCATAAATTTTTTGTGCCCACTTTAAGTTTTGCCAGTTCAATCTGGATCATTTTCGAACCTATAATAAATATGACCATATCGGTACATTTGTGCGAGTTGAACATATTGAGTGATTTGAATGTTTATGTTTTACTTTCGTACGTGGCACAGAAATCGACAGTATTTGTTTTTTGGCGAATGGCAACAAAATGATGTAATAAATAATGTAAAATCAGCCACTTAAGAATTTTGAAGCTTTGTTTAAATATGCTTGATTTGAATAAAACAGATGGTATACTATTAATAAAACTACGAAAGAACACACCGCTGTAAAAAAAAAAAAAATTATCCAACAGTTTGATTACAGAAGGCAATGACAAATGTGGAACCTAGAAAGCAGCGTAGAAGAGGAAATGTAAGTGAATGTTTAAAAAAATAGGTCTAGATTTAAAAAAAAAAAAAGGTCTGAACCACCTCGGTAAATGTTACAGAGATTGTTCGGACATTCTTTGAACGATTTTGACGACCTGTAAAAACATCATATGCTACGAAATAATTTTATTTTCGCACAGTTAAATATTTAACGTATAACTTTCGTCTGCTACCTCAGAGTTTAGTTTACTTACAAATGACGCTTTTAAATAAGCAGTGTATGGAAGGATGTTTCCGCTCTTTCAAAAGAGAATTATGCTTATTCAACTATTAAAAAACTATTTTTCGATGTCTAAAAGTTAGTTAAGTAATATTATTAACCAAAAGGAAAAATGTATAAGTGAAAAAATTCTTCCAAATACATACGTATCGAAAAAATCACAGATTTTCTAAGAATATTTGTTTCTTTAATTTTAATAAAGAATCCGCAAAGTTAAAGTAAATGTTCAGTTTCTACTGTAAATAAAATAATTAACAGTGATTTGAATCTTGAAAAGGCCAAAAAATAAAATGTTCATCTTCTGTCTACACGACATATTGCAGATCGCAGATCTCGCTGCTGCAGAATTCTGTATGAGATGCATTTAGCTGGAGGAAGATGAAAAATGTGACAGTAGACGCGAAGTGTGGGTATATTTAGATAATTACTGTAAGAAAGAACAATTTATTATAAAAGAGGAGAAAAAGAAATTCTTAAAACGCCCCCCCTCCCGTTGTTCATAGAATCTAAAGAAGCCTTTCCTTAGGATTTATGATTGTTGCTGGTTTTGAATATTATGAAAAATTAAAAGTAAAGAGAGTGGAAAAAAATGTAAAAATCACCTCCACATTCTATTAAGACCATATTTTATCCCCTATATTAAAAAAAAAAAAAAGAAATACCACCCACAGTGCCAACAGTCAATGGAGCTGCATCAGGATAAATCTAGCAGCCACACTTCTAAATCCACTATTAAATTCTTGGAAAAAATGGAATAAGAAACCGGCACCAAGTTAATACAGAAAATTTAAAACACAAGAATTGATCATCAGTCTATTAAAATCGTTCAAAAAATGTCCGAACACAGTCTCTGTATTCAATTGAAGTGAAAGTGAAAGTTAAAAGTGAGTGAAAGTTGAAATGAAAAATTTTAAAACGCTCTATTTCTGGAACGGTTCAAGATATTTTGTTTCGGTCTTTTTTAATTTGAAAGATAATATTTTTCTTAATAAAACTATACCCGTTTGGAACTATGTGACCAGGTTCTCTTGCTGTAGCCTTCTGAATTTTACTTTGAAAAACTAAAAATAATGGTTTTTTTTTTCAAAAATGCCAATCCTAAAATTTTTTGTTTTTTGACTTGATTAGTTCCACTACATTCCTTGAAAAGGAGAGTTTCCACTTTTGAGTTTTAACAGGTTTTATAAACAATTGAAAATTTTGCCATATATTAAACCAGTTTCCGTTACCACATACTCACTTATTGGTCTCATGAAATCAAAATCTAGTCTTATTTGACGCGTCATTTTAATTCTTAATAAAGATAGGTAATAGACACAGCTTTCAAAACATAATAAAGCTTCCAAAAATATGTGCAAGTCCCAAAACATATTACACGTTCCACAGCATAACACTTCTGTGCACTTTGCTTAGAACTGATATTAGCAATTCAATGTACAAAAAAAAAAAAAAAAAAATGGTTTAACTGCATCAGTATTTTTCTTTGATATTGAGTGATGCCTTCCTGTTGAACCAATAGGAACTGGGGCACCCACAATCTTTAAAACATTGCGAATTGGAAGTGAGCACTGGTGTTGCTGTCTTGCAGCTGGAAATCTATCCAGCAGCCGGTCCATGTGGTAGCATAAAGTTCACGATGATTTTATTTAACTCACAAGTGATATCGATTACCTCTATAATTCACCAGTCACAGTCATACTAACATCCCTCTTTGTAGATTGTGTGAATCTGAATATTCTCCTGTCGTTTCTGAGATCTTGGTTGGACAAATGAAATTTCGTCTTTTTTACTCTTTAAAGTTCTGGAGAACACTGGGATAATTGTTAGAACTTGCACCTTTTTATTGTAGGATTCACACGATTCAACAGCTGAATTGATGTTTGACATAAATTTTAGGCAAGTTACACAAGACTCTTCTTTAGGTTCATTTTCTTCTAAAGATGAAATTTCTACGTCGAAGATTTCGGTCAGTTTTCTTTTGGTGGACTCGTCCACAGCTTCAGTTATTTCTCTGCACTTTCTTGATGCATACAGCTTATGACTTACTTCACTGACCATGATTTTATAACAGGACTAACACTAACCTCTACAGCTAATTGATTCATGGAATCTAATTCTTCTTCTGCAGGTACAAAATCTGCATCATCCGCACCATGGTAGACTTGTTCAGTTAGCGTCATTTTTGATATTCTGTCAAAGCATTTAGAACACAGAAGGTCTGGAAGGAACTAAAAACATCTTCAGTTTGAAATATAATCTTGAAATGAGCACTCTATTCCACGGTCCAGAAAAATCAGACCATATAAGCATGGTGACCATATATGTAGAACAATACTACACTATTTAATTATGGCAGTATTGTATTCACCTCTATCAGAATATAGTGCTCATAAACAAATAATTAAACTTTTAAAAACATTTAAAAATTAATTCGCGAAGTAAAAACAACAGTAAGAAATATGCAATATTTTTTAGTGAAATTTATCAGCTTACCTTACCAATCTAAGTACAGTACGCATACGTACTTGCATCCATATTCAATGCACTAATCTCTACTATTATAAAAGGAAGTTTGTTTTTCGTTATCACAGTTCTGACGAATCTGCGGCATTCATAAAAATGGGATTTGGCACACAGGTAGTCCAAATTTTTTGCAATTTTCGGGTCGCGGCGAATTTTAAAATTCAATCTAGAACATTTTAAAATGAATTTAATGGAATTTAATTATTACTGTTTTCTTTGGAATGGCAACAGCATAAAAGATTGCAGATTCTAAATTTAATTTTTTCGTTTCCGTTTTTATTTTGCGCAGAGGAATAATTTGACAGCTGACTAAAAAAAAACAAATAAAAATTTTAAACATAAATGAACGTTCTTATTCGTCACGTATGATCCAGATGAAACAAAATTTTCATTTACTCTTTTCAATTTCAACGTATTTTTCAAACAGGGAGATATAACTTCAACCAATAAACAAACAGATATCCACCTGTTGTGCTTGGTGAGGAAGAAAATTGAAAGGGGCGAGTAACGCCGACGATGATTAAACGCAAGAGAAATGGGGGAATGGGGGGGGGGGAGTAAAGGCGTAAATTCAGGTCCTCTCCGGGTTCGCAAAGACTTTTTTTTTCTTCTGGTCATTCCCTGTGTTGCTCCCAGCCTCAAGAAATGTTAGAACCATTACTATTAAAAAAAAACTTGATAGCCTCATGGAAAAGATAAAAAAACCAGACCATATAACCGATAACCAGGAAAATAAAATGACTATATAAGCGGTGCGCTTTAACACTTGTTCCCTTTTAAGTTAGCCGGGACTTTAGAAAACTAACCATTTAAGCGGGGTGACCATATAGCCGAAACTGACTGTATATACATGCACCAGCTCGTTGATCGTATTGAACATAGAATAATATGTATATACGTAGCCAGGGCTCGAAATACCCGGGTGCACAGGTGCACTGTGCACATGAAAATAAAATTGTACACCTAATTTTTTCCCGATAGGTGCACACAGTGAACCTAACGTTAAAAAAAAAAGGGAGGGGGGAACAAAGTATATATATTAGTATCGACCTCTCTCCCTCTGATGGAACGTAATTAAAATTACTAAATACATACTATGCGAAAACAAAATCACTGGGCCGTAACGGGTTTATACAGGATGAAGATTTACTAGTGTCACTGCCACCAGAACTTTCCAATGATCGAACATTTTCCAGATGGCTCTGTGGAAGCGACTGTCGCGACAGCCGTACGCCGGAGAAGGGAGAATTTAGATGTTTAGATGTTTTTTTTTACTATCTACTACTAACCTATAAAAGCATACCCAACTAATAAAGTAGTTTATATTACACTAGGGGGCCTGCCCCCTGCTCGCTAACGCTCGCCAACCCTCGGAGGATTACTCCGCAATCCTCATTGGTTCGCTGCGCGAACATATGCTCGCTTCGCTTGCATCAATAAAGTTATGTGTCCTAGCAGAAGGAATTGTTTACAAAATATGATATTCCAAAAAAATATTTTTCAAATCTAAATTTTTTTTATGTTTTTCAGAAAAGATATTTACAGTACCTCTGGAATCCGAATTCAAATGAAAACTTTGAGCAAATTTTGACTCGAAATGTGACTGTTGATATGGAAATTGACTACACAACATGTTGTTTGTATATACATTTACTCCTGCACTCGAGCCACCCACGCATTTTCAATGAGTTTGTCGTCAAAAGCTGTAGTGCAAGCGTCTTGTTGAACTATAATTGTTGGCCCTGTGAAGGACCTTTTTTTAAATGGCCATGAAAAGATCCTACGCTTTCTTTGATTTCTATTATTAACTGCAACAGCTCGACTAAAATTCATTTTCTTTGCATAAAATTTCATCCGATGACGCTATAAATTCAATTGAAGCGCGAGGCTTTGTGATAAACAAACAATCGTACAATGTTGCCTAAAACGCGATAACAAATAACGTATTTTTTGCGTGCCACGTAAGAGAATTATAGATATAGATTAATACTCTTATATTACGTTTTTTTTAAATGCGCACCTAAAATATAACCTGTGTACCTAATTTAAAAACTTAGGTGCACCTGTATTAAAAAAAATCTATTTCGATTCCTGACGTAGACAGTCGAAATCATTGTGGTCATGTATTGTATCCATAGACTCGTGACTGTTAAATCACATTTAAAATTTCCTCCCCTATGATTACGTATCTGATAAAAGCAGAATCAATATTTTATAGCAGTTTGATCACTGGGTAGATATTTAAAGTTCCGTTTACTTTCGACCTCTTTACAAGGCTCGTTAAAGGCCAAGCCCCGTTCAGAGCCCTTGTTATCGTTCCATTTCGGGGGAGAGGGGCGCGAACAAATTAATTACCTCTTCATAATGCGTTCACACCAGCTTCTAGATCGTCGATGCGAACATAATGAACACAGAATAATTCCGATTTAGATGTGCACTTTTGGTAATTAGCGATCACGTGTTCGGTGTAGTCGAGTGTGATTTTTGCTCGCGCTTTCAAGCACCAGTGAGTCATTATCGATAATAAAAACTGAAAACGATGGGAAAATTATTTGTGTGTAATGGTTTTTATTTCGTAGAGACAAATCAAAGAAGCACGGGCATCGCTGCTACTCGTTATCAATTTTTCCTAATATGAATTGGTGCCGCAGTAGTCCAGTTGGAAGAGAAGCAATTTATTTTTAGACATAGTACAAATTAATTCTTTTACATAGAAAGATTGTCGATCTCGACTATTCTCACATCGACATAAAAGGTAGGTGTAAAGCATGAGTTAAAGCCTAGTTTTAAACCAATAGTTCTGTTGCTTGAGGGAATACAGATACCAATTCGATAGTTTATATCTTGGTCTTTAGAATATTTATTTATAAAATATCTTGCGTGTGTTTTATGTTCCATACTTGTACTGAGGCAAAATTCCTTCACCTAACTGACGGCATATTTTGAATTTATGGCAGAGCTCTTTACAATTCTCTTCCCTGTTTTCAAAACAGCATCATTTTTCTTTCGAAGGCCAGTATTTCATCTGTTCGGTTTCTTTGAATGGTACATAAATGCTTGTGTATGTGAAAATCTCCTGTGTCGTCATCGTACATGTTTCGAAGAATTTTGTTATTGAGAAAGATTAATGTACTTCTAGAGTCCATGTGGATGGAAAAATAAGCTTATTTCTTAATAAAATACCGTTCTGCTGATGAATTACGAATCGTGCTAAGTGTCATCTATAACATGAAATATTGGATGGAGAAATATTTTAATTTCATAGACACGTAGTGTTGGCCTTTTTTTTTTAAACGAACCAGATTTAGCATTCCAGTCGTAACTGGGAAATTGCTGAGAAAAGAGATTGGCAAGTTCTCAAGAGTACCATAGAGATTCGAGATTTTTGAAATTGTATTTCCCGTTTCTAATTGCAAGGATGTCTTGTTTTGAATTTTAGTTTTTCACATTGCTTATCACATAAAACTTGGAATGTGAAACGGTAAGTTAGTTTTTCAAAATAAAATGCGAAGTTTTATCTGCGATTGGCACACAATTCATTTGGCAGCTAACTAAAGATCGAGTAATCTACTCTATGAGAAGGATTTTCAGTGTGAACTTACAAACCAGACTGATTGAAGATTTTACTTCTGTTACATGAATACTCTGGTATTATACATTTTGGGGTTATCTTAAAATATAGTTTGGTGTTTGATCTAATTGGAGTTGAACAATAAGCTATAATACATAGATTCGGAATTTATTCTTAAATTTTTTGGTTGACAAAATGTTGATGGTAATGGTAATTTTAGTTAACGTCGTACTAGAGCAACACAACGGGCTATTGACGACGGTCCGGGATCAGTCCCTTCAGGGAAAGATCCGAGGACGCCTCGCAATTTTGAACCACGGACAGATGACGAAGCAACACCTGAGCTGGCACCCCACTCTCCATGCAAAGTGTTGAAATCGTGTTTGATAAACGATTCAACTTACGGCACCTTTAGATTACGTACAGAAACCGTGTATAACCGCAGAAATATTACCACTACCTACAATTAGCTTGACAGAAAATGCCCTTCGTAGCTGATGCAGAAATCTTCTATCTCTATATTAAAAAAAAAGTTACCGCTGCAGGATTGAAAGCTGTGTTGTTTAGCTCGATTCTTAGATGGTTTACGTAGAAAGTTCGGAACAGAAAAATATGAAATTAACATAGTTTGTTCTTCACTGTGTTCCCTGGACAACTTTAAAGATCTTTTTCCAATGCGGTTATTAGTTTAGGGTTTTTTAAGTGTCAAAGTTGAAAAAGCGAAATTTCTTCCGCGAGTGAACAAAACTCGTACAAATTTTCAGTCTTATGTCGTGAGTTTTTTTTTTAAAGAGTACCTCTCAACGTAAATTTTTTCAACTCATCGAGTTTTTTTAGAAATTTCAATTTGGTTCTTGATAATATTTTTTTGAAATTCGGGAAAAATCGGGACATTTTTGTTACTTTTTTTTAAAACTGCCGTATCTATATCTTATTACTATTAGTTTTTAATTTTTAAAATATCGCAGTATACCTCAGAATGTACTCTTTATTACGGTACTATTATTTTTGAAATCGGTTAATAATTAAATTGGATGCGATCAAAAGTGGGTCATACAAAATTCGGAATCTTTGGATATTTTCGCTACTTTCTGTTACAACCGTTATATCTACAGAAAAAATTTCGGCAATCTGTTTTTATTAGATCAATCGGGGTTTTTAGTACAATAGACTACTGGTCACGGTGCTGGCACTCTTTAGAGTTACCCTCACAGTAAGTCATAAATATCTCTCTATATTAAAAAAATGTTACCGCCGCCGCCGCAGGATTGAAAACTGTGTTGTTTAGCTCGATTCTTAGACGGTTTCCCAAGAAAGTACTGATCGGAAAAAAGCAAAATTAACATGGTTTGTTCTTCATCGTATTCCCTGGACAATTATTAAGATTTTTTTCCGATGCGGCTATTAGTTTAGGGTTTATTAAGTGTCAAAATTGAAGAAGCGAAATTTCTTCCGCGAGTGAGCAAAACACATTCAAATTTTCATTCTTCAGCCGTGAGTTTTTTTTTTAAGAGTACCTCTCAACGTAAATTTTTGCAGCTCGTCGAGTTTTTTTTTAAATTTCAATTTGGTTCTTGATAATATTTTTTTGAAATTCGTGAAAAATCGGGACATTTTTGTCATTTTTTTTAAAACTCATATCTATATCTTATTACTATTAGTTTTTAATTTTGAAAATATCGCAGTATACCTCATAAGGTACTCTTTCGTCCGGTACAATTATTTTTGAAATTGGTTAATAAATAAATTCGATGCGATCAAAAGTTGGTCATACCAAATTCGTAATCTTTGGATATTTTCGCTACTTTTTGTTAGAACTTTCATATCTACAGCTTAATACTATTATTTTTTAAATTTTGAGAACATCACTGAATTCATTACATTATACTCTTTCTTATGGTACAATTATTTTTTGAATTGGTTAATAAATAAAGTCGATGCAATCAAAAGTTGGTCATACAGTTGGTTTTCGAAACTTTCAGATCGTAATTTCCGATACAAAACTAAAAGTGTCATATCTATATCTTATTACTATTATTTTTTAATTTTGAAAATATTGCAGTATACCTCAGAATGCACTCTTTCTTACGGCACAAATATTTAAAAAATTGGTTCATAAATAAATTCGATGCAATCAAAAGTTGATCACACAAATTTCGTATTTTTTAGTTCGCATGGCAGGTTCATCTCGCAGACGAGGGTTGTAGTTTTGACTATCGGGTTTGCCAGATATCATATTTATCGTAGCAACAATTGCCATAAAAACGATTTCTTTTTGTTTGGCGAGGAAAAAAGCTCGCTTTTTGTTTTCCTGCAATGAATGGACATGGACAAGGAAACACGTTCTACAGGGTTTGTGTAATTTAGTTAACACAGTGAAATGTCGCAGTCATATTTTAGGTGTCGTGTTCATATTTGAAACCCGATCAACATCAGGTTATTCAGTTAGTTTTAAATAAAATGACACTGCTGAGTTGAAAATATAATTATGAAAAAGGTTTTATTCAGTTTTTGGCTGAAACAATTATCTCACATTGAAACAAATGTGTCGTAAAGCAAAAATCTGCTCATCACGAATTGGTATTCCTTTGGCTTTGGGAATATTTATTTTTATGTTTTAACTCAACCTAAAATTCGAGACCAACAAAGAAAGTTATAAAGTGAAATCGATTCTTAAATTAATAATACATTTGATAATGTATTATTTTTGACTAAAAAACGTGTTCATGTGTTCGTTAAAAACTCTTTGCATTCTGCTATGAAATAGAAATATTATTTTTCGCAATTAGTTTCTTTTGCTTTTGTGTATTCAGAGTTTTGTGTATCACAGTACCAGATCATTGATTATTCGAAAAATCGTGGGTGTATGCTGTTTTGGGAAAAGGAATTTTCAGGAAAGGCACATTTCGTGTGGGTGTATAATGCGGCATTTATCTCTGTTACAAGAAATAAAAATCGATTCAAACTACTGCACTATCATATTCTCTCATGCATGAAGGTCTTTAAGGCGAATGTTGTAAACTATCTATTCTAAATATATTTATTTTAAAATATTTACTTGTTAAACAGCATGAGTTAACGATGATTCTTTCAAAAGATTGTTTCTTTATAAATGCGAGCATTATAATTTGTATTTTGTGTAGTTTAAGATTGTATTTTGTGTAGTCAAAATTTAGCAAAATATACTTCGAATTTCGCACTTTCAGTTGGATTTTAGTTCTTATATTTTGTGACGTTGTGTGTGAGAGAGATTTATTTTAAAATACTGATACATTATCAATATAAAAATTAAAATACATATTTGAAATTTAAACCTCAAAATAACGAGTCTGACACCATTTCATATTTCACCAAACAATCGCTTTTTGTTATTTTTTTGATCAGATTCAGTTTTTTAATTAAGTTTTTACAATTACTTGGCTATTTAGTCAACATTACTTTATTAAACACTTTTGAAATGATAATTTTGTCCACAAGGAAGAAATCTGCGATGTCCAAACTTTTTTTTCAGAATATAATCTCTGTCTTGTGTTTGGCTGAGCTTGGCCAAATATAGCCCTTGCTCCATACAATTCTACCTATCGCCACGAACCATATTGCAGAATAAAATCAAATGTAACTACACTGGTGTCCAAAATTAAGGTCGCAAACACGTTTTTCAAAATAATTCCAAATTGCTACCAGAAAATTTAATAAAATTTGTATTTTATATATTTTGAAGAATGGGTAGCACAGTGTTAACCTCCAGTTTAGAATAAATGGTATTTGGCGTTAGTTTTGTAGAACAACGTGGAATTTGACCGTTTAAGCATCTGGGAATTTCTCTTGCAGTATTATGAATATTGCGTTAAAACCCACTGTTTTGACTGTTTGCAGTGAGAATGAGTTATCATTGTCGTTTAGATGATTCAATGAGACGAAGAGCCTTTCGCTGGATTGCAGCTGGACAGTCTCAAGCAGAGGTGGCTCAATGGTTACAGGTGGCACCAAAAGTGCCACTTTAGTGGTATCCAGGTTGTGGTATCAATTCCAAACAAGTGGTATTATCACCAGGAAGCCCGACTAAGGACGCCCAAGAGCGACGACACCTACACAGGATCGCTACTTGGTGTTAAGTGTGCGACGGCATGAGCAGTCAACGGCTACAGAGCTTTCTCGTGACCTTGCTGCTACATCTGGAAAAATAATTTCCAAGCAAACAATATAGAAACGTCTAGCAGAGAGGGCCCTTTACGCCCGGCGTCCAGTGGTGTGTCTTCCTTTGAGCGCATTACACTGGAGAGCCTTTTGTCGTGGAGCCTAACACACCATTCTTGGACACACCAAGAACGAGGGCGTGTTCTTTTCACTGATCAGTCGAGATTCAGCACACAGTGATTCTCTTCATCTGAAGAAGAACGTGGAGCTCGCTATCATCCCTCCAACGTAAGGGAACTCGACCAATTTGGCAGAGGAATCCCTGTCTGGGGCGGCATCGTGTGGGTAGTCGTACACCATTGCACGTCTTTGGTAAGGGTAGTGTTACCGCACACAGCGCTATAGGGATGAGGTCCTTGAATCCTATGTGAGGTTGATCCAGGGTGCTGCAGGCCCAGACCTTTTTGTGGACGATAATGCGCGGCCACACAGAATTCACATTGTTGATGATTTTCTTGAAGAGGATATTCGCCGTATGAACTGGCCCGCAAAGTCTCCGTATCTCAATCCTATAGAACATGTTTGGGAAGAGCCATTGCACGACGTTACCCCCATCCCAGGACCATATTTAGGCGTTAAAAGCCGCGCTTTTGGAAGAATGGGATTTACTGCCGCAAGCATTTATCGACACCTTCATTAACAGTATGAGGGCTCGTTGTGAGGCTTGTATTGCAGTGTACGGTGGCCATACTCCATATTAGATGGACCTATCCCGAGATAAATGCATCATGATTTGACGGGTTTTGATATAACCTGTATTTTAACTAACAATTCAAACTCTTTTTCATATTGTTATGTTCATATGCTTTCTCTCATCATAATATATAACAGAATATTTCTCCAGTTCTCACAGATTTTGTGTTTGTGACCTTAATTTTGGACATCAGTGTAATTTGATCAATAACTTAGAAGTGTTCTGTGCGACTATAATGGTGTTATTTTTACATAAAAAAAACAAACAAGGAGTCATATTTTCGCTACAGAAATACCAGCAATTCTAAGTTAACCGCTTTTCCCTTTTTTCTGGAATTTCTGACACAGCATCTCGTATCCACACTGAATTCCTTTTACCCAATGAATAAAGTGATAGTATTTTGTTCTCTAATCTCATATCTGGTAGGGAATTATTCTTCGACTATCATATAGGTCAATGCATAAACTATACTTATTCATGAAGGGATAATAAAGGACTCGGCTTTCCTTTCACCGTTGGTCAATAAATTTCCATCACTTATTGCAGAGCTGTCATGCATGTTACCTATTATGTTGGCTTTTGTACTTGACGAATCTAAAAAAAATGCCATTATTCGATTCAAAAAGCAAAAACTTGCAGTTCGTTGGTCTATGACTCGTTATCTGACTGTGGTTCACAATTACGTGGTGTTGTCCTCGAATCCTTCCCTTAGGAATTGATCCCGAACTGTGTTCAATAGCCCGTTGTGTTGCTTTTGTACGACGTTAATAAAAAAAAAAACCTAATACCAGCGTCTATGAGAAGCGTTTGATGAAAGTTTACATTTGTATTAAAGATAATGGAACTACGCCTGTTCAGTTTGAGAAACTCCTTTTACCACATGCGAGTTTGAAACTAGGTCCAGCCTAAGATCGTCGTGTACTCGGGGGTTTGGAAAATTTGTCGTGGCTTCAAATGCTCTCATGTTGGCGTGGTGTAGAAGTTTGATGAGTGAGGTGCCAGCTCAGGTATTCTCGTCATCTGACTGATTCAAAATTGCGAGTCGTTGTCCTTGTATTTTGTCTTCGAGATTGTTTCCTAAGCCGTCGCCAATAGCCAATTGTGTTGCTCAAGTGCGACGTTAATTAACTACCTACCTTTTTCCATTTGTCTCACAGGGCTCTTCAGGGACCTTAACTAGACCCGATTTCTCATTTTAGTTTTAAAAGCTCATAGAAACTTAAATATTTGTTGAAAGTCCTTAATTGAAAAAAGGCTTTCCTTTATATACATTCTGCATGTTTTATTTCACATGCATTAAAAACAAAATCTAAGATTCTTGTTCACGGTGAGGAGACATCAAAAATAAAAGGCATAATAGTCATAGGTTCGCTAAACGAAGCTTTTTAAACTGGTCTTTGGAACCCAAACTAGAAATTGTGAAAGTTTCCCTACCTGTACACTCATAGGTTAATCTATTGCAACTCAATTAATTTGAAATGTAGCCGGAAGAAAAGGAAAAAAATAGCATTGGAAACTCCTTAAAAGACCCTAATTTGTCATTTGCTTGAAGAATGGGTTAATTTGGTGTGGTTTTGTGCACTCCACGTGTGCACTCGCAGGTTAATCTATTGCAACACAATTGATGTGAAATGCAGCTGGAAAGAAGGGTAAAAGTAGCATTGGAAAGTCCTTTAAAGTCCCTTATTTGTCATTTGTTTGAAGAGTGGGTTAGTTTGGTTTTGTGCACTCGCAGGTTAATCTATTGCAACTCAATTGACGTGAAATGTAGCCGGAAGAAAAGGAAAAAATAGCATTGGAAAGTCCTTAAAAGACCCTAATTTGTCATTTGCTTGAAGAGTGGGTTAATTTGGTTTTGTGGCACAAGGACCGTGTTACCATGAAAAGAGAAACATCTCATTTTCGTTTAAGTAAAGATTGCGTTGGTGTTGAAAACTTCATCTTTGTTCACCTGAATAAAAGCAGATGACTTTTAATTTGTGTTTAATCACTGAACATTGTGATGTTTTGGTTGTGTTCTATCTCATAAAAAGTTACTTCATGGCTAATTTGTATATTTTGGGGAAAGGCGATTGTTATTCAACCATTTGTTCATATTCTCTACAAGACTAACTTTCATTGAATAACTACTGCCAGATGAGCACCACAGAAAGCAATCTTTATAAGTTAAATCTTACAGATGTGGCGTTGTGATTTTGGCGTTTGCTGATGGAGTTAGATAAGACCTTCAGGTTGGTTTTATCAAGACAGATCTCGTCTTGCAATATGTATGCCAAATGAAAGCAATAACATTCGACTGACAAAAAATCTTTGGCTTTCTACTTGACATAAATGAAGAATGAGGAATATAGGTGATCGAATATTTACCATTTCATCATTGATGAATTATAACATAATTTCAGACCAGAATGTTTAATGGTTATGTCATAAGAGGTTTTACTAATAATTTTAGAACTATTTTGTGTGAATTATGCAGATAGCGTGATGGGTCAAACAATTGATGAAAACTCATACCAATTCTTAAGAATCAAGACACTAGCCCAAAAATCTGGAAGATTAGTAGCGATGGAAGTCAAAAAGGATGGATTTTAATGTGAAGAAAATTAGTTTTATATAGTAAAATAGAAGGAACATTTTATAAAAATGAAAACCGACTCAAAAGTAGTTTTAAAATATCAAGCATATGTCTTTTTATATACTGTAGGTAGGAACTCTAGTTTACATTCTTTCCTCCCTAGAAAATTTCATTTCAATCAGTTGTGCTAAAAAAAAAAAAAGAACAGACAAATTTACCAGAGAGTGGGCTGAGCAGACGAAGGAAATTACCGAGTCCTTCCATGATTCAATCTTCACAGGTAGACGTCCACCGTAGAATTTACGGAGCAACCATAACATAATTAAATTAGTCCCCTCTGCATAGTTTATAAATGCTCCCGTTCTAATTACGTTTAATGTGTAAGAGCTATTGATTCAGGCCTGAACGCTATTTCTGCGTTGACTTGTCTCATTTATGTGCCCTGACACGTGCATCTGCTCCCAATCGCCATAATATATTGGTGTTTGCACTGTGGTTCGAAGGTTAAATACACGACGGGATATGAGTTGATAAATGTTTCATGAACGAAATGTTGGGAATGACACAGAACTTGTGTTGGTAGTTAATCAACGTCGCACTGGGTCACCACAGCTGACTATTGGCGACGGTCCGGGATCAATTATGAAGTTACATATCCGAGGACACCACCTCGCAATTTTGAATCGCTATCAGGTGACGAGGACACAAACTTGAGATGCTTGTGTTATAGGATATTGCAAGTAATATTAATTATTATTGCTTGTGTTATAGGATATTGCAAGTAATTTATTGAGTTGATAAATGTTTCATGAACGAAATGTTGGGAATGACACAGAACTTGGGTTGGTAGTTAATCAACGTCGCACTGGGTCACCACAGCTGACTATTGGCGACGGTCCGGGATCAATTATGAAGTTACAGATCCGAGGACACCACCTCGCAATTTTGAATCGCTATCAGGTGACGAGGACACAAAACTTGAGATGCTTGTGTTGTAGGATATTGCAAGTAATATTCGTGTGGAATTGTTTGTGTATTATTGTGTATTAATCGTTTGTGGAGCACTTTTTTAATGCATTAGTTTTCTAAATTTACGAAGGGTTGCCGTGGATCGGTGGGTTTGCCCACTGCGTTAGCAACCTGTGAATTGGTAGGCGGCACAATTTCGATTCCTCCCCGGGTGTATTTCTCTCTTCTGTGTCAGGAAGCTTTCCTCGTGCGTCTGTGTTCATTTACTTGGTGTTGTTTGGCGCAGCTAGGCTAAATATTTTCTTTTGATCGTATAAAAAAAAAAATCCCAACCAGCCGAATTTAAGAAGTAACCTGTCACAAATACGTATTTTTTTTTCATGCATATAGGCTGTAAAGAATGACGTCTTTTATAAGGGTTCTTTTCTATGCATTTATTTATACGTGAAAGTTACCATGCACGCTATTTACATATTTATATCAACAGCGTGGGTTAGTTTGGTTTCGTCCTTTCTGGTCTGCGCCCATCACTTGTTATTTTTCTCACACCCTTTGCTCTCCCCCGCTCACCCGGATGATCGTCCTATGAAAACCCCCGACAATGTCCCTCAAAAACCAAATGGTTCCATCCTGCTGACGTTCCTCGGTGTCTGTCCGTAGAACCTCACATAAACAATAGGTATTTGTTCAGAATACATTAAAACAGATTAAACTTGCGCATTATAATTATTAAGAGTTGTGTTTATCGTTTACTCAAGCAAGCCTTTCATCGATATTTGAATGCATCTTAGCAGGTTGAGCAAGAACTCTTGAGTGCTACTTCTGAATTCAGTACTCGAGTGTTTCTTTATGAAAACTGAGGGATGCGATTACTTCCCAAGTACATTCCGCATATGCTCAAGGTATGGTCACTCCATGTACTCTCTATCTTCACTTTCGAATAAGTCATCCACCAGATGGACTCTGTATGAACGTGCATTATTTGCCCCATCAGACTAGCTTTAATTGAAAACCGGATGCTCTAGCTATTCCCCTGAAAACTCCTGAGCATTAAGTTTACGTCTGTCGCCGATGTGAAATGAGATGGTATTTAACATCCTGGTTGGTAGAGAGTAACGGTGATGTATTTTTTAGTGCCTTCCACTAGTTGCTACCAAACTCTCTTAGCGCTGATGGCCATGTTGGTATCGCACTTTTGTTATCACTAGTACCACTTGCGCGCTACGTTAATAGCCTCACCTTCTATCACATTTCAATCTTAGTACTTCGTGCTCTTGTTCCGTTAAGAATAATAATAGCATTTTTTTGTACATAAAGTTTTGAAAATTCATAGGGTACAGCTTCAGTCTACGTTTATAGCGGTGGCAACGGCCTTGGCGCTTTTTGCCGCATTTCTAAAGTCGCCAAAGAAGTAATTATTTAAAATGAATCAATGAAATCAAACGACAGTTTAACGGATTTTGAAAGAACTTTCTAGAATATTCAAAATGAAAATTTTAACTTTCCGCTTGCCTGGGGGAGGTTGCCATAAAAAACCGCAATAACCGTTGTACAGATGTGCTGCCTTAACCTGCCATAACTAGCTCTAGAAATGCGCCAAGGCCGTTGCTACCATTATAAACGTAGATTGTAGTTGTACCATTCATATTTCAAGAGATTAAAGTGAATTTGTTGGTTCAAAATGGATTGATCTGGAACTGGCTTACTTTTGTGTGTACAAATTTACTATTTTGTGCGTGGATCGAACATGTGTCAGCTCGATCGAACGGATTAGCAATTGGAGGGTTGCGAGTTAGAAACTATGTTTAACCAAAGACCGTCGTGTACACGGAGGTTAGTGCATGTTAAATCTGCCGTGGTCTAAAATGTACTTACTTTGGCGTGTTGTGGAAGTTTGGAGAGTGCGGTGCCAGCTAGCCTGATCGTATCGCGTGGACAAAGTTGCACTCTTCCTTGCTATTATTGAGATTCTTATGGTTCTTCACACACATTTTCTCATGATTCGGGAACACTCATCCTAATCAGAAAGCTCTCTTCAAACGTAGAATCTTTGACCTGGAGGAGAAAGGGGTTATGCAAGTAAAAGCTAGGGATCAAGCAGAACTTATGGAGACACTAAAGAAATTATGGGCTTATCAAAATATGGAAGGGGTCTAGTAATCAAAACTGACTGGACAGTCTTCCATTATTATCAGTCGAACCGTCACCGGACCTAAAAAAAGTTCACTATAATTGATGGTTCCCTATATCCAATTTTGTTGACGCATAAAAATTTCTTAGCATTTGATGGTGGTTTTGTTTAAAACAATCATTGGAATATAACACAATTCACTAAAATTTAAATGATTAAATACATAAACATTTTTTATCATGTTTATGAGAAATAAAGAATTTAGTACTTTTACTTACTTTTATTTTTACTCCTTATGGAAAGAAATCGTTAGTTTGAAATTGTACATTTCGATTTTGAGTGTAGTTAATAATTTTTTTTATAGACGATTACGAAAGATTCCATAGATCTTTTGTCCACATTTTACGTAGAAAAAAAAAGTATTTAGAATTACCTTTGAAAATCTGGAAAAATATCTGGAAGGGAAATTCAGTTCACTATAAGCGAACTTACATTTTCTCGAGTTCACTACTATTAAGCGTTTAAAATAACTTTAGTTAAATAGGAGTTCAGTCGGGACCCATGAAAAAGTTCACTAACCGAGAGTTCACTATATCCCGGGTTCACTATAGGGTGGTTCGACTGTAGTTCTATTTTCTGATTCAGCTTTCTGGTGTTTCGTCTTACATATTGCTGTGGTCGTCCCGACCAACTTTTCACGAGTCGCAGGTTCAAGATGTTCTAACTCGTAATGTATTTCCAATCCAGCTACTCCCCCGAATAATTACAAACAAGAAAAAAATGTTTGATGAAATCTTTCTATTTATTGCTGAGAACACAACTTATTTCCAAGCACCTCTTCAGGTTGGGAACGTGACTCGGCGAGAAAGGACATTTGGGATCGTGCTGACTCGTGGAAAAATAGCACCCCTCGTGCCATACTCCCGGCTCAGCTCTAATATAAAAGTCGTTCCTCAAACGACCGTGCTAGAATGAACCAACTTCCCTTTTTAGATTCCTATTTTAAGATATGCTTCTGGAATTTATCATATCAATTTCTCTTCTCCGGTTTTTATTAATGCTATCAGATGATGCACGCTTTTGGGAGTTCGGTATGCGCCTTTTATATTGCGTGCTTCTATTTCTCAGCAGATATTGAAAGGATTATTTTCTTTTGGGGTCCCCTAGGCCATAAATGACCTCTTGTAGTATTTTTATTTTCATAATCAAATTTAATAGGTTTCTGTAAGGTTGCGATGGTTAAATTATACATTTCACAAGAATTTATCTATTTTGTGTAAAAGAAGTATAGATATAATAATTGAGATTTGTTCTATGAGATTTACAATGCAAACAAACAAACCAGACGGAATGCGAAGATTTTATTTCCATTACCCAAATGCTTTCACATGATACATATCGAGATTTACAATGCAAACAAACAAACCAGACGGAATGCGAAGATTTTATTTCCGTTACCCAAATATTTTCGCATGATACATATCGAGGTTACCCTAAAACGTTGTTTATTCCGTTTTGGCGATATTTGATACTACGTGGCTAGCCCGGAATTGCCCGTTACCGGGGTGTTGGTTTCAACGTAAAATTTTTCGCAGATTTCAAATCTATTGAAGATATATTCAATTAAAATTTATTTATTTAGAGAAAATCATATTTTTAGGTATCAATTCTAAACTGAAGTTTTCCGCAGATTTCAAATCCCTTGAAATTTTTACTCTATCTTTAACGGTCTGGGAGATAAAAAAAAAGAACCGACTTCAGTTAAAAGATTTATTGTCTGGCTGGAAATTTATTCGTCCGCGCAAAATCAAAGCGGACATGAAAAAAATAATTTTCTCCGTGTACTGCGGATGAAAAAAACCTGGCATGATTCTAAACCCTGACTGCAAGGTCACACGGGTAGAAAAAATTATCCTCGTTTGAACAAGCGATGGAGAATAAAACTATTAAATTCATTTAAAAATCTTCTAGATTGAATTTTAAAATTCGCCGCGACCCAAAAATTGCAAATAATTCGGACTACCTGTGTGCCAAATCTCATTGCTGTAAGTGCCATAGAATCGTCAGGATTTTGAGGCCCCAAACAGACAAATAAACAAACACTTCCTTTTATAATATTAGAGATGTGATCTTCTTGGCGTTGGCTAAGCAATTCGGAATTCATTCCTTGGAATTTTTACTGGCAACGTGCTGAAATCGTATTCGAAAAACAAGCCCTGTGACGTCACGATGGGAATACGTACATGGAGCACGTTTCGTCGCAAAAACACTACCGCCACCAACATTTAGCTTGACAGAAAATACCTCTCATTGACGACAGTTTTGTGAAGAATATGCTATTTTTTGAAACGTGTATGCAGTTGATGTTGAAAATGCTATTTCAACTGTACTCTTTAAAAAAAAGCTTACTATATAAAGCATTGTATGCATTTTCCAAGAATTTTGTATTTAAGGAAGTTATTTTGGGTATTTGAAATATTTGTACTGTTAAAAATGTGTGCCTCAGAAACACTGTTTTTTTAAACAACACTGTTAAGGTCCCACAGTTCTGCTTTTGAACAAGACAAATCTTCAGCAAAAACTTTTATCTTGCTAAACCATTCATGCCTCAGTTTTCCCAACTGTAAAAAAAAAAAACTTGACTCATTTTTCTGTGAAACGTGTTTGAAATATTTTGAATTGTTTTGGTATGTAATTTATGTGCCAGACTTTCAGTGTTTCTAGGATTAAAGGGCTTTTGGCCACATAATGAAACGCCGCTTTTTCAATTTTTTCAGTTGAACAATTTTCAAGTTAAAAACCGAAAATTATAATGGTTGTCTACTGCTCAAGAGCTTATCATCCGGAGCTCTTTAATTTGCAACTGCTTGGCGTGTTTGAAGATTTTTTTTCTTCTAAAATTTGGAATTTTTTTAATGACAAAAAGAATTCAGCTGCCAACCTTAACTTCTAGAAGTCTCATGGTTACGAAGGTAGTCCCAGAAGTACCGGACCTAACAAAGAAAACACAAAATATTTGGGGGAAAATATCTTTATTTCTCTACATAGTCTCCTTTCAGCTCTATATATTTCCCCCAGCGATGTTCAATAGCTTCGATACCCTGTTTATAGTGAGAATCGTAGAGCTCCTCAAAATAGCCATCAACGGCAGACTCCACCTCTTCATTGTTAGCAAATCTTTTACGACCAAGCCATTTTTTCAAGTTTGGAAACAGAAAATAATCTGAGGGGGGCTAAATCTGGCGAATAGGATGCGTGAGGAAGCAATTCGAACTTTAATTCATTGATTTGGGCCATCGCGATAACGGATGTGTGAACTGGTCCATAGTCTTGATGAAACAAAAACTTTCTTTTTCCCTAAATGCTGCCGTTTTTTCTTGATTTCAACTTTTAAACGCTGAAATAAGTTTGCACAATACTCACCGTTGATTGTTTTACCCCTTTCTGAAAATAATCAATAAAAATTATCCCACGCGCATCCCATAAAACTGTCTTTGCCTTCTTTGGAGCAGATTCTCCCCTTTTCAATCCTTTGTTTTGACTGTTCCTTCGTCTCAGGTGTGAAGTGATGTATCCATGTTTCATCCATGATTATGAATCGACTCAAAAACCCGACTTTATTGCTGTGAAACTTTACCAAACCCTCAATTGAAACATCCTCACGACGCTGTTTGTGTTCCATTGTGAGTAATCGCGGCACCCATCTTGCGCACAGCTTTGTCGAGTCCAAATTTTCAGTCAATATTCGATGTACAGCACTTTTTGAAATACCTACCATATCTGCTAGCTCGCGCACTTTCAGTCGACGGTCATCCAATACCATTTGTGGATTTTCTTTACCATTTCTGGCGTAGTCACCTCATTGGGTCAACCACTGCAATATTCGTCTCGGCAGCTCGTACGGCCTCGTTTAAACTATTACACCCAATATTTTACTGTTGTAAACGAAAGAGCAGTCTTCCCCAGAGTAGAATCTAGCTACGCTTTGATTTTACCATTGAATTGAATTTCCGCTTTGATTTTACCATTGATCCAATACCATTTGTGGATTTTCTTCACCATTTCTGGCGTGGTTACCTCATTGGGTCGACCATTGCGATGTTCGTCTTGGCAGCTCGTACGGTCTCGTTTAAACTCTGACACCCAATATTTTACTGCTGTAAACGAAAGAGCAGTCTTCCCCAGAGTAGAATCTAGCTCCGCTTTGATATTGGTTGGACTGAGGCCTTTCAAATAACGGTGTATTATTGTATCACATAACGGTGACCAATTTTTTCCATGTTTGCAAATGCACCCAAAGCGTTCACTATTGATGACTGCCAAACATATACTAAACAACGAAGCGTCGCCAAACTTCAAACACTTAAGCTTTATAAGGTGTTCTCGCTTTCTACCATAGTCATTCTTTTCAAACAACAACCGCCATCTATACGTCAGGTCGTGTACTTCTGGGACTATCCTCGTAGCATAAACATTGTTCTGAATCGGCAGTATTCTAAACTAATTTTAAGATGTCTGCCTTGGATTGTTTGGTCTGACTGCAGATGACGAAGTATCGAAGGTAATAAAACAAGCAGGGATCTACTTACCTAAATTGGTGCCCATCCTTCGTTGTTGATTTCAGATGCAGTCTAACTCCTAGAAATCGTCTCATGATTAGCCCAAACGTTGTTCTGAATCGGCAGTATTCTAAACTCTCTAAGATCTCTTCCTCAAACAAAGGATCCCCAGAGGCTTTTGACGAACCCTTTAATTCTCGGAAGAGAGCCGGGGAAGTGAGCGGTTCAGACATTCATTGTGATGTTTTATTCGTTTTAAATCAGTATAAATCTACGGCGGATGTGAAATTTATAGCTTCCGCTCTTCATTGCTCAACGTTTCCGAAATCCAATAAAAGTCAATTACTGAAGTGAAAGGCAGATTGAAGCCAAAACCACCGCCGGGAATGCGAGTGATTTTATTCCAAGAATATTTTCAGTGCAAATCCGTTCCAATGCAATGATCAGATGTATATAGACCGGAAAATAAAAATTTTGGACCCAATACTCTTTGTCATTTATCTTTCTAACTGAATTGCTCCACCGACTTCTTTCTCATAGTTGGGGGTAGACTTCACATAATTGCTTGTCTACGACTATTTTTCTTCCTCGTTCCTCTTTAGAACTGTGCTAGACGTCTATATTTCAAGGTGAAGGATTCCATCCCCGTATTTTCTTCCGATGTCAACAAAAGACTTTATTTCAGTTGATTGAAATCTCATTGCACTCTTATATTTTTCTTTTCGGGATACTTATACTGCTGATGAAAGATTTTTTTCTGTCTCGCTAAATGGTAACGGCGGTGTTCTACAGTTTCTCTGTATGTATTTCGCACCGACTTTTTATGAAACTAGGGGGCTCCGCCCCCTGCTCGCTTCCGCTCGCCAACCCCCGGGGATTGCTGCGCAATCCCATTTGGTTTGCTTCGCAAACCAACACTCCTTTCACAGATGTCATTTGGTTTGCTTCGCAAACCAACATTCCTTTCACAGAGTGAAACTATCTGAATAATTCGTATTATGCTGATTTCACTTTCCGGTACATGACGTCACAGCGAGGGCTTCGCGCCCTGCTCGCTTACGCTCGCCGACCCCGGGGATTGCTACGCAATCCCGTTTGGTTTGCTTTCTCAAACCAATACTTCTTTCGCAATTGATTTCACTTTTTTTTTGCTTTAACACTTAATGCACCCTAAACTAATAGCCGCATCAGTAAAAAATCTTCTGTATCTTGTTCCCTGTACAATTTTAAGTAAACAGTGTTAATATCAAAACTTTACGATTGTACTTTGTCGGTAAACTGTCTTGAGAACAGAGGGAAAAAAGCGAGCCTTTTTCCTCGCCAAATAAAAGAAATCGTTTTTATGGCAATTGTTGCTACGATAAATTTGATATCTGGCAAACCCGATAGTAGAAAATGCAACCCACTGCTGTTTGCGGAACCAGCTATGCGAACTGAAAAATACGAAATTTGTGTCACCAACTTTTGATTGCATCGAATTTATTTATGAACCAATTTTAAAAATAATTGTACCGTAAGAAAGAGTACATTGTGAGGTATACTGCAATATTTTAAAAATTAAAAACTAACAGTAATACTATATAGATATGACCATTTTAGTTTTGTATCGGAAGTTACGATCTGAAAGTTCCGAAAATTGTATGACCTACTTTTAATTGCATCGATTTTGTTTATTAACCAATTTGAAAAATAATTGTACCATAAGAAAGAGTGTAATGTAGTGTATTCAGTGATGTTCTCAAATTTAAAAAATAATGGTTTTTGCCGTAGACATAACGGTTTTAACAAAACGTAGCGAAAATATCCGAAGATTCCGAATTTTGTATCACGAACTTTTGATCGCATCCAATTTAATTATTAACCGATTTCAAAAATAATAGTACCGTAAGAAAGAGTATATTCTGAGGTATACTGCGATATTTTAAAAATTAAAAACTAATAGTAATTAGATATAGATACGGCAGTTTTAAAAAAAAGTAACAAAAATGTCCCGATTTTTCCCGAATTTCAAAAAAATATTATCAAGAACCACATATAAATTTCAAAAAAAACTCGACGAGCTGCAAAAATTTACGTTGAGAGGTACTCTTAAAAAAAAACTCACGACTAAAGACTGAAATTTTGAATGTGTTTTGCTCACTCGCGGAAGAAATTTCACTTCTTCAACTTTAACACTTAATAAAACCTAAACTAATAGCCGCATCGGAAAAAAATCTTAATAATTATCCAGGGAATACGATGAAGAACAAAGCATGTTAATTTCATATTTTTCCGATCAGTACTTTCTCGGGAAACCGTCTAAGAATGAAGCTAAACAACAAAAAATTCAATTCTGCGGCGGCGGCGGCGGCGGTAACTTTTTTTTAATATAGAGAGATACATTGGCGTCCAAAATTATCTTTACATGCATAGAATCGGATTTCTCAGAAACTGTGAACTATAATTTTATGAATTTGTCTGGAATGAGACATAACATCATAACACATAAATACAAAGGAAAAAATTTAAAAACATTGCATGATATAAAACTAGCATAAAACTATAAAAATAGCAATAATATGTGACAAGGAAAATTCAGAAAAAAGAAATAACTCAGAAAAAAAAGTTAAGGCTTATGAATTTAATATGGAATGTGATCGCACTGACTTGTACACACACATCACAACAGGTTTTCATGCTGACAATAATGTTGTTAACCACCAGTTTGGAAATTAAGTTCCACTCCTCCAGCAATGCGGTATTCATAGCATTTATATCTCTAGGAGGAGGATGTCTCCGTGCAACTTCTTTTCCAAGGTAGTCTCAAAAGGTCTCTATCGGGTTCAGGTCAGAACATTTTGGTGGCCACGGTATTCGCTCAATGGCTTCATTTTCAAGGAATTCGTCAACGAGGTTTGCTCGATGTGGATGAGCATTATTGTTCATAAATAAAAAATAAGAACCATATTCCCTTCGACCATCTGCCCGAATGCGAGGGACGGATGTCAAACTGACTCGCCTTCGCATTGGGCACACACGATTTACTCATCGTCATCTTTTGTTGGGCGAGAATCCATCTTTTTGTCATACATGCTCATTAGATTTTATCGTCAAACATATTTTAATTGACTACCCTAATTTTAATCATCATCGTTTAAAATTTTTTCAAACATTAATTTTAACTTTGCACGATCTCATCGGGGAAAACCCTCAACCTAATCTTTTTCCTTTTTTAAGTATCATTGGGTTCATAAATTTGATATAGTAGTTTTATCCATCACGATATTTATATCACCAGGGGCTCCGCCACCTGCTCGCTTACGCTCGCCAACCCCCGGGGATTGCTACGCAATCCCATTTGGTTTGCTTCGCAAGCCAACACTCCTTTCGCAGAGTGAAACTATCAGAATAATTTGTATTATCCTGATTTCTTTACGGTCCATGACGTCACAGCGAGGGCTTCGCCCCCTGCTCGCTTACGCTCGCCGACTCCCGGGGATTGCTACGCATTTCCCGTTTGGTTTGCTTCGCAAACCAATACCTCTTACGCAAGTGATTTCACTCTTTTTTACTTTAACACTTAATGTACCCTAAACTAATAGCCGCATGAGTAAAAAATCTTCTGCATCTTGTTCCCTGTACAATTTTAAGTAAACCCTGTTAATCTCCAAACTTTACGATGTGCGCTTTGTACTTTATCGGTAAACCGTCTGAGAACAGAGGGAAAAAAGCGAGCCTTTTTCCTCGCCAAATAAAAAGAAATCGTTTTTATGGCAACTGTTGCTACGATAAATTTGATATCTGGCAAACCCGATAGTCATAAATATAACCCTGAAAAGCTCCGCGAAATAAAAAATACGAAATTTGTGTCACCAACTTTTGATTGCATCGAATTTATTTATGAACCAATTTAAAAAATAATGGTACCGTAAGAAAGAGTACAGTCTGAGGTATACTGCGCTATTTTCAAAATAAAAACTAATAGTAATACGATATAGATATGACAGTTTTAGTTAACGGTTGTAACAAAAAGTAGCGAAAATATCCAAAGATTCCGAATTTTGTATGACCAACTTTTGATCGCATCCAATTAAATTATTAACCTATTTCGAAAATAATAGTACCCTAAGAAAGAGTACATTCTGAGGTATACTGCGATATTTTAAAAATTAAAAACTAATAGTAATAAGATATAGATACGGCAGTTTTTAAAAAAAGTAACAAAAATGTCCCGATTTTTCACGAATTTCAAAAATATATTATCAAGAACCAATTTGAAATTTAAAAAAAAACTCGACGAGCTGAAAAAATTTACGTTGAGAGGTACTCTTTAAAAAAAACTCACGACTCAAAACTGAAAATTTGTATGTGTTTTGCTCACTCGCGGAAGAATTTTCGCTTCTTCAATTTTGACACTGAATAAACCCTAAACTAATAGCCGCATCAGAAAAAAATCTTAATAAATGTCCAGGGAATACGATGAAGAACAAACCATGTTAATTTTTTTTTTTTTTCCGATCAGTACTTTCTCGGGAGTCCGTCTAAGAATCGAGCTAAACAACACAGTTTTCAATCCTGCGGCGTCGTCGTCGTCGGCGGCGGTAACATTTTTTTAATATAGAGAGTTACTTTTCCATACTTTTATATTTTTTACCATGTTGTTCTATATTTTTTAATCATGACATTTTAAATTTATTGCGCAAGACTTGCATCTACCTTTTAGTACAATACTTTTACATTTACATCGACTTTATTTCTTTTTATCTTGCGTTTGGCTCAGCATGTCCGTTCTTGGACCTTGCGCCATAAAATTTCAAATCCAATCTAATCCATATTCCCTTCTGAAAAGTCTTACATAACGTTCTAAGACCTCATACCGATATCTCTGGCCGGTCACAGATCCTCTGTTGAAAACGTGTAGGGTCGTACGTCCATCGATCATTATTCCACCCCACAACATCACACCTGCACTACTAAAACGTTCACATTTCATAATGTTTGAAGGAAGATTTCGCGTTCTTAACTCCCACCAGATGCAAAAACGCTCAGAATCAGATGTTAAACTAAACCTCGACTCATCAGTAAGGAGAACATGGGTGCATTGGTGTTGACTCCAGTTCTGATGTTCTTTGCACAAATTAAAGCGATCCCTCTTGTGTTGTGATGACAGTGAAACACATACCATTGGCTCTCGGGCATAAATGCCTTTTTCATTAAGCCTTCTGTATACACAGTTTGCCGTGATCCAACAGTTTTCGTGGCGGCTGCAAGCTCTGAACTTAACTGCCGAGCAGTAGACTTCCGGTTACGACGGGCAGTTATTGCTATGCATCGATCTTGAGAAGAAATTGTTATACGTTTACGACCTTGTCCAGGCCTCCTTCCAGCAGTTCCAGAGTTCTGAAATTGTTTCCATAGCGCAGAGACTATCTGTCTTGAAATATTCACACATCTCGCTGCTTCCACGATTGTCTGCCCTGCTTCTAAACGGCCGATAATGCGCCACTTCACAGATTCTTCCAAATGATACTTCGGAGCCATAACAAACCGTTTCGAGTCCTTACACTGAAATCAAACGCTGTATAGCAGAAATTCACTTTGCGATTGATTCACCGTCGGATGATGTAACGCCTTGATTTGCACATCAGAAACAGTTTGAACACTTTTGATTGAGTGATTTTAATTAGGCCTGTATTTCACACAGTCCCTTCAAAAATGGATTACATCGATTGGGTATTTAATGGAATGTAATTATTTATGGTAAAGATAATTTTGGACGAGTGTAAGTAGCATGTGGGCGGACTCACTGTGGTGCGATCTCAGAGAGGTATATCACGTAAGCTTACGAATCAAGGTAGATGATGGACCATCGGAAATCGAAGAGTAGTGCTTTTGCATAATCAATTAATCATGCTGCGGGTCACCACTTTAACCAATCAATAATTTGCTCCACATTAGAATTCACACTTTTCCTCACCACCACGTGACAGATATTCAAACCAAGTGATCGGTCAGAAATTACACGTAACTGAGCACATGCTTCGACTATTTCATTAGAAGGTCGACGTATTCCGTGCGTGATGTCAAATTGGTTTGTCTTTCGAATACGATTTCAGCATGTTGCCAGTAAAAATTACAAATAATCAATATCGAGTTGATACATAATATTAGGTGTAGTAATAAGTTTTAAAGCGAGTTTTGTATGACGTCTATTGCAAAATAGCATACCAATCAGTACACCACGTTTGTGGCATGTGATAGAAATCGGATCAGATATATCAAACCGACGTAGAAGCTAGGGAAAAAGAGAACGTAAGTTGAAATTTTGAAGGTATAAGATGTCATACGATAAGACATTTTTTCGTCACTGCTTTCGTTACTAATTTAATCAGCACAAAAGTGCTGCAAAAGCATTTCGATCAATTTGTTCTGATTTAGGGGTGAATATTGTATTGAAAAGCACATGTGAGTATTGGTTTCGACGTTTTAAAGATGGCGATTTTGAGGTTAGCGATCGACAATGCAGCGGCGCTCCATTGAAGGCTATCCATGACGATTTTCAAACACTTCTCGATAAAGATGCATCTCAAGCGCAAAATGAACTTGCTGAACAGTTAGGAGTATCACAAAAAACGATATCTAATCGTTTACATGCAATGAGAAAGAATCAGAAGGCAGGAAAATGGGTGCCACATGCATTGAGGACGACCGTGTCTTGAAGTGCATGAATCTGCTAAACAGGCAACACAGAAAATCTTTCTTGTGGAAAATCGTGACAGAAGATGAAAAATAGATCTGTTATGACAGTCCGAAACGCAAAAAATATTGGGTGAATCCCGGCGAAGTAACAACATCAACGCCGAAAAGAGACATTCACTGCAAAAAAGTTCTCCTGTGCATCTGGTGGGATATGAAGGGAGTACTCTATTAAAAATTGCTGAAGTCGGGTGTAAGTGTAACTACTGAACGCTATAAACAACAATTGCTGCGATTACAACAGGAAATCGATCGAAAACGTCCGTTTACTGGCAAAGGTTTGCGGCCCGTCAAATTGCTCCATGACAATGCACGGCCGCATGTTGCAAAAGTGATCAAGGACTTTAGTAACACTTGGCTGGGAAATTTTGGAACACCCGGCGTATAGCCCCGACATAGCCTCTTCGGACTGTCATTTGTTTCGGTCTATACAGAATGCCTTGTCTTCTGTAAACTTCCGGACAGTGGACGACGTACGAAAATGGGTTGACAACTTCATTGTGTCAACAAAGGAATCTTTCTACACTGCTGACATCCGTGAACTAAATGACCGATGGCAGAAAGTATTAGATAATGATGGAGGTTATTTCGATGAATAAAAGTATTATTATCAGCTCTAAAATACATATTCATTTCTTTGACACACGCTTTAAAACTTCTTACTACACCTAATAGTTGATAGGTCAACGCCATAACGTCGATAAACTACAAATGAAACTCTAAAGTAACCCCGATATGTGTATCATGCCAGAGCATTTGTACAGCGGAATTAAAATCAACGCGTTTCGTCTCGTTTGTTGCTTTTCAACCGGTCTGGTGGTTAAGGTGTTAGCCTCTAGATCGAAAGATTCCTGGTTGGAATCCGGGTCAGTGCATTGATATTTGTAAGCGTATGGTGTAGAGGCGACTGGTGCACCTTATATCTGCCGTGGCCGAAAGTCCTCACGTTGGGTTGGTGTATAAGTTTGGAGAGAGGGATGCCAGCTCAGGTGTTACCTCGTCATCTGACCGTGGTTTAAAATTACGTGGTGTTGTCCTAGGATCTTTCCTTTAGGGATTGATCCCGGACCGTGGTCAATAGCCCGTTGCGTTGCTCTAGTACGACGTTAGTTAAAATTCATTACATCGTCTCGTTTGTTTACATCGACTCTTCTATGCCAGAAAATCTTTCCTCGTGGGTATTATGTCTATTAATTTTCATTTTCTTGTGCTTGGTTCTGGCCAAATATGATACTTGCACCACAAAACTTAATCGACCATGGATAAGAAGGACGATCCGAAACTTTAGGACATTCCTTTCGCTGGACATCTCTGAATTGTTTTTAACTTTGATACCGGGGTAAGAAAAAAACCCGTTTAGCAAAGCATAAGTTGTTTATTATTTCTAATCCATTTTTTTGTTAAAAAAATTATGAACTGAACCCTTTAATACTGCCTAAAAATGATGATGGTCTTAGTTTAATTTAAAAAAATGCGACTCTATTAAATGTGTCCCTTGAGGTAATCTTAAAACGCTGAGTACTATACTGAATTATTTGGATAAAGTAAAGCTATCGTTGTTTACCTTTGATTTCGTCCTTTTTTTAAAACTTTGAAAGTAAAAACTAAAACAAGATAACAAAGTCCAAAACACTCGATCTTGGCTTGTGTTTTGGAAAACTGTACACCCCTGCATATTCCCCATCTAATCTGTTATACCGAATATTCGATCGGTACGAAAGTGGTTTGGTCGATCGATCAACGGAGAAACTGTCACATGCTAAGTTTCGGTTTTACTTGAGTTTTCGTGGATTAAAATAATGCAGGGATGAGAGAAATCTCAAACTAAGTGTTAAATAGACGTTACACGTTTTGTATACTAATGGGTACACTTGAGTTTTGTAAAGTGAGTTTTTTGAGTGATTTTGAGTTATGTTCCGTGGTCCTTAAAAAAGCCTGGTATTTCATTTTAGCTTTTAAGAAATCCTTAAAAATCCTTAATTTTGCTGAAAGTCCTGGAATGAACGTGAATGTTTTACAAAAATGCTGCATATTTTATTTCACCTGAATTCAAAAACCATGGTCACTGATACTTGTCCAAGAATTGATGTGTGTATTATTGGGTTCGTGAGACCAGAGCTTGGTGCTTTTAGAAGTTTCTTCCCCGGTGAACTTAGGGTTAATCTACTTCGATGCATGTGAAATGCAGCCTTAAAACATGAAAAACAACCTTGGAAACGCCTAAAATTTTCTTTTGATTGTGAAAAGTGGAAACCGTGGATTTCGCTGCTCATCGTGACTAGTGGAAAATTTCCTTGGATTCTTTCAACCTATAGAATAGGCTATTTGGTCATTAAACGTGTCGTATAAAAGTTTTAATATACTTCTAGAAAATATATCGTGATCGTAAGTAGGTTTAGACAATATTAGATAGAGTATTCCGGAAGTTCGTGCTCAAACATTTTTTTTCGTTGTACATATGTATTTACTTTGTAAAAAAAATGCAAATATTTATTTGGAAATTGTTCTTTTTTAGTCAAGTACGTCTTCTGTTTTGTGTGTAAATACTGCAAGTATGCACTGTATATCAGTTATTGTTTGTCCACCACGAGAATTAGTACTTTAAACAGTCTGCCCATGTTTGTACCGCAGAAACGGACATTATCCTGTTTTCCATAGGAGATGCTTTAAGATATGTATTCAAGTTCGTCACAATAGCGTACTTAATGACAGTGTGGAAAAAAAATTGTTAGGATTTTTCTTATCGTCGAGAAGATCCATACTAGTAAACTACTTGCCACCACCAACATTTGGAAAAAGACAAAATAAAATGACATCATGGTCAAGAGTCGGCCTTACTCAAAATGGACGAGCCCTGTTTCCATAGTGACCGCCACCACCTAGACTCGGTAACGGTAGCTGTTCTCGTTGTGGACAGAACATATATATGTAACGCAGTTTTCGACTTTCTGAGTGTCTTGGAAAGTTCCATATTTCTATGAAAATCTCTTAGGCCCCTTTTGAAATCAGGCGCGTAAAACGCGCGTTTGGCGAGGCTATCAGGGCCCCCGCTCTTCAAGGTCGAAAATATAGATACTTGATTTAGAGGAATAAATAAACATAATTTAATGGCGGGACCTTGCTAGCCTCTCCATACGCGCCTTGAAACGCCTCATGTTGGCGATATAAAAGTCTTCAGCTAGATATTTTTAGTTTACATTATCTGTAATTCTCAGCACATCCCAACTACAAAAAAGAAATTATTGGTAACTGGAGAAAATGGATTCCATGAAAAAAATAATTTCTTCGCTAAGACAAAAAATTAATATCCTTCTTACCCTTTTGTAATTTACCAAAACCCTTTCCTCTACTAAATCACCTTAAGGTGATAAGATAATGTTCATGCGATTATCCGATTTCCATTTCGTCGAACAACGAAAAAATACGGCTAATTTTCCCAACGATCCCTAGTCACTCCTATTCAAAATACATGAGCCTCGTTTTTTTGGAGACCGCTGCAATACAGACTTGATGTCGGGAGCAGTTCTCGTGATATTCAGTACCTATGTAAGTAATCCGTCATAACTTTCCAGATTCTTCTCAATATCTTGGAAAATTTCATGTTTCGAGAAAAATCTGTTGATTTACCGATTCAAAATTTTTTTTTACTTCAACTGGATTTTATTCACAAGATTACTTAAAACTTTGTAATTATCATCACACATCCAAGTGAAAACAGGAAATGGTTCCTGCAGAAAAAACACTTCACGAGGAAAAGTAATAAAAGATTGAAAAAAAAAAAATGGACAATCTTCCTTTCCATTTTTCTAATCACCTAATCCCCCTTTCCTCCATAAATCACCTCACAGTGATGGGATCATTGCGATTATCAGATTTCCATTTCGTCGGTTAACGAAAAAGAAAGTCTCATTTTCCAAACGAGATAGTTTCAATTTCCTCCCATAGATGGCAGTGCGGGCGGGACTGAGCGTCGTCTCGAGAGAAATTGTTATCCCTTGTTTTGGGAGAGCGGGAGAGCAAGAGGCCTCATCTCACGATTCTCCCTTTGTTTCGCTTCCGCGTTTTTAATCCGTCTGGCACACTTTCATCTTTATCACCACTCTCATCTTCATCGGGAGCCGAGCTCTCACGGCACCTCCCCCCGCATCCCGATGCCCGGATGGGATCACGGTTTTTGGATCTCGGAGGGGGTCTTCCTGCGACGTGAAGTTGTTTTCTCGGCACGCGCGGCCTCGCGATTAGTGCCGGGAAGCTGTGAAGCCGGTAAGCCTATCACGCGTGCCTCATCAGTCGGGTTCGAGACCCGGGACTCCGCTTCTGCCGCTCTGCGCTGAGGCTAAGTGCTGACTGTTTTGTTGTGAGTATTTGGGGTTCCACTTTTCCCCCTTTAAATCTTTCCCTTTTTTTTGGTTTGTGGGTGGGTATTGATTTTGTATTTAAATTTATGTAATTGGGTCAGTATGTGACCTATTTTTGTGAATTGACATTGTGAATGTCATGCGAATATTTTTTGATGTGTTTAACTTTGTCTTGGGGTTTGGAATTTTGTTTATCGTTGCCTGGTTCGTATTTTGCACTCCCAATTGTTTTGAAGTTTTGAGAAGTAAGATTTGGTGGTTTCTCTTTTTTTTTTATTTAAAAAATTTCTCAATTCTGCGAGTTGAATTGAAAACTAAGAACGCTGCGTTGCTCTTCTCTTATCACGAATTGAATGTGATTTTTTTTTTATATATTTGATTTAAAAAAATTATGAGGATGGAACTTTCCATTTGTCATGGTCCACACATTTTGAACTCGTAAATGCTGGAAGCTTACTACTTCATTTTTTTAAATCTATTATGGATCTGAAATGAAAACATTATTTTAAATTTGTATTCATATGCCTCGCGAAAAAATAAATTAGTTTTACAGACAATTAAACGATTTGTGTATTTAAGGAAATTTTATTTTAATAGTGAAAACGTAATTGTGTATTTTTTATTTGAAAGGAATAAGTTTACAGTTGATTAAATCGATGGTTATTCGCTTACTGATAAAAAAGCATTTATTGTGCAGTATATGTATAAAGAGAGGGAGAGAAAAAAAAAGCAAATATTTAATATCAAATTTATTTGTATTTCCCCTTGCTAACATTTTATACTTTCTCAACTTGTGATGTAATGCGTGTGGTGTAATGTGATTTGTGCTTAAAACTAAAAATTGACCAAAGAAAATTGTCCGAAGTAAGTTTAAAAAAAAAAATGTGTGTGGTACATATCTATACATGAGCTATAATTTATACTTATCCTTCATTTTCCCCATATAGCTATTAATGTGTGTTAACGCCGTTTGTTTTTTAAATAATTCAGGTTCATGATAGGTCGTTTTTCTCAGTCAGTTTTTTATCAACTCAACACTAAAAGTGCTTCGGCACAATCAAAAGAAAATTATATAAACGTATTTTTTTAAAACTTTGCCCAACAAATTTTTTTTACATTTTATAAAAAAAGGTCTTAATATGTAAAATTTGAGATTTTCATCGGTTTCAGATTTTATTAGCTTTGTAAATCAAGAAGCATCATTTTTAATTCACAGGAAATTTCTAGGAAACTGGTGTTTCAAATTTTATAGGCAAGACGAAAAAAAAAAATGGATACTAATTCAAAATAAATTAGGGTGTGTGTGTGTGTGGGTACACGATCGTAACATTTAAGGTACGAGTTCATTTTTGTGTTACTATAGGAAAGAATGTATGTAAATATAGGCCTGGTGGTTACAAGTGTAGATAGTTTTACATACCAAAGGCCTATGTTAGGATAATTAAGCTACACATATTATTTACACAACAATGTTTCTCATACTAAGGATAAATCTATTCAGATATATTGCCGAGAGTGCTGGGCGATGTAGAAATGTACTTCAAGTTGATTTGACGTTGCACTGTTGAAGTTGATCAATCGTTCAAGTTAATCATATAAGCGATTTTTGAGTATTATCGACATAAAAATCACCTGTACTTATAGTTGGTATCTGGAATCACATTGGGTTCACAAATTTATAATTTGACCAACTTTTCCATTGTTTCCTGCATTATGTAAGCGCCTTATTTGCATAAATGGAAATTTCAGCGAGATTAATATTTCACTTATAGACATTCAGTGGTGACAATTCATCGGACCTTGGAGGATAACCTAATTCATTTGAATTGGATGAAACCGGTATTTTATTAACATTTAATGACTGGTGAAGTGTTACGCAATTGAAACGATGTTATATCTTCCATTTGGAAATTATTTTAACAAATCGAAATGTTGTAAACTTGCTGGCTTCGAATCTTGTATAAATCATAATCGATCACAAACACTACAAGTCGTACGTACATAAACCCTATCCCACAAACTTGATGCCATTATACTATCATTTATAGTTTACAAGACATAAATATAGTTTACAAGACATGATAAATCTGACTATTATTTTTTTTTGGTCGCTAGAGTTTTCGTAGAGACTTCTATACCTACCGAAGATAAAGATGTATTCACGTAAAAAAACGTGTTGCAATTATCACACTTTCGTCTTATGTTTTTCAGTAGAATTTAGAAAACAATTTTCCACCATAAAATTACCATACATTTTCAAACAAATATATGTACGAAATTATGATTTCTTTTTAAAGAAAGAAAGGAAATTTGGAAATCGGAACCTCTTAATTTTTTATATTCATTACCGACTTTTCAAACATTTAATTCCGAACTGAAACACCATTTAACTCCATCGAAGGTTACCAAAATCGCTGAACGATTCGAAAATTCAATTTTTTTATTTTTTTTTGTTAACATTAAATGTTTAAAGCAAATCCTCATGTCGCTTTTGAAAAATTTTGGATCATAACATTCAGAAAGTGCTTAATCTTTGCGCGTACCATTATTTAAAAATTGTTAAATTATGTTTAAAGTGATGAAAGCAAAAAAAAACGTTTTACACTCAAAATAACAATATTACTTATATAAAATATTTTAATCGTTGCAAGAGTGGTAAGCATCGGACTCTTCAATTTGAGAATTTTAATTGAGGCTTTTTTTTATATATTCTGGCTTCTGATCTTTGAAGAAGGATTTAGGAAGAATATTATATTTCTTGCATAGTCCGGTTTCGTATATATATGTAGTGGACTTATAGTACTATATTTGAACTGGGATAATATTCCGCCTTCAGTTGTTGACTCTTCTGATCTGCTGAAAATACTTTTAATTCTTAAGTAACCGATTGGAGTAAAATGAAACAAATCAATATATTTTTATCAACTAGTTTTGGCTTTGATCTCAAAACACAATTTGCCCTAACGTTTACTATGAACTATTTTTAAAGTGGTTAGAAAAATTCAAAGTTCGCTTGAACTTAGTTTGGAATATTTAAAATATTTTCTGAGATTGACTATTTCTAGTAATCTGAACTAGTAAAATGCACCATATTTTTCATCGGCACATAGAAATGCGGTTTATAATCTGCTATAAATCTATTTTTTAAGAATTGCTATAGAATAGACAAGCTCAAGAAGTTCCGAAACTTACATAGCCACAAGAGCAAAAGTCAAGACAGACAATTTATGGACTTGCATAAGGAATGTCATAATGGTACAGAAGAGAAGTACACCCATGATACGATGTATGAATCAAACCCCACAAGAAAGGAAAAACTCGCTTAGACAATTTTTTGTTATAAAATAATTAAGAAATTTTTCGATGAAAGCTCAACTATAAATAGATCAATATTCTTACAAATCTACTCCGTTTGACTAATCCACGCCAAATTTAGTACACTTATACTTTAGAACACTGCGGAAAACATAGACTATTTCTTTCCTGTCTTCAGATCAATCTGTAGCCATGGAAATTGGCACACAGGTAGTCCTAAAAGTGCCTCTCAAAGCCCCAATTTTAAAATATAAGGTTTGTTTTCCTGCAATAAATGGACATGGACAAGGAAACACGTTCTACAGGGTTTGTGTATTTGAGTTAACGCAGGGAAATGCCGCTGTCATATTTTAGCTGTCGCATTTAAAACCCGAGCAACGCCAAAGTAATTCAGCTAGTTGCTTATAAAAAAGTAAATTGTTTCAATACCTAGTTATAAAAACCACAGATCAAATTAAAAATTTTCTTAACTGAAATTATTTGGGCTTTATTTAATTGAAATTTGCATATACTTATCGTATATTTAATCCTTCCTTTTACGCAAACGATATTCAACATAGAAAGGTTTTGATAATAGTTAATCTTTCTAACTCTAAGTATAATTGCATTTATGTATGTATTTACAGTTAACCTCGAATGATACGATTAATTGTTGCCTTGTAAATCAAAATTGAATCTTCATCCGTCTGAAATAAAATATCCTACGCCATAAGAGTGATTTTCACGTCTAGTGTGCATCTAAGTAGTACGTGCAATTTATTAAGTGGCAGTAAATTCGAAGTTCCATGTTATTTGAGGGTTGTCACGATTTTCTATCGTCGCAATCGATGTTTTGAACAGTTGAAATATCGTGCTAGTACAGCCTCGGTACTACAGTCAAGATAATCTTGAAATATTTATTCAACTGTTGTGTGTTCGAGATGGGCAATTCGAAATGCAACAATGTGACTTCAACGGAGACTGGAACTTCATTAAATCCTTTTGATGTTACCAATCCATTTTTTGTGTTATTTCGTTATTACTCACTGCTTCACAAATGTAGTCTTCCATTTATTCGAGGAGTGGAAGAATTAGTGATGAGTGAGAAGGCTTTGGCTAATAAGGGCAGATTAAAACGAATAACTTTCTCACAAAGAATGTGAATAGTTTCTTTCTGCGAGAAAAAGTTTAATTAATTTAAAGAATAAATGAATTTTTTTTCGTTTTAAAAAAAGATTTTTTCCCCTTAATCCTATTAATGACCACAAATAATGTTTAATTCAAATTAAGTTTTCGAGCAAAAAATTCTCAAAGCACTAATTTGAATGACTACTCCGAAATCTTACGAAAAATTTTCAAGAAATAAAAATAGCACACGTTTTTTGGTGCTTGTAAGTTTTTTGTGTTGATTTCATTTTTTCTTTTCCTGAAAAACTATTTTTAAATCAATACATATTGTTTCATTTTGTTTGCTTGAAAATGTAGTTAAAAAACGGGAAAGGTCAATTTATACATTGAATTTAGTTTTCATAACTTATTAAAAGAAGAAGCATAAAATTATGTTTCTCTTTTTTGCACAATTGGTGTTTAAACATACATTCTTGGAAAACATACAAAAATAAATTTTAAAATTTATAATTCACAGAAACGTAGATTTCCTGATAAAAAGAAAATATCATATTTTATTTATTGTCAACATCCATTTATATTTTAAAACGAAACGTACCATGTCCACATATGTTAGTTTTACGGCTATGAAATTGTTCAAATTAATACTGCTTTTTGCTTGGAATTTAATTCGAAAAACCGAAAGTGATAAAGTTTTTCTAAAAATATCCTTAAGTTCATTTCATATACTTCAAGGGAAGAAATGAGCTGTTCTATAGAAATGACAAATTTATGGAATTGTAAATCTCATCTTATGCGACGCAGATGTAGTTACTAAATTTCTTTTATAATGTGATTATAATCCAAAATGATACAAGTCAAAGTTTTATGAGAGTGTTTGTAAATACTACAAAATGTTTAGAATTCAATGATTTATTTTATTCCTCGAGAAAAGGTACATGGGTTTTATAATAATTTGAAAGGTAAAAGTTTATTACAGGCTTTCAAGGGTTTTATGATGATAGTCTGGGAAAATATCCTTATCTGAAACAGATTTTTTTTAAACTTGCTTTTTAGAAAGTGTCTAAAGTTATTAAAAAAAAATTTAGTTCCAGTAGTAATTTGTATTACAACTAAATGTGACAAAACAGTGGTATTTTTTACGACAGTAACTTGTTTTCTTTAAAGTTTTACTGATCAAAAGCTTGGGATTGTGTTTTAAAATTACACTAGCTATGCGATTCGAAATATGACTAGGTTCGATTTCTGCAGTTTACCCTGGGTGTTTCTTTTTTCTGTGTCAGTAAAACTATTTGTGTGTATGTCCATTACTAGAAGTTATTTGTCTTGTGTTTGGCGTAACTTGGCAAGGTATAACCTTTGCGCCATAAAACCCAACCTAACTAATCAAAATTGACAAATCACAAAAATATTTTTTATCTTTTATATTCTTCTATTAGATTTATCTGGGGGTAAATAACGGTACTTCACATAAAACTACTTCATTTTAAGTAAGCAAATTTGTAAACATAGTGAACTCACTAATATATGATATTACTAACATACTTACTAATATATTCAAAGAGGGAAAGACACATTTTTGAAAATTAAACCGCAATATCCTGCTTCATGTTTTGGTTTTATTGTACACGCTCTTTAAATTAAGTAACCGATGACTTTCGATGCTCTTAGAAAACTTAATTTCGAAATAACTTTAAGAATATAACAGTACAAGCGCGATTAAATGAATACAGCCAGGAACACCGTTTGAAATAACTATGTTAAGACTCTGGAATGTATTTGGAAAATTCCGAGCTGCTGAAAGCTTGAAGGATGAAAAATGAAGACTGAGCATGTATTTTTCAGAGCGAAACGAAAGGATGTGTACAGAAAACGTTGAATAAATTTACTCTGCTAGTGAAAACGAGGGGCGAATGTGTAGCGTCAAACTATCCTTTAAAGCTTTTTCGTTTTTTACTTCTTTTTTGCCCAGACTTACGCATTTGAAAGTTAAGATTAAAGCCTATGGATATGAAAAAAAAATTAGATTTGAATCGGAAGTTTTAAAATGTGTTGCAAAGTTAGATTGGATTACGCGATGAAGTTGAAAAGGCGTTAGGATATTCTTGAGATACCTGCATTCAGTGTGATGTGAAAGTTTCGTATTCATATTATCCAGAAATAGTTTACTTATCAGAGTAATGATATTGCGCCATTCAAAAAAATGATCGAATTGGAAATGAATAACTTATAATATTTTATAGAATAATGCAATCGTAGTTGCAAGCTTAGAAATATTTTGTATTATCACACCCGAAAATATAAATTGTGGTCTAAATGGTAATTAATAACAATTCTAACAATTTGCTCTTTCTTCCTAAATAGTTTCGCTGAGGTAAATTTGTACAAACAATTTGTAAATTTGAACATATAGCACTTTTTCTAGCCAGATCAAGCACGAGACTCTTTAGCTAGTTCTAGATAGCTGAAATGTCTCATACTTTGGTATTACAAAACATTGCACTGTATTGCAATTGGATATACTACATTGATCAAAAAGTACCCGGAATACTGCAATAAAACAAAAGGTATCAATTTATTGGTCAAATTTATTACATGTCCATCAAAGTTATCTCCTCTGACTTCAATGCGCTTTTGTCAACGTTTTTTCCAATCCTCAAAACATGCCTTAAAGTCGTTTTTGTGAAACCTCTTCAGGGTTCGTATCGAATTTTCTTTTATTGCATCAATGGACTCAAAACGGTGACCACGGAGGGGAGTTTCACCCGTGCAAATAAGAAAAAGTCTTCGTCAAAAAAATCACGAATAATAATGGCACTTGGAGAAGGCGCATTATCGTTATGAAAAAACAATAAATTATCTCACCACAATTCAGGTCGTTTTTGACGTTGTTTCGACGAATGATATAGGGATTTGCTTAATGTCTTATTGTTTAACGACGATCACTAAGCACCAATTCTCGGAGCTGATTGACATGTTGATCATTAGCCGAAATGGATGGTCTACCAGATTGCGAATCATCTACGACGGTTCTCTACCTTCTTTAAACCTTTTATACCATTCAAATACTGTTGTTTCTGATAAACAGTCGTCTGTGAAAGCTTTCTGCAACATTTCAAAAGTATTCGTTGCAGAAATTCCATTTGCGGAAACAAAATTCAATGCATGTTCTTTGTTCAATTACATTCGACATTTTGGAAAATCAACGAAGTGAAAATTCTTCTCTTGTTTAAAAACAAATTTATTTTCAGACTATAAATTTAAATAAATCACTGATTGTTGCTGTTGTGGGTTTCTTCATCTTTAAGTCCACGTTTTTTTTCAATAAGAGTGTTATGATCAGTAACCATAGTGCATTTTAAGCAATTTATGCGTGCTTCTTTCTGCATAGAATTTCCTATGATAACGGAGATATGCTCTTCATCTAAGTTTTGAAATCCACGTGTACTCAAATATTTTTGTGGCGCAAGTGCTTTTGAATTGAATCAAAGCATCCATATTTTAAATGATTAAATGACTTGATGCACCAGATGAGCATTTTGCATAGCAAAAAATGCCAGAGTGAGGTGGTTGAGGAATTGAGATAAAACCAAATTTTTCCATCAGGAATATTCTCGAGAAATATTGGTTTTACAATTGGTTCCAGGAACTGCTCAGTACTTACTATGTTAACATTATCTTGTCTGATTGCTCTGCACTAGGTAATCAGCAAATTACAAAATATTGACATGCATAACATAAAAATGCAATGCTATTATTGATACCTGTCTTTATTTGTCTTTCAAACAAGTCCCTGCAAGCTTGAAATCATTTCAATTTAATTATGTACAAATGTCAAGTATGTAGGAATTAAATATGCGCATCTGCAAATTCTAAACCAACTGATAAAAATAACCCTGCGAGTTTCATAATATTGTGGTATGAGAAAAGCTTGATTATTCTATGGTCCAGAGTAGAAGCTCTGTCCATTCAGTCTAATAAAATTTTATTTTTTCAAATATACTATGGGGGCTTTCAAGATGTTAGTCCCGCAATGCTCACAATAGACTCGTTAAAATTACAAAAACTAACTGAAGTTAGAATGAACTAGTGGAGCGCTATTCTGGTATTGAGAAGGTCTTGAAACTTATAGCAAGTAAGAAAGGTTTCCAGACCCTGTCACGATGTTCAACTTTCTCTTTGTTAGTTAAATTCTGTAAACGTTCCATTTAATGATTTAAGCAACATATTCTAGCATTTTCAACTATACTAATATATTATACTATGTCAGATCTAAACAACATTCATTTTTGTCTACCCAAATTTTTTATTAAGATTGTCCTTATTCTCGTTTCTAATCTGCTAGTCGGAATAGTGCCTTGCGATCTGTTTGTTTGATCACAAGCTGCTTTAATTAGAGCTAAACAATGTGTATGGTAATTCTACATGATTAGTAAGCTGTGAAGTCGATTAAATGGATTTAGATAGCACAATTATGAAGAATTGGGAACAAATACATTTCGACTAGATTGTAATGAACTACAATATATTCATTGTGAAGCAAAGTTTGAAACAAAAGCCTTATTGATCTACCTCTAGATATTGTTCAAATGTGAACAAATTTGGTCAGAGCTGTTTTTTAGCGTATTGGAACAGAATTAGACGTTGAGGTAACAAAACAAAAAATTTTATTTTGCAAAAATAAGGATCGCCCTATTGTGGGTAGTGATATTTTTTAGCTTAATGCGTATATATAATTTAAATAAGTATTTAACTATTTTAGTAAAGATGGTTTTAATACTTTAATCCATCGCTTCTCACCTTTTGGTTTTTATGTTATATCACTTATCGCTCTGAAGAAAAACTGCTACCTGAAAATTCTCTAATCCCCCATCTCTATTATGGTCCATTTGAGAAATTAGGTTAATATTGATACCCCGCGCAAAATGAATGAATGTTCTTTTAAAGTAAAAGGGCAATCATTTTATGGCTCATTTCCAATTCAGCCTGTCTGGATGTGTGTGTACTTCAGAAGTGTTACTCTACATCTGCAAGTTATGATCCGGAGCCGATAATTTGTTCCTTGCAGGATTTGTCTCTGCAGTGTAGGATAATTGTTCTGAAGTAAACAGCGGTGTTGAATTATAATTACCGCTCATTTGCGTGAAAGCTGTTTAATTTTCCAGCAACCGAGCTTCTCGTTTTTTTTTTAATCCAGCTTCTCCCCGGGCGAAATGTGTTTGGAATGTGACCAATAGTGATTTAATTGTGTTTCGTTCCCTTCGCTTGAAAGGATTTGTGTGTCACTCTTTACTGTATTTAGGTATGTTGACAATAAATCGGATTGTTGGCAAGTGTAGTGACTTGGTTCGTTTTAGTTCGGAGATTTCCTTTTGAACTGTGAAAAATTAGATAAATGGTTGTTGGTAATACTTGTCGCTTTTCTAGTCCTGAGTATATATTTCCCTCGTGTTGCTGAAAGTTAAAATATGAATTCGTGATGGGTTGACAAAGCAATCCATCACGAATTCATATTTTATTTATATTTTTTGGTATATATATGTCTTTTTTGAGACGGATGAATAAAATGTATTTGTTATTTTTTATTACTATGAATTTCCGAAATTATTTTTTGATACAAAATAAAAATTTGTTGTAAAAAATACAGAAATGACCCAAACCAATCGTCCAACTTCTATTAATTAAACTATTAATAAACTATTGCAAACTTGTGCAATTATAATCTGGTTGTATTGCTTTGAAAAAAGTTATTGAATGCATTGTAAACGATGTGGTTTATGTATGCAATAAATCAGGGCTCGAAATATCCGGGTGCACTGTGCACATGAAAATAAAATTGTGCACCTAATTTTTTTCCCGCTGATGCACGCAGTGTACCTAAAGTTAAAAAAAGGGGGGAACGTGTTTTATGTTAGTTTGATGTTTGAACAAAAATATTAGTATCGCCTTTCTCAATGTAACGGAACGAAATTTATGTTCCTAAATACACACTATGCGAAAACAAAATCGCTGGGCCGTAACGGGTTTATACAGGACTAAGGTTTACTTGTGCCACTTCTACCAGAACTTTCCGATGATCGAAACATTTTCTAGATGGCTCTGTTGAAGCGACGGTCGCGACAACCGTGCGGCAGAGAAGGAAGAATTTAGATGTTCAAATATTTTTATTTACTATCTACTTCTTACCTATATAAACATACCCAACTAATAAAGTAGTTTGCATTACATTAATACTCTTATATAACGTTTTTTTTTTAATGTGCACCGAAAATATATCTTGTGCACCTAATTTTAAAACTTAGGTGCACCTTGTGCACCTGTAATAAAAAATCTATTTCGAGGCCTGCAATAAATACTTCTTTAAATGAGTTAATTAATGAGTAAAATTACTTATAAATGGGTACTGACAAATGGAATTTATTCTAAATACTATTTGGTTACTTGGTCTTGGGTTTTATGGCACACTTTTCACATTTGATCAAGCTGCTTCGCACAATATCATGTAAAAATGAGCATAGACACATTTAAGAAAAGCTTCTACTGACACAAGAAATACCCTAGGGAGGAACAGTAACTGCCCAGCCCACAACTCGCAGTTTGATAGCACAGCGGTCGAACCCACTGACGCACGTAGATCCCAAAGTAAAGTTAGGATTTGGTTGAAGTGTTTGTAATAAATTTCGTCTCTTTCCTTTTTTCTTATAACAAAAGCGATAGCTTCATAAATAGTTTAAAAGGCGAAGCTAGACTTGAAGTATATTGATACCAAAGATGGATTATATGAATGAAAAAAAAATTGTAACATTTGTTGTTCAAAGCAGTATATCTATATATTTTACTTAATAGTACAACTTTACCCAAGTTTAAAAACTAATTTTGGAAAAACAAGCCATTTTGTTAAAATTTTCAATACAAAAAGAATATTCTATGTTTTCAACATTTTATGTGTCCAATTCTAAATTTATACCAAGACAAGAAAACTGTCGTTTTTAAAATTTGATGTGCGGCACTGGAAATGAGTAATCTCCATTAGCCACCATTAAAATATACAGAAATGAAATATACAGTATATTTATTCAAAACAATGCAAGATCTTCTACAGGTAGCAATTACCGATGGCAATTAAGGAAAACGAGAAAAAGATTCTACTTATGATGCAGATGATTCTTAAATCTTCAGGTATGTTAAGCTATTGTGTTGATACGGCTCCATTAAATAAATGCAAAATTTTTATCGTTGAAACCAAATAAAGCAAACACGTGACTTTTACCATTGTCACTACTCTGGAGCAATCGATGAGGCAGCCTGAGGAAGTTTATCGGAAGCAAGGCTCCAAAAATAGAAAGACTGTTTGGCCTTACCAACTATCTTCTGTTATGGAAGCAATTTTCATAATTATTTTTCTGCTCTTTTTGTCGTGGTTTTTGATACTTCTTCATGCCTCAACCGGGAAAGTTTCTCATTAAAGAGAGAGGTATAAATGTCCCCTTTTATTTGTACTTGCTGGTTGTAGCTGAGGAGAATATCATCCGTGGAATTTTTAAAGACATTGGTTTATACTGCGTGTGTATCAGTTTGAAACTACATCCACGTTACCAGAATTATGTCTTGAAAATAATTCTCCGGTGGAGATTTAGGGAATGAAACTACTAAATAGTTGTTTTCTTTCTTTTCCAGAAATGTAGGATGTTTTATCGCGATTTTTACTTTTGTGACTAGTTACGTTACGTTAACAAGAGTTAATATTTCATATTATATTCAAGTTTTATATGTGGATTAACTTTTTTGATATTACTAACAGTTACAACCCAAGTACAGGGTGGCCCAAAAGTCACTGGAACATTTAAAAATAGAACTTTTACGTATTGAAAATCCACATATATTCTTTTATAAACAATAAATATACTTCTTGGACGCTATTTTTAATTAGTTTTGTAGATTGTAACTATAGCGTTGACTGACCCTAAAATGACCCTCTTTAGGTTAGCACAATTGACCGTTGCTTTTGTAGATAAAATTGGAATACTTTTACTCGTTGCTCTATCGTGCTATCCATAACTATTTTCTAAGGATTACACATAAATAATCTGAGAAAAAAATTTGAAAAAATTAATAGCAAAAAATTATATTTTAAAATGGTCTAGTGACTTCTGGGCCATCCTGAATAAATGTATTGAGTTATGTCACACTTTTGTGGATAACTTCTACGTAGTTCTTTGGTTACTTAAATTTACATTTATGTGAGACACTTTCTGTCAAGCCAAGTGTAGGTGACTGGAGTTTTATTTCATCGTTGATGCTCAATATAGAAGCGTTTGCATTACAATGTGCGATATTCCTTATTCATTTAGTCCTGGTGATACTTTACGATCCTTTGATGGTGTGGCAAAAGGCATCGTCTTCTAGCGGTTCAGTGGTTTCTATTGAAAAAAAATTATAATAATCGTATACCGTCGTCAATAGCTCGTTGTGTTACTCCCGATGTTGGGCTTCTTATGTCTTTTTTTTTTTGCCCATCTAGACCACCGTAACATCAAATAAGAGAATATTTATATACCTTACCCTTAATGTACCTGGAATATTTAACTTTTGATTGAAAAATTGGATGCCTTTGCCACGTTAGTCTCGAAATCGGACCAGAAGTTTGGTCATAGTCTTCAAGGACCTAGTGTAGTGTCGTCGCCCCAAACGGTAGCGTGAAAACAATACTAATCGTACACAAGGAGAAGACAACAAACAGCTAAGATTTTTAAGTTGTTATCATTCGAAGAACGTGAGAATATGTACAGTATTTACATTATCGCATTAGAAATATTACTCAAATACGTATCAGTATTTGTTCTTCAAGTCCTGTGTGGTCACCAGCGTCACCCTCTGCCTCCGATTCAGTCTCTCGTGCTCTCTAACTGTAGTTCGTCCGCAATTCAAAAAGAACCCAAGTCGAGACCCAATCAGATATCTTCTGGACGAACACCACCTCATGTCGTTGTAAAGCGGCTGACGAAATAACAGCAGCTGGCGCGAAATAATAACCAGTCCGAATATATTCGGCATTCCGACAGGTGTAAAAGTCTTTACAGCGGAAACCACGAGGAGGTGTGATCGGACTTATGTTATCCTCTCTCCAATTTGTGAAATTAACACCGATAGAAAAACCACCACCACACTATCCAGACTGAGAAGAAGACATTTTAAAGGTACGAACTTTGACTTTTAGAGAACCAGAACACACAGACATTGTAACAACTATCTTAGAGTTGAACTCACCCTATCATAATTCATCTGCCCTGTGCAACATTAGCTTGTCTTCAAACCATCGATTACTATCCCGAAGAACAACTTTACAACGAGAAAATAATTGACATCGCCAAAGCTGTGCAAAATGTACATGGCGACACCTGACTTAGACATGGACATGACAACAGCAACCTGGAATATTTATGTATCTAACTTTTCCCACTTCAAAGATGTTGGAGGCTAGTTTCTCTACAGAAGGGTCAATTTGGTGTGTTTCTAGTGGAAACAAAAATTTTAAACATTTGTTTAGAATAAAATTCATCCTGTCATTGGTTATTTCATTTTAATTATTACTATTAAACTTTAACAAAGGGAGACGAAAATAATATTTAAAGTTTGTATTAAACCTATGAAACCTATATTAAAAAAGTAAAAATCACTTGATCAAAACAGTGATTTAAATCAATCTGATTTTTATTGCCTATCCTGACAAATACAATGTCATTTACTTATATATGAGTGGAATTGGTAACACTCTTAAATGAAATATATTGTCGACTTAAATACAAATTTCAATTGTAAATACGAAATGTATAACTTCAACAAAAGTTTAGTTTTTTTTATGGGGGGGGGGAGATACACGACGACATCCGAATCTATATGAATTCAAAAACTATGAAAGATAATTGCTGTTCTAAAATGCTTGTTCTGTCGTAACATATGCCTTTAGCATTCGAAATATATCGTGTCGAATTTCTCATTACAGATTTGGATTTGGAATATTTTTCATTAACTTGTCCGGAAATTGAGTAATTCTCGAGGCACTTCAGATTCGTCGCAATGAATCAATGAAAAATGTAAAAAGATATTCTCATCAGATGCATTTCTCACGGGTGATTGAATTTTTTAGTTTTGCAGCTGCATTTTATTGCAAATTGATTTGGTGGCATTTTGTGAATGAAAGATCGGATTTTGTATCGATTTTGCTTATTTATTTGAAAATGATTGATTGGAAGACATTAATTTCGTAAGAAAGAGCACTTGATGTAGTTTAACTAATGAAGTTGAATCGCTTCAAAATCGCTTACATTGATAAATATAGCCGTTGAAGATACTTCATTGTCTACTTGGTCACACTATCTAAACTTTGGTCTTTCTCTTGGCTTCACTCTAATTGGAATGGCCATAGTTTTTTAATACTAATTTCATTGAGCATTCGAAAGATGGTACAGCTCAAAATTAAACTTTCGCCACACTCCATTTGTCTGTATGCCACCAAATATGTTTCTTTGGTGGCACACAGACAAATCTTTCTCTGGAAGGTTTCGTTTATTTTCGACACTCAAGGCATAGCCCGTTTCTGAGGCAAGAGAGATCAGATCTTTAATTAAAGCTTTGCATATTAGTTATTTGATTATTTTGATCAGCCTGATCGACTTGATATTGGTAATTGTTGCTGTTGATAGTTGAATTTAATAATTATGTGCAGGTAATGTTTTAATGATTAAATAATTAGATTTTTTTGGAATATGATGATCGCTTTAAACTCAATTTTGATATGTATTTTGTATTCGGGTTAATTTGAATGTTTAACTTCTAGTTCTATTCAGCGATACGTAATAATGATTGAACCTTTTGAGAGTGGTGATTGGCATTAATGGAATGGTATGATCAGTAGAGAGGATGAGATTTAACAGTTACCTCTTCGATCTCTATTCATTGTACCCCGGCCGTAAAACAACTTAATAAGATAATTGCCAGTAGTATTTCATATTATATATCCGAAGTTTCGAAGTCGTGTAAAAATATTTGCTATTTTGAAAACGACATAAAATATTCGCTTCCGGATTCAAAACTTTATTAAGTTTGTAATCTGGTACAGATCTAGTTTCGAAGTCTTACGATATCACTTTCATTCCAGTTTATTTTATTCAATACATGTTAACCTCCAACCGCTAAAATGAGATTTTCCAACTTTTCAAAGACTTGTTCAGACTACGATATTAAAGCCATTAAGTGAACTCTTCATTTCCACGCGCGTTTTAGCTTCTTTCATATAAAAATCAATTAAGAAAAAACTCACATTGGTTGGATGTTTCGGTTGTAGATGTGTCTGTCTTTGGTTTCTTTAACATCCCATTAGTCTTGCAGTGGAATTAATCCCCAAGGTAATTGCCGCTGCCCAATCACTTTGATCCAGTAGTCTCGTAACCTGATCAACGACGATGGCGACCTTCAAAGCTCTGCTTAGGGCTGTACGTTTCTGAAGATTAAAACCCCCCGTCTCTTTGAAAACGGGACACTTAATGGGATATTACCGTTTGTTGTACGCGCCGAAACTGTCTCTGACATCTTTGTAGTGCCCAGTCGTCGTGGAATTCTGGATATGTATTTTTTTTCATGTGCTTTCTTGTCCACCTCGTTGCATTTAAAATTTTTTAAGTTGTTTTAGTCCATTTTGGGGTGTTTGATACAGCTTGATAATGACTGGCCCTTGCACCGTTAAAATACAATCAACCAACCTCTTTATGTTGAGATTTAAACCGTTTGACTTTTTTGTTTCTTGAAAACGCGTAGAAAACGGCGTGGTTTGGGATAAAATTTAAGGAAGTTGGTATCCTCTGAAAATGCAATAGAAATCACGAAAATCGACCACAATATCAATATTCTTTTTATTAATTCAAAATATTTTCCAATTTTTTAGCTTTTAAACGATGGAAAGATCTTGCAAATATTCGAAATGGTTTTTTAGTTGCAAGAGTTTTTGTTAGTTACTCTCACCATGAACAGACATGTTTCCAAAACTTTAAACTCGATTTCTGAAGAACTGCATTTTTGCAATAAGATGCTTTGTTCAAAACGTGATAACTCCACAATGAATTCACCTATTATAATTTTTTTTTGCATCATCATGATCTATACAAAGGGTTTCGAAACTCATGGTCAAAAATGTAAGGGGTGATAGAAAACATCTAAACAATCAATTTTCACCTGACAATGCATGGGCGGAGAGCAAGCGGTGAATCGCTAGGAGGTATCCGCCGTTACTGTCACATGGAAGAACGAAACACCATACTGATAGAGGAGGTATTAGATAGTTTTATTGACAGCATGTGTGGCAAAATTACAGAAATGGTTCAAAAGAGCAACCGCCTGCGGTAATGCAGGCGTTACACCTGCGACGTTAAGTATATGGGGATCTGGCACGACGGGGCCTTCTGGACCTGGTGTAGGCTTTCCTACACCAGGGGGATGTGCAACAACAACAACACCTGCGACGTAGCGAGCGGCGCACTTTTTCAAACACACCCGGCATGTCTCGGACGGCACCGGCAGCAACAGAAATCCTGACAACTAGGTCCTCGTTGGTGTCGATGGGGCTTTCGTAGACGAGACTTTACAAATGGCACCACAGGAAAAAGTCTTGAAAAGGAGAGATCGTGTGAGCGTGCCGGCTAAGGTGTGGGCCCTCCCGACCAATCCACCGCCCTGGGAATTTAGCGTCTAAAGCGCTCCGCACATCCAAGCTGAAATGGGGTGGTGCTCCGTCTCATCTGGAACCACATATGTGCTTGTATGTTGGCTGCAACAGGTTGAAGTATGTCTGGCAATATGTACAAATGTGTGGTATGTTCTGCCGTCCAGTCAGAATGGCAGAAGGTATGGGCCGATCAAATGGTCACCCTCAATTCCAGCCCAAACATTTACGCTGAAACGCTTGTGATACGCATGAGGACGTGTGTCGTACGGATTGTTAGATGCCCACACATGAAGGTTGTGCGTATTAGAAATGCCTTCACGAGTAAAGGTGCATTCATCCGTGAATAACACATGTTCACTAAAATCAGGTTGCGCTGCTAGCTGTTGCAAAAACCAACGTGCAAACTTGACACGTGGCGCATAATCTGCAAGTATCACAGCTTGCACTTTCTGTGCATGGTAGGGGTGTAATCCTTCGTCCCGTAGTACTCGCCAAACAATCGAGTGCGGCACATTTACGGCACGGGAAACCTTTCACGTGTTAATTTCTGGATGATCTTCCACTCTTTGCAGAATGTCCTCTACAACTTGTGGCGTTCGCACACTCCTGCCACGCCCTGTATCATGCATGCCGGTGACAAAGGATCCCGTTTCGCACAGGCACCTATGCAATCGCTCGAACATTTTTTTGGTCTGGCACGTGTCTTCTCAGGAAACGCTGCCTGTACAGTCTTTCGACTTCCAGAGCATTCCCATTCGCAAGACCATACATAAAATGCATGTCCGCCCTTTCCTGATTACTGTACGTCGCCATGCCTTCTGAAATCCACGGTAGAAATGACGATTTGTATGAAAACTCGCCATTACAGCGCCGTCTAGCGATTCACCGCTTGCTCTCCGCCCATACATTGTTTGGTGAAAATTGCTTGTTTAGATGTTTTCTATCACCTATTAAATTTTTGCCCATGACTTTCGAAACACCCTGCATAAAATAGTGAATGTTTTGAGCGTCAATCAGAGTATTTAGTCAATAAATGAACATTTAATTGATTTTTATAATGTTGAAATTCTTGAAGAAGTTTAATTTTTTACGCTTCCTTCATTAAAAAAATGTAACAAAAAATCTATTTTTTCTAGAAACTTGATGGAAGTTCAAAATATGAAGAATAATATTCGGAATAATTTCCAATAGGAATCTTCTTTCTAAATAAATTAGAATTTGAGATATGTTTAAAAAAATGCTTTGTTAATTATATCTTAGTTAGATAATTAATTACTGTCCCAATCTAATTTTTTTATCCCTGGAATGATTTTAGGAATACACCAGTCACCTGTGGTAAAAAAACTTGATTTTTAAAGTCAAAATTAAAAACAAATCTTCTAAGGTATACGTACACCTTAAGATGACATTAATTCAGAAATGAGATTGAAATTGGCAGCGACCCTTATTAGGTAACATTCTTCCAAGCGCAGGAAACACTAATTCGAACTAATCGAAAAGCGTTAGAATGACAAATGAGTAATGTTTATGGTTTCTGAAAGATGCATTCAATTCAACCAGGGTGCAATTCCAAATATCGATTTTGATTAATTTAAAGCTTTTTTTCTTTATGTCCGTTTCACATTTTCCATATTTCTTCCTTTTGTGTCCTGTAATTGTTTTTAGTGTTGTATACACATGCTGAAACATTGATCTTGATGGCATTGTAATTTCGTGGGACTATCTATGAAAATCTGTTATGCCTTTTAATGTTATTCACAATATTGCTTCACAACAGAGCGTCGAATATGCTCGTTAGAGCTGCTGGTAGTGCTAATGCTACGTCAATAAATGTTTCCATCCATCCATCCTAGGAAAGAATATACTAAGTTAATTTATATCTCTAACAGGGGCCACAGTTAAGGAAAATACCTTTCTACGTAGCTTAATGACTAGGATGGCGTGCCTGTCTCTTCCCCAGAGGACCTAGAATCGTTTTCTTGTTACAAGAAATCATTTTTTTCATGGCCGACCCGGGGCCATCCCTGTTCAGTGGGTTTGGCCATTGCGCTAGTAGCCCGCGATTTGCGACCCACGTTCATTTTCTGTAACTTACCCTGAGTGTATTTCTCTCATCTGTGTCAGTAAAAACTTCCTTGCGTGAAAATGAACTTGATGTTGTCTGTCATGTGTTTGGCGCTGCTTGACCAAATATGGCCCTTGCGTCATATCAACTATTTCATAAGGGGAATAACTGGGATTTCGAACTAGGATTTGGGAGTTTCGCTATGTTTTGCGTTCCATAAGACGCAATTCCAGAGCGACTGTGTTATAATTTTATTAACCTTAAAAACGGTATGATACTTTTCCGAAGAGGACGATTCAATTGAGTCAAAGAAACAACCCTCATCAAATGATATGACCAAGATAGTACTTTTAGAGAGTTCGGAACAATAGGAATGATGCTTACGAAGCATACAGTAAAAAGATTTCAATATTCCGTCGTTGTATACACCCGTGTTGCAAAAAAAAAAAAAAAAGAAAGAAAGACGGTATGACGAGGAAGTAAAGTATTGTTGTGTTAAACCAATCCTCACGTAGAACGGATCTGCTTTCCGCGAAATACTACAAAAAGAAGAGGCTAAGGTGGAAATCCAGAGAGGATAAACTGGCTGATGGCTGGTAATACTAATGTGATTAACTTACGAGACTCGCATCTGGCACAGATATGACGTCCCATCTGAATTTGATATAGCTCTTAATATCTTTAGAAATAACCCGAAACTAACATCTGTTCAGCTGTTGTACATACAGTTGGTAAAATGTTAAGTAACTAACCGACAATTGCATTGTGCGTGGTAAGAAAATTAATAAATAAAATCCAGCGTGATAAGGGAATTATTAAAACATGAAAAATTGTAATGAACACTCTGCTTTCAGATACTAGTGTGTCACAACCACTTTATTTCGTAACGAAGTGTGTAGTGATTTAAATAATGAGTAGGCAATGCAATCAATGCCTTACAAAAATCTGAGTGACTTACAAATGATTGATTTTGAAATTATCCTTGGTGTGTGTGTGAGATTGAGTCAATTGATTGCACTATCCCGGTTGTCCGGTAATTCTTAGGGAACCTTGGTTAAACACCTTGGTCGTGCTTTTCGGATAATCGAAGTTCGTTGATTGGAATCAGAAAAGAAACCGCTTTTTCAAGAAGTAAAACTTTTTTCCTCGGACGAAGTAACTGAATCCTGATATTTACTAGTGCGATCTGGTGTGAAAGGTATATGACCATGAGGTAGTCCACTTACACGTGGGTAGTTAAACTCGCAGAGGAAAGGGCTGCTGTACTCAAACCATGCTTGACAATTGCCATGGTTGATTATTTGTTTCGCCAACTCGCAATCAACTGCTATGGCTTGAGGCATCACACCATGTACTTAGAGCTGTAAACGACCCCATGGACGACAATTTTGAGAAAGTAGTTTAACCGTCTCCCTAATTTAACGGATAGACTTCTTCGAAACTGACTTGAATGCTGACTCATCGGATCTGAACTGTTTCGGAAACATCAAAGCTCTATGTTTATGTATTGCATGCTTCAGGAGTTTTTTTTGAACCGTTTGCTAGATTCTTCAGAAATTTATTAAATTCCCCACAATAGCTCTACTGCGATAAAAATTGTGGTTAAATCGAATTACTCTCTTTTTAAAGCTACAAATGGTTGCATCTCAAATAGTATAAATAATGGATTAAAAAAAATTATTTTATTCTTGAAATAAAGTACTAATTGGACATTTTCCTGTTTATCTTTCGCTTAAAGTAGTTTCAGATAACATTTTCAGAAAATTTTCATTTATTCACTTTCCTCGCTCGTTTTAAACTTTTTATCCTCATTTGCGAACGTCGTTATTAAGGATCATCAGAGTCAACTACGAGAAATTTCTTGAAATCGGAGAATTCTAATTTGAAACATCTTTAGCTTCTCTCGATAGCAGCCGACGCGAGGGCTCGTGATTTTTCATTGTATCTCGGCACGAAATGGTGTAAGTTCTTTCTTGGTAAGTTTTTCCGGGAAAGGGAAAAAGTTACTCTCCTTTGTTCCTCTTGGCAGGAAGCCAGCTTTAGGTTTGCGCTGAGGAAACAAAAAAGGAGGGAAATCCTTTAAAAGCAGTTAGGGAAAGTATATCGGATTTCCGGTTAATGCTGGTTAACATTGTTATATGCGTCTGAGATTCAATTCATCAAATTTGGTTTGTGGTTTTCTGGAGTTGGAGAAGTTTTATCTCCTTTGTCGCGTCTGGTATTTTTGATTCAAAACTTAAAATTTCCCAAGGAATTTTGAGAAATTTGAAACTTTTGTGAATAACTAGCTGAACAATCCGCCGTTGCTCGGGTTGCAAATATGACCTCGACATTTCCCTGTGTTAACTCAAATACACAAACCCTGTAGAACGTGTTTCCTTGCCAATGTCCAATTATTGCAGGAAAACAAACTTTCATTTTAAAATTGGGGCTTCGAGAGGCACTTTTAGGACTACCTGTGTGCCAATTTTCATGGCTACAGATTGGTCTATAGACAGGAAAGAAATAGCCTCTGTTTTCCGCAGTGTTCTAAAGTATAAGTGTATCAAATTTGGTGTGGATTGGTCAAACGGTGTAGATTTGTATAGAGAATATACAGACATCCTTTTTTATAAAAATGATTGAACTTGTTTTTTAATTTTGCCACTGTATAGAACGGCTGTTATTCTTTTTTTCCACAGCGTATCGTCCTTACGTACACAGTCCTTTCTTCAAGTACCAACCACTTCAACGTACTTGGTACAGAAATCGGCATTATTTGCATAATGGTGGATAGCAACGAACCTATACAAACCGCGAAAGTTTTGCCGCTATTAATTTTCACCAACAGTTTGGTAAACAAAAATTGCGCTGTCTTCCTAAACATTCGTAACGTCTTCTTAACATGTACGTCTTCCTAAACGGCTATGAATATGATTTTTCAGGTTCTCGAATTTTCTTATCAGTTGACTGCAAATAGATGTAGCATTTATCGTGAAATAACCTTACTGGTATTACCGGTTAGAGACTTAAAAATCCGATTGTCCACCATTTTATATAAAGCATTTCTTGAAATAGAAATATACTTATTTCAATTTTAGGTTTACTTTTATGATTGATTTGGTTACTTGCATGGTTTTCTTTTTTCATATTTCTCAATTCTTTGGACATAACTTCTTATGTTGTTTTCCATACTGATGTTCCTTTCGTTGTGTTGAATTCTCTTCCTTTAATCTCTTTAAATTTGACCCTTCTCAAGAAAGTATACAGGTAATAGCCCCGGCGTCCCCTTTCACATAATTTCCCGCGAGACTTTCCAGTTGTATGCGAAAAAAAATATTGTTTCTTGAAACATAGCATTTCTCTTCATGCTATATATCTTGTTTTTTAGGTTTGATGACTTCGCAGTGTTTTAGAGTTTACAGAATGCCGCATACGTGTTTGAGCTTCTCCAGGTGTATTTGATATCAGTAAGAGTAAGTTATAAAAATAGTTTATAAATTCATCTTTTATGGAAAATTTTTCTCTTCAGCTTGGCCGTAAAATAAGTAAATGCATAAATTTTCATCAAACTGGAGATGGGGGATTATTAAATAGTCTATTAAGTCTGGTATATTTAATAGCCTTATAAATGCTCATCTATATGTGTTTTACCAACACAGATACTACTTTATAATAGGGCGAACTAGTAGGGAAAACTAATATCGTGTCAATTATATAGCAGCTAAATTTAGAAAGGTTTGTAAAAGATTTTAAGTAATGTCTTATACGAGTGGATTCAAATTAAAAATAACGTTGCGAAAGCTAGAAATAAGTGCTGTTTTTCAACACATATGTTACTTGTTTTTACCTCAGTATTCCCACGAGATTTAAAAAGCTTTAAGGCCTGATTTTTAATTTTTAAAGGCCTTATTATTTGTTGAGAGCCCTTAAATTAAAAAAGAAAAGCCTTATATTGTACTGGAACTCTGCATATTTATTTCAACTGCAATAAAAAACCTAGGTCTACGATACCTGTCCAAGTATCCGAAAATTAAGACCATAAAAATTGATAGGTCAGCTAAAAATTGATGTTTTTAAATTGGGCCCATGAGACCCAAACTAAGCTCTCGTGAAATTATTTGCACATCTGCATTCGTGGGTTAATGTATTGTAATCTCCTATGAAATCTCTTGTGTGTACTGGACTATGTAGCCTTGATATGAAATATATCCGTGAAAAGGAATCAAGAAGACCCTATTTTTTTTCTCTTTTACTTAATGAGTAGAAACTCTAACCTACTTCGGGGTTCCACCTCTACTTTCTTCCATTTTGTCAACCCCCGAAGGTTATTAAACAATCTTCATTGGTTCGCTCCACCAATCGTACTCGATTCGCTCGTTCGCAATGCACTCTAGTATAAAAATATTCAGCAGCACTTTGTTTGCAAAATATCTTGTGAAAGAAACGTAAATTAATGTGTAGAAAGAAACTGGTTAAATATAGTTCGCGGTAGTCTTGAGCTTTTTGTTAATTTTTGTCCTCAAGGCGGGAAGAAGTGGTATCTAACCTTCATTCTGGTAACCGGCCTAATATGCGGGAAGATGAAGGTTACCAGAATTGTGAGGGTTATCCATCACTGAACTTACTTAAATCTCAAAGCCATACCGTCAACTAGATTTAAATCAAGAATAACTGTCTTTTCAATTCCTTATTTAGGAATCCAGAACTGACCATGTAAAAATCTAGAAAACATTAATGGTCCTACTTGTATGTCGCTGTGTATTGCTTTGTTGTAAACATTGGAGTACATTTTTGTAATATAGTTTTGAATAGTATGTATAAATATAGTTGTGTATTTGTTTTATTTCTTGCAATATGGAGCATTTACAATTTCTCGTATAATTTTATTTTGATGGATTTGAATTTTTCGCACGTCTTTTGGTGCAATTGTTGTACGAGCTAGACTTGCATTAGTAACTAAAGGCCTGATGGCAGTGTTGATGAGTTTTTTGTTTTTAAGCTCAAGTTTTAACTGCTTGCCTATTAGGGGTCTTAATTTGTAATCCCATAAATGTTGTTTATATTGTGTGTTTTGTCCAGGACAATCTTTGATCAGGAATTACTCCTAAGTAATTTGCTGTTTTTGGTATGTGTCATTATTAAAAAGCGTTAGGTTTTGAGTATTTTCTGTCATTGTTTTGTTTTTCTTAATGATGAGAAGTTGGGATTTTTGTGTAGTTGTGACAACTTTCTAGTTTCGACGCCATTCTTCATTGGTTTCTATTTTGCTTTAGAGTCTTAACAGCATATGGTTTGAGTTCATTGATTTATTAATTATTGAAGTGTCGTCTGCGTAAAAGCGCTTTGTGGCACACCTGCATCAAATTTTACGATTAGTTGAAATCGTTGTAACAATGTGAAACAACGGGCTTGTATACGTTTTGGCAGGAAGGATGTTTTAGGAGATCTGAATATTGTATAATAACAAATATTCGTTTATTTCCTCTTGATTATTTATATTTTTATAGTGCTGCTTTGTTAGACATTCAATTTCATTACAATTCAAAATATAGCAAAGTGTCTCCACCGGAGACTTAACTTCCAAAGTATGGGCCGTCACTAGTTGACGCCCTCACAACGACCAAACTCTTCTCGAGTTTGTCAGAAAATGTCCATCGCTGATCCAGCCGTCTCTGCTCGAAGCTCCCGTACCGTGGGAAAAACCCTTGGGTAGTTTTCCATCGTCCGAAATCTCCAAGAGGGGAGCTCCCCCGCCTTTTCATTTCTATTCCACCAAAGGGGTTAGCATTGTCCGACAAAGAACGATTTCAGCCGGCCAGGTGACTGGTGTATCAAGATGTCCTCTTTTATCACTTCGCCAGTGTACTTCCATGCCTAACGTGAAACCTTCTGTTTAGTAAATATGATTGTACAAGGTAGATGAGATCTGGTGGGTGGTTAAATTTGACAAGTTCAAATATTAATCGAATGTTCCATACTCTGTCAAAGGCTTTAGCCACATCTAGCATGATTATTGTGGTAGGTTCTTTATCATGAAGAGCTCGACCTATGAATTCGACGATTCTAACAAGCTGTTTAGTTGTCGACAGTTTCTTCCTGAAGCCATATTGTTCGTCTGGTAATTGATTCGTAAAGGTTATGATTCATTTATGAATATTTATTTTGAAAGTTATACCGAGTGCAAACAAGCTAATCGGACGTGGGTTATGTGGTTGGACTGGATTCTTTTTTGGTTAGGAACATAATGAGCAAGCTTCTTTCCATTCTCTGGAATTTAGTTTAAGGCTAGAGTTGGATGATTTCTTTCAGTCTTTCTATTGAGCTAGCTGGTTGGTAGTTTTTTAACATTATACTGCTAATTTTGTCCGGTCCAGGGGCTTAAAGATTTTTGAGTGTTGCGATGTTTTAAATTTAAATGGCGAATGTGGGTACACTGTATGTTGGTAGTTTTTCTTTTTTCCAGTTTTCAAGATCTTTGAAAACCTGTTCCTTAAAATTGTTATCGATTAGTACCATGTTTTTGTAAATTACATCTCATTGCAACTGCAACTTCTGCTTTTTCGGTTTATGTGTAAACTAGCTCTGAATCAGTAAATTGTTGTTAATGATTGTTTTCTGTAAGGCTTGTGAAATTTTTTCTAGATTGTTGTCTGCTGTGAGACTTACTGCAAGCAACAACTGTGAAGCTTATTTTTTCGTTCCATCGAGATTATTTGCGATCCTTGAAAAGTTTTTGTACGGCTCTATTGATTAAATGTAGTTCTTTTTTGATGGCTGGGTCTCTGGCTTTTTGCCATTTCTTTTGGATCCAGTTTTTCTGTTTTTAGTTTTTTAATGCTGGATTGTAATAGATGTTTTTGATTATTATGTGACTGTTGTTGATGCTTCTATTTTGACATTTATCAGTTCCTTTGTGAAGTTTTCAATTGCTATGTTGATTTCCGGTACATTCGTCAGTGTGAGTGGGAATGGGGGTCTTTTTAATTAAGATTTTTGGAAAGACTGCATTCAATCTGTGATTAATTTTTATTATTGTCAGCTGGTCTTTCAACTCCTAAGCTTACTAGCAGTGGGAGGTGGTCGGACGACAGTTTATTTCCCCAATAATGGTATGTCAGTGTTTGATTAAAATGTCTATGTCTGGCTTGTGGGTTGTGCTTCTAGAAATATACATATGTAGGCTATAATAGTACATAAAGAAGGCCATGCTTATTTAAATATTGAAAGATTGTAATTCCATTTTCATTTGAGCGTTTACAGCCTCAATTTCTATTTTTAGCATTAAGATCACCTGCAATAATTGTAGGTATTTCTGCAGTAATTGTAGAAGTTTAAAATAAGAACACTGTAATTTTTCTGTCTGGGGGATTATAAGCCTGTTTTTAAGTGTATTTTGTGTTATTTAGAGTAAAATAAAATTTCTCGGTCGTATTTGTTTTTAGTATTTTCCATCTGCAGATTTGATTCGCGAGTGAAAGTGTGTGATGCTTGATCTAGTCGTTGCGAAACAACAAATATGAATTTGGAATTTTTCTTGCGCCTAATTAGAGGAATATAGTAGTGTCACTATCTGAAACCGCTTCGCTGATTGAATACGATATGTAACACCTATTTTGTGAAATTCTAGTTTTTAAAGTATATTTCCCTTGCACACATTACAACTTTTAAAGGGTTACATGCTTTCAAGGAATTCGAATTATTGCCTTCATTTATTTACATTATGTACAACACAATTTTCATCTGAGTAGCTAGAATGAAATGGCACTGCTTAAATGGATTACAACCATCTCAATTATACAAGTAAGAAATCATATTAGGCATGAAATTAAAATACTGTGCTTTTCTAAATTATCTAAAGGTAAACCCAGACAGCATTATTTTCTTTTATATATATTTCACGATATGTTTATCATGACTTGGTTACTGTGAAGAGTTTTGCATTAATATTCAAAACTCATTTATAGTGAAAAAAGAAATAAAAAAGACTAAGCTGAACCATGTGTATACTTGCTTCAAATTCAAAACTACTTAAGATCGTTGGATTAGCACATGCTGGGTTTAAATCGTAAAAAATAAAAGTATGCATGGTTTTACGAGTTTTAATTGCTTTATATACGAGAAAACTCAAAAATTACCGTACAACAGTATTCCAGCGGTCTTAAAAAGCCTTTAGAAGTCCTTATTTTTTACGTTGCTTTTTCAAGGCCCTTGAAAAACCTTGATATTTGCTGTAAGTTCTTACAATTTTTTGAATAGCTTCTCATTTTTTTTTTACATTACCATTTCACATGCAGTCAAAAACCATCCAATCATCAATAACCATGGTCACGTATAGTCAAATATCGAAAGTTTAATAAATGTAGGTTAGCCAAAAACGGATGTTTTTTTTTTTAAACTTTTTCATCTGTGCACTCACGGTTAATTTATTGCAATTCATGTGAAAAGTAGCCTTAAAAATGAAAAAGTAACTTTAATAAGCGCATAATTTTCCTTTTGTTTCATAATTTCGTCTTGTGTCTGGCGCAGCTTGTTCACTATTGGACCTTGCGCCATAAAACCCAAACCAACCAACCAACCTTTTGTTTCATGAAATGGTGGCCTACACGTTTGTTGTACGTATATTTTCATGAACGGGGTGAAATTCACCAACTTGAGCTGCTGCTGATCGCTTATGACTGGGGCAGTTGCCCCAACCAAGAGGATTATTTGCTTGTATATGAAGACTATTACATTTTCAAACTACAGTACAAAGAGCCTACAAGAAAGAATTTGAATGTTTCATTGCGAAAAATATAGCTTGTATCCCAGGAGCATTGTGTTGGAGTCGTTTGTGTTCGACTTTTTATCGGACATGACTACCTACAAACACCAGGCCTCGAAATAAATTTTTTTAATATAGGTGCACCTAAGTTTTTAAATTAGGTGCACAGGTTAAATTTTATCTGCATATTAAAAAAAAAAGTAATATAAGATCATCGATATAATGTAAACTACTTTATTAGTTGGGTATGTTTAGATAAGTTAGTAGTAGATAGTAAATAAAAATATTTAAACATTTCTAAATTCTCCGGCGCAAGGAAGTCGTTACAGTGGCTTCAACAGAGCCATCTGGAACATGTTTCGATCATCGGCAAATTCTGGTGGTAGTGACACAAGTAAACCTTCCTCCTGTATAAACCCGTTACGGCCCAGCGATTTTGTTTCCGCATAGTGTGTATTAAGGAATTTTAAATACGATCATTTAGAGCGAGAGAGGTCGATACTAATATTTTGTTCAAGCATCAAAATAACAAAAAACGTTCCTTCCCCTTTTTTAACGTTAGGTGCACGGCATGCACCTAGCGGGAAAAAATTAGGTGCACAATTTTATTTTCATGTGCACATTGCACCCGGGTATTTCGAGCCCTGACTTACACTGTATTGGAATAGCCAAATCAGCCATCTCTGTGCTCAGATAGCAAAATGTTACAAGTCACTTTTCCCAAAAAATTGAGTAAGTCCCATCCTGGAGTCTGGTTTGTTAATGTTTAGAAGGTGGCAAAATGTCATAAGTCTTTTATTTTCTTTCAGTTTGAGAAAACAAAGGTGGGAAAATTGTAATAAACCAATAACCACAGAACCACATGTTGAATCTTAAAAGTGCTGTCCCGAAAAATTAAAAAAAAAGTGGCTTATAACATTTTGCCATCTGAGCACAGATCTGTCCTCTGAACTGCACGAAGTGTCTGGTGACCACCTCAAGGACTGCTCTAACTTTCTTAACAAAAAGTTTTAAAATTGATAGTGTTTTTAAAAGATAGTTAATTATTTCAGACCTGTATTGGAATGCTTGGCGGGATGGACGTTAGATAGTTCTTTTTTCGGGAATCAAACGAAATTAACACTGTATGGGCGCGCAATTTTCGTTCACCTTTCCTCAACTAAGAATTTATGACCTTTGTCATTTTACTTTTATATAGGCCCTATTCATTTCCTCTGCGTGTGCTGAACATCTAAATTTCAATTTCTCAATTACATAACGCAGCTCTGAATCGGCGTCCATGCGCCCAACCTCATCAAAAGCCTTCATCTCTCGCGGAAACTTCAGTGATGTGGAGGAGCAGAATGAAGGATTCATCTGACTTGGATTTATTGCTGAATAAATATTTGATAGCGATGCTCCTTCCTCCGGAGTTTACATGTCCTGATCTCATTTTGAGAGTCAGCCTCACAAAATAACTCTTGCGAGAGATTATTAAAGCTTCACCCTCAAGGAGGACATAAAAATCCTTGATCATACTCGCAGACCACCGAAGTTTGCCCTCCCTTCCGTATTCATGGCAAAACGAGCTTATATCAACTTACTCTGGTCACTGCTTGTAAAAGACAACCAGCGTGTGTACAACTACTGTTTGGGAGCTCCCGTTGCTAAGCAACGCATCGTCTGGTCTAGACTCGTGTATTTGCGTCCGATCGCTGTTGGGGATCCACTTTATGGATGCTTTCGTTTCTCTTTTTTTTCATCCGACCCTTATCTGCTTGTATTCTGGCTATTGTAATCCCCCTTCCGTTTTTAGAATGCCTTGGATGCGTTTTTATTGCGCCAAAGCGCTCTACAGCGTTGATTACATTTTCGGCTTTAATTAAGTCGTTTATACTGTCGTAATATTTCGTTGTGGCGTGAACTTTTTAATCCTTTTTATCTCTCCCGAAGGCGCTGAATGTGCTGAAATGTATGCCCAACCCCCCGTCACGGAATTCAATTTTCGTTTTCGACAGGTCTGTCTTTTTCAATTAAGATGCTATTTCAATACAACTTTGTGTAATTCGATCGGTTCTTTTACTGACCTTTTCTTGATGTTTGTTGTTGTGTTGCGTTTTTGGTTTCAACCGAATTTAAACTTCGTTTCGCGTCGTTATTGAAGTAGATTTAGTTGTATTATTGCCTAATGACTTTAAAAGTCGTACAAGAAGAAGTACTGTCTGTGTACCCCTATAACTGCTCCAGACACAAAGTCTGCCTCTGTCTGTTGCAGTATTAATTGACTTTATCCTATTTTCCATTGGAGTTGGCTGAAGAAAGGTTTTCCAGTTTGTACCATTAGCGCTTTTCGTGACAGTTTGTAAATTCATTTAGATGTTTACTTGTTGCTCAGAAGATCTATACTAGGAAAATTTCCGCCACCACGAAAAATAAAATTTCTACGACCCTGACAGTCTCCCCTAATTAAAATGAACGAGCTCTGTTTCTATTTTCAAATTTACTATAGGACGACATAGAAATTTCAAAAATGATTTCCCTTAACATGGGTAAAAAGGTATTCAATAGACGAATTGGTCAGAACGACAAATACACTAACGTCAATCCGTGATATTTTCTTTTGACGATTTAAAACTCATTTTTACAATTGTATAACTTCATAGTTTGAAAATTGAGACTTTAACTGTTTTCTCGGTGTTAATTCTTCGATCGTAGTTTTAAAAGAATCTTTTTAGGTCATTTTTATTTTTATAATTAATAGTTTTGTGTTAATATGATGCAGTTTAGGAGTTGTATATTTCACTGGGTATTTTTGTCATTCTGTCTGTTACATGTTTTGCTCTTTTTATCTTCTTTCTCTGTCTTGTAATCTGTTTTACTGCAAAGAAATGCATTATATTACTTAGATCCATAAGTTTCCGGAATGCTTCCTTTAAAATACATATATAGTAGATATCGTGTGCAAACTTTTATAAAATATTTTTACGACTTATATAAATATGTGGCAACAATCAAGGATTTGTTTAATTTTATTGTCTGAAAATAAATTTGTTTTTAACAAGAGAAGAATTTTACTTCGGTGATTTTCCAAAATGTGGAATGTAATTGAGCAAAAGAACATGCATTGAATTTTGTTTCCGCAATGGAATTTCTGCTACAAACACATTTGGAATGTTTACTTATGAACTACTGTTTATCAAAAACAACAGTACTTGAATGGTATAAAAATTATAAAGAAGGTAGAGAATCCGTCGTAGATGATTCGCAATCTGGTAGACCATCCAGTTCGACTCATGATTAACATGTCAATCAGGTCAGATAATTGGTGCTTAGTGATCGTCGTTGCTTAACACACACAATACGAGACATTATTGAACAAGTTCCTATATGTTTCGTTGAAAGGACAAGCTAACATTTTAAGTAAGTTTGTACGTCTTCCGGGATAGTATCTGAATTAATGGTTTGTTTTTCTAGGATAACTTTTTTTGCTCAAGCAGCTGGATATCTTCCCTCTTCATCATTTTGGAATTGCTATTGCACGTCTTGGGTGCAGGATGGGTTAATTGTTCTCTGTCTTTCTTTCTCGAGTTAATCATAACTTCTCAGAGAGAACTGCAGTAAATCACGGAAGGTCTACTGGTTATTTCTACAATGCTAAGATCTGCGGTAGCCCAATTGAACGAGCAACGGATTAGCGACCAGAGGGTAGCGTGTTAGAATCTAGGTCCAACCATCGTTGTGTACATGGGGGCTGGTGCACGTTAAATTTGTCGTGACCTCAAATGTCCTAACGTTGGCGTGGTGTGGAACTTTGGCGAGTGAGGTGCCAGCTCAGATGTTCTCGTCATCTGACAGTAGTTAAAAAAGCGAGGCGTTGTCCTTGGGATTGATCCCGGAACGTTGCCGATAACCTGTTTTCTTGCTTCAGGGCGATGTTATTTAACTACCTACCAACATCCGCAATGCAACTTTTTTTCTGCCACGAGAACTGCTCCTACATAAAGTCTGCTCTTGTCTGTTTTCGTAAGAATGGATTTGATTCTATTTTCCATACGGGTGCCTGAAGAAATGTATTAAAGTTTGTCACAATGACCCACTTGACAAATTGGAAATGTATTTGTTAAGTTCTTTACATGCCGCCGAGAAGATGTATTCTAGTAAACTACCTTGCTCCGCAACCAACATTCGTGAAAAGCGGAACAAAATTTATCTATCCCGAGAATCACTCCTGCTCAAAATGAAAGTGCTCTGTTCCTATAGCGACCGCCATCACCCAGACTTGGTGTCGGGTGCAGTTCTCTTGGTAGACAAATAGTACTTACATAACCCTAGGGTGCCATTTGGTCCGATCGTCCGTTTAATTCAAATGGTATAGTTCAATTTACAAAAGCATGAACAAGGAAGATTGGAGTCGGAACATTCTTTGCTACCACGCCAAAAGCACACAAATCTGCACTTTTGGCGATTTTCACGTTATTGCATTTTTTCAGTCACCAGTTCCTGTTTAATGACAAAGCCACGAATCTTGATTCTTAGTGGAAATGCCGCAATGAGAAAACAATAATCTTCGAGTCGGAACTCGATTTTTTCGAATCATCAAAACTTTGAACGCGTTTTTGTCGAAACGTCAGTTTTGCAGATTTGTGCCTTTAGCGTGGTGGTAACGATACTATAGGTGTCAAAATCGAGATATTTGTTTTAAAGGCTTCTGAGGATTGTGTGTGTGCGATTCATAACCATTGCTTTGCCAGAAATGTATTTAAAAGTGCGCTTTTAACGTGGAACATAAAATATTACTTTTCCACTTAGATTACGCGTACTTAAAAATTTTTAAACTTGGGTTCATGTCTTATGAATACTTCCATGTGAGTTATAGAAAGCGCAGGTTCGATTCCTGTTGCTTGCCCTGGGTGTATTTTTTCTTCTGGTTAAAAATTTCTTTTGCGTGTGTACGGTCCGTTGCTTGGTGTTATTTGTCTTGAGTCGGACACAACTTAACCATATGGACCTTGCACCTTTAAACTCATCCCAACCAACTTGTGAACACTCCCAATAATTTTTTAATTGAATTCACTGCCGAATGAGTATTTTATAATTTTAGGGTACAGCTACACTCTACGTTACGATGGCAACGACTTGGCGATATTTTTGGCGCACTTCTAGTAGCGAGTTACGATAAATTAAGGCAACCAATCTTTCGTTACTGTTGTTGTGGTTTTCATGGCAACCTCGGTAAACGGAAACTTTCAATTTTCATTTTGAATATTCTAGAAAGTTCTTCCAAAATCCGTTAAAATCGTCTGATTTCATTGATTCGTTTGAAATTTTTTCTTTCCTTCCAGTGGATATTTTGTTTTAAAAATATCCTTTGATTGTATTGGTCCTTTTAAATGGTTTTCTGTGATACAATTGGTCCATTTATTTGTATTTTAACAGTTGTGGAATTTTTTTTATTATAATAGTTTTTACGATAGTATTAAGAGTTTTGTTTTTTTGACCATTTTCGTTTTCATTATTTTTTTACGAAAGAATTCTGACGTTATCAGGTTGTATTGTTTCTTGCTTTTTTTCTTTTGTAAATCTTTTTCTTTTCAACATGCTCACTATATTTAGTGTAATTTATAAGTTTCAGGGTATTCTTACCCAACATTCGTAGCTTAGTTTCTCTGCTGGTTCACAAATGTGTTTTGATATGTGCTTAAACTTACTACTTTTTGTGAAAGTTTTAAAAAAATATACTTTTTAAAACGTTCTTAAATGTGCTTAAAAAGTGTGTTTTTGAAAGAAAAAAAATTGTGACAGAAAAAGAGTTAGGAAATAATTATTTCCTTGGCGACTTTAGAAGTGCGCCAAAAAAATCGCCATGGCCGTTGCCATCGCTCATAAACGTAGAGTGTAACTGTTCCAATTTTAGATACTCATACACATGCGGAGACTCAACATAAAATGACTACAAGTTAAAATGGTGACGGAAATCGTATTAGTTCATATACCTGTAATTTTAGTCTCGTATGCCATATACGTGTCTGAATCGGAATTGTCCTTGCCCAGTAGGACTCGTATAACCCTTTTTTTTAAATCTTTATTGAATAAGATGGTCCGCAAGCATAAATTGAAAACAAACCATATATTTCTTCCTTCGAATGAAAGCAGTTAAGAAAAAATGGTCCGAGAAAGCCAAAACAAGAAATGCATTATCCTTTTGTTCTTAGCATCGTAAACACGCCTTCAATCTGACATCTGTATTAATTTTTGCCCCTAGTAGCTTTATGATGCCTGGCATACGTCTTATCGTGTCTCCGAATGCCAATGGAAGTCCTTTATGGGAAATTGGAACTTTTGCGCAAGATCGTATTTCATCCACGTGTCGATCGATTTCTCTTATATCAGGACGTGCCAGCTCCAACCGAAAATATCGGAAACTTCATGTTGAACACTGAATAACGTTTTGATATATTATCTTTTATTTGGATCGGGCAATATATTACTTAGGACGGGTATTCTTATATTTCTCAGAATTCTAAAATCAAGGTTTGAAAAGGCACTGTTTTGGATTTGGCATTCAAGCTTTCAAAGACAGTAAAACATTTTGCGATCCTGTTTCTGTAGACAATCAGACGTGATAGATATGTTAATAAATAAACAAATTTGAAACTGCAGACCAAATAAGATATTGCACAAAACGCAAATAATATTTTAAAAACTGTATGGAACAGTATTTTGAAATATTTTTATTTCTAAATTATACAAAAAATATGTACGTGTGAAAGTATGCGTCATTTATACAGTTCATGATTTATTTATATTATTTATTGTAACGAGTAAAACATAAATTTAAAAAAAAATTTACATACCTAAAAGAATTTGTAGTTTTTTTTTTAGCTTTTTATGCTGTTAACACAAGCAGATATATTTGTGTTCAGCTAAAAGTCACCTTGTACCATTATACGTTTCAATAAATGCGATTTGTACTCATTATTTGTTTCAATAATTGTAAATTCAATGGAAACTAAAAAGTATTAAAAACTAATGTTGGTCGATATCTTCAAAATAAAAATACATTTTCACGATTTTACCTAGAAAGACAAGATTGTGCTTTTCTCTAATGGAAGAAAGTTTGATCATTCTTTTACAGCATTCTTTACTTCTTTTTTTGCATAATCTTAAAGATGTCAATGTGTTTTCCTTGTACTTATCCAGCTAATCTCAAATATTGTATAGTTTAGAAATTAAAGAACACTTCTATCTGTCATGTTTAATTTACTTAATTTTTAATTTTATTTTTGTAACTATCTTAAGCTTGTTGAGATACAACGGGTATGGTTACTATATTGTAACGGGTATTCTAATTGTATTGTAACGGGTATTCTAACTGTATTGTTACGGTATTTGTAACTCAAATTACGCAGAGTAGTAAATCAATTAGCAGTAAATCTCACAGCTCAAAAATGCATTTTCAGTGTCAGTAATTATCTCACAAAAACTTAATAATACAGGACTCCAAAACATAATTTTATTCACAGTTCAAAACATCGTCTTAATTAATAATTCTAAGTGGAACAAAAAAATCAAATACATTACTGACGTTGCCAGGTATAGAAAATTGCATACGTATGAATAATATAATTATACTATCATGCGCATTTTCCCTAAATTTCGCTAGCGTTTTCTATTATTTTACCAAACTAGGGCCCAAACCAATGATCTATGCTGTCGCAGGTCTTGCCTTATATATAGTAGGATTAGTGTGTACTTTCGAAAGAATACCAATGTCAGGTGCCCCGCTACCTGGTTCCTGATGGGTTTGACAGTTTGAATAAGTGTGACCAGAATTCTCGTCCCCAGATTTAGTCTTCCTAATTCGACATCAACCGATGCCAATTAATATCGCTGTCTTGATAAAGCCCTGTAAACTATTCGAACTGGGTTTATCGTCCCTGGGATTGTACATCCAAATGCCATCTGTCTAATTGACATCTTGGGGGAGCTGTCCTGGAAACTCCAAGCTTCATTCCAACTTTGAGGACTGAACTTACAACCCAAGCGACTTCATTACATCGCTTTTCAAGCGAGTGTCTGATTTCCCGACCTCTCTTGTGGCTTTTCAAACTCGATTTTATCTTGTACCCTATCGCTTTGAATCCCCTGTTGTGTAGCAAAAGATGATTGGAAAGAGAAACTAAATTTTAGGCACCCTGATTGAGACTTCAAAGCCACACAAACTTGCCGACTTAGTTGTGGAGTGATTACCTCTCTGGTTTGGAATCCCGGTCAAGGCATGGATGTCCATAGTGTTTTTGGATTCCACTTAAACCGTAGGTTTTTGATTAACTAAGCCCCGTGTAACACTAAACGATCGTTAAACGACAATAAAACCTGAATCGATATTAAATTTTCTGAAACTTCCTAATTCTTGTACGATTAAATTTTGTATTATCTTATTTTTTTTGTTCTCCTTCTAAAGACTTGCCAAATTTTTAAGGATTCATTTCCAAGCATTTAAACTAAATTTTGTTTTTAGACATTTCTTGCAGCAAGTTGTTTCAAGTGCTGAAAAATCTCATTAATAATATGGCTTCTTAACGGTTGTTGCATTTTAATATGCTGCTCAGTTGTATGTGGAATGTTTTATTTTCAATTTGTTTATTTGCATCAAGGTAACCTTTAATGTGTTAAATTTTTATTGTAAAATAAATGGCGCAATTAAAAATAGTATTCCCTGTCTAGTTAGCCGTTTTCTAAAAAATGAGCCGTGGGCGACATGCCAAACCTAATTGAAAACAAATGCGTTCACTTAAAGTTTCAACAGATTAAGTAGTCAGGCATACTTCCCGACGGGAATGAATGTTACCAACCTGTAGTTTTAAAGAAAAGCGCTTAAAATTCTGGCCAACCATTCATAATGTTTCAACGAGAGTCGTTTTAAAAATGGTGTTAACATTCACGTTTATTCAGCAAAACTTCTAGAAGAAAACTTTTGCTGCGAAATATTTTTAGCACTTTTCTCTGCTATGCATTTTAACGTGCTATTTCTTTTAGAAACTATTTTGCATAACTGTGTGAGCTCCGAACAGTTTTCTATTTTGGTATTATAGACTTTATGTGGTGAAACAAAGTTGAACCGTTCTTAATGATTTATATTTACCTTGTTTCTATTTCATTTTTTATGATTTTATGTTGTTGTCCTAGACACTGAATTTGGTTAATTCTAGATATTTACTAAACTAGCTTTTCATCTTCCAAATCAATTGATCCGGTTTCTAGATTAATTGTTCACGCATTTCTTATTACTATCCTATGTTTACCAGTTTGTTCTAAATTTAATATTACTCTGTCTTACAAATGGTAAAATCTATGATTGAAAGTTTAATTACAGAATTTATAGACGAAGTCACGTCTGATAAATTTATTTTTAAGTTATAAATTTATCACAATCTTGTTTTAGTGCCTTATAGCATTAGGCATTCCGTATCTTTTGAATTTCTACAAGGGGCTACATTATTAAACTGTTTCGTGATTCATTGATGTCGCTTGGTTTTAATGAAATGCTTTGGAATAGTTTATTTCGAGGGCAATACATTGTCACGTATCCCAAATGTTTGGGTACGTCTCATTTTTTTTCTATGCCAGATAGTTAATATCAAGCCGTCAGAAAGTATAGGGTATCTCTTGTCACATTGAGATTTCCTTTACGTGTCGCCTTTAAATGAGCTATTTTTGTGTAGAAAAAGTGACTGGTATACCCATAAGTCCTAAATAACTTTACTTGAAGGGAATACAGTTTATGTTTTAAAAGTTTTGACTCTGAATAATGAGACTGTCATTTTCATGATTAAAATCTGTGATTGTCTCGTATGTGAAAGTGGAAAAACCCATTTTCTAGTTAAAAAAGGGATTACGGTTTTCCACTTTCCTTTAAAAAATTCAAGTACTAAATTTGTGTTATCTGTAAAATTCATGCGTTAAAGTGACAGATATTCACCCAAGGAGTTAAAAAACATTTTAATATTACCCTTCAAATATTTAATAAAAGGGGTTGTTTATGCATGATATTTTGACTAATTGCCTTAATTTACCTTACGTTAATTCCTTATCATTGTTTGAGATGCCGGCCGCAATCATCAAACAATGAAAAAGAACTTAAAATTCTTCAGGAGAGCAATTCTCGTTTTAAAAAAATTCAAAATTATAATGGTTTATCCACTATTTAAGAGGTCATGTTATCTTAAAATGTTGTCTTATAAACACTCGGAAATTCTTTTGATCGTCTTGAATACTTTTTATCGTAACGTTTTATTGCTGTGGCTTATCACTATGTTGCCTTGGGCCCGTCAGGTGAAAACCCCTCTATGCTTTCTACTTTACTTTAAGGACAACGGAAATCCTTTATGTTGATCGGAACTGCCCAGACTATTTCTCTCTATCTCTCTTTCAGTTACGCTTTCAAAAATTAGGAAAAATCCTCCGTTTCGAAGGAAGATGTTTGCCTGCAATCGATCCAGACAACGGAATGGTTGTAAGGCTTCCTAATTAAAACCCAGGCGGAGGAAAGGCAGGATCACTTTTCGTTACAATTTTCCCTTTGAAACCCCAGAACAATGTAGATGTAAACACTTTTGATAAAATATCGTTTTTCGTCACTGTTGGGTGGGTGGGTCTCGGATTGCCTTTTAATGTTTCTAATATCGATTTTCTTTGGCGAATTGCCGGCTTCGATTTTGAGTAATCAATAAGTGGCTTCTGCTGTGCATTATATATAATGATGGTTGAAAAACGCCCCCGGTGGTTTTTAACTACACCCAAACCTACATATGCTATTTCGATTACAACTGCAGTGTAGATTGTTGTAGGATCGTTATACCAACCATTGAGAGCCTAATATTATAAGCTTATTGTTATGATTAATTTAGCGGATAAATCATTTTATTGGAAGATAAATGTTAGATCGCTTAAATTCCTTGCAAATGACAATATAATTTTCTTTTTGCATTATTCCTTACATATATTAAAACGCACAGCGATTGATAAGTAACATCCAATTTTACCTTCCAGTCTTATGGATTTATTTTGTTATTATATGTGTAGTTAAACACTGTTTTATGAAATAAAACATGCGTGTGATTGATTTATCAGTTTTAAATGTGCAAATTCAAGCCCAAGATGATTTAATACTAAATATTGCACGTCTTTTCGAATTGCGACACCTCTTTGATGTTGCTGGAAAATGTATCGGGGTCTTAAAGGCAAATATGTGCATGGTTTTTCATTTTACTCGCACTATACGAATAAACTGATGAGATTGGAATGATCAAGCTCTCATTGGTCAAAGCATTTGCAAACAAACCCATTGCATTTTAAAATTACAAATGAATTCAAATATTTTTCTGAACAAAACATTTTCTAGAAAGTCTACATTGTCGGACTTCGTATTTTTATACAGGGTGATTCATAAGTACGTATACAGTTTCTAGAAGCTGTAAAACACATATAGACACGGTCCCCAAATGCAAACTGTTAGCTAGGTATACTCATAAAGTTTGTGACCCCCTCCCGAGCGAAGTGACGTAGGCGATAGCGAGCGTGTCATGTGACTAGTCAGTGAAAATGGCTCCGTCTGCAGTGTAGAAGTAATTTTGTGTTCATGAATTGAGCAAAACGCAATCTGTCACCGTTTTGCAACGGCATTTTCGATCACGATTCGGAAAAGAACCTCCAACCAGAAAATTCATTTCAAATTAAAAAATTTGAAACTACGGGCTGTTTGTGCAAAGTTCCAAACCCAGGACGACCGAGTGTGTGTATAGGCAGATGTCGTCAAAAACTTTATTCATCCATTTGGATCACAAAGACAAAAAAACTTTATTCTCCAATTGGTTGGTGCACAACCACACTGGTCTTGTGACATTCGAAATTACCTTCATTAACATTTTCACCGATGGATTGGACGAAGCGCCGACTGCAGCATGCCACTAACCCAATGGCCACCCTGATGCCCTGATTTAACACCATGTTACTTTTTTCTTTGGAGCTACGTAAAGGATAACGTATTTATCCCTCCTCTTCCTGTTGATCTAGCGGAGTTGAAGCAGCGTATGGCCATCACTAACACTGCACTTGCCTCAGATACCCTAACAAGCGTCTGAGCAGCAAATGAATTACCGGTTCGATGTGTGTAGTGTGACTAAGTGTGCACACATAGAACATCTGTGACTGTCTCTAAAAAAGCTTGAAACATTCACCTACACTTCTGTTACAGGTAACATAAAATATCTTACTTTGTCACTGTTATATAGTGCGTCGAAATTGTATACTTACTTATGAAAATCACCCTGTACATTAAAAGACTATTTGTACAAAACATAATTTACATAATTTGAATTCCTTTTCCAACTGTAAATGTGTTTATATATGACAACCAATTTGATCCACTGTCATTCATACTGAATAATACAAGTACATCCGTATGTCCATCCAAATGTTATACGGGGTACGGATACAATTTGGATGGACACTTCATTTACTGTCAGAAGACATCCCTCAAGAACAAGTTTGTTTGATTTCATTTACATGCAGCCGTAGGTTTACGTACAAGTTGCGTTTCAAGAAGTTCAATATGTGCGCCTTGTATTCCTGAGTGATATAACGTTGACTGCTATTTCAAAGAATTAAATGACATACGTTTGACAAATGTTATATGGGGACCGGATAACATCGTTACACGTATGTCATTTAATTTCCGATTGCTCCTGAATGTTCTTTAGGGCTTACTGCTACGAAATAAATGCTTCAGATTCAATTCGAAGGCGTCCTCTCTCAGGAACACAATATTTATCACACACCCTAATGTTATAAGCACTTAAAATCATTGCTACCAGTTATAACTTCTCTTAGGGCCGCGGTAGCCCGTTTAGAACAGCGTATTCGAAACCAGGGGATTGAGAGTTCGAAACTCGATCCAAGTAAATACCCTCGCGTTCTTGGGGATGATGTTAAATATTTCATGTCCTCAGATGCTCTCACGTTGGTGGTTGTGGGGTTTTGGAGAGTGGGTTGCTAGCTCGGGCATCGTCCTCCTCATCTGACTGTCGTTTAAATTACGAGGTGTTGTTCCCTTTCTTTTCGGGATTTATCTCAAAACGTCGCCAATAGCCCACATCAGTGCGACGTTAATTCAACTACCAACAACTTCATTTTTGTTATCTTATTTTTACTATCCGTGTTACTATATTTTGGCTCTATTATTTTGGATATCGAAGGTTTAGGTTCTTTTGTCGGTAATATTGGTCTATAATTTTGACGACAGCTCGTACTTTTCCCACTACTTCGGCAGTTATATACACATCCTAAAGCTACAAACACGTTATTCGTATTTTTTTCTCTCTCGCAATCAACTAACATTATTCCTTTCTAAAATTTTATTCGTTTCAGCAAAATCTATTGTACTTTTTGTCGTATTTCATAACGTTGTATGGTCAATTCTGGATGCTGATTAAGTGGTACTTTTGGAATCCGCTTTCAAGATCATATATCAGGTATGTGCCAAGTTCTACAAAATGTTGTGATGACCGGAATATTGGCCGATAAAACGTATAGATACCCAGCATATAAATGCACGGTGTTTCTGATAGTACAGCATTTGTAGAAACATCTGAGACGGTGTAACATGTCACATGATAAAGCGCATGTGAGACATTGTTGTACGAGTTCGACATAGGCTACTGCAGCCGTAGCATGCCGTTGTATACGTCAAGTTTACGGGAGGATAAAATTGACGACAGCACATGTCGATGGTTTCGGAAATTCAGGGAAACAGATAGAAGCAGTCAAGATCAGGCAAGGTGTGGACGTCCTCCACTCTTTGAAGAAGAGGCTCAAACAGCCTTGATCAAGCCATAAAAGCAGCTCAAATCCAACCGTGCCAGAATTAGACGAAGCCTTCAACATTCACGGGTCAACAGTCGAAAGAGTTCTTGAATAGTTGGGTTTCACCAGAAAATAGGATCGTTGGGTTTCACCAGAAAGTTGGAACGTTTGGTTTCACCAGAAAGTTGGATCATTGGGTTTCACAAGAAAGTTGGAACGTTGTGTTTCACCAGAAAGTTGGATCGTTGGGTTTCATCAGAAAGTTGGATCGTTGGGTTTCACATCAACTTACTGCAGACCAACGGGACGGGCGAATCGTTACCTGTGTTTCCTTGCTATCCTGGTACAAAAATGATCCTTTCCTGACACGGATTGTGACAGGAGATGAGAAGTGAGTTATATACCGTAACATAAAGCGTTGACGAACTGTGTATCGGCTTCCTGAACCGCCTGCATCAACGTCGAAATCTAAACTTCATCCCAAGGTTTTGTTGAGTGTGTGGTGGGATGTGCAGGGAATAATTCATAGGGAGGTCCTGACACCTAACTAAACTATTAATGTCGCCTTCTACTGTCTTCAGATAGACAGACTGCGATCCGCATTGGTCACGAAGAGGCCCAGCGTTGTCAATGGGCACGGTGTTATCCTCCATCACGATAACTCGAAGTCCATGTTGCTGTCATCACTCGTAAAACAATAATGAGGTTTGGTTGGGAGGTTTTACCCCACACTCCCTATTCTCTTGACTTGACGCCTACTGACTGTGTCGTGCGTTGACCAACTCTCAGCCAAAAATCTTTGATCTAGATGATATGAACACTGCCATCCAACACTTTTTTCCCTTCAAACCTTAGGTCTTTTACCGACGTGGCATTCATCTTCCATAAAGATGGCAAGAGGTCATAGATAGTAATGGCGAATACGCTCAGTCTTAGGTTATATACCTTTTGTGTTCTTTGCACTTCTTATCGTCACAAAAAACGGGTAGATTAGAAAATAATACACATTTCCATGACGCAATGACAAGATCTTAAATGATTCTGAAAGAGTTTTACTCTCTAACTAGGGGGCCCGCCCCTTGCCCGCTAACGCTCGCCAACCCCCGGAGAATTGCTTCGTAAACCTCATTGGTTCGCTGCGCGAACCTATGCTCGCTTTGCTTACATCAATGAAGACATGTGTCCTAGCAGAAGGGATTGTTGAGGACAAAATATGATATTCCAAAAAAAAATAATTTTCAAATCTAAATTTGCTGTATTACAGAAAATAAAAATATAGTACCTCTGGAATCAGAATTCAAATGAAAACTTTGAGCAAATTTTGACTCGAGATGATAGCGCTGATTGGAAATCGAATACCCAGCATGTTGTTTGTGCGTACATTTACCCAAGCACTCGAGCCACTCACACTTTTTCATTGAGTTTGCTGTCGAAAATTGTAGTGCAAGCGTCTTCTATAGTTGATCTATAATTGTTGGCCCTGAAAAGGACCGTTTTTTAAATGGCCCTGAAAATATCCTCCGCTTCCTTTGATTTCTATTAACTGCAACAGCTCGACTAAAATTATTATTTTTTTTTCAATAAAATTTCATCCGATAACGCTATAAATTCAATTGAGGCGCGAGGTTTTATGGTAAACAAGCAATCGTACAATTTTGCCAAAACGCGATAACAAATAACGTCTTTTTTGCGTGCCACGTAAGAGAATTATATATATATATATATATATCATTGTCAGTGTTACGTTTCACTTGGATATCTTAAAGAATTTTGTCACAGTCCTACGTATCATTTACAACATTCTTTTCAGCAAACAATTATTATCAAAGCTTTTCTCGACATTTTTTTTTTAATTTTCAGACGTTACTCGGTTTTAAATTATGACCATGACTGCTTAAATATGACCGAGACATTTCCCTGTGTTAACTAAAATACGCAAACCTTGTAAAACGTATTTTATATCGCGTCATTTAAAGGTGTTAACTCAAATACGCAAACCCTGTAGAACGTGTTTCCATCTCCATTTATTGACGAAAAAAAATATTCTACATTTTGAAATTGGGGCTTCTAGGGGCACTTTAGGACTACCTGTGTACCAATTTTCATAGCTACAGATTGGTCTAAAGACGGGAAAGAAATAGCCTATGTTTTTCGCAGTGTTCTAAAGTATAAATGTACCAAATTTGGTGTGGATTGGTCAAGCGATGTAGATTTGTATAGAGAATATATGCACACACACATATATAATGGCAGTACTGTTACTAAGTAATGAATGGCCTGTAATGGATCCCACCGTTCTACGATGTTTGACACTGCTTACGATAAATTTGAATCAGCTCTAGAGGACAGATGCTGATAGCCAAATCAGCTATCTGTCCTCTGAACTGCACGAAGTGTCTGGTGACCAAAAAGTTGTAAAATTGATAGTGTTTTTAGAAGATAGTTAATTACTACAGACCTTCAGTCTGAAGACATGAAAGAAATTGCCTATGTTTTCTGTAGTGTTCTAAAGTATAAGTGTACCAGATTTGGTGTGGATTGGTCAAACGGCATGTATTTTGTATAGAGAATATACATACCCACATCCTTTGTTATATAATTATATAGAAGATAGATACAACTCATGTCCCTGGAATATTTGCCAGAATGCTGGTATTATATTGTTCGTGTTTAACAAGCAAATACTTTAAAACGTTCTCGAATTTTGGTAAAACTAAAGGTATAAGTTTACATGCGGTAAAATACGGCATTCTATTTGATGAGTTTTCTAATAACTGATTTTTAAATAGTTCGTATAACAAAAATCTCTGCTTGCGACTCATGTCCCAATATCTCAGAAATAAATTATGAAATGTTTAATGATTTTGATACAGGGTTGGAACTGGTGTTAGTTATTGGAAGTGTTTGCAGTGGGTAAATTAAAAATGAGGCGTGTGTGGAAATTTCTGAAATTTGAGCAATATACTTTCTGATGTCTGAAAAATTATTTCGATCTTTGTTGTTAACGACATGATCAACGTATAGAAATGTTATATATACGTTTTCACTATCTAAAATATATTTTATTAGGTATTACACACAGATTGAAATGTTTTAAAAATCGAGTTACAAAGTGCCTTTCTTTCCCTTTTTAGCCCATTTCGTTAATATTTAACGCTTTGAAGAGGTCTAAAGACGTCAGTATATAAAAAGGTACACGCATTTGTTTAAAGGTAAGAAACAACTTTCCTATCCTTGCAAAATTGATGTCTGAAAAAAAAAATTTCAATTTACTCTAATACTCTAATAGACTGTCAAATCATGTATTATAAATTAAATTCCAACTTTTCGCAAAAATTAAACACATTTTTTTTTGAAGCTTCGTCTTAAGAATTTTCTCTGAAATAATTTAAACATTCAAGTGTAGTAACGATATTTCGTAATTTATTTCCATTCTTATCATGAGTTGAAAATATTTCAAGAGAGCTTCTCAGCTCATCTAAGATGTTTATAGATGATGCTGATGACCAGTAATAATGTAATCGTGTACAATAGCTTTCTGTTTCATTTAAACCAACGGGATCTTTGTAACTGTCATTGTTCATTTTAATGCTCCGCGAGCAATAAATTGCATTTAAAAGACTGAAGGCTGCCTTCAAAAGCATTTCAATTTATTCTGATTCTTACAAATTTCTTGACGTTTTGACTCGAGCTGCTGCAAATCTATTTTACATTCGTTTCAATTGATGGGCCCCGATCATCCTCTTAGGAATTGTGATTTAAATTTAAGGATTTCGAACCGACATCCTTGGCGATGGTACTTTTTAATAAATGTTGAAAATTATGGTTGGATAGCGTTTAGGTGAAATTCAAATGACTGTCATAAATTTGTTCATCGCATCTACAGTAATTTAACTATAATTTATTTATTTATTTTTATTACATTATGTTTACCGAGTCATTCTATGATCTACATACAAATCTATCTAGTCACTTTTCAATTGATTCGTTTAAAATTTTTATGATTATGATGAGGTTCTATAAAACATGAAATTGTTTTATCAGTTCATAACATTTGATCCAGTATTTCAGTGCAGCTCGTCATATTTTGGATTTATTACGTGTGAATTATTTTTATCTTTTCCTTGTCACAGCTTGTTTGTTATTGTGCCTTGCACGATTGAATCAATTTGGTTTTTACTGCAGAATTGATACCGAAAAGCAAAATTAAACCTCTACGATTTGATTCTCTTTTTGACTTCAGATTAAACATTACAAGAGCGCACATGTTTTTCAAGTCATTGAATTTATGGATTTTCAGAAGCTGACAATCTTGCAGCATACACATTAAAATAATTTTATTTTCCCTACTCAAATAATAGGATCTAACATCCTTCAGCTTTTATTCATGGTAGAATATATGAGGTGCACAAATTCAGAATAAATTATAATCCGTACAATCATCCTGAATGGGTTTACAATGCAATAATGTTAACATTGGCGAAATGTGAAACTGTTGGGACTTTGTATAGGTCACACATGTTCAACCCACTAGCATTTGGTGTATTCACAACCAGCTCTGATATGTCCGACGTGTGATACAATCTATCTGTCAGACATATCGTAAGCGAATTATCTGATTTTAATGCTATTAGATTCAACCACTTTAATGCCTTCTACCAATCCTATCGTTACTATTTTATTGAATGATCCTCCCCTTGTAAACCTATTTTCTTTTACATGAGATGTTGGTATTTATAACTTTAATTGAAAAATGTATTTAAATTTTTAGTTTTTGTACAGTTTTGTCTCATTGTGAAATTGTAATAATTTTGTAGAATTTAAGGATGTATTTTAATATACTCTATTTAATTACAATTAGAATCCAATCAAATACCGTCTTGTACAAAGAGGTGGGTGTTAAATCTATCGTAGTCTCAAATGTCTTCCCGTTGGCGTGTTGTGGAAGTTTGGAGAGTGGATTCAGGTGTGACCTCGTTATCTGACTGTGGATCAAAACTACGCGTTGTTGTCCTCGTATCTTTTCCTTCAGGTTTGATCCACGACCGTCGCCACTCGACCTAGCCCTCGGTGGTGCTCCAGTGCGACGTTAATTAAGATACCTACCTCCCTGATTTTATTGCTATCCTACCAATCCTATTGCTGCTGATTTATTGAATGATCCTCCTCTTGCAAACCTATATTTTGTAGATGATGTATCATATGTAGGTTTTTATGATTTTATAAAAAAAAAAAAATCTGATACAAAGTTTTAACGTTTTCATGCAATTTTGTCTTATTGGGAAATTGTAATAATTTAAAATTTACGAATGTACTCTATTTAACTATCAATAATTTCGCTCAGCTTGGACATAACCTCCTTCAACCATTTTCTGTGCTATAAAAATCAATCTCTTGCAACTACATGAAAACGAACATTTCCAACAGTACTATTCTATCAGTGATGAGACTCTCGTGTCCTTATCCATGACTGTTGGAATAAAATCGTGTTTCACTTCGCTTTATTTGGTATCCAACTCACTCTCATTTTTCAAACAGATTTCTGTTTCCAGGGTAGCCAGATGTATCGCGTTTAGTTTCTCCTCATTCTTCTGACTTCTGAAATCCAAAAGATCTTTCGGTAAGACCTCTTTTTTCCATGCCCCATCCATCGGAACGTTTTAACACTAAAGAACATCGGTAATAACGTGACGCGTCTCAGCTCAAAAGCCAGCACGCAAAGCTCTGATGTAATGAATCATTCATTCTTTCGACGTACAATGAAAGCATTATCCAATTCTTGGAGGAATTCATGTCTTCGGTTTGCGTCGAGAGAAGAATTTCTTCCCCGACAGACGATGCCGGATATAAATCTACATAGGTTGCACTCATGATTTGTGTAATTATAGTTAATCTAATTTCAACTTTACTTTCTTTTAATTGTGCCAGATAGGTATGCACTAGAATGGTTTAATTTTGGATTTATCATTAGCTGCTTTTACGATGTGCGAGAAAGATGTTATTGTGCTACGTTTTCACTTTAACTATTATGCAATGCATCATAAACTTTTAATGTACGTAAAGGCGGAATTAAATATTCATTTGATTTGCTCATGAATTCCTTGTAAAATATGCGTGTGAATGCTCCGAATGTGTTAGAAAAATATCTCCTCATAATCATAGCAGGTTAGAGATCTATCGTAAATTGTGTACGTAGAATGTATCTGGGCCGATTTTGAATAGAATGTGTTTTGAAATGGTTTTTTTAATTTTAAAATTTTGTGATAAACTTATTCTTTTTACGATAAATACAGATAGTGTTAATTTCCTGCTTTTTCAGCTGTACAAATGATTCCAATTTTGTTTCAATATTTTTTCTACCGTGCTTTTCAAAAAGGTAATGTATCCAGGTTTGACCATTTTGGGTTACTGGTTGTCACTCTCTGGATATATAAATTACCTGCTATTTACCAACACTAGATAACAATATGATCTCCACAATCCATTTCTATTTTTGGGGCCACCCGTAGCTCTGTACGTTTGCTAAATGTGCTAGTGACCCGCGAGTTGTTGGCGACGCAGGTTCTATTTCTTCTTATATTGGGTATATTTCTCTTATGTATCAGTAAAACTTTCCTTGTGTGTGTATGTCCATTACTTGACGTTGCCAGTCTTGTATTTTGCCAAATATGGCCACTGTGCCATGAAACCCAGCTAACCCAATCCATCATTCATCGAATGCATGTTCTTACAGTTGTTTTAAAGATTTATATTGGATACTCACTATGGGGTAGGTATTCCAAGTATCGCCCCTGTGCTTAATATCGCCTACTCGTGTTTGCAAGCTACTCTGCGCGACATCTGTGAATTTAATCTAGTTACCTTCACGGTCTATGGTTATTCCACACGTAGAGACACCGGCAAGTTTCCTATCAGTTATATCAACAACACTATTTCATTTGAAGTATTTGAGGTTGTGATCAACGTATTTTTTTTGTCTCGAATCCATTCAGGGAATATCCAGGTAAGTGTTTCCAAATCATAATTTCGTTTATATGAGTTGAAAGTTCATTAAATACTAAAGGTAGGTATGTATGCTCGACTAGCAACTCGTTTTTAATAATAGCTCCTAATTTCGCCTGGTGGGTGGTAATAGGAACAAATGTAGGCGATATTAGGAACTCCCTCTTGAAACTTCTCTTTTGAGACTTTTTGAAGTTTTACTAGTTAACTTAAACTGACATAAGTAAAGAAGGTATATGATATATGGAAACCGAAGGAAAGTAGTTCCTAGTGAAGTTCCATTTAGTTTCCAGCTTGATTTCACAACAGAGAAATAGTTAGTGTATGTGATGTTTGGAACACCTACTCATACATAGCATGTAACAACTGTTAATATAAAATTAACTCGCTCTTTGATGCCGCTTACGCCGACCAACCGGTATAGTGGTTAAGGTGTTAGCCTCTAGATAGGAAGGTTCCTGGTTTGAATCCGGGTCCGGGCATGGATGTTTGTAAGCGTATGGTGGAGAGGCGGCTGTTGTACCTTAAATCTGTCGTGGCCGAAAGTCCTCACGTTGGGTTGGTGTGGAAGTTTGGAGAGTGGGGTGCCAGCTCAGGTGTTGCTTCGTCGTCTGACCGTGGTTCAAAATTACGAGGTGTTGTCCTCGGATCTTTCCCTGAAGGGACTGATCCCGGACCGTCGTCAATAGCCCGTTGTGTTGCTGTAGTACGACGTTAACTAAAAAAAAAATACCATTGTTGCCGCTTACTTGATTAGCTTACTACTTTGAAGATTCTGATTGATTTTTTAACTTGGGCGTATTGTAGCCTGATTGCAACAACTTACTAATTTTTTTTTGGTTTTCGATGTAAAGAGACAAACAGTTTGCAGCCATTCCCATTTTCATATATACTTACATTTGTCTTAAGTCGATAAAGCTTTTGTGGTAATAAAGTTACTGCATGTTTGCATTAAGTCCTGTATGATCTCAGCGTTACTAATTTAATTATAGCTCAAATACACCATTTTTCGAGCTACATAGTTCTTGCATTCTGAGTGTCGAAAATGCACTACAGGCCTTTGAGAATAAGATTTTAAGAATAATATATTTGGTGTAATGCAAACAAATGGAGTGTGGCGCGTGAAGGTTTAATTTCGATTTATACCATCTTAACGAAGGATCAGATGTTGTTAAATGTATAAAAATACAGATAATTTGAAGGGCTGGGCCATCAAATGAGGCCAATTGGAGGTAGGCCTAGAGGAAGACCAAATCACAGATGTCTAGATAAGAACTTGGGCATTTACAAAAAAAAAATTGAGAACTATTGCCAACAACGGGCAGGATGCAACAGAATAATCGAAATGGTCAAATCCCACATTGGACTGTTGAGAAAATGAAAAAGCAGTCATTCCAATCAGGTGATGTATTAAACACTAAGATCTATCAAATCGTACAATTCCGATAAAAAGAAGATTTTAGTAGTTTTTAGCGTTTGTTTTATGCCATTCAGTTCCATTTTTCTAGCTGAATTATGTTTTGAAACATTAATGAAAAAATAAATGCACGTGATCTATCAGAAGAATTAAATCGTTAAAATTTTTGCGTACTAGCTTCAAGAAACTATGATGTATTAGCTTCTCGTTAAGGACTTTATGTATGAAGCCGCTCTGGGGAATTTATTTCTTGCCATCAAATTGAAATAGTTTAACCACATTCTTTTGGCATTTACTTTCTCCCCATTCCTTTCCTCGCTTTATTATACTCGGCACGTAAAACCATTCACCGTTTTGTTAGACGTGAATTTCATTAGAAATAGCGATTCAGTTTGAGTCGGAAAAGCGTCTTTGTATTTCATATAAATCAGCGGAATTGATCTGTAAAGAAAATGGAGGGTGGGGTAAACACTTTTGCATTTGTATGCAAAACAGTTTATCTTTCTTTCTCAAAAATAGGTATGGTCGTGCTGTTGTGAATACAGACAACAATCCTTACTTTGCTTTATTGAGACGTTTCTTGATGGCATGTCTGGCAATACATCTGATTTTTAGAGATATTGCCTGTATTGGGTCATGTTTAATTCGTCTGGATATCTGAGGCTCATTAGAGGGAGCTCAAATGGGCATGCCGGGATTTCATTTAAATCCGATGTAAGCATCGTGTCGAAATGATAATATGCGAAATTTAAAATATTATTTGTCCTGCACATAATTATATTTCAAAATGATTGTTAATCGTTGCCGCCCAGCCAGTATGGTGGTTATGATCCTCGGTTGTCACCGAGTGGGCCCGGGTTCGAATCCCGGATAAGGCATGGATGTAAAATTGGGAAAAGAAGTCGGACTTTCGCCTGGAATGGATTCCCGTCTTGAAAGGAAAGCAGCGCACCACTTCTGTTCTTTGCTGGGATCATCGTTTGTAGTAATAAATTCTTCTTCTGTACTTGTCTTGAATGTTTCTGTTCATCCCTTGCTTTCATATATATCCCAGAAGAACATACGACAACAACAACATTGTTAATCGTTTTCCAAATTAGATTGAATCCGCTTGAATTTCGTTGACCATCTCAATTTTTCACCTGGAATTCGGTGTTGAGAAAGTCTTCTTGAGTAGGGAAAAAAGTGAGGTGATTTGATTGGCTAGTAGGTCGCGGAACGGGGAAATTTCTCTGTACATGGAAAAGAGCGGCGTGATTTGATTGGTGAGCAGGTGGCAGCGTGTCGAAAAATTCCTTAGTAAGGAAGAGAGGGATGTGATCTGATTGGTAATGGCAGACAGAACGCTGGAGCCAATAGTTAATCGTTTGGTTGTCTATAGCTCAAGGGCCATATTTAGTCAAGCTGTGCCAAACATTAGACAGGCAACATCTCATAATCAAACGAGCGAGGAAGGGGAAAAAAATGAAGAGCAGACGAAAGCAAAATCAAAGGGAAGACAGGCTAGGTTATCTCGGGGTTGACAGTTTGAGCATTATATGCGTTTATATGTGAAATTGTATTATTTATCTAAACTTCCTATTAGATTGTTGTAGTTTGGTGTATCAACAATAGTTACTATCCTTGCACAGACTTTAAAATCTAAATCAACAGATTAAAATATCTCATTTCTTGTATCAATTGCTTCAAACGATTAAGCTAAAACAGTTTACACCTTGCAAATTTTCCTAAGTTATATTGTTTGAGATTCGTATGGACGTTTCAGCAACCACTATAAATCTCAAAAAGTTGACATTAATTTCTAACAACAAGGAATACGCGTTTCGAAGATGCAGTCTTCTGCATTGCTTATGTTACCTAACGATTAGTTCCGATTGATCTTTCATGAAACATGATCTTTCATCATGGCGCAATTACAGCCCAATCTGCAACTATGTCCGAAAACAGACATTTCAGCTACTGTCATCTTATCAATTGATCTTAGAAGTATGTCCGAATGACGTTTAAAGTACACATTAAGCGAATGAAAAAAATAATAAAATGTAACAGAAAAAAAAATGTGATTGAAGCTGTGGTCACGTTGATTCTCACCAATCTGACCGTGGTTCAAAATTACGTAGTGTAGTCCTCGGATCTTACCCTTCGGGTTTGATCCAAGACCGTCACCAATAGCCCGTTGTGTTGATCCAGTGTGACGTTAGTTAAAAAATGCTTATCTACCAAAACTGATAATCAACTCCGATTTCCAAATGAACTAATCGAATATACACTACCCTACAATAATGAACCGGACGTCAGCGGATTTGCATAAAATCCGACTGCTTGTTTGGGGGTGTTTTTCGTGGTATGGCCTGGGACCTTTGCATGTTGTTCCTGGTCAATTGAACGCCGACGCCTACATAAAATTTTTGGACAGTTCTTCCTACGCTCTAGCAATTTTATGGAATGGACGAATGTTACTTCCAGGACGACAACGTTCCATGTCATGTTGATGCAGCCTCTGTCAAGTAGTGTTACCATGATATAAATGTAAAACGTCTTCCCTGGCCTGCTCAGAGTCCCGACCTAAATCCCATAGAACATTTGTGGAACGAGTTAGAGCGACGCTTGCGGACCAGGGAACCCCGTCCGAAATCTACAGAGAGGTGACGACATTCTTGCTGCAGGAATGGACACAAATATCCGTAGCTGCGTATCAAAAGCTTGTTGAAAGTATGCCCAGAAGTGTTGCTAGTATAATTGCAGCATGTGGGGGACCACCTCCTTATTAAAGCATGTATTATTTCCCTTATACCATCACATCTTGCTGTCCGGTCCATTATTGTAGGGTAGTGTATGTATATTTATCATTCTTGTCTCCAATAGCTCGCTGTACTACTCTAATGCGACTTAAATTAAAAATGTATGTAAATAAGGATTGAAAAATTTACTGTGCGAACTGTTTGCGATTCTTTTGTACAGAACAATTGAATATATTCTTAAAGAATATTTAGCCATTAAGCTCTCGGGATTTAGATAAGTTGAGATCGGTAGACAAATACTCTGCCTCATCTTCACTGTTCAGTGAAGTATAGATGTTGTAACTCATGTTCAGTGTGCAGTAAAAATAATTTTATTGTAATATGAAAGTATTTACTCTTCTGCGATTGGTCAAACGGTGTAGATTTGTATAGAGAATATACACACATACAGGTGGTTATCAAAATAATGGAAACACATGTGAATAAAAGTGACATTTAAGAATGCGCTTTGTAAGCATTAAAATATAATTCTAGCTACCAGTTTTTTTATTTATAAAAAGTACTATATATCATGGTAGTATGAGGTAGCTATAGTGAAGTTGAATACGTCGTGTATTTTTGTCAAAAGCGTAAAATGTCAGACCTCACAGACTTTCAAAGAGGCCAAATTGTAGGAGCCCGATTAGTTGGAGCAACTGTGACCGAAACATCCCAGCTTTTAGGCGTTTCTAGAGGTACTGTGTCTAAAGTCATGACAGCGTACTCACAGCACGGTGAGACAAGCTCGGCAAAGCAAAATAGTGGACGGAAGTAGAAGGTGAGTGAAAGAGACCGACGGATATTGAAGCGGATTGTAATGTCTAAAAAGAAAACAACTGCAGCCAAAGTGACCGTAGAGCTCTATCAGCATCTGGATTCTCCAGTGTCAATAATTACATTTAGAAGGCACCTTCATAAACAGAACATTTACGGCAGAGTAGCAATTCCAAAGCCACTTGTCACAGATGTTAATGCCAAACGTCGTCTACAGTGGTGCCACAACCACAAAACCTGGTCGATTGATTGGTGGAAGACTGTTATATGGTCAGACGAATCATCTTTCACACTTTTCCCCACAACAGGACGGGTTCACGTTTGGAGGACACCTGTACAAGCGTATGATCGTGATTGTCTCCTTCCAACTGTCAAGCATAGAGGTAGATCTGTCATGGTATAGGCAGTCATGTCGTGGTTTTCTGCTGACCCAATCGTAAACCTTAAAGGAAGGATCACTGGGGAGAAGTATAGAGAAGTTTTAGCTGACCAGGTCCATCCTATGATGCAAACTACTTTGTTTCCTGCAGGAGACGGAATTTTCCAGGATGATAATGCTCTATTCATACAGCAGGACTGGTTCAATCATGGTTGGATGCACCAAGGATGAAGTGAAACATCTACCTTGGCCAGCACAGTTCCCCGATCTCAATATAATCGAACCGTTAGGGTCTATTTTAGAACGTTCAATCCGGAATCGATATCCTCCACCGGCATCTCTCCCGAAACTTTTACAATATCTCCATGAAGAATGGTACAATATTCCTCTAAACACTATTCAACACTTGTATGATTCGATTCCCAGGCGAATCCAAGCTGTATTACATGCCAAAGGCGGTCCTACGCCATATTAGTAAAGGATTCCTTATAAATCCAGTGTGTTTCCATTATTTTGATAACACCCTGTACATACATAATATATGTACATACTAAGTAATGAATAGCCTGTAATGGATCCTACCGTTCTAGGATATTTGACACAGCTTACGATAAATTCGAAATCAGACCAAGATCATGACTATCGAATAATATCATGTTTGTTAAATCTATTTTCACTCGTTACAATTTTTATTGAACTGTGATTAGATCGCTCAATTCGAGGCATGAAATGAATTCTCACACCCTTTCTTGAAAAAATCATCTTTTCAAGAATCTATAAATCATGGCTTTTGTTAATGTTTGTGGTCGTTAGAAGCGACAGCCTCGGCAAATTGCCAATTACCCTGACATAAAAATGAAAAGCCTGTCTTGGAGGTGAAAAAATATTTCACCTAATGTATGATAATAAAGTCTGGGTGTCGATGTTTCTCACTGCTTCCTGTCTCACGCTTAAAAATAGAACTTGGACAATTTCCCACTTGTGTTCGCGATCTAAACAATTACCTCACTTGCTTGTGTGTTATATGGAATAAATTATATAATATTTATAATTCAATATGTTGTCTTATAATTCGGTAAAATGGCGTGCAAAAAATCATTATTGAACAGGAATGAATACTTTATCGTCATTTATTTTCCATGTTTTGTAGTATCATCGTTACTAATTGTTTATATATACATAATGAATCGAATCATTGTGAAAAAAGAATGTCTTCGAACGGATTCTCAAAAATATTCCAATGGAAACTAATGTGGATTCAGTTAAGATTAGAATTTAATTAGAACAGATTTAACTCGATAGTCGAAACTTTTTTTATTTTATAAAAGCATAATTGATGCCGTGTTTTACAAAACATTGTTATCTATCGCTTAGTTATAAGGATAATCTCAGTGAAAATATTTCAAAGCTAACATATCTTTCTTTTCTGATTGGATTTTCATCGGCTCAATCCGTTAGTCACACTAAGCCTCGACGAGTGCACGTTGTAAAAATGTATTGTTTATAAATTTGTGCTTTTCATTTTTAGTTTGCTTTTTTACTATGTTGTTTACTGAATCAAATTGGGAAATAAAACGTCGAGCACCTCACAGATGCACCGCGATCTCATTTGTAAAAAGACCCTCGAGCAACCGAGGGTTTATTTGAAATTTTATAATTCTAGACGATCTTGTTAAGAGAGAAATCGATCAGTTTTCCTTAAAACAAGCAATGGATAGTCTTGTTATAATGCCATGTGAAATGTATGGTATGCATGCAATGTATTGAATTAAATTTAACCTAGTACTGAAGGTTGCTCGTAGAAATTTATGGGTTTCATCACTGTAAATGAACAAGTATTTATTTTAATACCATCTATCTATATATATAATTCTCTTACGTGGCACGCACAAAAGACGTTATTTGTAATCGCGTTTTGGCAACACTGTACGATTGTTTGTTTATCGCGAAGTCTCGCGCATCGATTGAATTTATAGCGTTATCGGAAGAAATTTTATTGAAAAAAGAAAAAGGAAATTTAAATGAGCTGTTGCAGTTAGTGTATAATAGAAATCAAAGAAAGCGGAGGATATTTTCAGGGCCATTTAAAAAACGGTCCTTTTCAGGGCCAACAATTATAGTTCAACAAGACGCTTGCACTACAACTTTCGGCAACAAACTCAATGAAAAAGTGTGGGTCGTTTGAGTGCTGGGAAAATGTACACACAAACAACATGCTGGGTATTCAATTTCCAAAGCAACGCTCACATTTCGAGTCAAAATTTGCACAAAGTTTTCATTTGAATTCTGATTTTAGAGATACTGTATATATTTTTTCTGTAATACAGCAAATTTACATTTGAAAAACATTTTTTTGGTAACATATTTTGTAAACAATCCCTTCTGCTAGGACACATGTCTTCATTGAGGCGAGCGAAGCTAGTATAGGTTCGCGCAGCGAACCAATAAGGATTGCGAAGCAATCCTCCGGGGGTTGGCAAGCGTTAGCGAGCAGGGGGCAGGCCCCCTAGTAAAATACTAATTTTATTAAAATATTACCATAATAATATGACGTGCTGAAAATTATACTTTCTGTTGTTTCCTTTCTGCTACTCTTTATCTTGAGTAAAACAAAAATCTTAGTTGCTTAAATTTCTCTCTCTTATGCGAAGCCTAGAGTTTCTCGCAGTAGCATGCCGCTTAGCAAATATGAACTTTTCATACGCATCGAGTAGTCAATCCGACCAAACTCTCGACAAAAATTACGGGAAAGTTTCGGCTTCACGATTAATAACGATTTCGGTTACCTACCTTTATTTACATTTATTATGTGAAACAGTGCTGGTTTATAAATAGACTGCAGGCTATAGCGGAAACTTTCGAAACTATGCTATCGCTTTTACGTAGAAATCATTAGTTATATAAGCTTAAAGAGTGTGTTAAAGTTTATTGTATGTAATGTTCTGTGATTAAAACGTCGGCTTTTAAGTGAAGCGCTTTTCGTCAAAATTTTCAAGATATGAGATTTTTAGCTTTTTAAAATCAGAATGTAGTGATCTGTAGACTGGTAAAGTCCACCGAGTTATTTTTCGCTGCATTAAGTTTAGGTTTCTCTTCTTGAGAAACACTTTGTGAGTAAGGCTCGGGTAATATGTTTCCTCCTTCTCCTTAGAACTGTGTTTTGACTGGAGTGTCACTTGTAAGCCCACGATAAATGGTTTCAAAATTCCATCTTTTCTGTCCTATTGATTTTTGTTGTCTCGGGCGTACTTTATTTATTTGTACGTGTTTGTGTGTTCGTGCATGAAGAAAAGTTGATTGAAGTTGAAAGATGCTTCTTTAAGTTAAACCGAAATTTAAACCGTGAATATCGACGATTACAATATACTATACGGGTTAAAGTTACAGTGGTGTAAGTCACTTTTTTGAATTAAGAAACAAATACTTAGAACTTCCACTGCCATCAGCTGGCGAATGAAGATCTGACCTACTTCACGTTTTTTGTTAACAGATTGACTCATCTAGATCTGATTTCTGTGACTAACAAATTATCTTTAGTTAAATTGGGTTTTATTATATCTGGTTTCTGTCTTTTTTTGAAAAAGTGCCTTACACCACTGTAACATTGACCCGTCCATATTGTACTGTTATTGTAATAATTTCCTTAAATGGAATTTCTTTTGAGTTGAAAATATTTCCGATTACACCTGAAAATCAAAATAATGGTTCACTGCGTAATATGTCAGATATATTTTAATGAAGCATTTGATATCACACAATATATGCAATCATAGTTATTAATCTTTACTATTATAAAAGGAAGCGTTTGTCTCTTTGAATTAGTGTGAGTACTGTCCTGACGAATCTATTGCACTTACGGTAATGAGATTTGGCCACAAGTAGCAACTTTGAAGCCCGATTTTTAAAATTTACTCTAGAATATTTTAAACTAATGTATTGAAATTTAATTATTATTGTTTTCTTTAGAATGGCAGCAGCATAAAGAGATGGCAGATTCTAAATTTTTTTTTCCCGTTTCCGTTTGATTTTGCGGAGAAACGATTCAGCGGACGAAAAAAAAGAAATAAAGTTTTAACTGGAGTTTTGCTTCGCAAACCAAATTTGAATTCGTAGCAATCACCAGAGGTTAGCAAGCAGTGGTCACACCTGACCCCACGAAAAGAACTGTCACTGCAACGCCGTGCTGGCCACGCAGTGGTTAATTGCAGTTTAAAGAACAGGAATACTTTAGATTTCTAAATGAAATTTGTTTATTTCTGTCGTAAACTTTTCACTGAGAGGTAATAGATTAATGCAAGCCCCAAATCTGATTATACCAAAAACGCACTTTTAAAGTAAGCACTTGAGAAATTTAGCCCTTATGTTTTTGCACATAATTGGTTAAATAATCAGCTGTCATAAAAAATTTACTACTTTTTCATTGTGACTGGAGGCATGAGCTTTTTTTTTGTTACCGCTCATAAACTTTATTACTTTGAAAGCAGAATGCTTAGCTTTCAACTGTTGCTGTTTTTCTCCATTAGAGGGAAAACTCGTAAAGTTGTTAATTTTTTTGCATGCGTTTTATGAAAATGTATTTGTAAGTCAGGTTATATACGATTTCTATTGCTTTCTTTTATCACATATTTTGCATTAGAGTTTATCGTGATAGCTTAGCCTTTGTGATAGAAAACCATCTCTCGAAGATATCGCTCAACCTGTCTTTTGCTACTCTAGAACTGATAAAACTGATTCATCTGACGACTAGCTATCAGTCGAGTTGATCAAGGTCACCGTGATTCAGAGGGTTTTCTCACTGCACTGGGAATCTACGAATCCTAGGGGCGCAGGTTCGATTCTTCCCTGTGTGTATTTTCCCTCTTCTGTGCCGTAAAACTTTCCTTGTGGATGTCCATAACTTTATATCTTGCGTTTGGCATTTTTGTCACATTTGACACCCATGCCATAAAATCCCAAACTAATCTGTCACGAGATGATCTCTTGTGTTAGTTGCAAATCTTGCTAATGATTGTATATTTAGATTCTTTTTGAGGTATTTTTTATGCACTTAGTAAAACGTTACTACAATTTCAAACAGACTGATTTTTGGCACATACCAAAAACGTTTCTTCAGCAAAAGCGACTTAGGTGACTGCCAGGAAGACATCCAAAGTGTAGACCATCTAGTTTGCCATTGTAAAATCTTTCAGACTATCAGGGACGGAAAGTTTCCTTAGCATAGACAAAAAACTACTCTTGACAAATAAAAGATCCAATGAAGGACTGAAAGAAATTATAAGGAAAATACTGGAGCTCAGAATTGAGCAAATGGATACGAATGAATAGCGAGTTCTATTCCGAGTTCTATTTCAAGAATATGGATCGCAACACAAATTCACGCCGAATGGCTTAGGCTGGGACGGTGTTAATTATTTATCTCTGGCTTATAGCTTTGTTATTAAAACAAAATAAATTCAATTAAATATCATTAAAAAATAAAAGAGGTTTATTATAATTTCCGAAAACTTTTTTTATTAGAGAAATTCTTTAGAGTACCATAATTGAAATAAAATTCATGTACTTATAACTTTTTGTGATTAATAAATAAAAAATACTTTCTATTAATTCTCAGAACATCACTTAGTAGCCTTAAGTGCTTTTCGATGTCCCCTAGAAAACTAATTATGCATTGGACGAATTTTGACTTACAAAGTATCAACCCAATTATCGAACTATTCATTCTAAAAGTGATATTCTATCGTTATATTAGTTTAAGACAATAACTGAAGTCCATGTAGATTTGTATTAGATTGGTGCTTATATGGGTATGTAAATAAAATTGTGTAGTATCGGTTCCAAAAATAATGAACTATTTTCTGCCTTCTGCAGTTCGTATTGATTGTTTCTGAAAAAAAAAATGTATGGTCCTTTGCATCGTAATTTCACTGTTATGCTAGTGGAACTTTCCAAACTATGTTCGTGAAGAGTTTATTTATTTCTTGATAATGCGTAACTGATGCTTCGGTGTTCCTTAAACGCGAATGTAATGTGTAATGATGGTATGATCGAATTATGCTTGCCGTGGTTCATTTTCTTCTAAAAGCATTGTGTAATGACTTTTTTTTTTTTGGATTTCGTTGATGTGTTTATCACGAATTTATTTATGTTCGTGTAAATGAGAGATTTTCAGTGCAACAAATAAAACAGTCTGAGAAGATTTGATTATCTCAATACTCTCGCTTGGTACAGATAGGGGGTTACTTTAAAATGTAGTTTATCGCCGTCTTGGAAACATTTGAAGCTTGACCTTTAGACTGCGGCCGGTACAGCAGTTGGACCATGATCGCACCAAGAAAGTATTTAGCCTACGGCCAGTAACATCAGTTGTACCTTGAAAGTTATACGAATCGCGCCTAGAAAGAATAGTGCTTGTTATATCTATAGCCGTAGTCAAGGTTAATCTAATTAGTGTTGATCAATCAACATTCATGAACCAATTCGAAATGTATTTGGAATTTTCATGGATAGAGTGCTTAAAACGTTTTCCAAAAACAAGCTAACTGACATGGTCTTATTACGTACAGGAAACACTACAATCATCTATATTTAGCTTAACAAAAAATGCCCCGAATGAGCAAATGTGTCAAAATTTCCGGATTCAAAGTTCAAATGAAACTTTAATTACAGAAGAATGTAAAGTGCTTTGTGTATCAAGAAAAAAATAGATACGTTATTGTTTCTATAAAAGAAAGAATCTGTCATAAATGTGTCACGTAAACAAAAATAAGTTGTATTCCTGTAAAGTTTTTTCTTCTAGACTTATCTACATTTATACTTTTTATCTAATTTTTTACGTGTTAAGTTCCTAATGCTATGCAATTTATTTCAATTATTTCTTTGCAATATGTTGTGTATGCAAGTTAATGATATTGTTTAAACAGTTATGCATCGAATATATTTTCATCTCAGAATTGTATATATTTTAATAAAAATGTGTTATGAAATTTAGAATAGAAAACTTAAATTAAGCGTTTTTTAATTGATAAAATATTTCATTTTAGAGATTAAATGACATTAAAAAGCGAAACGAAACTCCACTGAAACTGAAAATTGCATACTTTATTTTTACCGTGTCAATTCATGTTGAAAATTTGTTACATACAAAAAATATTTTTTTTTTCTCGAAAACTTTTCATATTTAACTAATTAAATGTTTTAAAAAGCGTTAGAAAGTGCTTGTCTAGACGCCTTAAATATCCTTTGCCCTTAAAAGTATTACTTTCGTATAAAAAAAGCATAGTCATGTGTTTTGAAACAGGGAAATTATTTTTTCAATTATAATTTTATATTTGTGCACTGGACTGAATACTAGAATAATTTCTGGAACCTAAACTGTCAAAAAGTGTATTGGATTGTACATTTTAGTCGGAAAAAAAATATCGTGATAGAAATAAGTCATGCAGAAGAATTTTTATTTTCGGTTTCAAAGCAGCCAATTATGATAATTTTCTTCTACTATCGAATCACTTTCTTTTTAAGTGCATTTTATGAGTAAACATAAAGGAAGATAAAAATTTATAACATTCCTTCATTTTACATGGAGAAATCTGTTTCATTGCAAAATATAAAAAATGTATTTGTTTGGGCTCTTGGGCAATATTGAATACAATAAATGGTGTTTTTATCTTAAAATCTCAAAGTCTAACCTTTTTTTTGAATGGATGTTGCTTGTGAACTATTTTCAATTTTGACTGTTATTCCATACCGCAAAATGAAGAGCAATATCGATTTTTAGTTCCGAGTCTTAAATCTCTGTCTTGCGATGGGATTATTTTTCTGTCGCCAATTTCTCTCAGGGGCTCCGAAACTGGGAATATGTCTTGTTTAATAAATGTACTTAAATCTATGAGTACTGAGCTTCTAAGCCGATCCGTGATAAACTTAAAATGCGCTAAAGCTAATGAGATGAAACCGTGCATATCGTTAAAGAAACCAAACTCCTGATAGAACTTGCGAAGGAAAACTTGTTAGGCGTTCGGAGATAAATTGGCTATAAAAATAAATTGTTGCCAGTCGTTTTTCAATTTTATATACAAACCACTTTTCAATCTAAACCGCAACAAATTTAACATGGTTGTGAAACTTAAGCTATCGAATGGAAAATTCACTTATTTTTCTTGCACTTTTGAGTGCAGTTTGTTTATGATACTTTTAGAAAGGATCAGATGGTACTTATAAATGATCAATCTTGTCTTTCCTGTTAATATCTTAAAATTATGTGAATTTATGTTGTACTGTGTCTAGATGTATGAGTTATATGAATGGCGCTCCATCTACAAGTAGAAGCATTGAACTGGATCGAATCCAACCAAAAACCGTCGTGTACATCTGGGGCTGGTGCATGTTAAATCTGTCGTGGCCTCAACTGTCCTAATGATTTGTTAGGAGAGTGAAATGCCAGTTCACGTGTGAGCTTTTCATCTGACCGTGTTTCAAAATTACGTGATCCCAGGGCGTCAAGATTTAAATCATGATTTCAATCAAATTATTTAAAAAAATCATTGATTTAAATCAAAAACAATTTTACATTTTTATAACTAAGTAAATACGCCCTAGGAAAATCACAGAACTCGTCAAATGCTCTAAACTTTCTGCACACATGGTGATTTCAGCACTAATTGCTACACCCAGTACTGATCAGCTTTTGAAAAAATGTTTGGCACTGGACACTTGCAAATAATCTGCGGTGTCTATGGACTAAATAATCTGTTGAGTACTGAGTCAGGGCATAAAGTAATAAAGCATTCATTTATTCAAGTGTGGGAAGCATGGGAAAATATTGTATATTAATGTTATACTTAAAAAAGTCTAGTTATTTATACTGTCCATGACCAGTAGGCCTACTTCTAAATGTCAAGACAAACAAAGAAAAAAACCCCACTAAATACAAAATAACACAATTAATGTGATTAATAATTTATCTCTATGTTAAAAAAGCGTTGCCGTTGCCGTCGCAGGATTGAAAACTCGCTTTTTACGGGTGATTCTTTGACGGTTTCCCGAGAAAGTATGGATCAGAAAATTACGAAATTAACATGGTTTAATCAAAATTGTACAGGGAACAAGAGGAAGATGATTTTTTCCGATGCGGAGCCCCCTAGTTAAATAAAAAGTACAACTGAGTTTGCTATTTGAAAGGATGAAAGTTTAAACATTATGAAAACATCTTTCATTTTGCAAAATGCACCCTGAAACAGTCACCTGTCACTTTTAAAGTAGTGATACATAACAAATATTTATCTAATCAGACTAATTTAGGTCTGTCACTTACACTTACTCATAAATTATTAACATGATGATGTAATTTATTCAAGAAAAACTATGTAGGATGTCAACTTGTGTTTTAAAGTTTTGCTTTTATTTTGAAAATTCGTTTTTAAAATGTATTACTATGTAACAGACTGATTTTTGGAAAAATAAATATTGATTTACCATGCCACAAATTCTGATCGTTTACTTAAAATAAATATTGGTTTACATGTCAGATCAAAAACTCTTTTTTATTTAACAAATTTATGTATAATTATTATAATAGCAATGCATAGGGCCTACAGAAATTTAATTAAAATATGTGATTAAAAAAATCGGATTACTTGATTAAAAAAAATCATACTTTTTTTTACTCTGTGTGGCACTGTCCTCGGATATTTCCTTTCGGGTTTTATCCTGGACCGTCACCAATAGCCCATTCTCTTTGTTGCTCCAGGGCGATGGTAATTAAATACCTACATGCCTTTGCAACTCAAAATGTGAACCAACTTCTTCTAAAAGCCAATGAGGTGCTAAAAACAACCATATAAACAATACTGTTAAACGCCAGTTATTTCTGAAATAAATAACAAAAAAATATGCATTTCTAGATATTTTTTTATTTTAGAACTCAAAATAAAATTTCTTTGAAACAGTGGGACATGTGTAGTGTCTCTTTTCCTGTTTTATTGTAGGTTAAGTGTGAATTTTATGTTTCAATACTTTGTAAATTGTATTCTTTATAGGTTGTGTATTCTTATACCACATTTATTTTGTTAGTGTTTAACCTGGGTAACATAGGTATGTGAATTGTGGTGTACTTTTTTGTAACCACGATGAAAGGAGGCGGTCGTTGTCTTTCCACTGTTTCCGTTTTCTCGGCGGGTTACCCGAAAGGAGATTCGTTAATTTGGCGATTGTATACCCAATACAATTAATTACCTGTACAATACACTAGCCTTTCATCATCATACAATACATTTACTTTTTCAATTAGTTATGTTTACAATTGTTTCAAAACGATATGAAATTAAAGTAAATGTTTTTATCTTAATGATTATTAAATAAATTTTTTTCTTTTCCAGATCTCTTTTTCATACTTCAGAAGCTACAATGAAATACCTCAAGATCACATGTTTTTTGTGTTCAGTCTCTACAGGCCAAAAAACATTCTGACATACGATGATACCTCAGTGTCAACAGTAACACCTTTCCAGGTGCACTCTGGATCTGCTTTCGGTCTCATTTCTGCAGGTCATGGAACAATGTGACAGTCGTGTTATAATTAAAGATAGCACCTTCTCGCCGACCTTAGGTACCATTGACAAATTAAAGAATGAAAAGAGCTCGGATTGTTCCTCTGATCTTCCCCTGTCGTGCACGAACAACATTTCATATCACAATGATTGCAGCACGAATGTTTATTGCAGTCAAAAGCCACTCCCCAACAAGAAACCTTTCGTGATGCCTAACGAAATGTACATCAGTTTGAACTCTGATTCCTCTCAGACTTCGAAGATGTGTTCCACGAACGACAAGGTGGACTTCTTCTCGATCGGTTGCCACTCCACCCCCGCGAGCCCCGAGGAGACTGAGAGGAATCGGAACAAGCAGTTGAAGAAAGATTTGTCATCTTTCCACAGCCCTATAATTGATAAAAAGTTGCCTTTTAGCTTTTCGACTAGTTTCGTCAGAACTTCTAGAAGTGAGGATCATCTCCGGAAATCATCCTTAACCACTGTAAATATAGATATTGAAGATGAGCTAGCTTCTTCTCTCGATACCTTGTTAGATACGAAAGCCGACGACGTCTTCTACGATTTAGAGAAGGACGAGTGCTTAGCTAATTCTTGTCCTGACACCGTACCCGACAGAACCAAAAGTCCCGAGATAGAAAACAGCTCATCAAAAGCCGAGTCACATAGCTCTAGCGGGACAGCGTCACTGACTAAAGTCAGCGTTAAAATGGCTGACGTTGCAGATTCCCGACCACATCATTCCGATCCCTTAAGCGAATCTTCGGGTTCCGAAATCATTCCTTCAGATTCTTCCTCCACCATTCGCAGGGACAGTGAAGGCAGTGGCGATTGTGAATGCACCAGTGAGCAAATCTCCGCCATCAGTAGCTTAGACGATGCGACGGACGTTTCTAGGGCCACGGATTCTGACTTGGGCTCGCCTGTGGGAAGCCTGTCTCCTGAGGCGGAGATGAACCTGGAGGAAGGCTGGATCGATTTAGACACGAAGGAATGCGTCATGGATGTCTTTCAGGACATCACCAACAGGAGCAAGGTCTCTCATAAGGGCATCAAGCCGCACTCGAATAGTGTTGAACTCAACTTGGCTGGTGGTGGTGTCAATGACGTGTACAGGCTTCAGCCCGCGGCTGTTTCGGCGGAAAAGTCGCCAACCTCTTTCAGTAGCTCATTCTCAGTGCCAAAAGCTCACGACGATAAACTGGACGCCAGCCTAGAAAGCCCAACATCGCAGTGCTCGGAAGACACCTTTGGTGACCTCTCGTACCACGAACTCACCGAGAGTTATGATGAAATATCTGCTGTTATGGAAGCCGACATTGAGGTGGATCAGTGTGCGCAGCGAAGCGAATCTCCTCCTACCGACGATGAATCCGACATAGAAAGCTTACATAGTTTCCACTACAGTCCCAAAGCCGTGGATATACCTTCTGCTATTCGTTTGGCTAAAAGACTTTTCGCATTAGACGGATTCAAAAAGACGGATGTATCTAGGCATTTATCTAAAAAGTAATATTCAACTTGCCTTTTCTTCTAATTTTTCTATTACAGTAGAATCTTGATTCGAGGAAATGTACACAGTTTCTACTGCATAACCACAAGTCGTATAGTACGGATATAAGGATATTCGTAGGGTACAACTACAGTCTACGTTTATGATCGGTGGCAACGGCCTTGGCAATTTCTTCTGGCACTTCTAAAGTCGCCAAGGAAAGAATTATTTCAAACTCTTTCTTTCAATCGTAAACACAGATGGGTTGCCTTAATCTACCGTAACTCATTACTAGAAGTGCGCCAAAAAAAATCGCCAAGTTTGTTGCCACCGCTCATAAACATAGAGTGTAGCTGTGCCATTCGTAGTAACCCAAACCAGTTTATACGTAATACAGAGTACATTTACTGTTGTTTCTTCTTCTTCTGGTACTGAAAGATTCATACTGCAAGGTTTAATAATAATCTTTTACACGGATTTGTGTTGCAGCTCGTATTTGTTGTGATAATTTTACACAAAATCTGGATTTGATTTATGTACCTTTTGACCTCCCTTGAAAAAATCTTTAACGGTCTTTTGTTTCGCAGTACTTTCTTGCTTTCTTAGACAAAGGGCATACACTCGTGGCCGAAGCTTTATTTAAAGCTTAGTAAACATTCGGTTCGTGATAACACGGACATTCGGTTAATTTATGATAAAGTCCTAAATTCGGAACCTCAGGACCTCGGCCATTCTGGATTTCGGACTTTTCCAGATTTTGGATTATTTGCATTTTTTCCCAAAAAAACCTTAACCCCCCCCCTCCCTGCGCGAATTTTGCGTTTGCAATAGTAAAATAGCAGATATATAACTAGGAATAATTTTTAAAAATGGAAAAATCCTTTTTAATGCAATGCAACAAATTTTACTTGCAAATCTAATATTTCTGTGTGGTATTTACTCTGAACATGTCCGTTATTTTGCTTTATTTCATCAATTAGGTTCAGGTTTAACTCCTTGTTCTTTAAAACATGTCGGAAAGATATAAAAAGTGAGAAAAACGAAAAAACGCCGGTTAGCAAAACGTCCGTATTTGGGACTTAGTACTGTATATAAAGATAATCCTTTAAATAACAAGAAACTAATTTATTCAACATGAAACTTTAATCAACTTCACCAACAGAGGTGTCATCGAAGTGTAGTTTTGACGAATTATCACTTGGCGGCATAGTTTAGCTGAACCATATTTGTAAAATTAGAGTTTTCACTTTAAAATAAAAAAAATTACATTTACACAATTTATAGATTTGAAATGCTTTGCAAAAATTAAGATGAAATTCCATAATTTTATAGAAACGAATTTGTTCCAAATTATTATTTTTTAATTTCAGCATTTTTACATCGCACGTGTGTACTTAAATACTATGTTTTTTTTTGTGATTTTTAATTTATTTTCTTGCCAAATTACTTTTATCTTGAATTGTTATAGAAATGTTTAGAATATTTTGTGATATTTAAAAAGTAGTTGGAAGTAGAAAGCTGTTTCTCAAAGAATGGCATGGAATGTTTCCATTTTTATATGGGTATTATTCAGTATTTTTCATAAATGTTTTCATGTATTCTATTCAAATTTTGCTTTGCTTTCCTATTTATTGATTAGTGTGCAGTGTATCTAGAGTAGGGGTTGTTTTCTGTTTTTGCTCTTATGATTTTCTAATTTCTTAATCTGTTTGCTCCTCATAAAATTAACGTTAATTTTTTTTAATAGAAGTTTTCAGATAAGCTTGTGTCTGAAATATCTTACATTTTTATCTCATTGAAAAATGTAAATAAAGAAGACACGAAAACTGATGTATTTAATGTCATTAGCATTTTTCTATTGCTATGTAACGAGTATTTACAATTTTAAAGAGAGTCGTTAAATTGGTAGCTTTATAATTTATTTTTGTTTCACTCAAACGGGAGAGTACATTAAATGAGTCATTTTACTAGTTTTTAGAAAGGGGAATACGCTCTAACTCTCGATGGAAAATAAATAAAGATGTTAAAAAAAATTGGTATAATCAATCTGTTACGTTTTAGTTAATTTAAATTTCATGTTCTTCGAAATTCTGCTTTATTAATTCGTAGCTCGCTCTGATTGTTGGACAATTCTGTGCTCAGATGGCAAAATGTTATGTCACTTTTCCCAAAAAATTGATCAAGTCCCATTCTGGAGTCTGGTTTGTTGATGTTGCAAATGTCGTTAAGTCTTTCTCTTTCAGTTTATGAGAAAACAAAGGTTAAAAGTGTAATAAAAGTCAAAAACCACAGAACCACATGTTGAATCTTGAATCTTAAAATTGCTGTCACGAAAAATAAAAATAAAAAATGACTTCTAACGTTTTGCCATCTGAGCACAAAATTTGAAGGTTAGTTTTCTCACGTTCATTTTTTTATCTGATACTTTCTTAAATAGGAAATGTATTAGTTTTAACTCTGTGGCATTTTAGCAGCAGCAGTGTGGTACAACTCAAAAATTGCATTTTTAGGATAAGAGTTTTGAAGTAATGGAAAACACAGAGTGTTAGACTTATAGTCACTATTGATTTAACACTTACGATTTGAAGAGTGAAAATCTTAACGGAGACGGATTTAAAATAGATCATTCAAAATCGACTTTTTTGAGTTAAAGTACAATATATTAGAATAACAGCCGACCAACCAGTCTAGTGATTAAGATGATGGCATCTGGATAGGAAGGTTCCCGGTTCGAATCCTGTCCTATGTTAGGAGCAATGATGGCCGCCCATTGGGTGCTTCTTCACAAATGGCCATCGCTTCCGACCCTTGCAGTGTATCTGGATTGAATTCCAATACGGTCATATGTTAAAAAAATATTAAAATAACACAAATTTGCTCTAACTAGCGTTTTAGAAACATTTAAGCGATGAATGTTAGTAGGACGTACTTAAAAGATAACCTTGTTTTACATACATGCGAACTGGAAGATATTTATCGTTATGAGTCTGTAGCATGGAAGTGATTTGAAACAGTTTCATTTTGGGAATCAAACTATACGATAGTGTTCTTTCTTTAATAAGCAATGCTTCAAATATTTCACGATTCATACCGCTGACCATTGGTTAAACAGGTAACGGGGTCCACAGGACCGACTGCCTCGGAAAAGAATGACCAACAATAAATGTCGGTTTCTCCTCATGACTTTTGAGAATAGAACGATGAGGCATCTCGTAGTACGCATGAATTACCCAGATTTTGCAATTTTGCGTATTAGGAGCTGGGAATGGGCTTCGTCAGTCAACAAAATGTTCCATAGCTATCCGTTGCTGACTTCCATCCAAGCAAGGGACCTTGCGCCTTAAAACCCTAAAAATCCAATCCAATCCTTCCAAGCAAGAAATTGTAGTACTATATCCTTTTCAGAAGAAAGCAACTCCTGAACATGAGTGATTTTGTGTTGATAACATTTCGGCGTTTCTTAAAACTTTACAGACCGTGTTGATGGGCATGTCTAACAATCGGGAAATTCTATGTGCACTACTGTTTCCAAGAAATTAGTACGTACTGCCGTCCTGCAACTCTAGTCTGATTAGTCAACTTTAGTCTTGACTTGTTTCCGTGCTCTGCCATGTTTAACATCCAAAGAACCAGTCTCTGAATTTTAAAATCATTTTTCGCAAACCGTTTACAGGTCAGACACTTCGCCAGATTTGCAACCCTTTAACGTCCAAACTTTGTAGGAGTTATCATTTCGATGAAACAATCCTTTGGTAATTGTTATGACGATTTTATAATGACGATGATTTCTCACGCATAGTGGAAACACATACATCGCAAATGTTTGTGATGTTCGCATGTTACGTATACGTAATTTACATATTTTGCCACTTCAGGGCTTTTTTCTTTTCTTAACCTGTTTTTTTTTCTTTGCCGAACCTTCTATGTTTCAAGAGCAAAAATGAATATTCCATATTCTTGGAAATTCGAAGTCACTTTAATCACTAGTTCCTATTTCAGAGCCTTTTGAGCTTACTCTGTACTTCGATAAAAGTATAAATGTCAATGGAAAGAAGAATTTTTTACTAAAACATTTTCTAATAGTCTTTTAAGAAAGAAAGAAGAAATATTTCTCGCGAAGACAAATAACTAAGACCGTTTCGAAAATCAACGCAATCTTTTCTTAATAAAAGAGTTTTCAAGCGACCGGAACGTATGTATAAGAAACTATTTATTTTACCATCGATTTGCTCTTAATCTTTATTTAAATAAGTAATGTTCGGTCGTAGTATGCACCAAAAATTAACACTCTTTTCTGTCATTTTTCTTAGAATCTGATGTTAGCACTTAATCACGTTGAATCGGGATTTAAAATGCAGATATTCCCGACTCTCAAAATACTAACGTCCGATTTATAATTTATTCTCTTGGGATCGAATTTCTTCCTTTTAATTTATAAAAGGATGCCCATTTTTCGATACACATTCTTAGCCTGTTTTGTTCTGATCATTACTCAGCAGTGCATTCAAAGTTTTCGTTCTCTATTATTAAACACATGTTCAAAGATGCATTTATAAACATGTATGGTGCTAAATATTGTTTCTTATCGTCTAGTCCTACAAATAGATACGTTTTCCCTCTATTTATTATCAAAAGCAATTAAAGATGCATTATATAAATCCGAAATCACATTTGAAGTTACATACAAAATACAGAGATGCCAACTACTACGGATTCTCCGTAGTTTCTACGTAAGTGAATCGGGTACTACGCGGATTACGGAATCGCTAATTTTTTTTTCTACCGAAAATTTCAATTTGATTTTTTTTTCAAAATATCAATTTGTAATTCAATATATACAGTATAGAGTTTGAAATCTAAAATGTTCTGGACCTCGAGGATTGCAAATTTTGGATCAAAACGCATTCGATAAGTTTACAACACGTGTTAACTCTAATCATAAGAAAGAGAATAAACAATAAACCTGACCATGTATCCATCCATGCTCCAATCCCAATAATTTAATCGACATCCGACACCCCAGTGTTTATTGATCTCCTCCCCCTCTCCCCTGTTTAATTTAATAATTAAATGTTTTTTTATGAACAAAATTTTCAATTTTTAGTTATGTGGTATAATTATTTCATACACAATTACAGGTTCTGTATATGTATTTTCAGGTATGATATACCTTACTGTAACTGTAAATAATATAACGTGTTGCATATATGTTTGAAATTTCTAATTACATATTCGAATTAATGATACATCCGCGTTATATAAGCCGATTTGTTAAATTTTTACTTTACTACTGAAGAATTCTTAAAACTACTGATTTTTTCCTTTGGCTCTACTGAAAACTTCCATCACAGGTTGGCATATCTGAGAATATGAATTAACTTATTCCAGTACAATGATAAAAGCTTTTAGTGTAATTTTTCTCTTTTATTATAAAATTTCTTATTTTCAGTCAAATAAAATGTTTTTAAGAGCATTCGTATAAAATCACTATTGTTTAATGAAATGTAATGTAATAATTTTGTTTCCTTTGTTTATCAACGTCATTAAGATAATATAGGATCTATTGCAATTACATCTACCCTTTGGAATGCTATAAATTTCCATTATAATATATATGTATATCGATCTTTTCCCCCATGAGAAATTTTGTCTCTTTTGCAGTAATGAATTTAACAAAGTTGTTGCTGAAGAGTATGTAAAGTATTTTGACTTTGCTGACAGTGGCTTAGATGTAGCTCTGCGAAAATTTTTGAACCAGTTTTGCCTTGTGGGTGAAACACAGGAGAGAGAAAGAGTGCTTCTACATTTTTCCAAGCGATATCTTGATTGCAACCCCAATACTTTCAAATCACAAGGTTTGTATGTTTCTAACTGTAATCGAATTTGAAAAAAAAATCACTGAGAAGATATTTTAGTCCTTATGGGGAAACTTTAACCTTCACTATATTTTTCAATATAGTAGTATATAAAGCAGAGCAACGGGTATCTCCTTGGAAGCACTTTTTGGTTGACTGAAGTTGCACTGACTTACACTCTTTGCTGTATTAGTTACTGACGGACGACATTATGAACAATCACAACATTTTCAAACAAGCTAGATGGCGCTTCTGACAATCACAAGATGGCACTTGCCACATTCGGCAAGAACTTCGAGGGATGGTCCACAATGACTTGTGGAATTGCTAGTACGATGCATACCTCTACCAACAACGGTATGAAGCTCTGGTCACATCTTCACTCTTTGTTGTCGGTTAGCTTCATGTCTAACTGCAGGCTTTCACTCATTAGACTGGAAAGGCCACAATAGGACAGGGTAATGTCCCAAACCATCTTCATGATCTCGCACTCACATTATACACTCACATTAAAAAATGTGGTCAAATTTGTGCTATACGCCAAAGTCTGATATATGTACCTTTTGACCAACTATTGTCAGACGGCCATAGCCTTCTCTGAAACTGAACTACTTTATGAATTAAAAATAAAAGATTTCTAATCGTAGATTCTGACAACAGCAGTTTAGTTAAACTTTCAAATTAATATTTTAGTTAAACTTTCATATTAACAATTTATTTACTCGAAGCTAATCTTCACTTCAGATTTTCAAATTGATCAAATAAACCAAAAATATAATCAATATTGATAACAAAATATTGTAGACCAAAAGAATGTATAATTTTTTCAATGAGTGCTTTTTCTGAAAATTTAAGATAACACAATCTCTTAAATATTTGATAAACCATAAAATTTTAGAATTGCTTTTCTGAAAAATTTAACAAATGGCTCATTGTCCAAAGTCCTTCACTTTAAGAACGTTATATCGTAATTCTTGAAGCATTTTAAAATGCAGCTTGGTAAAATATCTGGTTGCAATGATCTTAGAAGTGTTATGAAACCTGACCTTTTCATTCCTCAATAAAATTTGTATCTCTTTCCAAATTTAATTGACGTCAGATTGTAGGAGTATTGGTTCAAAACAAATGTGCAGCTACTACTGAAGCTATTCCTAACGATAAGTTTGGCATAATACAATAACTATTATTGTCTGCAGGTTTTAAAATCAAGAGTTCATGAATTTAACTTTATTTATGAAAAGAGTTAAGAAAAAATAAAATATAGAAAACTTGCTATTTGTCTGAACTAAGCAAATTTCTGTTCCTCGAGTTTATTTATAAGAAACAAATTATGTGTGTTATTTCCTGATTTTCAAGTTATTCTCATATGCATATGTGGCTGACCAACCAGTCTGGTGGTTAAGGTGATAGACTCTAGAACGGAAGGTTCCTGGTTCGAATCCGGGTCAGGGCATGGATGTTTGTAAGTGTATGATGTAGAGGCGGCTGTTGCACCTTAAATCTGTCGTGGCCGAAAGTCCTCATGTTGGGTTGGGTTGGTGTGGAAGTTTGGAGAGTGAGGTGCCACTCAGATGTTGCCTCGTCATCTGACTGTGGTTCAAAATTACGTGGTGTCCTTGGTTTTTTTCCCTTAGGGGATTGATCCTGGATCGTCGTCAATAGTCTGTTGTGTTGCTCTAGCACGACATTAATTAAAAATTACCATATGCCTATGGGATAATATTCATCCCACATTATTACTACAATAGTTGGTGATTCAGTAGTTGAATTAGTTAATACAGTAGTTGTACAGTAACTGATAAAATGGTTCATTACATAAGTAATTGCAGGATTAAAGTTTTGTTTCATGGTATTAATTAGTTTCAATATAATTAATTAAAATTTTGAAGTACTATTTTCATTCTAGCATTATTCAAATGAAATTTTTCTTATCAGTTTTGATAAAATTGTTTTTCTAGTGATGTTTGTGAAATCATCAATAATTTAAAGACAGTATTTAATCAAATTGTTTTGGTTCAAAGTAAAAAAAATTAAATATGTTTTCCTCTCCTTGTATTTCATTTTAATACCATTTTTTGTCTTCATATTATTTAGTACTTTGTGTTCTTTGCTATTATTTTCATGTGTGATTTGTTGATGTAATTGAAGTTTGTTTCTCATTTTTCATGTTTGTTGCAGATGCTGTTCATACATTAACTTGTGCACTTATGCTTTTAAATTCTGATTTGCATGGAGAGGTAACTAACATATTGTGTGCTGATGTGTTTAGATATTTTAATGCTTGCTTTTTTATCGAATATATGTTAGTCATTTATATAGGCAAATAGCCACTGCTAAAACTCAACATAACTAATATGTCACTATTTTGCCCCTTTCTTTTCCACCTTTCAAACTAATACAATACATGGTGTAGTAAATTATTGTATCTGCATAACTGAAACTCAAAAGCTGATATTTATCCAATTTGGATAGCTAAAATATTAAATTTTGGTTATGTTTTGAAATATTTCTTCAAACCAATTCCTTCATTGATTTATTAATTTTGACATGTTAATTAGAATTTTGAAGAATAATTTGGCTTTTGTCGTATCATTAATTTTTCCTTTAAACTTGTTTATTAACTAAATCTTAATAAACTTGTCACTTATTAAAATTTTAATTTTATTAAAAAGATTGCTTTACAGTAATATTAGAATCAAATATATTATATTTTTTACTATGATTCTGAGTATGTAAAGTCCAATGTATGTGTTTGAATTTAAAAGTATTCTGTGTTACTATCTTGTCTCTTGCATCTATATAATGAAGAACATAAAAGATACTTTATATGTTAAGGGAAGTATAATTTTATGTCTTTGAAAATATTTTGAAAATACAAACATTTGCTTTATACTTTCGATTCTTATTCATATTATATTTATGTGAAATTGGTACAACCCTTTATGTATCTCAGAATCTTTGATAGAATCATTTAGATATTTTTTTTTTGTGTCCAAGTAAAGAAAATTTACAATATGACTATTTTTTTTAAACTATTTTTTTTCAACAAATGTAAGTTACTTTGTTTGTATAAAAGACTTGAGATTTTATGGTAATGTCACCAATAACTCAAACTGTTCATATCAAAATTTACTGTTTTCTCACATTTTGTAAAACATTTATTTCCTACAAAAATTTTAACTACAACTCTGATTTTAAATACTTGTATTATAGTAACGATTTTTGACAAATGCTTTTTTGTTTTTGCCAGACAAATGTTAGAAAGTTCAGTAAAATTTTTTTTTCTTATACCTTGCATTTATAAGCTGCCATGTTTTCTTTTAATGTTTGATTTGCTTTTATTTGTTAAAATACATGTCTTTTACAGAACGTGAGACGCAAAATGGTGTGTGGTGAATTTATTCAGAACTTAGCTGAATTAAATGACGGGGAAAATTATCCCAGGGATGTTTTAAAGACGCTTTATCATTCTATAAAGACTCATCCACTTGAATGGGCATTGTGAGTAGACTTTAAAAAAATTTTAAGTTTATGTTAAACTTTTTATTTTAGAGTGCCTAACATTTTTACTCTGTCATTTTTTAGCACTGGTCATATTAGCTATTGTGTAACAATAAAAATGCTCATATAGTAGAAAAAGTATATATATATATAAGAAGATAAAGTTTTAATATAGCAACATAAATGGCTTCATTTTAAGATTCAGAACTATAGATTTTTCATGTTTTCGTTTCATTTGTTATGATTTTCGGAAATGAATGAAATAAAAACACTTATAAATATCAGGAGATTATTAACTTTTTGATTTATTTTATTTTAGAGATAAAGAAGATGATAAAAAGATTTCTAAAGAAAAGTCTTCTTCCAGTGATTATAGGCAAAGCTTTTCCTGTCATAATCCTTTTCTTGAGGTGAATTTTTTTTAAACTCAACATGTAATATGTATGCATAATATGCCCTAAAGGATATTATTTAAAAATATGTCATGGAAAAAATTATTTGCACTGAACATGTTCCAAGGCGATACTTATAAGAGAAAAATCTCATCCTATTTTTGCAATGGAAATTGTTTTGATACCTGTCTTGCATTGAATTAAAAATTAATCAGAAGAATAACAGCAAAATTGTAGATAAGTAATAAATTATATAAAAAATTGAAAAGTTAATGAAGTATGCACTAAAATTATCACAGTTCTACTCATGCATTTTGTATTGACAACTATACATGTAGTGCATTCATGATTCAAAAATCCTGATCTAGTGGTGCAATGGTACAATTTTTGCATCAGATGATGTTATGAATAATGTTATTTTTAAATAGCTATAATCTGTTTTTCACTTTCTGATACTACATCAAACACATTGTCTGCCAACCATCTAAATTACACAATAACATGTGCCATGTAAATGTGCATTTCTAAAACTCTAGCCATGTGGTAAAAAAGGTGCCTTATATCTTTAAATGTCTGTATTTTTAACAGAAATTTTATTCAACCTCTTGAGCCATCTACCGAGTAAAATAAGGACAAAATAGGGGTAAAAATAGAAAAAAGATCACTTAGTAGCACAATTAAAATTTTTTTTTTTACATTTGTTATACTTAATAAATATATTATGTTAATGTAAAAGCATATACACCTCTTTGTATACATTAATAACATCCTTCATACCCACTAAGATTGAAACAATTATATCAGACGTCAGGAATTACCATATTAGACCGTCAGAGATTTCTGCACATGCCCTTCATTCAGCTTACCCATTTCAAATCACTTACAGCTACAAACACTTACATAGCTGACACCAGCACTGCCCCTATACCAAAAGTCCTTTCCCCTTTTACAAGTTAATTTTGAGAGTAATACAATTAGAGATGAGTCACTGTGAAGCGGGGATTTTATTTTGAGAAGCATTAGCACCAAAAATATGGGATGTTGCCTTATACCCCTTGATAGATCGAAAGAGCCTGTTTGTCCTTTTATACCTCTGGATCAAATGAGACAGATTATTTGAGGTAATATATACATTGGTCTGTAGATTGTTAATTAAGTTCGAAATTTATATCACACCTACCTGTTTCTTTTTATGTAATTTTAGTTTTTACATTTGTTGGACCAATCAATCCATCTCACTTTTCTTGAAATGCATTTTCTACACGCTCCTTTTTTTTTGCAATCTGGGCATCGTTTTCTTGTGCTTTTTGTTTCCAAGATCTTCTCACCGTGCATTTTGATTTTTTGGATGATTTCTTTTTTACTACCTGTGTCGAAACCTTTGTGTTACTTTAGGAACAAGATATTGACTACAAAGATCTTCCTATTGTGGGAGGATGAAAGTTTTCCAGCTAAGTGGTCTGCTTTCCTTTCACTTTATTTGAAATACAAGCATTTACCAGATGCATCTAAAATATTGTAAAAATACATGCATATGTCAACTGCAAGTTCCTTTTCATGATTTGTTAATATACAGGTGTAACATTTAGTCTACAATTTTGATAAGATACTTTGTCTAGTTATGTTCGTATCTCTGATTGTCTCTGATGCACCCATGACCATGGCTTTGGATTATTTGTACATGAAAAACGGAAATCTAGTTCTTGCTTATTCATCCCCATAACTTGTACTTTTCATAAGTTCATTAGATGACACATATTCTTCATTTTCAGATCAGTAACTTTCACTATTACTATCTTTGCAATCTTTTGAAATCTCATTGTGATTGAAACCTCCCTTTTGAGCTATCTTTTCAATTTATCAGAAAAGAAACTAGTCACATGTCCTTATTCGATATGTCAGGTTAGTAAGGTTGGTTTCAGACATTCCTAATGATTTGAAAAGGATTACTAGTTAATCGTCAAAACACAGTGTTCACTACTTATGTTCACAGCTGGAAGAAGAACATCACATTTGTTAAAATAATATAAAGGGGGTAAAAAACCAAGTCACAATTCCTTACATTTCAAGCAAGTTCATTTTTGCTAGGTAATATAGCTTCAAAGTAGGTTGAAATTTGCAGTACAGGGTGATTCATAAACAAGTATACAATTTCAACGCACTATATAACAATGACAATGTAAGATATTTTATGTTACCTGTAACACAGAAGTGTAGGTGAATGTTTAAAGTTTTTTAGAGACGGTCACAGATATTCTATGTGTGCACCCTTAGTCACACTATACACATCAAACCGGTAACCCATTTTTGCCCAGACGCTTGTTAGGGTATCTGAAGCAAGTGTAGTGATAATGGTTGCGATATGCTGTTTCAACTGCGCTTGATGAACAGGAAGAGGAGGGTTGAATACGTTATTTTTTATGTAGCCCCATAGAAAAAAGTCACATGGTGTTAAATCAGGGCATCTGGGGGTGGCCAATGGGTTAGTGGCATGCTACAGTCGGCGTTTTGTCCAATCCATCGGAGACGAAGATGTTAATAGCGGTAATTTTGCATGTCACCTGACCAGTGTGGTGGTGCACCATCCAATTGGAGTGTAAAGTTTAGAGTAAAGAATCCAATTGGATGAATAAAGTTTTTGACGACATCTGCTGATACACACACATGCACACACATTTGGTTGTCCTGGCTTTGGAACTTTGTACAAACAGCCCATAATTGCAAGTTTTTTAAACCAATCGTAAATGAATTTTCTGCATGGAGGTTCTTTTCCAAATCTTGGATCGAAAATGCCGTCGCGCCACAGTAACCAATTCCGTTTTGCTCAATTCAAGAACACAATACGTCTTCTCCACTGTAAAAGCAGTCATTTCCACTGAGTGGTTGTGCGACACGCTCACTATCACCTACGTCACTTTGCTCTGGAGGGGGACACAAACTTTATGAGCATACCTAGCTAACAGTTTGCATTTGGGGACAGTGTCTTAAAACTATTACTGTTTTACAGCATCTGTAAACTGTATACATACTTATAAATTACACTGTATAATTGCATAAAATAAGATCTCCTTTGGCCACTCCTCTTTGTAGTTATAAGGTAAAAAACCAATCCCTTACTGAACAGCCAGGCTAAAATGATTAGATATACAATAAGTGTGTATGAAATAATTAAAAGCTATAAAATAGCATCCTATTTAATTCAGTTGTAACAGGCTGAAAAAGAATACAAATGCTATACAGGCCCTATCCATCTTTCTAGCTTTAAAATAAAAATAAGTCATTCTTAAGCTGACTAAAAGCCATCAAGTAGAATGTCCTGTATTTGACACTGCATGTAAACTTCTACCTTCGGCTTAACCAGCAGTCAAGTATGTTTTAAAGTGTGATTTACTTGAAGAATACGAACTAAAATACCAACATTCTGCCAAAGAATCTAGTGTTCATGAGGCATTAGAAAGTTCAACCAAAAATATGGAAGAAATGTGGAGTAAATCTTCCATGCTAATTTGTGTCGAAAAAAAGTGTTGCAAATTATACTCCGGTACTGTGGCAAATAGTTCTTTTATCATATCATAAAATGAAACACAACACTAATTATTATTTGAAAATAAAAACTCTTAAAGTTCATCTAAAATCTTGTATGAACATTACATAGTGTAAATGTGTCCTATTTTTTCATGTTCTTAGTAAAGGATGCAAAAGCTACTACTTTAATAACAACCAGAACTAACCATAGAACATTCTTTAAAATATAGCAACAGATTCAATTGATTTTGCTGAAATAGATTGAATTTTAAAAAGGGGAAACTATTAGTTGGTTTGGAAAGGGAAGAAAGAAAGAATAAGGTGATAATTTCAATATGTATCCATGACTGCTGAAGTAGTAAAAACAATTTGTGTTGATGCAAAAAGTTACCAATATTATCCAATGAAGATTCTAGCCTGAAGATTCTAGTACAATTAAGTTTATCTTAAATAAAGTAGCAATTAAAAAAATATAAAAAAAACTGTTAATGAAGTCATAACTGGTAGAATAAGTTGAATCTTAGAAATGTATTCTTTTTATATTGGTTTTATCGATCACTTTATACTAAAATCTGATTACTTAATTGGCAAATAAAAGAACAATTCAGCCAATCAGTTGCTTTCAAGGAAAACATACTAAGTCATAATACATAGCTCTGAGAAATTGAAAGGGAAAAATTCTACTCATTAAAAGTTTGTTTTTATAAAAGAAATGGAACCTCATGCAACAAAAAATATAAAGGAAAAGTGAACTACATTACGAGGTCACCACATTCTGGTCTAGAAAAGTTAAGAATCTCATAAAAATTTTGACCTAGTATGTTTCACTTATAAACCTATAATATTAAAGAATATAACAAGTGTTTACTACACCCTGAATATTAAGGATCATTACGATTCTCATTCTCAATCTTCAAAACTTGTAAGTCAAAATGAATGTTTTCAAAAGTAAGAAATTTGATTCTAATCAAATTTAAACAAAATAGCAAGATTCTTGTCATGTTTGGCCACTTTAGATTTTTTATTTTCCCTGTTTGTTTGGACATTTGCAAAGTTACTATCAAAGTATTTTAAGATAAAAATGTGTTGAAAATTCTATTTTTGTGTTTGATCAAAATTTAAGCTAATGTTGAAATCATTTCCCCCTTTTGTATTGTTATATGTATTTAGATTTGTTAACTCAAAATCTTGTTGTTTCATAAAATAAATTATTTTATGTAAATGTTTAAAGAATTTTGTTTCTTAAGTAAAGTAAATGGATTTTTGTGCATATTTTAAGGTTCCAAATCCAAACTGTGCCACTGAGTATAAAAAGGGATATGTTATGAGAAAGTGTTGTATGGACCCAAGTGGCAAAAAAAGTAAGTAATTTTTGGTTTAGCAGTTTTCATTTGAGTTCTGAAAAATATTTTGCGACTATAATTCTCTAATATTTTGGAATATTTTTCTATTTGATAGATATTTTACTCCAAAATTTATGTGCTGTCTTCATGATAGAATGACAGTTGTAACATATTTGACCCAAATGGTCCACGATACCTATTACATATTACTAGTACATACATATTATAACAAAACGTGCGAAATTTGTCACATGAAAAATGAATTATAAACTTGAAAAGTGCTTTGTTATTGAATTTTAAATCTGATATGTAAAAAGTATCTATGAAGATTGGTTTATTACTTTAAAAATACTTATTGGTTACTTTATTTAACCAATTATAAAGTTGTGTTTATAAAAATCCAAAATTATACAAAATGTATCATAAAATTAGCTTCTCAAGACACAAGTTGAGAAAAAGTATTTTTTGTTGAAAATGAAGTCTCATCAGTGTTATGATTAATCACCAAAAGCAAGACTGAAACTCTAAAAAAAATTATTTGTTTTGTACTGTAAATCTTAAAAAACAGTTTAAAGTTACAATGAATATACATATACATACTGAGTATATGCACTTTGTTGGAGACCCAACCAGTTACTTACTGGTTTAAGAATTATATGAAGTCTTAATGTAGCATTCTCCTATCCCTAGATATTACAATCATTCTATGTAACCATTGCCTCTTGATGCATGCACAGTCAATATCAACTAGTTAATTAGTTGGTGGCACAGAAATCATGACTATTCGAAAGTTCAATATTTAAACTATGACAGTATTGAAGTGAAATTTGAATTTGTGAATCTAAATAACTAGCTTAGTTGAATGAATAAGCTTAGTTTGTAATGGTTATGTTGCCCTTGCTATTCAAGCATCCATCAACAATTTATTCACTTGTAGTTGCATGTAGTGTTTTTCTAGCACTTTGAGACTATCATCTTTCTTTTTAACTTGAAAAGAAATGTGTTCAACTCCCCAATGAACCTTAAATATGAACCAGTGAGCTATTTTATTGCATTCCTGTAAATTTGTCATATTACTATGGTGAGAATTTCATGTAAACATAAAAACTTATGATTAGATTGGGAGCATTGAAACATTTTAATAAGTCAGAAGATTCTTTGAGTGGCGAAATAAGTTCTGTAGAAGATAGTTTGATGGATTGTTGAAATGGATTCCATTAACAATGAGTAATTAAATCATCGTTATTCCTTTGATTCTTTTGTGAGGAAAGACAATAGCTATGGTCTAAAGCAATGTTTCCCAACGTGGGGCCCACGCCCCACAGGGGGGCAATTTGATTGTTAAAGGAGGCAATTCGAAAATGGACTCGACATGAGTTTAACCCTTTTGCTCCAGGCCATTTAAATGCAATGCTAGATTTCGGTGCCAAATTTAAAAGAAAAAAGCAAATTTTTAAATAATTGCTGCCAATAAATATTATAAATTCGTTTGACGAGACCAAAATATCAACTGTGTTTTATCGGAGTCAAGTTAACCTCCATGCGGCAGACGGCAGGCTCCGCGTGGACCCCCTGACGCTTTAAAATCTCGCTAAACAACGCAATTGTTCGCTTCTGAACGGCCCGTCGCAACTTCAGTAGTATTTCGCAGCATTCAGTTGGTGTTAATTTGAAATAGGCGTCTGTAAAAACTGTTGTAAAAGTCTCCTTGATTTAAAAAATATATACATTGTACAGATATAATTGGTAAATATTTGATTTTATTTTTATTTATTTTAATTTTAGAAGCTTAATTTTCCTGAAAAATTTGTCAACTGGAAAAAATATGTTATTTTTCAGTGGCGGTGTGGTAAATGTGTTATATACATTTAAATAAATATGCACGTTTACTCTATGTCACATTAAATTTATTTAAATACATACTTTAGTTTTAGTTTTTAATTGATCTTATATATATTTCTTTCAGCCCATAGTAAAATGAGTGGTGCATGCAAGAAATAAGTTCGTCAATATTCAGAGGAATATTTAAAATTTGGGTTCATACCTGCTAACCACAATGAGCGGTTTCCTTTTTGTCTTTCATGGCAGTAATTCTTGACCAACGAATCAATGAAACGAGGTCGTCTTGAGGCACATTTGAAGGCGAGACATAATGCTCATATTAATTCAGATTTGAGTTACTTTCAAACTTTAAAGAAAAATTTTGAAAAGAGGACAACAGTAAAGTCTCTATTTAATGCTCACACTTCAACTCATAATCGTATTCTTGAGGCTAGTTATCAAATTTCTTTATCCATCGCTAAATCTGGAAAAAATCATACTATAGAAGAGAATTTAATAAAACCGTCAATATCAACGTTTCTTAAAACGGTTCTTGAAAAAGATGACAAAGATGTAAAAGCTAATCCACTCAGTAACAATACTGTTAGCAGAAGAATAGACGAATTGAGTGAAGATATTGAAAAACAACTTGTTGAAAAGCTGAAAACAAGAAAATTCTCAGTGCAAATGGATGAATCAACTTTGAGAGACAGTTAGGCAGTATTGATAACTTACGTAAGATATATTGATAAAGGCCATTTTGCTGAAGAAATGTTGTTCTGTAAAAGATTAGAAAGCTCCACTACCTCCAAAGGTATATATACTAAGCTAAAAACCTACTTGGATGTCAATAATATACCAATGAAAAATATATGGGCAAGAAAATAATATATATGTAATATATAAATAATATGATGGGCAAGAAAAATGACTGCTTAAAATTGATGAAAGATGAGAATCCAGAAATGATTCTTGTGCATTGTGTTATATATAAGGAAAAATTGGTAGCTAAAAACATCTCGCCTGTTCTAAATGAAGTACTACATTCAGTAATAAAGTGTATCAATACTATTAAAGCTAATGCCAAATGTGAGTGTCTCTTCAAGCTATTTTGTGAAGAACAAAATGCAGACCATGTGAGACTTTTACTTCACACTGAAGTAAGATGGTTCTCTAAAGGGAACTGCTTGAAAAGATTTATGGAAATGTTTGATACGCTTAGTGATTTTTTAAGCGACAAACCTGAAATGAAGTATCTGTTAACAGTCGGTGGTAAAGCATTTGTGAGTTATTTAGCCGATATCTTTGAAAAACTAAATATATTAAATAAGCAACTTCAAGGAACAAATAAAACTCTTGTTGATACAAAATCGAAGATATTTGGTTTCATTACCCTTATTGAGTTATGTCAGAAATATATTAACAACAAAAACTTTGAACAGTTTCATTGGCTTCAAAAATGTGAAGCAAATGATACCGCTTTACTTGTTATTGTCGATCATCTGAAAATTCTATCGGCTGATTTAAAAGAAAGATTTTCTGATTTAAAACAAATTTATTTTCCAACATGGATGATGCAGCCAATGTTAGTGGATTTGTCTGATATATCAAATATGCAGTATCAAGAAGAACTCGCAGAAATGCAAAATGACGAGTCAGTTAAAACTTTATTTAATATAAAAGGAGCGATGGCATGGCTTTGTGAGGAAACAGAAATCAAATACCCAAATCCAACCAAATGTGCAAGAAAACTATTGTTACCGTTTCCATCTTCATATTTAGCCGAGTGTAGATCTAGTGCTGTAAATGATTTACTGGTAAAAAAAAAAGAAATCGTCTGGATATAACACAACGGGGAGACTTGAGACTGAAGCTAACCAAATTGGAACCTAACATAAAATATCTGTGCTGCAATCGCAAGGATCTCACTAAATTAAAATATTAAATTATTATAAAAAAATCTTTATTAAAATTATTTCGAATTTGAATTACAGTTTTTCATTATATGTTTTGAAAATTTATTTACTGTGTTTCGTTAACAATTTCCTAGGGATTTCTTCCTAAAACCTATCATTTATGTTTCTTAAGTGAACAATTCAATTTTTTAATATTAAAAATTATGTATATGTTACATAGGGGGGGCATAAGAATTTCAGAAAGACTTAGGTGGGGCATGGCACAAAAAAGGTTGGGAAACACTGGTCTAAAGGCTAATTCGGTCAATAATGGAATTAATAGTAATGGTTCAAAAATAGGGTTAATTAGATGTGTATACAATTGTGAACACATAAGACAAGGAATTTAGTTTCTTTTTATGATGCCTTACATAAAAAAAATCAAGCAAGAGTTCATCGAATAGATATGCCCTTTTAAGCAATTTGCGAAGATTCATTTATAATAGACCTTTAGAATGAACTTTAATATTCTGCTTTTAAGATTTTTTCACACTGCTTTCAAGTAAGCATAATGATCTGGTAGTTCTTATATCACATAATACTTGTTTCTCTAAATTATTAAAAATTTTTTTAATAAAATGCCGACCAATTGGTCTAGTGGTTAAGGTGTTGGCCTCTGGATTGGAAGATTCCCAGTTCGAATCCGGGTTCAGGGCATGGATATAAATTGTGCTGTCCGATATTAGAAGCAATGATGGCTGCCCCTTCACAAATGGCCATCACTTTCGGTCTTGCAATACGGCCATACGGGGAAGAGAATTAAATAAAATTTACAAAATTGTTTGTTATTTTTGTTTGATTGTAAAATTATGAAATAATAATGCAAACGATGTTTAGTTAAAGTGTGGTAAGTGCATTTTAAAGAAAGGGCTAGTGGATCCATGATATTGGAGCCTATCAAAATTCACAGAGCTGCCATCTTTTCCTTCCCTTTCAAGTCTTCTTATCCAAAACGATAATACATTTTATAATAACTCAGTGATGTTTTTTGTCACTTTTAAAATTTTAACCAGCAAAATTGTCTTTAAAAAATCTGGCCCTTCTTTCTTCTTTAAAAAATGTCTGCCCCTTCACAAATGGCCATCACTTTCGGTCTTGCAATACGGCCATATGGGAAAAAGAATTAAATAAAATTTACAAAATTGTTTGTTATTTTTGTTTGATTGTAAAATTATGAAATAATAATGCAAACGATGTTTAGTTAAAGTGTGGTAAGTGCATTTTAAGGAAAGGGCTAGTGGATCCATGATATTGGAGCCTATCAAAATTCACAGAGCTGCCATCTTCTCCTTCCCTTTCAAGTCTTCTTATCCAAAACGATAATAAATTTTACAATAACTCAGTGATGTTTTTTGTCACTTTTAAAATTTTAACCAGCAAAATTGTCTTTAAAAAAAACTAAGCTATTTGCACTTACCTTGAGGTAAATGCGTACTTTGCTAGGTACACATTTACCCCGCTACATTTGGGGTTGGTGCATACCTTGGAGCCTTGATAAAATTTTGAACCTTATCAAATAGTTATTTTTGAATATATATTTTGAATAAGAAGAATATGATCTCTATTTGGCAGCAAAAAATATTGGTTTAGTGATAAAAATAAATTTTGTAGAGACCTTTTAAATCAAAACCCATTTTACCTTACTCAATTTTCATTGCTTAGACAACTCACTTTTTAAATGAATGTTTCATAGGCGCTGCAGAGCACTAATCATTTATCAGTGATTTATACTCTGCAAGTTTCATTGATATCTGTTTCCATTTTTTACCATTTATTGTTATTTTTCATGAATTCTCTCTAATTTTCTTCCTTATATCAATTGAAATTCCAAATATCAATAGGGGAACGATATTTTCTCCAAAGGTATGAACTAATGCCACAGACTGGATTTTAGATTAATGTGCTAATTACAAATGGATGGGTTAAAGTTACACAGTGGTGTAAGTCACATTAAAAAAAGGATTGAGACACAGAAACCAGATGTAATACGTATAACCAAATTTAATTAAAGATAGTAGACACAGAAACATATCTAGGTAAGTCAATATGTTAACAAAAAATGTGAAGTAAATCAGAGCTTCATTCAATTGCCAAAAGAGAGATGGCAGCAGATGTTCTGTCTTTTTTTTTGTTGTTGAAAAAGTGACCTTCACCAGTGTAACTTTAACCACTTCAAATAAAACTGGTGTGAAATATTCAAATAATGTGTAGAAACAAACAAATTACTTGTTACTGAACATATGACACTGCTACACAAGTGCAATGTTGATTTTGCTACCATTAAGAAGAAAATTTGCCTTCTGGATAGTTTTTGTCTAATGGAACTAGTATATGATGCACATTAATTCAATTTTTATTTGATGCCAGCAAAATTACTTCTACAGCACGGATTCTCTATAACACCGTACCAAAATTGCGGCATCACTCATGTAACATGCCTAGGTTCTCCATATTACACGGTTTAACAATGTTAATATATTAATAACAATGTTTACTTTATCAATAAGAATGGAATGTTTGTTTGTACATTGAATATTTTCGACACATTTCAAGTTTGGACCCTTGCATGTCTGTCCGTCTCTCTGTTCTGTCTGTCCTGTGTGTCTGGTCTGTTCGTCTGTCTTGTCTGGTCTGTCTGTATATGCATGCCATATACACGTACACATGGTTTAATATAGTATCATGATAATTGTGGTTTCCATATAACATGGTACGCATTACCAAATATATATGACATCTGAGTTTTGGTTAACACGATTTCTATATAGTATGAGTTTCCTATAACACAGTATTCCATATAACACAGTATTCCATATAACACAGTATCAGGGTTCCCACGGTCCTTGAAAAGTCCTTGAATTTGTTTTTCCTGACTAGGGGCCCTTGAAAGTCCTTAAAAATTACGGAACTTGGTGAAAAGTCCTTGATTTTTTAAACAAGAACATAATTGCGTAATTCGTTTTGCATTGGAACTTGTCCATACTAGTACTAGGTGCGCCATTTGAGCGTCATAGTGAATGAAACCGGTGTTTTGCGCTTTGACACCATGTGATGTACTAATAATGCTATGTCTAGATCATCCATTCTCCACCATAATCTGTATGTTTAAGTTGACACCTCTAGTCTCCGTTAAGACGGCTGCATCATGACGTATCACGGTTGCTAGATAACAGCACCCTTATCTTTGGAAACCGTAGCTTTAGCAGTCAGGAAGTCATTTAAAACCTGGCATGCGTCCAAAGAAAGGAAGCCAAATTTTGATAAAATATAAAAGTTACAGTTCAAAAACATTTTTTAAAGAAAATCACATTTAAGATAGTTTCCAGGTGTAAAATTTTCTGCATATTTCAAATCCATTGAAATTTTCAATCTATCTTTAAAAAGTCGCAAAGATAGGGCTTTTTTATTCTCTAGTGTAAGTTTCTATCTCCAGACAAAACTTTTGATTTGTTTTGTTTCTCAAAGAAAATAAACCACAACAGCCGTCTGTTGTAGTGGCAGTGGAAGCCAGCAAAATGGAGATTGTGCAAGGACACATGATGCAAGCTCCCATACATTTCTTGAAGCCACAAAAAGAATTTATCTTACAATATATTATTGCAGACCAAAAGCGATAGGTGTGCAAGTAGCCTGATAGTTAGCATTGAGACGAGAAGCCCACTTTGCAACAAAAGAAAATCATAGGTTCTGTGAGAAAGAAAATCCGAATTATAACCAAAATTGATGATAACCTTTCTTTTTTTGACTATCAGTAGTTAAATAAATAGAGTAAAAAAATTATATATTTTTTATATATTTTTTTAATCGACAACTTTTGCGTATGCCTTGTTTTAGGTCGTTATAAAAAATTGAAGGTCCTTGAAAAATATATTTTTGGTTTTGAAGTCCTTAAAAGTCCTTGAATCTTTTTTAAACAAAGGTGTGGGAACCATGAGTACGCAATATCAAATTTGTGGGACTTGTATGTTTCATAGGACATGGATTCTCTATAGCATTGTACCAATTAACCGTGCTATACGAGGGTCACCTGTACTACACAATATTGATGTAATTGATCGATTTTCGATTTTCTGTGCAATTTTCTATTTACATAATCAATAATTTCTCCTGTGATATCTAAATAATTTTACCTTTTGGACTTATAGAAATTTGACTCCTATAGTTACAAATTACTCACCACTTGTTTTCTTTCCAAATCAACAGCTGCCTTAGGACGCCGAAGTTGGAAAATGTTATATGCCACTTTGAGAGATTTAGTTTTATACCTCCATAAGGTAGTATTTCTATCATTACTGTATACCTTTTATGATGTTTCTCTTTGTTTCTTTATTCTATGTTAATCATTATATTTGAAACAATCTTTAGGATGAGCATGGTTTTAAAAAGAATCAGTTGTATGAGAGTCTCCATAATTCAGTCAGAATTCACCATGCTTTTGCTGAAAAAGCTGTCGACTACACTAAAAAACAGTACGTCTTTCGATTACATACGGCAGACCAGGCAGTTTATTTGTTCCAAACAAGGTTTGTATTTGCAGTCCCGAATTTTCTATTGCCTTTTTTATCAGTGAATTTCCATAAAAGTGCTGCACACATGTTTTATAACAGAAACATTTTCATTTCTATAAAATTGGATATTGCTTTTTAATGCATGTATAGAGGAGAAATAATATTTCTCAAATACAAGTTTATCTCTATCGTATATTGTGAGAAAAATGATATTTCTCCAAATCTGAATGGTATTTGCAATTTTATGTAATGTGTTAGAAAGATTTGCATGCATTAAAATATGCAAATGGCTATTGTTGTTGATTTTAGTACATTTCTTACTTTTTGACTTTTAGATTTAAGCATTTAATTTTTTGAATCTTAATCTTAGAAAATTATTGGATTTGCTTCAGAGAGCAGGATATTTGTATTTCAAAATAGGATTGTAGAGTTTAAAATATGTGTGGCTTGTATAGTGGAAACTCTTTAGCTTAAATAGTGATATTCCTCCCTATGAACAATAAAGCACAACTGAACATAGTTCTTTAAAATTCCAAAGATAATTTATTTCTAGAATTAAAGTATGAAATAGTATCCAAACCAACAGTTAAATAAAAGGGGCCCCAAAACTACACAGAAAAATCAATTATCACAAATAATGAATTGAAACTATTCTCTCGAGTAGTCGGAGAGGTTGCCGGGAGATTCTTTCATGACAAATCTTCCACTTCGTCTTATGTCCACAATTGTCTACTTTAAGGCAACCAAGGGTTGTGATAATCTATGTTCACAACAGTGGTTGTGTTTGATCTATGTTTTATCTATGCATCATAGGAAATTTATCCACAGTCAGTCAATTCCAGTTCAAATCTTTTGACTCCACAGTTCACTTTTGTCTCTGCAGATCAGAATATTTTCAAAGCATCTATGTACAAATATTGTCACATTCCTATTCTTAACGAACACAAACTCATTCTTAACAGAACAGGAACACAAACGTATTGTTCATGCACGTAAGAACGAAAAGTAAAAACAAATTATTCTTTCAAATTAACCCAACAATACCCTCCTGGTAAATAAAATTTTTATTCCAAAAATTTTGGAAATACTTTCAAGAAGCATGTAACAGACATTCCTGTAAGTTACAGCACAAGGGCTGCACAAACGTTATTCTTATAATGGGCTTGCTCTCATTTCTGTGATACCAGTAACTGGAGAGAGAAAATTGTACAAAATAACAATACCAATAATAACTTATTTTAAAGATGTGCATTAACTGTTATTAGTAGCAACTCACTATAAGTCAACATTTTTGCTGCCTTTACATTTATTCACAATAATGAACAAATTTTCCTCCATACAGTATAATCGTTTTCAATAATTAATTATTTCTATTACCAAGGCAAAAATAACACAATCATACTATGTAATAGAATGAATAGACATGAACATGAAACTGAAATTTGGACGAATACAGTAAATTATATCGACACATAAATCAGAATTATTAAAATCAAACTTTGTACACTTTCGTCCTTTTTAACAAAACAAGATAAAACATTTAAATTCTTTATTAAACTTGCACTACTAGGAAATGATACTATTGCTTTCCTATCTTTACTCATATTCAGGAAGGGATTATTTAAAAATGTTAATAGTGTCATTACAATCTAGATAACATATTTAAATTTGTTGTCACACCTATTATTTTATCTTATCCTGCTGAAAGAGCTGTGAACCATTATTTCACCGGTTTTTAATTTTTTTAGTAGTATTAGTTGTTTTTATTGTTTGGCTACAGAAAATATAGTTAGTTCTTATTAAATCCAATAGTAGTGCTTCAGAAACAAAATAAATTTCATTCAGAATTTGTAGAAAAAAAAAGGCTTTCCAAAATTTTGTAGACATTGACAAACATCAGAAAATTATCTAACTTTGTGAGATTGAAAATTAGGGTCTTTTTTGTAATTTCTATGATATATATCTTGGATATTTGATGTGTAATTTAAATTTATCCTTGCCATGAAAATCGATAAGACTTTATGTCCTCAACTGACACTTTGTCCTCTTTGTTTTCATCATTTACCAATAAAAAACTTTTTAAATATGGATTTTGCTAACTTCAATTTTTTTTCAAGCGATCCATTTAGTTGGCCATACAGATAACCAGAGTTCGGATAATTGGAATTTTACTGTACTTGGGTGGATTTTCACTTTTATTTTGTTTTCATGAATTGGAGTGTCAGTGACAGACTTGGACCGTTTTCGCCATTTGAATTTTTGGATTCCACCTTAATGTTTAGACCACCACGATATTTTGTTTTTGGTCCTTGTTTAACATTTTTGTCATTTTTTGAATAAGGTTATGCAAATTTGATAAAAGGTCTATCACTGAAATATTTCCATGTTACAGAGAAAAGTAGAATGTAATAGTTTGATCTCAGTGCATCTGTTTAAGTTAGGGAGTAGATTGTAAGGAATGAAAATAAACAGTTGATTGGTGGGATGTGCATCATGCAAACAAAAATATTATGAAACCCTGCACAAAAAATGTCTGCATGGAATACTTGTCTTCACAATAAAACTTAGGTACGAAGTATGAATAATGATTGTTATATATATATATATATATATATATATATATATATCATTACAAACCCTGGTGGGCAGCACAATTAGTACTAGATTTGTTACAAAAGGCTGGAATGTTGCAAATTTGTAATTTACCATTTAACTATTTTTCATTTATTGAATATAGTTTTACTAATCTTCATCTTTGATATATGATGAACCATGTGAATAGACTTGCTTCAATACTATAAGGCTCAGCATAGTTTAACATTTATTTCAAATTTGAGTTTCGATTTATACCATAGTATAACAAATTCAATTTGCAGATACGCAGTCTTGAAGGAACTTAATACTTTTAAATCTTTGTTAGGATTTCTTATGCTAACCTGAAGAGGTGAACTGACAACTTCTTGTGAAGGAGCACTCAGTGGGTGAACCATCACTACTATCAGGGATAATCACCAAATGCAACTTACAAACTGGAAAGTGAACATGGGATCCACTGGGTGTGGTAGACAAACTTTATGACCACTATATCAGTTTGACCTCAAGTGAGGAGGATATATAGATTTTGAGTGGTTGAAATATGGTTTTATCGAGGTGTCTTTTGACTTAAAAGTTGAGAAATTCTAGGTTCTCAATGGGCAAATTAGTAAATATTTCTGTAAGAAAGATTCATACTATTTAATCCGATATTCTTTCGTAACATTCTTGTCAACTTTGCGTCATGTCCTAAATGTATGCTATTCTTTGATTTTTTTCATTTATTTAATCCAGTAAAGATTGCAAAATACATTAAATTTGATTACTATGTGCTGATAGTTACCATGGCCACTTCGATATTGTATTGAATGTTTCATCAAGCCATTATATATTTATAGTTGTTTTTACTTTTAGTGATTCTAAAGAGCTGGAAAGCTGGGTTGATACAATTAATCTTGTAACTGCCAGTTTATCAGCCCCTCCCTTGCCATGTGGTGTTGGTGTTCAGCGAAAGTTCCAAAGACCATTGCTACCTGTTAGCCATACAAAACACAATTTGGTAAAGTATTTTTTTACTAAAACATATCTTCTAAAGTCTAGTATTAAAGTCAAATTAAGCTGTTGTTTCTATTAACTATATAGTTAATGTTATCCTTTTATTGTATATTGATTTATACATTCAGAAGATTTAGGTAATTCTAAGCAGTGGTACTTAAAATGATTAAGGCAGAATGTTAAAGTATTTGAAAACATGCAATTATGTTTCAACGTTTGGGCTGACATATTATATTCTCTTGCTTCTTAGTTACACATTGGGTTGCCTGTCTTGTGTTTGGTGTAGTTTGGCCAAATATGACCCTTGTGTCATAAACCTCAAACAGACTACCAACCCTAACAAGAAGGGCCCAAGAAAATTTCATTGATCGTAATAGACAAAACAAACATTCTAAATTGAGTTGCTCTAATGATTAAAAGATTCTTACTATATTGGTGCTGAAAGAAAATCTGTAGCTAATCCGTTACAAAGTGATAAGCTGTATTTTTTACATTACATATTTCTTGGATTTGAATTTTGAAACACTTAGTTTATTTTTGCTGAAAAGGAAAACATTTTTTAATGCAATCATAATCCTTTAAAAAATACTTTATTGAATTACTGTTGTATGGTATTTGCATGATTAAGCAATGTATGTACATTTGGGAGCGTAAGGGATTTTTTAATCGTCGACACTCTACACCATATCCCTGTTTAAAAGTAATTGCCAACACACTCACATGAAATCATTTTATGCTTTCCCTTTCAATGGATCTACATGCTATGCCGATTCTGATAAAGTGGTAATCTAAGTCATAGTGTCACGTTTGATATAAATTTTTCCTGAGTTTACTAATATGGTGAAGCACTGCTTGGTGCTGATCCCTCATGAAACTATATTTGGGAAATTTACCTAAGAAAATAGTTGAAAAATGTACAGTAATGTGTCATTCAAAAAGTTTTTAACTGATAGATGGTATTTACTTTTTGCTGAATTTTTAAAATTTGCCACTCTAGACTGCAGCTTACTTAGAAATGAGTTACCATATTTGTGTGTTCTCTAGAATATTCCATCATTTAAATTATTGTCTTCATATAAGAATAAATTATGTAGACCGACTAACAAGTCTAAGCCTGAAATTTACTGTTTGCCTCTTTTTGAATGAAATATTTACAGATATTAATTTCTTGGTCATACACAGAGGCAGAAGAATCTGGAAATATCGACTAGAGGTTTTTAGGTAAAATGCCTCATATGTACAGTGGTGGTAAACCAACTTTTATGCTCCTAAACACCATTCTCCAACAATGATATAAAATTCTAATGTGGTGAAATACTATGTGTGAAAGCAACAAACAATTCATAATGGTATGATTTTCAGCATAGTGAATTTTAGGAATTGGGAAGGAGCAGCAGATGGGATGAGTGGACTTGTAACAAATAATTATCAGTGACATTTTGAATATTTCAAGATGACTAGTCTTCTCCTTTGGACTTACACAAATCAGAAGAGATCACATGGCTATCACTTTTCATACCTTGGTTAATGGTAGTTGAAATAATGACACTGCTGACTTTCTAGAAAAATGTTACTGAATTTTGAAACACTAACTAAAGACATACTAAATACATTTAAGGTTAAATTTTGAGATGAATTCAGAATTTTAAATCAAATTTAGGTGTGAGCAATTTAATATAAAAACAATCCCTTTAAAAATTATATACATGCAAATTTATAGAATGAATAGAAAATAATTGTATCCTTGATAAAAAAAAAACCCAAATAATTAACAAGAGATTCTTGTGTTTTAAACATGAATGAAGACAGGTGTTACCAGAGATTTAGAAAAATTACTAAATGTTTTAAAACAGTTGCTCATTGGATTTTGTAGTAACCCCAGAGTTAGTTCAAACTTCAGAAAATGGTCCTATTAAGTAGAAATACTTGAAATTTTTTTTCGACTCTTGCTAACATTAGATAATATTTGAGGAATTACTTAACTGTGTAAAAGAGGGATTAATTTTAACAACTTTAAAAGAGAAAAGGGCAGAAGTTTGCATATAACTTATTTAATAATAACATTAATTTATAATTAAACCAAACATAATAAAATTAATTTACTCAAATATTTTTAAAGGATTTAAAGATATCAATATGAATTTTAAGGTATCTGCATACGTTCGGAGCACTTTTTTTAAAATGCTATACAGCAGCAATTTAATTTTTAGCCCCAGGGTGCTGCGGCACATACTTTGGAAACCCCTGAGCTAACTGCCAAATGCCTCAAAAACTTTACTTCCCACTTGTGTTTTTTTAGCTAATAAAATCAGTCACCCCTTTAGTTTATAATTTTGAATCAAACCACTGTATACTTCCTTTAAGTGTTTATATTATGAGTGCTGTTAATCAGGAATGTTTATACATTACTCTTCCTGGCATTTTGATTTATGTCATGTGTGTTTACATTACTGTTTCTAGTATATAGTATATTCTAATAAGTTACAACTGGTTGTTGCAGTCTTTTATAGTATGCAGTAACTGACCCAGTTCCCTCTGAGCTTGGTGTAGCCATTAGTGCTGAAATCACCATGAGTGCAGAAAAATTAAAGCATTTGACCACTTCTGTGATTTTCCTATGGTGTATTTACTTAGTTATAAAAATGAAAAATTAGTTGATTTAAATCAGTGATTAAAAAAAAAAAATCATTTGATTAAAATCATGATTTTAATCGTTGATTTAAATCTTGACACCCTGGTAATTTCATTTAAAATTGTTGTGAGATTTATATGTGCCATTCTTAAATTCATGGGGTTTTTGAACCTTTTCTTGTTTTATTAATGAATTTTTTTTCTTTTGAAGCAAGCATTATTTTTGTACTGTGAATTGACTTGCTAGCTCATCCATTTTACTTACCTTACAATTTTAGCATAGAAACACAAGACTCACTAAATAACACAATTTTGTTTTTGCAGGAGCCCTGTCAACTCTGTTCTTTAGAGCAACAATTCAAGTTATTTTCTGTACTTTAAAACACAAAAATATCTCAAACATGCTTTGATTTTTATGCTATTAAAAAAAAAAAGATTACAAAAACTGCCTTTCCTCCACTTGAAAACCTGATGTTTATCTACTATCATTTTTGTTTTCAGAAGCAAGACTAATTTGCTAATGTATGGAAAAATCCTTATTAGTTACAATTATTCAAATTACTATCTGATTTTATGTTGAATTGCAACAGTAATGACATTTATGAACCATAAAGTACCATAGACCCTGCAGTTATTTGAAAATTTGGTTTCTTGATCGAATTCATTATTAAATTTACTTTTTGTCAACATATAAACATTTGAATTGAAACAACATTTTCTATAAAAGCATGCAAAATACAAAAACATAAAACATGTGAAATGGCACTCACACTTATTATTTCCACTTGTTATATTAGTATGCTCTTTATGTTATACAAAGGACTAATATTTGTGTCTTCTTCAGAGAGAACAACTACAAGATCATGAGACTAGAATTGTGTGGTTAGAAAAAGAGTATGAAGAATTGTTGATCAGAACACCAGAGAAATCTTTGAAATCAAGATTTGTTCATGAATATACTGAAAAAGAAGCTCACCTGCAGAATGAGGTATTTTTTTTATTGTGTTAGTTTGCATTACTAGTTAGTTATGCATTACTAGTTTTATTAGTTAGTTATGCATTATTTTTTCAATTAATGCAAAAGTTGTTTTTTTGGAAAGATTGCATTTGTTGCAAACTATTAATATCCTAATTCAATAATTTTAAAATTAATTAATTTAATTAATTAAATTTTATAATTACTCCATATGGTTATGATGTTGATACCTTTCTAACTCCTCTTCAAGTCAAAAGCATTCTTTCATTAAATAAGTACAATTAAGATTATCATGATTTAGAAACCATTGATTAAAATTTCAACAAGAATCAAGCATGGTATGGCATGGAAAACATCAAACATAAAAACAGGGGAACTCCAATAATCCCAGTTGTAACAAAATTAAATTTCATATTTGGCAAAGACAAGTTAAAATACTCAAATATATTTTAGAGACAAGCTTGTGCACAATACATAATTAATCATGACATAATAACAATTGCAAAAATTAGGCGAATCCGCACCCAAGCTGACAGGCTGTTTTACACCCGTCTGAAGTAAGTGTCAAAATTAAGTAGTCACAACTATGATAGAGATGCATGCACTGTGCAGAAAAATCTAAACACTCCAAAGCCAGAGTTTAATTGGAATGAAACTTCCCCTTAGGGATGTACATGAGGAGTTTAAGATATTATCACAATATCAAATCTAGGGACTCTTTTATTGTAGATAATCAGGAAGGTCTTAATTTAGTAAGTACACCGCTGTAGCTCCTAGCCTAATGGTGTTGAGAGGCATCACTTGAAGCAGAAGTTCCCCTCTAGTCTTAAAAGGTTGTTTGACAGCACAACAATACATCTAGCAGATACTTCAACCTATTGTTTTCCTTTCATGTCTCTTACTCGTAGGGCTATTTACCTACAAAATAATGCCTGGCCACATATGTCTCACCTCTGCCAGCAGTACCTCTGTGGTGTTTAAACTCTTCCCTGACCCAGAGAGATTTCTAGATGTGTCTCCCAATGAACATTTCTGGAATATGCTAGGCTCTTATGTACACTACTGAAATAACTTCTAATTCGCATTGATTTGCACGGTTCTTATTTTAATTTCAAAAGGTTCTCTTACCTGTCAGACAGGAAAGGCAATCAAGGCTTTATCCTTTATATATCACAAACACAATAACAAAGACAACAACAAAGAAACACAGAATAATAACCATGGCGTCACATTGTTCACAAAAGCAATTATAACTAGAGCTTCAACATCTATCACATGTCAGAGTGCACACCGTGCCTTCTGGTCAGCATTTGAGTTTCAACAACCACTTCCAGAATATCAGGGATCTGGAGCAGGAACTACACAATTCTTGATGATGTCATTTGACACAGGAAAGCATACTGACTCTGTTTGACTCCCTTACAGCCTGGATATTGGCATGTATCACCTTCAGATGGGGGCTTTACTAATTACTTATTTATAACCTTCCTAATGTATCTGCAATAATAGTCCTCTAGATTTGATAATGAGATAACTTGTTTCTCTTCATGTACATTTGCTAATATGAAGTTTCATTCCTATCCAATACTTGCGTCGGTGTGTTTACATTTTCGTATGCAGAGTATACACTTGAACAGATTGTAACAAAATTACAAATGAAAATGCTGAAAAATGAGTGAATATATAGCATTATTTTTACTCTAAATTAAAGTTTGAGTGTACCGATAGAGACTATGTTTTATATTTCTTTTGTAAAACGAATTAACTATGAAAATTTATATCATATAAACTTTCCTATTTTTACTTATAAATTCTTTACAGAAAATATAAAGTTGGAAAACAATTTTAACACAAACATTTAAATCTGCAAATAATTATCTCATGCGTCTTTATAAAAAAAGGTCTGGTTTGTATGTATCTTCGGCCATGATTTGAGAATTCATCTCGACTGGCTAATCTACAAAATGTAAAGCATTTATTATCATAACCACCAGATTTTAAACAAAACTAATACACTGAGTTTTTCCTATCGGTATTTCGAAAATAAATCTAATTTGTGTTGTCAAATATTATAAACATCAGAATGAAGGTGTTACAGAAAAGCTCAGGAATCATTAGAGGATAACTGAAAGGCAAGCAAGTAAAAATTAGCTTTAAAGCAATTAATGTTGCATTCAATACAACTCATGCAGATAATGGTGTCAAAATACAAGACTTGTATGAAGTGTCAGTGTGAAAGAAAAGGATTTTTCTAGAGAACACTTCTGAAAATACCAGATGTTTTGATAATTTAATGCATTAAATGTTCACCTGACAATAATTAACAGCTGCATATTGTGGAATATAATACTGCTCTAGCTTTTAGAACCATGGATTCTGTAACCTAGATGCCATTAGGATTCAGTTATTCTACTTCTGGATAAATGGTCAGATCTTCCATAAGTACACATGTCTTCAGTACTTTCCTTAGCAGATTTATAAATAGGCACATCTGATCTCTATCCTTTGTTTAATGAGAGCTGTGGTAGCCTGTTTGTAAGAGTAATGGATTAGCAACCAGAGGGTTGCAAGTTCGAATCCAACCAAAAACTGTGTTGTTGTTGTTGCACATCCCCCTGGTGTAGGAAAGCCTACACCAGGTCCAGAAGGACCCGTCGTGCCAGATCCCCATATGCTTGCAAAATGTCCCGTTCAACCAACAGCTGCTTATATGAAGCGCCAAGACAGAGAAGAAGGTGATCAGGACTGGCAGGAAGGGAACAGGAACAAGGAGGGAAAATTCTCTCCCCGTTCTGAAATTTTATACATTTAGATGGCCCCTTCGAAATCTAACCATGGCTGATTAGAAAGGCCGAAGGGCCACAGCATGAGATTGATAGCTCAGGGCGATTGCCAGCATACCAATGGTGGGATGGCGTACGGCGCCACACGGAAAGCAAACGCTGTTTTCCCAGGGAGTGGACCTCAGTGGGAGTGAGACGATTCAAACAGTCCATAGGGAGATCACAGCCATTCTTGGCGAGTACATCGGCAATCTCGTTGCCATACACCCCAATATGCGATGGAATCCATTGGAGGCTTATTGGTGTTTTCAGGCCAATCTCGCAGAGAAGCTTCAGAATATTCTGATCTGGGATATCAAATATTTTTGGCCAATTTTTGAAATACTGTATAGCACTCCTACTATCAGTCAAAATCCAAATACAATTTTTATCAGTGGACTGTGCATAATTAAGGGATGCACCAATTGCTATGATCTCCGATCTAAAGACTGAAAAACTGTTGTGTACACATGGGGACTGGTGCACAAATATGTCATGGCCTCAAATGTCCTCATGTTGTCGTGGCGTGGAAGTTTGAAGAGGTGAGGTGAGCTCAGGTGGGACTTTGTCATCTGATTTTGGTTCAAAATTATGCGGCGTTGTCCTCTTGTCTTTTCCTTCAGGTTTGATCCCAAACCATCGCCAATAGCTCGTTATGTTGCTCAAGTGTTACTTTAATCAAAATATCATGCTAAATGTCTTTGTTTAGGGCCACAAGGCAGTTTCCAATTGCTTAAAATGTAACACTGAACCATCCCAAGTCATCTTCTGACCTTGTTTAAATGAAAGAAAATCTTCCAAGTCCTGGATTTTTTAGCATGTATAAACTCATGGACTTAGTATATCTGTTGATCTAGGCCTTAAGGAATATGTAACAAGTATTCAGTTGTGTCTTCAAAGAAATCTGTCAAAAATCAGATTGATCTGTATTCAGTTATATACTTTGATATTTTTTACTTAACACCAGTGAAAGTAAAATTAATTGCTTGGATTCAAGCCATTAAATTTCTATTCATCGAAGATTCTAGCCAACTGTCAAAGAGTTTAACAGTAGGGCTGGCATCCCACCTTCTAGCATGCAAAGCAAGCAGGTTAGTGCACTGGATTAAACAGAATGGTGTTCAATTTTGTGAATTGGTAAGCAATAGCATATGGATTGAGCATATAGTAATTGCTTTTCTCGATTTTAGAGGTATTTACAGGGTTCCCCCTGGCTTTAAATAGTCTTGATTTTTTATTTTTTTTAACAGCCTGTGGTCGTTTATGCTTCTATTATTATTAATTTCAAATCACATCATGAGTAAATACCAAGCCTGTTTACATCCACATATTTTATTTCTGTTCTGATTGTATACTTTACGCACTCCTTCATACAAATCCGAATTCTCTTGTTCTGTTTGATATTATGCTCATTACAACTAGATCCAACACTTTAATTCAGTACAGCTCACTGTTCCATTTGCACATCTTAAGCGTCACTTCACCACAAGCCCCTCTGAAGCCTTCATATTTATTGAATCACTTGCTTACTTACTTGAATCACTTACCCTCATTTCAATAGGCCCTGGGTTTGAATCCGAATCTGAGTTGAGAGTGTTCTCTTCATTCACACACTCCTGTCTTGACTTTTAAGTTACAGTAAGGTAACTTTTGTACTATTGATTTGTATTTGTAGCAAAAATGACCAATGAATGACAAACTAAATGGAATTTTGCATGTTTTGAAGGAGTTGCCTGATATTTACTGATTTGATTCAGACTTTCCAACTTGCATGATTTACATTGTGTTCATTAACCACAAATATCCAGTCTCGGGTCTATTCTGGAGTTAACATTAGAAAAGGCTTATCTATCTTTGTGTTATCTAATGTAATAGTGCTTCTCTGTTTTTACTCATTGCCTGGCAGGGCTTGGTGAAAAAGTGAGTGGTTGCAATGCTATTGCAGGATAACATACTTTTCACTGAGTTAACATTAGAAAAGCCTTATCTATCTTTGTGTTATCTATTGCAATAGTGCTTCTTTGCTTTTACTCATTGTCTGACAGGGCTTGATTAAAAAGTGAGTGGTTAAAATACTATATTCCAGGATGACTTAACTTAACTCCGTCATGGGATACCGATCCTTCGATTGGGTTTACGGTAAATAAAATTTCACAAAACGTGATGGTGACCAAACAAGAAAAGGAAAAATAAAAAGAATTTTGTGTGATGCAAAGCAGAAATTTTAAGTTAAGAAATGCACATGCAGAAAGAAATACAGGTGCTTCTCTAATAAAAGTTTGCTATGAGGTTATAGAGGCAATTAAGGTGTTGTAGTTAAAAAGTGAACATAAACCACTTGCTTGAGTTCAAACTCCCAGAAGGCCACAAATCGCACGATTTTTATTATTTTCCTTTGAAGCAAGGAATGAACAGCCTGTCGTTTACACCAGGAGTCGTAGTACTGAGGTGCTGGTTCCTTGATGTGCAGATGAGATGTGATAGGGCAGGTGGTAACGTAGTGGCCCGGGTCTGCTTCCATACCCCAGATGCAGAGGTCACTGCAATGGATATTCATCCTAAATAGATACTGTAGGAATGGGCCATGCCCTGTGTAAAAGTGTGTGAGCTCTCAGGTGTAGATGAGGCGCTTTATGCAGATCTTCGGAAAAAAACCGAATGTTCTCCAACCTTTGATGGAGTTTATCCATCTCTCTTGCCAGCTGTTAGCGGATGCAAGCTTGAGGGATCTCTTCAGATGAGACGCCTGGAGAGGGAGGGGATGCTGGCGGATGGACGTATTGCCAGTGGCACTTCTTGCAAGATGATCTGCTGCTTTGTTTCCTTCAACACCGGAATGTCCTCTATCCCATGATATATAAATGCACATTGATGGAGCTTGATTCAATAATGGAGTGTATTCTTTGTGCCATAGGGTTAGTAGTAAGACGATTGGTCAAAAGAGTCACGCTAGACAGACTGTCCGAGAGAAAATACGTGTGTATAAAGATTAAATACATGTGTTTTTGTATTGCATTTTTCTAGTGTAAAGCAAATCGAGTTCAGTGAAAACCTTTTTTATGTTATTAAGATTCTAACAGCCCTTTATCTTTATTTCAGTTAACACGCTATCGAACATATGCTTACCTGTTGAGGACTCGGATGGCGCAGTATCCTGAACTCGAAACTCCTTTGGTTCAAACAAGCATTGGTGAATTGGAGGAACCTATTGAGAAAACTAAATCCAGTAACAGTCCTCAAAACTCCCCGTGTAAAACGAACCTAACTCCTATTATCTCAGTAGAAAGTGTTTCACCTGAAAACTAGCCTGAAAAAAAAATCTAAAACAGCTGTGATTGATTACCACTCCTAAAAGTTCATTATCATGGTTCTCTATAGCTTTGTAGAAGGTAAGCTTGATCAGCTTGTTCGAGAAATGATTATTGCATCTGAATTTGGAGCAGTGTTTGTATATTTTTTATTCAGTGTAAAAAAAAAAAACAGGTCTGCAGTATCGTTATGCAACCTGATTTGGAATAACTCATCAACTTGGTGCTCAAAAGTGATTGCTTATCACTGTACAGATTTTATCATAAAGACTATCATAGATTTTAAGGTGCCAACATTCTGTGCATTTTTGTGCAGGAAGTTTTGAATGTTCCATCATTTCCTACATTATGATTAAGGAGGCATTAGATTTTGTGTAACAGATTGTATTTTATTGTCTTATCCCTTTTTTAAACTTTGATTTTGATATATTGGACCCCGTTCTCTTACATGTGTATTGCTCTCTTGAATATAATAAATCTTTGGGCTGAATTTTTAGTGTTTCATTTTTCAAATTGTTTCCTATGACTCACTTTAATCCACTATGTAAAGTTTGTATAAGAGTACTAAAAGTATAACAACTATTTAGTTACAAGTTCTCTGTACATCTGCAATTTAAAGTGATAAGAAATAGTTTGTAAATATATTTATGTGTATTACTTACCTATTTGGTTCTAAATTCGTATGTATATTTTGTGGTTGATTATGTGGAATGATATTTAAATAATAATGGCATTTACTCAGATATTAATGAAAATATTCTTTTTGTTTTGACATTTTTCATTAGAAATGTTTTTTAAACTATTGCCATCCATAGTGATTAGAAATCTACTAGTAGTTTTGTATTCTTATTTGAAGCATTCTTATTCAGGTTTCTGTATGAAATACAGTCTAAAAGTGCCTAGTCATTTTTAAATGCAAGAATAACATGCTAGATTGATATAATTTCTTTAGTTTAGATTTTTATTTCATTAACCAATGCATTTTCTCCTTATGGGGAAGCTCTTCAAATATCAGGTTTCTTAAATGTTTTAACAAAAAGTAAGGAGCGCATGTACTAATATTTTGTGAAAATTGATTTGCTTCAACCAGAGTAAACCAATGTCTTATTCATTCTTAATTCATACCTGCCAACTTTTCCGAAAGTCCTGTTGAAAAATACATAATTTTCCAGTCTTCTGGACAAAAAATACGTTTTCCTTAGTTTTCTGTAGAAAGGCAATTTTTGAGTACAGTTTGACAGTTCGAGTTGACAACTTCTGAGTTTTAGCCCCAAGACCGTGGCATCCATGAAATTAAAATATTACAATCAGTAATGGTTGTAAAAACCTCTTTGGATACAATTTTCTTGAAAACTCCAAAACTACACCACTCATAAATAAAAAGGAAAGTTTAATTTCTCATTTTTACTTATTTTTGACATTATTTTGTGTTATGCCAAATCGATGACGCCTCATTTGAACTGTCACCATGCACAAAACAGCTTTTCAATGCATGATTACCTTTTCGTTTGGATTACTTTTATGTAGCCAAATTTGGTGCAGTTGTCTCTAATTTGGTACTTGTTAGTTTTGGTCTGATAGCTTGGCCTGATGCTTAGTCTGATGCAGACCTGATATCTACTACAGAACGTTCTTCAAAGTCGTACGTCTTGTTTATAGAACTGTCTATAATTGCTTAAGTGTAAAAGATTTGTGTGTGCTATTATTGATCTTTGACATTGATTTTTTTTGTTGTAAAAATCTTCTGCATCTGGTTCTTGTAGGTTGGCAGGTATGGTAATTTAATTTCTTGTTCCTTGTCATGTTTCATCCTCAATTTTCTTTTCAGTTTTTCTTCTGAATGTATGAAATGTGCAATATTTGTTTGGAAGTCAAATAATCATTTTGCTTACTTTTGAAACTGGTTATGTTACTAAATATTTTCATGAGCTTACTATTCTTTTATGAGTTTTCTTTTTCTTGTGTATTGTTTTGTATTATTTGCATCATCCATTAGATCTATCTGTTTAGATTTTGTTCATTGTAATATTTATTTTATGTTATTTGTTTAAATATTTTTTATTTTATATAGTTCATTTGTAAGTTACGGTGTAAACTGTTCTCCTCAAAGTGCTTTTTTAAAATTAAATATGAGGATTTGTTTTTGCCTCAGAATTCATTCTGTCTCTGAATTTAGTTTCAAATCTTTCTAAATTATTTAAAGTCATGATTTAAGATGTATTTTGAACATTGAATATCATGTATTAGTTGATTAAAATTAAAATACACTAAAATAATAAAATTGAGGAATCTCATTTCATTGTCTTTGTATCTAAAATATTTTCGTATCTATTTACTGTAGTTTAAATAATTATATATATTTTTTTGTATTTCTTTCTTACTCTGGTGATATTCAAACTATCCCCAAGTTCATCTAGTTATCTTTATGTTAAAAGTTTTATTTAATTGAATATTTCTGCATACTTTTATAATCGCAACATATTCTGTACTTATTTTTATTCAATCATCGCTTTTCATTTGATAGATTTACCTCATGTTCAAGCTTTATTTCCGATAACTAGGTAACAATTTTGCAGGAAATGTAGATATTTCGATACAAATGTATTTTATGAATATTATTCTAGTGTTAATACCATGCAGCATGACTACGATTTCAATAGTTTGTGCATTTTGTCTCCTTGCTTTTCCTATATGTTTTAGAATAAGACCTCTACCTTCCTAATTGTAGAGGCTTAGCTCATAAATGTGTATTTGGTGTCTTAGATCAAAATATTAGACTTTGGTTAAATTTCAATATCATGTCTCATGTAATTTCAAGAATCGTTGTTTGCTAAATGTGGCATACCTTTAGGAAATGCACTTGGAGTTACACATCCACTCAAAAACACTTGAGAACACTTATAAAATAAAGTACATTTCTGAGTTGAAGCATTCCATTTAGTGTGCAAAATGAACAAAATTAAGTGCCTGAATATGATTCACGTGTGATGTGTAATTTCAAACCCTAGTATATCGCCATCATTAAGAAATAGTTATAAAATTGATTTGGAATATTTTGAATGAAATTGCTTTAGTATCGTCTATAATTGGCGATTAAATTTTTTTAGACAGCATTAATATCTATTTTAACTTGAACTAGTGTAATATGGTTTTTAAGCAGTGACTTCCAATCATATATTAGGATTGCAATGGCTCAATGAGTTTGCTCACTCTGCTAGCATTCTGCGAGTTGGTGGCAATACAGTCCAGCCACGTTCAGTTCTTCCTTGGGTGTATTTATCTTCTGTGTCAGAAAAGCTTTCATTGTGTATGCCCATTTACTTGACATTATTTGGTGCAGATTGATAAAGTGTGGCCCTTTTGCCATAAAACTCAACTAACCAATCAAGCAGTTAACTGTCTACTTTATACCCTTGCCATGGACTAATTGCCAAATAATAAACTCAGAACAAATAAATATGACTAAGTTAATGTACAGTGAAGGCTAACTATGGATTAATTACTTGGTATTTATATACATCCTTCAATAACAGCCAAAATTTTTTTACTAAGAAATTCAGGTATTTATGAAAACTCAATTGCGAAAAGTATTAATTTATTGATATAAATACTATTTGAAATCTGAAAATTTGCAGCCTAATTTTCAAATTTAAAATTTTTTTTGTGAAACACAGTGTTATTGAAATTTTTGATTTTACTGTTTAAGTGCATGGAAGTACTATTTGCCATGACACTTTTTCCAGTTAAATTTTTATCAAAAATCAATTGCTTAATATTTTAGGTTTGAGAGAAATCGATGCTCGTAAAACTCAGTTTGTTGCAGCCTTAAAGTGAAAAATATCCTTGAAAAGCCTTTTAATTTTTAATTTGCTTGAAGAACTGGAACCCTGTGTTATTTTTTTAAATGTTTTTATTTTGGAACTGAGCAAAATGTTGTGTACCAAAAAAATAACTTATAGAAACGAGTAAATCAGAATTTTTCATAATGAATCATGATTTATGGATTCCTTTATTATATTTCCCAATCAATTAAACTGATTGCAGAGTATTGTAAAGTACTCTATTTTTTTTTGCCATATTTAATTTTATATGCAGTTATTTTAAAAGTATTTTTTAAATGCATAATCTGATTTTAATTTAATTTAATTTGATGACTACCCATTGGATTTTGATGTTCTGTAGTTTCTCTTTCCAAAGGTATGCTGCAAAAGTAGATTTTGTCTTATAAATGTGATATTTGCTTTCAACTTTACTTATAGGTTTACTTTGTTTCTTTCATAAGTTCTGTTCTAGCCTTAAGCAGAGCTGCAATCATCTTGTTGAGGTTTTGGGTAGAGACATTGTTTAACAAAAGTATTTTGTATATCATAAATCCATAATTAAATATTCTGGTAAAAACTAAAATTATCTTTTAGAATAAAACAGGTGTCAAACATTTTTATAGAACAGTTGATAGAGATTCTAAAAGATATTACCAGTCACCCGAATTTTGTTGATTTAATTTATTTTTCTATAAATGCAAACATGTATGTAGAATCATTAGTTATTACTTAAACTTAAATTGTGCACATTTTCGTTGAAAGTTTAATTTGTCATGTGAGAAAAAAGGGGATGTCTTGAAGAATATTTGTTTAGTGTTAAATTTACCATTATTTTATTACTTTATTGATAATTTATCATTTTTTCTTATTAATCATCCTAATTCTCATACTTGTAATACTGATCAGTAATTATACATTTACATGAGACTACATTTTAATGAGTAACTTTTGGGTATTAGTTACTGTTTATGAATAAATATATCTGTTCTCTTAAGTCAACTCATGGGCGGTACTATAAGAAATGGGACAATCACATTGCTTTAGAAGTCTTATGGTGTAATTTGTGCATAAAAGTGTTTATTCAATACATTTAAAATAATATTCATTAACATATTTTTATTACATACATAGCTTTTACTTTTAAGAATTACCTTTTAAGAAATGGGTTTTCATTCTTTATTTTGTATATGATTTACTTCTATTCTTGATATTTTGTAACTGAATATCTTTTTCATAACTCACTTACAAAAATTGTTTACTACAAAATGGACAATTCTTCAGGTGCATCTTTAGCTTATGGTTTTACCAAAGGAAATGAATACTCGTTATTTCCCTCAAAACGCAGTTTCCACAGTATGGTATCTAATGGAGAAAAATAAATGGCAGTTCCAAGTTTGCATTTGAAGTCGTTAGAATTTTTGTGGAGAAAATTCACTCATTTTCCACTTTTAGAGCATAGACAATCCACTATAGTTGATTGATACTTAGATTATTCCTGATGTCTCATCCTTTAAAAGCCTTATAGTTAATACCAAACTCAACCTTATTCAAAGTGGAGGTGATTTAATTAAACCCAATGGTGCAGCTTGGCGAAATGGCCCATTGCACCATAAAACCCCCAAGACAGCCTAATTAAAACCTAATTATATTGATAAATTTGACTTAATTTGTAAGCATTGAAGATATCAGTTAGTAACTTAAGTTCATTGATCTAGGAGCTTACCACTCTTAAATATTTGTACCTTCACCTATTTTCACAATTAAAAGTGACTTTAAATATTTGTAAATATTTTTTGTAAACTGCTTGATAGTAAAGGCTTATGGTTGATATATATATTAAATTTGATTTTCAAAATTGTATTAAAGACATATTCAAATAGGATTTACATGGATAATTATGTGGTTACAAAAAAGACTTGTTTGGCTTCGATCTTCCTGCTTTGAAAATTGTATCGGAAATCATGATGGATACTTCCTGTATGAAATAAATTTTAATTAGGATTTTCCTTTCTTAATGAATATTTATTTAAATTTGTTTTCATCCATGGGTTTTAAAAAGTTTGCATTTCTTAATGGCTGCAGACTTGAGAAAAGAGCATGGTTTCCTTTGTGATAAGATTTCTTGAAATTAATTCTAAAATTAAGATTATACTGCTTATCAATGGTATAAGGTATGGATTTGGTACCTCCTTTTAGAACATGATAGAAAGTATAACTAAATCTTAAAAAAACTAGTTAAAGTTTTACAATAATGCAGGAAATATTTCTTTACTGAATGATAATATCCATTAACTTTGCCAAAATAACTATCATGCAAAGTATGTTTTTGCCTGTGTGCATGAAAAACAAACTTTTAATTAAAAGAATATATCTTTAGTGAATTTAAAACATTACATATTAAAGATGGATAGTACCCATTAATTTTATCATAAAAAATTTGTACATAAAAAGAGCATACTTTGCAATTAAATGTTTGTATTGCATTTCAACTGAAAAAACATTAATTGTGTTCAGAGAAACGTTTTCATATTCATTTTTCAATACAGAAAGTGTTACTACATTTTGGAGAAGTGAATATGTAATTTGCAATGATTGACTGAAGATTTGTAAAATTCGTTTTTGAACACTTCTAATAGATACGAGGTTTACACTCCCAGTTAAATTGTTGAATGTTGTAGTTTTTGAATTTATTACTTAAAAATTTATTTCTAATAAAATATGAAAACTTTTATTTTTAAATTAATAACTTTTGTTAAAAGGGGATTTTGCAGGGTAACCTACTTTTAAGTTCAGCCCTCTTTACTGGTGCTGCTTGTCCCCTGATGGTCCTTGTGCCATTAAACCCAAATCAACTAACAAACCAACCCATTACTTTGCATTCAAAGCACACTTTGTTTCATGAGAAAAATTTAGGATTTATGATTTATTCTATAGATTTTTATACAAGTTTCATACAAAAAATATATTGTATATGGATTTGTTTTGTTCATGTGATTAACTAATTAATTTTTTATTCGATTGTACAATGGTTCACTTAAAAAGGAATGTTCCTGTGGATACTGATTTAAAATAAATGTATCAGATTTATGTATGAAATCAATCATTTTTTACATATTTTGTTATGAAATTTTACATGAAAAGCTTGTGTAAAATTTTCAAAACGTTTTTCCTTACAAAAACGTATACATTTATATGAAAAGAATTCAAAATTTCTTAGCCATTTATAACTGTGATGGAATTGTAATGAATGTTTATGTGAGTATTCTCTTGGATCTTTTATATTCCATTTTCATGTATTTAGACTGTTTTGCATTAAAAAAATATTTATGTGTTCAATTATGTGATTTTGTGCTCAATTTTAATTGTTTGGTTTGTCTTCATATTTAATTTTGGTAAAGGCAAGAGTGATTTAATTTTTCAAACGCAGATCAATTTAATATATTTGCATATTTTCATTTTCTACATGGGTATTTTCGTATAAGATCACTTCATAATTATTTTCTGGTTTTCTCTAATTATACTTAGAATATATATTCTTGTTGAAGCTCAGAAAATTGACTAAGATTTTTTTTCTTTTAGCTGTCACATTTTTATTTTGTTTCCTTAGCACAACTGTGCTAACTTTCCGATAAATGTCTTTTTTTAAAAAGTTTTGATATACCTAACATACATGCATTGTTTTGTATTTTTGTTTGACATTCAATTCCTTATTCTTTCCACTTGAAGTGAACTTTAAAATGATAGAACAGATAATCATTGGTTGCTGACCGAAACTGTATTTAAAATAAATATAAATGCATGTGTTGGTTATTTAAAAGCATTTAATTGGTTATATCAGAGGAACACATAATTGCACAATTGTGTTTTATATTTACTAATTTCAGTTGGTTTTATAATGATCTGATGTATTGAAAAGCGGAAGTGTGTAATGTGCATAAACATCCCCATTTTTCTTTTGTGCAACATTTTGCATCATACATTATCTGTCGCCGTATTTTATTTGAATAAAGCCTTTTTGACTTGTTCAAGAATGTTTGTGTGGTTAGTGAGCCATTAGATGTTTCCTAATGTAAGATATAAGTAACCAGTGCTTAGAATTGTATGTGTAAGTGTTTTTGATTTTTTAGTTGGTCCACTATTTATGGGTATGCATTTTTGCATGAAATGAGGCATGTGATAATTTGCGTTTATTTATTGTATTTTGGTCTAATTTCATGAGAATGAGTTAGTATGCATAATTGGATGGATCTGTATTCGATTGCTTGCCGAAAAAAATCCTATACAAGTTTGTATGTTTCATGTGTAACCTCTGAAACATTTAACTAAGGTTAGAAACAAAAGTTCAAAAGAGGATTATTGATGAGCAGGTGACATCAATTTATAGTGTATATTGTATGAGGATGTCAGATGGTTACAAGATAATGTAAAAAAGAGAATCAATACTGTAAATAAATTTATTTATACTTTATGTTTGTCTTATTATTCCTTTCAATCACTCGACTGTTTATGATATATAATGAGGCAACCATGGTTGCATTAAAATTGTTACATGTGTTGAAATGAAATCATGAGATCCTACATATCGCACCCTGGCAAGAAAAGTGAAACAACTCAAAATTGCAGAATTTGAGAAAAACGTCAACTTAAAGGATACTATAAAACTTATATTGAGATTGTATAAGCTTCCTTTAGGTAAGTATTTATGGTGGTAACTTCTATTATATTGTATATAATAGTAATATAACACCGTTTGGGCACCTCATACATATTTTTCAATGACATAACATCAAAAATTTTATTTTTTTGAGTTGTGTCACTTTTCTTGCCGGGGTACGATCTGATCAGGGCCATTCTTGAGCGTTGTGTTGGGCGAGCACTTGCAAGTAGTCGGAAAAAAAATTGGAGACATTCGTAAAGGGTATGCCACTCACTTTAAATGACCATATCCAGCAATAGATTTTCCGATGTTAATTTTATATTTCTTTATAGCCTCCTTTTTCTTTTGTCCTTGTGCTTTAAAATCCAAACCAACCTTTTGCAATGGTAATAGACGGTACTTATGGAACTGGCATGTTTTTTTGCATTAGAATATTCGAAAGCACTCATTGAGTGCAAGAATGTATTCAAAGGCCCCTCTTCGAAACTACAAATGAGTTTGGTATATAAAGAGCTATCGAAACACGCGGACGCTCGCAAAATCAAGGAAAAATCGCACGTGTAAAATATGCACGTAAGCAGGCCTCTCACTGGTTCATACCTTTGAAAATAGTCACTTTAGTTGCCTCATATGTGAAAAATAGTAGTCAAAGTAGTCTCCTCGACTGTTCAAATTTAGCACTATATTAGATACAGAAAGCTGCTGCAGTGCAACAACTAGTGGTACCTTTACAAACGTTTAAAATAAAATGCTAATGTTTCATAAAAAATACTTAACAAACTAAAATAAACAAAAACACTTAATTTCTTTATAAATAAAGAAACATACCATAAAATTACATGACTGGATAGAATAGGTACATTTAATGGCAGTGCAAACTTCACAGAAGTTTCTTTCTTTTCCATTTTTGCGATCGATTGTACAAATAATAAACGTAATTACTGGTGGTAGGTACATTTTTCATTGTAATTTTTTTTTAAGGTTTTAGGATTTTTTGAAAGATGATCAATAAAAAAGGGTAGTATTTATTTCCTGAACAACACTGTTTAGTGTACTTGCTTTACTTTCTAGTTCCCTCTTTTTGGCGCATTTGTTCATCAAGCATTCCTTGAGCAATGCGCATTTGAACTGCTTTTCTCTAGCTTTTTTAAGTGGTCATTCAATTCCTTTAATACCATATCCGCTGAAGACTGCATCTCCTTTTGCTCTTGCGAGAGAGTTTTTACTCTAGATTCCATATTTGAAACTGTTTCATTTCTCGTGTAATTTTTTTTCTGAAAAATTCTAGTTTTCTTCTTCCCCTCTACCTTCTTTTGTTTTCTGTTCCTTTAATTTCTTTTGCTCCTCCAAAAACTTGAAGTAGGATTTATAAGAAGTGTATGCCATACTCAAAAGCTTTTTGGTTGTTAGCACCTTCGAAACATTCTCATTCCTTTATTCCATCTCGGATATTCAACCTGGCATTTAGCATTCATACTATATACGTTTATAAATTGATTACTTGATAAATGTAGCATATAAATCTATTAATGTAGCGCAAATATCGATATTTCGGTTTTTTTTCGAGAAAAAGTAGCCTTGCGATGAAAATAGTTCCCATTTTTTGCCAAAATGGTTGCTTTTGACGATTTTCAATGTTAAATTTCTGAAAAAAGTCGCCATTGTCGCCTTGCCTCAAAAATAGACGCTTTAATCACATTTTTAGTTGCCTCTGGGAAGCCTGCGTAAGTGCTCTACCGTAGAGAACTCTTCCCACAATAATTCGAAAACAGTCGTTGAACGCAATATTAAAAAAAAAAATCTTTCGGCTTTTACTGAACTGGTGAAGATATGAATGAGCTGTACGAAATTGTCTTCTGAAAACAATTTGCAACAACAGCTTGATGAAGGATGTTCTTTTAAAAAATCAAATGTTTTGACAAGAGCGCTTTTATGATGCTTTTTAATGTTTAACTAAGTCATCTCCTCTAACAAATGTAGTGTTAAAACGAAACTGATGTGGCCAAATAATGCTTATAATTCTTGAAATATTCCTCGTTATGATGAACAATAAGCAAATTAAAGTATGGCAGAAAGATATAACAGAGCCGCTACTAAAGCGGCACCTATCGTAAAACCGACGAACTTTTCTCTACCACACATTTTTCTTACGCTGTCCCTCCTGAACAAATCACAGAATATAAGATACAAGAGTGAACCACAAACGACAGAAATTAAAGCTCCCCAAATCGTATCGGATATGCTTTGAATTTCGGCTTCAAAAAATAGTGTAACGCAAAGACCTAGCGAATACATAACACTCAATGGACTGACATAAACTACAACGGCCAATAGTTTCTTACTATCTGGAATCACAACAATCCCGATGACGAACACAAGAATTGCTTGCTGCAGGCAGTTCATCAACACAGATTCCCACGAAACACGTCCGATTTTCTCACCAAGAGAAATTCCTTGTATCACTCCATAAATAGACAACACTATTAGCAGCAATATGTTGCTTGTTTTGTCGGTATTAATGGATGGAATTGGTTGGCGATGAATTATCGTCATATTTCCGTCATTCGTTATTAGTACTGGCGGTGCGATATCTTGCAAAGGCTGATTAGTTGGAGGGTCAGACATTGTTGCCACACTGCCGTAACTTGGTAAAGCTTGTGCTAGTATTGATGACTGTAAGAGACTGGTCTTTACGTTTGCCGCTGTTTCACCAGATCTGTAAAGAAACATACATCACTTGAATTGCATTACATGTTTCAGATTAAAAATTTTGAACTGTGCAGCTGCAGAAAAAAATAGAACTCTACCCAGCTTTATTCAAGCATCTTTCGTGGTAAAGCAAATTCAAAGATGCCTTGTCAAAAGGCATACGCGTCTTTGGTAAATTCCATTCATAAAATTTACTTGATCGATCGTTTTCATTTTTAATTGCACAAACTTCATAATTTTTAATAACTGCTCTTAATTTTTGAATTTTGCATGAAAATTTGACCTCGGATACTAAGTTTCAAGTCCAACCGTGAGAGCATTCGGAGCATTTAATGTTGGATTAGCTGCCCATTCTTTTTAAACACTCCGTTTTTATCACGCTGTAAGGCTACTGCTGAAGAAACCAAAAAAAATTTACGTAGTTTTTTTTTAAAGTTTTAGTGTGCTAATATTAGTTAAGTAATTTAAATTCGAAAAAATTATGTTTTTCAACTTTCATATGGGTAGTTCTCAAAAGGTGGAAACAAGACACATTTCATAACTTTAAGCATTGACAGCAAGTAAAATTAATTCTTAAAATTAATTTTTTTTCTCAATGGGTTTTTAGTTCTGTTCAGAGAAGAATTAGTATGATTTATTACAACAGTTTGGCGTAAATATCCTTAAAATTAAATTATTTAGTTACAAATGTCCGATTTTTGACATCTATAACGTTAACTGATACAGTACATCACCAAGAAAATTTTACTTACGACAGTTTGTTTGCTATTTTGATCAGTAAATGGCATCATTAGTTTAAAATTTTGAAGAATTAACAAAGAAATAATATTAAGCCATCTAGCATGTTTCGCGGTGTCAAAAAGTAACGATCAATATAGCTCTATACCTGAAGCAAAATATGTATTGGTAAGTACTTTAAACTGCATTTATTTGTCTTTAATATTACTTTTTAAACGTTTTTAAGCATTCTTATGTGTTTTTGTGCATTTTCTTTGCCGTAAACATACTTTTCTTATTTTTAAAAATGCGATGTGAAAATTACGTAGAGATCGAATTGCCAATTTAATTTATGTTACGAAGCTGCCGATGTCCCAAAACATAAAAAAAAAAGCTTTTATTACAATCTCTTTTTATCAGATTTCTATTTTTTTTTAATTGAAAAATAAAGTGAATTTAGCAGATATAATTGTAATACTATTACTAGGCGCGTGTCCAGCTAATCTATATATATAATTCTCTTACGTGGCACGCAAAAAAGACGTTATTTGTTATTGCGTTTTGGCAACATTGTGCGATTATTTCTTTACCATCACGAAGTCTCGCGCCTCAATTGAATTCATAACGTAATCGGATGAAATTTTATTGAAAAAAATTAATTTCAGTCGAGCTGTTGTAGTTTGTAATAGAAATCAAAGAAAACGGGGTATCTTTTCAGGGCCAACAATTGTAGTTCAACAATACGCTTGAGCCTCAACTTTAGACAACAAACTCAATGAAAAAGTGAGTGGCTCGAGTTCTGGGGAAATGTACACACAAACAACATGCTGGGTATTCAATTTCCAAAGCAGCGATCACATTTCGAGTCAAAATTTGCACAGTTTTAATTTGAATTCTGATTTGAGGCACTGTATATATCTTTTCTGGGTAGAGTGGTCGTCCACGGTAAGTCGTTGGTCGCCAACTAATTTTTGTCGCCAAATCAAGATGGCGGCCGAATTCCGTAACAGCAGATAGGGTTGCCATAACAAAATGGCAGGTGTGAAGAAAATACGCAAAAGGTGAAGGTTACTAAATTTGGCGACAAATCGCCTTCTTACCGTGAACGACCACTCCACCCTTTTCTGCAAACAGCAAATTTAGATTAGGAAAAAAAAAATGTTTTTTTTTTATTATTATTATTTTTTTTAAATATCATATTTTGTAAACAATCCCTTCTGCTAGGACACATGTCTTCATTGATGCGAGCGAAGCGAGCATAGGTTCGCGCAGCGAACCAGTGAGGATTGCAAAGCAATCCTCCGGGGGTTGGCGAGCGCTAGCGAGCAGGGGGCTGGCCCCCTAGTTTAATTTAATATGCGTGTCCAGTATAATATATATATATATATATATATATTTTCATTTTTATTTCCTACTTTGTGGCTGTAATTATCCTTTGAATAAAATTTTAAAAATGAAACTTAGATTTTTAGAACGTTTTTTTTTTTCAGATTCACATTTTATAGGAATTATAACTTTTCCAGGAGTTTTCAAGGATAAAGTTACTTTTATTTTATGATCATGTTTTCCTTTTTGTATGATGTGTAAATACACAGTCCAGTCACATTAATGTGACCACCACCTACTTTCGACGTCAACGTGAAATAACCAATCACAAAAGGCAGATGGCAGCACATTGCAGTGGAGTGTATATAAAGGATGTCCTAGGGCATCGGAAAGCATTTCAATCGTTGGCGTAATGCAGAAACGTAGGGATTTATCCGACGTCCAAAAGAGCATGATTATTGACTTTCGGGCCAAGGGTGGAAGCATTTCGGAAACGGCTAATTTTGTGAACTGTTCGCGTGCCGCCGTGGTAAAAGTATACCGTGCATGGCAAAATGGCACTATCCAAAATCAGCGGCGTGGCACATGTGGTGCACCACGTGCTATAGATGACAGAGGCGAATGAAGGCTACGGAGATGCTTTCGGGCGAATAGACGTGCAACTGTTGAGCAACTAACCGCCCAGATGAACCAAAGGGCTACCAAGAGTGTATCCTCAACAACGAATCAGCGAACGTTGCTGCGCATGGGCCTCCGCAGCAGACGCCTGGCTAATGCACCTATGCTGACTGCTGTTCATTGGCGACGAAGGCTGGAATTTGCACGCTAGTACCGCAACTGGACGCTCACAGAGTGGCGACAGTTGGCTTTTCCCGATGAATTACGTTTTATGCTCCATCAGACGGATGGACGTTGGCGTATACGGCGTGAAACGTCTGAAAGCAAACACCCTACAACAATTGCCGGAAGGATCCAGGCTGGAGGAGGGAGCATTATGGGTTGGGGAATGTTTTCCTGGCATTCACTGGGTGCACTCAGTATGAAAGGCATGATGGATCTGCACAAGTACGCATCTGTCCTTGCGGACCATGTCTGCCTCTACATGCGAATTGTTTTTCCTCAGAATGATGGCATCTACCAGCAGGACAATGCGAGGTATCATACAGCTCGTATTCCCCTGGCCAGCAAACTCACCGGATTTAAACCCAATCGAGAATCTGTGGGACCACCTTGATCGGGTTGTTCGCGCCATGGATCCTCAACCGCGTAATCTAGCGCAGTTGGCCACGGCACTGGAGTCGGCATGGCTCAACATCCCAGTGAACACCTTCAGAAACCTAATTGACTCTCTTCCTGCAAGTCTCTCAACGGTCCGCTCTGCCAAATGTGGTTATTCTGGCTTTTGACAGGTGGTCACAGGTGGTGACTGGACTGTGCATATATTATTTAAAAAATCACAAAAATCAACCAAACCCCAAAATTTTGGAATTAGTAATAAAACTTTACAGAATTAAATTAATTATGACTAGTTACTGACAACATTATGACTAGTTTGAAGAGGAAGAATTATTGTGTTACGATTTCTTCGTCCTATTGTAATATTGCACGCTTTGTGCGAAATGCTAGTACAGTTATGCGCACCTGTAGACGATGGACCGAAAACTCAACGAATTGTTGCGAACCATCTTGAACATATGTGTATAGCATTCTCTAGCAAATCTCGATCATTGTGTCGTTGAATTCGATATGTATTGCCCTGTTATAGTATTCAAACTGTCTCATGGACAACATTATGACTAGTTGGAAGAGGAAGAATTATTGTTTTACCAGTTTTTTGTCCTATTGTAATATTGTATGTGGTGTGTGAAACGATAGTACAATTATTCGCACATAGAAACAATGGTTGGACAGAAAACTCAACGCATTGTGGTGAACGATCTGGGACATCTGTGTCTAGCATTCTCTAGCAAATCTTGAGCATTGTGTAGGTGAATTAGGTGTATGCTACAAGCCACATAAAATATTAGATGTAATTTTATGATTTTCATCAACTTTTGAAATTTTTGCTTCAAAAAATCACCCAAAAGATTAGATTCACGTAGTTTGAAAAAAATCATTTTCATGTTAAATGGTAGGATGGTGTTTTCATGTAATGGCCCTGTTACTTGGAATAAATAAATTATACCATGTATATTAACTTATAGGTAGGTAGTTAACTACGCACTGGAGCAACTCAATGGGCTATTGGCGACTCTTCGGGGTCTATCTCGAAGTGAAAGATCCGAGGACCACACATAATTTTGAACCACGATCAGTTGACAGGTTAACACCTGAGCTGGCATTTCACTCTCTAAACTTAAACACCACCCCAACGTGAGGACATTTGAGACTACGACAGATTTAACGAGCACCAGCCCCCTATTAGTCCTATAAGGTTTGAACCACTCAAGAACCAGTTCACTGTGGTGAATGAGCTGGACTGAGAGACTGTCGAGACCGTAAATGAGGTGATTGGGTGAAGCCTGAACTGATTTGCATTTATGAAACTGAGGAAAATATTTGAAACCCAATTTGATCTTCATTGACTTCAAGTGTGCACTGAAAAGCTTAGAGATAAGTCTGGACTTTTCTGTAACCCATTTTATGTATGGAGAACCGGGATGAGTGACGGTCATTATACATTTATACACAGCTTTAATTTTGGAAGATAGATATTCTTCATAGGTAAGTTTGACGTTAATTGTAGGTTTTTTTCTTCTGATTATGAATAAGTTAACCGCATATACGAGGTATAGTCAATAAGTTCGGGGACAACCCTGCCCCCTCATGCCGTTATGTGGGTGAACCGAAATAATGACGTGGTTTACAAGTCTGGTTTTCTGCGCACGCGTGGAGACGTCACATGACGCTTTGTGAAACTGCTAAGGCGGACTGCTCATCATTTGGCTACAGGCTGTCAGCCTGTGATGGCGATGTAGCAAAATGTCCTCTTTGGACCAACTTTCAAACATTAAATTATGCTACCAATTAGAAAAAACCACTGCAGAGACGTTACAGTTACTGCAACAAGCGTATGGTGACGAAGCTATGTGCAAATCAAAAGTTTTCAAATGGTACAGCTTTTTTAAAAATGGGAGAGACGCTGTTACAGATGATCCGCGAATCGAGCAGACAGTGACCGCACGAACAGAGGCGAACATTCAACGGGTAGGAGCAGTGATCAGAAGTGATCGCCGGCAAACAGTCGATACAGTGGCCGAACAGACAGGCATTTCGCACGGAACATGTCACGCGATCCTTTCTTTGGATTTGCACATGCATCGCTCTCCAGCGCATTGTTCATCGCAATCCCACCGATGATCAATGGACTGAAAATCTGCTCATTTGTCACGACCTAATCAGTGCTGCCGACAATGAAGTGACATTTTTGTCCCGAATCATCAACGGGGACGAAACATGATGTTTCCTGTATGATCCCCAAACCACAAGAGTCAGACGTCCACCTGGAAATCTCTATCAAGGGCAAGCGCTTTGCAAATGCAGAAGTGATGGCAACAACGACAACCGCTTTACGAAAGCTCTCACGCAACGGTTTCCAGAAGCTGTATCATCGCTGGCAGAAGTGTATAAATGCGGAAGTACATTATTTGAAGGCGATTGTGTTTTGATTTCTTTGTAAGTGTATTGATTGTTGTAGCAAATAAAATCCCCGAATTTATTGAATGTACCACGTATATATCGCCCTATATACCATACTATGTATCGCAAGCATTTTTAATGCAATTTATCCCAGATACGTTGCCTCTGTTCTATTCTTATTATTATATAGTTTTACCTGTTTAGAACTGAAATTTCTCCTTCGACTGAACCAGCCTGCGATTCTAAGTACTTCTGCTTCTCCAATCCGAAAATGGTTTGCTCTGGATTGTCAGCTTTAAACGTTCGACTGCATTCAGTATGTCTTTTGGCACAGCTGCAAAATCTTACCCGGGGATCTTGCTTGACAATTTTTCTCTGGCAGAGAAATATAAAATACTTAATAAGTTCTTCTATGGCAAAAGTGCCAAAGAAGCCACACAAGACAATGAATTCGGGTATAGGAAATTCTTCATGATGTTCGTCACCCTCTGGCGTCGCCTTTTCTGCGGCTGAAAAGACAAAAATACTATTTTAGAATCCCTATTTACTTCTATATTATTGCAATGCAATAATGTTATGCCCAATTCCTCACTGGAATTGACGAGGTCTTAATATGTGGAGACAAATTTGTAGTTTTGAAAATAAGAATAAGCTGGGGCGAAGTTTCAGTAATGACGCACATTTTCAGATTTCACTCTAGGAAGCTGATTTAGGACACGACTGTGTTTAGCAATGTGTTTATGTACCCATACAATTTTATTTCCTGCTCCATGTGGAAACTAACGACTTTCGAATTATTTCTGTTTCATCTAAATCTCTTTTCATGACCTAATATAAACTATGTATTATGCTACAACAATAAACAATGAGTGGCATTTCGTTGTATTACTTGACCCATAAGAAAATAATGAGTTTCTGTCATTGTAAGCGACTTCAGATTGTCACTACCATCTAACAAGGAAGTAGGCATTTTGCCAAACAGGCCCCCTGGAACCTGAAATTACTCGCCGCCTATATTTTTCATCTGTCTGGCACTTAAAATCTTTACCAAAAGAAAATTAAATGAACAAGGATAATTTAGCAATTAGTGACGGTGATTTCTGTATAGTTTAGTTTAACTTATTTGTGATTTCTTCAGCAAAAAATAAACAACCTTTAACACTACTATAAGAACAAAGTCTATCCATCAACAATTGAAAGTTTGACTAAAGCCTATGAATAAACTACTAAAAACTATGAATCGCGAAGTTTTAGAATTAAGAAAGAATGGTTTATTATATATTTTTAACGGAATTTCTTTATTTTTTAAACAAATGAAAAGTGTTAACACTTCTTGTTATGAGTGAGGTGTGAAATATAGTTAGTTTAGCTAGTGTAAACGTGTTTACTAAATTTCAAGTCTGTCACTGGATGACAAATGTTAAGAGATAAGAATGTTTTATAAACATTCGAGTCAGTATGAAAGGAAAGAAATTTGAATATGTTTTCTCCTACTACGTTTAGTTCAGATGTAGTGGGCTGCAAAAATTCAGGAAATGCATTCAAACTAGGTATACGAATTAATGGCTAGATGTTTTCCATTATACGGAAGTTTCACTTCATAACACCCTCGATTTAACAACTCGTTTCGTTTTAACGTCTAATTAAGAAGGTCCCGGCAGTTCTCATACAGCTTCAAGGATTATTTGTGATCGATATAACGACCACGTAAAAGGAAGAAATCTCGTTACAGCGACCTTCAGTTGGCTGTGTCTCCTGATTCGTTGAGGGTGTTTTAGGCGGGATTTAGGTCTCCCCATTTCACCAAAAGACTCACCAGGGGTCATCTCATCATTCGTGCTTTCATTACGTACCAATAGTGTGTCATTTCAGTTGCGATCAGACTACTGTTGGTCATTTAACCATCATAAGTCCTGCGACACTAAATTAATTGACTTATGTATGTGTACTGACACATTTTCTTAACCAGTTGCAGATATATTAAGATTTTTTAATCAAGGAGGGGAAAAAACAGGAAGTACAGGAAAACAACATTTTTAAAGAGAAATGAAAAAAAATTGTTTACACAAACAGTGAAACCAAGGGAAAGAGAGAGCAAACAATACACTTCAAACTATTTTTTCCTCTAAATTAATTTTTCTGCACCATTTCCTAACTTCGAATGTTGTAACACAAAAAGATATTGATAGATTCTCGTAAAACTGAGAACTTGTTCTTTATAATACTGTCTAAGGAATAAACTAGAATAACTATCATGAGTTGAAAGCTTTTAACTAAGACCATTTATTTAAGAAATAGGACAGTAAAACTATCACAAATCTTGTATTCATTTTTCGATTGCTTGTTAAATTTTCATTTATTTAAACATCCTTTCTATTCTAGTTCATTCTCTAGAAAAATGTATGTAGTTTATTTTGGTAGCATCTTTTGTCAAATTGGTTGAATAGATTTTCCTGTAGCACGTTTGAAAGTTTTGACAAATTTCTTTAAAATATCATTCATAATTATCATTTTTACCAAATTATTAATATACATTTTAAATACTTATAGTCCAATGTTATTGTTTAATAACACTAAACATAAAAATATCTCATTAAAATGTTTCTATATCACATTAAAAAAAAGGATCTAGAACGTGTCCAGATACTTTAACATACCAAAAAGCTTTCTCTTTACCACAGTAGAGAACAGGCACTTTAACTATTCATTTTTATATTTTTACCACACTAGGGTTTATATTTTTTGGTACTGCTATTCATAAGAAAGGAAAGATATATATTTGATATTGCTATTCAAAGGATAGTTTCTTACGCAATATAGTGTTTTTCTTCTGAGATTGCAAAAATTTATGACGCGTGAAAATCGTATTCCCTTTTCCAACCTTCCAAAAAGAATACTGCGAAGAAGAATATTTGATGTAACGACCCTGGAGAGAAGGTACATTCCCTCAGGGTCGTTACAACACGAGTCTTAGTTTAAACACTAAGTTTATTTAAGCTATTGCACTAAGTTTAAATTTTTAATTTCTTACCTGTTGAGTGATCAGAGCCATGATTTAGGAAACGTTCCTGAGATTCTGGAATGAGTATGAGGAAACACGTGGAAAGGAACACCCCTCCTCCAAAATGGATGAGAAACGACAATGCTCGATTTCTCTTGCTGACAATGACCTGGTCTTCAGCATTATGGTGACCAACTAGACGAACGATACATAAGGGAAGTAGTCCCACTAAGATGTTGACCGGAAGTAGGGTCAGGAGAGTAGTCAACTGGGTGCAGAATCGGCTCAACATTGCCACGATCAAGCACTGAAATATAAGAATTTTAACAATTGATTTAAAAATGTACTTCTACGCTTTTATTCTCATTCAAATACTTTTTCTTTTGAATAACGAAAGAAGAAAATTTATACCACCATAACCCACAAATTTAGAGACAGAAGAAAGGCGCAGACACAAGCCCAAACTTCTGCCCTCGGTACCCATCATCAAATTAGATGATGAACCAATAGTGAAACGTAAATCTATATACGCCGAGCATTCATTATTTGTACTGTCAAAGGTTTCATATTCTTCTTCCTGTAAAAACTTCAAATCTTCGTGTATAATGGTTAGTGTTATCCTTTTGGAATATTTATACCTAGCTGAACATTACTCTGCGTTTGTCGGGTGGAAATGACGAACTTACGGAGAATTGTCTTGCACCCAGTTTTCGTATCAATATTTTGATTTGTGGCACTCCTGTATCAGGAATGCGGTATTTCAGAACTCTTGACCATCGTTAGCGAAATGATGGCAAATTAACTTGTTACGATACTTATGATGATTTCTTAAAGTAAGTATACTTCTTTAAAATACCATTCATTAGCTCATGCAATAACAAAGAACTTACTTTATAATGATCTGTTTTTCCTTATGAGAAGAAACTGAAGGTGGTTCTGAAATGTTAAATGTAGGTGGTGCTAGTGTTTTTGTGGTAGAACGTGTACGTATTGCATACTGGGAAACCAAGTGTATAATTCTCCTCTTCCGGTGGTTTGTTTGAGAATACACTGAAAATTACTCTCCTCGGCCGTTTTATAATTAGTTTAAAAAGACTACACTTTCCAGGATATTCTAGACCATATATCCCAACCGCTCTCACATAGGTGGAACTTGTAAGTGAGAACGAATAGTAAGGAAACAAGAATAAAATCATAGGAATGCGGGAAAGGGAAAGAAAGGAAATAGGAAAGAGGAAGGGTAAAGAAAGAGGATAGAGTCAAAAGGACAGGAAGCTAGGAGCATGGGAAAAGGATAAGAGCATCTATTACAGATAATAAAGAACGTGCGGGGAAATAAAGGTAGAAAGAAAAGTATGATAAGAAAAGCAATGTGTTAAAATATTAGGCTTTAATGAGCAATACACACGCAAACTAAGATAGAAACCGAAAGGCACAAAGAAAATCTGACGGTAAAGATAAGAGGCTGAGGCAATGGTGTGATATAAGATGGAGCTGCTTGTAAAGAGTCTGGAAGTATAACTCACTGAAACACAGCGAGCGAAAGAAAAGTGCGAAAAGAAGAGTAAAAGATAAGAAGGTAATTGAGAAAATATACAATAAAATAAAGAAATCATGGGACATAAAATTATAGGTAAACAAAATGGACTAAGAAAAGAACTATAGCAAAATAGAGAACATTGGAGACGAATAGAGATGAGTTACGATGGGAGAATGAGTAAAATAGTAGAGCAATCGAGAAGGAGATGCTACTAAATATTAGAGCAGACAATAAATCCAAATAGTGGAAAAGCTGGACGGAAATTCTGAAGAAAGAGGTAGAAAAGTAACACGGGCGCTTGCGGAAAGATATTGAAAGATAAAAGTAAAGCACGGAGAGATTATATATTTATGCATAGAAGTTTAAAAAAATAAGACTTGAAAAGAAGGATATCTGAGAAAAACGGAGGTAAAAATGGCAGCGGAAGAATATAGAAATATTTATGTGTATGGAGACTAGCATCTAGAAAAATCTAAATACTTTGCAAGATGTGGAAGTATGTGGCCGAAAAGATATTGGAGACAATTGAAGAAATATTAAAGCTAATATATCCTTCTGTCTTTCTATGAAAAGTAATTCACCTTTTGAAAACTCGTGTTATGTAGGCAATGTTGAACAGAGCATCTTTAAAAAACAGTTAAACAACTTATTCAGGATAAAATAATTATGATTAAAGCCTCAATACATGTTATTTACAACAGGTTTTACATTGCTTTTCACATAAAAAAAACTCGATGCTATGTATGATACGTCATTAACCAGGATACTATTTATTGGTCTTGCTCATAAAACTTAGCTTTAGAGTAATAACTAATGTTCTTTTGATAAACATCAAAACTTTGCGTAAAAAGTTATGCATCCAACAACTACCATATCTTTTGTGGGGAGTAGAACATTTTTCACTACTTCCCTGGGGTAAATTCTCTCTCTTTGACTTAAATATGACCGTGTATAAGGGAAGGTGTCGTACCTTGGGACAGTTGAACCTTAAAACAGTTTATATTGTGCTGCCTCCTTTTAAGCACGTAGAAAATTAACACATTGTAGTTTAGCATTTGCCAACAGAGAACCTTCTCCCAAAGATTGGCACTCAACAGGTATTTGTTGTATTTGCTAAACAACTAATTGAGTTACGTCCTCTAGTAAGTAAATATTTTGTATTTTTCAATTTTGATTCTTGTATTTTCACTGATTACAATTACATTTTTTTAGGGTTGGTAAAGTTAGTTAAAAATCTGTTCTACTTAATGATGTTATAATTTTAATGTAAGCATAACCCGATACTACTTTCTAGACTGTTTTATTTGTAGAGGCAACCAGTTGTACATTGGGACAAAATAAATGCTGTACCTTGGACATTCCAAGGTACAACAATTTATTTTGTTCTTTGATACAACAGTCTGGGCTTACAAATCCAACAATACCCTGAAGTTACGCAATAGGTGAGACAGACGGAAAATCGCGTAAGTCGGGGCATATAAATTTGGTAATAAATTTTATTTAATTGTGACCAAGGACGAACAAAATCACTAGTTTAGAAGACAAATATTTAATAAAACTGCAGTTTATTAAAAAAACTAATGTGCAACGTAAAAAAAAGTTATTTTGATGTCGATGGCTTTATAAAATCTAACAAATTCGTCTGATGACACAATGCCTTCTTTTTGTTCACGCTGAATTTCTTCGTAGCAAGATAATATTTTTTTACATTCCTTGCTTTGTATATATAACACGTTCTTCGTTGGAGTCTTATGTTTTCTTAAAAATATAAAGCCCCTTTTTCATCTACCCGGGCACTTTCGCGGAATCCCTCATGCTTTTAGCACCCCTTGGCGAGTTGGCGAAAGCCGGCTGTATCGCCAACTGCGAGAACTGTATCGGGCCACGCGAGACAAGACGAGACTTGACTAGAGTTTCATATAACCTCTTGCTGCCATCTGTTGACTCATATAGGAATCTTTTTATTAAAAGTTTTTTTCTGTTTTAAATGTTTTGCTTCAGCTTGCATCATATAATATATGTTTGTGTGACACACCCTAATAATATCTTAAACAATAAATATGAAGTAAAACAACTTTAAATATTTTTTTCCTTTAAGAATACATGCGTAAAAAATTTCCGTCTCCTTAACAGCCCAAATGCAAATGCTATATTATAGGATATGAGTTAGAAAAAACATTGTTTCGAAGAAAAGCTATTGAAAACAGTCAAAATCGAATATTTTTCAATTTAAATTTTGTAATTTTGAGCTCAAATGAGTGAAACTAATCAAGAGGTGCATTTGTTTACAAAAAATTACTTTAGTTAAATCTTAATACTTATTATTGATAACTGCTTTTACTAAGTTCATATATACTACTAGTTGTCTTCCCAAACAGTGGCGAGATTATATTAAGTAGGCGATCAAACAAGAGATTTGATTCATAAGAAACTATATTATGAAAATAAAAACACTAGGTTATAAGGGCGAATAATTTCCATAATAAACAACGTAATTGATTTATCCGCCTCCCCCCTCGCATTTTAAACAAATACATACTCATCAACTCTTTCTATTTCACGAGTTTTAGAGTAAGTGATAATTTTATATTGTAAAAATCATAACGAAGCGTAATTGATTGACTAAATTTCAAATAAATGTAAACAAATGCAATTTGTTTACATGGGGGTACTTCTTATACCACCTGCTTCTTATATCAACCAATATTACGAAATAAGTTACAATAGAGATAGATAAAGTTTTACAAAAAGAATCATGTTATATCTCGAATGTCAACATAATATATAGAATATTAAAAAAAAAAAATTAAAAAAAAAAAAATCTGACGAAAAATCATAGCACTTAGTGAGAAAAAGATGGCGATCTTCTTAACAACGTTATAGGGTCGCTCGAGAAATTGAGAAGGACTGCCACTTTCCCCAGCTTTCGGTTCTCAAAGCGCTTTATATCGCCAACTCGCCAAGGGCTGCTTAAAGCGTGAGGGATTCCGCGATAGTTGCCCGGGCCACGCAGATGGTCTTCGAAAGCCCACCCATTGGTTTTGAGTGTAGGTGATTTTTAACTGATTCCCTGAAAAATCTGCCAAGTGTTGACAAACGATAAAATAATGAAACTCTGTGCAGTTATTTATAAATACGGAATTTAGTATAGATGGAATTGATTTATTTTGTAATCTACTTCAAACAATTTAAAAGTATCATATATTTTAAGGTACAACAAGTATTCCAAGGTACAACATGTATCCCAAGTTACAACATGTATCCCAAAGTACAACAACATGTATCCCAAGTTACAACAACATATATCCTAAGGTAAAAACAACAAGCATCCCAAGTTACAACACCATGTTGAACCTTGGGACATTTACATAGATCAACAAAACAATTTATTAAACAGTTAATGTTCGAGGAACAAATAAATAAAAAATGGCAAATTCTTCCAAAAGTAATGAATGTAAATAGTTGAAAGAAAAAACAAACTTTATCTACATCATAGCTTCAGGAAAAAATATTTGTTTAAAACTGTATAAATATAACTGCATAGTTCATGTTACCAGGTACATAAAGCAAAGGGCAATCCTAACCAGGAAAAGAAAACCTCACATGGGAATTGCTTTATGCACCCAAAGCATACTTCCTGGATATTACGGAGTGTTATTCAATTTGTTTCATGACGGTAGTGTCAGATAAGAATGACTGTAGGAAACTTGTCATCAAAGGTACCGACTTTGCATTGATGTATGATATCATATGCAAAACAGTGTCCACTTCATAGGATAAATATGGAGAGACCCGAGATTCGACTTACCTACTTCAAACTTCTGATAAAACTCTTGTTCATTTCATAATTCCCGATAATATGAGGAGGATTAGTACTATGTCAAGTGCTTAGTTTATGGCAAGAAATGTTTGCTTCCACTTTCCCCAAAGATAACACACACCTCCGTTATCAAAGAGTTCAGGTGGAACAGCTAGATAAACAACTTAGGACAGCAAGCTCAGCTGTTCAGGCTCTAGGATCTCCAATCTAGCAATTAAACCTACGATGTCAGTAAGGGATGCGATTTAAACGTAGGTACGATTCTTATAATTGCAGTTGATATTGATCCAGACAACACAAAATAGTATTTTTTACGTTTAGAAAACATCTTTGTGTATTGTCTGGGACGGGCCCCTCGATGATGACACCCAAGAAAGTACCATGTTTTGTTGTCTGGGTCAGGTTCCTCCTTGATGACACTGTAGGGACCCGAACGATCTGGTCCTACTTATTGTCCTCCTTGTTTACAAGTACAGCAAACACTTTCCATTCTTAAAGGAAACTTTATTTGACAGACAAAATACACACAATTATTCGTACATCGAAGAAGCATTTTTTGCTCCAACGCCGAGGTTCCCGCGTAACTCTTCTGCGCCTCCCCTTTCAGGGTCACCCCTTATCCTCTCTCCTCTTCTCCTCGTGGGCCAGCGCTTACCGTGACCCTACACACCTCCCCCCTCAAGAGAAAAACTAGTCTTTCAGAGAAAGTTTATTTGTTCTCTTAAGTCAGTCCATCTCATTGTCTTTGAAACAGAAACAAAGTCTCTGAAACCGAAGCAAAGTTTCTGAAACCGAAGCAATGTCTCTGGAACCGAAGCAAAGTCTCTGAAAATGAAACTTATGACCGAGTGAGTGATTGCAATACAACCATTCCAGACATATTGGAATAAAAAGTAATACCATAAAAAATACGTATTTACACCTCTTAAAGACACAGATTACACATACAAACTAAATACACTGTATTTCTACGCATAATAATAATTACTGCACCTCACATTACGAAATTAATCAGGATAACTATTGTACATCAGCACTTAAAAAAGTGCATTATATACAAGATAATCAGCATTTCCAACATTTATTTATGCAATTATCATTGGTTCTCCAGGCCCCTAAGGACCACCTTTCTCAAACCGATCAGTTTCAATATAATCAGCCAAAATTGTTAAATGAACTTTTGGCGGTAATACCACCACAAAAATGACAAACGTCTATTCCACCCCTTTTCTTGGGTACTGCTCAAATTATACCACGTCTTACTTTTTATCCTATAAAAAGTAACCCCCCCCCGCATATAGAATTGAGGGTATTCCAGGGTCTTCCGCGCAATCCCTACTCTCTTCCAGAACTCCAGTGTCAATTTGGATCTATGACATAACTGATCCTCAAAGCAAACCTTTCGCCCCTCTCTTTGTGTGTCATTCGTCCTTGCACCTTTCCTCCTCTGCTTAACCCCAAGGTCCAAATACGGTTTGGACAAACTCTCTCCCTTATGTTTCCCCTTACGAAACTTGGGAATTGCGGAAAAACACTCCAAGAGACCATCTCTGAAAATCTTCCCTTTCTTGGAAGTAACACGAGTCCCTAGAACATTAGTTTGCTCCGTTTCCGACGAATCCGGAGGGTCATCTACCCCGTCTTGTATTGTTTTGTAACTTTCAACAATCTTCCCCTGGGCCGTTTGCCCCCTTGATTCTTCCCTCTCTGTTTTTTCGCCCATGTGTTTCTGGCCTTGTTCCTCGTCTTGCGAAGTTTTCGCTTTGACCTTAACATCGGTGGTTGTACTAGGGTCAGTTCCATTTTCGTGCCCTTTCCTCCCACATGGTCTAATTACCCCTTTTCCCCTAGAAATTACATATTCCGTTTCGTCTCCTTTATTTCTTTCTACCCTTTTTCCCTTCTTCATTTCAAATGCTCGTAATTTAGTTTTATACTCGTATCTCTTATTTTCCGCCTCTTCAAGTGCAGTTTTCAGTCTCTCTCCGGTTAATTCTAAATATTTTCTAGCTTTCTCCCAAGCTCCTGTCGCTCCTCCAAACTCCCTTTCCGATTCTGTCCGACGAGCCACCGTGAGACTAATTTCCCACCCCATTTCATCTATTCTCTGATGCATTAAATTCTTAAGAAATGAGCAATAGAATCTTCCCAGGGTTAAAATCGAAGGAAAGGATCAATAGCAGGATTACTAGGTATTATAATTTAAAGAAAATAACAATAGCATAGTTACTAGGGATTCTAATCGAAGGAAGAAAAACGGACTAGCAACCGAAGGGTTTCTATCTCAAATCCATAGGAAGACTGTCGTGTACAGAAGGGGACTGGTGCATGTTAAATCTGTCTTGGCTTCATGTCCTCACGTTAGCATGGTGTGGAAGTTTGGAGAATGGTGTGCTAGCTGAGGTGTTACCTCGTCATATGATTGTAGTTAAGAATTCCGATGTGATGTCCTCCGATCTTTGCCTTCGTGATCGCAGACCGTCACTAATAGCCCGTTGTGTTGCTCCGGTGTGACGTTAATTAGAATACCTACCAACACAGTATTTCCAAAGGATTCAATATTCTACAGAATGGGCCAATAAAACCGCTTCAAACGATTCTATTCCAAGGAAAGGGCCAATAGAGTAATTTCAAAGAGAAATTCTATTCCAAAGAAAGGGTCAATATAGAATAATTTCAGAGAGATTATATTTTAAAGAAATTAACTGATGGAATTTTCTAAAGGTTGATAGAGTTCGTAAATTCTTTAGAAAAACGTATCTATTTAGACATTATATGTGTTGATGGGTAAAAGCACTAGCAAGTTGATGGGTAAAGCACTAGACGGGAAACTCGCGTCGCTTATAGGGTTAATTGAAACTAGAAGTCTGCAAATTTTACGTGTAAGACAGTCGGATAATAACTTCAAAAGGTTGTTATGACTTATCGACTCTGCCATTAAACACAAACATCTTCTTTTGACAGTCATAGGAAGGTAGGTATTTAATAAACGTCCCATTAGAGCAACAAAGCAGTCAATTGGCGACAAACCGGGATCGAACCCAAAGAGAAAGATCCGAGGTAGATAGGTAGGTACTTAATTACTGTCGGCACTAGAGCAACAGAGCGATCTATTGGCGATGGTCAGGGATCAGTTCCCCATACAAGGACAACACCACGACGTTTCGAACCACGGTCAGATGACGAGGTCCCCCTGAGCTGGCACCTCACACTCCAAACTTCCACACCACGTCAACGTGAGGACATTTGAGGCCACGGCAGATTTAACGCGCAACAGCTCCCTTATACGCGACTCGTCATCTGATCGTGGTTCAAAATTGCGTGTTGTTGCACTCGGATCTTTTCTCTTAGTGAATTGATCCCGGACCATCGTCAATAGGCCATTGTGTTGCTCTAGCACGACGTTACTTAAAAAATTACCATGTACGCGTCAATATTTGGTTTAATTCGAACACGCAATCCTCCGATAGCTAATCAGTTGCTCTTCGCCACTGGGATACCACAACTTGATAACTACAGGCATTTATTGAAATACGATATAGTTTTTGTTTTATACTTGAAACATTTTTTTGGGGGGTGAGGAACGCTATGTATGGCAAGAAGAGGTAAAACTTACGTTTTAGCGTGAATCTCCAGTTCTGCATTGGCGTACTATTCGAAAACCAATTCCAACAACGCATTCCACGCGAACTGAAACCTATGATGGTGATAACATCTCCTCCGTAAGCAAGAGTCCAAAGCTGAGATTATCACGTGACGAAATCGAATCTCATCTGATAACGCAAGCCTTGAATGCGAAGAAAGGTTCTTTTAGCACGCTTTATTGTTTTTATCGGATCGGAAGCCTAAATGGCCGTCGAAGCTGGTGTTCTCCGAAGTTTAGAGTATCGACGGAACCACATCACAAATTCAATACCGCCTCTACCGCTTCTGTCATCAGATACGATGTTCTGGAAGCTTTCTTGATTTTACTAGCGGACTTTTGAAGAGCTTATCATAAAAGTTCACTAAGAACCCACTCTCTGTGTATCTTTTCAAAATAAAATTCCAATTCAAATTGATTAGCCATTACAGAATTTAACAGATAGTGTTTACAAAATCTTCAATTTTATTTTGGAATATATATATATTTTGGAATTCAAATACATTTGGAATATATAATTTAATAATAATTTTATTTGGAATATTATATCGAATATATTATATAATAATTCCCCAAATAATATTTATAATATATTATTTGGAATAGATAATATATAATTTAATTAGTCCAACGGTCGTGTTTTCAATTTGGGTTGGAGTCGAAGTTTGGAGAGTGGGGGTGCCAGCTCAGGTATTGCCTTGTTATCTCACCGTGGTTCAAAATTACGTGGTGTTGTCTTCGGATCTTTCCCTTAGGGGATTGATAATGGACCGTTGTTAATAGCCCGTTGTGTTGCTCTAGTACGACATTAATTACAACGACAAAATGTTCACTTAACTGCGCAATTATCTTCGGCGATATTAAGGTTAGTAAATATTTAAACGAAGATCTTCTAAGTTATAATAGTCATTGATGTAGTCTCAGGGGTCACCGAGTTTTCTTGATTTCCTAAACAAAACAAAAAGCAGCCATCGAGAATCAGTTGGTATGCCCAACAATCTGGGCCGATTAACCGGTCTGGTGGTTAAGGTTTTAGCCGATCGGAAGGTTCCTGGTTCGAATCCGGGTCAGTGCATCAACGTTTGTTACCGTATGGTGTAGAGGCGGCTGGTGCACCTTAAAATCTGTCGTATCAGAAAGTCCTTACGTTGGGTTGGTTTGGAAGTTTGGAGAGTGGGGTGTCTGAGAAAGTTAAAATAATAATAATAGTATTAAATTTTGAAAGCAAAACAGGTGCAAGGAATGTGATTCAGCTACTCCATGTTTGTCTCTTAAATATTTACTATACATTCTTCCTCTCACAGTTCTTAGAACACCTTTGATCTTTGAAACAAGGTTTTTAATGTAATTTGAATAAACGTGGAAATCATCAATGACACCCTCTAGCCCTGCCTAAAAGCAGCTAATTCCTCCTACAGATTGAGAAGCAGCAACTCAATCAATTCTACGACTTCATTGGTAGAGTCAGAAAGTGCAAAGTTTTCCTTTCATCAAGATACTCCTTCGGAAGAGCTTCTGGCTGAACTGTGATGTATCATCAACCCAATTACACCATCTAGGAACTATATCACAAAGTCATCAAGAAGCGTATGCAACTCAATTTTACTAGAACTTGGAAGGAGACTTGATTGTGAACAACCCATCCCGTAACAGAATCTCCCACAAATTTTGGAATCATATGAGACTAAGAAAATAAAACTTAGTACAAAGCAGAAACCTCAACAATCATCCTATGGTGTAGATCGTGTAGGAAAAGTGGTTATTTGAATGAATAAACAGGTTCGTGATCTAATTCCTAGATAGGTTATCTGGACATAGAATGTTGGCCGTAAATGGTTTTAAAAAAATGGCTCGTGAAAGGCTAATGCAAAGTCGGTAAGACGTCGGTCGTTTAGAATAAAAGAGTTTATGAAGATGGACTCACCAGATGATGTTCTTTCACTTCTCGAAGTTGATGCTGTGGGAAAACCTGGGCATGGTGAAATCAACCACGAAGAAAAGTCGCGACGCAAATACTGGAGAGTCAACAAATTCTTTATTCAGCTTCTAAGGGATCGCTGGTCACTGTGGTCGAGTTCGATGCCGGTGTTATGGAAGAGACATCCTTATTTCCCTCAGAGTGTGTCCATGGCTACTCATCAGGGGATCGGATCGACTACGAGAAAGACTTTGAGGAATTGGTCGAGGAATTGATTATTCAAAATCCAAGGATTTCACTGAAATCTAACAGGTGAGGATCTGGAGTTGTCCGTGGCTCGGAAGAACAGCCATACAGATGAAGACGCGTTCATTTAACATTGAACTATTAGAAATCGCAGTTTTGGGGCGAAAGCCGCAGCATACGATGAGTCCGATCATTCTATCTCCAAAAAAAACGAAGACGAGAGGTTATCAGTTTTGGAGTGGAAACGCCGCCGCAAAGCAAAGGAGTCGCATCCCTGTCTCAATCTCAAAAAAGGAAACGAGAATATCGTCAATTTTTGGAGTGAAAATAACCGCTGCAATCCGAGGAGTAGGATCGCTCAATCTCAAAAAAAAGACGAGAAGGTCATCAATTTTTGGGTGAAAACCCAGCCGCAGAGCAAAGGAGTCTCATCTCTCTAACTGCAAAAAAAAAGGGGGGGGGGTTCCTTAGCAGAGAAAACCAGTCCCTACGTCTTCCTTCCGGGATCGCCAAAAAACGAAGGTCACCCAATACGAGGGGGAAATTAACGCCAATAATTTACATACAACACGCGGGAGAAAGACAGCCGGGGTTATTCCTTTATCCCAACGGAATGTTAAAAAACTTCAGGAAGAAGAGAGCCGAATCACGCCAACATCTTCCGGTCATTAAGAAGTGTCACGATGAAGGTTAAGTGGGGTGGATTTGACCTTGAAAGGTCACCAATTGTCCAATCAGGGTGGACAAGGTATAGATGAGACCGTGAGAATGATGAGGGGTCGCTGTGCCCTAATCAAGGAAGCACTCAAAGCAGAATTCCAAGAAGGGAAAAAGCCTGAGAAAACCAATGTATGCTTTCACGATTTTCGTTGTTAGGAAGCCGGGAAAGGGATTGAAAAAAACAACTCTACAGAGAATATAATTATTGCTCTCATTTCTTTTCCAAAAAATCTGGGGTGGCAGGAAAATAATTATAACATGTGGGGAAGGGTAAGCCTTCACCACACATCCTATACCCAAAATCGAAAATTGAAGACTCTCAATGTACAATAGAAAACATTGTTCAGTGCCAGAAACATTGAACGACATAACTGAAGACTTGCAAAACTCTATTACCACAGCCTATAACAAGGCATTCAAGAAAAATAAATTGTCATACAATACCAAACCTATCTGGTGGAACCAGGAATTACAAATCAGAAAGGGGGAAGTATATTTAAATGCCTTTAGAAGAAGATCTCAAATGACACGGGGTGAAGAAAAAGCACGAGCTAGAGAAATTTATGCACAGAAAAGAGCTCAACTCATAAAATATGTAAATAAAGCCAAAAAGGAAATTTTGTACAGATGTTAGTAGTCCTTACGGTAAACAGTACAAGACAGTTTTAGGAAAGAAATAATACCAGACGAAATTTTCAAAATAGCAGGTGAAGGAAACGCTGATTTTGTCAAAGGATTCGCTGGTAAAATCCTGGAATCATTTTAACCGTGTAACAACTGCAACAGTCTAATGGTTGAAGAAATGCCAAGAGACCCAGACTTCTCCAAAGATGAGGCCAACAGAAAAATAAATTATCTCCCGAAAGGCAAAGCACCTGGATATGATGGTATGGATAATCTGGTGTTGCAAATTATCAATAAAAAATTTCCAGAACTTCTATTTGCTTTATTCAATAAATGTCTACATCTTGCAACAATTATTGTCCCTAAAAATTGGTATAATTATTCTTTTTCACAAAGCAGGAAGAAAACATGATGAAATTAAATCATATCGACCTATTACCCTTCTTCCAACTCTTGGTAAAATTTTGGAGAGGTTGCTTGTGAAAAGGTCGTAACTAATCAACAAATTGAAAACTAAGATAGAACTTCACTTCATTTTAGATTCAAGGATTCATCTGTTAACATTGCTCTAAAAAAATGATAAGCAAAATTAATGAAGAGAAAAGAAAAAACTGCACGTTGCTGTAGTGTCGGTTGACATTGAGGAGGCATTCGACAAAAATGGCCCATGAGCAAGGGGTGAAAGAGCCCAACAGCCATTGTAGAAGGGAAACCACTAGCTGGCTACTTGGTGCGTGGCAGATTGAATGGGACGAAGGGGAAACAGGCAATACCTCCTAGAGATAAGAAAGCCAAACCACTGTTTTGTGACGTCAGAAAAATTAGGCGATGCAAAACATCATTGTTGAGCGTTTGTTTATCAGCGAGTTCCGACTTCATTCAACGAATTATTTAGTTATTGGAATTTGTCAGCTTAAAGTAGCATAATGAAATGAAATTGAAAGCAGGGGAAGAAATATATAGATATACAATTTATAATTGTGGGAAACAATAAAATATGACAAAGCAACGTTCAGAAGGTTAAAATATAAATAGTAATGTTTGCGATGCTTCATTGAATATCTGGAAAGTTACGGGAGGAAATAAATGCGACCCAGTGAAATTAAGAGTTTAAATTAATTATGGATACAAAATCAAATTGACAGTTTAAATTATATTTAATAGGCAATGATTAAAAAATTCTGAGACATCTGTGGGAAAAATAAATTTTGAAGAATACCCATCATCCTTGATAAATGCAGCCATATAAATATATTTTTAATTTAGATTAATTTTCGGTTATTCATAAGAAAGGTTAAAATTTTCCAGGGCTATTTTTGTTGGGTTCTAGGACCTGTTGATAAATTATTGTATCTACGTGTATAGCGACAATATGATACATTTTACACAAAGAAAAGCTAAATTATGATAGTAACATTTAGTAAATCCATTATTCAAATGAGTTTGCTAAAAAAATAATTTCCTTGTTAATGGAATTTAAAAAATGACGAGTTTAGTATTAATGCTTTTTTTTAGGTAATTAAAGAACATAACTATAGAAGTTGATCAGATAATTTTTTTTCAATTAGAAGCATTTGAAAACTATTTATATTTAACTATTTATATTTATGGAGGATGGATGCATATATCAGGTATCTCCAATGTCAATTGCATAATATTTTTTGACCAATATATCCATATAGTCCCTTTTATATTGTGTCAACTATTTAAAAAATATTTTGCCTTAACTTTTGAAAAAGGAGGCTGGAGAAGTAAATCCTGTATGCAAGAATTAGTGAACACCCATGATATATTAGGGTAATTCCATGCTGAAAAGTAAAAACTTGAAAAAATAAAATAAGATATATTTTACATAATTTTGGGCTTAAAAAAGACTGGAGTTCTTTGGTTTTGATTCATCGTGATTGTATTTGATTTATTGTAATGAAAATTTAGCTATTAGAATAAAATTTTGGAAAAATGAAATGTTACGTATGTTACTTAAATTTTTTTTAATTAAATATAATTGATGAATGACAGTTTTAAGAAATTTGCATGACTACAATTATGAAAGGCTTTAGAATTAATGTATATACTTTTCAAGCTATATCATGTTGAACAAAACAGAATTTTATTCAAATGTTCATGAACCTTTTCTGTTATTCCTCTTTACTGTAACGCAAGTTATTACAGTAAATTTAATTCTGTGGACTTAAAAATATCAGCAAATTAATAACATTCTTATCAAAGTTTACCTTTTTACTAGTTTGTTGAACAATTCAAGTAAATATTTTGTTTTCTATTATTTTTTGCTAATATATTTACACTTCAAGATCAGTATATTTGTCTAAATGTAAGTTACTGTGGAATTGCCCTATATACATATAACTTGACATGAAAATTCAATTCCAATAATGGATTAACTTTAAGCATATAGTGATTAGTACATTATTATCATACATGAAATCATTGAGCTAACAAATTAATATACAATTATATCAACCAGTCATTTCCAATGTACCCTATTGATAACATATTGAATACTATGGTAAGAAATTTATTTTAGAATTTCTAAAGTTCACTCACTGAAAGCAAAAAAAATAATAGGACACTAGAAAAACAAATTTAATTATCTTTATTAAACATAAAATTATCATAGCATAAATAAATAGCATAAAAATCAATACAATAAATTATTCATTTTAATGAATTTACATAGCATATCTGCCAACACCACATTGCAATAAAAAACATCCACAGTTACCTTTAAATAATTAAATTTTAAATTTGTTAGAGTTTGAATTTTTCTATCTTTAGGAAATTTGTCATTTTGGGATTTTTAGGCCTTTTTTTATCTTTAGCAGACAAAACTAGCACAAATCATTTATTCTTTTGCATCAGTTCTTCAAAAATATGTTTGTTGATTTTTTCAGAATTGACTTTTGTCGCAAGTTTCAACTGGCAGGAAAATTTCTGACGAGTTCAAAACATTTGACGTGATATTACATACAACATTTCTCTTATTTTGAAAGTCAACAATTTTCAAAGTCTGTGGATAATAACTTAGATACAATTATGTAATTGTATATACTTTGGTATAATTACATCATTAATTGGATACTTCAATCCACCTCGATCTAGATTTTTGATCAAAGCATAACATGAACTTAATTCAAGTTCTCTATCAACAGATAATTGAGCTTTACAAGATAAACAGTTGATGGTTTTTGAAAGAGAATGAACACAATAGCCAGCTACAAACACAATAGCAAGAATAGTGTCATTCAAGTCAGAAATATCAGAGTTACAAACATTAATTTTACCCAAAAATTGAATTTATTCCCCCAAATTTTCAACTTCAACTACATCTTTCACATCTGAAATACCAATATCAATTTCACCATTTTTTTTTTAGCTTAACCATAATGGAAGAAGAGATATAATTCTAATTTTTTTTTCAGTTTTAAAGAATTCTGTCAAATTTATATTATACTGGGCACCTGCTAGCTGGCGATAACTGCCAAAACAGTCTTCTAATTAATCAGTTTGCAGTTAATATATACTAAAAATTTAACTCTTCTATACAATAAGTTGTTAGTTCTAATATTGCACGCGTTGTGTGATACAATGCTGTTTGTGTATCAGCATATTTTACAATAGCATTTGATTCAATTTCATGAAGCTGTTTTAGTGTTAAGAGAGGCAGATTTTAATCTTTCTGTGATTTGTTCCGCATTAGATAAATTATTGTCCAATTGGTAAAACATTGGATAAAACATACATTGTCCACAATTTTTTTTGGTTTAGCCAATTATTTCTAATACATTTCAGTATGTGGACAGGTTCAATAATGGAAAACAATGGTTTTGAAGGGTCAGCAGGATGATTATAACAAATACTCAATTTGGGTGGGGAAGCAAAAAAAGAAACAGCTTTGCGATTAATAGCATTATTGTCACTGATGATGTACCCAACTTTAAAACCAAGATGTTCAAGACCTATAACAATTTTAAACAAGAAATAAAGAATGTTCAAAATAATTGTCTTAGCGGGTAAAATGTGTATAACATCTTTATAACTAGATTTTATACTTTGCAGCATAAATACATAAGCAGAATTAGTTGCCTTCTCACAGTTATAGGATACCCCAATAATATCACCACCCTTATAATCAAGAAAGGCTTTCAAATGAATTTCATCAATAAGTAATGATACATATTTGTCAGCATCATTTAAGTGTAAAATCTTTTCCTAAGCATATAATAAAAAATTATGATCAAGTCCTTCAGTTTAGGGATCAACATTAAATTTTGAACAGTCTCTTTACTGTCGAAGGATGGGGTATAATTACAAATCCACAAATTCTTAAAAATAGATACGCGTGAGGGGATATGGTAAAGATCAAACTGTTTAAAATTAAGAAATCAGAACTGTACCGATTTCGATTCTTGTGATTTTCAGCAAGTGATAGTTGTTCAGCAACAAACCCAATAATAAGCTTTGACTTTCACTTGCGACACACTTTAATAAGTCTTTCAGTACATTCTGCGTTAAACTAAACATATTTTTAACATTACCGTCTCCATTTGGAGCATTCAGGTTTGATGTTTCCAAAAGAATGGAATCTAAAGTATTGATGTTATTAATATGAAAGGGAAGTTTGTAATTTCCAATTTCAGAGATCATAACATTCTCTTTATAGGCTTTTATAAAACAATCTGAATCAACAACTACAGACAAGGATATCACTAGTGCTGACGTTGAGATGATAAGAAATAAAATGCCCTTTTCTTTTTTTAATACAGAATAGCAAGTTGGCACATTGATCACTTCAACACCTTCCAAATGCTGGGGATCGCTGCCTTTTGAAGCCGAGGCTTACAAAGGCTAACATAAATTTTCCTTCCATTTTTTTCGTCGAACTCTTCTGCGACGTACCTGATGTCACTTGACAAAGTGAAGTTCAGAAACCTAAAATTATGTAATAATTTTAAAATAGAGTTCTTATTTAAATTTCTAACGCACAAACACACACAAATCGCACCCCGGCTAGAAAAGTGAAGTCAAAAAATTAAAATTTTGATGTTATGTTATAGAAAAATATGTATGAGGTGCCCTATATTACTATTAAATACAGGGTGTCCTAAAAGTTCCTGTACTGACAATTCGTAAATTTACTATACAAAAACAACAGACTTCAAAACAATAATTTTTATGCTAATGGTAAAAAGCACTTTTAACCTAACGTAGAAAAAAACAATTTGAACTTACGTTTACAATAAATGTTCAAAATTTCCATCTTTTTCTTGGAGGCAAGACTGAAGTTTGCTCATATTTTTAGAAACACGTTTCAAGATGCTGAGTAATGACAATTTTCAGATTTCCTATTGTTTGGTGATTATCTTCATAAACTTTGTTCTTTAAATATCCCCACAGGAAAAAAATAAGGAATGTGCAGATTAGGGAACGAAATGGCCAAAGGTTTATTGAGACGAGGTGATCGCCAAAAAATCTTGAAGCATGCTCATGGTTGTTTCAAAACATTTTGAATGGCAAGTTGCAACGTCTTGTTGGAACCAAGAGTCTCATTCATTCACTTCTAATAATGCAACAAATTGGTGAATAAGTTGATACAGGGTATCTTTACTTAGTATTGCATCCTTTGGATATTTCTGTCGCCAAAAATCTTTACATCTTTCATGCGATTTATATTCTAAATAAGCCTCAAACAGGACAATTCTCTGAATGCATGATAAATTTATCTTGCAATGAAGAACAAAATGACATGGAACTCTTTTATCGCACAACTTGAGTGCAAAGAAAATCAAACGATAAAAATTAAAGAGTCGATAAAACAATATGCAGACGATAAAATCCAATAATTAAAAAAAAACACTGGCAATAAATTTTTTTAAAGTTGGAGTACAGGATCTTTTAGGACACCCTGTAGAATATAATAGAAGTAACCACCATAAATACTTACCTAAAATTTAAAGAAAGCTTATACTATTTCAATGTTTTATAGTATCCTTTAAGTGATGTTTCTCAAATTCTGCAATTTTGAGCTGTGTCACTTTTATTGCCAGGGTGCGATATGTCTATACAGAAATGCAGAGCTCCCCCAGACAGTTTCAGTAGGACGCAGAAGGATAATTATGAATTATTACTCAACAAAATTTTCTCTTCTTCTATAATGCTTTTATTTTTTTAAAAGTAAAATTGCATTATTACTATTTTTGTTGATTGGCTACTGTTATAAACATGGAGTATTTTACAAAATTAATGCCTTACAAATGATCAAAACATGCATTTTTCTCAATGAAAATTATTATTTTTCAACTCTTATCTCAATACTGTCTATGGATATTAAATTCATGTCACTCAACAGCAAACTTTCCATGTTGATATTATGACATGGGAGAGGATTAGGATATATAAACAAAATAATACTGTAATAGGCTTATTCATTATTTGTTCGAATTGATTTTTAATCATAATTAAAGTCAATTAAGATGTTTTGCTGTATTGTTATCACTATTATTGATTTATACATTTTAAACCGTAACTTTATATATACTCAATTATTTATCATTTACCATATCTTTATCATTTATAAGTCATGTATAAGTTTCAACGAAGTCTTTTTACTGCACATATCCTATCCAGGTTCTTGCCGGCTTTTAACTAATTACGTTATATTTTTACTCAAAAACAAAAGTCACCATACAAAAGTATCTTTATATTTTTTCAATTCATGAAGTTTTTTATATGCTTCGATCATCATAAAACTACAGAATATAATGCCAACATAAAAAAATATCTTCACTTACTTTAAAATTGTTAAGACATAATCCTTCCTCGGAATTGCCGATATCCATTTTCTTCTGAGCTCTGGGTCAGATGGAAAGCTGAAGACTAACTATTGAATTTGCATCGTAGTTCTACAATCCTCTACAATGAGGAACTGAACACTCAAAGGGAATCTTAATACTGCTTTGAGTACAAAAAAAAAATATGCTTCAACAAAAGTATAACTTTATAAAAGTTAAAAACCAACACATTCGTCAATTTTCACCGCATAACGTTACGCAGTTATTTCAGGCTTTTTCGTAACCAGTGCGTTCCTATCATCGCCTAATTTTTGTGACGTCACTACTCTCTAGTGACGTAGTGGTTCGGCTTTCTTATCTCTAGGAGGTATTGAAACAGGCAGGATGGTGCATGTGTTACTAAAAGTGTCATTAAAATCTTCAAGTTGGACCAGGGAAGAAAAAATCTTTTTTACTGACCATGGTCCATTCCCATCCTACCTAACGAGGTTTAAGAATATCGAGTATAAAAATTGATCCTGTGGTGAAATTGGCACACCTCTACATTACATCACAGTTTGCTTCTTCACAGTCTCATGGCATATGAGAACGCATGTCGACCACCTTAAAATTACATGGCTCAGAAACATTGCATGTAACAAGGGCTCTAGGGTTATAATTATTAACATGGTGAGATTCATTAAGAATCATCAGGACTTGATTATCCTAAGAGATTAAGAGAAACGAACTTTCCTCCCCTTGCATGTTGTATATGTGTTACCAGTGTATATGTGTTAAGTGCAGTAATCAGTTATTCTACAGATTATCTAGGTAATGTGCAGATTAACTAGGGTAATCCGTTAAAGTGCCGAAAATTGTTTAATTTCTCAAATTACCTAGGTAACATGCAAGTTACCTAGATAATCTGCACATTACCCATAAGGCATTAGTTAAAATGAAAATAAGATATTTGCTGGAACAACTACAACGTTTTTGTACGCTTAAATGAACATAATGTTATTCATTTATTTTTCGATATCTAAAGAATCAAGTTAATGCAATCAAACAATCAAGGAATTGTTGATAGAATCAATCATCAGTCAATTAAAAAACTATAATAGAAAAAATCAAACGGTTTAAATATTATTACAACTAAGGAAATTACGCTGGCGAAACCAAATTAAAACTAAAAGTGGAGGGAGAGGGGGAAGGTTAAAGAAAGGAAATGAGAGAAACTAACTATTGAACTTTAATGTGCACATTACCTAGGTTAAATGTGGAGAACTCTTGATTCCGCACGTTAACGGAGCAAATCAGTTAATCTACAGATTAGCTATATAATGTGCACATTAATGGCTTTCGAGCTTTAGCGATAACATACAGGGTGGTCCCGAATTCATGGTACAAACTTTAATGGTAGGTACAGGACATTGTAACAATGATTTATTGTATAGGAATGTATAGTCGCAAGTGACGCGGTGAGGCGTAAACAGGGGAAATAAAAGGAAAGAGAAATGGAGTGATCGGTTGGTATCATTGCCGGTAGAGGGCAGTAGATGTCTAGCCGCTGTTGAACATGATGCATCGCAGTAGGGAAAAGCGCCATTCACAATTGTGCTGCCGTAGACGATGGGTGACTTTACGTATGCAGAAAAAGCAGACATGCATTACATGTACGGCCGTGCAAATGGTAACGGCAGAGCTGCGTTACGAATGTATCGCGCGGAGTATCCTGATCGACGAATGCCGGATCATAGAATTTTTCAAAGGTTACATCGTCAACTTTGTGAAACAGGTGCGTTCGACGTCAACAGACATGGCGCTGGTCGAGTAAGAGCTGTACGCACTCCAAGGCTGGAAGAAAGCATCTTGAACATTGTGGCTGATAGACCCGAGTCAAGCACAAGAACTGTTGCGCGTGACGTAGGTGTGAGTCATCAGACTGTATGCAGAGTGTTAAACGAAAATCGCTTACACCCCTTCCATTTTCAGAAAGTACAAGCATTGAATCCGGCAGATTATCCTCGCCGCGTGAACTTCTGCCTGTGGGTGATGCAGCAATGTGCGTTGCAGCCGGATTTCGTAGATTATGTGCTATTTACAGATGAAGCGACATTTTCACGCGAGGGTGTCTTTAATGCGCACAATTCCCATGTGTGGGCAACCGATAATCCACATGCAACGCGTCGACATGCGTTTCAACAACGTTTCAGTATTAATGTGTGGGCTGGTATTGTGAACGACTTTTTGATTGGCCCATACTTACTACCCACGCGGCTCACTGGCGGAAGCTATCTTATTTTTCTGAAAGAAGTGTTACCACAACTGCTGCATGATGTTCCGATCGCCATTCGTAACCGCATGTGGTTTCAGCACGATGGGGCGCCAGCACACTTCAGCATTGATGTACGGAATTACCTGAATGCCACGTTTGGTACTCGATGGATTGGGCGTGGTGGACCAGTCCCTTGGCCACCCCGATCTCCCGATTTATCGAGCCTCGATTACTTTTCGTGGGGACATCTAAAGCATCTTGTTTATGAGACTCCAGTTGACTCAGATGAGGATCTCGTCGCTCGCTTATCTGTAGCTGCTGCAGGTGTGCGTGAAATACCAGGCATCTTTGAACGTGTACGCCAATCGCTCCACCGACGCTGTCAAGCATGTATCGATACTGGTGGACGCAATTTTGAACAATTACTGTAAACATGACACTTGTCAACAACGCTTTCAATAAAATCTTTGTTTTTCCTTTCGGCCGTTATTTCCCCTGTTTTCGCCTCACCGCGTCACTTGCGACTATACATTCCTATACAATAAATCATTGTTACAATGTCCTGTACCTACCATTAAAGTTTGTACCATGAATTCGGGACCACCCTGTATACACTACCCTTCAATAATTGACCGGACAACAAGATGCGATGGTATAAGGGAAAGAATACATGCTTTAATTGGGGGATGGCCCCCCACGTAATTCAATTACACTAGCAATCCTTCTGGGCATACTTTCAATAAGGTTTTGATACACATCTATATGTATTTGTGTCCATTCCCGCAGCAAGAATGTCGCCAGTTCAGCTCTAGATTTCCTGGTCCGTAAGCGTCGCTCTAACGCCGTTCCACATATGTTCTACGGCAGGGATTCCCAACCGGTGGTACGCGGCAACGTTTCATGTGGTACGCAAGGATGATACGAGCGACCCAAATATTCTACGAAGTTTGTTCGATTTTTTAGTATGTACAACCACGTTATAGGAAAAATGGGATTATATTAAATACTATTTCTGTTCAACGGCTATCTCGGCGAAATTAAGTTGATATATCTCCCTGTCAAATCGTTTTACGAAGAATTCCTTTACCTCTGTGTATGAGAAATACGCACGAGATAATTCGAGATAATTCGCACGAGATAATTATTTGTTTTTAGACCTGTGAGTAAAAAATAAAATTGCAATTTTCAATAATCGTTTTATTTATTCCTTTATTAAAACATCATTAATACGAAATACACGCGCATTAATGGGAAAATATGAAGCTTTCTCAGTATTTTAATTAAAATAAAACAAGCCACTGGGCACTTTTCTGATATTACATATATGTTTCTAAAAAAATATAAGACTGGTAATATAAGATATAATAATAAATAATTCTGTAAATCTACTTATAATACCATTATTAAAAAAATCATTTCTTCAAATAAAAGAGTTAAAATTTCCAATCAACACATAATTTTACCTTATATTACCGTTATTCCTAAATTTCATAAAAATCCTATTAAATTCCGTTACATCACCTGTGGTAATAACTATTATATGATTAAACCTGGCTTGCTACTATTTAAATATTTAAAAATTATCCTTGCTGCCATTTTTGATGAAGGCTTTAGCTGGATTATATATGATAATAACAAGGTTTTGAATTTTTTGGATAAAAATATTATTAATGATATTCAGACCTATGATTTTAAAGACCTTTTTACCAGCATACTCCTGGACAAATTGAGAGATGTTTTGAACTATTACTATCATGATTTTAATAACTTAATTGATCTGGATTTTGAGGAATGGGAATTTTTGGTTAGTTATTGTATTTTTAATAATTTCATATTTAATGGTGAGCATATTTACACTCAAGTTAAGTTATACCCCAAGGTTCTAATTTTCTTCCATTCTTGCTAATTTATTTCTTCATTATTTTGAAAAAAAATTTTGCCTTCATATAAATACTGCTTTTAGATTTATCGATGATTTAATTGTTTTTAATAATAGCAACTTTTCTAATATTTGGAAATCCCTCTATCCAGACAAACTTTCTTTAATTAAAACCAATCTGGATAACAATAATACTGATTTTCTAGACTTAAAAATTTCTGTTTCATCCGGCAAAGTTGACATTAATGTATATGATAAACGCAGCGATTTTAAATTTACAGTCATTAAATTAATATTTTGGGACTCCAATATCTCTAAAAGAATATACTACAACACGATAGCTGGTCAATTGGTACGTTTCAAAAAAATTTGTAATTCTGATGCTAACTTTTTATTACAATGTAAATATCTAAAAAACACACTTCTCAATAACAAATACCCGTATTCATTCTTTAATAATATTTTTGAAAGATTTATTAATATCAACACCTACACAACCCATGAATAATTATTTTTCGTAATTTCCTCAGAGCCATGGGAATTGCTTTTCAATTTTGTTTTTTTACTATTTATGAATATATTTTTGAATAGGGGCTGGGATTTTCATATTATTTTTATTTTTTTGCTTTTTTTTTGGACTCGTTGCATCGGAAGTATGATGTTAGCATATAAGTTAGATTGTGTAATTGATGGCATTTGGTGGTAATTTTTAGGCTTGTTGTTGTTGATATCCTGGCTGCGGCTTCGGGTTTCATTTCGTTTTGTTCCTGCTCTGTTTTGGTACTTTGTTTTGTTTTCGTTTTACTTGCTTTTTGGTGGTGTTTGGGGGAGCGTATGAGCAATTTTTTCAGCCTAATGCTGCTCATATGTAGAAAACACCATTTTATGTTGTTTGGGTCAGGCTCCTCCCTGATGACGCCCTGATCCACCAACATTTCTTCACTTTTTATTATTTTTTAAGACTTTTGTTACATTGTTTTTGGAAATTCTTGTGTTCTTGAAATTATATATATACTTATATCATTCAAATACGTAATTTAATGAAAGATCAAAATAAAAATACAAATCATATGTATTAAACCAGTAAACGAAAGTTAGAAGAAAAGTTAAAACTAACCATGCAAGCGCGCTGAAAGCTGCAGACAAAGCATGGCAAGGAATATATTTTTCTTAAACAAGAGGAAATTCACAAAATAAAAACCAAACGGAATTTATTGAAAACGAAAGTGTTGGTGGATCAAGGCGTCATCAGGGAGGAGCCTGATCCATACAACACAAAATGGTGTTTTCTACGAATATGAGCCGCGAAATGCTAAGAAATTGCTCATAGGGGGAGTATATGAGCAATTTCTTAGCATTTCGCGGCTCATATTCGTAGAAAACACCATTTTGTGTTGTATGGATCAGGCTCCTCCCTGATGACGCCCTGATCCACCAACACTTTCGTTTTCAATAAATTCCGTTTGGTTTTTATTTTGTGAATTTCCTCTTGTTTAAGGGAAAAAAAAATAATAATAATTATATATATATATATATATATAGATGAAACTAATTCTAAAGAATTTCGGAAGATGATACAGGACGGTATGCCAATGGACTACTTTGACTTTATTAAATTTCCTTCGACCACGCAAGCAGTTGAGCGAATTGTGAAACTAGTCACTGCAGCCTCTGGAAAAACAGTTGGGCCACAGAACAGGGATGCATTTATTAGAGGAACACTAAAATCTAGAAAAAACATGTCCAAATTTCAGACCCAAAATGATTACAAGCAGTAACACTTTTGTCATTTGTATGTTTTAAAGGTAAAATAAAGTTTCTGTTCGCATTAAAATAAGATAAGTGTGACGTGTATTTATTCAAAATTTTGCCTTCATTTTCCAAAATTTGGTGCAGATGATATTAACCTATAATTATAAAAATTTTTATAGTTGTCATTGTTAAAAAGTAATAACTTGTAATCACTACCCCAATCCAATCAACGAAATCTGTGATTATTTATTAATTTTTGTATTTTAATAATTTTTAGTGCAATTTTCGGAACTTCCGGCCCAATGAGGCGACAGAAGAAATCCACCTACAGTTTTAAGATTCCGCACGCGTTTTAATGATGGAAGTTCACAACTTTTCCGCACTACCGCAAAAAGATCTGAGAAATTTCGATTTTTTCGATACGCCCTAGAAGACAAATCACCTCGGTGGCATGCTCTACTCATCCATCCACACTTATTTAAACTGGTATAGTCTCATGACACTAGGAACGGGAGTGTGTGTTGGTATTAGTTAGACCGTCGTCAATAGCTCGTTGTGTTGCTCTAGTACGACGTTAATTAAAAATTACCTACTTCCCAACAATCTGTGTGAGCTATAGGTGGTGCAGGTTCAGACCTGCCTTTTTGTACAAGACAGTCTTTTGTTTGGATTCGCAACCCTGTGGTTACTAATCCGTTGGTCTTTCAACCAGGTTACCGCGACCCATATATACCTTTGGGTAGGTTGGTTGATTAGGGTCTTAAAAAACGTGTCTCATACTGTTTTGCCTACTTTAGAACGGTCTATTTTCTAATAGGTCTAATTTGTAACAGTTAAGATATTACAAGTGTGAGTGTATCGGAATTTAAATTTTTATTTCCTGCTAAATTTTTCCCAGGAGCTGAAAATATTGGTTGTTGGAGCTTGTTTCACGAAAACAAAAATTGCCCCGGAATGTTTTCTTCACGAACTGGATTCATTACATTATTCACTGCGGTGATAAGGTAATTCGGACAGCTTTAAAAATAAGATTAATGCAACAATCACTTTTACTTGATAAACTGCGATAAAGTTGTCATGTTCTTATCGCCCTTGTGCTACATTTGGATATTTTTTCACTGTTGCATGACTATTTCCCCACGTAAAGAGCTACTTTGTATAAAAATGTAAAACTATTTTTTAAAGAGTAGCATTTTTTATCGCGAATCTTATCGTGAAATATATGCAAATATTTCGAAATAATGTGTATAGAATTTTCTGTCTAGACTGGAAAAATGTATTTGATAAAAACACATTTTTCGCATGAATACTATGCAGGTAAGTAAATATTACCTTAAGTGATATGGGATTGCAAGGTATCTTTACCATAGGATGTCGCATCAGCAAGTGAACATGATGTCTACAACAATCTCGATTCAGCGGAAAAGAATTATAAAATGCATTGGTACGCACTTACTATGAAGTATCAAAATGCAAATGACTCTATGAAATATTGCAAACCTTTGTAATTCGATTAAACTTTATTCAATGCACATGTTTAAAAATCTTTGAAAAACTATTTTTTAACCCTCGAAAGAGGGGGAATAGTTAATTTCGCGGAGTATTAGATTTCATTACTTGCAGGACAGCACTACGAAATGTCAAATTTACAACTTTGCCTGCACGATGACTGAAAATAAGTTGATCGTTTCAATGCATATTAGCTGTAGTCCGAATCTATTAATTTAAAGCATTTTACAGTATTTTAATCCTATTTAAAATCAACAATAGACCAAAAGAGATGGTCTTATACTATATAAGGGGCAGAAAAATATTCTTCTGATACCTCAGGTACAACTTCAGTATTTGGCTATTTATTTGAAATCCTAGACTAGGAACGTGTATTCATGAACTTTTCAAGGATGAATCATCTATGCATTGTTGAGATATGTTCACACGTAAGCTAGTATTGTGTTATGCAGCTTTACAAAATTAAACTATTGAATATAATGTAATTTAATCAAAACAGTTGTCATTAAAAATTAGTTTCATTCACTTTAGAAAGATTCTAAAAGCACATTATGTTCAAAAATTATAAATTGAATGCAAAGTTATCCAAACTAAATTCAACCACACGTATATTAATAGAACATCATCCCGTTATCCTAAGCGGTGTTCTAGAACAGTGGTTCCCAAACTGTGGTACGCGTACCCCTGGGGGTACGTGATGGACCGGTTAGATGTACGCCATAATAATATTGATAGTGGAGGAAAACATAAGAAAAAAGAGTTTAAATAAAAACACAAAAAATAGGATTTAGAGTTATTAGATTCATTTGAATTGATTATTGAACCAGGTTTCACGTGTGTCTGGAAGGGGTTACTAATGAGGAACTTGCACGTTTTTTGTTTATATTTTTATAATATAGAAAATGAAAAATATGATGGAAAGTATCTTACTTTTTTACTTTTATGGCCCGAAAAGGTAAAAAAAAAAAAAAATTTGAAGTTCGCACTGTTTACTTCATTTCAAAAACGCTAGTTTTCCTACGCCGCTTCTTGTGACGTCACTGTGCCCCATGATGGTCTGTTTACTTTGATAGCAAACTTGAAATACCAAGAAATTTTTTTAAAAATTGATTATTTAAAAATTAAAAGAGCAAGCAATATGAAATCTCAACGCGCTAGACAAACGTAAACTTTACATCATGGTGCACAATGACGTCACGTAGCGTTTTGAGGTCATGTGCTTTTAACGTACTTTTCGGTAGTTTAAAACTTGAAATTTTAATTAATTAAGTCCATTTGATGGGTTTTAAATGTTGTTTTTGAACATATATTAATAAAACACATAAATGAGCATTTTACTGACTGGTGCAAGTTCCTCATTGCCTCACTGGACCTACTTAATACCAATTTGAGCACGAACTCACGACAATTGTTCTCTACACCATTACCCACAATCCGCTGAGTTCATGGCTAGGTATCCAAGGCATCTGACGGATTTGTAATAAGCATGCTGTTACAAATTGCGGTTTCATCAAAATGGACCCTGACTTCACCGCCCCCCTCTCCCCGACTTGTATATCCTCGGGTTCAGCATTAACAATGACTTCCATGCCAAAATCCCTTAAATTTATAGAAGTAGGTACTGAGACCTCAAATGGATTAACCACCATGTAATTGTGGTGGTATACATCTAGCAATAGAAACATCGTAAAAATATATAGCATAGTATGTTGGATTTTTTTTCCAATATGGAACCCTCCTTTATAGATACTGACTTCCTACATTTTTATTCTTGCATTTAAAAATATAGCCATCCGTCTTATGTATGAATTTTGCAACCTCATTTCACGTTCACACAGGCTACAGATCTTCTCACTAACGAAAATATTATGTTTCATTAGAAATGAAATCACACTATCATTGCTAGTAAAACTTTAGTTGTATGGATTGAGTTCCTTTAATTCTTCGATCATCAAATGCATTTTAGGGAAAAAAATTTTTTTTTTAAATTTTTTTTACCTATTCTAAAAAATTTTACCCTTTGTTTTTTAAAATCTTTTACGTATGAAAATATATTGAAAATGATGGACGATGGAAAGTTTTAGAGCCAAAATTGAAATTAGTTGTAAATTTTAAAATAAAAATTAAAGTCTATTAATGTCATTAGGTCAATTAGATTCGTTTGATATTGCTTAGTTAACCGATTATTATATTGCATACTCAAGGTATAAAATCTTATGCAAATGCGATTGATTATTTCAGGGTTATATTAAGTAATTTTATTAATAGTATTCTATGATTTTATTGCTTCTTGAAAAGCTTTTTTTGGAAGCGAATTTTGCGAGAAAAAGAGAAACAGAAGCACGTTAAATAATGATCTCGCTTTATTATTTTTGTTAAGCAGGATTTACCCACAGCTCATTATGTAAGTATTTATATACATATTACTATTAATCGTATTATAGATAAAAAGTCTGTCTTCATGATTTGATACACTTCCTATTGAAATACTGACTTATGATAAACATACACACAAATGACTTTTGAAAGCTTTGCAGTTTCACATCTGTAACAAGTTTGGTATAATCAAAAACAGTATCATGATATTAAAATACGTTTTAGGAATTGATGCGTCAGTGGCCAAAATTTTATTATCTTTCCATCCACTATCTACCTTTTACGTACAATCTGCGATAGTGTTAAGATAAAGTAAAATAGTTTCAATTTCTGCAGAGCTGTATCAAAATATTTAAAATGCATAAAGGACCTCTACTTTCCATAGATTTTCTATTAGCTATTTGCTATGAATAATCAACTTAAAAGACGTACTACTTGACACAGAGATAACAGCGTTTGCTTACAAGACATATCAATCTGAAGAGTAAATATTAAAAGTTCTTACTATTGATGAGAACAATAAACCTCCCCCTGAAGAAAGAGAGGGTGTTACATGAACCATGATAGCTGACCGTGGTAAATGTGAAACATTTTTTCTACACTGTACTGTACAATCGGTTTCTAAGAAGAAAACTTCATATCCCGTTTGATTGTACAGTACAAAGTCCCAAATCCAGAATCCTCAGAACATCGGCCATTCCGGATAATGGATTATTTGCATTTTTTGTCAAACAAATCTTAATCCAATCCCCCCTCCCCCCACTCCCGCTCTAATTTTGTGTTTGTAATAGTAAAATAACAGATATGAGCCGTTATTTTTGAAAGTGGTATAAGTCCATTTTTCATACATCGATATATTTAAGGGTTAATTTAAAAATATTGTCAAACGTTACTCAAGTTCGGTTAATGTTTTTAACACTATAAACCTGTTAAATTTTTTCATGCAATAATAATTATTAAAATTGTTAAAGGAATTAAACTAATTTTTTTTTAAAAAGTGGATTTATACCACTTTCAAAAATAACGGCTCATATGTAAATAGGAATAATTTAAAAAAAGGATAAACCTATTTAATACAATGCAACAACTTTGACAACATCAAATCGTCTAATATATTTTTCTGTTTGGTATTTACTCTGAACATGTCCGTTATTTTAAGTTGTTTCATCAATTAGGTCCAGGTTTAACTTGTTCTTTAAAACTTGTCGGAAAGATGTAAAAAAATGAGGAAAATAAAAAACACAGATAAGCAAAAGTCCGGATTTTGGACTATTCCGCATTTCGGATGTCCGATTAAAAGAGAGGGGGTCGCCTGAATCATATCACCTGGTCGTAATAAAGGTGAAACGTTTTGTGTACCGTACTGTGCAATATGTTTCTAAGAATAAAACGTATAAATTTTTCAATATACACTCTATAACAAAAAAATCGACGCACCAAGAAGGAGTAGTCCGATCTAGACAAAAATTGGTGGAAAGGAAAATTATGTACAGAATAGAAAAGGATTAAAATTTCAGAACAACTGAATGATTTATTTCAGAGTTACAGTAACGAGCTCAATAAGGTGTTGACCCGCCTCTAGCCTGGATACAAGCTGCCACACGGCGTGGCATAGACCGATAAAGCTCCCGGACGGTCTTCTGCGGTATTTCTTGTCAAATTTGCTCCAATTGTCGGACTACGTCATCAACATTCCCTACCGGATGCAGTCGCCTTACCATCATATCCCAGACATGCTCGATGGGAGAGAGATCTGGTGATCTTGCTGGCCAAGGAAGTGTTTGACAAGCTTGAATACAGTTCATAGCAACACGTGCAGTATGTGGTCTGGCATTGTCTTGCTGAAAAATAAGCCCAGGGCACTGCGAAAGGAACGGTAGCCAAACAGGTCTCAGAATGTCGTCAACGTACCGCTGTGCAGTAATTGTACCTCTAATTACAACCAAAGGGGTCCGGCTATCAAGGGAAATGGCACCCCAGACCATAACTCCTTGTTGAGAGCCCGTGTGGCGTGCAATAGTGAAAGCAGGATCGGCACGCTGCCCTGGGTGTCTCCAGAAACGTCTTCGATGATCGTCCGGACACAGTTGGAAGCGGGATTCGTCGCTACAGACTATATGTCCCCAGTCAGCATCATTCCAGCCTGATTGAGACAAGCACCACTGTAATCTGGCTCGACAGTGTGCAGGCGTGAGTGGCAGGTGGCGTAACGGTCGGTACGAGCGTAGATTTTGCTCTCTCAGCCGTCTGTGAATGGTCATGGTGGACACTCGTGTGTGCGTCGCACGACTGATGGTTGATAGCGATGAATCAGGCGCTGTGACAGCTGATCTGACAATCACTCTGTCCTCCCCATCTGTTGTGGCCCTACGTCGACCGCTACCATCATGAAATCTGGCATTGTCCACCCACTCTTGCCAGCATCTTCTAATCGCCGCATCGCTTCGACTCACATGACGAGCGATTCTCCGATTTGCCCAACCTGCCTCTTTCAATCCAATGATACGACCTCTTTCAAACTCTGAAAGTTGCTCGTAATGAGCTCAAATCCTGCGGCGAGGCATTTTTTCAGTCGTTGAAAGGTATCATAAATCACAATGCAGCAGAAATTTTTAACATCGGTTCAAGAACAACTCCTTATATACATCTGCTGGATGCGCAGTTCCGATGCGCTGGATATCGCACTATTCATTCATTGGACACCAAATTTTAATCATTTGCATATTTGGTCGAAACATTTTTGCATGCTAAATTTCAAAGCAATCGGATGATTCCTTCTTGGTGCGTCAATTTTTTTGTTAATAGAGTGTAATACATAAAAAAGCTATACACGTGTGCACAGAAAATGAGATCAATTTATGGGATATAGATTAACCATTGACGATAGGGCTTGAAAGAGCTCAACTTTCTACTGCGATTTTAATAGTCCGTAAATTTCTGTTTATTCTCGGATGTTATCTATCTGATTCGCAGTGTCGATGCGTTAGAAGCACATCTCCGATTACATATTCGTCGGCATTGCTTCACCTTGTGTTTTTACAGAATTTCCGTATTGACACGCACTCGAAAATTATGTAAACGATCAATTATATCAGTCGCCGGAAAAATGTACCAAGCCAAGGGCGTTGTATAACGCAGTCTAGAGGTCAAGGTCAGGGTCAAGAAGCTACGCGCGTAAGAAATAAGAGAATTTCAGATCATATTTACATCCGTCTGAAAATCACGTGATCTTCCTCACTATCGTCTTTGGGAAACGTTTATGTTTAACAGGGAAATTTGACTGAAATTCTTAGATTACAAGCTGGTGTTCGATGTATTTCTTGACCTAATTACATAGTGCATAAAACGCAAGGGCCAGGGGATGAAAGCGGCGGCGAAGATCAAACTAATTCTATTTTTTGTCTTATCAGATGATACACATCTTAATGGAAGTTTAAATTTAAAGTGTACAGAATATCTTTGTTCGTTAAAAGACATATCGCTCAACAAACGATAACCTTCATTCAAAATTTGTTTAAATGACATTAAAAACATTAAACAAATTTGGAAGTATTAGTTCAACGAACTTATTAAGCATTTTAAATTAGCTTACTAAATTGCATTATCCTGCCTAGATTTATGTAGATTATATAATGATTATTTCACATATCTTTTTTTTTAATCTCTGCTACGCTGTAAACTGTTTCAATATATCCACTTATAAATTATTTCGGAAGAAAATTGTGATAAGTTCTAACTAAATGTAAAAAGCAAAAAACAGCTAGATTTATTTGAGAAACATTTTTTATTTTAAAACATACTATTTACAGATTTTGTGCGTGTAGAACTGTCCAAGTATGACTTCATAGGACCATACAATGTCCATGTTTATAAAATACATTGATGATATAGTTCTGACAAAAATAATTTTCAATAAAAATATTATATGACATATGGTCCAAAAATACATTTTATCCTTATGACACTTAGATTGACAAATGGCACCACTACTTTCTGATAGCACAATTTCACAACTCTTTGATCTTTGCTAAATGTTTAAAGACATAGGTTCCCCTTCGTTACGAGATTTCCGTGTAGCATAAGTTTTTTGTTTTCCCCTACAACACACATAATGACTAACCAAACTCACACCTATTGGTTGATTGAATCCAAGGAAGCATTCTATTGGTCAAGAACTTCGGAACCGGTTTGAAACCAGACAGGGAAACTACAGGTCGCGAGGTGAAAAATTGTGTGTGATATTCTCAGGCGCTTGAATAAACAAAACAAAGTAATCAATTTCAGTCAAAAATCTTTTATAATCGAAACTCACTTTATCACCTTTTTAACCCACTACTACCGTTTCAGCATTTATAGATATTTCAGGAAAATCAATAGAAAATGTACATATAGAAGTTCTGTAAACAACATTAATGTAATAAATTTAATAACATTGTGGTGAACAGCACAAAATTATAAATGTAATATTGCGGTGACTGGAATATCAAAGGATCAAATTTTGGTAGAAGGATGCAGTCTAGTTATTAAAAGGTTAACATATCTGTTAATTATGCTTTTCTTAGTTTTGTAACTGTTCTCTTTTTTAATAAATAAATCAGTTTTTAAAAACTTCATGCTTTCTCGCAATCTTACTTGGTGGCAATGAAGGACACCCAAGAATTCTTTAAAATATTGAACTGTATTAAGTATTTTTATGTTAAAATTGAGAATTATTTCATAGTAATTCAGTTTTTCATAGAAATAAATTTTTTTTCCAACAATGAATTTTATTCACATGTTATCTGTGTGTATTTTATATGCTTTATTTCATACATCCTAGAAACAATTATGATTAAACATAGTTACTCATAATTATGCTTATGAATAAACGAATAAGATATATTGTGCTAGTTTGCATTCGTATAATTTTGAAAACCTTAAATCTAAATATAACGTAATGCACTGCCAAATGTATATTAATGATTTATTAACCGACTACAAATTTATTGTCGTGAAATAATAAAAAAAAAACGGTGTTTTCCCACTTAAATTTGTAAATCACAGCGCATTTTGTTTGTGTAAAAGCATAATGACTTAAATTAAATTTTGCAAATTAGCGAAATAATTAATAATTTCATTTTCTGTTTCTGTAAATTATCTGTCTAACTCATTCAAATTAAATTCAGATTATTTATAGCAATATGATAAACTCGCAGGAAATTGAATTACAATATTTGTTGAGTTGATCTTACTAATAATTAACTTTTATAAGCAGTGAGAGAGCATAAAACAAGTTTATATTATGTACTTGTATTCTAGTTGATATAAATGCTGTCCTATAAATTTTATCTATTAACCGCGTTTGAAATAGTGTTACTATTTAAAAAAAGTTTTTATTTGTGTATTTTATAGGGTAGTTTCATGCAACACTCATTAGTTCTAGTATAAAAAAAAAGCTTTTCAACTATTTAGAGTTGGTATTTGTGATGAATATTTATTACTTCTCAAACTGAAATTTATGTTTATGCACAAATGAAAACATATACTCTTTTTATCATAACACATCGGTTCCATCAACTTAACCTTTTGCTTACAAAACTTCTTCTACTTACTGATCACTCTCATCTGAATTTTTTCAAATAGCGCATGCTAACAATAAGTTTATCATAATTAATTTCCTATTGTAAAAATAACATAAATAAGTAAATAATTTTATTAATTTATGAATTATTTCAGAAGATTTATATTTTCTTTGCCTTGAAAGCAAAATTTAAGTTAAAAAGTAAATTTCAAAATTACAATATTACGATGTTGGAATTTATCTTTGACGCAAATAACTAAATTGGGGATCATAACTAAGGTTATCAACGAATATAAATTGAGTTTTGCAACGCAACACTAATAAAGTTGATATAAATGCTTGTTGCTAAAGTTGGTATAATGCAACCTATACAAGCAATGCTGTACTTTGAAAGCCAATTATTCATCATGAAGTACACAAACTTTAAAACACACGAAAGAAGAGATATCAGAAGTTTTTCGCAGCAATTTCAAAAACGCATTGAAAATCGTTTTAATTTTTCAATTTAGTAATCACAAATTGAAAACTTTCCTTCTAACACACATAAATGTTACAATACAGATATAATTATTGAAATCGAGTTATTTTAATGAAAAGATACATTTTGTGACCTTTTTACAAACATTTAATGCTCAACATTATCATTAACGTCGCCTTGATACAGTATAAATATCCCATTTAAGTATAGCATTCAAATACATCTCAAAGAGAAAAACATTAAACAATTGTGTTAATTTAACATTGCAGTTAGCACGTTTCTGAAATTTCTGTTTTAAAGAATTTCGGTTCTTTCGTGAATTGAAGTAAAGGTGTAGATTTCCACAGCTATGTTCTTTACAAATCTTGTCTTTGAAAGTCATCTTTAAACCTGTCTTGCAGGACATTAGATCACTTCGTCATTTCTGGAATAAATGCAAAATTATTAAAATTGTTAAAAACATGAAATTTTATAGTTGTTTATAATCATATGTGAGGATGAAAGGTTGTTCAAACCTAACTACTTATTTGTACACTTTTCGTAATTTTATAAAATTGAAAATTAAAGAACTGCAGTTCATGAATATCGACATGAAATCGAGTTCTTATTACTTAGATAAATAGCATTGCTTGCTTTATTCTACCAAATGCTTTGCATGACATCAAAATTCTACGAAATAAGTTCTATTGAGTTATTGAGTACTGTGTGGTTCGACTAAAAAAGCAAAAATATGAGTCTACAACTATGTCTGACAAACATTGATTATAAGTGACTGTACTGTCCTAAGTACACAAAGTGGTTCCTGAAAAGAAACTCTGGCGATAACAATCTACAATCGCGTCTAGAGATCGGACACTGACAAGTTGAGGACGTTCTTGGCGCTTGCCAAGCACATGAAAAGTTACGCCAATTAAAGAATGGCGCCAACATCTGTCACCGCAGGAACAAGTACTTCACAGTTGGGAGGGCTGTAATTAATTTCCGAAGAGTCCATTTTCATTTTGTTTGAAAGCATTGCAAAGTATCCCCTTTGAATAGTATTCGAAGATACCCCCTGTTGCGTTTTGGATCTTGTTATGTTACATGATGACATAATGTTATGTTACATGACACTTATTACATAAGTAAGCTTTAAAAATTGCGAATTCAAACGAAACGGTAAAACCTTTACAATAAGAACACAGGAAGACAAAAACCTCTAGTTTTTTGCTAAATAGGGTTATAATGTAACAAATATTTTATTTTGTTTAACATGTAAAAGCGTTTTTTCTCTATTATTTCAGTGGTCCCAATTTCTCAGTAGAATAGAGCAACCTTAATAACTGGGGATGTTCACACTCAGACAATCGTATAAATCAAAACCATTCACTGTTCTTTCTTTTCTGCAAAGACAATACAATCCTTTTTAGTCTTAATTTAAAAAAAAGGAGCCCAAAGAGCACCTGCGCTCAGTTCTAGCAACTCTGTGGGATGATCAAAACGCTGCCTCAGAACTTAATGAGTCTTTTATAAAATCTGGAAAATGAGATGAAAATAATAGATCACGCGAAAGGATCAACTGCGAATACTGTCTCGACTGGATGATAGCCTCAATATGAAGTATGGCGTGAGGAAAGAGTATATAATGAAGATGCCCATTGCGCATGACAAAATACCATTAACCAATTATAGTAGGCGAATATTTGTGGCGGAAAGGTCACTCATTTACAGTCACTATTAGACCTTTAGCAGTGGAAGTCAAGATCGTGAAAATAGTAAAAGACTCTTAAAGGAATTTGTTTTTATTAAAATTGCTTCTGGTTTCATCGATTATTATTATTTATTTTTGTCCCCGAATTTTAAAATTTGTTTTGTACGAGGATGCCCGGATTCTTGGTGTACCATGAACGTTATACTACTTGTCCTGAAATGAGTTAAAAGATAAACCTCGCCTCATTTTCTCTCTAACTGTAGAGATAATACAATAAACTGAAATAATACATATGAGACAATACAAAAATTATACGAGACAGTTTGATACCTTACTCGTATATCTGAGAAGCACTTTGAAGAAATCTGGATTGGAAGAATTTCTTTCGTCTTTTAACTGCGTGCCCTTTTCACATTTTTTACTTTTACAAACTGCCGTTTCATCAAAACTGGAAGCCTTTCGTCTGGAGAACCATTACAAGGAAGTTATATATAATGTTCCTTTGCTTTCATAAACTTTGTCCTGAAATCAATGAGTAATAAATTAAGAATTCCAAACATAGGTATTAGCATTAAAATGTAATTATAAAGAACCAAACCGAATTTATTACTATTTTGTATCAATTGAAGACTGATTAGAATTTTCTATGATCAAATATCATAAACGGTATATATATCAACTATATCAAATAATTCTATCATTAAATATATTGTATATCAAATATCACAAATCATTTTTGAATATCATAAACATATAAGCTACGGCATCAAAATTTTTTTTTCTAATCAAATGCTTAATTAATAAAAAAGTAAGTGAATAAAACATACAATCTTATAATACTGTCTAACCTTAAAATAGCGTTTGGTATTTGGAGGCATTTGTAACTAAATCGGATTGAAGAAATGGAATAAAATTTGGTATTGCGACTTTAGAAGATAATGGGAGATGTATTTAATGAAATTTTTTTTAATGTACCTACTGTATCTATTCTTTTTAGTTTCTACCCAATTCTTATTGTTATCTCATATCCCAATTATTGTCAAATTGTAGAAAGCTAACATACCACCAAACGGCGTAGTGACTTTTCAACGGAACTCTTTCCGCCATTACTGTTCAGTTGTGAGTCAGCCATGAATGTGTTCAGTTGCAATCTTTGAGCACTTTACGTTTTCTTCTAAATTCTCTTTGTACTTGATTTCTTTTACATTTTAAATATAAATTCATTAATAAGTGTTTTTCCCCTCGTGCTCTTTTTTGTCTTGTAGGAACAATACTGCCACAAAATTGCTGTCTTTTCCTCAGTTTTTTTCCTAAAATATTTTATATTTTTTTGTTTATTTTTATAAACTACACCATGTATAAGAAATACTAATCAAGATGTGGAGGTAGAGATTTTCTCTAGAACTCAGACATTCATTTCTACATTATTTATTTATAAAACTAAAGTCTAAAATATCTATTTACTTAAAATGTACATCGTCGGACAAGAAATTTCAAAAACTAAATATGTATTGAAATTTTGTGGCTGAAGAAATTAAATTACAAGCTTTAAAAAAATAAAGTATTCAGTCACAAAAATTGCATTTATTTTTAGATACTTCAGATCACATTCATTACCGTTATATAACCATTGTGCTGATTCTTCCACTAAAGTTGCTTCTTTTTAAGAATCAACTTTAGAGAATGCAGAAATTCGTAAAACAATAGTGAAAGGCTCAATAAATATTTCATATCAATGGAATAAACTTAAAAAAAAAAACAGCGGTGGATTCAGAGTATGATAGTGACTCTTTGTCTAAACCCCTATTATCGTTTTGCACACTATTATACATTTATTAATTACAAAATTTATTACATTTGTTAATACACTAGTATAAATGGCCTGTCATACGACAGGTGCATATAACAACATTTATTTATTTAGGTCAAACTTAATTAAAAAAAAAACCCTGACGGTACATGATCACTAGCTGTGTATAAACATTTTTTCATCACTTTTTTGTCAACTTGCCTTGCTTTCGCATGGTGGTTTTTGAGAAAAAAAGGTAAAACAATATTATTAGTAAACTTAATTTTTGATCAACACTGGTAAAACAATGAGCTGTGTACGGCAATCGTTTTGTACTCAATATTATTTCTACGGCGATTTCGAATATGACAATTTTTGATGTTTCGTATCGCGTTTCGCTCGTGACATCACACAACCAATCAAAACAATTAGAAACTCGGCCTACACATGACGTCTCAGAACCAATCAAAACTTTAATAGTCACGGAAACACAACAAAATCTAGAATGTTATATAATAAAATTATAAAATGTTTTGTATGTCAGTAAAGATCAATTGTTCAGTAGAGCTCTCCTAAATGAAGCATTGTTACCATAATTTACAAAAATTTTGTAAATATGAAAGACGACTCATTTAAAAAAAATACTTTGACTGCATTTCAATCAAATTAACTTTACCCACTTTCAAAACTCTTCCGTTTGTTTATACCTATACATATCTCCTACGGTAATCCAGTTTTCACTCCTACCAAATCACCAATATTCAGTCGCAATTTTCACTGCTATCGAATCTTATTATTAAGTGATATCCAAAGACATCACTTAATTCTTAGTCGCAGTAGGACTATCGGGCTTAAACTGCTCATCGGAGTCGTCAGTTCATATCACTACTAACGAATCATAGAATCACCCTTCCAGCAATTACTATTATTTTGATGATAAAACTATGATTCACAAAAATATCGGTGACTGAGCAGCAGTTATGTGGTTCGCTTAACATCTTTAACGCAACCAAAAATTCTTCTTTCATTATAGCGACTGTTTAGTATGGTTCATTACACTAACTTGACAACTGATGACACACACACACACATACACATACACATACACACATACACACACACACACCTAGGGATGCGATTGGAATCTCCGGCGTGGATCGGAGGATGCGCGGGCGCCCGCATGCGCAGGAGAGAGCAGAGACTCTTATAAAGAGCACCGTCCAATTGACGCTGCAGTGCGTGTGAGAACAGGATGGCTTTCACATTGCAAAATTCGATGATTGAGGAGCAGCGAGGCGTTATCCGATTTCTGACAGTGGAAGACGTTAAACCGGCCGTTATTCATTGCCGGATGGTGACCGTATACGGGGAAGACTGTGTGTCCGACAAGTCAGTGAGAACATGGAGTACCCGTTTTGTGCAGGCCGTGAGAGTTTAGTTGATGAACCGAGACCAGGCCAGGCAAACACAGTCATCACGGCCGATCTCATAGACAAGGTGGACTACCTAGTGATAAATGATCGGCGTGTCACATTGCGAATGTTGGCGGTGAAGGTGGATGTCAGCGTTGGAACAGTGTGGACAATTCTTCACGACAGGCTGCGTTATCGGAAATTGTGCTTGCAGTGGGTTCCGAAGCAGATCACCGACCAGCAAAAGGAACTGCGTATGGGGCTAGCACTTCAACATCTGTTTCGGTATCATGAAGACCCCGCTTTACTGGAGCGGATTGTCACAGGTGATGAGAGCTGGTGCCATCACTACGAGCCAGAGACAAAGCGGGACAGCATGCATTGGAAGAATACGTCGTCACCTCACCCTGAAAAGTTCAAAGCCGTGGCGTCAGCAGGGAAGGTGTTTGCTCACAGTCTTTTTCGACGTCCAAGGTCCGCGTTTGAATTCCTCGAGCACAGAAGAACCATTAACTCCAATGTGTACTATGAGACACTCCGAAACCTACGCATGTCCATCAAGAACAATAGACCGGGGCTGCTCACGGACGGTGTGGTTCTGCTCCATGATAACGCGTATCCACACGTCTCCAGGGTCACACACGCGGAACTAGCCAAGTTCAAGTGGGAGCAGCTTGACCATCCGCCTTAAGCCCGGACATGTCGTCCTGCGATTTCCATGTGTTTGGTCCCCTGAAAAAACATCTGTAAGGGAAGCGCTTCAACTCGGACGACAATCTCAAGGATGCTGTGAAGGACTGGGTCTCGTCACGGCCACAGGAAACAAGGACTCCTTCTGCTCTTAAATCAATGGGATCGTTGTGCTCAGGCCTATGGTGTATACTTTGAATAAAGTCTTCATTTATACCCACAGTGTCGTTTCGTACCTTTTCATTTGAACAACCCTTGTACACACACACACACACGCACACGCACACGCGCACGCGCACACGCACACGCACACATATATTTATACAAACAAACAACTTTCACCAAGAATGTATGGTCGGAATTAAAACGCAAAGGTGCTAGAGTGTGCCGAAGGTGAGAGACATAAACTCACAAATAGAGAATAAATGACAAAGGCAAGTTTAATGACATGTGATTACAATAAGTGTTCGAAACAGTGATCGGCAGCGGCTATGCATGACGGCCAAGAAAGGATTGGCCAACTTTCTGAAAAACGCCAGGCATTTCGCGTACTTCCCCTACAGCGGCCGAAATTCTGGCGACGAGATCTTCTACAGATTCAACGGGGGTCTTATACACAAGAGCCTACAGCTGTACCCACAAAAAATAAATACATGAAAGATCTGGCGAGCTTGGTGGCCAATCTACAGGACCACCTCGCCCAATCCATTGGTTCGGAAAAGTTAAATCCAGATAGTTTCGCACCTCTTGTGCATAATGGGCTGGTGCTCCATCTTGCTGGAACCACATTACATTCTGGATGTGTATGGGAACGTCTTTTAACATGTCTGGCAACACCTGCTGCAGAAACGTGAGATATTTTTTCCCGTTAAGGAGTTCTGGCAGAAAATAAGGTCCGAGTAGGGGGACTCTGATTATTCCTGCCGAAGCATTGATAGAAAAGCGCCGCTGACGAGCATGTGAATAAGTGACATATGGATTTACATCCGCCCAAAGATGTTGATTGTGGGTGTTAAATGCACCTTCACGTGTAAATGTAAATTCATCCGTGAAAAGCACAGTTGCCACAAAATCTGGATTTATTGTGCTCTTCTGCAGAAACCAGCGAGTGAATTTCACACTACGAGGATAATCGTTTTAAGTCAGTTCCTGAACTCGTTGAACATGGTAAGGATGCAAGCGTTCAGCCTTCATTACAAGACATGTCGTGGATTGTGATACATGTAACAGCCTAGCCACTGCTCGTGTACTTGTACTTGGCTGATCAGCCACCATATCCAGAGTGGCTTCTTCCACGACTGACGTTCTGTCCGCCTTTGTACGACCTGCATCCAATCGGGAAACGAGTAAGGATAACGTCTCGCACAGCTGTTGATGCAAGCGCTCAAATGTTTTACGGTCGGGCAACCGCCTGTTAGAAAACCTCTCTCCGCACAATTGTTGAGCATCTGAGCCATTTCCATTTGCAAGTCCGTAGATAAAATGCATATCAGCATTTTCCTTATTACTGAAGGGCAAAATCTTCCGATATGTTACTACAGCGAATGACAGTTGCACACTGGGATCAGTGGCTTTTATGCATTGATCTAGGTTAAAATTTGCATACGATTTATTATTTTCCCCCATCACATTTGCACATTTATCATCATTTATCATCACACACATCACATTTATCACATTTGCATGCAATTAGTGTTATTCTTCTACCTATAACTCGCAATAAGAATGGAGCTTTAACATTTGCAAGGATCAAGTTTTCAAATGCGCCTGCACCTATGTGTTTTGTTTCCGACCATGCATTCTTTGATCAAATTTTCTTGTTTGGATGTACTAGCGCTTGAACCGTCATTGTATTGGGCTGTCAGCTGACCGACTGTCTCAAGCCGATTTTGCTTTACCAAGCGGGACAGTCTGCGACGACCTTTTTCTTTGACGACGCGTGGACGACCGACACCTTGGCGTCTACTGTTGTTGTCACCGTCATTTATCCACTTTGCATCAATACTAACAACGGCAGATCGTGAACAACCTACCAGTCGGGCAGTTTCGATGATACTCTTTCCGAATCTTCGGGCCATTACGATCTGCTTTCTATCAAATTCGCTTAGATCAGTAGCCTCTCCCATCACTCGCAAAAGTAAGTGCAAGAATGATTACTTATGTTCTCCAGAAGCAGTAAAATACCATTTTCACTTAATAAATTGTCCTCCACTTCATCCAGACGAGTTTTGGCTGATCAGTACATGCATATAATAATATGTGTGTTTATGCTCTATTCAAATCAACACCATTTAATCAATACATACCAAATTTGGTACACTTATACTTTAGAACACTGCGGAAAACTAAGGCTATTATTTCCCGGTCTTCAGACCAATCTGCAGTCATGAAAATTGGCACACAGGTAGTCCTAAAAGTGCCCCTCGAAGCCCCAATTTTAAAATATAAAGCTTGGTTTCTGCAATAAATGGACATGGACGAAGAACCAAGTTCTACAGGGATTGTGTATTTGAGTTAACACAGGGAAATGTCATGGTTCTATTTTAGGTGCCGCGGTCTTATTTGAAACCCAAGCAACGCCAGGTTATTCAGCTAGTCGCATATAAAATCATAATAATTATAAAAAATCAGCCTTTGGCACTAACTGTCTTTTAGATTTCCCCTTTTTTTGGACACAGATTCTATCGTAAGAAAGTTCGACAGGGAAATGTGATGCACATTCATAATAGCATAGATTGCTCACTATAAACACGATATTTAGATCAACTGTAATTATCCATTAGAAAATTATTGCTACAATTTGCTTCAAACGAACGAAGTCAGTATATTTTTCAAACAATTTGCTAGAAAACTTTTTCAATGAAGAATATTCGCCATATGCTTATAAAATGTAATCAATTTACCAACTTGTTTTCAACATTTCTGTGAATATCATACAAAGATTTATTATTCTCTCCACAACATTCATGCATCACAAAAGATTTAGGATAATCCTAGGTAATAATGCGATTTTGAAAAGTTCTGATGACATTTTTATTTCTGAATAGCTTGCGTCAAAACAAAATTAACTTTTTTCAGAGATTCAATTTCTGAGGAATGCAAATTTTTCAGTTATCTCTCGTTCTTGTATCAAATATAATATTTTTATAAATAATACCAAGCATTTACAGTACAAACATTTTAAAAAGTAATTAATTTGCTAGTGTAAATAGCTATTTCTACAGTAATTTATATACATATTCTATTCATGATTGATAGCATTAATAAATATTAGAAAATAAAAACTTTTATACCAAAAAATTACTTTTTTGAATAGCAACTTTTATATTTGGAATTTTGAACAGTTCATTGGTTTCAATTGTAAGTACATTTGAGTAATATAGTTTACTAAGCAACAAATTACATGTTTTATCATTGCAGATTTTCAATGCAAATTAACTAGTTAGGAGTGGCTTTAAATAGTATATAATAAAATATAAAAGAGTAGCATAACATTAAAGATGTATTTATTTCTATAGCTTAATTAAAGCATTTTCATTAATCTATAAAAATATATGACATCTACTTTTTAGTGATTTAATAGCAGAACTATTGATAAAATAGAATAGAGCTGTGCACTAAAATCGTTTTGAGGTAATTCTCAATCTTTATATTTAAAAGGATCTAATCCATCATCACAATGACACAACTACTTATTAAAAAGCTGTTAATAAAAGGCAATTTCGGAGAACACCACCTGTTTGTCTGAAATTGCCATTTATTTCCTTTTAAGAAAAATTACATGTCAAGAAGAAAGATTATAACACAAGATAGATAAGAGAGGGATTAAAAAAATTTTTAAAATTATCTAACTACACTCTTCTAGTAGCATTTTAAAATACATCACAAACTTTTAAGTCAATCTAATACACAAGGTAAATTTTATAGATAGATTGAAATGAGAATGTTCACGTTTTAACTATCAAATCTTAACATGATGTTTATTCAGATAAGATTGGAACTAAATGTATATTGGCGGCAGATAACCTTTGACGGAGTACATATCTCGAAAGGTAATTAAACTCGTAGGGGGTAAGGGGCGACATTGCAAAATCATGTACGGTGGTGGCTACCGTGATAATGTTTTTGTTAACTCATAGCACTGCTATCGTTTCCACACCGCATGTCAACTCGTCCACAGAATCCACGCTGAAGATCCCCATTGCGTGAAACGCCTTGTTTACGTTCAACCTGCCTACTAATTTACCGAATTATATACTCATTCAAAACAACCTGGCTCAAAGGTGAACTCTCCAGAGTCGAAACTAAATACAATTTATGAAAGAATTTTTGTTCATATATTCTAGATTCAAAGTAAAAAAAAATGTTATATTCAGATAAACAAAGAAACTTTCCGAAGTTAATTAAACATGACATAGGAACCTTAATATGAATTTTCTTCCAAATGTTTCTCGAGATAGGGTTTTCGTTGTTGTCAAGTCTAGCCGGGGAAAACCAAGGAAACGCGGATGGGAAGTTTTGTACTCGTCGGTGATTGGTGAAAAATTAGCGTCGTGCACTCAGTTTCATATCTGGAACACAGAAAAATAACATAAGGAATCATATAAATATACATTTTACATCACTTATAGACATTTATTTTTATCTCCATTACGGAATTGTAAACTGAAACAGGCTTTTTGAAAGAAGGCTGATATATATTCACTTCACGTTTGGAATTGTGGGATCGTCAAAATAAAAATTAGTTATCAAAATTATAATCGATAAATACCGACCAATGTTGGCAAATCACTGTTGTTTAGTTTACATCTAAATAAAATTAAGGAAATGACTGCCCAAAATTCTTGATTTAATGATTTCATTCTAGAAAATTTAATGTTTGTCTCGTTTGTCAAAAAGTTCTTCATGTGGGTAGTTCGACAATTTCATCATCGGAAATGTTTGGTGACAAACGTATCTTTTTTGGTCTTCGTCTTTGTAGGTTAAAACGTATTGACATAAGTAAGTTTCCATTGATATAAGTTATTTCCTTAAATAATTCTTTAATGTAATAGCAACTTGCTTTTAATGTAAATCAGCTCATAATTTTGAGATTATTGTGCTAAAGAAGCGACAGTGTCTTCAGGGATCACGTTGCTTATTTTCAAAGAAAAAAATTTAAGAACAATATTAAAAATTTTGTGACCCTAAAATTTTAAGAAAGAAATCTAGTGAAACAATATGCGGCACAATTAATCAATGTAGTAGGGGGCTACCGCCCCTATTCGCTAACTCTCGCTAACCCCCGGAACTGCTTATGCAGTTCCTTTGGATCGCTTCGCGATCCGAGCTCGTTCGCTCGCTCATCGGACACTAAAATATTTTACTCTGTTTCACCTTAACTTGTCAGTATTGGGAAAGGCAGAAATGATGTTCATCCGCATGAAAAATAATTCCAACTTGATTTGGAATTTAAAATAAAGAAAATGCATATAAACGTGTAAAAATTGTCCTACAATGAAGGAGTGATTTTTGAACCTTTATAATCGGTTATTTATTTGTAAAAAGCATTTTTTTTTGACCGAAGCGAATGAATATATCCGAAACGGAATTCTAAACCGGTTTCCATGGTAACATTTCTGGCGAGCTAAATACGCTTTCCGGCCAAGTCTGCGCCATTTCGCTCTGCGTCTTTGCTAGCGTGTGTATTTACGTTCATATCTCTCTTGTGCTATTTTATTGGAGTGTGTTTGATACTCTGAACATGGCTGAAAAAGGAACGTCACCATCCAAGCTGTATACGCCATCAAAGCAAGGAAAATCAATTGGTAGTGGAGCTCGCAGGAACATATTGAATGTTTATTCTAGACTTCGAGAAGAAAACCATAGTGATTCCATTAACCAAATCGTCGGAAAGGTGTCTCAACTAACTGGTGTTTCCAAAAGAACTGTTTTTCGTTTGAAAAAAGAAAAGAAGACGACAAGTCCTTTGAGTACTCCAGGAAAAAAACGACCTTATGCCGTTGGAAAAAGAACAAGAATGATGAAATATGACAACTTTACTTTATCGTGCATCCGACGAAAAATTCATGATTGTTTTCGTCGAAATGAAATTCCTACATTGGACAAAGTTCTAAATGAAATTAACAATGATAAGGATATTTTTTCGACAAACATTAGCCGAAGTACACTGTACAGGATACTGAAAGATTTGGGATTTTCCTTTGAAAAGCGAAAAAGGCAGGCTATGCTTTTAGAAAGACACGACATAATTTTATGGCGAAGAAATTATTTACGAAAAATTAGAGAACTGAAGAATGAAAATGCTTCAATCTATTATTTAGATGAAACATGGGTGAATGAAGGACACTCACAAAGTCGAGTATGGCAAGACAAAAACATCAAAAGCACCAATGAAGCTTCCTCTTCAAGTTTGACAACAGGCTTGGCTGCACCAAAAGGAAAAGGAAGAAGACTCATCATTACCCATATCGGAAGTGATGAAGGATTTGTACCTGATGCGGCTGACATTTTTGTAGGAAAAAAATCCGGTGACTACCACGAAGAAATGGATGGTAACCATTTTGAGAAGTGGTTTGAAGATATCATGCCTAAATTGAAACGAAACAGCTTTGTAGTGATGGACAATGCCCCCTATCACTCGGTGAAGAAAGAAAAAATTCCGACGACATCTTGGAAAAAAAGTGCAATTCAAGAATGGCTATCGTTGAAAAACATTACGTGGAACCAGGACATGATCAAGATTGAACTGTTGAAAAAAGTTAGCGAAATCAAACATATGTTTGATAAATACAGAGTTGAAGAAATTGCCGAAAAATTTGGACATAAGGTTTTGAGACTTCCCCCGTATCACTGTGAGCTTAATCCCATTGAAATGATATGGAGTCAAGTAAAAGGACACGTTGCCAGGGAAAACAAGACTTTTAAACTGAACGATGTGAAGGATTTAGTCATCCAAGGGATTGAAAAGGTCTCTGTACAAAATTGGAAAAACTGCATAAACCATGTTACTGAAAAAGAGAAATACATGTGGGAAGTAGATGGACTTGTGGATGATATTTGGGAAAGTAAGAACTTGGTAATTTCTTTTAATAGTGAGTCTGATAGCGATTCGGAAATGTTAAGTGATGATGATGTGTAAATTCATGTGATGAATAAGTATATTATAATGTAAATAGATTTGTTATGATGTTTGCTATGTTTTACATATATTGATGATGTATAAATGCATGTGATGAATAAGTAAAACGTAAATATAGTTTTCTCATTGTAACTACTATTCATGAAAGAGATTGGTTTCTTCTGTACACTTTCTTGTAAACTATTTTAAATTATTCATAAAATTAATAATTTACTACTAATCAACCCGACACCGTTCCGCGAGTTTCAGAATATGTTTCACACATATAAGTTTTTTTTTTTTTAACTCTAATTTTTAAAATGGTTTCATTTTTTTTATTATTGTATGTGTATTCACTATATTTGTATTTTTTATATTCTATTTATTTATTGTGAATGTATTTTATATCCTCTATGTTATATGTATTTTTATTTGTTATTTACTTTCTTTAATATCAGAATAAATTTGATTTAATTTGGAGACTATATTTTGCTGTTAAGAAAAACACATATTTTAGCAGACGACGCACTCTCCCCTACCTTGTCCAACCAAATGTAAGACCAAAGGAGTAATTAAATTGGATTAATTTCCTTTAATAAAATTATTAAAATTGAAAAAAGAAGTATTAATCAAGGTGTTTAGCTTTCAGGTAAGTAAATTCAAAAAATGAATTTTATGGTTCATCACATCTTTAAATAGACTGTTTTTTTAAACAACATTTATTGTAAAAAAATTTTAAATATATATATTTTTAAATAACTAAAAATAATACTCATTTAGAAAAATCAAAACGCATTTATATTAACATAGAGTAGCTTTTTGTTTAATTAACAAATGTAATGCAAGAGCCATTAGAAATTAAAGATCTGTGAAACGTATAGAATTTCCACGTGCATTTTATCTCTCCTTGCCAAAAAGGGCGAATTTCCTCGCTTATAGCTGACTTCTTCTGACATTGTAACCCTAGTTTCTACGACAACGGCTGTGATGCGGTCAACGTAGCCTTTACTCTACTGACAAGTTAAGGTGAAACAGAGTATAGCTTTATCACTATCACAGAAAGAATAGCCTCATTAAGTGAATTAATTCACAGTACAAATATATATCGGGTAATATAGTATGTACAAACACGGTGACGAAAAAATCTAACCTATAATATTTACATGTTGCAAAGAGTAAGTAACTTTTGTCATTCTATGAGAGCAGTGAGCAAGCGGAAACATTTCTGATGTAAAATCATTCCTAATCTAACCTATAATACTCGGAAGCGTTCGTTTCGAACTGGGAATTCACCCTATTAACCATTCGTTGCTCGTCTTAGCCTGTCGGCAGTATTTCTGGCCGATCTTCGTTGAAATCTTTCATTCCCTAGCACCGTTGCTCTCCTCTACTCAAATTATATTCAACAGATCGCAAAAAACTCATTTGGAATAACGAATCTATATATATATAATTCTCTTACGTGGCACCCAAAAAAGACGTTATGTGTAATCGCGTTTTGGCAACACTGTACGATTGTTTGTTTATCGCGAAGTCTCGCTCATCGATTGAATTTATAGCGTTATTGGATGAAATTTTATTGAAAAAAAAAAGGAAATTTTAATGAGCTGTTGCAGTTAGTTTATAATAGAAAATCAAAGAAAGCGGAGGATCTTTTCAGGGCCATTTAAAAAACGGTCCTTTTCAGGGCCAACAATTATAGTTCAACAAGACGCTTGCACTACAACTTTCGGCAACAAACTCAATGAAAAAGTGTGGGTCGTTTGAGTGCTGGGAAAATGTACACACAAACAACATGCTGGGTATTCAATTTCCAAAGCAACGCTCACATTTCGAGTCAAAATTTGCACAAAGTTTTCATTTGAATTCTGATTTTAGAGATACTGTATATATTTTTTCTGTAATACAGCAAATTTAGATTTGAAAAACATTTTTTGGTAACATATTTTGTAAACAATCCCTTCTGCTAGGACACATGTCTTCATTGAGGCGAGCGAAGCGAGCATAGGTTCGCGCAGCGAAGCAATCCTCCGGGGGCTGGCGAGCGTTAGCGAGCAGGGGGCAGGCTCCCTAATGTTCCTATAATGCGTAAGCGAGTTGCTCAACAACACAGCGAAATATTAGACGCCAGGGTTGAGATTCGTAAACAAACTGACTGTTACCGAAGGAAAGAAAGAAATAAACACCGTTTTTCCGCCACGCATAAGCGTTTTATGTATATAGATATTTAAAAAGCACTGAATTAAAGAATTTATGGATAAAGTAAAAAATATAATATGTGAGATTTTTCAAGCCTATAACATTAAAAAAATTAAATTTAACAGAAAAAACCAAATACCATTGATTTGTAGGGAGAAAAACACAAAAAAAAGTAAAAAAATAATTAAAAAAACTTTAATTAGTAGACATTTAAAACAAAAATACCCGAAGGTATACAAAGTAATAGGTTATCAAACGAAAAACAATGAATTAAAATAATATAACTATGGGGGCTAAAATAAAATAAATACAATTTTAAATGAGTGCGAAAAAGTCATTGGGAAAAAATGTTAAAAACAAATCAAAGGTGTCAATCATTAGAAAAAGGCGGTTTCAGAACAATATGTAAAAATAAGAGGCCCCCTGCTATAATAAGCCCCTTTATTTTCAAGTTAAAATCATAAGAAAGACCTCGTTACCATAGCAACGTCAGTAAATGATATTATCTATATAAATAAGAATGGAGTGTTTGTTTGTACATTCAATATTTTCGACCCATTTCAAGTTTTCTATCCGTTTTGGACCCTTCTGATGCCGAATCCGCCTTTCTCGTTTGGTGTCTGTCTGTCTGTCTGTCTGTATGTTGTGCCCTATACACGTCCACGCGGTTTAAGATATTTTCATGGAAATTTGCATACAGTGAGTACTTATCTTGATTTAGTGAGTGGAATTTGTTGCGAAAGTCTGTCTGTCCGTCTTTCTGTTCTATGCTCGATTTTGTGTTTGTGTGTTTGTGCAGGCATCACATGAATTGTATTCCAGATATTTGATTGCACTGTATTTTATTTTATACATTATCTATTAATGTAGTGAATGCAATATTAAACATTTCTTTATTGTTATATTTAGATGAGTTTCATGCTAAAACACCTGAGTAAGTATACTTAAATCAACCATAATTTGGTAGTTTTGGAAAAATTGGAATGTCTATTGAATATTACGATTAATTCGATTGCTTTACCAGTACTGCTGAAGAAGTAATTATTCTTAAATTTTTTTTAAATTTTTTTTTATGGAATTTCATCTCTGATACGTCATTTATTTCGAGTCTTATTTTTATTCTTTGCGCAATGAAAACGATTTCCGAATATTTGGGACAGACGATATTTTTCAATGAAACTAGAATGAACTCGATCGCGCGAGCAGTGATATTTTTTCTGGTTCTTTCGCTCTGAATTAATTTCACATTTCTAACTTTTGTACATTTTTAGTTGTAAGTTGTGGCAACTGTGCGAGATCAAGAGATAAAATTGAATCACAAATTAATATCTTTAGAACAATTTTTTACGACATCTTTTACTTTGTTTTACTTCGCTGTTTCCTGTTTTAAATATTTATTATTTTAATAAATGTGTTTTCTTTCTCATCACACCCAACAGCACCACAAAGTATTAGACTTGAAAATGTTAGGTAAGTCAGTATAAATTTTCAGTAAATTTTAAGTGTAGTTATGCCATTATTGAAAGAATAATGCCGTTATTTAAAGAATAATGCCGTTATTTAAAGAATAATACCGTTATTTAAAGAATAATGTCGTTATTGAAATAATAATAATGTTTAAAAATCCAAACTAGAACTTTTTCCAACATTAAAAAATTCGTTGTAGTAATGACAGGAGAAGATTGCAAAATTTCACAATGTCGCATACCGGAGGCAAGAGTGCCACAGGTAAAAAAAATATTGTTTTGTTGACTATGAGTGCGAGAGCACTCGCCGTAAATCGTAATTTTAATTAATTGAGTTGCACATGAAAACAACTTAAGAAAGGGAATTCCAAATCTTCCTATAAATCGTCTTTTATAGTAGTAACCTTAGTATCACCTTTCGTCTTTATGTAGCTTTGTCATACGGCAATTGTGCGATGTATGTGAAATGTATTACATGAATGGATATGCATGTGTAGGATTTGTGTCCAAAGTAAGTTGTAGAAAATATAAAGATGGCGAAAGGTGTTAAAATAAATTTTTACTCTACAAAAAACGTAAGTCATTATATATTTTGATTATCTCTTCAATCTAGAGTAAACGAATTCAAACCGAGTAAGGTCGGGTATTTTGCTAGTGTATTATAAGAGGAGCATAGCAACAAAGGAATGAGACAAGTGGTATGGATACCATTATAAATATGGGTTCGTAAATAAACTGATCGTCGCCAACGGGAAGAAAGATACAAATACTATTTTTCCGCCACGCATAAGCGTTTTATATATATAGATAGATAGTGATCAATAAATTTCAATAGTAAAGATTATGATGTATATACAGTATTTCATGCATGAGAACAAATGATAAAAAATCGTTAATTTTTCCAGATAGAGTCAACGAATCAAGTATCCCTGATATCAAATCTGATATCAAATGATCTTATCTGATAGCAAATACCTTTCCGGCCTGAGAAAAGAAGAGGGATTTTCCATTATAAAGATGATTATTTAACTCTCTCATGTTCCTTTCTCGCTTCTTGAGTTTAAATAAATATTAGAGTTATTTTGAACTTTTGTGCTATCCTCTACACCTAGCATTACAAAAAAGGTATATTGATTGATGATTTCTTCGAATAAACCAAAATTTCATAGGATAGGAAAATTGAACGAGAAATAAAACTCAATTGGACAAGTGATTTCTAATTGCCAGATAACTTCTCAACCAGCTTTTGATTTTTCAACTGCAAGGGAGAACTGGTCAAAAGAAATATCGCTTTTACTGAATGAACTCTACTAATTATAAGCCTAGTAATGCAAAAAATGCTTTGATAAAATCAAACTAAATTCACGACTTTTAAACTCAAAGTTTAAAACTGGGCAAAGTCACGCCATTTGATGGGATACATAACGAAAACATCTGTAGATAGCACTTCAGGGTACATAGTCCACACAATTAATATATTATCATTTCATATTTTAGAGCTTTTATGTAGCTCATTGATAGATATTTGATTATTTTGCGGTGCATTAGGTAAATATTATAAAAGCTTGCGTTTAAAACGTCACCAGCTCAGGTGTTGACCTTGTCATCAAGCGTGGTACAAAAGTTATTGCCCTCGAATCTTTTCCTTCGGGGTTGATAAGTCACAAACGGAATGTTGTGTTGCTTCAATGTGACGTCTCAATTCTTCAAAACTGCCTACCATCTTATTATTCTATAATTTTTTTTATGATATCAATCTCCTGATGGAATAGGTTTTACAGTTGATATCAAACAACCTTATTTAGACTTTTAGAGTAGCTTTCCCTAGGTCCCTAGCCAAAATTTCTTTTTATTCTTTTTCCTTTTATCTTATTTAACTGTCCTTCACGATGCATTTATATCCATTGCCAAAGGCATAATATCTGAAAAATATCTAATAGCTTCTGTGGGAGGCTGACTCATAGTTAAATCCATGTTCGATTTTTAAAACCCAAATAATTTTAATCAAAATTAAAAAAAAAAACTGTATTTGTAACGTCATTTGATGTTTGAAAAATAATGATGACTTTTAACTATAAATACAATTCGCATATTATTTGGTTTACTCTGTCTCAAACATTTTCAATCTCTGTATATATACCGGAGCTCAATTAATACATTTGTAGTGACCTCGACTCTCGCTTAAACACACAAATTTTTCTGCCAGATAATGGAAAGTGGGATTAGAGTCTATTACACACACAGCCTGGATCTCTATTTTAATTGGCACTCCGAAATTCCCACCGAGAATAAGCACTAATTATTCATATCGATACGTCAGCACCAAGGATCAAATTATTAGTACCTCAGGATCAAGATCAAGTTATTCACTTTGAAGATGGTAATTTCCATCATTATGTCCACAGTTGTGTCAAGCGATTTTAGGGGAAATTTGGTAGAGTTTATTTAGAAGCAAAATGGCTGACTGCTTTACGATAGTGCTCATCGATGTATTAAACATTGATCGTTTTGAAATGCGCCCTTCACAAACACATCGCACCCCGGCAAGAAAAGTGACGCAACTCATGATTGCAGAAGTTGAGAAACATCAAATTAAAGGATACTATAAAACATATTGAAATAGTACAAGCTTCTTTTAGATTTTAGGTAAGTTTTTAGGGTGGTAACTTCTATTATATTCCATAGAATAGTAATATAACACGCTGGGGGGCACTTCATACATATTTTTCTATGATATAGCATCAAACATTTTATTTTTTGAGTTGTGTCACTTTTCTTGCCGGAGGGGGAAGGGTGCGACATGTTCAATATTAAATTAGGCATGAATACAAAATATGTATGAGTTTTAAAGTGGTTATTGCAATGAACATTGAAAATTTATTTTACCATTCCAGTTACCTTTTTTTACTGTTTTACGTTTACCCCAAATTAACAATACATCGGTTAAGGTACAACAGTTTTCCCAGAACACTCTATTGTAAAGTATGTGTCTCGATTAAGTGACTCTCAGAAGTTCTCTTCCGTTCAAGTGATGTTTGCGCCCACTTATGAAACAAAGAAAGTTTGCTTGCGGACTCCTTCTAGTTGATTCGTCTCCGTAGCAGATTTTTCAGATTTTAGCATTTGTAATGCTCTCCATATTCCAATATTTAACCCATGTATCGTATCGTCTGTGTTTGAATGTTTAAATAAACGTTAAGGTTAATATCCAAACAAGTTTGGATTAATTAGGCACACTATACTCAAAGCACAAATCAGCCAACTTTCTAGTTGAAGATGTTGGGACGCAACTGAAAAGTGATTAGGTTTGGAGAAGTTATTAGTCGATCGTCACTAATACATAATTTCAGTAACTTAACTAAAACCTTACTAAGAATCAGCAACATAGCATATAAAAGCTCAAAAGACACACGATGCATGTAAATCTATAAATAGATACATATTGTAACTATCCAATTAAAAAAGGAAAAAGTTGTCAGAGTAGGACAATATGATTTGCTAATATATCTGCCAAGTTCCTTGTCGTAAAAATGTGCTCTTGAATCCAGTTTCAAATATTATTTAGTCTAGAGACGCTGTATTGTTGAAAAGTCAAAACCAGACATGTGAACAGTGAAAGTTAGAACAATTCAGACGGTAATCTAAGTACTCTTTTGTCACATCTTCACACATTAAAAATATAGTTTGATCAATGATTTCATTTATAATGAGTTACCAATAATGCATTTACGTATCAATAAATCAAAAAGAAGCATTTTGTGATATTTTTATCTTACTATTGTCTGTTTTAACTCGATTAGTTTTCAAGGAATTTAATTAAAAGATTGGATCTTCTTTAGGATTATGTTGAGAAGCGTCTGTCACTTCAAGAGGGCAAGATCTGAAGTTCTGTTTTCTTTCTTGCGATTGGATGGATTCAAGTGTTGATGCTACGTATACATTATACAAGGGAAATATGGCTCAGGTAAACTTTAAGTCAAAAGAAGGCATTAACATTAAATCGGAATCGACTTTTGTCTTTCTAACAAGAAGATTTGAAAGAGTGGGTAGGATTTAAATATGGTGTAAACAAAACAAATAGAATCTACAGGTAATGAAATGATTTTTCAGAAATGGCACATTCTGATTTTCGATACATGAGAAACATAGTTTATCCATTTTAAACTTAACAAATATGGAATAACATGCCACAACAATTATTTGGAATTTGTTATTAAAATACTTTGAAATTCCATCCGAATGATATTTGAGAAAGTAGAAATTAGTATCGAAAATAAAATATGTGAAAACTTTAAAATAGGCTTAGTGGTAAAAAGCAAGTGAATGAGATGCAATGCAGTTCAGAAAATGATTGTGATAACATCATCACACATTGTGATAACATGACGGAGGCGTGGATTTTATACCATGCATTTCATGGAAAATAAGAATTACCACCAGTACATTTGTTGTTGTTGTTGCTTCTCATGCCTACACTGACAGACCGGAGAAGTGCCAGGCCCGTCGAAGACGGTAAGAAGGGTGCGCCTTCCATGTTATTGAGCCCCATTGGGAGGAAGTCCGTCTTTGCTCGACATACATGACACATCCGTTTTATAGGATGGTCCCTTTCATACATTCATTCACTCACACGTATCGTAATTTAGATCCCAATCAGAGGCCGATAACCCCCTGATCAGGTACCCCCAGAGGTATTGATTTGGCATGGGAACATGGGGGACTTTGTGACCACGACCTATTTAACGTGCCCCAGTCGCCATTTGTGAACACGACGGTCTTTAGCCAGGTCGCACAGCCGATCTCGCAATCATCAGAATTGCAGGCTCCGCCGAGGACAGAACCCACAACCCTTCTGATGCGAGCCCGACGCTCTACTGACTGAGCTACCGCGGCTCACCAGTACATTTAAAAAATGCAAATAAATTGCCTTTTCTAATCGTGTCTAACTTTATTTCATTTGGACGTATGAAATGGTTTTGTATTTATTAAAATGGATTTAGATAAATTATGAAAAGTGTGTACGTGAAGTAACGACACTGCTACCAATAGATATTAGCAATTAACCTTTAGAAACTACAGCCGGTACAGCAGTTGTACCATGATCGCGCCAAGAAATAACTTAGACAGCGGCCAGTACATCAGTTGTATCTTAAAAGTTATAAGAATCGCGCTTGTTATATCTATAGCCGTAGTTAAAAGGTAAAGAAGTTTTAGCTTAAATGCTATGTATGAGTTTGCTAGTACTTTAAAGTTTGCTTACATTATTAACCTTTAGACTAGGGACGGTACAGCAGTTAAACCATGATCGAGATAAGAAAGAATTTAGACAACGGCCAGTACACCAATTGTACCTTGCAAGTTATAAGAATAGCGCCATGAATGAATTTAGACTACGGCCTTTACAGCAGTTGTACCTTGAAAGTTATAAGAATCGCGTTTGTTACATCTATAGCCGTAGTCAAAAGGTTATATAATGTACCATTATCCCACAACAACAAACGCTTTTATGAAAATTAACATTTGTTTTTCTACTTTACTTAATGCTAAAGCACACACAAAATCAACGAATAACATACGAAGCAGTTTAATTTACTTAATTAGCATAGTTCTCGCAAGAGAATAAGATTATTTTCCGGTAAGATTTTATACAAGTAGAAAATCCATTGAACATGCAAAAGCAGAAACGAAAATTCGTTTAATTTATGCATTAACTCTCATTCTCTCTCAATCAAACATGAAACACTCAATTATTCTTGTAAACTTTTTTTAAAACGCAAGATCTTAAGCATTTATCTCTAATTTGATTCCCACAGGGAAAGATCGCTACTCTAATTGAATATAAAATTTCAAGTGAGACTAAACCTCACTTTAGCCGGTAAACACTCTACAATTCGAGTGCTAACAGGCTGAAATCAAAACAAAAGGTACAAATTGTTTTCTCCGCTGCGTTAATCAACTGCACGAGTCTAGATGAAGGTAACGCCGGAGAACAGTGAGGAGAAGATGGAATCACCTGTTTTGCAGAGCGATCACGTTCTATCTCTTTCGTATTCAACGACAGCGGAAAGAAATTCTACTTGTATCCAGTGGGGAATAGACCGAGCCTGGTGTTGGTAGCTTCTGTATCATTCAATGGAGTGATCGCTGATGGCTTGAATAAACATCCCAAGGTCTCTCTGGTTGTTTCCAGACAGATCAGTTTTCGGAGGAAAGGATAATTCAGATATAATCCTCAAGGTGATTCTCTTAGATTTGTATGGGCCCGAGGCACATTATCGTATTCTTGAAACGTGAACGAAATATCTACGGGGTCTTTGGAGATGTGGCAGAAGAATGGAAATGGCATGAGATCTAATTCGATTATGGAGAACTGTTACAGTATATGCGGAAATATAAGGGACGAAAGTAATTTTTTGGAGAAGGGTATAGGTACATTTTGTAATTTTAAGCTATAATTTTATTCTATTTGGAACAATTGATTGTCAGTTTGAGCATATGAAACGACTACTTTTTATTTTGTTATTAATTCACCACATATTTACATTTTTAGTGAATGAGAATTTGGGATTTATTTTGGAGAAGGGGATAGGTACATTTTGTTATTTTAAGTTTTATTTTATTCTATTTGGAACATCTGATTACCAGTTTGGGCATATATGAAACGACTACTTTTTAATTTGTGATTAATTCACCATATATTTACATTTTTAGTGAATAACAATTTTATTTTTTTTGGTGAAGGGGATAGGTACATTCAATAATTTTAAGTTCTAGTTTTATTCTATTTGGAACAATTGATTATCAGTTTGAGCTAATGTGAAGCGACTATTTTTTATTTTGATATTAATTAATCATATATAATTACGTTTTTAGTGAATGCGAATTTGCTTTCACTAAAGTCAATTTATGTGGAAAAATAGTATTGAATGCAGAGTATAATTCTTACGCGTATTTGTGAAAGTTTGGAATGAACTCGAGTCTAAAAATGGATGGAGGCTTAATGTCAAAGACTTTCCCTAGATGGCGCCACACTTTGTAAACCATTAAACGACGTGATTATGTGTTGTGAAAAACATTCTCAATGGTAATAAAATACATTCAGGCTCATGGTTTGAAAAATCTGGCAAAAACTTTTAGGCATTCGAAATTGGAGAATATTTGAATTTTGGCATCATTTGATCAAAACTTATCGATATTTTCACATCGTGTTACATCTCAAAAATGAAAAACAATTTTAATAAAATTTGTATTCACGTGAGTGCAAAAATTTAAACAATTGAACGTTTGCAAAAATATAAGTCAAAGGGAGCAAACAAATTGTGTTAGTACTAATGATCTAATTAACTAGCACATTTTGTAACATTTAAAAATTTAGAATTATAAGACTACTCACCAGTTTCACTGTTGTGCAACTTCATTCCAAGTTCAAAAACTTTAAAATAGCCAGTGATTATTACAAAACCGTATGCGTATACTTCTCATGGACATATTCAGAAGAAGAAATATCATTCTGTGGTCGATACATTGCTTCTTCAGCAGCTACTCTTCCGGTAAAGAACACTGTGAAGAAAAAACAAATGTTTTTAATTAGCCTTAATTAAGGAGCTTAGGTCCCGAAAATTGTTTATTGCGCTGCATAATCACTAGCTATTAATAAATTTGGGTTAAACATAATGTTCACAGATAGGATAAATTGAATGTAAAAGATTCACCACGAAACTTGAGGAAGTTTATAAAGAGATAGCAAATAATGTGCTGCAAAAGTAATTTTGCTTCTTTTCTACTTTTTTAACATAATTAAAATACTTATTTAAAAATCTATGCCGTGAACGATACGAATGCATTAACAAAAACCAACCAATTAAACAAGTTCTGATTGAGCAGTCAGACTGAAATGGATGGTTATGATTTATAGATCGCATAATTGAAATGAGCTACTAGAGTATTGTTCAAAATGTTTATTTAATTTGTTATTAAAGTTTTCATTAATTCACAATAAAACAATTTTTAAAACGTTCAGTTCAAAGCACTGCGAAATCTACTTAGCATACGTAAATAGATATAGCTGAGAGTTTTAAAACGATACCACTCACAATCGTCGGCTTGCGCTCACGCTTGCCGAGACAGACCGAGTCAAACGCTGGCGCGAACTCAAAAATATCCATCATTACCCCCACCAATCGAGAGGTAGTGAGGGGATCGTCGCAAGCACTAAGTATTGAATAGACTGCAAATTAGATTCTATGCTGTTTGCGAAAATGTTAATACCATTTACTGTTCGGTATGTGTTGTAATGATGTGAATATCTCAGTTGGGACCTAGTTTTGTCAACGACGGTCTCCCGTATGTCACCCCATACTATTAGTAGACCTATGTCAAAAAATATGTGCCAGGAAACATAAAAAGTTAAAATTGACAGTTAAAGAGGTATGCATAAATTAAGGGGTGGGTGAGTGAGTTATATTTTTCACAGAAAAACCAAATTACCCAAAAAGGAGATGATGATAAATATAATTATTAGAAGTTGGCAGGTTTTACAGATGATTTATAGATGACACGAAAGAAGGAATACACTTAAGGGAATGTGGGAGCAATACATGCTAAATTAACAAAACGAATCTTTTTTTCCCACTTAGATGAAGCAGAAACAAAAGTTCCATAACTTTCGAATACTTTCCCCCTGTTAAAGATTATAGGTTATATTCCCACCCCTCAGTATAATGCTCGAATGGCATAGGTTGCTCATGATCCTCAAAAATGTGTTTAGTAAAGCTGGAAGTAGGTTTTACCATTCCTGTTGCAGCGCAAACATCGGCCTCTTTACGTGCTCGGTGGAGGATTTCTTTCTGGAATGTACATCTCAATAGCATCCCATACACTTTTTATGGGGTAGCGGTTAAATGAGTATGCAATCCATTCCATCCGGAATATTTCTTTGGTGTTCAGCATGTCATCAAAACAGACCGAACGATAACAATAGGTGTTACCATCCATAAAGATGAAGGAATTTCCAACCGTACCACGAAAACTGGATACATGAGGAGTAAAAACACCCTGACAATAAGGCATTCATACTTCCATTTTTTAATTTGAACTCGTAAACCACCGGTTGATAGTCCTTTCTCAATCAACCTGTCTCTCGTGGTCCAATTCGGTCACCAGATAACCACTACAACTTTTATCACACTTTAGCAACGTTCTGTCACTTAACTCCTAATATGTGTACTACGGTGAACCAATCCGTCTTTTCCATTTCTTATGTCTGTTTGCTACCAACAGTGATTTTACGCCACAAAAGATCAACTTCTGTTCATCTGACTCCTAATTTATGGGCATCACTGAATAGAGAGAAAGGACAAAGAACGCATGGCGATAATGCCACAACCGTTTTGCTGACTTTGCTGTATCTTACTTAGAACAGACAACGCACGAAAATGCTTTTTAGTTGTCAAGAATGTATCGCACCCCAGCAAGAAAAGTGACTCAACTCAAAATTGCAGAATTTGAGAAACATCAACTTAAAGGATACTATAAAACTTATATTGAAATAGTACTAACTTTTAAATTTTAGTTAAGTATTTATGGTGGTAACTGCTATTATATTCTGTAGAACAGTAATGTAACACGCTGGGGCACCTCATACATATTTTTCATAGACATAACAGCAAAATGTTTATTTATTGACTTATGTCACTTTTCTTGCCGGAGTGCGATACGTTCATTAGCATATAAGGCAGATCACGCATTCGACGGACAAGCTTAAGAGCAATGCTTGTATATTCTGTGCTGTCGGAGTTTAAAATCATTGAATTAAAATAAATACGTCCGATTGTCATTTGCTATTACGCGATGCAGTTTCCAATAGCTTGCCACTCCTGATTCCATCTCTCAAGAGGAAAAGCTTAAAGTTGAGATTTCTCAGAAAAAGCTTTAAAATGGAATTCATAACTGAACTTTCATTCTCCGAGATCAAAATAGTTAATTAAAGACTAATGAATATTTTAAATTTCCGAGATAATGTCAAAACTCATAATAAATTTAATTAAAAGATGCAGTAATACGCCTCGTCCAATTTGTGTGCATATATTTCAAATTTTCTACTAAACGAAAATTCCACAAAATAAAGTCTTTTTAAAGAAAACTTCTGACATTAATATTTGAGTATAATATGCTTTGCATTCCAAAGCACTGAATATATATTAATTATATTTTTAACTCTAGCTGATATGACAATTCTGAAAGAAAACTACATAGTTTTAGTTAGATCTAGAAATTTGCTATCGAATATATGTAATGCACAAACATAAAGTGCATTTGAAATCTTACTTATTGGTGTTTTATACATTTCCCTATTACGTAAATTAAAGGAAAACGTGTCTTCACAATTTTACCATACCTAATAAGACCCTAAAGAGAATTCAAAAATGGTAGAATGAAGGTGCAAAAACACTTATCGTCATTGTGTGTGTATTCCGTGTTTACTACTGTGCGAAAATTCCCCAAAATAAACTCCTGTCAAAGACAACTTCAGACTTTACATGTACGAGTATATGAATTGAATTCAAAATCACTGAATAAATATTAATTTTATTTGACACTCTAACTAATATTACAATTCTGAAAGAAAACTATTTAATTCTAGGTAGATCTAGAAATTTGCTATCGAATATATACTGCTGTTTGTAAAAAAATGCAACACCATGAAGTACTCATCAGAATTAAATGAAATTTAATACACAAACGGCTTGTATTAGTAAAAATAAATGAATAAATTTTGAAAGCAAAAAAACAATATTAAGTGTCCGAAATCCATATTTGGTGCAACCACCACGAGTTGCAATAAGTGCTGCTATACGACTTGGCATGGAGCGAAACAGATGTTGAATGTCTGCTTGTGGAAACGAATTCAACATTGTTTGTATGCGCACCCAAAGTTCGTCTTTTGAAGCTGTAGGACGCGGATCACAAGCGAGACGACGACCAACCAAATCCCACACTTGCTCATTAGACGCCATATCCGGCGAATAAGCAGGCCAAGGAAGAAGTTGCATGTGTTGGGCTGAAAAGAAGTCTCGAACATTCCTTGCAACATGTGGGCGTGCATTATCCTATTGAAAGATAGCTCTAGGGATGCCTTGAAGGAAGGGAATGACTTCGGGCTCTAGCACTTAACGGACGTACCTGTTTATATTTAGATTACCCTCAATTCGTAGCAGCTGAGATCGTCCATGATACGAAATCGCACCCCAGACCATAATTCAGTGTTCAGTGTTCAGACCAGTGTTCGTCCACTATGACGTTCGATAACGCACTCTGGAAGGAAGCGTTCACCGGCATAGCTTCTAACACGAATGCGGCCATCATGATTCCACAAATTAAAGCGGGAGTAGTTAGAAAAGACGACTTGTTGCCAATCAGCCCGCCAGGCTCTGTGATCATGAGCCCATTGCAGACGCAGCAGTCAATGGTTTGGCGTGAGGGGGATCATGTATAAAGGAATCCTTGCAAACAGTCCACGGTGCAGCAGCCGTCGGCGAATTGACGAAGCCGACATTAGTACACCTGTACCAGTAAACCAAAATGCTGCCAACTGCTTGGAGGAAGCTGTACGGTCATTCAACGCCATGTGACCCACGTGTCTATCATCGCGCTCTGACGCACCTTCCGTCGTCCACTCCCAGTTTTTAGAGTTGTCTGGTGCTTGTCGGTCCACTGCTTCCAAACTCGCACCACTGAGGAACTGTTCCGCTGCACACGAGCTACTATTGCGCGATAGGAAAATCCTCCTTCACAAGGCCGAAGATTCTCTCCCGTTCAAACTCCGTAAGTTGTTGAAATTTCATCCTATTTCGTAGTGGAGGCATACTTAGGTCTCACTAAACGTTCGCCACTAAAAAATAACCATGCACTATTTTCAACGTCCCGCTACAGCCCTCTATTTATACGCTTTTAGCATCAGTTCAGAGGGCGCTGCTCACACCACGCATGCGTGGTGGCTCTGAAACTTTACTACTTTGCATAACATCCTATAATTGACATTTGCTGCAAATTTCATTTCATTCGGATGATTCCGTCATGGTGTTGCATTTTTTACAAGCAGCAGTGTATGTAATGCACAAATACATAAAGTGCATTTTAAATCTTACTTGTTGGTGTTTGATACATTTCCCCCATTACTTATATTAAAGGAATGCATGTCTTTTTTCTTTTCAATTCTATTATACCTAATAAGACCCTGTAGAGAATTCAAAAATGGAAGGTCATATTACTATATAAGATAAAGGGCAAAAGCATTTAGACACTGCATCAAAATGGGAGGATGATTCATCATAGTGTGGCATTTTTGTCGCATGGTTAGTACTCGTCCCATTGCTTTACGTACCCGGTAGCATGAACGCTGTCGTGAATCTTGACGTTCTGGATAATTCGGCCTTCCCTACACTATGGCAACACTACGGCGATGATAGTTGTTTCTACCAACAGAATAGAGTTCCATGTCATTCTGAAAAATGTGTGTAAGACTGGTTTACTGAAATTGTGGTGGATTTGCTTGAATGGCCTGTTCAGAGCCCCGATCTCGATCCGATCGAGCACTTGTGGGACGAACTGGAGCGACGGGTGCAGCACCGCCACGCACGCTCATCTTCATAACAATCTCTTCTCACAGACTTGCAAGAGGCATGGTGAGCTATACTTACAGAGAACTTGTAGAAAATATGCCTAGACGTGTTGCAGCTGTAATACAAGCTAAAGGATAGCCCCTACCCTTTACTAAATTGAATACTAAAGCACTTTTATGAACAACGTGCAGTGTCCAAATACTTTTGTCCATATAGTGTATATAGTAAGGTTAAGGAATATAAACACGATAAGAAAATCAAAATCAAACACCAAATCCCCGAAATCAGTACCAGTAGAACTCTCGCCAGCACACTAACAAGACTCCGGACGGGACACTTTAGTGGGATGAATATTAATAAAGACGGGACAAGGACTTACTGCCTCTGCAAAAACTGCCCAGACATAGAACTAACCCCCAAACATCTTTTCACCTGTCCCGCTATTTTGGCGCAATTGCGGCAAATAAGTGACAATCCGCGTGAGGACGTATATGAAGAAAACTGCCTTCAAATCGTATATGCTGTATATGGGACCTTTGGTCCTATTTAAATTTATTTTCTATCCATGACACGACACCAACCAACCAACCAACCAAGATAAATATTAAGTAAATGGAAAGTGGTACACAAGAAGGTAAAAATATTGTAAGGTGAATTGAAAGTAGTGAAAATATTAAAATATCCAAAGTTAATGGAAGTGGATAGATAACCTATAAAAGCCCTGCTCCATAATATGATAAGTAATAGAAAGTTTAGAGAATTTTCTTCCTGTTCACGGAAAAATTGACAAGTGTCATATTCTCCGTAGCCGAAAAGCTAGAGAACTCGAAACTGGCTTGTATTGATTTTTCTTTTAGTCCTTCTATCCCGTATCAATATCGATCAACTTCCAACTCTTCTAATTTATGGAATAAAAATTCAGGAAATTAAGAAGTTAATGACATTAAAACATGCTCCCTCCTCTAATCAGTTTGAAAAGCAGTTTTCATCAGTTGGAAAAGATAAGTAGGTATCAAAGGAAACTACAAGTCAAGGGACCCAAGAGAGGAAGTCAATGATTAAAAATTGTTTTAAGAATAATTTTTCATTGAAAACTTGTAAAATTCTTGTATTCAACGCTATTTAAAGATAAGATTCAGTTTGTAAGATAATGTGTTCTACCATGCTACATGTATGTTTGCGGTGGTGTATTTGTAGTGGATCGTGTTTCTTGTACACATTCCGGACATGACGTCAATGAGTTTTCTGAAAGCGATTTCAGTATGTCAACAATAAAAATTCCAAAGAATAAATTCCAAATTAATGAATATAGGATAGTTAATTGATCAACATTATTGAATGTTAAACTTGGTCCAATCTTAAAGTAAACCCGATATACACTCTAAGACAACAAAAAGTTGCACCTAGAAGGAACTGAAATTTACAAGGTTGGTAAAGTGCTTTTATGGATGAGTAAATGGATAAATTTGAGACTGAAATATGTAAACTTTATTAGTGCTTAAAATTCAAAAAGTGGTATGATTTAGAATGGCGTATGACAGCCATTACTTCTAATGCGGTATGCCAAGCTCCTTGGTAGTGAGTCATATAAGCTCTTTATGAAGTCCTGCGACAGTCCATCTCATGCTGCTAGAACCTTGTCAGGAAGAACCAACAGATTACGCGATACAAATGGAGTGGTGACATCTCGTCCAATGGAATCCCATGCATTCTCGATCGGGGACAGGTACGGTGAGTATGCCGGCCACGGTAAGATACCGTTGTGTCGTAGACCAGCTCTATAGACGGCAGCAATTTAGGGTCGAGAATTGTCTTGTTGAAAAAGCGAGTTAACCTTGGAGTTCATTAATGGGAGAGTAACTGGCTGTAAAATTTCTTGTAAGTAACGCTGGCCTGTCAAAGAGCTTGTAACGAATATCAAATGTGATTTGGCATCATACGCTACTGGATGTACTTTTATACCCCGGTATTTGAGAGCTTCCTTGTGCGTGGCGTATGATCCAATGATTCCGAAAATTTGATCATTTGCATCTCCTACGCAGATGTACCATTCCTTCAGATTTCATTTATACCGGTCTAATCCTTCCAGATGCTACTTTTTTTTGTCTTAGAGTGTATATCAGGCTAAAACCATTTGTTTAACGTGACGTAAAATCTTCACCTGGTTTGTTTGCTTACATTGAAGATCCCTGCCATATAATCCGTCCTTGCAACCGTGCGTGTAACTTAACTACAACATGTTTGCATATATCAGTAGCTTAACGGAGCGATTATATCCATAATCGTGTTGATTGATCTCTACAGAGACTCTCAACCGTTGCTTATATCATGGGAATGAATTGTGAGAGCAGCAGTTGCGAAGACTATATGTTTGGCACCCATTATGGTGAACTGTATATTGTGACCGTGCTTTCCTTTGAAACCCGAGTTGGCAGATGTGTAATGGGTGATCACAGAGGTAGAAAGTTCGTTACCCACTAGCATTAATACTCGATAATGCTTCCATGCAATCATATGTGAACATATCTTGATATCATTTGGATGCTTAATGTTCGGCAATATGCGTATTATCGAAACAGTAAAAATAAATTTGCCGACCAACCAAACTGGTGGTTAAGTTGTTAGCCTCTAGATCGAAAGGTTCCTGGTTCGAATCCGGGTCAGTGCATGGATGTTCGTATGCGTATGGCATAGAGGCGGCTGGTGCATCTGAAATCTGTCGTGATAGAAAATCCTCACGTTGGGTTGGTGTGGAAGTTTGGAGAGTGAGGTGCCACCTGTGGTGTTGCCTCGTCATCTGACCGTGGTTCAGAATTACGTGGTGTTGTCCTCGGTTCGTTCCCTTAGGGGATTGATACCGGACCATCGTCAATAGCCCGTTGTGTTGCTCTAGTACGACGTTAATTAAAATTACTCTACCTTACCTTAACTAAAAATAAATTTATTTAACACTAAGTATAGGGGTTGTTATGTGAAAAAAAAGTTAACACCTAATATCAATTTGTCGTAAATATTAATATATTTTTTATAACATATTTGCGACATTTTAACACACACTCTTTGACAATAGGTACTGCGATAAGCCCAGTTGGTAGTTTCATGATTAGCAACCGGTGGTTTGCGATTTCGAAACTAGATGTAGCCAAAGACCGTCATGTACGTGGGGGGGGGTGTACGCTAAATCTGTTGTGACCAATGTCCTCACGTTTTCGTGGCGTGGGAGTTTATAGAGTAGTATACAGGGCTCGAAAGAAGTTGCTAGAATTTCTTCTGAGGGGCTAGAGAAGTGAAAAGCTCTAAAACATAGACATTTGTAGCAAGGAGGGAGATTTTGGGAGATTTGTCCCCTTAAATTGCAAAAAAAAAAAAAAAAAAAAAAAATTCAAAATAATTGTTTCTACTGGTTTTTTTTCGCAATACTTTCATTTATTTTCTACATATTCCAGCTTTTAGCCTCCTCTTTTCCTCCCCCAAACACCCCCAATAAAATTATATAGCAACAATTTTGACTAAAAGCGGGTGAGGGGGAAAGAGGTCCCGAATCCCTCGCAAGAAAGTTTGGAAAATTCACTGTAAGATGGTGGCGTGTCAATAACTCTCGCGCTTCGTGGTTTCCGCAGGATTTTTCATGCTTTGACAGTTTTAAACTTTCATTGCTTTATCACATTTTACTTTGATAGTCAAGTTGGCGATCAGTACAAGGAATGGGCTCCAAAGTTTTGTTGCACTACTTGTTACAGTAACTTGATCAAATGGCTCAAAGGTACCCGTAAATCAAGACCCTTTGCTGTGCCCATGATTTGCCGCGAACCTCGCTGTCATCTCAGAGATTGCTTTTGTAGATTGTACTTCCACCGTTTGGAGCCCAATCTATGTCAATCTCAACCAAATATCCCTCCTTGCTACAACTGTTCATGTTTTAGAGCTTTTTACCTCTCTAGCCCCTCAGAAGAAATTTAATGGTTAAAATAATCCTTTTCCCCATTCCAAATCAAATTTATGTTCATAAAATTGTATCGAAAAGTGATAAACATAGGGAGGTGAGTCCCCAGAAAATGGTGAGTGAGGGGGGTAACGGGCGTTATATTCGAATTCAGGAGGATATTATATAAAAATCAGCAGAAATGGTGTCAGGACTTGAATATTTTTGCAGAGTAGTGTTATTGACATGCCTGCGTAAACTTGATAATTAAGGAAATAAACGTGTGTCTACAGTATATTATTTGAGTGTTTCTTTTATATCGGATGTATTTTAGGGTCTCATATGAAATTGTATAAAGCTTACAAGAAAAGTGAAGTATTTTTTTCTTCTTCTCATTGCATTATTCATTGAATTGTTTTAAAGTTTAGCGAAAAATTTGCAACTGCAACTTACCTTTAGTACGGAAATTTTATGTTTAGCAATGAGCTGAATAGTTTTTGCTGCCAGCTTATAAAAGCTCACAGCAGTATTTGTTTCCAGCTTCAAAATCTTATTTCGAGTCCTGGTGGTATGCCAAGCTCAGGTGTTGACCTCGTCATCTGACCGTGGTACAAAGATACGAATCGTTGCCCTCTGGGGTCTTACCTTCTTACAAAATTATATAATCGCGATGACATTTGTCATGCAAATTTCTCTCTTCCACTGATTCTAATTTTATGACTAATGAATGATTAGCTGCTACAACAGGACAACGAGCTGTCAATTGTGATGATGCCATCAGATGGACATCATATAGACAGCGGTGATTCCTAGGATAAATCTTTCACTTGACGTGATCAGAAAAGATTGTGTTGATCTTTTATGATTGGGTCAATGCCTCGTCGACGAATTTGCGTATACTACGACTGAATGGGAATTCGAAAGCGAGAATACCATCAGAATGATCAAGGGTGAATGGGCAAATAGCCGTGTCCCTCGCCATTTAGGGTGTAGCGACGCATTAATTGGACTATGTTGGAAGGAATGGGTCGATAATTGTAGATTTCAGAGAGACAAGCTAGTAGTGGAATGCCCAGTGTAACGACAGAACGTGACTGTCGAGCAATTGTCTTGACAGCCATAACTGCAACGGCTGTGTCGCTGTAACGAATGCTTTGTTATCTGTACTTAAGTGATTCCGTAACATTGCTGGATTAGTACACTCAAGCAGCAGTAAACTAAGCAAGCAACAATTGAACAGTGCGCATTGTCAACAGCTATTGCGACGGTGCAAGGTTCGATCAACATGGCTCATAGTGGATGTAAATTGCTTTAATTAATGCTTTTTGTCTTTTATTGAACCTCTATGACCTGCGTAGGCGTGTCTGGCCAGCACCCGGATCCCACTTTTACTTACACCATCTCGAATGATGGACATATCCGATTGATAGTTCTACATAGCACACTCACAGCACATCGGTACAAGGCCTTTTGTATAAAACTGAATTCAAAGAGGAAGTACAATGCACAAAGCGACACTCGCAGTCCAATAAAAGTTGAAAGGACTTCAACTTGGAGAGAAGTGGCGTTGGCACCTCTGATTGGTCTGCGCGCATAGCTTTGCACTTTGCGCTTCCTATTTTAATTCAGCTTTACTGCACCTCTCGCGATTTTTTGGATTTATTTTGAGCTATAATGATACCAAGCCGCATACCGACCGCATCTCTAGTCATTGCATCAGTTTTCTGGTTTGAGCCCATGGCAGCTGTTATCTGCGATATCCTTCATACAAGGTGACCCAGCGGGTAATGTTTAAAAAGAGTCTAATAGATGGCACTAGCTACGAGTAAGTGAGGCCGAACTTGGTGCGCATGATCATTAGAGCTGGAAATTGTATAGGTGTGTGTTTCGTTATCGGGCGGTCAGTTTAAACGTGTTATTCAGATGTGATTTTCATAAGCGAAAATGAATAAATATTCAACAGATGTTTGAGTGTTTATAGTGCTCGAAATTACCAAATGCCATGAGAATGTTAAGGCAGTGCAACGGGCATGGCAGGAGGAGTTACACAGCAAAAACTGGCCGGAAAAAAACCCCATGAAAAGATAAGCAATTTTTCGAGTTTTCAAAACGTTTCATTTCGTTTCTCCCCTCTATGTATGTCTTCGAATGTGTTTCAATCCTTTTCTTTAGTGTATATGACAAGTTCATACTTCTTTCTTCACGGTAATAACATGGTCCATGGTAGTTGGTTTATGCAGGATGGTGCAAGACCACATCGTACGGAGTAAGGTTTCGAAGTGCTCAATGAGCATTTTCATGATCAAATCATTGGGTTGGATTACCCATAGCACTTCCAAATGTGGTATCGAATGGCCGCCCTATTCCCCGGATTTAAATCCTTGGGATTTCTTCTTGAGGGGTTATTCGAAGAGCAAAGTGTAGCAAACAAGTCATAAGAGTCTTCCTGAACCGAAAACTGTCGTTACAACTGCAGTCGACACAATTGACATCGAAGTCTGCTCATGCGCGATGGATGGATTCCAGAGCAGCCTCACTGTCCTTGTTATAGAAGCCGGTCACTTTGAACTTCTATCATCAATTACCTACTATGTATTTCAATATATATATAATTATAATATTTTTTTTTCCATCACCCTTATGTGTTTTGAAATTTCGATTCGTTTTAAACATTACCCGCTAGGCCACCCTGTACTTGTTCAGATGTTAACTGACTCAAGGTCGATTGCCTTCTAATTGGAGCCACATTGTACTAGGAGGCACACCTTTTTCGCATAGGTGTATTTCCTTTCCTCAAATGAACCCTCTACGGAAGTATCCACAGTAGCCCTTTTGGAAGAGTAACTGTTAAGCAACACGAGGGTTGCGACTTCGAATCCATTCAGAGACCGTCGTGAACAAAGAAGGCTGGGGAACGCTAAATCTGTCGTAGCCTCAAATGTCCACATGTTGGCGTAGTGTGGAGACTTGAAGGGATGGGTGTCAGCGCAGGTGTGACCTCGTCATCTTACAGAGATTAAAAATTACTTGTAGTTGTTATCGATCTTTCCTTTTGGGTTTGATCCTGTACCATCACCAATATGCCGTTGTGTTCCTTTCAGTGTGACGTTAAATAAAATACCTACCTATCTATCATGTCTGTAAGCGATTCCATTATAGACGGCTTCCGTATTCTTTCCTGCGGAGCTTTCTGTGAGTCTTCAATGCCGAATCGTTATTGGAAGCGAGAGGCAGAATAGGACAATGATCCTTTTGCTTTTGTATTTTAGTTTTGTATTTGTATTATGCTCCTTGTCAAGTACCTACCATTCAAAATTTTTGAAAAATAGTATTTCTTTGCTAAAACGTTCATATGCGATTGTTTTACATTTCATTGATAAATGATCAATAAGATATTTTCGAAAATAAATGTTTTGAAATTGGGTAAAATGGTAATGGTAATTTTTAGTTAACGTCGTACTAGAGCAACACAACGGGCTATTGACGACGGTCCGGAATCAGTCCCTTAAGGGAAAGATTCGAGGACAACACCTCGTAATTTTGAACCCCGGTCAGATAACGAAGCAACAAATGAGCTGGCACCCCACTCTCCAAACTTCCACGCCAACCCAACGTGAGGACTTTCGGCCACGACAGATTTAAGGTGCACCAGCCGCCTCTACACCATACGTTTACAAACATCCATGCCCGGACCCGAACCAGGAACCTTCCGATCTAGAGGCTAACACCTTAACCACTATACCGGTTGGTCGGCTTGAAATTGGGTAGTTATATATTTGACAAAATTCTTACATGCAGTCTTCTGAGTGAAAGCATACATAAGAAGCTAGATTCATTAATGAATAATGAAGGGAAAAATGAATCGCAGTCTAGTTTATAAATCTTGTTTCAGGTATTAAACAATACAAGTATTTTGAAGATTTGAAATTGGGGGGGGGGGGGGTGAAATTGATTTGTTTCGCTTCCTATACGATTCAAACACTATAATTGCTCTCCCCTACTCAGAAGCACATTTAATTTGTATGCGTTTTAAGTTTTTGATGGTGATTTGATTCTGTACTATCGTAGGTCAAAAATTACTATTTCCCTCACTCTATGTCTGCAATAGCTCATCCTCGAAGTTTTATATAGAATGTTCGACAAAATGTTATCTCAGAAGACAAGAATTCGTTGAACCGTATACTTTAATACAATTACTTTTTCCTGATCAGCTTTGTATTGCCATGAGATAAAATTCCTATGCAATTGTTATCCATAACACGTTTCTCCATTCCTTTTTAACGCAGTGTTTTGTCTCTTAAATCTTATATTTGAGGGGGTTAATCTTGTATTTATAGAAAACTGCTGACTGTATTCAAGAAAAAATACAATTCCACGCATTTATTCTTAGATTTAGGATTTTCTAGTAAAATGAACTGTTTCGCTAGAAAATGTTATGGCTAAATGTATAATTTCTAAAATGCATTAAAATGTGCGGAAAATTCTCAATAAAAAGCAATACCAATCATACATACTATAATTGTCGTAACATGTCTGACACCTCAGAACGTGCATTGAAATTACCGTCGCTACTAATAGTATGTTTTGTCTAGACTTATGACTTGCAACGGTTTGGCAACCGACACTGATGGTAATTTCGCAACACATACTGAGGGGTGTAGATATATATATAGGAGTCGCCATAAGCATCCGGATGCTGTTCATGACTGGTTTGAAATTCAGTAATTCGCTTTGAATTTTATAAATTTACAAATTTATTGAACTCGTTATATTTGGGATAGCGATAGGTTGAGTTACATTGTTTTCGTTTGCAAATATTTACAGATATTTTTCTCATATTTCAAAAATTCAAAAATGCTATAACATTTCGGGATTAATAAATATTAGCATCAAAGCATCGTGACAAAGGCATCTATCTTACTGATTATCTATCTATTAATCTCTGCGCATCTATCTATTAATACAACGCATAATCCATTTGGCTATATTTATTTGAAAACAATTTAACCGTCAAAGAGGTTTGGATGAGATATCTTGGTCATCAAAATCGGACCAATTTTGATAATGCCGAGATACCTCGTCATCAAGATAACGCCGTTTTTTAGTAATGACGAAATCAAGATCTCGCGAGTTTTCTTCCACTGACGAGATATCTCGTTCATCAAGATCTGGTCAGTTTTACTAATGACGAGATACTTCGTGTTCAGGTAGTCTTTTTACCTTGAAGCAACTCTTCAATTATGTCACTTTTGAAAATAAAATCATTTGGTATATCTAAGGTTGACAGAACATCTCTTTTAAAGAGAACATGACCTCTTTTTCAACTCGGATATTTTTTTCATTCAATTTTTTTAAGTCATGTCTTTTTTGTCCTCTTTTTTTCGGTTGTTCACTTTTTGTTCTTTGTTCATCATTTCGGATTTCGTTAAACAATGTATTTCCAATTTCAAACATTACGAGCAGACTTTACGATATTCACACTGACTCCTATATCGTTATGTAAACCACAACTATTCAAATACTTACTAGATCTAGTACATTGTACGAAAATTGTACATATTATTTAAACGCGCGCATCAAATTATAATAGAAACATCAACCTCTAGTGCATATTGATCTCCATGTTAAAACGTCTCATTATGAGATCAAATAGATAACCAATGAGAATTTAGATTCGTTGTTAGAATAATAAGAAGGAAATATTGTTCGTATTATATCGGAACGAATAGCAAGACGGACGATTCGCAGCCCTTTTTTAGTTTGGAAGGAAATCGTGTTACTAACCAAAAGCCACTCTTTTGTTAGCATTAAGTTGAAGTCGATAACTCAACTATGATTACTGCGCACTAAGAAATATGAAAAATAAAATGTTTAAGTTCTATTAATTACATATGTATCTACTGTTATTTTGTTGTTATATGTTTGTTGTTTAAAAATTTTATTCTTATTTGTTTTGCAACGCTTTGAAAGATGACTTAAATAGTCAATGTTTTCATTTATAAATTCGTTCTCGCATTTACTAATTAATTAAAAAATATGTGAGTAATATGTTCAGTAGATTTTCTTTCAGATCTAGTGGTTAATACCAAGATTCGTCAAATATTATTCTTTTTATTAGATACCTAACAATTATACACAATAATGCGAGCTTTACGAGTCCTCTTTTTTTTTAATTATTTTACCAAATGTTTTCTTTTCTGATATTCATCTTCCGGCAACTCTATATGTATCAGAAGTTCTTTCCATTCCTTTAAAATGCTAGGGGGCTCTTACCCGCGCTCGCCTACGCTCGGAAGCACCCTAAACTGATAGCCGCATCGGAAAAAAAATCTTCATTTTGTTCCCTGTTGAACAAACCATGTTAATTTCGTAATTTTATGATCCGTACTTTCTTGGGAAACCGTCTAAGAATCGCCCGAAAGAAGCGAGGTTTTACTAATGCGGCTGCGACTGTATCCAAGATCTATAATGTAAATACAAAGCACTTGTATCAGGAAGTCAAGTATTTCACCGGGAAATTACAGGAAGTGTAGCGATAACTGAAGAAAATGCTATAATGTAGATCATGGATCCTCAAACCGTGGCCCGCGGACCACACATAGACCTCCATTGATTTGCTGGTGGCGCGCCTCTCCATTCCTTATTTTAATACTAACCAGTCACCCAATAGGTAATTTTCAAGTTCAATGTAAACGTCAAAACTGTATATGCTGAAAAGATTGATGATTTGATATCAGCTTTCAAGCACCTCTTTTCTGATTTTCGAAAAGCCATTACTAGATTTATTTAAACCATTTGTCATAACCATTTTTTATGAAAGGCATAGCTCGATCGCATCAACATTGTGACGGAAGCAAAGAAGGCGCTTGGTGGAAAATTGAAAGGACACCTCGGAGGTCACGCCAACGCATGAACCCAACGCGCCGGACCGAGAGTTAACGAGTCGACGATCAAGAGTTGGATTTCACCGTGAAGGGGAAAGCTATATGTATTTATCGCTATGCCGATCTGCAAGACGCCGGTCAGAAGTTCATTTACGCCGCTTACAGAATCAGAGGAGACCGAGACCTTTGTACCCTCCGATGACGATTCGCTAATGAAGTTCCCGGTGGAAGGGGAAAATTAACCGCCAATGGACAGCCCAATTTGGAACCAGCCAATGGTGAGAGGACAAGTGTGTGAAAGCGAATGAAACGCGAGGGGGTGGGGGGAGGCACAACAACCCCCGTGGAATTTTCAGAGTTGAGAGAGTGGAAAAAGATTTCGAAGAGAGAGGTTAACAGACCCGAGGGATCAAACTGATCCGAGGAAGTGGACACTCGTTCACGGTCACCGATACCGCGTTCACTGGAGAAGTGCTGTTACGAGTACTACATAAAGGCTAACCCAGCCTGCTGGAGACACGACTGCTGATCGTGGACCCTCGAGAAATTTCCCGAACCGAGATTACGTCTAACAGACGCAAGGAAAGCTGAAACCTGAGCTGCTGATCCTGTTGATTTGGAGCGGACTTGAATTTTGGAAAGAGCTCAACCGAGCTGCGGACCCCACTTAACCAAGCGGTCATCGAATGTTCGAGCTCACTCGAGCTAGGAAACCTTACTTGCACGAGTAAGGACTGGAGAACGACTCACCCGAGCTGGATAGTCAACTGAGTTGAGGCCAAGGACAATTCACCGTGTTCAGCAAAATCAGTCACCTGGACTCTGCTTGTATATATACTCGACCTACATATCAGTCAAACCTGTTCATAATTGTCAATAATAAATATATTATCTCAGAACACTGCGAACTATCTCTTCTAGTACCATTTCCAATACGTCACAACATGCATAACTATGAGAACCTGCGAAATAAATTTAATGTAGAGAATTTAATAAACTTCCGATCATTGTGTCGGATTAAAACATTTGTGAATTGTTGCTTGAATAATACATTAAATTGCGCAAGCCTCTTTGAGTCAACAGATATCTGTGTACAAGCCTTTAAAATCGTGAATAATTAGCAAATTGAAAAATATGAACCACTTAACTAATGAAAATTTTGAATCAATTTGTTCTGGACTACTACAAAAATCGAACCAAAAGTTATAATAATTGTTAAATCAATGCAATGTCGCGCATCAAATTGAATTGCTACTTGCTTGTGTTGTCTTTCTTTAAAACAGCATATGATGAATATAAATGTTACAAACAATATAATTTCTAGTATTTCTTTGGCGGCTCTCCTTTAAGTCATAATGAATAGATGGGATCTTTGATCTTAACATGTCTGTGCATCACTGATGTAAACAGCACATATAAATTTATTTTAACTCAAGCAAATTTTCGAAAAAGAGACCTAGACACAAAAACCAGATATAATATAACCAAATTTAACTAAACATAATTAGTTAGACACAGAAACCAGATCTAGATAAGTCAATCTCTGAACTGAAAACGTGAAGTAAGTCAGATCTTTTTTGAACGGCCGGCAGTGGAAGTTCTGTCTTCTCATTTTAGAAAAAGTGACTTACACCACTGTAACTTTAACCCGTCCATATGAGGGAAAAGGTTAGTGAACATCTCTCACGCTCTGCTCATCATCAGCGTCCATCTCAAACTCTTTTCAAGGGACTTACAGTAAACAACTAATGTTTACAGTTGCTTGACATAATTATTCTACTCTGCGCATGCGCTTACACTTGCGAGGTGTCGAATATTCGGAAAGGTTAAGATCGTGTAGAAGACGATTATGGAAGTTATACGTTCCGATGATAGCTGTTTCTCGTAACATTTTCAAACTGTATTATGTTATATATACAGCGTGAAAATTGTCACGAATTATTATATACAGGGTGTTTCAATGAACCGTTTCAGAACTTCTAAGAGGGGTAGGGTGCATCCTGACAACTCGAAATCATATAGCAATGTGGGGTCGGAAATGCTTTCCTGAAGCGGTGTTGTACACAGAAGCACCGTAAAGAAAAGAGACCGTAAGTGAGAAATAATTTTAATAATACATGAAAAGAAGCAAAAGGTACATGGATTAAAGTAAGTGTTCGAAGTTTCTTCCACGGGCTACAATGCACGCCTCATATCTCCGACGCATGGACATCCGAACATTCTGGAATACTCCAGGCATATCTCGAATTTCTCCGGCAGCTACTGCAATTCTTGCAACCAGCTCCTCAACATTGTCAACAGGGGTGAAATAAACTAGCGATTTCAGATGACCCCAGAAATAAAAATCAGGACATGATTGGTCGGGTGACCGAGCAGGCCAACGCACGGTACCACCACGTACGATCCACTGCTAAATCAAATGTGACATCCAGGTAGTTACGAACATCTCCGCTATAATGGGCAGGGGCTCCATCGTGTTGGAACCACATTGTCTGTTGCGTCGATGCAGAAATCTGTTCAGCTCTCAAAAGTTGTGGCAATACTTGCTACAGAAAGAGCAAGTAGTTAGGTCCGGTTAGACGAGACGGTAACAGGTAAGGTCCGACGAGGAGATCTCCCATAATACCGGCCCATACATTGACCAAAAATCGAATCTGTGCTGCACGATGTCGTATTGCATGCGGGTTCTCGACCGCCCAGATATGGTCGTTATGCGTGTTGAAAATTCCTTCCCTTGTGAAGGATGCCTCATCGGAAAACAACACTTCAGCAGGAAAAAGGGGATTTGTAGCACATTTTCCAAGGTACCACTGTGCGAAAGCAATACGAGGTGCATAATCCTCCGGTTGCTGTGTCTGGACACGCTGCACGTGAAACGGATGCATGTCTTCTTCTCGGAGAATCCTCCAGACGCTGCAATGGGAAACCCCGACTGCGTTTGCAACACTTCGTGTACTCGTTCTTGGATTCCCCTGTACATGCTGCAGCACATTCTGTTCGACGTCTGCAGTCCGTGCTGTTCTTACCCTGTCCCTGTCAGCTCTTTCTAATGAAACTGTCTCAGCTAACCTCTGGTGCAGTCTTGCAAAGAAATTATGACTGGGGATACGCCTCGTCGGATATCGTTAAGCGTACAAACGCTGTGCGGCTGGCCCACTACAATTTGCAGCCCCGTACGCCAAATGCATATCGGCTAACTTTGCGATCGTGTAATCATTCATCCTACTAACTTGGCGTTCTTGTGCGAAATGAAGATTCCCTACACGAAAGCTCGGGATTTTCGCACAACGCCATCTACCGCGTCAGGAAAGCATTTCTGACTGCCCATTGGTATATGATTTTGGTTCGTCAGGATGTACCCTACCCCTCTTAGAAGTTCTGAAACGGTTCACTGAAACACCCTGTATACGAGTTGAACGTGAACAATTTCACTTAAATAGCATTTTTTTATACGGCCTATTTTTATCTATTAATCTCTACTATTATAAAGTAAAGTTTTTTTTTGTGTGTGTGTGTGTCACGAAGTTGTGCCCTGACGAATTTATGGCATTCACACTAATGAAATTTGGCACACATGTAGCACGAATTTTTTTGCGATTTTATAGACCAGCCCAATTTTTAAAATTTAGTCTTGAAAATTTTAAAATTAATTTAATGCGATGTTGTATTATTATTATCTTTCTTCCGAATGGCAACAGTCATGAATCGGTATTGAATGAATCCGTATTTACTGCGCGTGTGTATCCGTTGCCGTGTAGCTGCCCGATTACTGCATATCCTTTCTAAAATGCATTGCTTTTTTTAAAGCATGTTAACTTTTAATCCTTTAAAAAGTATCTTTTTATTGTGCTTACTTTATTTTTGAAACTGGATAACTGTTGTGCAATACGTTTGTTATTGTTTCTTTTTAACTTATAGTTAGCGTTGACTTTTAATCTTTTATATAAGTATCTTTTTATTATGCTTACTTCATTTTTGAAACTGGATAACGGTTGTGCAATACGTTTGTTATTGTTTCTTTTTTAGACTACAATACTTTGGATTTTGATTTTTAAAGCATATTAACTTTTAGTTCTGATATTTTTTTCAAAGTTTAGCGATATTTAATTTTGATCTTTTGTGCAATTTCTGGTTTGTTTCATAAATGCAATCTTTTGTTTGTTTCTGTATAGTACTTTGGTTTTCGTATAGTTAATTTTTATCATTTTTGTTGTTGTACATACGACTAAATCAGATGACTCAAGAGTGGAACAGTATGTACATTTGACGCATCTGATTCAGATGCGTTGATGAACGATGGAAATGTTGCTGTACGAAAACTGAAGTACACAGAAATCGCTAAACTTCCAAAAAGATATAAAAACCAAAAGTAACAGGTGATGCTTTTGTAAATTTTTAAAATAAATGAATAAATTATCAAAATTAAATATTGATATTCTTTCCAAAAGACACTCAAACACAGAAACAAACAAAAAAGTTCATTAAATAATAACAAAATTATGGCATTTTACTATAACGGCCTCTTTTCACGTACGCCCCACAATGTTTTGTTATACGACTAAAACAAATGCTGTTTTTATGCTTTTGTTTAGTATCGGCTTCTACCTTTAGATTACACTGCTATATTTTGCCTCACGAAAATATCAGTCATGTTTGCATAACATTGTCGTCATTTTACTGCGTTGTTGCTTTAATGTAGTTAGATCAACACCGACTTTATACAAAGATTTTGATTTTTAAAGCATATTAACTTTTAGTTTGCATTGACTTTTAATCTTTTATATAAGTAACTTTTTATTGTGCTTACTTCATTTTTTAAACTGAATAACGGTTGTGCAATGTGTTTGTTATTGTTTCTTTTTTAGACTACAATACTTTGGATTTTGATTTTTAAAGCATATTAACTTTTAGCGAGGCTACTTTTATCCGCTATGATACGAAACAATGTATTGCACTGTGATCCAGTTCCAAAAAGGTAGTCTTGGATTTAAACATCATTTTGCCAATGCTGGCTTCTTATATCACTGCCTTTTTTGCATACTGGGGGCTGTAAATTAAAAAAAAAAAACATGTTATTGCGAAATGCTGTTATTTTGTTGATCTTTAATGCTATTTTTTTTTCTGTGTTTGGGTGTCTTTTGAAAAGCATACCAATACTTTTTAATAATTTATGCAACGTTTAAATTTACAAAAGCATAAACTTTTACTTTTGGTTTTTATATCTTTTTGGAAGTTTAGTCATTTTTGTGTACTTCAGTTTTTTTATTGCACCATTTCCACTGTTTATCAACGCATCTCTCAAATGTGCATACTGTTGCACTCTGAGTAATTTGATTCAGTGGTATATACCACACCTTCTCCGATACAATCTCGGAATACATAGCGACAATAAATTGATGAAGCAGGTCTCTGCTTTTGAAAAAGATATCCAAATAATCCAAACGAAAAAGTTAATATGCTTTAAAAATTATAATCGAAACTATCGTACTCTCAAACAGAAACAATAACAAACAACGTATTGCACAACTGTGATCCAGTTCCAAAAATGGAGGAAACAAAAAATATATATACTTATGTTATACATTATGATAATCCAAACTAATAGTTAATATGCTTTTAAAAATGCAATAAATTTTTATAAGGGATATCCAGTAACTATCGTACTCTCAAAGAGAAACAATAACAAACAACGTATTGCACAACTGTGATCCAGTTCCAAAAAAATGGAGGAAAACAAAAATATATACTTATGTTATACATTATGATAATCCAAACTAATAGTTAATATGCTTTTAAAAATGCAATAAATTTTTATAAGGGATATCCAGTAATCGGGCAGCTACATACGCACAGTAAATACGTATTTAGTCAATGCCAATTGAAGACTTGCTATTCGGAGGAACACAATAATAATTAAATATCTCATTACATTACTTTTAAAATGTTCTGGATTAAATTATAAAATTCGTGGTGAACTATAAAATTTTAAAATATTCATACTACTTATGTGCCAAATTTAATTATTGGAAGTACTATAGATTCGTCAGGACTTGCCGAACATACAACACACGTAGTATTTTATTTTATAATTGTCTACACTCGCTGCCAAAAGTTAAGGACATTGTGGAATATGTTGATTTCTGTAAGCTAATCTAAACTTGCAATTTGCTGCAGAGTTAAATGGAACTATGCAAATGTGTTATGTAACAGCCAATCACAGTTTCGTACCGACAAATATAAAAAGGCAGTCGTATAAGAAGCCAGCACTGTCAAGGATTAGAGGAGTTGCATGTAAGTGCTATAAAAAGTGTTTGCAACTTTTGTAGGATTAGTTTTCAATACGGACGTGTTTCTGTCACTTCCACAACACAAATAGCACATAGTGAGCGTTGCCATTCTGTGAGATGCCTTCAAGTTGGGCAATCAATCACTCATATTGCTCTTTTCTTTGCCGTTCATTCCGTCATTTTATGATTATGCAAACAAGCCAAACAGTTGTGCAAACACCTGTGTCCCCCTGCCAAAAGGTTACAACCCCTGTGGTTCATCGATATGTTGCTGTTGTAGCAAACCACTCATCATACAGGGATGTGCCAAAGGGCAAATCTTTCCCAATTAAATAAACATGTCAATGCCATCAAAAAGCAACTCTTGCGAGAATTGCCCCGTAGTTTTTCAATTTACAAATCTATACACATTACGCGTCACACAAATGAGGCCTTAAAACACTCGACACAGTTTTTTAACATATTGGAACCATCTGGACTACTCTCGCACATATTGGAGCACCGATTATGTTTCTCACAAATATCAATCCACCTTCACTGTGCAATGGCACAACACTCTGTCAAGAAACTCATGCGAACTATTATTGAAGCCACCATCGTGATTTTATGATTATGCAAACAAGCCAAACAGTTGTGTAAACACCTGTGCCCCCCTGCCAAAAGGTTACAACCCCTGTGGTTCATCGATATATTGCTGTTGTAGCAAACCACTCATCCTACAGGGATGTGCCAAAGGGCAAATCTTTCCCAATTAAATAAACATGTCAATGCCATCAAAAAGCAACTCTTGCGAGAATTGCCCCGTAGTTTTTCAATTTACAAATCTATACACATTACGCGTCACACAAATGAGGCCTTAAAACACACGACACAGTTTTTTAACATATTGGAACCATCTGGACTACTCTCGCACATATTGGAGCACCGATTATGCGTCTCACAAATATCAATCCACCTTCACTGTGCAATGGCACAACACTCTGTCAAGAAACTCATGCGAAATATTATTGAAGCCACCATCATGACTCGACATGCTGCAAGTTTAAACGTATTCATTCGTTAAATACCAATCATCACTTCTGATATCCCCTTTCCAATTTAAAAAACTTCAGTTCCCAGTTCGTTTAAGATTCACTGTCAGCATCAACAAGGCACAATCACCTTAAAGTCGTACAACTCTGTCTCATTCAACCGTGTTTCTCCCACGCTCAAGTGTTTGAGATTATTTAATACCTTTTTACTTTTTATAAAGAGATATCACTTAAACTTCTTGCCACATATGGTTATTTTAATAAGTGTACATGTATACTCTCTCGGGGAAAAATAATCAAGTAAAAAATTCACATTTTTAAAATTTGTTTTCCTTTTGCACATGGCACAGACTTATTTCATTTCATTTAATTGTTTCTAAAGTTACATTTCACATCTACAAACGTTGCTAATTTTAAAATTTCAGGTAAGCAAAAAAATAATTATCTTTGTACTCAACAAAATAAAAAAAAAAATCTTTTATTTTGGTCTATTAATCTATTTTATTCAAAATTACCTCAACTTACAAAAATATTTCTAATTTTTCTGTCTCCCTATTATTTAAGTAATTTGGGGTTAAAATATACTATGTTGCCCAAATCAACACATTTCATTGTTGTGTTCAAAATAAAATACACATTTCAGTTGTAAAATTTAAAAAATAATAAACTCATTTTTTCGGTTTTCAGTAAAAAAAAAGCATGTTTCTCTCACTCCATTCACCATTCAATTTTCTCAACTGCCTTATTCAAAAACTTAAATCTCTTTTTTAATCTTAGAAAATACAGTTTTTGCCATTGTAGTAATATATGCATGTGTATAAGATCGATTATAAAAATAATACAACAATAAACACAAATTGTGCAAGTTTTTATTACAAATTTCAACCAATTTTAAATTTGAAGAAATTTGTAATTTTTAATTAACATCACACAAAAGCAACACAGTTGCCTATTAACGAGGGTCTGGTATCAATTCCCTAATTGAGACATCCGAGGTAAATTTTTATTATCGTCGTACTGTAGCAACTCAACGTGCTATTTACAACGGTCCGGTATCAATCCCTAAGTAAAAGATCCGAGGCAATTTTTAATTAACGTCGTACAATAGCAACTCAACGGGCTTTTGACTACGGTCCGGGATCAATCGCCCAAGGAAAGTATCCGAGAAAATTGGGTAATTTTTAATTGACGTTCTCAAGCACTACAACTACCTATTAACTAGGGTCGCAGTTAAATCCAATAAGGGAAATATACGTGGACAACCACGGTCATATCATAACATAACACCTCAGCTGGCACCCCACCCTCCAAGTAATTGTGACGTCACACCCATTCACTCTCTTCGCAATTCCAATTTCACAATAACGAGGCCATCACGCCGTTGTCCGTGGTGTTGGTTTGCGGAGCAAACCAAATGGGAATGTGTAGCAAACACCGGTGGTTTACAAACGTTCCCAATAGACACACCTAACCCTACAAAGTAAAGCACGGGCAACGCCGTGCTAGCCACGCAGTGGCTAGTGTATAATAATAATAATAATAATAATAATAATAATAATAATAATAATAATAAGTGTTGGAGGATCAGGGCGTCATCAAGGAGGAGCTTGACCCACCCTGGTCCACCAACACTTTCATTTTCAATAAGTTCCTTTTGGTTTTTATTTTTTGAATTTCGTTTTGTTTTAGAAATTATATTGCTTATCATGCAGCTTTCAGCGCGCTTGCATGGTTAGTTTTAACTTTCGTTTTTACTTTAGTTTTCTGGTTGAAAACCCCTGCTTTTTATTTTGCTCTTTCGTTAAATTGAGTATTTGAATGACAGAGATAGTTGTATATACCTGTCATATACCTGTCAGAGATAGTTGGAGCTGTTGCGCACATTTCTGTCAGTGTGTTATATTTTTATTTTTTTTAAATTGTCTATATATATATATATATATATATATATATAGTGTTTCAAAGTGCTTTAATAAATCCTGTGACCTATGAAATTCAGCAGAATAACTAAGTCGAACTTGTTCTTCTGTTTGATTTCATAAAACATGATCTGAGCGTAGAATTTCAGTTTTCGAAGCGACAGAAAACATAAACTATCATTTTCATATTTATTTATGCTTTTTGTCCATGAAAGTCTTCACAAAAGTTTTACGAGAAAGACATATTATTATCTTAAAACATTTTTTTTTGTTAGGCATTCTCTTCAAATAGAAAATTATTAATTTAGAAGTGCAAAACATTTAATACTCTAATTCCTTAATTCAAGAATACTTAATACTTTAATTCATGAATTATAAAAGCTTGTGTTTAAATAGCATATTTTGACCTAAATATAAAGGGAAACAGGAGTTTGGTAACATTCGTTATATAATAAACAAAATCATGAATTTAAAGGTCTAAAATAGTTCTATTAAACTTTTAATATTGCGGTAGAATATTTAGAAAAGTGATTTTAACTGAACTTATCATTCCCTTATATAGTCCTGGTCATCGAGTGTAATCAAATTGTACAATAAAAATCGAATTCACTGTGGAAAATCGTTATTCTGTTCTTTCTTGTCAGTCAAACCAAATACGTCTGACATCCTGCAAGACGGGATTTTACTACTTCTGTGACATCCAAACGCTTTTGTTGCACGATCTTTTCATTATTAGTAGCAGTTGCGCTACATTGTTAAAGTAGCCTAACACACAGACACACTTTGATATTAAATCAGTAATTTCAGCTGAAAAACATAATTGAATCATTATTTAGTTAAGGAACTTAAACGAATAAATGTTCTAAAAAAACAACCACATAGGAATGTTTCAAAAATTAACTAGTCATGTTTATATATATTTATAAAACTTTATTCGAAAAAAAACAGAATACTTTTTAGTAGAATTAATAATTGTTGAAGCTTCATTAACTATCCACCACCTTCACTACTGTATACAACGCATAACTCGTTAATTGGTTTTCAGAATACCCTTCTACGAAGTATCGCAGCTCTTGCAGGAATAGTACTCTTTGTCATTCAATTTAGGTTGCTCGTTCTGCTTTTTTTTTTTTGCCCGGTGTGCCCGTAAACATGCATGTATTCTTTCATTTTGATTAAAAAAACAAACAAGTTTGTTTTCAAGACGATCGAGTTTAAAGAGTGGAACCTGTCCACATTAAAACGCGATGCAAAACTCGGAGGCTCGAGTCTTAAATTGAGTTACATTATACAGCCTTCATGGGTCGGGAACAGCGTTTTAGGAAAAGATTGCACGCCGAAAAGAAAAACAATGTTGTTTTTCTAATTACTAGATTTCATTAAATTACTCTACGCTGAGGGAAAAAAAATCTCATTCAAGGGATGAGAACCGAGCAGATGTTTTCTTGAAAGCAAAAGACCCTAAAAGAAATACTTTAACTTAACTGATGTGTGTATGTGATAGCACGCTTTTTATCATCTGCCTACATCAAATCTGCATAAAGCTGGGACTATTTCTTAAAATAATTAAAAACCGAACTCATTATTAAAAATCTTGATAAATGATACCCTTTTTATGAAAACGTGAACAAAAAAAGAGTAATCTAGGTAATAAGACCTGTCATTCTCACTTACTGAATAATAAATCCGCTTCAATTACGTTACTACAAGACATATTTTGACGGAGGTAAGTTTTTCTAAGAAATTAGATTATTTCTAAATCCCTTAAGCGCTTTCTTTTATTTAGCAAAGTAAAGTAAAGGTCTACGCTTTTAGTATATAACACATTTAGAAACTTTCCATTGTCTCCTGATAGCCGATAGCCGAGAATTCAGACAATGTCCATACCTTTTCTACTTAGTCACTACTTCAATGTTCAACCATGATTATATGTTTGTATAGAGCTGGAGAAATCGTTGCTCGAGAACAGATGTCTAGTCGAATATACTCAGACTGCATGCTGGGTAATTATCCGTTAAGAAACTGCATGGGTCTAACTGTCTTCTGTACTGAGGATATTTACACTGCGTCATCGCCCTAATAATTTTGGTCACAAAATCAATGGGATTCTCGTCCAACAAGTACTTAGTTGTTTAATAGTATCGATTGCTATGCTTGTTCGTTTTATTTCAATCTATGAATCTGTTCATAATTCTTCTGGTCTCTGTGTTTATTGTTATTCTCTGTTATACTCTCCTTATCCGCTGTATGTTTTCCTGCAATTATACTGTACGTGTTTCTCTTACTGTGCTGTTCTATTATCTGTCACTGTGGCAACTATTGAGTTATTTTTAACCTGTTCCTATTGAGTGTTGTAGTTGTTTTAAAAATTACTTTTGAACTGACAAAATAAACATTCAAAAATGTAGTTATTTGGGTTTGTAACCAATCACACGAAGTCTTATTTTGTGTTCTATTCAGAGAAGCATGATAGTAAATATTTTGTCAACATTTGTAGAAGTACAAAATACAAACAATGAAGGGGAGCGAAAAATTTCTACAGATATCAATAAAGCTAAACGCGGTAAGTGTAAACAGCGTGCGAAAGGAAAAACCGCGAAACCGAAACAATATGTGGATTATGCCTCGATTTTCATGACCAGGTACAAGTTAATGAATATTATAAAAGTTGTTGCACATAGAAAATTTATCGTATTATCATAATTAAATTTTTTTTTTTAAATCCTTTAATTTGCGTTTATTTTTTTCAATGCCTCTATTTTTTTCAAATTTAAAAATTTTGGTTTGAGATTTTTTAGTTGTAAGAATTCAGAATAAAAACAGAAAGAGTGAGAAAGGTAGTGAAATTCGCTATATATTCTTTAGCATTCCAATTACATAAAATACACAAAAAAATACAAAGTAGAAAAAAAAATACAAAAGAAAAATATGCGGAATGAAGTTAACGTTTCAGACAAAAAAAAGCCCGGGTCATAGCGATACCGACTGGTAAAACATGATTTTGCTTTCAACAAAATCAAAAGGATAAGCCGAAAAAAAATGAAAATAATTTTTTGAAAATGCATACATTTGTTTTAGATATGCACATAAGTTTCAGTACTGTTAGTAATGTTCATCAAGCATGAGAAGGGCGATGCATAGCTTAGAATAATTCAAGAAATTTGTGAATGATCTGTGCATGTGTTGAAAATGTGTGTGTGTGTGTGTGTGTGTTAAATGCTGTAACAATATAAAAATAAACCTATCTACTTTTGAAGGAAATTCTTAGAGCATAAATACATTACCTGTAGTCTATAGGGCAACTGTTTGTCACATTAAAGTTATATGAGTCTTAAGCCTCTGAGAGGTTCACAATACGTACTGACTGTATAAATATTAACACACACAAAACAGTTTTGACCATCTTGACCAATGCATTACTTCCAAAGGAATTCTCTAAGGAAATTATCAGAAGAATAATTCAAAAAGATTATTTCCTAGGGAAATTGCCAGCAGAGAATCATTTCAAAGTATTCTATTCTAAGAAAAAAAAGAATACAATTCTTACAAGGGATTCTTTTCTAGGGAAATGAACAATAAAATCTTTCCAAAGGGCTCTATTTTACAGAAAAGAGTAATAAAATCATTACAAGGGATTCTATTCGAAGAAAATTTGCAATGAAATCATTCCAAAAGATTCCATTCTTACTACCAGAATAATATTTCCAAAGGATTCCATTCTAATTACCAGAATAATATTTCCAAAGGATTCAATTCTAATTACCAATAAAATCTTTCCAAAGGATTCTTTTCTAGTTAAAAGATCTATAGAATCTCTTCAATGAATTATATTATAAGGAAATGACGAACAATACTTTTCTTAACTAAGAGGTGTGTCTATTTAGTTATTAAAAGAGTTCTGGGGTAACTCTCCTTATTATGGAAATTAGCCTATAGCAATGCATTATAAGTTCATATAAATATTGCGAGCTACTGCAGAATGTTTGGCAATGGACTTACCATCTGGGTCTATAGACAGAGGTATAATGTCAGGTCCTTTGTTACTACCACCCTCTTGGCTGTCTTCTATTTCTTTCTTTGCTAAGTCCCTGGAAAAGTGAAAAACATGACACATTTTAAACTCTTTTAGCTGTTTATTATTAGAATAACATACAACATAAAAATTTTATTAGAGAAAAAATAACTTTACTTTCCGTTATTAAGTTACACAAGAATGGATACCTCATTTGTAGTTTTTATGCTGCGTAATTGTACTTGCATTTACCAAAAGAGGGAGTTTTTTTTTTTTAGCGTTTTCGGAAGAAAAAGTGTTGTGGCTGCTGATGATGAATTGGCAGTATGAAATTGAAAAAACGAGTGATTGTTATTTACGTCTCGTGACCGTATTGCCGCCGGTTTCGGTCTAATTAGTCCTGGTGCAGCAAAAGGAACTGCATTACGAGAAACCAATCCAGTTTCGTTTTTTTTTAACTTGTAAGCATTACGCAATACCAAATTATATTTTCTTTTATCAGCATTTTCAGTATCGTGTATTGACGGAGAATACCATAACTAGAATGGATGTTTTATTCATTCAATGAATTTTGTATGGCAATATCATCTTCTTGCCAGCAAAACACGGTGTATTTTCAAACTTGAGTTTTGTAGTTTTTATAGACCAGAATATGGTAATATTTTGACTGGTTAAGTTTTACCCTTAAAGGGGCCCGGCACCTCAAATTCGAAAAAATAATTTTTGAGATTTTTGCTGTCTATAAAAATGTGAATTCTCTTCTTTATAACGATACCTCATTTTTAAAAATCCGTTTATTGGAAGTATTTTTAAATATTTTTTAAAGTAGATGCACTATTTCCACGACGTACGTCTGAGAACATAATTTTTTAATATTTGGGGCACATTACTCAAAAACTACTTGAGATACATTTTGAAACTTTTTAGGATTGTGTATGAAGCACTTTTAAACTCTTTAACACAAGGAAAAAGATATAAAATGCATACTAAAAAAATATTTTATCAAATAAATAAATAAATATATATATATATATATATATATATATATATATATATATATATATATATATATATATATATATATATATATATATTTATATATTTTTTGTAATTTTTAAAAACAGTTTATAATTTTGTGTAATAAAAAAAGAATTAGAAACCTCGTGTTAATGTATTTAAATGTATTTAAATATTGCACTGCAAAATTTAAGATTAATACACTAATTTATGAATAAATGAGATGCCACCAAAGGAGATACCGGACCCTCTTAACTGTAGAAGCATAGGAAAATTTATAAATAGTCTTGAAAAATTATTTTAATTCTAGCAGAAAATCAATCAGAAAGAACAATATAGATGATGATATTATAAACAATAATAACCACAAAAGTGCAGAAAATGTGACCAGACTTCTTTTAAAAGCCCGCCAACAGAAAGTTTTAATAACGATAATAAGTTGAATCAATTAATATAAAAGTCCTAATATCTAAGCACCAATTTCCATGCTTAACATCTTTCAAAAGATTTCGCAGCCTAATTTAGTTTATCCGTTTATGTTGTCCTCAAAAGAATTAAAATAATATTTCAGACAACGCATATTTTAAGTACTCAAAATAAGTTTAAAGTTTCTGTAATAAATAAACTAATTCGAAGCAATTTATTTCTTTTAGAACTCTCAGTGGAAAAGGAATCATACGCTTTCAAAATGAACATGTCACTGGGTAATCTCAAACAATTTAGAAAGCTTTCAGCAAAGAATCTAAACTGGTAAATAGGTTAATGCATTTTGTCTCCATGGATAAAATTTATATCGTCTAATAAACTTTCCATATTTTAAACAGAACAAAGATCCCTTGTGAGAAGCTTTCATTGGATATTTGCTATACATTTCAAGTGTTAATGAATGCCGTTTGTTGAATCTGCCCAGAAAGTAATTTGTTTATTTTATTGCTACTAGAGGGTCCGCCATTGGCTCGCTAACGCTCGCCAACGCACGGAGGATTGCTTTGCTATCCTCATTGGTTCGCTGCGCGAACCTATGCTCGTATCAATGAAGACGTGTCCTAGCAGAAGGGAATGATTACAAAACATGATATTCCAAAAAAATAGCTTTCAAATATCAATTTGTTGCATTACAAAAAATATATACAGTACCTCTGGAATCAAAATTGTAATGAAAACTTTGAACAAATTTTGACTCGAAATGTGAGCGACGCTTTGTAAATTGAATACCCAGCATGTTGTTTGTGTGCACATTTTCCCAGCACTCGAGCAACCCAAGCTTTTCTATTGAGTTTGTTGTCGAAAGTTATAGTGTAAGCGTCTTGTTGAACTATAATTGTTGGCCCTGAAAAGGGTCGTTTTATATGGCTCTGAAAAGATCCTTTGCCTTTTTTTAAATTTATATTTTGAGCTGCAACAGCTCGTCTAAAACTAATTATTTTTCAATAAATTATCATCCGATAACGCTATAAATTCAATTGAGGAGCGAGACTTCGTAGTAGACAAACAATCGTACAATGTTGCCAAAACGCCATTACAAATAACGTCTTTTTTGTGTGCCACGTAAGAGTATTATATATATAGATACTAGCTGAATAAACCGGCGTTGCTCGCGTTTTAAATATGACCGTGACATTTCAATGTGTTAACTCATATACATTAACTCTGTAGAAAGTGGTTCCTACCGCGACAGCTAAAATATGACCACGATATTTCCCTGTGCCAATTCATACACAAACACTGTGGAATGTGTTTCCTTGTCCATGTCCATTTATTGCAGGAAAACAAACTTTAGATTTTAAAATTGGGGCTTCGAGAGGTACTTTTAGGACACACTGTGTACCAATTTTAATGGATACAGATTGTTATAAAGATAGGAAAGAAACAGCCTATGTTTTCAACAGTGTTTTAAAGTATAAGTGTACCAAATTTGGAGTGGATTGTTCGAATGGTGTAGATTTGTATAGAGAATATATACACCCACAAACACACCCCCACATCCTTTTTATGTATACATAGATTGATATAAATGCTCGCAGACCCGCAAGTAGCATCTGCGCTACAGTTTCTTAGCTGTTCACATCTAGTTATATTAGTAGCATTACTCACATTTCATGCCTTACATAAATACATCTGGAATTAATGCATTTTTAGAAATAGCTTTTGCAATAGTGTAGGAAAGTTGCCTCTCATAAATAAATAAATGCCTGTAGTTTTAAAAATTCTTTACTTAACGTCCTATTCCTCCCTAGGCGTATTTCCCTCTTCTGAGTCAGTAAAAACGTTCATGTCTGTTACTTAATATTGTATGCCTTGTGTTTGGAGCAGCATGGCCAAATATGACCTTCGCGCAATGAAACAACAAAAAACAGTACACTTAACGTGTTTTACTCTCTACCGGGTTAAATCAGAGCGTTAAGGATGGAGGGTAGGCAATGTGGTTAATGATGACGAAATGAGCTGAAATATCTAATACCAAATAAATTCATTTTAGCGAATGAAAAAGCATGTACACAACTTTGGATTCGTAATCCTTCTTACTAACAAAGAGATCAGCTGTCACAATCACTGCTGCAGCCGAAAATACTCGAGTAACTAACACCAATCCTATACCAACAATCCACAAACCTTTTACAAGTTAGTTATACTATTGAAATTGAACTTTAAAATAAAAAAAGAGTTTTTCAAAAACTGTGACTAAGAGGTATCAAGTATAATGCACTACTTTTGGTAGCACTCAACATATATATAATACACTCATGTCCATAAATTAAGGATAACGCCAGCTCCGGCAAATAAAGGTTCAAAAACAAAACAAACGTGACTTATTCATAAAGCCCATTTATTAAACAAAAGATAAAGAACAAAAAAGATGGTGTATGTATGATACCATTCATGAAAACTACGATTTTTGCTCACTGGAGCAATTACAAAAAATATCGACCTTACAAAAAATTAACATGACGTGGTTGGTATGATGGTTAATATTACATTGTACGTCTTCCACACGATGAAATACAGTCCGTACAACGCCTAGGCATGATGAGAATCAAATTATCGAGCTGATCTCGGGGAAGATCACTCCACTCAGCAAGCAATGCTCTCCGAAGTTCCGGTACACGTGTAGGAAGTGGTTGAAGGGCTGCAACTCGCCGCCAAGTATGTATCACACATGCTCTATCGGATTGAAGTTAGGTGAGAATGCTGGTCATTCCATATTGGTGATATCCTCAGATTCAAGGCATTCGTTTACAATGTTTGCACGGTGAGGACGGACGTTGTCATCCATAAACACAAATTCTGCGAACATGGCACCCCTAAACAAATGTACACGTTGTTCCAGAATGATGCTGCGATAAATTTGGCCTCTCATGGTTCCGATTGGAACATGTAGATCCGTTCTGGAGCCCAGTATAATTACGCCCCAAACGAGCAATCCTGCACCACCGTAACGGTGTCGTTAATGATGTTGTCTTGTTGGTAGCGGGTACCTGGCGTTCTACATAAGAACGTCTGCCGTGAATCAGACTGCAAGCTAAACCTGGACTCGTCGGAAAACATTACACAAGTCCACTGTGACGATGTCCACATTGCATGTTCTCTACTCCAGGCTAACCGCTGGCGACAGTGAGTTGCCGTGAGCGGAACACATCTGACAGGCCTACGAGCATATAGACCAACATGTACCAATCGTCTGTAAACGATTTGCCTTGAAACTGTCCCGTGGCAGAAGATAGCTGACGAGAAAGGTAGGATGCTGTGCTCCGTCTGCTTCTTTTTGCAGTTACTGCCAAATACCGGTCGTCATTCGGCGTTGTAATTCGAAGGCTACCTGTACTGTGACGTCTACCGGCATTTTCATCATCTTGGAATCGTTGCCATAGCCTAGAGATGAAACTTTGGACGATTCCAAGTCCCACTGAAACTTCCGTCTGAATACGCCCACATTCCAGGCGGCCGATAATTCTACCACGTAAAAAAATCATCGTCATGCGTTCTCTGTGCCATAAATATTCGGTTGTGGCCCTGAGCGGCTTACAGAAAGCTTGTAAACAATTTTGCTTCTTAGCTACCATTCCTTATATACACCTCTCTTACACTCTCGTCATTGTGACGTACTATCAGCGTCATCTGATGACTTCCTGTAATTTGGATATTATTCTTGAAGATATGTGCGATAATTCTACAGGTGAAATTTTTACTTTAGAGTTCGTTTTCCCCGTGACTCTGAATTATCCTTAATTTATGGATGTATATACGTAAAGTTTTACCAACAATATAGAGGTTTTTAGAGTATTATTTGTTTGTTAAACATGAACAAAAATACCGACGTTCTGACAAAGAAGTAGCCCCTCACATAAATCTGTGGAACCCTCTTCCACCTCACTCATGTCCCTTTTACGCTGTTTATGTTTGAACAGAAATTTTGAATTTTTTTTGAAGCATTTTCCAGTTTAATCCTAAAACATACTCCAAATAAGTTTATAAGTGTGACATATACGATATACCAACAAGCAAGACATTGAGTTAAAAAATGTTGAATAAACAAAAATACACGTTTGGTTAATAAACAAAACTAGGGGGCCCGCCCCCTGCTCGCTAACGCTCGCCAACCCCCGGAGGATTGCTTCGCAATTCTCATTGGTTCGCTGCGCGAACCTAAGCTCGCTTCGCTCGCATCAATGAAGACACGTGTCCTAGCAGAAGGGATTGATTACAAAATGTATTCCAAAAAAATATTTTTCAAATCTAAATTTGTTGTATTACATAAAAGATATATACAGTACCTCTGGAATCAGAATTTAAATGAAAACTTTGAGCAAATTTTTACTCGCAATGTGAGCGCTGCTTTGGAAATTGAATACCCAGCATGCTGTTTGTGTGTACATTTCATCAGTACTCGAGCCACCCATACACTTTTTGGCTGAGTTTGTTGTCGAAAGTTGTAGTGCACGCGTCTTGTTGTACTATAATTGTTAGCCTTGAAAAGGACCGTTTTTTAAATAGCCCTGAAAAGATCCTCCGCTTTCTTAGATTTCTATTACAAACCGCAACAGCTCGTCTAAAATTCATTTTTTTCAATAAAATTTCATCCGATAACGCTATAGATTCAAATGACTCGCGAGGCTCCTAGTAAGCAAACAATCACACAATGTTGCCAAAACGCGATAACAAATAACGTCTTTTTTGCGTGCCACGTAAGAGAAATATATATATAGATGTTATTTGTATATGTACAATTCCACAACTATTAAAATAGAATTCAAACTTTAATAATACTTAACAGAAAAAGTATAAGTGTCTTTAAAAACGTTGAAACCTCATTGAAAAGAAATATGAATAAATTACTTTGCATTTGTCTTGGTTTCATCATATAGAATGTTACACTTTAGGGATTTTTAAATTTTAATTTGACACTGAAAACTTAGTTTCAACATCGTCGGTAGTTTTATGAACTTTTTTAATCGCATTTTTTTGCCCCTTTGAAGGCTAATCTGATCCACTGGCCCTGTTGCAACCCCACATAGGCGGCCTCTCTATATGAGGGTCCTGAAAAGAAGCCAGTATCAGGGAGTCATTAGAAGTTGCATTTAAAAATATAGAAAAATGTGAAGAAAGGCTTCTATGCTAATTGTTTGCCATAAAAGAGCTACAAATTATACGTGAATTCTATGGGAAATAGCTCTTTTAAGGTTTACCAAATTAAAAACTAACTATGATTATAGAAAATAAATTTTTTTAAATTGTTTGATATTGCATCATGTAAATGTGTCTCGTTTTCAACATGTTCTTATAAGAGGATTCTAAGCTACCACAGAGAGGTTCTGGTAAAGAACATCCAGAACTGACCAAAGAACATTACGAAAAATGGCGTTAGGTTCAGTGAATTTTGTTGAAATGAATACGATTTTTGAAAGGAATAATGTTGGTTGGTTGCAAAAAGAAGAAAGAAACATAAAATGTAAGTAGTTTCATACTTTCAAGGAAAATAAAGTTTTAACATATAAACATTGTCTTTTCGACATTGATTTACGTGTTCAATATATTACATTACCTTCCTAAATCAGGAGAGTTTTATTTGAGCAGAGGTTTTTATTTGTGTGAGGTTCAGCAATATTACCATAACGTCATTACTGAAATTAAGTGTATTTGAGTAGGAGGCAAAACTCACGAAGGAATGAATACCTTAACCGTCCATTTGAGGTTTTTTTAATCCGTTTGTTGTGATTCATCAATGTGCAGTCTGTCTTAGAGAATCGCTCCTTGAATCTGGCGAAACAAGTAACAGACACTCTTTGAGACATCTAAAATTCTTTATTTTACCTACTATTTACATCGTGGACTTTACATGTTTTCAGAAACATCTGAAGTACCCAACCTTTCTCGGCTCCCAAGCTACACACACGCCTTCACTAACTAACTCTTTCTTATAAGTGTCCTTGATCAGTAAAGATCAACAATGTTAATGTCATGTTGACTGCGCTGTCCTCTATTGAGTGAGTGAGACATTAATTACATCATTGCTACAAATATATAAATATTGTAGATTTATATGATATGTATGTAACAAATTAAAGAAACTAAAATATAGATAATTAAGATATCAAAATGAACCCACTTACTTTATCAAGAGTAGAGTAACGAGGCATGTTTGGATTTTATAGCGCATGGTCCAAAAGCGGACAAACTGAGCTAGTAAAGCGGGAATAAGGGAACCGCTTAGAATGTTTCATGTAATTATGTGGGGCTAAGCGTAAGAAATTAACACAAGTTACCCATAAAAGCTCAAATTAGAAACATTCGGAAAGCATCGAGATAGGAAACAACACAAAATAGTAACAAAACATAAAATAATTAGAGGAAAATCAAAATAACCACTTGCGGAAAGCAGCGGGTAAATTTTAAAAATCAAAATAATACTTTCTGAAAACAGCGAGAAATTGTACACTCTAAGACAAAAAAAAAGTTGCATTAGGAAGAAGTAGACCGGTATAAATGAAATTTGGGGGAGTGGTACCTCTGCGTTGGAGATGCAAATGATAGAAATTTCAGAATCGTTTGAGCATGCGCCACGCGCAGGGTAGCTCTCAAACACGCTGCATACTAGGGTATAAAAGGCATCCAGTATCGCAGTCAACTCATGTCGACTTATGCTGTTTTGTTGGTTACATCGTTTCGCATTGAGTTATTCCTCGGAACAAAGTTCGCAAGCAATTTAAGCAACTGGGAGAGTTGCAGATTGGAGCAACTCCGAGAAGGTGGATGGTCTAATCAACGGATTACGCAACATATTGGTTGTAGTGATGTTACTGTTGCACGCTGTTGGCAGCAGTGGATACAACATGGCACATCCCACCGTCAACCAGGTTCAGGAAGGTCTAAAGAAACCGGACCGAGAGAGGATAGACGTGTTGTAAGACATGTGCGTACTGATCCAACAGCCAACTATTACAGACATTCAACGGGCAGTGTGGACCTCTCTCGATCATCCAGTAAGTGATCGCAACATTTTTCGATGGCTTAACGATGTTTGATTAAGCTCACATAGACCGTTACGACGACTACCTTTAACAGCATCGCATCGTCGTTAAAGACTGGAATGGTTTCGTGTCAGACGGACATGGGGCGTCGAATTGAATCGAGTGGTCTTCACTGACGAATCTCGCTTCTGTCTGAGTGGAGAAGACAATTGAATCCGTATGTGGAGGCAACGTGGTCAGTAGAAAGGTTCACGTTTTGTTGTGCGGCGTCACACGTCCAGAAGGCCTGGTGTCATGGTGGGGGGTGCAATTGCGTATGATGCCAAATCACCTTTGGTATTCGTTACGGGCTCTTTGACAGGCCAGCGTTACGTACAAGAACTTTTACAGCCAGTTACGCTCCCATTCTTGAACTCCAAGGTTCACCCATTTTTTCAACAAGACAATGCTCGACCCTATATTGCTGCCGTCTCTAGAGCTTGTCTACGACATATTCAGCGGACCTGTCCCCGATCGAGAATGTATAGGATACCATTGAACTAGACGTCTCCACTCTACCCGTACCGCGTAATTTGCTGGAACTACGTGACAGAGTTCAAGCAGCATAGGATGGACTGTCGCAGGATCAGTGTCGAGCCTGTATGACTCCCTACCAAGGCGCTTGGTATGCTGCATTAAGAATAATGGCGGTCAGACGCCATACTGAATAATACCACTTTTTTAAATTTTTTTCAGTAAAATTTTCACATTTCAGTCTTAAACTCTAATTATTTACTCATTCATAAGCACTTTACCAACCTTTTAACTTTTATTGGATTCTGACAATTCGTTCTAGATGCAACTTTTTTTTTGTCTTATATTGTATATACACACACAAAGCGCCTTAATTGTAGGAGCCGGTTTACTCTCAGTATTCTTTTTCTTAAGAATATTAAATAAAGGAACTCTTTTAAGACTCGAGATTTAATTTACAAGCAAACTAAATTTAGAAAATTAAATTCAATCCACCCACACTCCTGAGTCAACTGGGTTATAGCAAATAGTGGTGAAAGCTTTCAGAAAGGAATCCAAACTAATAATTGCGTTACCGTATATTGTGTCTCGTCTGATAAAAATAAGGATACTGATATTTTTAATGATGTCAATATATTAAACAGAAAAAAACCTCTCCTTAAATGCTTTCCTTGGATATTTGCTATATAGTTAAAGCTAATGGACAACAAACTGTCCAATTTGAGGAAAATAATTTGTTTATATTATCGTCATTGCACAGCTGCATTTATATATACTAATATGCAGTATCTTAAGAATAGTTTACTTTCAGTAAAAACTGTAAAAAGAACTTGTTTTGATACTGATAAGATATAATACAATAAGCGATAAAGTTATTGCAAATTAAGTCAAGTAAATTGATTAGAAACTAAATTTAGAAATTCTAATACACCCACACTCCATTTGACCATCACAGAGCAGTTTAAATAAACCTTCGACAGTTTATACGAGCTTAAGTGATCTTGCACATTTTTATCTGCAAGTTTATGTTTGGGCAATAATGTGTGCTAATACAAAGAAGATGATTATTTTCATATTTACAAAAATATAACATCAATATCATAGGGAAATCTTTTTTTTAATAAATGTTCTTGCAAATAACCGGTTGAAAAGTAAAAAAAAAGTGAGAAAAAAAATTAAGCACATTGAGAAGATAGAGAATTTTAATTAGATGGTTTATTATGGATTTCAAACAGACTTGAAAAATTATTTTATTCTTGAATTTAAGAACATACGACTGCTTTAGAAGAATGTGTATTATAAACAATCAAAGGAAATCAATCAATCAATAAAAACTTGCGTGTAATTGGAGTGAATAAAATAACATTTAAGTTTTGATGCCCTTAGACATTTATATATACTGAGGCTTATATGTGTATAATTCTGTTAAAGTATTAGTATTATTCACATAAGTGTCCACATTTTGATTTTATCATTACTGTTTTCGAAATAATAATAAATTATACAAATTAAATTATTATTTATTTAGTCAATTTGTTTCAAAACAGGTAACATAATTTCGATCAGTTATCCATTGAAGAGTTTTTCGACGACAAACATGCTTAAGTTGGAATACTGAGAATCCATTACGGTTTGTCTGCTTGACACTAACCCTTAACTTCTTGAAAATAAATTTCCTCTACTTTTTGAACTGATGCATTGGTCTTTACACTTATTTGCTCAAAAAGGATGATATGTGCCATCACAACGGATTGGAAAGACTTTAGAATCAGAGCCTCATGGAATAATGTCTACAGGATTATTTTCAGATGATATGTCCTCAACTACTGATTGAAGGTAGATTACTGCATAATCTCAACGCCATTACGTACGAAAGTTTTCAGTTGGTGAGAAGAGTCTTTATCCACTATAAGAATATGGTTGAATCAGACCACAAAATTACCTTACCTACAGTAGGCCGTAAAAATGACAAAACCTTTTAATGGGCTACTCGAGATTTACTACAGTGTAGTTGGTAACTGTTTGTTTCAGCCTATATGGTTTGGAAGTAAGCAACCTTTCCGTATGCTGTTTGTGACGAATCGGTATAAATCTATACATTAAAATTCGGTTACTGTTTACCAGTAGTCAATTTCTGGGTACCTTAATGTTCTCAGCATCGGATAATGAGACAACAATTGCTGCCAGTACTTGGATTCGGTAGGAGGAAGTGTAGCAATCCATAAAGACAATCTTTAAGTGCCACAACTGCTGTCTGCAATTAAATGTTTGCTTTCGATATGATCGTTCCAATTTATTCAACTGGATCAAATAGTCTTGCACTAATTGACAATACAATGCATTCGGTGATCGTTTTTTCATTTATGGTTAACTTGTAAATGAAACAATACAACTCTGTATCCCAATTTATTTCCAGAGTTTAAAAAAATTTTGCAGTTTAGAATGTATTGAAGGTAAATTTACATTGTGTTTTCTCTTCTCTTTCTCTCTCTCTCTAAAGAAATATCATTCAACATCGTCGTACCACTCATGTAGCTACCTGATTCCGGATTGAAGAAATTCGATCAATCGAATCTGTAATACCTTTGACATTATCGAGTCCAGAAAATGAACTTGATAACTCGCCATCCATGCAAAAAATCAGGTGAATCAGAGTGATTGAATCAGTGGTTTCAGCCGATTATGAAACGCCGTTTTCCCTTCATGAGGGTTCTAAGGAAGTTTCCTTGATTTTTGATGTTTTGCTTCCTATTTTTATGTAGTAGCCAATAGATGCATATTTTGCAATTGAATTTAGGTTTGCATTCAAGGGCTTTGAGAAAATTTCCAAGAAAATTAAGACAAAGTTTATAACGTTTGATAACATGGGCATTTTGTTTCGTGCTTATTTATTGGAATTCAAAACATTTATAAATTGGATAATATTACAGAAAACACAATAATTTCAAAGGTTAGAATTAAACATAATTGTTAGACTTAACAAGACATTTGGAATTAGGCTGGAATCGAATAGGAAACCTATCCACTTTGCAAGTTTTTAAAAAATTTAGAAATCAGTGAATCGGACATAAACTGTTTACTGATGTGTATAAGAATGCTCTCTGTAAGACGAGATATAATATCATAACTTCACTCTCAACTACTTTTCTCCAGTTTTAAAGGTTGCAGAGCTTTAAAGTTTTGATCTAGTAAGCCCTTTAATTCCCTTGCAGATTCTGGGGGATTGATCCCGGACCGTCGTCAATAGCCCGCTGTATTGCTCTAGTATTAAGTTAATTAAAATATATATCTACCCTAGCATATTCAAAATGTCATATTTACAATATTCATTAAATCATTTATGTGACCATTTACAACCGAGCAATGCAACATGTTCATATAAATATATGAACTGCCTTATAAAAGCGTATTTAGTTATTATATTCTACTGATATTAACATATGTCATGGTTATAAAACAATGATATCAGTAGCTTTTATATATGTCCGTACAAAATTTGAGCTAAGGTATAAGGCTAGGCCGGTATACATGAAGTATAAAAATTCATAATACGAGAAGTTCTGAACAACAAGAACACAAATTTTAAAGACATCTTTTAAAAAAATGCTACAACTGACGTATAAATATTAAGAACAAAAATAAGAATCTACAAACGATTCGTATTTCTGCGTAAACCAAGATATCAATCGATAATCATCCGACGATTATTAAACGATTATTTAAAAAAATATCCATAGATTTCTAAGAATGTAATCAAAACTTTAGTAAAGATATTTAATGAAATAATTTAAGATGTATTATTGAAATTTCACAATTTTGTAATGCATTCATAAATATACGATTCAAAATACAGAAAAAAAAAGTATATTTAGGTTGCTTAATTGCAAAAGTATATTTCGATGCATGGTAACGTCGTAATTCGTTTATCTTACGAAAATTCGCTATACTCTAATACATTAATCTTTTAATCCAACACTACAATTATTTTACTGTTATAGTAAGCCAAAATCCAATTTAATGTCTCACATTATTGGTAAAAATATTGAAAACATAGAAATAAAAACAAAAAGCGTTCGGTATTATTTAAAGACGCTTTCGTATTTATAAATGGGGAAAATTAGTACAGTAATGTACTACAATTTAAGAATTAAAGCCATACACACAATCAAATATGCACTGAAACATAATACTCACATGCAACTGCATTTAATAAAAATTACACACCTCTCACCTAACGAGTATTCTTCTTTAGCTTCTAGAAAATCTATTTTATACGTGACGCTTCTATAATTTTACGAAAAAGCGGATAGAAGTGTCAGGAAAATAATGCGCTACAATAATTTTAACACGTGAGAAAGAAAGTAAAAAGGTTTTCAGAATTTTAGCAAGCTGCTATTCCGCCATTTTTTCTGCAAACGAATCTTATTTCCACACTGTGTGAAACTGTAATGAGGATTTTGAAGTATAATATGAGCAGATAGTCAAGTGTAAATTTCTCTCCTGCAATTAGATTCCCATGTTAGAGAAGAGTGTCACATTTTCAGTTGCGTGCCGAATTTCTAAGTTTGAGTTGCGATTGTTACCATGCTTCGGGCTGACTGCCCTGTTATTTTAATGTAGTGAAGGGATTCCGTTAACGAGTGTTTCGCAGTGAGAAGCACGATCTTCGAAAGATGAAACAATAACTATCTTTTGTCGCGTGGGGATATGAAAATACCCTGCAAAACGAGTACACGTATTTAATATTTTCGAATTGTAAAGAAAAACATAGTTCTGACACATTTTTTAAATAAAAAATATTATTAAAACAATAAACTTCCGCTAAAATCAAAAGTAGATTTGACCAAAACAGCAGCGTCTGTAAGTGTGGAGAAGCCAAGGCTTGAGTTGCAGTCAAACATACAACATTTTATTGCATCAATTAGCCCAAGCAGAGAAAAACTGACTTGATCCCACACCAGGAAATATACACTCATTGCTATAAAAATTTGAACACCAAGAAAAAGTCGTCAAAATGAAACGAAATTTTACATACGTAAGTACTACTTTGATATAAGTAAGTGATTAGAAAATCAAAGAAAAAGGATCATTTATTGCTGAAAAAAGTACAAATGAACGGAATTTTAGCACTTTGTTGGACCCCCTCTAGCGCGAATGCACGATGCGATATAAGCGGGCATTGAGGCATACAAGTTCCGTATGATGTCCTGAGATATCTCGTTCCACAGTTGCTGTAAACGCGCCTCTAGTTCGACGAAACTCGTAGGGTGTCCAACTTGCCGTCCCAAATGATTCCAGATATGCTCGATCGGTGACAAATCTTGGGATCGAGCAGGTCAGGGAAGGGTGGTATTATTGCGGAGGCAGTCATGTGATATCCTTGCTGTGTGTGTCCGTACATTGTCTTGTTGAAAATTGGCTCCTGGGAGCCCTGCCATGAGTGGCATCACATGTGGCTGAAGGATGTCACGGACGTACCGCTGGGCTGTTATTGTGCCATGGATCAATATTAGGGGTGACCTTCTATCGTCAGCAATGGCACCCCATACCATCACACCAGCTGTGGGAATGGTCTGTCGCTGTAAAGCCAATGCAGGATTGAGGCGTTCACCACGGGGCCTCCACACACGAACACGACTGTCATCACTGCTCACATTGAATTTAGATTCGTCGCTGAAGACGATCTGGTTCCATTCCGTTGCAGTCCAATCCCGTCGTGCGCGACACCACTCTAAACGGAGGCGTCGTTGAATGGGTGTCATTGGCAACACGCGTAATGGGCGCCGCGATACCAGATTTCCTTCAGCCAGGCGCCTTGCGATGGTTCGGGAAGTCACAGGGGCCCGTAGTGAAGGTGCTGACTGTGTCTGGATAGCGGCCAATGAGGCAGTTGGCTCTACGCGTGCGTTTCGTATGATGTGACGGTCTTCTTTACCAATGGTCTGTCGAGGGCTTCCTGAGCCTGGTCGCCGTGTAAATGACGTATCTTCTGTCCACTGGTAGCAACACCTCCTCACAGTAAAATCAGAACGGCTTACTTGTCGAGCTACTCGCCGAGCTGACCACCCAGCTTCCATCATCCAGATGATTCATCCCCTCTCGAACTCTGACAGCTGCTCATATTGTCTGCGATGGAGGCGTAACGGCATGTCTACTTCAGCGTTTCCTTTGCAAAAGATTAAGTACACTCAAACAAGCTCTGCTGACCTGTTTTATAATCCAAGGAGAACGAAGTTCAACGACCTCTTGTGGCATTACGCAATGCGCAATCACTCTGTATTTCCAATCATTTGCATATCTGGCCGACATGTACCTTCATGCCAAGTTTCGTTACGATCTCACAATTATTTCGTGGTGCAAAATTTTTTATGGCAATGAGTGTACATTTTTGAATTACACCATCAAAATGAAAGGCTGGCAAATCATATTGTTAAGAAATTCACAATAAATTTCTTTTCAAGCAAATATAGCCTTTTTTCACTTGAAAATTCTATTTTGCATTTAAAATAATAGTTTATTTAAAATTAAATAACTTCAGGCGAGAAAGTGCTGCGAAAAAGTAGACCGGTAACGGCGTTTTCAAGGGAGTTTAAAAAGTACATAACCCACGCACAGATTTATTGATAACTAGCAAAATACCCGAAATTACTCGATTTGAATTGGTTTGCACTAAATTGAAGAGATGATCAAAATATATTATGACATGTCTTTCGTAGAATAAAATAATATTTTAACATCTTTATAATTTCTGCAACTTACTTTGGATACAAATCCTACACATGAATATCCATTCATGTAATACATTTCACATACACCGTACCCTTGCTGTATGACAATGCTACCAAATGACGAAAGGTGACTCTAAAGCTTCTACAAAAAAAACGATCTTGAGGGAAGCTTGGAATTCCCTTTCTTATAAGTTTTTTTCATGTTCAACTCAATTAATAAAAAAGTCGATTTACGACTAGTGCTCTCGCACTCATAGTCAACAAAACAATATTTGTGACACTCTTACATCAAACAATCCATTTTTATTTATATAGATTAACACAATAAATAAATACTACGACAGAAATCCGAGTAGTGATTCTGTTTAGTCCAAGCTCTATGAATCTATCAGTAGCAGTACCAGTAGTGGCACTCTTGCATCAAACACTCCATTTTTATTTATATAGATTAACACAATAAATAAATACTACGACAGCAATCTTAGTAGCGATTCTGTTTAGTCCTAGCTTTATGAATCTATCAGTAGCAGTACTAGTCGTATTGTCGGTTTTGTGTTAATACGTACGTATTATTCGAGTTTCTGGTTATCTGATGTACAATTCCGAACGACATTGCTTCGGATAATCAAAGCACTTCTGTAACTATCGCGGTATTATCTACTCATGGTTCAATTTGACTCCCTGTTGGACACGGCACCTTTCATCCATATATAAAGAAATGGATCTCGCATGTTTGCAACTTGCTTCATAAATTAAATTAGACTTCGGGTGCAACGAACCGTTTTTGGGACTTTATCCGATTAAATCTTGAAACAACGATCCAGCCGAACGGCGGAAATTAAACGAGAGTATAATATTCATGAATTATGAAAACAACCATGAAGAGCAAACAGCTGTTCCATACACGTACTTTTTCTTTCCGACTAGAGAGATTATTTTTGATTCCTCTGTTTTTGAAAAAATGTTAAAGCAATCACATGGGTAAGCGACTTCAGTTGTGAGCAGTGCTGAGATTTTGAATTTGAATACAGTTCCTTCTTTGCTTTGGATTCACATAAATAAAAACGCTAATTAATTCTTCAAACGAAAGACTTTAATTAGTTTTGTAAATAAAAATGATGTTCCTAAATTTGGATGGTAATTGTTGAAGATCACAAATTCTTCATTTTGAGGCTTATGAATGTTTTCGGTATTTGAAATCCCCGACGGATCAAATCTGTCAATATTTAATCACTGGTACTTGCAATTGTTGTGTACTTTATAGAAGTTTACACATACACTGTATGGTCAAAAGTATTTGGGACACTGCAGAAAATAGGCGCTATCCATCTTAGTGTGGGGTTGTTTTCCTGGTTAGGAATCAACCCATTGTTTTATGTACCTTGTACCATGAACGCTGACGTGTACCTCGAAGTTTTGGATAGTTCGGCCCTTCCTGCACTATGGTATTATTACGGAGATAGTGGTCGCTTCTTCCAACATGATCGAGCTCCATGTCATAGTGCAAAACGTGTGATAGACTGGTTTCCTGAAATTGAGGTGAATTTGCTTGACTGGCCTGTTTAGAGCCCCGACCTCAATCTGATCGAGCACATGTGAGATAAACTTCAGCTACGAGTACGACAGCGACAAGCACGCCCACCTTCCCTACAATCTCTTATCACAGCTTTGATAGAGGCATGTGGAGCTATTCTTGCCCAGACTTGCAGAGAACTTGACGAAAGTATGCTTCGACGTGTTGCAGATGTAATACAAGCAAAAGGAGAGCAAACCCTTAACTAAATAGAATAATAAAGCACTTTTCTGACAAACATGTTGTATCCAAATACTTTTGTCCATATAGTGTAGGGAAAATGATTTCATCGTCGATTTGAGAGTTTCGTTAGGAGGTAAACGATTATGTGCTTTTAGAGCAGCTTTGATAAGCCCCTATTTCATACTTAATTGATACCAGGATCCATAAGTCAATCAGCTAAATTGGTATCCCCAAATAAGTCCCAACTAAACTTGCAGAAGTACCCGGCATTATTCGAGTTGATAACTGTAGATTGTAAAGCGGTGACCTGAATAATCATATTTCTGTTTCGACTGAATATGCTAATATAGTTTTACTGCCTGGAAAATAATTATTAATACCTTTTCGACATTTCTATACTTTCTACAACGAATTCTGGATGCAAATAAAGCGTATAAACGAATACAATACAATGCACTCCTGTTGCAAAACAAAATTACAAATAATACCAATGTGAATACAACATTACTCGATGATGATTATTAGGTCGTTGCCTGTAAAATTGCAAATCATAAAAGTGTGACGAATCTATGGCATACTGTTTTTGGCAACTTAGCCACAGATTTTTGATAATCTCTATGAAAGGGAATTGAAAAAGTGCATTTTTCCTACCCGATGGGGAGTTCGAGCAGATTGATTTGGGACGTGGTCAAAGGAAGATCCCGCTAGAATAGATCTACCAATTTTCTTGGCTGTTTTTTTTTAAATTTTATATCCATTTATGAACAAATACAGGACAATAACAAGAAACAAAGAAAATTGGTAGATCTATTCCAGCGTGGTCTTCCTTTGATCACGTCCCAAATCAATCTGATCGAATTCCCCATCGGGTAATGAAAATGCGCGTTTAAATTCCCTTTCATAGAGATTATCAAAAAACTGTGGCTAAGTTTCCATACTGTATGACACTCGTTTTTTTTTTACTTGTTGTACTCTTGCATCAGGAATGCGGTATTTTGTAATTCCTTTATCTTTAACACAAGGATGAAAAATTATTTTTTTTTGGATATTCATTACTAAGTTTTTTAAATAATAAATACATTTCTCTTTGAAAACTCCCTTTAGAAGCACGTGCAACAACAAAAGAACTTGTTTCAAAATTGAACGTCTTCGGTACAGAAAGGCAGCCAATTACATTTTTAAAAGAAATGAGAGATCGATTAATTATCGTGTTTTTTGAAAAGAAAATCACTGTTTTCAACAAACTTAACAGAATTAAGTGTTCCTTAAATATAGTTTCAACTCGTAAAGAAGGCAACCTGACTTTATGTCAATGTTCACAAAGAATCTTTCATATATTCCAAAAGTCTTAGTTCATATATTTCCTAATATTCATAATCTTTGAATATCGGAAACGCTGCTTTAAAATCTGCTTTACTCTAATTGGCACTTAGTTTGAAATCAAATTTTTAAAGTACATTTTAAAATTAATGTATGTAGTTTTGAAAGGAAGCCACATAGCTGTCTGAAAAGGGAATAATGGTGTTAATTGACTATTAGAAGCAGGATAAAAAACAAGTAATTCAATTTGAAACTTAGAACAGATGCAGTTTTTTATCAGTTTAATCGTTTTTGTAATAGAAATCTATTTCAAAATTTTATAATATGATTCTTTATATAGATTCGAATAGCTGCCAGTCAGTATTGGTTTAGAAACTTTGGAACTGCATTTTTAGTTTATTTTCGTATGATAAAATTATACACTCACAAGTATGAAACCAAGGATTCTCAAGAAGGTGGGTTGAAATGTAATCCTGTCGTCCAAAATTGAAAACATGCCTTGAGCTATGTTGAAAATACAAAACAACTAATTTATACTACGTTAAAGTGATTGAATGCTCTTATTCTCTCTTCATATCGTCTGTCTCAAGTGGTCGGATATAATTTATGTTTTGCAAAAAAAATAAGTGCAATAATTTAAATCTTACTAAAATTAAATGTTCGTCCGCTGAAAACAATTGGAGTTATTACAATGTTGATGCAATTAATCCGAGAACGCCTAGTAATTTTGAACCTTGGACAAATGACGAGGTCACACACGAATCTTCATGCTCTTGGGACCTGGCGCATTGCTTGAACAATTTAAAATAATGTGGACAAATGTCAAGCTCTACTCTTTACAAGAAAAATTAACTTTCCTCCCACCCTTCAACTTTATGGAAATAATATTCCATGGTCCCCTAAAATTACTTTGGAGTCACGATGGATTCACGTTTAACTTGGAGTACGCATATTAAATCCCTCAGAAACAATTTTCATGCGGCCAGAGATACCCTATACCCCCTAATTTTGGGCAGATCAAAGCTTTCTATTAAAACCAAAGTGCTCATTAACAAAACCATGCTTATACCAGTTATCAGCGATACCAGCCATGTCTGGCGATATGCAGCTAAAACCCATATTCGAAAACTTGAAACCCTTCAAATTCTACACTCGGGATAATTTTAAATGGATCCTGGTTCTATAGGAACGCTCAATTCGTAAAGACGGATGTGTTAGAACACACCGTAAATTCTTCCATAAAACTGCCCTTAAATTCTTCCTCAAAATGGAGGCTATTGATAATACTGGAATCCAGATATGACTTTCGTAGAATGAAATGTAAACGGCCTAGAGCCATTTTAAACCCAAGATATTTAACCCCTTAAATGTAAACAAACTTACTTTAACTGTAACTTTACACTCTTATGTAAAATCCAAGCTGCTTTGCGGCCGTTTCAAACTCCGCCCATTTTTCCATCATCCTTGTATTTTAACATCCTGGTAAAAGTTTAAGGCTATTCGTCACATGATTCCATCAAACAACGGGATTGGATCCTGCCTCATTGATCGCCCCACCTCCACCAACGTTAAGAAAACTGGCTGACGATTCAGCATTTAAGTCATTCTGGAGCTTCAACCCGCTTGACAAAAACTGGCTCCCTGCTTTCAAACTTCCACAACACACTATCATTAGGACATTTGAGGCCACGACAGAGTTGATATGCACCATCCCACTTTGTACACGATGGCCTTTGGTTAGATTCGAACTCGTAACTCTCCGGTTGCTAATTCGTTACTCTTCCAACCAAGCTATTGCGGCCCTACAAAACGTCATGAAAATATATTCAGCCGTTTGGAGGTATCAAAAACACACACATACAGATAGACAGACAGCCTTTAAAAGCTGAATTACTGATTATGCATTAAAATGACCCAGCAGATAAATATTTTACCCATTGAATTTTAATTATATTTACCCGACAATGTTAATAAATATACCTTTATATTTAAAAACTCTTTATACATCCGAAAACCACTCAAAAACGTTTAGACAAAAACAAGCGGTGTTCATTAAAATATTTTTTAGTTTCCATGTACTTGTATATTTATTACGTTATTTGATAAAATTACTTTATTTAAAGGATATTTATATGTATGAAAAAAGAGTAAAGTATTCATATAAGTTAAATATTCCTTTTTCCAGGAAGTTTTGTTTGAAGTGTTCCTTCTTAACATTTCTCTACACATAGGTCAGCTAACAAAGCACTACAATAAATTTTAATGAATTATGTCTCAAAATATGTTATAATCTTACAATGGTTTTAAATACCTCATCGTACTTTTAAACCAATAGTTTGTATTTATTCTTTATGCCTCACAAAAAAATATTACACACTCATACGAAATTTTTTTTTACAAAAGTCTGAACTTCAAAGATAAGTATGCGTCTCAACGATGTTGAATAAATGTCTAATCCAAACTTTTAACAGGTATATATATATATATATATATACGATAATTTTTATAACGAGATTTTAAAGTATGGCTCTTAACATCAGGATATCCTTAAGTTTACTTAAGTAAAGCAAAAGGAAACTTATGTACGCGCGAATAAATACTACATTCAATTTAATCTGGTGACTCAAGCGCGTTCAAGACCAAGCTTCTTAAAAAAGGGTTTATGTAGGAGTCGGTTAATTACAGAAGGCAATAGCTAATTACTTGCAGATATCATAAATGCTAAAGAGTGGACATAAGCTCATTAAATGTACTCCCATAAAAAGGATAAGAAATCGTAGAAAAACGGTTAACGTAAATCCGAAAGAACACATTAACGTAGAAATATATAACGAACAATGACGATAAAAATAATTGCGTATACAGAAATAAGGGTTTTTCTCTTAACATAATGGGATCGTGCTGGATATACGAAAATCCTTTACTGCGCTTTGTTTATTGAAGGAAGACCCAAGACAAGATGTTTTCTTTTGATTTCCCCTTTCCTTCTTTTGGTTTTAGAAAATGCTAAGATGTATAGATTTTGATAGAAATGTTCTGATGTAATGAACTGTTGATAGTGCGGCGAGAAAATCAACTCATAATTGTTTTAAAGATTTTCCACTATTTTATTAAGAGATAAAATCGATTTGATTCAATTGAATCAATTTGTAATCTTATGAAATCCAAAATTTAAGCATATTATTCAATACTAACACTTCGGTTAATATTTTGATGTTACTTATACAAAAGAGGACTTCTCTTACCGATTCATCAAAGCGAAATTTTAAGGGGGTCCGAGACACAAAAATCGTCAAATTTCGAATTAAAATTTTTTTTAAAAGAAATTCTCTGTCTTTTTCTGTTTAAAATGACATCTAAATCATGTTTCCATCTTAATTAGAACTAGAGTTATAATAATTTTTGTGGTGCGTTGTTTTAAAAATCTAACACTCTTGATAGTTGTTGTCATGACAACAAGATCTGTCTTTAAAACTTTAAATGCGTTTTTCTCCATGATACATTTTTTCAAGATTTCCTGTATTCAAATTGCTATAAGTCGAAAACCGATAAAGTTTAAGGGTTAAAATTTGGAATATATCTTTTTCAAACATTATACTTTAATTTCGATTCAGCAAATTTGAAACAAATATTTACTTTTAAAAATATGACTTTAAAAAAAATGTACCTAAAAATTTTCACAAATTTTCATTCAGATATTTTTTATTTTTTATTAAATTAATATTTTTTAAATTGCTGAATCGAAATTAAAGTTTATAAATTTGTGAATAATTTACTGCAGGAATTTTGAAAATTGATCAAGAATTGTTTGAGTTTTAGCAATTTAAATTGACCCCTCTTTTTTTCAAAAATTTTTAATTTAAAATTAAAAAAAAACTTTTGGAAAAATTTTGTGTTGTGATTTTGCTTATTAGTTAGATGGGTAATCAGTACAATAAAATTAAAAATTCTAAATTAATTAATAAAAAAATGTTTTTGATGTGTCCCGGATCCCCTTAAGAAGTTATTGGTGTTTCAGCTGTTAAGCTTGCTCCTGTTATTTAAGGAACATTGCACAGTTCCAATGTTTATAATTCAGGTGAAAACCAGTCGACTCGCGTATGAAATATACGGAGTATTATCAGCTTCAACTTCATGCATTCTTTTTTCGGTCGCTCGGCTTCAAAATCTGTCAGGTGGTTGTGGAATAGGGTGGGCCGAAAAACACTTTTTTTCGAAATCGCTCTTCTAATAGCGCGGAAAGGGTTCTCTCTGGGTTCAATAAACACGGTGTAAAATATTTTTTTGATTGGATAATATCTTTTGCTCCCGCATCGTGCTTAAATTTTGGAAATTTGGGTAAAAATTGGCAATTTTTACTCGGCGTTGGAGATATAATTATTTTTTAATATAGCTGTTCCAATAGTGCGGAAGAGGTGCCCCCTGGGTTTAATAAGAATGGTGTAAAATATTTTTTCGATCGAATAATATCTTCTGTTACCGCATCACAATTGAAATTTTGCTATTTTTTAAGAAAAATTCACTTTTTCTTGTCTTTTTATGCTATCTGTATCGGACAGAAAATGAGAGGGGAGGGGGTTTCACACTTCATATAACTCCGCAGATATATCTGAAGTAGATTTAAATCTGGACATTTACAAACCTTCGACATAGAATCGCTTAAACTCTCTTACTGATCCTAAGTACAGACAAATAACTCCGTTTGTATCTAAATCATCACAAATGCGACTTGGCCTTATTTCAACTGCTGTGGTTGCCGACAGGTTTGGAGTCTCGGAACAGGTTGTGGTTGCAATTGCTTCAAGAGTTCTTCACGATGTCGATCTCATAACTAGCAACAACTCAGATTTGGTGTATTACAAAAACAGAGGGAAAGGGCTAAAGTTAGAAAGGATTTACAATTTCAAGCTTTAAAGTGAAGCTCAGGCATTACTGTTGAAGGGGCTGTAGTTCGATGGTCATAAAGATTCTACATTGATAAAGGAGATTGTAGATACTAAAAGATACACGGAGAAAAGCAAAAGAGGAACATTTATCTCCTATTGAAGAATCAGGTTCACGTTAAATTAATAGGTTAATGTCATTTGAGTCCATCATTTGGCACCGCAAAACAGATTTCCACGACTATTATCGGATATTTGAAGGGATCACAAGAGATCTTTCTCAGCTTCTGGCGATTGGCTGTGACTGCACATTTGTTAATACCGGATGGAAATCTGGTGTAATTCGGTGTTAAGGAAATGAAACTTGATAAACTTCTGCAACGGGTAATATGTCTCCTGTATTTTAAAGAACTAACTCTGAGGCATCTGTTTGAAACGTGGGATGTCAATCATATTTAGGAATCATATTCAATATTTGGAAATCATATTTTGTTAATATTGAGTAGGCGCTCCTTACATGTGAAACTTTGCCAATGACAACTTTCAAAATTATTGACGGCGAGTTACCGTGACTTAAGCAACGAGCAAATGTATTTACTAGAAATATCTTAAGCGATACGATTGGGTAATTATCCTGATGAACTTTCTTGACGCAGTCCTGGTCCATCATCATTATTCGGCTAACAACAGCGAACAAAGTTCTAAAACTATATGTTAGTTCTCCAGATCCTTCCTTGAAGTTGAAACAAATCGCTGAGTTTGTTATGAAAGTTTACACTCCAAACTGGTTTGATATAAAGTATAAACACTTGCTAAAAGATGGAGCTAAGCATGTGTGGAATAGTATTTCTAGATCCAAGTATTTATCTCAAGACCTCAAGGACGTCGTTGATGGAGTAATTTGTCGAAATTCGTTCTTTGCTCATCCCGAGAATATCTTGATGTGTATGTTGAAGGATGAAAGACCGCACATCAAAGAACTTGCTGCACGACGTATAATTGAGTCATCTTCCAATGTAAAGTCAGTACGAGTATTTCTCCCACCAAAACTGAATTTTGAAGCTGCTGACTATACTAAATTGATTGACTGGTCATCAATTACTATTACTTCTCCACCAATCCTCCGTGATATATCTACTGACGTATTTAGTTCCATTGTGCGTGATAAAAAAAAATCCCGAATGGGACTTTGTTCACTTCCCTTGTCACATACAGGCCGTTGAACGGTGTGTCAAGATAGTGACAGAAGCATCCACTAAAATTTATGGGTTTCAAAGTAGAGACGGGTTCATTAGATCCACATTCTTTTCCCGATCAATTATATGTCTGAATTTGACCATAAGGCTGATTTAAAGCCTCTTCCTGCTGATTAAGTGTAAGTAAACTTTTGATATTGGCATGTCATAACAATCCTTGGTTACAATATTCTTATCAAATATTATATTAATATAATGTGATTCAGCTACTATTTAATAATTTTTAGGCAATATAATCAAATGTACAGTACAATACAGCAATAAATATTGTTTGAACCCATCTATTTTTCATGTTTTATTTATTTCTATAACACATAATAAAATTCCACTTTTTTTCAAAAACTGCAAAATTTTAATTGCGATGCGGGACCAGAAGATATAATTCAATCGAAAAAATATCTAACACCTTTCTTATTTAACTCAGTGGGCACTTCTTCCGCACAATTAGAATAGCAATATTGAAAAATAATTATATTTCCTACGCCGAGTACAAATTACAATTTTTACCCAAATTTCCAAAATTCAAGTACGATGCGGGGGCAGAAGATATTATCCAATCAAAAAAATATATTACACCGTGTTTATTGAACCCAGAGAGAACCCTTTCCGCACTATTAGAATAGCGATTTCGAAAAAAAGTGTTTTTCGGCCCACCCTATTGTGGAAAAACATGAAAAACATGAAATAACGTGGAACAAATTTCATAGATTGGTTAAAGCGTGATTAAAGAAACTAATCTGCTCTTTGATAGCCATTCGGACAAGCGATTCGTACGCTACGAGACTTAGCTATCGACTTTAAAATGAAACAGACGGATCATGTCGCAAGATCTCTGAAGGGAAAATTAGTTAATTCGCTACGGAAGCGCCGACTACTGTTTTTTTGATCACGTTGTGGATAAACACTTTAACCAATCAATAATTTAGGATTCATGCTTTTGCCCATTACCACGTGACATGTCTTTAAGTCGTCGAGCTGCTGGACGAAATAACATAAAGTTGCGGATACATGCTCCGTCTATTTCCTTTTATGGTGGATGGACTTTACCTTAGGAGATGTTATGACAGCGACTACGCCCACATGTTCTGTCTATTTAATTCCAAAAACTTCATTAACAACGACTGACGTTTGGATTACGTCAAAAAGTTTATGACGTAATTACAAGAAAATGTTAAGAATTAGAAAAATAATTGATCAATGAATCTGCACTGTTGACAAAATTGAATTCCAATGTTTAAATTTTTTTTTTATCAAGATTGTTATTCATTTAACGCATTCACTGCCGGTCGAGTAAAAATGGGTTTTTACCAGAAGCCCACTTACTTTTTAAGACAGCTATGATCGAAAAGTGCGTCAATAACCCGAATAGATCGTCGAAAGCTCAGTAAACATATAAATTAAAGCTATAAATTTGAAACCACACACCTTTACAACTAGCTTCTAACCCTTACTCCACGCCAATACCATGCCAACACCTAACATAAGAAGGAAAGTGACGCAACTCAAAATTGCAGAACTTATCAACTTTAAGGATGCCATAAAACTTATATTGAAATAGTATGAGCTTTTTTAAAATTTTAGATAAGTATTTATGGTAGTAACATCTATTATATTCTACTACTCACTGTATGGCTACCCTGGTGTTGCCCGTGTCGTTTGCGAAGCAAACCAACAACAGGCAACGCCGTATGTATGGTACACAATCCAGTCACATTAATGTGACCACCTGTCAAAAGCCAGAATAACCACCTTTGGCAGAGCGGACCGCTGCGAGACGTGCAGGAAGAGAGTCAATTAGGTTTCTGTTCACTGGGATGTTGAGCCATTACCGACTCCAGTGCCGTGGACAGCTGAGCTAGATTACGCGGTTGAGGATCCATGGCGCGAACAACCCGATCGAGGTGGTCCCACAGATTCTCGATTGGGTTTAAATCCGGTGCGTTTGTTGTCCAGGGGAGTACGGTAAACTCATCCTGGTGCTCTTCGAACCACGCACATACACTGCGAGCTGTATGACACCTCGCACTGTCCTGCTGGTAGATGCCATCATTCCGAGGAAAAATAATTCGCATGTAGGGGTGGACATAGTCCGCAAGGACGGATGCATACTTGTGCTGATCCATCATGCCCTCCACAATGATGAGTGCAAGCAGTGAATGCCAGGAAAACATTCCCCAAACCATAATGCTCCCTCCTCCAGCCTGGATCCTTCCGGAAATTGTTGCAGGGTGTTTGCTTTCAGACGTTTCACGCCGTATACGCCAACGTCCATCTGTCCGATGGAGCATAAAACGTGATTCATCGAAAAAAGCCACCTGTCGCCACTCTGTGGACGTCCAGTTGCGGTACTAGCGTGCAAATTACAGCCTTCGTCGCCGATGAACAGCAGTCAGCATAGGTGAATTAACCAGGCGTCTGCTGCGGAGGCCCATGCGCAGCAACGTTCGCTGAACCGTTGTTGAAGATACACTCTTGGTAACCCCTTGGTTCATCTGGGCGGTCAGTTGCTTAACAGTTGCACGTCTATTCGCCCGAACGCATCTCCGTAGCCTTCGTTCGCCTCTGTCATCTGTAGTCCGTGGTGCACCACATGTGCCACGCCGCTGATTTTGGATAGTGCCATTTTGCCATGCACGGTATACTTTTACCACGGCGGCAGGCGAACAGTTCACAAAATTAGCCGTTTCGGAAAGGCTTCCACCCTTGGCCCGAAAGCCAATAATCATGCCCTTTTGGACGTCGGATAAATCGCTACGTTTCTGCATTATGTCACCGATTGAAATGTTTTCCGATGGCCTTGGACATCCTTTATATACACTCTACTGCAATGTGCTGCCACCTGCCTTTTGTGAATGGTTATTTCACGTTGACGTCGAAAGTAGGTTGTTGTTGTTGTCGTGTCTACGACGAGTCTTGTTCAAATGATGCCATGAGCAGTTATCACAGCTCTAGCAATATCGACTATATTGTCCTCGTACAGGTTCGGTTCCGAGAAAAGGACCCCGACTTTAAATAGATCCGCAATTATTGCTGGACATTCGAAAATGTGAGCTGGTGTTAACTCCATATCTGGGCAGTTATTACACTTTCTGTAAGATCTATTACCCTCGCTGTCAATCTTCATTTCTCTGTAATGACCTGTTCTTAACCTGGCTATGGTTTTGGTAATTACTCTATCCTCATTGATATTACAAAGCTGATGCTTAATTGAGATCGAAGGTTCTCTCAATTTGAAGTTAGCTAGGGCATTTGCGTCCAGCAGGGTGACATTCACATTGTCCTCATTGTTTAGATTTCTAGCCTCTTTTGCTAGTTGGTCTGCAGTCTCGTTGCCTGATATATTAACGTGTGCGGGCAACCACTGGAGTGTGCAGATCTTTCCCAAATGTTGAATTTCTCTTAGGTGGGAGCATATTCTGCTGATGATCGAGGAGTCTCTTTTTAGTATTGCTTGTAGGGCAGCTCTTGAGTCACAGAAAATAACTACACCCTCAGCCTGCTCAGAAGCAGGAAGGGTTTTATACAGGTCAAGTGCCTCTACAATAGCTAGAAGTTCGCAAGTGAAGTTGGACGCAATAGCTCCTGCACCAATTTTTCGTTGATGAACTGTATCACTTGGAGCAATCAGGAAAACCCCGGAACCTCCATTAGTGATAGTTTCATCAGAAGAGCCGTCAGTGTAAGCGTGGACAAAAGTTTTCCTTGGATACTGCTCAACAGTTCTGAGTCCTTTTGCTTTAATGACATCGGCCAACTCTTTTTTATTGCATGGCTCCAGAAGGTTTAATATAATTTTGGTATTCGTGGGAAGTTCGGAAGGGACAATAGGCTCTTGAAGGATAAGAAATTTGTAATGTTCAAGGCCAAGAGTTTCCCTAATTTCTGTGTCAAATTGAACAGGAGATGACCTTTTCAGTCGTGTGTGGCTGTTAAAATTTTCAAAGGTTCTCCTAGAAATATGTTCAGGTACACGACTTCTTGCCTTGTTTGTGAATTTTATCACATTAAAACGTCTTCTTTTCTCAAGGCTCTCAAGGCCACATTGCTTGATTATTTTTAAGTTGTTAGTAGAAGAAACTGCACCAACAACGATTTTTGCAGCTCTTGCTTGGACGCTTTCCAATCTTTCCAGGACGGTTTTGGAAGCATGGGCCCAAATAGGCGAAGCGTATTCCATGATCGGCCTGATTAGGGAGGTGTACGTTGTTCTTAGTGTCATGGGAGAAGTTCCCCAATTTGTACCGCAGAGACTTTTAATGATCTTTAATTTCTTCAAAGCTCTATCAGCACAAGTTTTGACATGCTCTGTGAATCTTAATTCAGCATCCAGGGTAATTCCTAAGTTTCGAAAGTAGGTGGTAGTCACATTAATGTGACTGGACTGTGTATTAATCTGGTGTAAAATTTTCAGCTGATTTCAAATCCAGTGAAGATATACTGAATTTTAAAATTATTTATTTAAAGAAAATTATATTTTTAGATATTAATCTGAGGTGAAATTTTCCGCAGATTTCAAATCCGTTGAAATGTTTAGTCTATCTTTAGCAATTCCGATTTCACGAAAAAAACTTAACAATCCCAATCAATAGGTTTTTTTATTTCTTGCTCTCATTCTAGGAAATGGGACATGAAATGTAATCTGTTTTTTTAACGCGAACGGCACGAAATGCAATTTATTTGTTTTTGGAAAGGGAAAGTTACCGTGACGTCACAATCTCGTGCGAAAATATAAAAGATATATTCAATTTAAAAGTTATTTATATAAAAAAAAATCATATTTTTAAGTATGGATCTAATGTGAAATTTTCCGTAGATTTCAAATCCGATGAAATTTTTACTCTATCTTTAACGATAGACGAGATAGAAAAAGAACTAATTGGCTCCAGTCAAGAGATAGTTTGTTTTTATCGTCTGACTGAAACATTATTCCTTCCATCAAAATCAAAACGGAAATGAAAGCAATAAATTAAGAATATGTGATCTCTTCAATGCTGTAGCATTCAATAAAGTTTAAATTTCATTGAATTCATTTAAAAATGTTCTAGAATAAATTTTAAAATTCGCCGAGATCCAAAAATTGCAAAAAATGCGGACTACCTGTGTGCCAAATATCATTACTGTAAGTGTCATAGAATCGTAATAGATTTTGCGACAAGAAACGGACATACAAACAGACAGACAAACACTTCCTTTTATAATAGTAGAGATAGAATAGGAATATAACACGCTGGGGGTCCTCATACATATTTTTCAATGACATAACATCAAAAGTTTTATTTTTTGACTTGTGTCACTTTTCTTGCCGTTGTGCGATATAATGCTAATTGAAGCGTAGAATAAATGTTGAAGCGTAGCTCTTCCCGCGCGAATGCGCTACTGGCTACTGAGACTTCACTCCACACCTCGCGCAGCCGCGAGATTGGCAACGAACGTGTTAAGGTACGTCTTTTGTTACCATGAAAAAGGAAGTAAATGTAAGGCGGCACAAACTTTAAAATTGGAAAATCGAAAATAAATTGTTTAAACAAATAGCACGAAATCTTTATGAAATAGTGTTACTATCCAGTGTTGATATTTACAAGTGTTGTCATAGTGCAGTAGGAAAAACAAAGCATTGCGTGAAATGCTCAACATAAATTACACTAAAAATTTTGATTTATGTATGTGCAAACACAATAAATGAACGACACTGCTTTTAAAAAGTTCAGCACGCTATTCAAATTCTGAGCAACAAAATGTGTGCTGTGGTTTCTCATTTTTTTACTGCACATTGAGTGAAACTCCATGTGCTTGTAAAAAAATATAGAGATATCATATAACAAAATATACATACAGCTTAACTTTTGGAAAGCAGTGTATTATAAATGATTCAAAATAAAATACACCACAAATTGCTCAAAAACTTAAGTATATTTATCTAGCTTTAATAAGTTTGAATTTTTGTTATAAACGTTTAGGAAAAATACATTTTAATTATGAAACTATGAATATACATGCTGTTAGGTGTTTCAGAAACATGCATTCAAATTATTATCACACAGATTTGTTTAAAAAAAACCAGTAAACTATTTAAAATTACAACAAGAAAAACCACAATTTATTCTATTTCACTTAAAGAGAGTCATTTCAGAAAATCCTATATCTTTTTAGATAATAAATGTTTTCTAACAAATCTGATCCACACAAAATGAGCAGATAAAAGTTGTCTTTAAATAGCATCTAATTTTACGTAACTAAAGCACTTCAACACGTTTGGGTTATCTTTTCCTATTATTTCCCTCATAGCATTGTAATTATTTAGTCAAATGGAATTATCGCTCAAAGAATCGATCCCTGATATCGATTCGGCCGAAGGCCATGCGATTCACTCTCCAAATATGCATTATCTACTCAGTTGCATACGATTATGCAAACTATTAAGTTGAGTTCAGAAAAGAAACAAGATTGATGAGCTATCACGTTTAATGGATTTCCTGTTATCATCATAACGATATAGGCATGCATGCTGAGCCCTAGTCGCGAGTAAATAAGCAACGCAGGGGGTGCAGAAAACTGTAGGGGATTGTTTATGATGATTTGAGCTAGAAAATAATTTAAATTATGCATTAAAATTACAATTATCTATCGTGCAATTTATTATAAATAAACGGAAAGTTCATAATGCACTGTAGTCACGGAAATTATTATGGAACTTCTAGTAATCCTAAATTTTTATGAAAGACTCGCCTCATAGCATCTGCGCCAAAGAATTTTCATGATTCTACAATTAATTTCTAGGATCATTCCATGTCAAACCGCATAAAAAGGGCATTTTTTACACTACTCTTCCGATTTTTTAAAATCTTTGATAATTTGGTTTCGAGGCATATAAGAAATTATGGAAATTTTCAAAACCTTTGATAATTTGGTTTCGAGGCATATAAGACATTATGGATATTTTTAGCTTCTTACTTGCAATAGTTTTTATTCATCTTAATATTAAATTTGGAAAATAGGAAGATTTTTCATGATTCTAAAATTACTTACTCGCCTGTACCCCTGTAATCTAATTGTCCCACAGATATAAATTAGAGCTTATTTTGTATATAAATAAACAACTTTTCTAATGTTGCAACACATAACTTTTTAAATGACCCTCTTATTTCGAAGGTCATTCAATTTAACATGCAAAATTGAATAACAAAAATAATTATCATTAATTTAAAAAAGATGTATCACTATTTATTTTTATTTTCTGAAAGTTTTACAGTGGAACACGAAATGGTTCATAGTTATACAGTATTCCAAATAAAGTACACTATCATCTGTATCGTTTGACCTAATTGTGTGAAAGAGCTCAAATATGGCCTTTTTTATCGATGTATATTTGAATGGAAGTTTGGATATGGAAGATATGGAAGTTCGTATTTTTTCTAACATTAATAATCTTTCAATATCGGCAAATTTAAATTTATTTTTAGTCGCATACAGTTTTAAACGAATATTTTGTTTGGATACTGCTGCTTGTGATGAATAGTAATTGTAATTTATTAAAAAAATGTTTATTAAATGTACAAGCACAGAAATTAGAACAAAATAAAGCTAAATTAAAGTCGGCGGTAAAACAAAGTTGTTCTAAAGATATTGACTCTTGATTGTCTTCAGTCACATGATCTCGTATTGTTTCCACAGCTTACTCTAAAAGAAGAGCAAAATTTAAAAATGCAAAGCTAAACTCGAAAGAAAGAGAATATTAAAAGAAATAAACTGTCGAACATAATTCTCCTTTTTTGAACACGCGCGCTAGATGTTAAAGCACATTTTCCACTTCGGAGTTTTAGGAATGGAAACTATGTTCCGCTATTTAGAATAAGAATAATGGTGTTTCGTGCCAAAGTGAATACTGCTTTTCTTTAAAACTAAGTAATTTAATTTAAAATATGGGTAGGAATTGCAATTTTTACTGAGATTTAATTGTTTTTCTTGGAAACCTAAGTGAAGATTTTAAAATACTTTAAAGAAATTCTTATAGCTATCTCTCTTTGTACAAAAGTTTTTGTGAGGTGACAAGCCTGGTAAACGTGTAGGCTATGGAAGAAGCGGTATCTGTCGCTGAGATGAAGGCTTAAACATTTCTTGAAATATGAGATCGAGCGTTGTCCGTCTATAATATAGTGTCAGCATTATTCTGAAGCAAGGGTATGATTTCTACATTTACTGATTGTTTGATGTAGTTTTCTTTGACCGTTGTTGAGTTCGTAGCAACCGTTATACAGCGGACTCGCGTTTTTACGAACAGCACGTTTTTACGAAATACTTCAAGCGTTGGTCCCGAACAGTATCTTATAGAAATAATGTTAATTTTCCTTCCGATTTACGAACCAAAATTACATATTCTCTCTTTTTTACGAACTCAGTTTCCTCACTTTCTTTTCATTGTTTTCCATTAGCCAGGAAAAATTTGGCGGGAAAGGGTGACATTTCTTTAGACTGGTTTGATTTTGGACCTTCCAAGTTGGTAAAGGGGGAGGAAGCCGGAGGGGAAGGAATGAGTGCGGATCTCAGTACTGATGAAGCCTTACTATTAAAACGCCACTCAATGTCTGTCGGGACTACGTCGGTTCTTTAACGCAGATGGAAATTTTGAAATACTTAACAGCATCAACTCTATTGAATCGTATGTTTACCAAATTGCCATCATGAAGCAAACGAAGATAGCTGATTTTTTTGGAATTGCTGATGAATAAAGGTTAGTGAAAGTTGCATTTTTTGATTTTTTAATCCCATTCCCATTTACGAGCTTTCAATTTTACGAACTTTTTTTCGTCCCACGAGTTTGTGAAAACGCGAGTCCACTGTATATCGTGAATGGTACCCAATGTTGCCCAGACCATAACATCTGACATTCGGCCATTAATCCTCTACAATGTACACTGGTAGATTACTCTCACACCAAGATTCGTTCTATTGCAAATGTGGTCATCATTCAATTGGGACTAGCCCGAAAACACAACATTTTGCCTGTCAGCATGCTATTGTTAGTGTTTTTACGAGACCATTGTAGACTGAGGTGTCGATAGTACAAGGTGAAAGTAAGCTGCTGTAAAGAAATGTGTTATGCTCGTCCTTTGAAGAGCAGACAATGCCTCAACTGTTTCAGTGCACCACTGTTGTGCTAACACTCGTGATAAAATTTGAACGGGCCGTTTCTTCCATGTGGACTAGATGTCTGTCATCCTGTGGTGCGGACATTCTATATGGTCCACTAACAAATATTCGCTTTGGCTCTTGAATCAAATGTGAAAACTATTATCTTACTGGTAGTGATCATTTCAAAAATCACTCACCAAAACCTCTTTTTATTTCTTTAAAAATCGCAATTTATCTTGTTTAGTTGGTGATTTTGTTGATTTCCAATTTTACTGAATCAATTGTTGTTACTGGTCAGGTATGAATTTAATAAATTGCTGCAATTAGTTTGCCTCAACACATTCAAAAGGGAGAAGAAATTATTTATGGATGATTCACGGATTCCCTACAACACGGTACTAAAATTGCGACGACCCTCGTATAACAAGATAATAGTTTTTGTATAACAAGGTTTAATTTTTACCTATTGATGGTCAAATGAACGGTTAAATAGAGACCCGTTAGATTTTTTTTACCCGTCTGTCCTCTTTGTCTGTCCTGTCTGTCTGTTCAGTCTGCCTGTTCTGTCTGTCCTGTCTGTCTGTCCTGTCTTGTCCTGTCTGTCTGGCGTGTCTGTCTGTCCTTTCTGTCCTGTATATTCAGTCTGTCTGTTCAGTCTGTCTGTTTAGTCTGTCTGTTTAGTATGTCTGTTCAGTCTGTTTGTTCAATCTGTCTGTTCAGTCTGTCTGCTCAGTATGTCTGTTCAGTCTGTTTGTTCAGTCTGTCTGGTCTGTGTTGTCTGTCTATCTGGTTTATGTTGTCTGTTTTGCCTGTGCTGTCTGTTTTGTCTGTCTGGCCTGTACGTATGTCTGGTCTGTCTGTTCATCTGTCTGTCTGTATTGTGTGTGCCCTATACACGTACACACGGTTTAATACATAGTTAAAATGTTTTTAGAACTTATATGAATTTACTTATATTATTTAATGATCCCTTATGTAACTTTATTTAAAATACAAATAAATATGTAAACTTTGTTTTATGTTTTTAGTACTCCGTATAACACGGTTTAAGTTTCCTTATTACACGGAACGCAATTTCTACTTTTATATAGTTCCTAAGTTTCGTTTAACACGGTTTCTATTCAACACGGACTATCCTATAGCACAGTTTCCATATAACACGGTACCAAATATACAAAATTGTATGACCCCCATGTTTCGCTTAGCACGGTTTCCTTATAACACGGTACCATTTGACCGTGTTATAAGAGAGTCACTTGTATATTCATTGCTGTGAATTGTAAGATGAAATACAAATACCAGAAAATACCACACAGTGAAACCTGCTGAAGGAGTACGATCAAAGATGACTCAATTAATCGTACTCTTCGAAATGTGGATTAACAGTTATAGTAGCGTTTAGAACAAACGTCTATATGGCTTTGTTTATCACACATAGCTAATTCGAGTAATTGATGTAAGAGTTGAAAAGATCATTTGAATAATATTTTGGTTACAGTATTTGTATTTTAATCAATACCTCACAAATAATTTACATGTGAAGTAGAACCTTGATTACAGAGTTAATACGGACAGAAGACACTTTGAATAGTACGAACCTAGTAACTATAAACAGTCTATATAACATACAGAAAACATATACTCTATATTACATACTTCTATTACTGTTACTGAAAAATTCACAAATCAATCATAAAGAATATTCCATGCTTGCATTTGTTTCACAGTATGTATTTATTGTCATAATTTTACGTTACATCTGAAGATGAATTACGTGCTTTTTAAACTCTCTTGAAAAAGTCCTCAATGGTCTTCTTTCTCTCAGCACTTTCATGCTTCCTCTGACAAACTGCACACACTTGTGCTCTAAGCCATATTTAAAGCTTAGTAAAAATTAGGTTCGGTATAACACGGACACTCGGTTAACCGGAGCTAGGGTAATCAGGGTAGTACTGCATTATTTGTACTAAGTATAATAAATTTAAGCATGCTTGGAAAAAAATCCTGTGCGATATACAATTTGTAATCAACGCATTTTTAAATAACTTCAACCTTTCTGTTATAAATGCAAACTTCACAGAAGCACACATGCATAAATACATTTGGTAACCTATAGTTTTCTCCTGCAAGATCTTAACAGCTTTGAACTCCTTCAATAACAGAATGTGGCCTAGGAATCTTTGAACCAACATATATATATATATATATATATATATATATATATGGTTATTCGGTCATTAAATACAAAGTCCAGTCACATTAATTTGACCACCTGTCAAAAGCCAGAATAACCACCTTTGGCAGAGCGGACCGCTGCGAGACGTGCAGGAAGAGAGTCAATTAGATTTCTGAAGGTGTTCACTGGGATGTTGGGCCATGTCGACTCCAGTGTCTTGGATAGCTGCGCAAGATTACCTCCCTCCTCCATCCTGGATCCTTCCGGCAATTGTTGCAGGGTGTTTGCTTTTAGACGTTTCACGCAGTATACGCCAACGTCCATCTATCCGATGGAGCATAAAACGTGATTAATCGGAAAAAGCCACCTGTCGCCATTCTGTGGACATCCAGTTGCGGTACTTGCGTGCAAATTCCAGCCTTCGTGGCCGATAAACAGCTGTCAGCATAGGTGCATTAACCAGGCGTCTGCTGCGGAGGCCCATGCGCAGCAACGTTCGCTGAACCGTTGTTGAGGATACACTTTTGGTAGCCCCTTGGTTTATCTGGGCGGTTAGTTGCTCAACAGTTGCACGCCTATTCGCCCGAACGCATCTCCGTTGCCTTCGTTCGCCTCTGTCATCTATAGCCGTGGTGCGCCACATGTGCCACGCCGCTGATTTTGGATAGTGCAATTTTGCCATGCACGAAATACTTTTACCACGGCGGCACGTGAACAGTTCAAAAAATTAGCCGTTTTCGAAATGCTTCCACCCTTGGCCCGAAAGCCAATAACCATGCCCTTTTGGACGTCGGATAAATCGCTACGTTTCTACATTACGCCAACGATTGAAATGCTGTCCGATGCCCTAGGACATCCTTTATATAAACTCCACTACAATGTGCTGCCACCTGTCTTTTGTGATTGGTTATTTCACGTTGATGTCGAAAGTAGGTGTTGGTCACATTAATGTTACTGGACTGTATATGAAATAGTTCCAGAACAATACCAGAGAAAATCTTGTGGTTTTGAGAAGGTTTTTGATGACCATGCTGAATTTATTGAGACAGCTTACAGCGCTCCTAGAGGTGAAATAAGAAATAAAAAAGTTTACTCGAAAACTAAAGGAGATTGACCAAAAATTTCAATTAGAAAAATGTACGCATTTCAATAATAGAGACGCAAAAAAATAATTCGTGGAGTTATCTGTAAAACTGGCGGAGATATTCGCGAATGAAATTTGAACGTTTCCATGCCTTAAAAAAAGAGACCGTCCTGAAATTGAAAAACGTGTTCTCCGGTGTTATCAGTGAGTTTTTCTGAGTTAAGCAACGATGAATTTAAATTCAAACAACAAAGAAAGTAAAAAAAAGATAAATAAAAAAAGCATCTGAAAAACGTACTCTGGAAAATAAAAAAACTGACTATCCGAAACGCAATTTTCGTGCAACAACTAAAATACACGAATGAAAACCTCTGGGCCAAACAGCCAATAAACAGACATAGTAAAGTGACGGACTGCCAAACAGAGGGTTGTGAGTCGTCTGTGCCATCCAAATACCGACGGGTAAAAAAGGGGCTTGGTATACGGAAAATCCGTCTTGGCCTCTTAAGTCCTCGCGTTGGTGTAATCTGGAATTGCGGAGATTGGGTTGCTATGTCAGGCGTTGTTTTTGTTGTTGCACATCCCCCTGGTGTAGGAAAGCGTACCCCAGGCCCATAAGGCCCCGTCGTGCCAGGTGATCAGGATTGGCAGGTAGGGAACAGGAACAAGGAGGGAAAATTCTCTCCCCGTTCATAAATTTTATACATTTAAGTTTTCCACTTCGAAATCTGGCCATGGCCGATTGGAAAGGCCGAGGGCCATAGCACGAGATTGATAGTCCAGGGCGATTGCCAGAATACCAATGGTGGGATGGCGTACGGCGCCACACAGAAAGCAAACGCTGTTTTCCCAGGGAGTGGACCTCAGTGGGAGTGAGACGATTCAAACAGTCCATAGGGACATCACAGCCATTCTTGGCGAGTACATCGGCTGTCTCGTTGCCATACACCCCGATATGCGATGGAATTCATTGGAGGCTTATTGGTGTTTTCAGGCCAATCTCGCAGAGAAGCTATAGAATATTCTGGTCTGGGAAATCAAATATTTTTGGCCAATTTTTGAAATACTTTATAGTGAATTACAGGCGTTATTGCGCCATTTTACCATGGTTCCAATCTACGCAGTTTGTCCTCGGATCTTTCTTTCAAGATTAATCCTGCACCATTGCCAATTGCCCGTTGGGTAGCCCCAGTACGAAGAAAATTAATTTGTCTCCTTCCATGATAAACTTTACGCTTACGATAAACTATCAGAAACAAATGCGTGTCGTTCAGCGGATGATTGGTAGATCCACAGCAACAGTAAAACTTAAAATTTATTTGCAGACGAATAAGATGAAAGCGTGAATTAAAAGTTCTTACAAAGTTGAATACGAAATTTGTGGATTAATACAGGAGCGAAAGTTCCCCCCCCCCACGATCTGGTGCAAAACAGTGGACATTTACTGCTGTTTCATATGTATACAAATTCACATTGTGTCGTCATCCTTTATGTATCAGATGAAAACCGCACGAGCTGGTGTTCTTACTTCATACAGTACGTGAAAGTACTGTGAGGAAATGGAGACTTTCACTAATAGTCAGTATTGTGAGATGGTGCTTCTCTATGGCGAATTCCAATGTAATGCAGTATAGGTTGCACGGACGTCTGGCGTTCGGTTTCCAATTGATCCACATCCAACTTGAAAACGTTGTTCGACGTCTCAGAGACACATGCAGCACTCGAAATCGACCTCGTTCATGCTGACCACGTATGTCTACTAGAATACCAGCAGACGACATTCTGGCGTACGCTTTAGCCCATTCTTACAGCAGTACTAGACAAATCAGCAACCAGACTGGCTTAGTACAAAGCCAAGTAGGGGAAATACTGCACGACAATGGTGCACATCCCTATCTTACAATTCCGCAACAAGGATTGTTACCGGTAGACCATCAGCGACGCTTTGACTGGTGCAATTGGGCATTGAACGAATTGGAGGTTAGCCCAGAATATTTTCCAGCATATTATGGTCGGACGAGGCTAAGTTTCACCGAAACGGGAAGCTGAACCGACGCAACACCCATTTCTGGGCACTAAAAAATACCCCACGGGGAGTTTCCGTCAGACAGGAGGTGCACGTGCAGTGGCTCACGAATGTGTGGTGAGGAAAATTCAAAGGATCGTCTAATAGGCCCCTGTTCTATGACGGCTCACTAAATGGACCGAAATACCTCCAGCTGTTACAAGATGTGTTACCTGACTTGATAGATGATATTCCTCTGGCGTTCTTGTCTTCCCTATGGTTCCAACATAATGGCGTCCCGCCGCACAAACCCCACGCAGTGCGACAGTTTCATAAGAACAGATTTGGCCAACAGGTAACTGCTACAGTGGCTGTATTGAATGGCATCTACGATCACCAGATCTTACTCCACTCGATTTCTTCCTCTGGGGTTACATCAAAGATCGGGTGAATGAAACTCCGTTGACAAGTTTGCTGGATCTGCGGCAGGGTATCATCGATAGCTGCGCTACTGTCACACCACAGCTGATAAAGAAAGTGCATGCCGGCGTGCTTGATCAAATGCAAATGTGTATTGCTGCCGATGGTGACCTTTTTGAACACATTCGCCATGTTTTGTTTAGCAATAAATTTTCTGCTGTTGGTCATCTGTGTCTTTTACTTTTCCACACTGAATAACTTGCATTTGTTTCTGACGCATTCGCATCTCACTCAAAGTTTAGACGGATAAAATTATTAAATAGTAAATGGTTGTTCTGTTTGTATAGCTGAGAGGTTTTTAATCGTGTACTTTAGTTGTTGCGTGAAAATTGTGATTTCCGATAGTCAGTTTTAATATTTTCCAGAGTACGTTTATCATTTTTTTTTTCTTTACCTTTTTTCTTTCTTTCTTTGTAGTTTGAATTTAAATTCGTCGTTGCTTAACTCAGAAAAACTGAATGATAACACTGGAGAACACGTTTTTCAATTTCAGGACGGCCCCTTTTTCAAGGCATGGAAAAGTTCAAATTGCAATCGCGAATATCTCCACCAGTTTTATAGATAACTCCATGAAATTTTTTTTCGGTGTCTTTATTATTGTGTCGCGTACATTTTTCTAATTCAACTTTTTGGTCTATCTCCTTTAGTTTTCGAGTTATTTTTTTAATTTCCTTATTTCACCGGTAGGGGCGCTGTAAGCTGTCTCAATAAATTCAGCATGGTCTTGGTCACTTTACTGTAGGTACACGTTACTACTTTGACTCTACGAGACGCGGTCTCAAAATTAAAGGGCTTAAAAGGACTTTACAGGTCACCCAGTATATATAAAGGATGTGTGTGTGTGTGTATTCTCAATTACAAATCTACACTGTTTGACCAATCCACACCAAATTTGGTATACTTACACTTTCGAGTGCTGCGGATACATATGCTATTTCTTTCCTGTCTTCAGACCAATTGGCACACATATAGTCCTAAAAGTGCCTATCGAATCCACAATTTGAAAATATAAAGTTTGTTCTCCAGCAATAAATGGACATGGATAAGGAAACACGTTCTATAGGGTTTGTATACGAGTTAACACGGGGAAATGTCACGGTCATAGTTTAGCTGTAGCGGTCATATTTGAAACTCAAGAAACGCCAGGTTATTTAGTTAGTTTATAATAAAATCATATCTCTGAAATTCATAATTTATTTCCCCAGCAGAAATCATAGGTAAAATACATCGATTATTTTTCTTTACAGTCATGGACATAAGTTGGTTTATTATGCAATTTATCTTCTGTCGACAGAACCAATATATTTAAAAAATGTTTTTGAACAGTTTTATTAAGGGTTTAAAATAATCCTCTTAGTGGTATAATGACATGGTGAACGTTAAAAGGAGATGCTCTGTGTAATCGGCTTTAAGGTTAAAAAATAAAGATAATTACGTCCCAAATGATTTTGTAAGTAATAATAAGGTTGAAACACGCTCCCACGAATTTTGAATTATTTAACTGATATATATTGCGTGTATTCTCAATTGATTTGTTATTTCATTTTTCATGTTATTATACGATTGAGAGTTTTTTTCAGTCCTATACACTAAGTCCAACATCACACAATACTGTCAAGAATACTTTTAATTAAATTATCCATCATAACGAAAGCTGTGTTTTTTAGCGTTTTTAAAGATTATGCTTAAGAAAGGATGAAAAAACCGTATATAATAGCTACTAATGTTTTTACGCTTTGGAAAGAAAATGCATATTAATTGTCATTTATGTTTTAAAATTTTTTTTAAACAAACGGATTTGTTTCATTCTGTTTTTAGAAAAAAATAATTATTTTTTAATGAATTCAAAATTAGAATTTCAGTAATATTATACATCTACAAAGTATTTTTTAAGAGTTTTTACTTCCTGAGTTCCGTTTAGTCTGTTTAAACAACATTATGTGTGAATTAATCAACCTTGCATTAGGTTTCATCCACACACTCTGAAAAAATTTACTATTGAAATTTTAATAGAGTGGTAGATCTACCTTTGGCAACAATAACAATGTACTCAATACACATCACTCTTTTGAGAAAATTCACTGAATCTATTTTTGTTACGTATGGCAGAACCTTTGCACCATTTGTCCTTCATGATGGAAATTTATTATGGTAAGGCTAGCTACAAACGTTTGAGCTTACCCCAAAGGAACTTTATAGATTCAAGTCAACGATCTGAGAAGACCTGAGCATATATTCTCATGACATCTGATTGAAAAAATTACAGCTAAATAAACTTTGCAGAATGACAGAGTGCGTTATAATTCTGATTGACTTTGCTCCATTCCATGGTAATGCTACGACATTAGACACTACTGCATAATTGTACATATCGTCGTAGCTTGTTTGGACGTCATGCGTCTAGTTATAGAAACCAACAGTTCAGTCTAATCCTTTGATCTGAATCATCACGCTACTATTACCAAACTACAGACTGCAGGATACGCAACAGAGAGTTTCTAGACATACATCATACCGAGAAAAAACCACATAATTGGAACAATATGAAACGAGTATTGTCAATCCATAAAATCTGTTTCTATTGATTGTACGACCAATTTTAGTAAACTTTTCACCAGCTAGACATTGTTGTAAATTGTAGGAATGCACATTATTTTGCATCTAGCTACTGTGTCGTGGAAATTGAATCAATATAAAACATTGTACGAAAAGTTGCACTAAAAAACATCACCAACACCGGGGATTCTTCAAATGTTTTTGTAAAAGTCACATCAAATGAATAACTTTAAACAACGTACAACAGATTTCAGAGTTCTTCTATTCTCTTCCTGTCAGTTTTGATAACATAATATTTCCGACACAGTTAACCTATGATGCTGTTATTTAACCATGATAGTGCACACATGTAAATCAAACGACATCCCATAGAATAACTCTGAGGAAATCCGTTAACTTAGCTAGTTCACCTTTTATCAACACCTCTCCTAAGGTCTCTGCCATTACACTTGTTACAAATTGTTAGAACCAATTCTTCTTCTTATATTTAGTATTTAATTTTCACTTTGCCAATGAGGCGTCCAGTTACTTTTACTACATAGTGTATATCTGTAGAATCAGTAAAATTCTAGACATTCGTCATGTAGGAAATATTATGCCAATTAGAATAGCAGATTGCATGTTCTACTAGATAAGATTCTTCATTTTACGTAACAAAAGCACAAACATTTCTTTCTAAAGAACCGTTTTATTTGCCATGCAGTTACCTCCTCCAATTTACAAACGTTAACTGAATAAAAGCAAAACCGTTAAATTTTTAAAACATCTGTATGAAAACATTCTGATTTTCAGCAATGTACGGATACGAAGAACTTAATGGTCAGAATAAAATAATTTTAAAAGCTAAATTCACGCATAAGATTTCTTCAAGACCTCACGAAATCAAATATTCATTCTTTTACGAATTCGTGCATTTCAGGAAACAAACATTTTATCTCCGTGATTTCGCCAGCACACACCTACACAAAAAAAAGCAGCGTCGCCCTTAGAGGCTTCTCATTCCGTATGCAAATTGTCCAAAAAATGGCGGAGTACTTCACGTTGCCCGAATGCACCAGAGCGCCCAAACCCATTTTCGTTTTCGCAGCAATGCGAAGAATTCTTTTAATGCTGTGCATAAGTATTTGGAAGAGAAGACATCCAATACCATTTTAACTCTCCCCATTGCTGAAAATGGAGGTTCCAAATAAGAAATCGACTTGAATTCGGGCATTTGATGCATTCCAGGCGTGTTTAGACTATTTTTCGGAGCGAAATATTCTAGCAAAATGCATTTTTTACGCGTTGAGTGATGCCATACTGGAGAGTAATTTGGAACGAACTGTTTTTGAATACCTATTGCGACCGTTTTATGAAGACATCATATTTTAATGCCTTATTTTCAAGAGAAATATACTTACGAGGTATTTTTTTTTTCACACGGGTATCGTAAACGACAGTTTATAAACGTATCGTTTCATCAAGTGTTTAAAAGAAAGAATTCCTTAAGTATTCATGATGCTGTATAATTGCGTGGATATTAAACACATTTTTTGTTTTATTATTGGACATTAAACGTTGACAGAAGGCTTACGAAATCATTAAGAGCTTCCCAAATACCATTTTATTCGTCTTTCTCACTGATCATAAAAAGCGAAGAAAATTAATCAGTTCTTTTTCTTTCTCAACCTCTTTTAAGTGCCTTTGTGGCTTCTATCTCATGCTGACGGATGCAAGTTTTGCTTATGAATTTAGAAATGCTGCTGAAATTTAAGTTTGTTTGCTAAAGAAGTTGTACAGGATTAAGAACGTTTTTATTGGCATTTTTTAAAGATTTATTCATTTCTTCTGAAATTTTAAGGTGTGTATAGTTTTTATCTCTCAAAAATACGTCTGCGAATAAAAATCCCTACTACTTTATTTAGCAGGCATACAAGTGAAGCATACTAAGTCAAAATTTAAAGATATGACTTTTTTAGCTTTTCTAGGGACAATAATGGGATAATCTCGATAGGGTGTAGTTCACTACATCAGTTTTTCTTCGCATGAAAGATTTGTTCTGGAGAAACGCACTTAACTGAGTTTAACTAGTGAGTCGATTTTTGTGCCTTCTTTTTTATCGGAACTATGTGTTTTTGACATAATGTGCTTCATTTCAAGCCGACAATAAATATATATTATTAATAAAGTTAATATATTCGTAAAATATACTAATATTAGTAAACACTAAAGCATCAAACTCTATTATTTGAACAACCGTTTGACTTATTGTTTTCTTTCACTCATCTTTTTGTACACATAAACATTTTAAAAACACTAAATGCATTCTCCTGTTACTGTTTATTATATGCTGAAGTTCTATAAATTTATATGACAACTATGTTTTTAAAGTTAAACTCTCTAAACTGACAACATTTTAAAATTGTTTAAGTGTGTCCGGGATACATTAAATTTTTTTTTTATTAATTCATTTAGAATTTTTAAATTTTTTGTACTGATTACCCATCTAACTAATAAGCAAAATCACAAAACAAAAATTTTCCAAAAGTTTAAAAAAAATTTTAAATTAAAATTTTTTGAAAAAAAGAGAGGTCATTTTAAATTGCTAAAACTCAAAATATTCTTGATCAATTTCAAACTTCTTGCAGTAAATTATTCACAAACTTATAAACTTTAATTTTGATTCAGCAATTTAAAAAATATTAATTTAATAAAAAAGAAAAAATATTTGAATGAAAATTTTTTTAAATTGTATGGTATTGTATTTTAAAAGTCATATTTTTAAAAATAAATATTTGTTTCAAATTTGATGAATCAAAATTAAAGTATAATGTTTGAAAAAGTTATATTCCAATTTTCAACCTTTAAACTTTATCGGTTTTCGACTTAAAGCAATTTGAATAAAGGAAATCTTTGAAAAAAGTATCATGGAGAAAAATGTATTTAAAGTTTTAAAGACAGATGTTGTTGCCATGACAACAACTGTCAAGAGTGTTAGATTTTCAAAACAACGCACAACAAAAATTATTAAATCTCTAGTCCTAATTAAGATAGAGACATGATTTAGACGTCATTTTAAGCAGAAAGACACAGATAATTTCTTAAAATAATAAAAAAAAAATTCGAAAATTTTACGATTTTTGTGTCCCGGACCCCCTTAATGCATACTCCCTATTATGATCATTTTATACTGAAGTTCTATAAAATTATGCGCCAATTGGTTGTTTCATTCAAATTTCGATTAACCACTCTAAACTGACATTTTATAAAATTGTTTAATGCATACTCTTATTATGATCGTTTTATGCTGAAGTTCTCTAAACGTATGTGGCAATTGGTTTCTCTCATTTTACCTCTGAATGGTAATATTAAAATGGTTTTATACATTCCCTTTGTACTGTTTGATGTATGCTCGGTTCTTTAAATGTATTTGCAAATATAAGTCTCCAAACCTATAAATTACATCGTGGATGTTTGAAAAAGTTACATTCAAGTATTGATCGATCCGATTATTAGACTGACGACTTGTTCACTAAAGAGAGGAGAATATCGGAGAAAAGAGGAAGAATACTTCGTCATTCGATCTTCTTTACATTCTGACGAAGAAAAAGTAAAGCTTTCAAAGAGTTTGAGGAAGATAAAAATACAGGCGGGGACAAAAGTTTGTTGAACATTTATCCTTCATTGTTTAAGGGTTAACCGTTTAACCTTTCTTCTTGAAGCTATTTCAAAGGCTGGTATGAGAGATATTCTGCCAGACTAGATGCAAGTGGTGAAGGAAAGTGTGTACGGAATGTGCTTCTATGCGTATTACAAACATAGAGACATGTAACTTGTTTTTCGAATGTTTCGTTAACAATGGGAATTTTAATGAATGAATTCCGATTCGGTGAGTGATAATTGATCACACCACATTAAACGCCAAACATCACCAAAAAGTGCGATAAATAACATTATAAGGTAATCCCCTTTCATGCTAAGATGCTTTCGCATGATGTATATCATGCCAGAGCATTTGAGTAACATAAATGAAACCTCTCCATTGTCCAGTCTGTTTGTTAGCACTGAAAATCAATTTCATACACAAAGGATTGCCTTAGATATAACACGATTATTAGCATACTTTCTCATTCACTTCGCTGGCAGAATGTCTCCTGTTTCTTGATGTTATAAAGAATATCTACAACTGTGGAAAAAATCTACTCCCTTTATGCATGAGTCGTACGAAGTAGTGAAAATTATGAGTTATCATTACACAGGAATAATGTCTTCTATAAACGTATTAGCGTAAAATATTCGTGTAAGATCGTATTAGTGTAAAATGGGCTTGAACATGATTTCCAACAACGCTCAAGTTTTGAATTTTTGAATAAAAATTTTATTTTTTATACCAAATTATGAAAAAAATAATTGCAAATGTTGAATTAACTTGCTAGACGTGCTAATTCCCCTAAATAATCTGCATATCTCGATGAAATATTTCATTATTTTGCTGTTGAAGAAACACACACACAATCTACTTAGTGTTGTTTCTTGAATTGAATACCAATATGCAATATTAGATGAAATTTACAATCGAAAATTTACTAGCATCAACCATTATGCTGCATTTATATCATCATATCGTGAGGTGAGTCATAGCATTTCGTAGGTAGATGTTAAGTTTGGATTTCCACATTGTACCATTTTACCATGCTCTGGGAAAACATGACCAGCATAGGAGGGCAAGAAACGTTTATCGCGATAGGGGTGATGCACTTCCTCAAACAACATTGAATTCAATATGGGCCTTCAACAAACATCAGTATGATGGCTGTGCACCGTTTCCTCAAAGGCATTGGTTTTAGAAGCTGACACACAACTCGATTGCCTTTCATGAATAGGCGACGCACAGTTATGCGCCCGGCTAGGGCTCGGGAACAGCGCCAATGCACACATGATGACTGGATATGCGTGGTCTGGTCTCATGAGTCACGGTTACAATTGATTAGGGCAGATGGATATATCCTAGTGTGAAGAACACGCCCTGAAGCCCTGGATCCCGCATGTTAACAATACAGGCTTGTATTGGGGTTCCGTAACGGTATGAAACTTGCTTAGCTGGGATGCAATGGAGCCATTGGCACTTCTACAAGTGTGTCTGACAGATGAAAGCTATGTGAGAATTCTATCTGATGAATTACACCCGTTCAGGCCCTGCCTTCATTCTGAAATGGTTGGCTTCTTCAAACATGGACAGTGCGCAACCAGACAAATCTATTACAGAACACATCTGCGATGCCACGCAAAGGGCTGTGGAACACGTAAATCTTGCATCTTGGAATACAACATAATTGTGGACTGCTCTGCAGGAGATATGAACTTGAATACCAATCGAATATTTCAGAAAGCTCGTGGAGTTAACTCTGTGTTGTATTTCTGGAATTCTACACATCTTTATTTAGGCTACCAAGTATTTGATCTGTTACACTAGTTTTTCTGCCTCTTCAGTTTAAATATGTTTTTCTTTAAAACTGTATATAAAAGTAATATAGAGGAGAGAAAAAATAATACCATTTTGTATGAATTTACAGAAAAATATAGTGTTTTGTTTTAGTGAAATTTGGTTTCCTTAATTAAAAAAGCGAATGACTTGTGTTAATTTAGAAAATTTTACCACATCGAAACTCTTTCCTACGAACATACTTAAAATGTACTTACTCATTAGGATTTTCTACTATAACTGTATCTGGAAATAAAACAAAAAAGGAATTGTTATTGGAAATTTTCTAAACGAATTTGATCATATGCATTTAAAAATATTGGTTTTACATTTGACAAAGGATAAAATATTTGAAAAGTTTGCGTAGAATACACTGTGAAGAAACCCAATCAGTGCCTTTAACATAGTCTTATAATAACCGAGAGTAGATGCTTTGCTTTAAATTATATATAAAAGCACTTTACCATGAAATTTAAATCTTTTGGGATAGCATAATTTTAATAACATTTTAGCATAATGCAATAAAACTTTGATACAAGACATCCCACGAAATTTGTAATACATTTTAATGAGTCCCTTTAGGATTGTAACAAATGTTATAAGCATTAAAATACGTTTTAAACATGTTTCGTATCAGATTAAAATAATAGAGTTTTGCGAGTTTTCACTATCATAAATCAATCAGAATGCCTTTAATTTTGAACTGAAAATAACTACATTTTAAATTAGAAACAAGGATAGGGATCATTGATTGCGTTATGTAATTTCACTTCTACTGAAAAATTAAATTTACTTTCTCACTTATCACGATTTGTATTCTTTATACACATAGTTAAGACTTTCGTGCCATTACCAAGCTGGAAATAGTGTAAGATCAGCGAATGTATAGATCATTACTTAATAATTAAATTGCTTTTTGAACAGGCAGATAAAATGTGACTTATTTATCTCTTAAAATATATGTCCAAAAGTAACAATAAAAACTCAAGCAATAAAAATAAAACGATATTATCATTAAAAAAAGCATAAACTTCAATATCTAAACTCATTTAAGCGATTTTAGTGTTTAGGTAGTTAAAATATATGTGCTTATGCTTTCTCTTGATAAAGGCTTGGTCTTTTTAATGCATAAAATGAACATAAAAATGAATAGCACAGTAATAGTTACAATAAATGATCGGTTATTATTTATCTAGGCACCTTTTCTTTGAGAAATAGAATATATATAAAAGTTTTACCTTTACTTGTGTCTTCCTTTGATGAATGAGCTTTAACAACAACCACAATGATGACAGCCAAGACGAAAAGTAGTGCTATAACAGCTATTAAAATACCCAGAGCTGAACTAAAATGTATTTGGTCGGTTTCAGCTGAAAAGTAAAACAGTATGCTTAAGAAAAATAGATACGTAATTAATCACTCTGTACACATTCGTATTTTAGCAGTATACGTGATGTAGATTAGATATAAAACAAACACACACACACATTCGTATTTTAGCAGTATACGTGATGTAGATTAGATATAAAACACACACACACATATATATATGTGTGTGTGTGTGTTAACAATATTGTACACTACCCTACAATAATAAACCGGACACCAGAGCGGATTTACATAAAATCCGACTACTTGTTTTGGGGAGCTTTTCGTGTTATTGCCTGGGACCTTTGCATGTCGTTTTTTACATTTTGATACACAGCTATGGTTTTGATGACCATAGCTGTGTATCAAAATCTTGTTGAAAGTATGCCCAGAAGGGTTGCTAGTGTAATTGCAGCGCGTGGGGGACCATTCTCCTTTTAAAACATGTATTCTATTCCTTATGCTATTACATCTTGTTGTCCGGTCCATTACTGTAGGGTATTGTATATGTTATAGGATTTATATTGAAATGTCCGTTATGATATTGAGTGTAGTATAATTTAGGTAATTATGGAAAGATTATGTAAAATAAATGTATTTAATTAAAAAAGAGTAGCAAATATATTTACTTGAATAACTTGTTTTTGCAATTTTTCAGTTATCAAACATAAATAAAGTTTATAAAGAAATTAATATCAATATAATTTATATAAAAAATCTGAGATACGATTTCTGTTTTATCGTATTTAGGACCTATTAGGAGCAGACCTATAGCTACCCACCATCCCACTCTACAAATAGCTTGCTCATGAAGGAAATCTCCAACAAAACGTACTCTGTGAGTAGATGAATGAATTGGGAGCCCAAGAATAAAACTTTAAACGTATAGGATTTTCCCTCAATGTCTCGAACGTACATTGACTGTCCTAAATGAGGCCACCATACGCTAAAATATCGACTTTATCAAACCGGTATCTTTCCCTGTTGGCGGATTGAAAGCATGTAACAGAGCGTGTTTCGGAACCGTAACTTAACTGTTATGTTGCGGCAGGTAGACAGTTGTTACCACTACAATTTCGCTTACACCAGCAGCAATGTATAGATCTGTGTACGGTGAATGTTACCCCCCTATTTAAGTGATAGCTGGAATCGATCAAAATTTACGAGCTGTCAGCGACTGACCTTCTAGAGCATCCCTCATTTTGTTCGGTTCCCTTCCCTGTCGACCATAAGGTGTGAACGCTTTGGGAAAAAGGCAGAAGGTCGCTCTGGTGATATACGCCACATAATACTATGAAAGGAAAGCGCCAGTCGAAAATGCCACTCAAGGCTCTATCGCTCAAATTAGGTAAGTAGATAAGGGGGGGGGGGTTGGACTTGCGGGTGAAAGAGCCTATCCTGGATACGATTGAAGAAATCTAAGCGAGCAGCGTAAAGGTTAAACATCAGAAAATTGAACACTGGCCCACTGTCTATGTGGCTTCAGATAGATAGTAGGTCTTTTTTCAGCTTTCTAAAGCATTTTCATCACGCTCTAGTGTGTGTAGAATTAAAGAGGCTCACAGTGTTTTACATTTAGTACAAACCGTTTCTCTAAAATTATCCCTTTAAGTTATCTCACTACAAACACTTTGTCGTTAGATAACGGGTCACAGTTCCTCTATTTACTATTTCAACCGATTCAAGATGTGGCAAAATCCAGGTTTTCCTCCTCTGGATATATAGGCGGGATTTGACTACTCCTCTTCAAATGTGTCCGCACCAAAAATCATCGCATTGCTAAGTTAACAGATGACACAGTGGCTAATTACAGGAAAATGTTACCAAAAATGAGCATTCTAGATATAAAATCAATATGTGACTGGGTATGGCTGGCGAGATCGCAGATGGGGATTGCAATTGGCACGATTTTCAATCCGGCCGGATTAACACTAATCCGGCTGGATCCTGCCGGATAGGTACTTTGTTAATAAGTTTATATAACCAGTATATATTTTTCCAAAATCGACTGAGTGAACGTAGGTAAAACGGATATTATTCCAAATTGACGAACAAAACGTGTATTTTAGCATTAGAAAATCAACTTTATAAATAATTATACATCGGTAAGAAATCAATCACCTATAATTAATTATAGTAACTACTAGTAGTACTAGTAGTTAGTATTAAACGAATTGATGAATGATCAGTCTTGCTTGTTTCCACACCAAAAACATTAGTTTGTTTTATACGTATGTATAAAACAAACTGATCTATGTATTAACGTATATATATGTATGTGTTTTAACATATGTATAAAACAAACTTTTCTATTTATCTAAAATCAAGTAGTCCTTATCTCTAATGTCCTTGAGAAAATGACACATAAATTGTACCTAACCTTGTCTCATACTAACATAATATACAAATACAAATACAAATATTGACGACCAGCTACAGGCTCGAGCCCAACAAGGCTGGTCCTTTGTTTATGAATTCCCCAATTCCCACTGACTATCCAATTGTATCTTAAATTCGTACACTCCTTTTGAATTAACTATAATCTCTGGCAACGCGTTCCAACTGTCTATTAGTTTTTAGTTTTTCCTTAAATCCCGATTAAAATGTGTCTTATTCAATTTATACCCATGGCCCCTTGTTCTGTTATCCCTATTGAAATTTAAGTCCTCTGTGTCCCCTTGTTTTACAAACTTGAAAAGCTGAATCAAATCCCCTCTCCTCCTTCTTCTTTCCAGTGTATACATGTTTAGCTTACTTAAACGTTCATTATAGTCGAAATTTGCTAGCCCCTATATCTAATCTTCGGCTGTTTTTCGTCAACATAACAAACAAGGGAACTCTTAATTCTTCTTAATTGCTTAAATAGAAGTTATATGGTAATGAAAATCAATTTTGAGTTTGAAAGAACGATCTAAGGAAACAAATCGTATTAACTGTGTCATTCCTCAACCTACTTCTCAATGAATTGCAAATATAACCAGAGACCGAGAAGACCCACTCAGCTTCGACACTAGTTGGTTTAACCGTCATTAAATAGTCGTACATAAGAGACAAATATTTTCCTTTGACTCCATTTGATATGGAGTCATTTCTTACTTCAGCATTTTCACAAAATCTGTTTATTTTCTACAGTTTATCTTTTTGCAATAGTCTTCATTTCCTTGCAGAATTTGCTTTTCTAATTCCTCTTGATTAACAAATTTTATTGATAACTTAATTTATTATTTTTGCTAGAATTCTCCAAACTGATGATTGAAAAATATAAAATCGATTAATTCACAATCGATTGCTTAATCAACGATTAGGCGACTTTAAAGTTGGGTTTGAACAATCGATTATTTAATTAATAAAAATTCGGGTTTATCGTATCCGGACCGGATCTGATAGATGTTGCTGGATCTGGTAGGTAGCCAAATGATGCCGGATACGCCGGATCGGATTGCAATCCCTAATCGCAGATACGTCTCTCTATATATTTACATGAACTCTTTGACCTCCCTGCTTTCACTGGAAAAGCTCTGTAACACTCTTAAGGCGGCTTCTCTAATCAAATCAACATAAAGCAGAAATATTCAAGAATTTCTTAATTGGAGATCATAAAACTATTTTCAAGTGATCAACAGTCCATAAGTAACTCTAGAAGTACTATTACGGCACTCCATTTGACATTACATAAAGTTATAAAGTTATGTAATTGACATAAATCCTCTTCATCTGACGTTGCACTGACACTGACATTACGACCTCTTTAATCTCAAGCCCTTTTAGAACACTAAAAATTCCATCTTAAGCCGAAAGGGGCCTAATAAGTGCCATTGACATCTGAGAGAGCGAGGACATGCTCGCTAACCTCTGCCGAACCCTTATTGTCCGAAAATGTCTGTAAATTTGCGGTGCATATATAAAAAGCTGTAGGATGTTAGAATAAATGTTCTTTACACTACCATTTCTTACTGTCATCACTCCATTTCATCCGACACAGCTCTAAGCTAAACGGTGAGTCAGAATACGGGGAAAAGAAGAAACCACTAATTAACTTGCCAACTATACCTCGATACCGTTGTTTCAGAAGCAGATACAAACTCACAATAAAATTTGCTTGGATGTTGTTTACCTACGACTACGAGGAGTTGAGGTCGGATAGTGGTATTGAGTGGAGGTTGTTGATTTTGTCCGGCCTTAGTGTTATCTCCCTGAAATGTTTCCAGTTTTTTAACATTCCTTCACAACATGCATACTCACAACACACCTTAGAGTCAAAGGAACGAGATGGCCAGATCTACCAACTGAACTTAATCTCAATTCAAATTCTTCGCTTAAGCATGGGTGACAACTAGTTGTATTGATATTTAATTTGAGGGTGCTATTTTTGCAATTTTTCTGAGGGTGCTATGAACAAGATGGAATGAAAATCAAGAGCAAATTTTAAAAGAAATCTTTGGACAGTAAAATTTATAAATGGTGTGGCGATGGTCAATTTTGCATAGCTAGAGTAGTAAATTACTGACAAAAATTCAATTTGCATTGGAGAACAAGTTTTTTAGAAATTGCAAAGATAGTCATCGCTTTGCAAACCTTCAACGGATAATAATGCAAATTATCGATGTACAGTTTATTTCTCCAGACGAATTCTTTCTTAAAGCAACGCAAAATTACATGCTTTCCACATTATTGGTTTGCAGTGTTTTTCCCGTTAAATACTTTCCTAAAGCAACGTAAAACTGTTTGCTTGTCAAATTATCAAAAACAATTACGTACTTCTCAAATTATTGTTTCACAGTTTGTTTTGTAATTTAACTATTCCCTTTATTGCACCCTAATTGATCTGAAAATTCAATACATAATTTCACATTTTTGATTAAATACTGGTTGACTTGAGATTGGAGTTAGGTTTTGGTTGTGAAGGCCTAATGAGGCAATCACCCATCTTCATCCTGGTAACTCTCGTAGTAAACAGGCAGACGTGTGGGATTATTAGACTTATGATTGTATCATCCAAACTAACGCCAATCTCAAGGTTGTACTGTATTCTTATAAATATGTATAAACTAGATATTTTAAACAAATTAAAAACATATTCTTTTAGCTGGTGGCACTGTGCATTCTACTTTTTACTGGCAGTTTTTCATGATCAGAGAAAAAAATATTTTCCAGAAATACCTGTTCGCCTCTCAGCTGGGGATAATGTGGACGCCACCAACGCCACTGAGTTGCTGCGACCCTTAGCATTGGAAGCATATATAACTAGGACGTAGGACGTTGCAGGGGAAAGATCCTCCACTTTTAATTTCGGTTTGTCAAATACTGTGACATTATCCGCCATGTGTTCCACTACAGAGTTATAAACTTCCATATGAAAAATTTGTGAAAGGCTTCCGTTGTATCCAGGTTGGCATTCGATTGTTAAAGAGTGCGATGTTTGGTTTGTGGTTAGACAATCATGGGGTGGCTCTGGAGCTCCTATAAAATAAGAAAGATAATACATTTAGGAATTGGAGGTCCTATAAAATAAGAAAGATAATGCATTTAGGAATTGGAGGGCTTATAAGATAAGAAAGATAAAACATTTGGGTATTATATGCATCATGTTGTTTAATAGATAAATATTCAATAGAGTGCGTATGTCTACATACAATTAAACATGTCGAACATGTTTATATTAATTATCAATTCATTTTAATTATAATCAATTCAGATGTAACCCTATATCCTGCATCTATTCGAGTTTGTACTTCTATTTTAAACATTTTAAAGAGCCGCTGTAGCTCAGTCAGTAGAGCGTCGGGCTCGCATCAGAAGGGTTGTGGGTTCTGTCCTCGGCGGAGCCTGCAATTCTGATGATTGCGAGATCAGCGCTTCGACCAGGCTAAAGACCTTCGTGTTCACTAATGGTGACTGGGGCACGTTAAATAGGTCATGGTCACAAAGTCCCCCATGTTCCCATACCAAATCAATACCTCTGGGGGTACCTGATCAGGGGGTTATCGGCCTCTGATTGGGATCTAAATTACTATATGTGTGAGTGAATGGATGTATGAAAGGGACCTTCCTGTAAAACGGATGTGTCATGTATGTCGAGCAAAAGTCGGACTTCCTCCCAATGGGGCTCAATAACAAGGAAGGCGCATCCCCTCGCCTCTTGCCGTCTTCGACGGGCCTAGCACTCCTCTGGTCTGCCAGTGTAGGCATGAGAAACAACAACAACAAACATTCTAAGCTTATGATTTAGCAGAGTTGGATGGCCCCCACGTCCCCGCTGTGATAGCAGGTTATGAGCAGTTTTTTGTGGCCACCCACGGAAGGAGAGTATTCTCCAGAAGTGGGGCGGTGACTGGGCAGGGGGCGCCTTAAGCCACCCCCGGCCATTGAGGTGCTGTTTGAATAGGTGTTTTATCAGATTGGCATTGGAGTTTTCAAAGCTTGGCATTTAAGTTTGCTCAGAATTCAAAATTGATGCGATGCATTGCATTATGGAACTTTAAAGTTGTACTTAGGAGAGTCTATGGCAGATGGTAGAGTTAAATCAGTTGTCCTGTCCTGACAATACTGTTAAAGAATGCCGTTGTTAAATGGTGGTGTTATGTTGGAAGTGTGGTCCTGTTATTATGTCTATATTGTAGAAAAAGTCCATTATTTTCATTATTTTGACTTGGGCTTTGTTGTTGGTGGCAGTATTATGTTTCCACGCTATGCTTAAGTTGATGTTTGGCTCTTTTAAATGGTTGGTTGCCGTTAGAGGGCAGTTGAATATGTAGTTGTCCGGAGTTCCCGGCTCCCCGCAAATGCAGTTATTGTTGGTGATGAGGCAGGATATGTGTAGATAGGACGGGAACGGGCCATGTCCCGTAAAGTAGGCTGTTAGGTAGAGTCCCGGTGGTTTTTTGTTGTGATTGACTTTGTTGAAGAAGTCGTAGGTTCTGCGGCCTGTGTCTCCCCTGTCCCATTCGTTTTGCCACTCGATCATGATGAGGGTTTTTAGACGGTTTTTCAGGAATCCTTTGTTGAGTGTGAGTTGAATAGACAGTGGAACATCACCCACTGCTCCTTCTTTGGCCAGTTGGTCTGCTCTCTCATTGCCCTTAATTCCTGCGTGAGCTTTGACCCACTGTATTTTTGTGTCTTGGTTATGTTTTAAAACTTGTCTGATGTCTTTCGTAATTTTATCTTTGTTCTCGACTCTTTTGATTGTGTGGAGAGTTGACAGGCTGTCAGTATGGATGGTTGTAGGTTCTTTTTGGTTGGAGGCCCAATTGGGGTGGAGACTGGTTTTCCATGGGAGGGTTTCTTTATTATTGTGTATATGACGAAGGCCGCACCAACTCCTTCTTCTGTCTTAGAGCTGTCTGTGTATATGTTGTAAGTTGCTGGTGTTGAGTTTAATTTGTCGATGTTGGAGAAGTCCATTTCCTCTGGGACTTCTTCCCAGATGTTTAAAGTTGTTTCATAGTCTTGGGTACTTATTGTTTGTCCTAGGAAATTAACGTCAGAACTGTGCCTAGTTATTTTGTTGGTGGCTGCTTCTTTAATTACTATTAGATGAAGAGGGACAAGGCAGCAGAATACCAGTATGGCGTTTGTTAGGGCAGTGCGGTATCCTCTGCACATAAGTAGGGCAAAGTAACGTTGGATTGTTGCCAGTTTTCTAATAATTCTTCTTGTGATGTTGCTTGCCCAGATGCTGGCCGCATAGCATACGTGGCGCTCTGCTACTGTCTTATACCAAATTTTAACCATTTTTGGGTTTGAGCCCCAATTTCTGCCTGTTGTGGTTTTAATTCTATTAGAAAGGATTATTGCTCTATTTCCTATGGCCTGTAGATGTGGGAGGGAAGAGAGGTTCTCGTCAATGATGATCCCCAGGAATTTGAGATCTTTGGTGACTCTTATGTGCCATTGGCCTCTTTGATTGTCGGTTTACGAATCCTGTGCCTTTTCTTTGCTATTATAATTGCTTTTGATTTTTGGGTTGAAATTGTTAGTTTTTCCCTTTGGCACCATTTCCGTACCTCCAGGAGTGTTGTCTTAGCAGTGTTCTCTATTTCCCGTTTTGTAGTCCCTTCTATTGTAAATGTTACGTCGTCTGCGAACGCTTGGATGTTGCAGTTTGGGCCCCAATCTTGGTCCAGAAGTGATTGGATGACTGTAAGCCAGAGAAAGGGACCTATACATGAGCCTTGCGGGCAGCCTTTTTCAAGGGTTGTGTTTGCGGCATCCTGTCCTTGTCTAAGTTGCACTGTTCTATTTGTTAGGTAGTTTTCTATTATGTTAATGATTTCGGCCGGGTAGTTTCTGTAATTTAGCAGAGTTAGATTATTTCTGTCTTTATATTTGATTACACTTTATTTATGTTTATAATCAATATGAATTAACATTGTCGACTCTGAATATTCGAGCCTTCTCTTCGTTAGACGGATTTTTGATAACGCTCATGGGTATCAGAGAAACCTGATATATGTTAATTCATTTGCTTTAATTAACACTCACCGAAAGATGTCCTAAAATTCCAGGTTGATTAAAGCCATCGGACTGGCTTCTCTAGATTAGTCAATATACATTGGAGACCAATTTCATTTGATCGTGGATTTTAAGTTTTCCGACCTGTCGGAAATGCAATATGGACTTAAAATATGGTCGGAAATGCAGGCCATTCTGGTCACGTCATTGATTGACTGAGTCTATCCATGGAGGATCTGTATTTGAATATATTCCTTCTCTTGGACTTTTTGAAGATATTCTATTACACTGACTTGGTTTACCTTGTATTGACCAAGTGAGACACGAAGCAACAACTATATAGCCTTAAAATATTTTAGTTTCCATAAATTAAAAAATGCTTCAACATTACCAGATATCAATTAATTGCTAAGACAAACAGTTCAGATTTAAATGCAAGATAATTGACTAGTTCAGACTTCAGTCACATAATGAAACGTGCACTCACTGAAGGGACATTGCTTGTCTTCTTAGTAATGTACAAAATACATTTCAGTGGGCATATATAATGGGCTAATATGTTGTTTTTTGACTATAAAATAGTTTCATACACTTGAATAACTAATACACGTTTGTTATAATTAATATGAATTCCTTTTAAAATGCTTTTAAGTTTCAAAAGATGCAATATAAACATTTGATATCAATACCTTAAGAATATCTTTTAAGTGTAACTTTATTCATAACATAGTTCGAGGGAAATTTATAATTAGTAAAAATAATTGGCACTTTAGGCATACACTTACAGAATCAAATCACTTGCAGTCAACTGAGCAATTAATAAATCGGTGTTTTAGCTTTTAAATTATTTACATTATTTTTAGTTTTACAAAGTAGTTGTATCTGTTATATGTAACCCTTTGAATATATATACTTCAATGAGAGTACTTCGATACTTAAGAGCAGAATGTTTCATCTGTAAGCAATTCAGAATCTTTAAGCTTTTAACAAGAGGGTATCATTAAATTCACCAGAAAATTTCTTTGCTTTGTTAAAATTGTGTAAATGAAGAGATATTTTATTATTATACTACATCCAAAAATCTCACCTTTACAGTCCAACAGAATATTAAATTTAATAAAATGTCTTGTGATCAAAGCATGTCTTTAAATTGTAATAGTTAAATGTTGAATTAATTTGTTAAAATGGGGTTTTATGGCGCAAGAGGCTTTATTGGTAAAGCTGTGATAAACATACGACAGACGTCAAATAATTGATATACACACATTGAAAGTTTCATTGACACAGAAGAGAGGAATACACCGAGGGTAAGTTACAGGTATCGAACCTGTGCTGCGTACAACTTGCAGGTAACTACAGCAGTGGGCTAACCCACTGAGTCACGGCGACCCCTCATTCACGCAGAATGCATGCATGTAATCTTCCGTGTCTGGATTATGACTTGACAAACAAAAGGAAGGATTGAAGGTGTACTTCTAGTATTTAAAAAAAATGATCAATTTATAAATAATTTTGACTCATTTCAAGTTATTTAACCGTTTTGGGTTATTCTAATGCAAAATCGGTCAGCAAGTCTGATGTCGATATGTCCATCTGTCTGTCTGATGTCCAAACTCTGAGTGCATTTTCATGAAACCTTGAATATTGTGAGTGCTTACATTTATTTAGTGACTGAACTTGTTTACGTTGGTCTGTATGCCTGTTTTCCCGCAGGTATGTATTTTGAGAAGTACATGCATTGGCATCTATTTCACGTGAAATTAATATTTTTAATACTTGTTTTATAACCTCAAACATTGTAAATTTTCAGCACTGAGTGGGGTCACATTGGGACGGTCCAATTCCCCACACTTCTTAAAAACCTCTTATGTAACCTGTTCAAGGGTCCAGTAAACTTGATCTCCGAGATCCGCAAGTCGGAAATTGAACCTACAGACAGACAGACAGACGGTCCTGAAAAGGTTGCCTTTAAAGATCTTGGATACGTCCATTTCTTTCCGCGTCAGGGAGATCTTCCTAGAACAAATTACGATGAAACGAGAAGAAGCGACCAAGGGCCGCAAAATCCAGAGAAAGAAGAAGCTGAATGTTACCCTGGGAAAAAGTATTTCAGCGGAGAAATTTAAAGCTGTAGAGTTGTCGGAATTTGCACCTGATTCCCAACCATCAACATCGAATGATGCGGGATCACAACAGCTAGTACCGTGCCAGAAAATGATGAGGGTGCTAAATTTTCACTACAAGACTCTGAAGACAGAGATACATTCAGCGACTTGGAAGAGTAGCTCGCTCCATCGATGACCACAAGGTTCAAGTTTCCTTCAGAGCTTGACGGCAGGAGACTACGTTCTGGTGATGTAAGAGGGTGAACTTTACATGTGACGGATCATAGAGATAAAGAAGAATAACGAAATACTCATATCTGCCATGAATAAGTTCATCTTGTACTGGAAGTACTTCGAAGCCCTGTGAAGATTATTATTTGAATGTACAAAATAGTCCAATAGATCAACCAGATGGAGCAAATTGACAGACGGGAAAATTTCAAAGTTAAATAACTAATAGTAGTTTACGAAGTACTTTAAAATTCCTTTGCAAGAAATTAATTTAAGTTAAAATGTTACTAACCTTTTTGAGACAACCTTTAACCTCTAAAAACCTCTTGTAATACAATTTTAATAACACTATGTCTGATGTATAAAATAAAACATGTGTATTATTGGGACAGATTGATTTTTTCTAGTGTTTCTAAGCGAAAAACAGTACTGTCCCAAATTTACCCCACTTAATAGTGTCAGATTGGGACAACAATGGAGTACGTTTATTAGGATGTCATTGGTTGTAGAGTAAAGTCATGTCCATATTTGGTAAGAGGAATGTTAACGTCATGTAATACCATAGTCTCAGCAATATAGCCTAATACGTAATGACAGGAGTATTAAAAAAACGGAAAAAGTATCCCAAAGTTATCTCGGTTTACAGTAATTTCTTTTCATCACATGCAACACCACCACAAAATATTTTATTTAATACGACATGCAAGTTATAATAAGGCACATTTTAAGTGAATTTTACCATTAGTGAAAAAGGTTTATGTTAAAATAAATCCGAACAAGAACTTTTAAAGTAGTACAAATTCTTTGTCATAGTGACAGAAAAAGTCGAAGCGGCTTATTTTAGGAGTTGAAGTTGTATTTAAGCAACTCATGTATGTTAAAAACGTTTGTTGAAAGCAATGATTTTCTTGTAAAAAATGCTTGTCAAATCGATTTAACATTTTGTAGAGAATGGTTTTATGTTACTTTTGCTTTATCTGTACCGAAGACATTCAAATTTTAAAACAAGTCCTTTTTTATCATTTCCTGTGTCACAAAACGGATTTTCAAGAAAAGTGTATGTTTTTAATAATGTCTTTGTGATGAATTCTTATCAAATTAATGTGTTATTTTTTACTGAAAGATGGTGAAATTCTAAAGCGTCCTGTGCAGGGTGCAAGAGGGCAAAATATTAAAAAACATTGATAAGTAAACTATGAGGGCGAGCGTATTCGCAGTAGATTTATCCTTCTTACGAGTTGTGTTAAGCAATTTCACAGGAAAAGAACTGAAGAAAGCATACCTAATCACCCCAACAAAACCCTTCGGAATCGTCTTTTGTAATAGTTCCCCAAGTATGACTTTTAGTCAAACATCAAGGTTACGATGCGTGAGAAATGTATTAGAAATGAATAGATATACATGTCCTATACGTGTCACCCCATCCACTGAGCTACCAGATGAACTTTCATCAGACTATGTAACAATAAATGAACAATTTGAGGAGTGAACTTTAAAGAAAACGTTTTGTGTCCTGCAAGGTAGAATTTGTAAATATTTGTTTTTCCTTTTCCTGTATTTTTCTTTTGATTATTTTCAGATCCTCACTTCACAGCAAAGATCGGCGGACCGACCAGTCAGTATGGACGAGTGTCCTATACTCGATACCCCCCCCCCTCATTCATCGAGTTACCTGTACAGTGGCGACACTCGTAGCGATGCCAGCGCCACGTTGTACATAAGGCGTAACAAGAAGAACGTACTCACCAGCTGCTAAGCGCTTATTGACGCGTTCGTCGTGACGTCTCTTTTAGTTAGGCTTAACAGCCTAAAGATGTATGATTAATCCATTGAATACAATATCATTGCTTTGAAAACGAGTTATTCTTGAATCTTCATTCAACACCCCTAGATTTACCCAACCAGAACATACATGCATGTCAAAATTAAGTCACAAAAATTTTAAAAATATCGAAAAGGTATCAAAAATTATTTTACACTTAATGATTTGGCATTCTTTTACGAAAGAGAAAATGAATTGTTCTCTGGTTACTTTTCAATCAATATTTAACCAATTCAACCCAAGTAAGTTCAGGTAATTCTGCTAGTTATTAGTATAATTCGAAGACCTGAAATGTTTTTAAAAACAAAGATGATTTTCCATTTCGTCATAAATAGCTTCAATATCCCAGGATAAGGCCCATATTCGTAAAATAAAATGCATCCTTAAGCGATATCTCTTCGAAATTACAACAACAGTGTGGTTCAAGTAGTAATTTCCGTTTCGCTTTATCCTAGTAGGATAAAGGTCTCAAGGGAGAAGAGCTGTTTCGTGTGTACAATGTTCGTTCTTAATGCTCGCTTTGATCGGTTTTAAGGTTGTTACAGGGTTGTGTGCACAAATGGAAATTAAGATATCCGAATTTGCGTAATTAGAAGAGATTTCTGCCTCGTGCTGAATTAAATTTCGCCGTGTAAAGACGTGAGCATATTTGAAGAACATATGGCATCATACCTCACTGGCTTGTAGGGGTTTCGAAAAATTTAAGCATTACGATGGATTACTTTCATGGATATACTTTTGGGACTTGATCTCTTCTTTCCTGAAAAATCTCGAAATAAATTCTGGTTCTGTCAGAAACATTCATGTGCGCGCTCAAAAAATGGATTGCTTTTCAAAGACTTAAGCGCTGGATTTATATTAAAATTAATTGTTTTCTATATAAAAGTAAGCTTTTAAGTTATGGAATGGGTTTTGAACAAATTTCTTAAAAGCTTTAAACTGAAATAAGAGTACAAAAATCAGGTATTCCTTTTGTGTGCACCAAATGCAGGTTTTCCCAATTTTCAATCAAAGGAAAAGGCATTTAAGTAAGGTAAAATATAGGCATAAGGTTCTCTATTTATCATCGCAGCAATTGAGAATAAACTGGAACAATCTTCTTTGGAAGGCAAGGACATCATCACTTTTAAATATAAAAAAATATATTAAAAGAGCTCCTATTGGAAAAATATTTTAAAAGTATATTTAACTATAATTTGATTTTATTATAAGTATCCCACTGGTTTTAAACACACCGATAATAAAATGTACAGTGAATAATAAATTATCCTTTAACGTGTTTCTTTATTTAAATTTATTTCCTTACAGATACACTATATGGACAAAAATATGTGGACACTGCATGTTTTTTTTAAAAGTGCGTTATTATTCTATTTAGTAAGCTCTGACCCTTCTTTTTCTTGTATGACAGCTACAAAACGTCGAGGCATACTTTCCACAAGTTCTCTGTAAATCTGGACAGGAATAGTTCGCCATGCCTCTTGCAATGCTGTGAGAAGTGATTGTTGTGAAGATGGGCATGTGTGAAGGTGTTGTTGTCGCAACCTTTGGAGTCTTCTCAGTGTTGATCCTTTGCCGTCGCTAGTGATCTGATGTTTTGTCTTCGTCATGGGTGTCAGTGACGTCATAAGTACTCAGAGCGCGTGGAGATATTCACGAACTGAAACTTTAAGCAGACGCTCGTGTGATCTCTTCAAGTGCGGAACTCTAAAATATTTAGGATTTTACACATCCATTTTATCTAACTTGTCGGGAGCCCTATGTAAGTTCATTTCATTAAATTATATTTGTTAAATTAATTGTTCTTCATTCTCTCCTGAAATTAATTTTAAGAAACAATTCCAAGTATAAGCAGAAAGAAAAACTGGTAGTTTTTAACTTGAATGATCTGCTATAGTTGTTCCCGTCGCTCCAGTTCGCCCCAAAAAGGCTCGATCGGGGCTCTGAACAGGCCAGTTAAGCAAACCCACCACATTTTCAGGAAGCCAGTCCAGCACATGTTTTGTAGGATGGCATAGAACTCAATCCCGTTGGAAGAAATAACCATCGTCGCCGTAGTATTTCCATAGTGTAGGCAATGCCGAATCATCCAGAACGTCGAGGTACAAGTCAACGTTCATGCTACCAGCTACATAAAGCAATGGGCCGAGTTCTAACCATAAAAAAATCTACACTAAGATAGATCCTCCTCTGAAATACTGCAGTGTCCAAATACTTTTATCCATATAGTGAATTTCAGAATATTTATGAACTCTTTTACAAAGTGCACTGAAACAGAGAGTATAATTGCCACAAACTTCGCGGTTTAGAAGCAGTTCTTAAATCATACAAAACAAATATTTAACTTCATTTTTTCACTGTCATGCGCATTTAGTTGTATAGAAAATTAAATTAACCTGAAAAAATATTCATCGTGACATAAGACATCAACAGGCAGAACGTAAATAGCATAGTAGTGAACATTTCGAAAATTTTGTGCAAAATCATGGTTTATGCAGTGTGTGTCACGATTTATGATTCCCAAGTCATGAATCATTGCTTCCGCTAAAACGGACTCAACGGTTTGAGCTCTGACTTGAAAGGAAGAAGCAATTTGCATAGATATCCAGATTAGTCATAATGATTGTGTGCAACCTGTATAATGCTGTATAATGATGTTATTTCATAAAGCAATTTCCTCTGCCGTATAGCAATACGAACCCTCGTCAATCAGAATTATCGCATTTAATGCTACATTCCAAGAATAACACTGGCTGCAATTGTCGAGATATTACGCTTTATCACTTACTTCCTCTTTTTTACCCAATTTCCTACTAACTTGCTAAATCGATAGTCGTTTCCTATCCTGAGCGGTATTGCCTAATTCCTCAATGCCAGCCATATTGGAAAAAGATGATCAAATCAAAGTGAGAGAAGGATAATGCATTTTCCTTTTGGTATACCAGGAAGGATAAGGGATAAATTATGGATGGTGATAATTAGAATCGACGACATTCTTGGTTTAGAATACTTTGCAAAAGGCCAAATGTGTGATCGAATCGATATAAGGAAAACCAGACTTTTAATAACTAATTTATAATATAATTAGTATGAAACAATGCATAAAAAGGATAATTCCCTTCTTGTCTTGAATAACGTATAAAAATATGCTTATAATGTATCACATACTAATGATAAATTATTACACTCAACAGAAATGTGTCACTCAATAATTGACATAGAACATCACTTCTCAAATATAAAAATACTTTATATGGTTATAGAAACCATACAGTTTTGTATTCATTCAGTAATCATGTGCTCTTTAATCAGATATAAATAATATGCTTAGAATTTACTACACACTAAGAATAAGTTATTATTCACTTCACTCAAACTATCACTGAACAATCGACAATGGACTCGATTTAAAATAAGAAAAAAATTATATTCTTATTGAAGTCATACCCAATTGACTTCAGTGATCATGTGTTGATTAATGAAATATAAGAGTATGATTAGAACTTATTACATATAAAGAATAAATTAGTTCGACACACTACAGAAACATTCGATAATTGACTGTGCGCATGATTGCAATTTAGAAATACCTTCGTATGCTTACCGAAGCCATAAAATTGTACCTATAACACATAATGACTTACATAGTAAAGTAATGACGGTAATGTCATGACAGTAATTATTATATACTACATGGAATGGATATGTAGCTAGAGTGAAGGATTAAAGGTATTAAGGATACAAGAGCTAGTGGTGACCATTCGCTTTGCATATTTGATATCAGATGTTATTTTAATGGGGATACTCCAACTGATGGACCTGTAATCAATCAGGATCTGTCTTATCATAAGTTGGGCCTTTTAGGTTGTTACTCTTAGTACATTGGTGTTTTACAGGGTGATTCAGAACGATGTTTCAGTGATTAATCTTTTTACTGGAATTATCACAGAAGAAAGTGTCTAATTAGAAGGGTGTTTAAATCATCCGTGACTGCTGGAGATACTTCATTTTTCTTATTGCATGGGTATATATATATATATATATATATATATATATATATATATATATATATAACACAAAACTAATTTGTTATACTGGTACTCGATTAAGAAATTTTTAGCGATGAAAATCCTTAAATTTGTGTCTACCTAAACAAATGGAAAATGTAGGATATTTTTCGATCACATTTTAGTTTAACCTTCTGAGGTGTTAACACGTATTTTCTGTAATCTGTAGTCTTCTCTGCTGAAATTCTAACCAGGTTTGACCTTCTTTATGAAATGAATCTAGCCTGAGATTCGTTGAGCCAATAGATAATCATTATGCCTGTTGTGGAGTAAAGTCAATATATACACTACTTCAAAATCTTGTGACACTCAAATGATTGAAACTTAAAAATTTATATAGAAAGCGTCAAAACATTTATGAATTGAAAAATGTGATATAAGGCTGACGAATTTCGTAATTCTTCCTACGCCGAGAACCTAAAAGATTATTTCTGCACAAGTATGAAAACATATAACCTCCAAATACAATGGTTTCGAAAATGCAAGTTTGTAACTCGAAGAACATTTTAATTGGAAAAGTTTGATTTCAATGATTAAAGGTTAACAAAAACGTTTGTCGTATTGAACATTTCTTGAGAAAGGGCTCTAATGAAAAACTGAACTTCAGTTTTCGTGTGTTTATAAAAACTTTTACAAAATAAATTATGTACTCTACATCAGTGCTCCCCAACCTTTTTATCACCGCGGACCGGATCAACGTTTGATAATTTTAACGCGGCCCGCTGAGGGTGGGATTGAGATTGATTGTTTATATTTTAGATTGGTTTTGATTTAACAATTTTAATTTAATTGTATCTAAACATGCCTTGAAAATAAAATACAGTTACACCAAAAAATGAATATAAAGTGATTTAATATTTTGACTCACTAGAACGCTAAATCAATGAGAACCCGGAGCTTGTTTCTTTGCAACGAGATGGTTTCATATGGAGGTAATAGGAGACAATGACACCCGAAGTGTGTTGCTTACGTCCAGTTTATTCCGTTGTTTTTTTTGGTTGCTGTCACTGCAGAAAACCCTGCTTCACACAGATAGGTTGTCGGAAATGGCAATAGGGATTTAAGTTCTATGGTGGAAATCTCAGGATATTCCGCCATGACTTTAATCCAGAAGTTGTTGTCTTGAACATAGTTTTAAGGCCGCCTTCATTTGCAATCTCCAGCAGTTGATCTTCTTGCACAGACATGCTAGATTCGCCGGATTTGTTGCAAATGGGTCGCGGATGCATTCCTTACTAGTTCGTGGGTCTTTTGTGGTTGAGAAGTAGCGCTTGTTCTCTTTTAAAAGCAAAGACGGGTGATCGTGCACCAACTGGGAGAATGAATGTTTAGGCTCAGTATCGCCTAAAATCCCCACTAATGTTTGAAACATGTCCAAAAATGCCTCTGTTCACGCGCCGTCCCCACAACTTTAGTTTTGCTTTAAATGCAGCCACTTTGTCTGCCAACTTGAAAACAGCTGTCACATTTGTCAAAATTGGAAAATAGAGACATTCAGAATTCAGAAATCATAATTGAAGCTCTAGTAACAGAACACATTTCAAGTTCTAATTTACCGCCTCCCAATTTGAGTGGACATTTCATAGATAAGAACCGCACAAACCCGAGAGAAATACACCACGGTAAATAAAATGGAAATAATATAATGGTCCTTGGGCGGCCCGGTACCATTTGATTCACGGACCGGTCCGCGGACCGGGGGTTGGGGACCACTGCTCTACATGACTTAAATATTTAATTGGTTTTGACGAGATATCTCATCCAAGCTTTCATCAATTTTGCTAATGACAAGATATCTCGTCTGTTGATATTTTGCCATTTTTATGAGTGCCGAGGTATCCATGGATACAAAGAGTGTCTTATTACTCAAATGGCAATGAAGGTCCAAGTAAGCAAATGAATTTTTTCTTGCCTAAGACTGGTGACACTTTGGAAAAGGTTTTGTAATCTGTCATGCCCTCAAATGTCCTCACATAGATGTGGCGTGGAAATTTGGAAAGTGGGGTGCCAGCTCAAGCGAGACCTCGTCATCCGACCTTGGTTCAAAATTTCTTAGTGCTGTCATCGGATCTTTCCCATCGGATTTTATCTCAGACCCTCGACAATAGTCCATTGGGTTTCTCCGATGCAAAGTTAATTTAAATACCTAATTACCAGTGAAAATTTAGATGAATTCAATACTGTTGAAATGAACTTATAATGCAGCTGAATCCATCATTTATATATAATAGAGAGCGCCGAAGTTAATCCCTTTGCTGATAGTAACGTTGTATTAATTTACTTATACTACAGGACGATTTATAATTGCCTTTAAGGTGTCGTAGTGCATTGACGGTGAAGGAACGGAGTAACATCACAATATTACGAACTGAAACACAGTGTCAAATACGGAAAAGGAGTATGCAATTATTATGGATGGATTTATATATAATTCTGCTACTCAATTGGGCCTTATCTCACTGTGAGAGAGGCACTGATGCCTATCTGAAGGTAGAGTTACTTTGAAAGTGTATGATATATGCAGCTGATGACGACCTATCACATATTACGTGACCCCTCGGTCACCAGATTTAACGCAGCTCATTTTTATTTGTTCTGGAGATGCTAAGAACCAGGCGTTTGTATATATCCTTCTCCAGGTTTTAACGGAATATACGACAGCAACTGCTACTCAAATGGCGATTGTTATTGAGTAGGCGTGGCCAAAATTCCGCTACAAGTTAAACATTTGCCATGTCACGAAGGTTGAATCAGAACGAGAACTTTTACAGCCTGTAAAAATATCTAAATGATTTAATGAATGATTAAATGAAATGATTTCCATGGCCATTAACTACATAGCTCTATCTTTCACATTTAAATCCTGGAGAACATGACTTTCCTCGTACATTTTGAAACTTGTTCGGTGATTCTCATTTCAGCGATACAGAAAACAATAGCATTTCGATCATTGCTCGATTTTAATCTGCAAACTATAAATCTCTTAATGCCGAACGAAATTGCGTGCTTACTTCAACAATCGAATCAATTTGAACTAACGAAACTGCAGTTCGATTCAAAATTAATCAGCTTTCAATGCCAACCAAAACAGACAGCTTCAATTAAAAACAGCAAACACCCTACTTCAGGAAAATCATCATCGGAAGGGATCATGGCTGAAAAATAATCAAATTCCCATTTGAGATTCCAGTTAACAACGCGGCACAACGCGAACACAACATCCATCGTACACATTGTCCCTAAGCTATCCGCTTCGCCCATCTCAGACCAATTAAGACAAGACATTTCGGACAAAGTCAAACACCGCTCCCATCTATCGTCTACATTTCAACTCGGTTAATCGCAATCCACCAATCATAAGGGCTCTCAGGCAAATTAGTGGCCACTGCAACCAATCCCGTCAGCGCTGTTGGTAGTGAAAGATTTCAAAAGTTGCCACTCTTCCATCGCGTCTTCCTCCAACACCACCGAGTAATTAGTTATTTTGGTTAATGGACGATCTCATTGTTTATCCTGGTATTAGATAGAGAACGGTACATTCAGACGTTTAAGAGGGTTCCTGCAGGAACCTCCTTTCTAAATGGAAGCGTAGGGATTTACGGGGAAAAGATAAAATGGAGGGATGGGGATAAAATGAGTTGTAAAGGATCATTCCTTGAGCGGCCTGCTTCGATGCTTGCGGGATCATCTCGGTATTAGTATATTTGCATTTGGGATCCAGGGCATGCTTGGTGTGGGAATTTATCATGGCGATGTCCACGCTGTAATGGCTTATATTTTGGAAATTTTCTCGATGTTCTTAAAGTTCGTATAACTGGAGACAATGAGAAAACAATGACTTAATGAACAGGATAGCATTTCGGTGTGTGTCCGTTTGAATATTTAAAGCGACAAAAAATAAAATACATGCTCTGTTTTTTGTTATGTTCAAATCAGGGTAAAATTCTTATTTCCGCAAACATTTAAAAGTTGTTTTGTAGTTTATGAAAATACCTTATTGGATAGAAGGGGTGTATGGATTTGACTATCCTTGTAAAACAAAGGTAAGATAGAGGGATGAATGCAGAACGTAATTTTGTTACTTATAAATGAAAATTAAGTGGTTTTGTTTCTTATGAAAAATTCTTAGGTGGAAGGGGTTGGATTTCCAAGTAAGGCAAAGAAAAAATAATAGAGGGATGAGAGTAAAATGTAGGTATAAAAATGATTAAAATAAAAAATAAACTAAAATGTTTGTTGATTTTTGTAAGAGAAGAGTTAAGCCTTTTTCTGTAAATATGTTGAGAGATGAATGTTTGTGTTTGAAATTATTTGATTTCGAAATTCCAAAAGAAGGTCGGAGGGGTTTCTTTTGAGCAGAGTTGAAAGCCTTTTTGTTAATAAGTTTCATCGACGTGGTATTTCATTCACTAATCACTAAACCAACACGGAGGAGGTCAAAGTTCTGCCGGTATTCTGAATAATTCAGCTGCAAAAAGTTTTCTGCCTGATTACACAAGATAATGAAAAATGTGAAAGATGGTAATCAGTTCAAAAGGAAGCTATGAACAAACGCGGAAATGTTTATTTAGGGACTTTAGGAGCAGATTTCAAGAGCTGGAGTCTGTTGGTATAAAGAAATAATGCTTTCGGAAGATTGCATAAATATAAAGATGTTCTATAAAATTGAAAATCCTGGCAGTCAAAGCATTAGCATAGGTCAAAGCATTAAACAAAATTAAAATTTTCTGAATATACAATATACAGTATTGTAATAATAATTATATATGTTCTTATAAAAATCTTAATAACTAATGGAGCCCGGTTGGAAGTTTAGCAACCGAAGGATTGCGAGTTCAAATCCAACCAAAGACAGTCATGTACAAAGATAATTAGTGCTTGTTAAATCTGTCATGGCCTCAAATATCCTCACGTTGGAATGATGTGGAAGTTTGGAGAGTAGAGTGCCAGATCAGGGGTGACGTCGTCATCTGACCGTTGTTCAAAATTACGTGGTGTTGTCCTTAAATCTTTTCCTTTGGGGAAGATCCCGGACCGTAACCAATAGTCCGTTGTGTTGCTCCAGTGCAACGTTAGTTCAAATACCTACTTACCTAATAACTAGTTGCAATACTCAGAAAGAGTGTGTTGATACCTAATAACTAAATTTTAACTTAATATTGTTCATATATATATTGAATAGTATTAATGCTCATAGTTACAAAATGTTAAAACCCTTGTTAAAAAATTGAAATAAAAATGTACGCTTTGCTATGGAAATACCAAAGGTATTAAATTCATACTAGGGGGCCAGCCCCCTGCTCGCTGAAGCTCGCCAACCCCCGGAGGATTGCTTTGCAATCCTCACTGGTTCGCTGCGCGAACCTATGCTCGCTTCGCTCGCATCAATGAAGACATGTGTCCTAGCAGAATAGATTGTTTACAAAATATGATATTCCAAAAAAAAAACCCATTTTTTTCCAATCTAAATTTGCTGTTTGCAGAAAAGATATATACAGTGCCTCTGAAATCAGAATTCAAATGAAGATTGTGCAAATTTTGACTCGAAATGTGATTGCTGCTTTGGAAATTGAATACCCAGCATGTTGTTTGTGTGTACATTTCCCCAGTACTCGAGCCACTCACTTTTTCATTGAGTTTGTTGTCTAAAGTTAAAGTTCAAGCGTATTGTTGAACTACAATTGTTGGCCCAGAAAAGATACCCCGTTTTCTTTGATTTCTATTACAAACTACAACAGCTTTCGACTATAATTAATTTTTTTCAATAAAATTTCATCCGATTACGCTAGGAATTCAATTGAGGCGCGAGACTTCGTGATGGTAAACAAACAATCGCACAATGTTGCCAAAACGCAATAACAAATAACGTCTTTTTTGCGTGCCACGTAAGAGAATTATATATATAGATGCATGATACATATTTAAATATGTAAGAATTAAAAACTATTTCATGTAACCTTATTTCTATTGTTAGAGTTTAAAATTTAAATAAATAACGTATTCTTAAATAAAATAATTTTTTTAATGAGATATGTATCTAACGCAACGTAGAAACGATATTATCTTAGCAAAAAGCAATGTATGTATAGCAGAGTTGACCTATCTAGTTCCTATCAGGGATAGTAATCCGATCCGGGGGATCCGGCATCATTTTCTACCTACCGGATCCAGCAACATCTATCAAATCCGGTCCGCATCCAATAAACCCGAATTTTTTTAAAATTAAATAATTGATTATTCAAACCCAACTTTAAAGTCGCAAAATAGTTTATTATGCAATAGATTGTGAATTAATCGATTTTATATTTTTCAATCATCAGTTTGAAGAATTCTAGCAAAAATAATAAATTAAATTATCAATAATATTTTTTCAATAAAAAGGAATTAGAAAAGCAAATTCTGCACGATAATGACGGCTTTTGTGAAAAGACAAACTTAAGAAAAGAAACAGATTTTGAGAAAATACTGAAGAAAGAAATGACTTCATATGAAATGGAGTCAAAGGAAAATATTTGTCTTTTATGTACGCCTACTTAATGACGGATAAACCAACTAGTGTCGAAGCTGAGAGGGCCTTCTCGGTCGCTGGTTATGTTTGCAGTTCATTGAGAAGTAGGTTGGGGGATGACACTGTTAATACGATTTGTTTCCTTAGATAGTTTTTTCTAACTCAAAAGTGATAACATTATACTACATCACTTCGATTTAAGCAATTAAGAAGAATTAAGAGTTCCCTTTTTTTGTTATGTTGACCAAAAACTGCCAAAGATTAGATTTTATTGTTACTATGACAAGGTGAGGTACAATTTATATGTCATTTGCTCAACGACATTAGATGTAAGAGACTACTTAACTTTAGATAAATAGAAAAGTACTAAGAAAAATGATGTTTTTGGTGTGAACACTAGTAAGACTGATCATCATCAATCGCTTAACTTTTACTGCTAATAGCGCTAGTAGTTACTGTAATTAATTGTTGGTGATTGATTTCCTATCTACAGGGTGGTCCCGAATTCATGGTACAAACTTTAATGGTAGGTACAGGACATTGTAACAATGATTTATTGTATAGGAATGTATAGTCGCAAGTGACGCGGTGAGGCGTAAACAGGGGAAATAAAAGGAAAGAGAAATGGAGTGATCGGTTGGTATCTTTGCCGGTAGAGGGCAGTAGATGTCTAGCCGCTGTTGAACATCGACTTTTTGATTGGCCCATACTTACTACCCACGCGGCTCACTGGCGGAAGCTATCTTATTTTTCTGAAAAAAGTGTTACCACAACTGCTGCATGATGTTCCGATCGCCATTCGTAACCGCATGTGGTTTCAGCACGATGGGGCGCCAGCACACTTCAGCATTGATGTACGGAATTACCTGAATGCCACGTTTGGTACTCGATGGATTGGGCGTGGTGGACCAGTCCCTTGGCCACCCCGATCTCCCGATTTATCGAGCCTCGATTACTTTTTATGGGGACATCTAAAGCATCTTGTTTATGAGACTCCAGTTGACTCAGATGAGGATCTCGTCGCTCGCTTATCTGTAGCTGCTGCAGGTGTGCGTGAAATACCAGGCATCTTTGAACGTGTACGCCAATCGCTCCACCGACGCTGTCAAGCATGTATCGATACTGGTGGACGCAATTTTGAACAATTACTGTAAACATGACACTTGTCAACAACGCTTTCAATAAAATCTTTGTTTTTCCTTTCGGCCGTTATTTCCCCTGTTTTCGCCTCACCGCGTCACTTGCGACTATACATTCCTATACAATAAATCATTGTTACAATGTCCTGTACCTACCATTAAAGTTTGTACCATGAATTCGGGACCACCCTGTATAGATAATTATTAAAGAAGTTGATTTTTTAATGCTAGATAAGCGTTTTGTTCGTCTATTTGGAATAATAATATTATTTTTTTAAATAATTATTTTTACCTACTTTCACTCAGCTGATTTTGGAAAAATACATACTGGTTAGAAAGACATATTAACAAAGTACCAATCCGGCCGGATCTGGTCAGATTGAAAATCGTGCCGGATCGCAATCCCTAGTCTCTATACAAATCTATATCGTGTTATCTATCCACGCAGAATTTGGCGCACTTATTATTTATTACTTTCAGGGTAACATAGGTTACCTTATTGAACTTCATTATATTTGCACTAGATATGAAGAGGGTTCTGAAAACCATTCGAAATTTTGATCGGAATAAAATTGAATGTTACTAAGTTTACGGTATGCATTTCTGATTGTTTTACAGTATTACTGGAAAAAAATTTTGTTTCAAAAATAATTATATTTAAGATCTTTGAATTCTAATTATTTATTCATTTGTATTTAAAATTTGTTTATTCCTAAACATTAATAATTTATAAACATATGGCTAATGACATAATTAAAACTGTTAGGTTGTAACGAATACACAAATCGTAGATTTGACTAAAATCCTAGTGCCTGATGTTGGATTATGGAAGTTTAAACGATTGTTTGTTGTGAGTATTGAACAATTAATATACAGCTTTAACGAATAAACTGCAAATTGATATTTACATTGAACGGCAAATTCCGAATTATAAAATAATTGTATTTAATTCAACTTCTTTTCTGTAATCGTACCCAATATTTTATGTTCTTAATCGTATCGGAATTCATGCATTGTCATCTATAGATGTTCATTTACTGGAATAAGTAGCAACTAGAATACAAGAACAACTGTTCTTGCAACATATCGTACTCGCAGAATGTGTAGTATCTCGTAGATGTCTATTCATTAAAGTAGTATTTGTAACTGCGTCGTATTTTCTTTTCTCAAAACATTATAGCATTGGATTTACAGTATCGCAAACATCACCAAGGCCTTCGATTGAAGCTTAGTTTAATTTATTTCAAATCATGCCGTTTACGCAATCCTCCCTCCACGCAATCCAAAGTTACACTGGCCCAAATCTCGCCCAACACAGTAAAATTTCGATGTATTGCGGACCCTCGTTCAGTGCGCATACGCACTTGGTCCGAAGGTCATGTCATTTACGAACATTCATTGTCTACATGACGCTGTATTTATCTTCTGGAAGTTTCTTCTAATTCAAAAATCATAAGTCAAAACAGTTGTTACGCTTCTTTGCAAGGCTCGACTTGCTCATGAATGCTTACTTGCCAGTACTGTTCCAATTTTAAAGCCATATTCATATCATAACATAAAATTTCGAGCAACTTAAATTTTGTACGGAAACTAGTTTTTCTATTGCGAAAAGCACAAGCGAAAAACCCTATGGTAATTGATAATTTGTAATTAACGTCACACTAGAGCAACACAACGGGCTATTGACGACCGAAAAACCCTATGATAAAAAAAGTGTTATTTTCCTGCAATGTCGAAATTTGTTTCATTTTCTTTTGTAACGAATTTTTATTATTCTTGCTAATATTGTTAAAGACATGGATTCATTTCTTAGGGGTATGAGGTCAACCGACCTAAGTAAAAGTAATTGATTAAATTCATAGTGATGTGTGGAATTTGGCCCAATAAGAAATCACGCGTTTTTACAAAACATTTTAATATACGAAGGGGGAATTTCTTACTTTAAAAAGAGGGAAACCCTAAAATATAATTATGTTAAAATAAGACAGCTAATGTTAAAATACTACAGCTAATGTTAACATAGGACAGCAAATGTTAAAATAGGGCAACTAATGTTAAAATAAGACAGCTAATGTAAAAATACGACAGCTAATGTTTAAATACGACAGATAATGTTAAAATAAGACGGCCAATGTTAAAATAAGACAGCTAATGTTAAAATATGGCAGCTGATGTTAAAATAAGACAGTTAATGTAAAAATACGACAACTAATGTTTAAATACGACAGCTAATGTTAAAATAAGACAGCTAATGTTAAAATAAGACAGCTAATTTTAAAATAAGACGTGAAGACGTGTTGCTCTACTTTGTAATTCAAAAGATGTTTTTTTAAACTTTTGATGAATGTTTCCACATTGCAAGGATAATATAATCAATGAAATTAAACATTCATTTTCCTAAATTAAATTATATTACTGAATTGCATTGAAAGCTGTGTTCAATAGTCAAGCAAAATCTACCATTCTAAATAAGTTCGTAGTTTCCATTTAGGTTATTGATCTTTGAATTGGGGAAAAAAAGTTCCACAAAGAATAGATTTAAGACTGCATGCCTGTTAGAGTAAAGCAAATTTTAAATAGAACTTCTCTGATCTTGGAATATTATCACGGTTATAAAATATTAAAACTAAGACTTTTAAAACGTGGAAAGTTTTAAGTGACAGAGGATCGAGGCTATTTACTTAAAGAGTTAAAGCTATTCTTGTAGAACTTTGCTATCTCAAACATCCACTGAAAACACCGATTTTTTTAAAAATATTTCGTTTTCAGAAAAATTGCAATAGATTAGTTTTGCTTCGTTGGTAATGAATATATTTAATTTTGAAATAAGCTGTTATTTCGCATAAAGAATGGAATTTTCAAGTAAAAAAATGCATTTGCTTGAAATGAAATTTATTAAATCGTAGAGATAATTTGTCTGCGTGTGCCAGCCTTTCATGAGGATGGTGTATTTCGGAAAAATCTCATTCCTGGTGAAATATTGCTACAAGTCAAACAATATTGATAAAAAAACTGTCTGCAATAAGCTGTAAGTTTGTTATTTTTACAAGATATGAACTCAAAGAGCATTCATAATTGCACCAAACCTCACACTGGACTATCAACCGTAATGAGCGCCATGGTAGCCGAATAAGAAGAGAAACAGATTCGCTACCATTGGATTATGTGAGTTCCACAATCAGTTCAGCCACAGACTATCGTGCACAAAGGGAACGCAGTGTGTGTGAAGGTTAAATCTGTCTTGGCGTCAAATATCCTCACGTTGGCGTGGCATGGTAATTTGCAGTGCAGGGTGCAATCTCAGGTGTAACCTCGTCATCTGACCGTGGTTCAAAAGTACGTGGGGTTGACCTCGGATCTTTGTTTTTAGGATAGATTCCGGACTATTGTCAATAGTCCGATGTGTTGTTTCATTGCAACGCTAATTAACTACTTACCTGTCATATCATTATCACCTTTTGTTGTTTTGTCGTACATTATAGTGCGATGTATGTCAATTGGATTACATGGATTTAGCGAGCATACGTATTTCTTCCACAGAAATTGGTGATAACTATGAAAGCTTCAAAAGAGTTTAAAGTTATTAGTCACTAAATTTGTAATTTTTCCATGTTCACCTTCAGTTATTTGCATTTTCTATGGTAGAGTAAGGTTATCTCCTAAAATTTTTAATCAACGTTTAGCCATTTTAACCCTATAAAAATCGATTAATTCTGCTAGCACAAACTAGAAGAAATTTCTTAGAACAATAAAAAAAAGTAGCAATGCAAATTGTTCATAATATAAAACACATGGATGGTTGTTTTATCAACGAAAAATATTTTCCTTGTGCAGGGAATAATTACTGCATTAATACAAATGTCCTTCAATTTTCACCTAAAACATTTTACAATCCCCGTATAATTACTTTCACTGAAGCTGTGTATTTCGTTTGAAATTTGCGTAAATTTTATGTGCTTAACACATTAAGTTTTACTAATTTTTTAAAACTAACAGAACACAAGTTACCCTAAGGGGAATACCAGAGAATACTCAAAAGTTAAAGTCATTTTTTGTCATGCGAAAGTAATTATCCTTCTGATTTTTTTTGCTCTTAAAATAATTAGAATTTTATAAAAGGTACATCATCCAGGAAAAAAATTAAGACAATCCATTTTTAATACTTTAATTTAGCTTATTTTTTGTAACATTTCAACATAGATAATTTTACTTTATTTTAAAATTCCTTAAATATTCTCTTCTGAGACCATACAAAGTTCAATCAATTAAATGAGGAATACATTAATATCGTAGTATAGAGTTTATAATTTTAAATAATTATAATAGAGTCAAATTGCATTCTAGGGAAGGTAATTTTAGAACCTAGAATGTAGTGTTACAAATAAAATTTGTTAGTTTAAAAGATAAAAGGGTTTTGTCGTGTGAATTCAATCCATTGTTACTCACATTCCCATATCTTAATCCATTTGATATGAACTGCATTCATGATATTCATATTTATGACTTGTCAGTGTCTGTGTTAAAGATTAAAACCATAGTCGATATATTTTGGGTTTTGAAAGTTTCGGGTAACGTTTTAACCCACTGTCACAAGATTTCCAAGTTATTAACTTAGCTTTTGCTCTTCTCCTACAAACATGATTAAATAACCATATCTACCAAGGATAGAATAATTCAAGGATTGATTTAATTATTGAAGAACGCCACAACTGATTATTATAAATCAGATTATGAGTCACAAAAAAGGAGACAGAAATGGGATATGCGTGTGATTACCTGTGTGGATCTTAAGCGAATATTTATTAGTATTTATTGTGTGGTGAACATTTAGAGAACTGTCAGCTTTGCTCTTAAATCGACTTTTGCGTTCCTAGGTTTGTTTTCATATCTTGTGTGTGCAATGTAGAATTTGAAATGAAAAAAAAAAGTGTAATGTTACTGCAATAGTACATATCTTTACAGAGCACATTTCCGACACCTACGGTTTTATTACGGCCCATTCATTCATGAATTTTGGTGTTCCGATTCGTGTATTTGCTTTGGTTGTTCTTGTAAGGCTTAACTGGGTACATTCGATTACAACACTGTTAACTGTTATTACTAATCTGCGATGGTTATTCCAACGCTAATAACAAGAGTTACATTTTTATTAAATAAGTAACGCACTTCGGTAGGCGGAAGTTACAGAAAAATATCCATTAAAACTTTTTTTTGACCTTTTAAGACAGCTAGACATCGCTTTTTTTGAGAACGTTTTCGAGCTACAGCGAGGGAGTTTCTATTACCAATCCTAAAATTCCAGTGGCCGAGAAACCCCAACGCATCCGGACTTACGGGGAACATTCCCTATTAGCAAAGAGCGTCATCCATCCAAGCTAATTAACATCTATATATATAATTCTCTTACGTGGCACGCAAAAAAGACGTTATTTATTTTCGCGTTTTGGCAACATTGTACGATTCTTTGTTTATCCCAAAGCCTCGCGCTTCAATTAAATTTATAGCGTTTTCGGATGAAATTTTATTGAAAAAAAAAAGAATTTTAGTCTAGCTGTTGCAGCAGTAAATAATAGAAATCAAAGAAAACGGAGGATCTTTTCAGGGTCATTAAAAAAAAAGGTCCTTTTCGGGGCAAACTATTATAGTTCAACAAGACGCTTACATTACAACTTTCGACAACAAACTCAATGAAAAAGCGTGGGTGGCTCGAGTGCTGGGTAAATGTACACACAACCAACATGCTGGGTTTTCAATTTACAAATCAACGCTCACATTTCGAGTCAAAATTTGCTCAGTTTCCATTTGAATTCTGATTTTAGAGGTACTGTAAATATCTTTTCTGAAAAACAGCATAAAATTTAGATTTGAAAACTATTTTTTTGGAATATTATATTTTGTAAACAATTCCTTCTGCTAGGACACATGTCTTCATTGATGCGAGCGAAGCGAGGACAATGAGGACTGCGAAGCAATCCTCTGGGGGTTGGCGAGCGTCAGCGAGCAGGGGGCGGGCTTCCTAGTTATTATATATTTTGACCTTTTAAGACAGCTAGACATCGCTTTTTTTTAGAACGTTTTCGAGCTCCAGCGAGGGAGTTTCTATTACCAATCCTAAAATTCCAGTGGTCGAGAAACCCCAACGCATCCGGACTTACGGGGAACATTCCCTATCAGCAAAGAGCGTCATCCATCCAAGCTTATTAAACTGTCAAAAAAATGCTAACTTCACCAGTACTCATCGTATCGATTTGAAACAATTCTCGAAGTGTTCGTCGAAATTAAACAAAAGTTTGATCGTGATTTAAAATCTCTACGTTTATTAAATTTTTTTTTATTATTCCAAATTATTCAATATGTCAACCCGAGTCGCGAAAAAAGACACTATGGGTTGCCTTGAGAGAGAACTTTTCATGTTTTTTGACAGACGTATGATGATGATGATGATGATGTCCAATGGGATATCGCCCCGCCCATAGGCATGCGATATGTTTAGGGTTGCGACAGGAACCTCACCCCACTGTGTTTAATTCAAAGATAACAAAAATTTTATTTTTAGAACAGAATAGTACTTTATAATATGTGAGCGTTACAAAATGGCAAAGGAGGTACACGACAAGTTGCAAATGACATATCGCACCCTGGCAAAAAAGTGAAACAAGTCAAAAAATAAAAATTTTGATGTTATGTCATTGAAAAATATGTATGAGGTGCCCCAGCGTGTTATATTACTATTCTATAGAATAGAATAGAAGTTACCACCATAAATACTCACTTAAAATTTAAAAGAAGCTTATACTATTTAAATATAAGTTTTATAGTATCCTTTAAGTTGATGTTTCTCAAATTCTGCATTTTTGAGTTGCGTCACTTTTCTTGCAGGGGTGCGTTATGTAAACCATCGAATCAGAACTGAGACGTAAGCTAAGATCTAGGGGCACAGACCTTCCTTGGTACCCTCATTTGGCACGAAAGTGATGTGATTGACGGAATTCATAAAGAGGACCGTAAAACAGAATATCGCCATGTACGCTAAAAACTTCGTGGCTTGTACTTCGCGGACGCTTATCTTTTTTCTCTGTCGACGACAACGTCCACCCAAAGCCCCCACCGATTTGAAATTCCCTATCGCTTCTATTGTTTTTTTTAAAGACGGTGGAAGATATCATGTGTTTTGATTGTGCGAACTCTTTCGAGGAGATTTGTTTCTATGATGTGGACGGCAGAATGGAATGAAATTGTCTTTACTGATGAGTCACGCTTCTGTCTGCGCCACCACGATGGTCGGATTCGAGTCTGGAGACACCGTGGAGAGAGGATGTTGAACAGCTGCGTTATGCACCAACTCACACTTGTCCTGCACCGGGTATTATGGTATGGGGCGGTATTGGATGTCACTCTCGCACTCCTCTAGTACGCATTGCCGGTACTTTAAACAGCCAGCGCTACATCTCCGAAGTGTTGGAGCCAGTTGTCCTTCCTTCCTTACCTTTAGGGCTTCCCCACAGCCATATTTTAACAGGATAATGCGCGACCACAAGTGGCACGCATTGTCCAAGGGTTCTTCGTCAATCGCCAGATTGAATTGCTTCCCTGGCCAGCTCGCTCTCCGGATCTTTCGCCGACAGAAAACATGTAGTCTATGGTTCATCAACGATTGACACAGATTACATCCCCAGCTGCCACACCAGATCAACTTTGGCAACGTGTGGAAGCTGCTTGGTACCCCCTAGAACACATTCAAAGTCTCTTTGAATCAATGCCGAGGCGTGTGGCAGCGGTGATCTCCAACAATGGCGGCTACTCTGGGTACTGATTTTGGCAAGAACCACACTTCACAGAAGTCTATAAATTTAATCATTTGATACTTGGTCAACATGTTATCTAAAAAATAAATTTTGTTGTGATATCTCTTGTCTTTCTTGGTGTTACAATTTGGGTGGCCGCAGTGTATATTTGAGAAGTGTCCCTATGCAACTTTTTAACGTTTGAGACAGTGGTCTCTGTGTTAAAAAAAATAAAAATTGATAATAAACAATAAGGTCCAGCATTCAACTAGCAACGGATAAGGTTTACTGAGAATTAAAATCTAAGGCCTCTACAAATTGATGAGATTATTGATATGTTTGGGTCAAAAACCTTAAATATGCAATTGAATGTATTCTTTTGCCGTAATCAGAGAAAAATTAATTTCGGTAAATCAAATTTTTTGCATTAAAAATGTTTGCATTTGAAACATATTTATGAATATATAACATAATCACTATTTGCATGAATAATTTATAAAGTATTGGTTATCGATTTCTAACATTAATGTTTTCTTCAAGAAAGCATTAAACGTGGCATATTGAATTTCTAAGCACAGATGCAGTTAAAAATGAAAATTATTTTAAGAAAGTAACACTTAAGGTATTATTAGTGCTAAAACTGTTGGTATAAAATTAAGACGTAAGAGGATTTATGATATCTGTTTTGAAAATCAGTAATATTTCAACGCGTTCTTTTCAATATTTCATCTGTCAATTCAATATTTCAACACTTTTCATATGACCATGTAAGAGTATAGGAATACATAAATAGTTCATTTTATAAGCTTAACGTAAAGTAGAAATTACAAAATAATACATTGACGAGCCAAAACATTATGACCATCCCCACATTTTCCAATGAACTCGTCTGGATGACGTGGAGGGCACGCGATTAAGTGAGAATGGTATTTAACTGTTGCTGAAGAAGGTAAGTAATCATTCTTGCACTTACTTTTGCGAATGATGGAAAAGGCTGCTGATCTAAGCAAATTTGATAGAGGACAAATCGTAATGGCCCGAAGACTCGGAACGAGTATCACTGAAACTGCACGACTGGTAGGTTGTTCACGACCTTCCGTTGTTAGTATACATGCAAAGTGATTAAATGACGGTGACACCAGGAGTAGACGCTAAAGTGTTGGTCGTCCACGCGTCATCAAAGAAAAAGGACGTCGGAGACTTTCCCGCTTGGTAAAGCGGCTCAGACAGTGGCTCAGCTGACAGCCCAATACAATGCAGGTCCAAGCGCAAATGTTTCGAAACACACAGTTCAGCGGACACTGTTGGATATGGTCCTGTTCAGCAGACGTCCCCCTCGTGTGCATCTGTTCACCAAGCGCCATCGTCAACAACACGTACACTGGGCCCGGGAATATCGAGACTGGACCAAGGATGAGTGGAATAGAATTGTCTGTTAGGAATCCCGATTTCTCATTCATCAGGTCTATGGTCGTGTCAAGGTATGCTGTCTGCCAGACGAACAGTTGCTCTCCTCTTGTACAACAGGTCATTTACAGGCTGGTGGTGGCGGTATTATGCTCTTGGGGACGTTCTCATGGGCGAATCTGGGACCCGTAATTGTGGTAGAACAGACCATGAACGCTAGAACGAGTTGCAACTGTTTTGCACGCCAAATTAGGCGCAACGCGTTATTGAGTAGGTGGTCATAATGTTTTGGCTCTTCAGCGTAGTTATCTTTATTATTTTTTATCTCCATTCGAACCATAAAAACATGAAATGTCTTTCAAAGCCGTTAAAGTTATTAAGAATTCTTACGTACTTACAAACATCCGTAACAAAATATTTTCCTTTCCAGTGTTGCAAACGGTACTATTCGCATTTTTAATTTACTACATTAATATTGTTCCAACACAAGCACTATTATGATTCGCGCATACTAAAATGAACTCATAGAAAAACTTGGTATTAAAATTCTTAGTTTAATATTTGTAGCTACTAAAAAAAATTGCATAGTAAAAATTTCTTTTAGAAAGCTCCTCTCAAAAGTTAAACCTAACTTGAGACTTTCTCGGAGGATCATCAGACCACAGTTAATTATGTATTATGTTGAGAAAGCTACAAAGACTTCAAATATAATCAAATTTTGGAAGCTAGGCTATAAGTTTTTTTTAGATATCAGGAAGTGTAATTGTTTTCTTAGTGGAAAATAACAAAGTCATTTTCTTACCCTCATCTCGTATTTTTCATAATATCAGATTCCCTTGATGAGAAAAGTACAAAACACATCCTGATAACATTTCTTTATTCCTATCTGCATTATCTTTTGATGCTTCGTTTAATATTCTAAATAAAATCCTATTTTATTTTTGAGACTGAACTCCCTTCAGCCATTTCTCTTACAGATGATGACAGATTATGTTCCTTCATCTCATCCTTGATTGGTTAGCGTCAAACCTTAAATGGATATGATTTGTAAATCTTGCAATCGATTCAAATGAAACTACTGCGAGTTACCTGTCTTTGAGAGGCTCGGTTCATTGAGTCTTATTTGTTTTAAATTTGGAAGAATAATATTCTTAAAGTAAGATGATCTTGATAACACAAGTAAAAGGTGTCTTCCAGTTTTTTGCGGGACGACAGAGACAAATTCATCTTACTTTTCCACGGTATTATGCAATAATTAGGTTGTTTGATAAAAGTTGAACTTACGTCCGCACTGAAGTAAAACAACAGACGAAGGTCGAAGGTCAGAGATCAATCACGAAGGAAGGGATCCGGGGACAATGCTTCGTCATTTTGAACCACAGGCAGATAATGAAATCAACAACTGAGAGATGGCTCCGAATTTCTACACCACGTCAACGCTAAGACAATGGAGGTCATGTTAGATTTAACATGGACTAACCTCCACATACTGGATAATTTTAGGTTGTATCGAATTTCGATCTTAAAACCCTCCGGTTGCTAATTCGAAACTCTACCAACTGGGCTAGCGATGTCCATTCTCTTTTGTGTGAATGTTTTTAAAATTAATAAGTCATTTGACTTCATGGCTTACTTATGAACTGCAGGTTTTCTACTTTCTGATCAACTTCGAGTGCGATCTAGTATATATATATAATTTCAAGAACACAAGAATTTCCAAAAAAATGTAACAAAAGTCTTAAAAAATAATAAAAAATGAAGAAATGTTGGTGGATTAGGGCGTCATCAGGGAGGAGCCTGACCCAAACAACATAAAATGGTGTTTTCTACATATGAGCAGCATTAGGCTGAAAAAATTGCTCATACACTCCCCCAAACACCACCAAAAAGCAAGTAAAACAAAAACAAAACAAAATACCAAAACAGAGCAGGAACAAAACGAAATGAAACCCGAAGCCGCAGCCGGGATATCAACAACAACAAGCCTAAAAATTACCACCAAATGCCATCAATTACACAATTTAACTTATATGCTAACATCATACTTCCGATGCAACGAGTCAAAAAAAAAATATGAAAATCCCCAGCCATCTATTCAAAAATATTTTCATAAATAGTAAAAAACTAAAATTGAAAAACAATTCCCATGGCTCTGAGGAAATTACTAAAAATAATTATTCATGGGTTGTGTGTAGGTGTTGATATTAATAAATCTTTCAAAAATATTATTAAAGAATGAATACGGGTATTTGTTATTGAGAAGTGTGTTTTTTAGATATTTACTTTTAGATTTTAGATTAGATTTTATATATATATATATATATATATTATATGTGTATATATATTATATATATATATATATATATATATATATATATATATATATATATTGCTCTGGCTTTCTGTATGATGGCGTATATTGCATTGCGACGGAAAAGGATATAACGGTGGTAACAGACAAACTCGGTATCATTAATGCACAGACTGTATTCATTTAACTAATCTTATGTAAAATTAAATGAATGTGAGTCGATTTAATGTTAGATTAACGTTAATGCAAAGTTTTTATAATAGTAATTCCAAATTTAATGGCGTGATGAATTAAAAAGTGAATCAATTTAATGATCATAATAATTAATTGGAACGCCTAATTAAACTGCCTTAAAATAGGATATAATGGGGTTTACTTCAGTTTGATGACCAAAATTTGAATCAAATGATCTAACAGAAATCGTGAACTTACAATCTTTTCTAGCGTTTTTGTCTCTTCGAAAATCTCCCTCTCCCAAATAAAGTAAGCGAAATAACAACCTTTCAGCATTCATCGAAGTACAGCTTTTAAAAAAATCAATACCATGATTGTTTTTGAAAATGAAGCAACCACCATGAAAACATATTATTATTGAAATAGAAAAACAGGAAGCTCTTCGGGCTACATTACGTTTGGTAAACAATTTATTTGCTAGAATCATTGAAAAGATGTAAAAAATACAAGTGTAAAAGTAATCACTTGCGAAAATTCGAACATTTTATTTACATGAATAAATTTTCATTACTTACTTATTTTCAAATATTTCATATTTGCGCTTCGTGTAATGACTTGTAAGTATGTCCAGTGTTGAAGCGCTTTTAAGGTTAGTGTGGCTTGATTCTTTAACGAACAACTGTGTATCATTGCACATTGGTTTTCCTGGTGAGGTGATAGCCCGTGGTATTGCTCCAGTGTGATGTTAATTTAACTACCTACCTATTTACCAGCTGATTAATTGTCAGGATCGATTCCTGCCTGTGTGTATTCATTTTTTTTGTGTCAGTAAAATATACTTGTATCTATGCCCATTTACTTGACTTTTTTTGCTCACGGCTTGATTAGTATGGCCCTTTGCGCCATTAAACCATATTCAACCTACCAACCTTATGATGAGTTTAATAAATGTATGAATCTCCAGGTCTTGACTAATTTGTGGCATTAAAAGATACGGGAAAAAAGAGAGACAACTTCTCTTATCTTTCTTTCTTGGAGATCAACCTTAATTTTAGAAACTATTAAGAAAGAACTCAACTCAAACGAAATCTCTTCCTCTGACATTCACTTTAAATCAAAGTTAATTTTTCAAGCAGTTGGTTCAAAGGCTCACAAAGAGTAAGTCACTGTGGATAAAAACACCTTTCAAATACAAAAGCTTTACCAACTCAGTAATTTATTTTTAAACAAATATAATTTATTTATAGTTTATGACATGTTTGCTAAAATGTTAACCCTCCAAACGGCAGGCCCAAACACCATTAGGGAAATTTCAGTTCGAAGACTGAAAAATTACAAATAAGCAAGTAGATTTTGACGCCACACTAGAGAAACACAAAGGGCTATTGGTATAGATCCCGATGGGAAAAATCCGTGGACTATACCTTGGAATTTTGAACAACGGTCAGACAATACTTCAGCTGGTACCGCGCTCTGAAAACTTCAACACAACGCTAACGCTTGAGGCCATGACATATTGAACGTGCACCAACTTCCACATACACGATGGTGTTTGGTTGATTCAGGTTTCGAACTCTAAATCGCCTGTTTGCTATTTTGCTACTCTACCAACGTGGCCCTACACTGCAAAAATTATCCGTTGTTTTTACGGACTTTTCCCGTATATTTGACGGTTTAAAGCTGTTTTGTTGACAAAACGGTTTTTCACCGTTTTTCACTCTAGCCATATACGGTTTAAAACCGTCAGTTCAAATTCGAGTTCTCGTCATTACGGTATTGCTTTGCGTACGATAACTTTCCCTTTTCTTAAATCATTTTAAGATTATTTTCTACACTTGCTCTTATTTTTCAGCAATTATTTTATGGTTTTGAACATCATGTAAATAAAAGTGCGATTCGACTTTTATTTAAGCTTTTCGTTATTCATCAGTTGGCAACTAGGTCGTATGTGTATGTTGTTTGGGCGCCATTTTTGATCGACGAGTGCTCAAATAGTTTCAACTCTAATTATCAGGTGAGCTTTTACTTACTTTTCATGCTCCTTTTGTTAATTTTTAGAAATTAGATTCTTACCGTAATGTCTGTGTTTAAATGTGAACTCTGTAATTTCAAAACAAAATTAATCAAACCCTATGTTGTCCTCTGGAGTTTGCATCGAAATGTTCACGGAGTAACATTCCCTTATGGTGCTCAATCTTGCCATCTCTTGTTTTAAAAACTACAGGTTGTCCTAAAAGTTCCCGTACTCCAACTTTGAAAATAATTATTGCCCGTGTTTTTTTTTTAATTATTGAATTTTATCGGCTCTTTAATTTTTATCGTTTCATTTTCTTTGCACTTAAGTTGTTCGATAATAAAGTTCCACGTCATTTTGTTCTTCATTGCAAGATGAATTTCACGCATTCAGAGAATTGCGCTGTTTTAAACTTATTCTGAATGCAAATAATTTTAGCGACATAAATATCCAAGTGATGCAATACCGAGTAAATATGGATCGTTTTGAAATTAAATAGAAATTTGACAGTCAAAACTTTTTGAAAAATAAAGTTAAAGTTTTAGAATTTATTTTATGTATTTATGTCATGTTAGGGCAATGAAGTTGTGCAACTGAAACAGGTCAAGACAATATTTTAAGCAAATTAAAGCCAATTTTTTATTTCCTTAAAACGTGGAGGTGACGAGATGTTTCAGATTCATCTAACACAATGTAAATAGTCTTCAGGTATTTAATCAAAAATGTACTATTCATGAGTATTCATTGTCAGTTGTTTTAAAATGGCCATAACCTCATCTTGAACTGTTGCTTCACATTCTTCATAGGAAACAAATTTGTTTTTAGTGTCATGTCATCTCGACATGAAGCGGATCTGGTAAGAAGCTTCAAAACATTCAGTGACATTTGCCACATAATAGCAAACACTCTTTCTACCAAATACTTTGACAATTACATATTCATTAAATGCATTTGAGTCGGGTCGCAAAGATTCAGACAATGAGTAGAATGACAGAACATTAAGTTTTTCACTATTTTCAATTTATCTATGTAATGTGATTTGGTCATGTGAATCTCTGAAATGCACATGTTGTATCTCCCAAAATCAACATGTATCAGTATCTCATCTGTTCCAAGGTTATCTTTAGGTTGAAAATTGACCTGTATTGATGGGACTATGTTGCAAACATGCTTCATGAAGTAACAAAGCATATCATTAAATTTATTAACTAGCGCTTTGACTTCTTCAACTTTTGATTTAACCACTTTCTTAGCTGACTTTTTTTTATTTATTTCACTGTAAACTTCTTTCCTTCTTCCATTGCTATACACATGTAATCATTTGTCTCAACGTGTTTGTTAATGCACTTCTTTCAAGACATTCTTCTTCACTTTTTACTACATCCTGACAGCAGAGATTTAACCATCTAATCTAAATCATTGTAATTAAGAACTTTGAGGCTTTTTAATTTTTCAAAAGTTAACAAAACATTTTCATGCTTTTCACATGCACATGTTTCTTACATCAGGTTGCAATACCCAACAGCTTCATCTGGGTTAACTACTCCACTCTGTTTGGTGGAATATTAATTTTTTTTTTCCTTCAAACAAAATTTTCTTGTCTTTTTAACCTATTTTTTTTGCTGAGCCCTCTTTTATGTCGTAAAGTTCTGGATCATTTTTAATTCTATTTCTTTTAAGCTAAGACTCCTTCCAGACTTTCCTAAATTTGATTATATCAGATTTCTTAGACATGGTACCAACTAGGCCAGATTGACATGATACCAACTGGTACTATGTCAGAAACAACAAAGAGAATTTCAGTCATGAGGATACTTAAATTATCTCCCAACTCAATGGCATATTTTTAAGGAAAAATTAAAAGATTTTATCAGCGTACATAATCAGACCCAAAGTTACAAGTGTTCAAACATTGTAAATCAAATAAAGCTGTTAGGCTTTATTCTACAGGTTCAAATCAGAAGCAATTGGCAAGTTAAATCGGTACGGGTTAGAGAAAAAACAATTGGACTGCTTATTTGTTTACCCAAGATTGTTCTTACTTTAATAAATAACCATTTATAATCACTATTTTACCATATCATTGCACAAATTCCTGATAAGAAATATTTGCTCACCTCCATGGAGGTGAAATTTCAATGGTTGGACCACATTTATGCCTAACCTAAAACAATCCCAGCCATGTGCTTTGATTTCCAGATTGTTTTGTACATTTTCTAACTATATGTTGTTGAAAAAAGTTCAGCAATAAATGAAAATATATTAAGTTAAAAAATGCCATGGCAGTGACATTGTTAAAAGAACTCAAGAATTTTCTGAGTGCAAATATAAGAAACAGACAAAATCATACTTGCTATTGAGTCAAAGATATCTTACAGTAAAGATGGCTCATTAGAGCTTCTTTTAATTACACTTTCAGACATGTACTGCCATGTACATGTACTTCTAGTAGACTTTTTTAAAGGTTATTTACTTTTTATGCAGAGCTGACAAAAATAGTAGGGACAAAATAATTTACTAATTTTTCAACATTAAATTTAATGAAAAATATAATAATTTCTGGTGCAATGAAATGAAAACTGTTAACAATGAAACTATTAATATTAAATACAGCTATTAAATAAAGGATTTTTTATACTTTTTAAGTTTCAACTATATTTCTTAACCTAGAAACAGGGTTAAGAACAGCCACGGAGGTGATATTTTCCATGTTTAATTCACTTTTTTAAGTATAAATATGCAAATATTTATTCACTTGAAGATATCTGATGAAAATATACCTCAATTAAGATCTATTACTATTGTATAAAAATCAATTGACACATGAAATTCATAAAAAAAAAATACATGTGACTCAAATTTCCACTTAATTTCAGAATGACCCAGATACAGTATATCAATTTATTCAACAATTTTTTGGAATATTAGAAGTGCATGAACAAGACTCTTGGTTCCAACACGACGTTGTAACCTGCCATACAAGTTATGACACCACGGGCATACTTCAAGATTTTTTTGGCGATCGACTCATCTCAAGAAACCATTGGCCACCTCGTTCCGTCATCTACACATTCCTGACTTTTTTTCTGTGGGGATATTTAAAGAACAAAGTTTATGAAGATAATCACCAAACAATAGGTGATCTGAAAATTGCCATTACTCAAAAGATACAAGAAGTCATTCACAGCATTTTGAAAGGTGTTTCTAAAAATATGTGTAAACTACTTCAGCTTTGCCTCCCAAGAAAATTGCAGAAATTTTAAACATTTACTATAAATGTAAGTCCAAATTTTTTTTCGTTTATAAGTGCTTTTCACCATTAACATAAAAATATTTGTTTTAAAGTTTGTTGATTTTGTATAGTAAATTCACGAATCGTCAGTACAGGAACTTTTAGGACACCCTGTACAATTCATGTTTTACAAGATCATAAATTTGTCAAAGAAATGTGAAGAATTGAAGGCACAATTGTAAATTGCAGTTTAAGTACATGCGATAACATTACTTTAACTGATTTGTCGCAGTTAATTTCTCACATGACATTTATTAAAAAAAAAGGGTTGGGTGCTATAGTGTTTGATTGTATTTTTTAAATTAGCTTTAACCCTTAACTGCTGTGTTACAAACCGTCTCGTAACTAGTGTGGAGGGGTCTCTCAGACCTCGCTCACTAAAGTGTGTATAAAGTTAATTAATATATATTAATGAAAGATTCTTTAGATAATTATTATTTATACATTTTAAATTTAGATAATTCAATTCTTAACATGAAATATATTTTATATTACTATACAAGTAAAGTAGATTCCATGTCTCTTCAGGCTCAGCTTTTTTTTAAAATTAGCTTTAACCCTTAACTGCTGTGTCACAAACCGTCTCGTAACTAGTGTGGAGGGGTCTCTCAGACCTTGCTCACTAAAGCGTGTATAAAGTTAATTAACATAAATTAATGAAAGATTCTTTAGATAATTATTATTTATACATTTTAAATAATTCATTTCTTAACATGAAATATATTTTATATTACTATACAAGTAAAGTAGATTCCATGTCTCTTCAGGCTCAGCTTTCGGAACTAATTTTGCAGGACATTTCAACCCTGGAAACTAAAACTATGTTGTGGTTTGGTGTTCTAATGGCACGATTAGGTTCCCTCCCCTCCCCCCCTCCCAGCATCCCATTTGAAGTTTTTTTTCCGTAGAAATATTCTTGTGAAGACGCACTTGAAATGTCTTCATCTGCATAAATTTCCGAATCCGTTTCATGTTTGCCTTCAATAGTATCCGAAATTTCACTGTCCCAGTACTCTATTTCCGACCAATTATCAACAATATCCTGAACTTCTTTTTGTGCTAGATACAGAGGTAGTTTCTTAGGAAAGTTTGTTACCATTTTAGACTCAGCTGAAATTCCATACTCAAACAGACTATTTCATTCAGCAAGAACACTAACGCAAATGTTGTGAAGGGTCTAAGAAACCGTGGGGGAAATGCAAATAGTGTGAAATACGAAATAGTTGGGACATCCAAACCAGTGTTGGAATGTGGCTTCTCTTGGACGTAGTAGGAAGGTACTGAATAGGACATTGACCAATATTCACTTTGAGAGGTGGAAACGACCTGTCACTCGGGGTCTGTGAGACCCATGACAGCAGTTAAAGGTTAAATAAACTTGTTAAACTTTGAATAAAGCAAAATCACTAATGAATTTTTCTCTGTCCTATTTGTATTTTACAGGTGTTTTCTAAGGATGAATCCTGATAAAGGATCCAAAGCCTCCAAAAAAAGAAATCCATGAATCAAAAAGTTTTGACCTTATAAAATAAACTTATGGACTTTGAATGGTGTTGAACATTTCATTGAATAGATATGAAAATATTAGGTATCTTGATTCTGTTAATTGCATCAAAGTTATTTTATTGTAATCGTGGTTTGATTTTTAAAAATTACAATCTATGAACCCTGATTATATTTGTATTTCTGTTTATTGTATATTTTTGCCTGCTCATTTTGTATTACTTAAATTATATGCAACAAACAAATGTACCTCACAAAACATTATGTAATTATCGTGTTCAGCACAGCACAGTGTATAATGTAACCATATTTAAAGGTGTTTTGCTATTTAATAAAAGTTATCAAGGTTTCTTAAATGAAAAGCTCCAGAGTTCTATATTTTGAAAATTTATCACTGTTGACATTATAAGAAGACAACAATATTTATTTTTTCATTTATACAGACTTTTTTCTACATGCTTATATAGTTTGTTACTTAATAAGTATCCTCAACATGCATATTGAAAAATGATTTACTTTAATTTTTATTATTCTGTATAATTGAATAATATTCTAGCATAATTTAGTTAGATTATTTAATTTAAATGTTTGAACATTATTGAAATAACAAAAGTAATAAATATTATACAGTGAAACCTGTCTATAACCATTCTGTAGGGACCTAAATAAAATATTGTTATAGACAGTATCGTTACACACAGATTTCACTGTATATTGACAGTATTATGAATAAAAGGTACTGTGTACGGCACAGTATTTTTCTTTAATTTATTTGCTCTGCAATAGTTCTATACTATTTTAAAAGATGACTTTATCATTTTATCCACACTTCTAAACTAAATTTCAGAGAAACCCCATTACTTTGTGCGCAAAACTGTTTCAACTGTATAGCTGATATTTACATTTTTACACAATTTGTAAACCTTATAGTATTTAGTGTAATTGCATTATTTTGTGGTAAAACCATATTCACTGCATAATTGCAGCATATTTTTTATGGTAACTGGTTGTAACTTCAATTCCATATGGTTTTGTAAACAGTTATAAACTAAAAACTACAGTAAACTTGTTCTTGACTAGTTAAAAATAGTTCTGATTGCGAAATTATACTGTATTTTTTATGGTAACTGGTTGTAACTTTCACCGATTAAATACTTTTATGTAAACAAGTGAAAACTGAAACATACAGAGAAAACTAGATCTCATGGTAAAAAACAGTTGCGACTACAAATTTACTTCATAACTTTTACGGAAAAAATGTGATATCATATGGCAAAATACCGTTGTGAATACGGTTTTACTTAGTAACTTTTACGGGGGAAACTTGGTCTTATATGGGGAAAACCGTCGAGAATACGGTTTTACTTCGTAACTTTTACGGGGGAAACTTGATCTCATATGGGGAAAACCGTCGAGAATACGGTTTTACTTCGTAACTTTTACGGGAAAAACTGGATCTCTTATGGGAAAAAACCGTTGTGAATACGGTTTTAATTCGTAACTTTTACGGGAAAAACTTGTTCTCGTATGGTAAAAAACCGTTATTTCTACGGATTAACTTCGTAATTTTTACGGTTAAGCACAACCAACCCAGCTGCCAGTTTAAAACCGTAAATTTTACGGGATTTTTTTTACAGTGTACGAATGAACAGGAAACTCACTATAAACTGTCGCTTTCACTCAAATTAATAAGTATCGCAATAACATAGCGGTCAAAATTCTTGATAGCAAGAGATTCGTTCTTGGAGTTGACTGTATCGGTAGGAGCCAGGCTCTAAGAGACAAGAATAAAAAAAATGATGGTTGGGTATTATGGCGCATATATTAGTCACATTTGTCCAGTCTGCCAAACACAAAACAAGCAACGCAGAGTAATGGTCCCCCACACAAGAAAAAGTTTAGTGACACAGAATAGAGAAATACACCGAGCTCAGTTACAGAAATCAATCGACCCAGAAACACCTACAACTTGCAGATTACTAGCACGGTAGATAAACCCATTGAACTCCGATGGTCTTAAAATTAAATATAAGTGATTGTTAAGGTATTTTTAAAACATAGCATTTAACTTTTTCATCATTGTGAAAAGGTCACTTGAAAAATAAAAATATGCAAATGACTTCAAGGCATTCTTAAATGTGAATAGCTCAGGTGCTGACCCCCCTCATCTGACCGTGGTTCAAATTTACGATGACTTGTCTTTGGACCTTTAGATTCGAAACTAGACCGTCGCTAACAGATCATAGTGTTGCTTCAATGAAACGTAAATTTAAATGCCTACCTACCTCAACCTTTAGACTACGGCCGGTACAGCAGTTGCATCATCAGCGCGCCATGAAAGAATTTAGACAATGGCCAGTACATAAATTGTACCCTGAAAGTTATAAGAATCGTACCAACAAAGAATTTAGGCTAATGCTGTTACAGCAGCTGTACCTTGAAAGTTATAAGAATAGCTCCAAGAAAGAATTAACACTACGGATGTTACAGCAGTTCTACCTTGAAAGTCCTAAGAATCGCGCCTAGAAACAATTTAAACTACGGCTGCTGTTACACCAGTCGTACCCTGAACGTAATAAGAATCGTGCCAAGAAAGAATTTGGACTACGACTGTTACATCAGTCGTCTCTTGAAAGTTATAAGAATCGCGCCAAGAAAGAATCGCGCTTGTTATATCTATAGCCGTAGTCAAAACGGTCAAAATGAAACATATTATGTTTCGTAAAACTGATCTATCGCATAAAAATGATCCTGCAATTTTTCTAAATATTATTCAATGAGCTGAATCATTGTAGTGCACATAAACTAAACAACGTCTTCGGTATATCCCACAGATTATGAATCAAAGGGCGTCTCAATGCCTCAGCCTTCTCATCCAATAACTAAACTTAAATGCTTACTAACCTTAACCTTTAGACTATGACCGGTACAGCAGTTTTATCATGATCGTGCCAAGAAAGAATTTAGACAACGTCCAGTACATCAGTTGTATCATGAAAGCTATAAGAATTGCGCCAAGAAAGACTTTAGACTACATCTGTTACAGCAGACCTTGAAAGTCATAAGAATCGCGCTTGTTGTATGTGGAACCATAGTAAAAAGGTTATAAAGTGAACATATTATATTTCTAAAACTAAGATGTATAAAATAATCATGCAATTTTTCTCATTAAATAATATGTACTGATCTGAAGCATTGTAGTGCACAGAAACTTAGCAAAATCTGCGGTATATTCCACAGATTATGAATCAAATGATGTCTCAATGCCTCAGCCTTCTCATCCAATAACTATAAGACGAAATAATCCCTTATGAATTCATGCTCAGGATTGTAACCACGATCGCGACATGCACGACTACCCCTTTTGTGCTCTAATACTCAATACATTGAGGCAACATCAATCGTGCGTGTATTCCCCTATATCTCATATATACAGACAGAAACATCCATTATGGATCATATTCCACTACCGGAGTGTCGATATTGCAGTAACCGATCTATATCACCAGCAACAATGATGCTAAGAATGAATTCGGCGGGGTGACAGTCGTGACATTGGACCTTTCATATGGGGATGGAGACAGAAATGATGGAATTCCTGATTGGTGGCAGTGAAACTGTTAGCGATTCATGATGGGGATTTGTGATTGGTGGAGTGATTTGCTTACATTCACCGTTGTTTCTATATCCTGAATAACAAAATTGATTCTACAGCGATTTTTTAAGAGTGATTTTAATTGAAGAAATAAATAATCTAACTGGGTAGGTAGGTATTTTAATTAACGGCACACTTGAGCAGCACAACGGGCTATTGATGACGGTCCGGATCAAACCCGAAGCATCTAACTGGGTAATTTTGTAATTTTGGTACTTTCTAATTACCGTCGTACTAGAGCAATACAGCGGGATATTAACGGCGGTCCGGGATCCATCCACTTCAGGAAAGGTCCGAGAACAACACCACGTAATTTTAAACCACGGTCAGATGACGTGGCAACACCTCAGCTGCCACCCCACTCTCCGAAATTCCACATCAACCCAACGGGAGGACTTTCGGATACGACAGATTTGAGGTGCACGAGCTGCCTCTACACCATACGCTGACAAACATCTATGCACTGACCCATATTCGAACTAGGAACTTTCCGATCTACATCTTATTGGGATAATGAACATGAAGTTGCCATCTATTAAGTTCCGGTTTTGAATCTGGGTTCGTAAGAAGTTGGCGATTGTCCCCGATAGTTCCCGTCTCGAAATTTCCGCCCTGCTCCAACGTGAGGGTATTTGAAGACATGTCAGATTTTAAGATTACCAGCCCCATGTAAACAAGGATATTAGATGGCTCAAGTTTCAAACTCGCAACCATCCGGTTCATAATCCATTGCTCTTCAAACTGGTGTACCGCGGACCTAAGAAGTCAGTGTGAATAAGAAGTCAAACAAAATAGAAAAAGCTAAAAATGCTATGTCGAATGGAGCATCTTACGATAGAGAGATATATTGATGAGGATTCGAACTCGAAACCGTCCAGTTCATAACCCGTTACTCTTCAAACTGGTCTACCGCGGACCTAATAAGTCAGTGGAAGGGAATAAGAAGTAATACAAAAGAGAAAAAGCTAAAAATGAAATGTTGAATGGAGCATCTTACGATAGAGAGATAAGAAAAACTCATTTCGTTTCAATAGAAAACAGCGAACGAATTAAGTATCGAAAAGAGGACGTAAAAATTAAAGTGCATGGAAAATGTAATTAAAAATAAAGTATGAAAATAGCTTTAAGAGTCTTACACTTAAAAAAAATATTTTACAGTTGAAAATAAGACAACACCAACAAAAAAATTTCCGAGTTGTTTTAAGATTAGAAATAACTTAAAAATCACTTTCATTCTTCTTGATAGCAAGAAATTAATTTTAGGAAAGCTTAATAGAGAAGACTTTAAATAACTAAAATTTTTAGAATGTTTTTGTTATACTAAAAACATGCTTCGGACGTATTGTAGACTAAAGCGTTGAGATAAAAAATGCTAATCCAGATAAAAGGTAACACCTCCAGAAAAAATTGCTTAGGAGATTAAAAGGAAAATGAAAATAACACAATGTTAATTTTGTAAAAATAAAGTTTTCTTACACAAACTTTAAAAAATAGTAATGATAAACATATAAAAATAATAGTTTACTTATTTTAAAACCTATTAAATTTAAATTTTCACTTTAATGGAAAGCAATTTTTAATTTGAAATGTAAAATTTCTCAGTCATTAATTTTAATCCTTGTCGGATCTACATCTATTTTTTTAAAAAGGATTCTTATGTATTTAGAAACATTCTCTGTTTTTAAAAGCGATCTTTATTAGTCTAATTAAAAGTCAGTTTTATGTCATTCTGATTTCATAATATTTCTAATATGTTTTGAAAAAATTATAATATAATGTCTTAAAATTCAAATAGAGAGTACAAAATGTAGAGAAAATATAAAAGTAATCACAAACAAGTTTAAATTGAAAACTGCCTTTAAATTTCTGCACCTCTATTGTGAAAAGATGAAATTTTCTCGAATTTTCTCCAAATATAATGTTACATATCCAGTGGATATGTAAATTATAAATACAGATCTAATTAAGATATTGAAATGAATGCAGATTTTATTATAGGTTTAAACCTGGAATATTGAAGGATTTAAGTATGATGACCTAATTGAAATTTGCAAAATATTTTATCGTAACATTTGAAAAGGTAAAAAAATTCATATAACATCCAATAAACTCATTAAGAAAATAATGGTAATGGTAATTTTTAATTAACGTCGTACTACAGCAACACAACGGGGTATTGACGAAGGTCCGGGATGCTTCCTCCGAATCCCTCACGCTTTGAACACCCGTTGGCGAGTTGGCAAAATAAAGGGCTTTGAGAACCGAAGGCTGGGGAATTTTTGGCAATCCTTCTCTATTTCTCGAGCAACGCTACTACGTTGTTAAGAAGATCGCCATTTTTTTTTCTCGTTAAGTACTATGATTTTACGTCTGATTTGTTTTGGATATTCTAAATATATTACGTTGACATTCAATTTATTATGATTATTCTTTTTTCTTTATCTATCTCATTTGTAACTTCTTCGTAGTATTGGTTGATATAAGAAGCAGGCGGCATAAGAAGTACCGCCATGTTAACAAATAGTATATTTACATTAATTTGAAATTTAGTCAATGAATTGCGTTTCGTTGTGGTTTTAACAATATAAAATGATTACTTGCTCTAAAACTCATAAAATATAAAGAGTTGATGAGTAGGTAATTGTTTAAGATGCGAGGGGCGGATAAATCTATTACGTTGTTTATTATGGAAATTATTCGCCCGTATAACATACAGTGTTTTTATTTTCATTATATAGTTTCTTATGAATCAAATCTCTTGGATGATCCACTACTTAATATAAGCTTGCCACTGTCTGGGAAGACAACTAACAGTATATATAAACTTTGTAAAAGCACTTATCAATTATAAGTCTTAAGATTTATCTAAAGTAATATTTTGTAAATATATACACCTCTTGATTTGTTTCACTCATTTAAGCTCGAGACAAAATTTAAATTGAAAAAATATTCTACTTTGACTGTTTTCAATAGCTTTCTTCAAAACAAAGTTTTTCTAACTCATATCCTATAGTTATAGCTCTTACATTTCGGTTGTTATGGAGGCAGAATTTTTTTACGCATGGATTATTAAAGGAAAAATAAACACTGAAAGTTTTTTTATTTCATATTTATTGTTTAAGATATTAGGATGTGTAAAAAATCATATATTATATAATGTATGTAATATATATTTGTAGCTCAAACAAATCATGTATATTTTTCCAAATAATTTCTTTTAGCATATCATGTATATTTTTCCAAATAATTTCTTTTAGCTAATACAGTACAAAGATCCAAATTCGGACTCCGAAATCCCTAATTAGTTTTTAAAGAATAAGGCATTCAACCTAGATCAAATTGATGAAACATCGCAAAATAATGGACAGATACATATTAAATACACATAGAAATATTAGAAGATTTGAAAGAAAATTTGTTGCAAAATATTAAAATTTTCTTTTCCTTTTTAAAAAATTATACCTATTTATGTATCCGCTATTTTAGTACTGCAAACGTGTTCCGAACTTAGGTAACGAGCGGAAAAATTCACTCGCGGGAAGGGGATAAGTTAGATTAGGGTTTTTCTTGACAAAAAACAGAAAACAGTATATCTATATATATATGCAAATAAATTACTGATTGAAGTAAATTTGTGTTGAGTTATCCACTGTTTTTTTGTGACATTTTATAAAGTATATTACAGTACTTCAATTTTACTTTTTCTACAATGAATGTTAGCCTAACCAAAATGTGAAAAATGTACTGATGCATTGTTTTGAACCATTGTCGCATCTTAAAATGTTTTGCTTTGTGTGAACTCTGACAATAAAGATGGATCAAAAGGCAATAATGGAAAATTCATACAATAATTCATATTATAATTAGATTAATGGGCTGAGTGCGGCTGAAATTTTGTATTTGGGATTGCAAAAACGTATATATTGTTACATACGGGAAGACAAACAGAATGTTGAATTCGATCAGGCGGCATGTATAATTAATGATTATCCTTTACAAACCTTAAAACGTGTTTGGTTACCTGAAAATTTAGTTGGATTTGTGAATCAAAAAATGCTGTTATAGTAAAGTAATATGGACATAAAGTTTTGTAGCAATCTAAAAACTATTATTATTATTTTAAAAGTCTAATAATAAGAATTTTATAGTTTAGGAAAGTTTTTACATTTAAGACGCTTTTTGTATCTTAAAAAAAGCAATCATTTCTGTTATTTTCCATTCCAACCATCCTCTTTACTATCTATCGGTTTTCCTTTCCCAACGCCAGTTTTGCGAAAAAAATAAAATCATATAGACATAACATCAGAATGGATAAAACTTGCTTTACTATAACATATTTACAACTCCAGAAGTTAGCTTATTTACATCAACACGAATTTAACGTAGTTCCAAAGTCAGCGAGTCCAAAGCCTGTGAGGCAGAAAGCTAGAATGAATCTAAAACTCAAAACGAACGCTCCTTCTTTTTGTTCTTAATTTCTGCATAAGTTCGTAGTTCACAAGAATTTTCGAAGCTCCAATCGGAAGTTAGAACACAAAGGACAGTTGCCATTGGTGGTCAATTTGGAGAACATTCCGAAGAATCAAGAATATGACGTCACAACATGTTTTTTTACTTTGCAGGTTATGAGCAGTTACGTGGAGGTAGTCTTGCCTGTACAACTCTTAAGACGTAGGAAATAAATGCTGAAACTTCTTTCTTATGTTGCGTGTCTAAGAAGCTATTCAATAGCACGATAGTGACGGGCCACTTATGGTTCCTTGTATATCCTGGGTTGATTGGTTGAGGTGTTTTGGTGCAAGGGCTGTATTTGGCCATACTACGTCTTCTTTCTTTTTCTTCTTCGAGTGGAAGCAGACCCACCCGTACCGGGTTATTGAAAACCCACAGCGGATTAGCCAATGGCTAGGCAGAGCCTCAAAGTAGAAACTCAAGAAGGAGGGCCCTTGGACTCGCCGTCTGAAAAGCCCTCGTCTGTCCGGGGGTGCGCTAGACGGGGAGTGGACGTGGTCGACCCGTGGATATGGTGCTCAACTATTAAGTGGTCCGACTCAGTAATATCAATCAACTTTAGTTATGAGTTTGAGCCGGAAAAGCTTTCTTCATAGATTCGCCATACTACGTCGGACGCAATACATACAATATCAATTAAGAGACATGCGTACATGGAAAATTTTACTTACATATTCCACTAGTTACCACTGTCCCAGCCTAAGCCACTCGGTGTATCGCCACGTGATTTTGAACCACGGTCAGATGACGAGGCAACATCTGAGCTGGCACCCCATTCTCCAAACTTCCACACCAACTCAACGTGAGGGACTTTCGGCCCCGACATGATTAATAACCAATTATGTTTCACATTGAGCATGCCTGGAATATTCTTGGGATTACACCATCTCCGGAGTATAAGTGACATATTAAACCAGATGTAAAAAATTTGGCTTAATTTACCATAGGATAGCATGATGGTTTTGTTTGTTTAACTTTATCACTCCACATATAAGCATATATACCAGAGATGTTCACAACTTAGTAATTTATGACGTTTATGATGTGATTCTACGCAAACAAAAATTCTTGATTTGATATTCCGAACGTTTCCTTATCTCTTCCTATGCATAATTCTTGTGAATGCTGAGATTTATTCTATTGAACATTGGTTTCGGAGTGTTTCGATTTGTTTCGGCAGAGTTCAAATTGAATACGCGACTTTTCATATAAAAAAACGTAAGGAAAGTAAAGAATTTAAAATTTAATTATACTACAAGTTAAATTAAAATGATTTGGAATGAAATTTTATTGAATCCCAAAAAATTAAGTATACATTCATAGAGAAAGGTTTAGAATTGTATAGTTAGAATGAGCACTCGTATTTGCAGTTATTAGTATTATTCTTATCTACAAGAACGACTGAAATCATGATAGTCAATAAGCAGATTTACTGCCGTATTCACAAGTCCGAGTTAACCTGCGGATCAACGATAATTCCCGGGTTATCGAAAATACCGTATTTACAATGTCTTATCCTATTATAAACTGCCGTTTCGGTTTTACATTTTGATCCTTCGATATTGGAGGATCAACTCTCGGTTGAGAGTTACGAATGCGAAGTACTATCTTATTACGAAGGAATCGAGATTTACTGTAAACAAAATAAAATTGACGACACACTTCATTATGTCCAAAATTACAGTATTCATGCGACGACGCGCATTCTACTGATCTTATATGAATCGAAACAAGAACGTGATTACATTTTATATTAAAATATATATGCCCAGATGTGTTCTGGTTCGAACTATATTCTGGCTCGCTACCTAATGAGAGAGATTGAGAACGAAAGAATATGACCATAGCAGATGCAAATTCGTCGTGAAATAATAATTATTTTGTTGATTTATTACGAATAAAAAAAAAATTGGCAATGCAAGTTGTTTTTTTCACCAACACACCCATACTAACAAGTACAAAGGTAATCGGATTACATTGATTTGTCAAAGCACATTATGTACAATTATTTCTTGCAAAATTTAGGTTTCCATAAATTTCCAATTTTAAAATAAATACCTTTGCATTTTTCTATTTCCAAACCAAAATTAAAGTGCAGTATGCATGTTTTTTTTAAATCACAATTTTGAATCAATTCTGCCAGTGAAGTACGTGTTTGACCAGTATGAATGCAGATTCGGGCGTCGTAATTTATTTAAACACTATCACGTGATCGCGACGCGACGGTAGTTGCCAATCACAGCGAGCGTAGCATTTTAATCCGTGGATTCCTTAACCTGCCGTCTAGATCGGAAGGTTCCTGGTTCGAATCCGGGTCCGGGTATGGATGCTTGTAAACGTATGGTGTAGAGGCGGCTGGTGCACCTTAAATATGTCGTGGCCGAAAGTCCTCACGTTGGGTTGGCGTGGAAGTTTGGAGAGTGGGGTACCAGCTCAGGTGTTGCATCGTCATCTGACCGTGGTTCAAAATTACGAGGTGTTGTCCTCGAATCTTTCCCTTAAGGGACTGATTCCGGACCGTCGTCAATAGCCCGCTGTGTTGCTCTAGTACGACGTTAACTAAAATTACCATTACCATTACCCTTAACCTGCCGTTTGCGCTTGATAATCCGCGGTTTAACTCTGACCCGCGGATCAACTAATCCTCCAGTTAAATCAAGACTTGTGAATATGGCCTTTAATTGCGAATCCAAACGTTGTAAATATGCAACAAGTTGCATTTATCTTGCATATACCATTGTACCTGAATAGTAACATGTGTAGCGCAAATATCATGCAGAAGTCGCATCAATTATGGTTAATCGGGTTTAAAGACGAAAGAGTCATTTTTGGCCAAGCTGGCCAAACACAAGACAGACAACGACAAATAATAGATATACACACTAGATGAATTTTAGAGAAAGAAAGGAGTATGTTGCAAGACACAAAATGCGTCAAGTATGAAGATAAATATTATTGATAACTACGATTATAAGGAAGGGTTTGGCAAACAAGTACCATAAAAAATAACTTTAAAGTAGCAGCTCTTTTGAAAATTCAGAACGTCAGCAGGTTGAATATAATATTACTTGTATCGTCATATCGTATTTTAGACAGTCTCAGAAATGCGGAAGATGACACAGATTAGATTGCCGTGAATATATTGTGTCATCCGGAAAGTTCTGCGTGATTTTTAAGATAAAAACCAACGAAGCAGTACAAAAACATAAGACAATTTTACTGAATCAAATAAGCCCCATTTTGTTCTACAACGTTTTGCCATATTTCTGGCAGCTGGAAAATTCCTTTTAAAAAACCATTAGGCTTATTTATAAAGAAGTTATCGGGGTGCTGTTTGACGATCTCCAAATAGTTAAACTCTAGGCCGTTCAAATAATTTTGAAGTGACCTGAAAATGTGAAAATCTGATTGGGCAAGGTCTGGTGAATATGGGGGGGGGGTGCCACAAAACATATCAGCCATACTCAATAAGACTTTGTATTACATTCAGCGAAATATGGGGGCCGAGCATTGTCATGCTGGAAGACAACACCTCGGCAATTGTTCAGTTCTGGCCTTTTTGCTCCGATTTCTGCCTTTATTACTTTCATTTGAGAACAGTACTTTTCCGAATTTATTGTCTGATTTTGTGGCAAAAATTTATAATAAACAACTATTTTCTAGTCCTACCATCGAGAAAACATTAATTGTTTTGAAATGCAGTCCAGAGCGGGCATCATCTTCGAAGCTGAAATATCCACGCTTAAATTTAACAAACTACCTTCAAACTGTGGACTCAGAAACAGCACTATGTCCTTATACAGCACACATTTTACGAACAGTCTGACTAGCATTTTTTACTGTCTTAAAATAAAAGAACATTTTTTTTTCTTCTAATGGCGGGCACATTTGACCTAAGTCATTGGCCACTACAAATCCGGAAGTGATGGCCACTTGTGAAGGAGCACCCAGTGGGAGGACCATCATTGCCCCTAACAACTTATACTTCGTAATTTTGAACTATGTTCAGATGACGAAGCAACACCTGAGCTGGTATACGCTTACAAACATCCATGCCCGAACCCGGATTCGAACCGGGGACCTTACGATCTAGAGGCTAACACCTTAACCACTATACCGGTTGGTCGGCAAATAAAAGAACACATAGTATGACAAAAATGAATTTCTGGTTATCCATTCTAAGCACTGCAATGAAACAAAAATTATGCCACAACACATGCTATAATTATGCAGTGTAAGCGGAAATGACCGAATTTACACATCTGCTTCAATCAAGGCCATTCCTTATCTGCGGTAGCGAAATAATAACAACAAATCTAACTTCGATTTGAAAACGCGTAGAACTTTCCGGATGACACAATATAACCCGAGTTCTATTTTACGAAACAGAACACTTCAATCGAATTTAAGCAGAAGGAAATAAATATACAGCTTTCCGTATTTTCCTGAGACAAACACGTGCGCTCGTAAAAAGTTTAAGTCCATTCCCCTAACTTTCTATAAATGTTCGATTAATTTAATTTCAAGCAGCGCTTCGAAGCTCTGGCTGGAATGAAGCAAAAATTAATTTCCGAGTCTAAATAAATTTATGGAAATGCCCCCTCTGAATGCTCCTCCTGAGTGAATGCTCGGAACTTCAGCCATAATTTTTATATCTTGTTAGAGAAAAGAAAACAATGATCAGAGGGTGCAGTATTATTGATTTCCACTCTAGAGAATCTAAAAGGACAATTTGTTTTCCGTTCTTAAACATTCCGCCCGCTTCCGACTTTACGAGAAAAATGCAATTTTCTTAAGGAGAACACGCGGGGAAGAGGGGTCGGTATGGGACTCCAAACTCACTCCATGGCATGGGAAGGAACTAATCATTTTTCAAAATATATTTCGGAAAAGTTCCGTAAACGTGATAAGGTTTTAAACGAATGAAAGCGAAGGGATCAGGAAAAAAATATCCCGCCGAGTATTATTGAAAGGGAAATGTACGGACACATTCAAAGGAAGGGAGGTGGAAATGTAGAGTTAAATATCTTAATCCACACGAAAGCTCTTGCATCCGATGTCGTTTTACTACAACTTTACTTTTTGGAAAGAGTTTCTGATGCTGTTGTGAGGATTGAACCTTTTTAACGTTTGGCGTGGACTGCAGTAACGCGGTTGGAATAGTAACGGATTAGCAACCGGAAACGGCCGAGTTCGAAACTCCATCGAACCAAAGACCGTCCGGTACGTGGAGGCTGGTGCGCGTTAAATATGCAGTAGCATAAAATGTCCTCACTCTGAGTTTGTGTGGAAATTTGGAGAGAATAGCGAGGTTAAGGTGTTGACCTCCTCATCTGACCGTGGTATTACTAGGTTTTACTAGGTATATTTCTAGGTTCTTTCCATTCTTCATTCATCCCAATATCCCGTCGTGTTGCTTCAGTGCAACTATACTTCGACTACCAACCTACAGCTACCTGAATGCTCGGTATACCAATAAATGGACAGGTTATGACAGGAAATATTAATAGACCTACAGATATAGAGCAATAATATTTCTATAAACTTCACTTTATGATTGTGTTAAAGTAATTATTGTTTCAGTAGATTTGATCTATACAAGTTACTTATCAAATACAGGTTCGTCACGCAGTTCTTGTGATCTGTAGCTCTAAAGTAAGTAGTTAATATGAAACTTAAAATATAAACGTTTCTTGGTATAAAATTGTTTTCTTGCAAGCAAACGTTTATTTTTTGATAAACTAGCTGAATAAACCGGCGTTGCTCTGGTTTCAATGACCACTACAACTAAAATATGACCGCGACATTTCTAAGTGTTAACTCAAATACACAAACACTGTGGAGCGTATTTCCTCGTTCATGTGAATTTATTGCAGGAAAACAAACTTTTGATTTTAAAAATTGGGGCTTCGAGGGTTAGTGTTAGGACTACCTGTGTACAAGTTTTCATGATCAAAGATAGGTCTGAAGACAGGAAAGAAAGAGCCTATGTTTTCCACAGTGTTCTAAAGTATACGTTTACCAAATTTGGTGTATATATATATATATATATATATATATATATTAACAATTAAAAACAACAAAATACACGATAACAAAAAATTGATCATTGAGATGATGTGTATGCTATGATGCCTGCGATGATCCGATATTTTCCTATGCCGTAGCCATTTCATCACCATTTTGGCGTGGTGGAGATAGCAGTGAGTTAGGTATTTACCTGCTTATCTCACTTTGGTATTATTAATTATCGTAACATTGTTGTTAAAAGTAAAAAAAATATTTTTACATAATTCGAATTTTAATACTCTACGTTTGAACTTGTTTTTGGTTTTTCGCACTATATAAATAATTTATGAATATTTGACTATTGACATACGGATATTTAAATGATTTGATTTCATTTTTCTTAACATTTTGTAATGAAACGAGTCTATCGAACGCGAAGAGCCAAAGCGAAAAATCTACTGCTCATGAAAGCGTAACACTCCGTATCTGACAATGCCATAATTTAGGTTTTGTTTCATAGATTTGATTTAGCCTTATGTACTTAGGCAACTTGAGTTAAGATAGTTGTGGTCATATTTGAGCATCTCTAAGTATTATAAATGTGTTATTTTTTAAACAAATAGTCACTGTCTCTATCAATGTTGATCAAATGTCTTTTCACAAAGTGCTTGATTACTGAATAGATTCAGGAATTCGCAATACGACACGCTTGCTAATTTGTTCTTTTTTTAGAACTGCATTTTTTTACTGACCGGAATTTAATGTATGTTTGTTAAGCTTCTACTTAAGTAATCCATTATTTTGCATGCTGTAGATAAAATATTTAGGAGTTGGATTAAAATGAATTTTTTATTATCTACTAAAGAAGTGGGTTTACTTCTTGGATATACATGTATATTTATCCCAAACTCCTTTAAAAGTCTGGTTCAATACAGACTACTCTGTATTTGTACGTTTCATATAATAAATTAAATACATATACGTAACACAACTATTCTAAATAAGGAGTCTAAGTTCTTATTTTAAAATTAACGATTAAGTTAAAAATAAAGTAATTTTAAAAGAAGGCAGATAAGATTTAAATGGAAACGGCAGTGTTATTATAAGATGTTTCTGAATTAGGATATTGGATTTAATATGCAGGATTAATATCAATTAAAAATTAATTTAATTTTCATGTTTCATTAGAGCATTTCTGAAAGCTGTATGCAATAGTCAAGTAAGTAAATCCATAATTTTAAATAAACACGTGTTTTACATTTAAAATCGAATCAATGGGTCGAAATAAAAGTATTTCACAGTTTAATATAAAACTGCATGTCATTTGGAGTAAATCGAATTTTAAACATGTCTTTGCTGAACTTGGAATTACATCACGGGTATAAAATATTCAAATTAGGACTTTGAAAAGCTGAGATTTTTTGTCTTAAGTGACAGAAGATCGATGTTGTTTACATCACGAGTTGAAACTATTTTTATACAGCTTTGATATCTCAAACATACGTTGAAAAAACATTGATTTTATTTTCAACAACCTACATTTTTGACCTAAATGTTTTGTGTGAATATAATTGATTAACTTTTCTTTGTCTGTACCCGTGGTATTTAACTTTAAAACAATCTACGTTCTTCCACGTGCCGCTGAAGGGAATTTTTAAGAAAAAACTGTATTTTCTTCAAAATAAATTAAGCGTGATGTCTTATAAATTAAATTTTCTATTGCCTCATAATGAAAACGAAATTCGGAAACATTGCAATAGTGCCACAAGTCACATACACATTATTCAGATAAAATCATACAATATACGCAACAATTTCATTAGTTTCACAGCAAAAATCTTAACATATTCACAGAAACACTTACGGAGCACTCATAATAACTTAAGTAAGTTGGAATTATTTGGAACGTTCTTTAACGACTTGACTCATTTGAAATGATCAGATTTAAGCTATCCCAACACATATATGTTTAAAATTATTTTGTACTTATATAGCTTGTGTAAATAGATTGATAAGTTCCACATATACATTCGCATCATAATGATTCATTCTAATAGTCCAGAATAAAATTCTGAATTTGTAATTCGTTGTTTTAAGTTTTTAGCATTCGGAAAAGTGAAATACTGTTGCACAAGTGTCACACTGAAATGACAGAAAAACTGACAGGTAACGTGTCAATATGCATAGTAAATAGCAACGTCACCTATGCACGTCTTTTATTGCTTCGTCAGTGCAAATAAAGAGATATGCTTCTCTGAGAGTATCAAGAGCTTTTTCCACCGTGAGAATGGTAAGGTATTACGATTTAAGCGAGGGAACGTGGCATTCCAAGAGCCTAATTTCTTAAATATTAGTTATAATATAGTAAGAGTTAATTTGTCTTCTTGAGTCGAAACAAATGTTTTACAGAAGATAAATTTTAAAAATACCTCCCAGTTTTAAAATAATGTGGTCAATTCTCGCACATTGTGAATATGAAGAAATTCAAAAGAGGCTGAACAACTAAAACATACGTGGAATTTTTTGACGCTCTTCATAAGTAAAAAAATTCTAATGGCACGAAGCGTTAAAAACCAAAAATATTAGAGATCACTCATGGATTAGTGAGAATTGAAATCAAATATATCGTTTTTTTCCCCATTCCCGGTCCGTTGAATATTACTTATCATTACATATTCACGATTATTACATATTTCCATATGAAAATCACTTAATCACGTTCTTGTTCCGTTTCATATAAGGTCAGTTAAATGCGCGTCGTTGCGAGAATACTGTAATTATAGACAGAATAAAGTGTGGCATCCATTTTGTTTTGTTTACAGTATATCTCTCTCTTTCGTAAAAAAAATATCGTACTGTGTATGTGTAACACTCAACTGAAAGTTAATTCGTCAATTTTGGGAGATCAAAATGTAACAGCGAAACAGCTGTTTAAACCTAGTATCAGGCATTGTGAATACGATTTTTTCACTAACCCGAGGACTACCATAGATCCGCGGTTTAACTTGGACTTGTGAATACGACCTCAAGAGGAACGGATTCATTTCACTTGTCCACCTACACATTACACATTCTAAGCACACCACGTTAAAGGCTACACATTCACCCCAGATGGATAAACATCTAGGCCTCATACCGAACTGGAACTAGCAGCAGTTCGATCAATATGCCAATATTCTAATCATTTGACCGATCGGTCGATAAAATAAATTTCTAAGGTACAAAACTCTATACATTTTTGTTATTATTTTGATAACATTAACGCCCGGTGCACACATCTAATTGTTTAACGTGCGCACCGAAGCCCAACTATGCACGCTTAACCGTGAAATGACACAAGTGCTCACTTCGCGCCATTTGCGATGGATATTCTATCAATGAAAACGTGTTTATTTCGCTTATTTGGTGTAAAAAAAGTATATTTTGAAACAAAATATAAGTAGTATTACATTGCTAATAACTGGCTCACTTTTCTACCCTGCTAATAACTGGCTCACTTTTATACCCTGCTAATAACTGGCTCACTTGTATACCCTGCTAATAACTGGCTCACTCGTATACCCTGCTAACAACTGGCTCACTCGCTTGACATGTTAGTGTCTAAACAGTTCGACATGTTGGTGTCATTATTGTTTGGCTCACACGTAAAGTGTGTTATTATTTGACTCATGTGAAAGTGTGGGATACAACCATTTATGAATTATTATTTATATTCCATTTATTTATGAAAACAAGTTACTTCAGAACGGAGACGCGTGTGCGGCGAGCTTCGGTGCCGTGGGGAATCGCTGTACAAATTGCACGCAAGTTAGACGAGCGTCTTTGCAGCGGTGCCAGAGGCATGTGTGTACTACTCCGTTGGATCTAATGCACCTCAGATCGCACTTGCGGTGCCGCACGTTGAAAAACCGGATGTCTGCACCGGGCATCTTAGAAAGAAGATACATCTTAGAAAGAAGATACTCCACAACGTGCGAAATAAATGGTTTCTGACAGTTGAAAATCCTTTCATTTTTCATTGTAAACTTATTCATGAATGATAGTTCCATTAGATACACTAAACGATTGCTTGTCAAAACTACTTAGTTTTCACACAATTCGTAAGCTAAATATATTTTCTTCATTTCCTTTTAACGCTGCATTTATTTAAGGTTATCACATACCTTCCTAAAACCAACCAAAAGAAGACATATTAAACTTAGATTAATTCAGCATACCTGCTGGGACAATTCTGATGACGCATGGATCTTTCTGAGCCCCAATGGCGTTCCTTCCCCAGCACAGCAAGGTGCCGTACCCACTCTCAGTCTTGGGAGAATAGTGGAAGACACTGTGAGATTCTACACTGCTCCAATTGCTAAGGACGCTAATTCCCAACGAATTGTTCAGCGACCACCTGTAGACGATGTCTTGGGGTTCGGCCTCGCCCTCGCACGTCACGTTCACCGTCTCCGTCATAGAGATGCCGTGGATTTTAGGGTTTGGTGACTTGCAGACTGGTGCAACTGTAAAATAGAAAAGAATGAAACTGAATATAAGTAATGAACTTTTAGGAGAAGTAATTATGTTATGTACAAATATCCATCCTTGGATTATTCGAAGGAGTGTTTTACAAATTAGTTGTTATTTTCCTAGATTCCTGAATCGATCTTCTTGAATGGAATACTAATTATTAAATGTTTTATTAATAATAGGATTATAGGATACATCATAAAGCGTCATATTCTACACGAAATAAGATAAATTATTCTCGTATATAAGAATGAAAAAATCATATCATTGCAATTAGTTGTTTAAAAATGTTTTTCAGAATAGTTTTTTTTTGGAGGTGCATGGATCGATCTTACTGAGAAAGATTACTTTTGAAATAATTAAATTACTCATAGGTGTTTTGATATGCGTACAACATTATGATAAATATATTTAAACTGGAATTATTTTTGTATAAGGATATATTAAACGATTGCTGGATGATTATTCGACGAGAACTACGGTTATTCAGAATCAATATTCAGATAAGCTTGGGATAGGAGAATCGATCATCTTTGATGGAGTGTTGACTCGTAGAGCCTTAATTCATATTTGGAATATTGGATAAAGCGTAAAGCATTATATCCAACAGATTTGAGTTGAAATTGTTCCTATTTGTAAGTATAAAGCATTGCATCTTCGCAATCATTCGGCGAGTTTAGAGATTAGTATTCAGAATTGAATTTTGGTGATGTATGGCATGGAATGATCGATTTTTATGGATTGGATTAAGTACTGATACCCTCTTTAAATACAATACTTAATATTAGATGTATTTAATCAGCACAAAGTAAATAATCTCAAAAAACAAAAACTGAAAACTCGTTAGTGAATATTTTGAATGATTTTTTAGAAAATGCTGTATTAACTATTTGAAATGAAGGAATTATAATTTAAAAAAATTCCATAGCGAAAATAAGTGTTTATTTATTTTTTAATCTTGAGTGGAACGATTTTATAGTGACTTAATAAATAATTGTCTTAGCAATCGGAAATTTATATTTAATGTGCTGAGTGAAATAATAAAATATTTGATTTCGAGCAAAATACTGTAAATTATTAATGAAAGAAAATTTACTTTTTTCTGATACAATGAATAACAAACTATTTACACCGCAATAAGCTTCCTAATTTGGTGACAGTTTTGGTAACGCATGTCTCTGACACAAATAGCAGAAATGTTTGTAAAACTGCACTTGTTTGTCTGAAATATTAAAAAAATTTGAGCCCATAGCACAATTTTAAAATTTTAGCATTTAAATTATTATTTTTGAAAAGACTAACAAGTTTTTGTTCGTGTGAGCTTTAGCTACTTTTTACTTCGTTCCAACGAAATACCGTTTCTTTAAGTCCTAAAAAATACGGGTAAATAATGAGTAACAAAAAGGTTTTTATAAATATTCACTTTATCGATCAATGATTTATTATTTCATAGATTTTGTAGTTTTCGAGTAATCTTCATACCATGATAATATGATGGAATTTTTCCCATTTCTAAAATCAATATAGCTACAGCACGAAAAAGAGAAAGGATAACTATTACAATAAATAAATATTTTATAAACACGAGGTTTAAAATTTTCAGTGATATACTATTTTATTTCGTATCAGACATATAGTTTCATAAAAATAAGCGCTTCAGTGAATCAAATGTAACCATCTCATATTAGTTGAATGAAGATTTTAAGGCAGAGATCATGGAAATATGATATTGTTAATCGAGGAAATATAATAATGTTAGTCGAGGAAATATAATATTGTTAATCGAGGAAATAAAATATTGTTTACTGATGTACACTGTGTTATCAACGGCTTACATTGCTGCTATGTACGACATAATGAAATACCAAAACCAATGAAATGTGTCAGCTTTATTTTATAAAACAATATTCACACCAAAACATTTCGACTTGGATATTGACATTGAATCGGAGACAACAACGCTTTTTCTTTTAATCTATAAGGTATAATTACTCCCCCAATTCAATATTTGGATATCATTATACTAATATTCAATATCGTCCAAATTCATAGAAATTCCTGCCTTGCGGTAATATTTTTTATCCTATAAGAAGACGAAAGATAAAGCATTTGTGTCACTTGCGTCAATAGCATGTCTTAAACTGAACGTGCCCCTTGGGTGGTATTAAATGAATGACAACGATAGGCAAACCAATCAGAGGAACAAAAGCATAATACAAGCGTCAATTAGGGATAAAAATTATAAGAAAAGGTCAATGTGTTGCAGATAAAAGTATATGGAATCTCGGTGGATATGCTTTACCAACCATTTGTAAATCTTTGCTTATAGTAAATGTGAAATAATTCTTCATTCACTAATGTAGTTTCTATTGTATTTGACGGTGATGCGATACTGGAAATTATATTTTATTGGAAAATAATACGTTGACGGGGATTGGCGAGCTTTAGCGAGCAGGGGACGGGCCCCCTAGTATACATTAATGTAATACATTTCACCCTGGTTGTATGAAAAAGCTACAGAACATTGAATGGTTGCAATTAAAGTTAATAACTACAAAATACTATTTTGAAGGGATTTGGAATCCCCTTTGTTAAATTGCTCAACTCAATCAATAAAAATGGCGTATCAACGTCCAGTTCTCTAGCACTCATAGTGAACAAAACAATGTTTTACTAGTGGCACTCTTGCTTCAGGCATGCAATATTGTGAAATGTCGTCAGATTTAAGTAAGTTTTTAAACCGAATTTGCGTCTTGAAAATTACATTTCATGGCATTCTAATAACAAAATAAATTGTTTTAAAATTGAATAGTTTCAGTACAGAACTACAAAGGTAACCTATTGCCATATAGCTTCAACTAAAATAATCCACCTTAACCACCCGACAAAGAATGTTTTAATACCTCAAAAGTTCGAGTTTAGAATTGTTTAACATTATTATTCTTTTAATAACGGAAAAATTACCCTTAAAATTTGGTTTATTCTGACTTATCTGCCACTTTAAATCGAATACTATGTGGTGGTGTTGCATAGGATAAAAAGTATTATACAATGTAAGCATTGTAAAATGAAAAAAAAAATATTGTAAATGTTGTCTATAAAAAAAAATCTTAAACAGAAAACAGAGAAATAAAATCGTTTTTTCAAAGATATTAATTCGTGATTGTTTTTTATTTTGTGATCTCGCACATTTGTCACCACTTACAACGAAGAAGTGGAACAAATTTAGAAATATAAAATTAATTCAAAGCGAAAGAAACATAAAATATCAATGAACGCGCGCACGTGATCAACCAACACGAGTTCCCGTTCGTTGAAAAATATCATCTGTCCCAAATGTTTGGGAATAGTTTATTTTCGCAAAGAACAAAAAGAAGTTTTTAATAAATAAAGTAACAGAGTTGGAATGCTAGAAAAAAATAATTTTTGGAAGAATAATTGTTTTTTTAGCAGTACTGGTAAAACAATCCAAGTAATCGTAATACTCAATATACATTTCAGATTTTCCAAAACTTCCAAATCATGATTGATGTAAGTATACTTACTTAGATGTTTTAAAAAATATCACATGCAATTTATTAAATATAAGAACAAAGAACAGTTTAATATAGCATTCCCTAAATAAAGATATATTACTTGAAATAAAGAACATTGTATTAAAATATAAGGAATGCAATGTATGCGATACTTGTTCAAACAAACAGGCAGAAAAAAAGATATAGAACGCGAAGATGGAAGACACCCTAACGTAAACTAGTGCAGTCACTAAATGAATTTAAGTACTCATAGTGTGCAAAGTTTCATGACATTATGTTCAACCGTTTGGACGTAGCACGGGTCCAAACAGGCTGACACCAAATGCGCAAGAGTCGGATTCGGCATCAGAATGACCCCAAACGGATAGAAAACTTGAAATGGGTCGAAAAGTTTCAATGAACAATCACTATATTCTTATACATGTATTAATATCATATTTACAAATTCCATGAAGCTTTTAGTAACGACAATTTTTTCTGTAATATGCAGTACTACTGATTCCTTGGTTTTCATCATATATATATATATATATATATATATATATATATATATATATATATATATATATATATATATATATATATATATATATATATATATGAATTGCTTCGAGGTTCGCCGGCGCCTCCTAGTATTTTTTCACGTGCCTTTACCAGTTTCGCAGCCCATTGCATCAGAAATAATTAATTTTTGCAAGCTAAGCTAAATTAATCTTCCCACGCCGTGATCCATCTGTTCCCATCTATTTACTATAAGATGTCTCATCACATGATATCATATAAGGCAATGAAATATGTCTGAGTATTGCTGATCAAGGAATAATTAATTTGTTGATACACAACTGGTAACTCGTTGTGGCATCTCTTATAGCACTCGAATCATGACTGTGGTCTAATAAAGACGTCTTTTTCATTGCTCTCTGTCCTGTTTGTATTTTATGAGTAGCTTAGTAGTGAGACTTGTAAGATATATATATATATATATATATATATTATGATCTGATGAAATGTAAATTAGAATATTACATTTGAATGAATATTGTTTGTAAAATATATATTTTTGGTTTTTAGTCGAAACACATGTATATTTAAAACTAGGATCAAAATAATAATTAAAACGTTGCCCTTTACGTTCTATGTGTAATTAATTATAACTAATTACCATGCCACATTTCACAGTCTTAAAAAAGGGCGAATAGCATTGTTTCAATTCTCACTCAGTTAGTCTTAACAAATGCATTCACAGTTAAGACGTACTTTTATTGAATGAATTCATTAGATCCCCGATTTCAGAAGTTAAGATTTATGCATTATTTCAGATAATTATCAGTGGTAACAGATTTTACGCTAAAAGAATGGTCGAATTTAGAAAAAAAAAATGAAAAGTTACGGATCATTACGTCAGAGCCGCGGACTTAAACTTAAAGAGCATTTTTAAAGAAAATTTAATTATGAAAGAGTTCCTCAAGTTTAATCACCGAAACTTTTCATATCCCCATCTTCTAACGGGAAAACTTTCGTCATTAATACTAGTCAGCTTCAATAACGCAGTATTTGTGGTAAATGTACGCAATATTAATGGCTTTCATAGGTTAATAAGGAGTTTGTAATGAATTTCGTTTTGGACTGAATCAATACAGTTATGAAAACTGAAATGGAAATGGATGATGAGAATGAAATTGAAGTGCTAGTGCAATGATGTTTATGGTGACATTGCTTTTTTTTAGTATGAGCTTGAACGTTTAACATATTTTTTTATAAATAAAAACATTAAAATTATAACTTCATTTCATTCCCTTTATATTATAGCTTCATTTTAGTCCCTTTATTTTCCCAAGGTTCCCTTAGATCAAAATAAAGGGATTATAAATGAAATTATATCATAATTGTCCACGATAACAATTTGAATACTTTTACAAACTCATTATATTAAAAAGAGTAAGATTTATTTACAGTATTTAATGTTTTTGGAAGTGATGTACATTGTAACACTCTGCCCCAATGTCGGGTACAGTGTAACACACAGTGGGATACAGTGTTACGTTATTCTAGCAACAGCTAATATATAGAATGGGCTTTTATTAAAATTTATTTTAATTGAAATATACAGATATCTAATGATTCTTAAAGTCTTAAATTAAAATACCACTTTTGATAAGTTTACTTATAATTGAAAAGCTTTAAATGTGAGGAAAACATTAGCAATGATTGTAGTCTACAGTTACAAAGTTGATGATAAATAATTAAAGAAATTCTAAATGTATTTTAGATTTTGATAGGAAGTTAAATTCACAGAGAAAATCAACATTTCTGCTTTTATCATCGTTCCTCCTGATGGAATAGGGAGAGGAAGTTTGGCGATGATTTTTGATTTTTTAAATAAATAAACTTCATTTGTTCGTGAAAGTGTATAAGATGGCAAAATTCTTCTGACGTACAACACTTCAAAATCAATATTGTTGATTCATAATTCCCCAACAGAGTGAATTTTTATGTTCTTTAAGGTGTCCTTCTTCGACTATAATATAATTACCATTGTTAATTGCTGTGTCGTCTATAGCAATGTTTAGAATTTTTTTTTATGACTACATAATGTTAATTTAGATTACCAATTTTAACTCAACAGATCCTAAACACAATTAGCTTTACTACTAAAATATTGTTCATTTTAAAATAAGCACCACTTACGAATAAAGAAAGTTTAATTGCAAACACAAAAGTTTACTTTTAACATGCAAAATTAGAGATTTTGCTTACAAAAATTTAGCTAATGATGCAAATTCTTCCAATACATATAGACTTCTGGAAAACAAGATGGCTTACAAGATTGTAAACAAATTGGAGGTAATTTTGCTACCAATTTAAAATGAAATTCACTGTACCACTGTACCACATGTAACGCTGTGCCCCACCTTCCCCTAATCTATATAGATCAACAAATATTTTGACTCTAAATCAGAGATGAGTAATGAATTTTTAATAATTCTTAAATGACACATTCGTGAGAAAATCTTGGGTTTATTAATAGTTTCTTTGTGAAAAATTGCAAAAAACCTATATTCTGAAGCAATTTGATAATGGGTCAAAACGTGAAGAATAATATTATGAATAACTATCAACAGAAATTGTATTTCTGAAGAAATTGTAATATAAACTATCACTGTTCGAAACAACATGCTAATTAGATAATTAGATAATCATATTTGAATTAGATAATTGACGATCAGCTTATTACGATGTTTTTACATTGAAATGATTTTAAGCATAGACCAATGATTTATTGCAAAACATCTCCTGCTTTTTCGTCAAAATTAAAAAACCACATCCTTAATATACACCTTAAGCGAAACATTAATTTTGCAGAAAATGCAATTTCAACTACTAAATACAAATAAGATAAGTTTGTAGATATCATAGGAAAAAGTTTAAGGAAGCGGTACAGCCACAGTCTACGTTTATGAGCGGTGGCAACGGCCTTGACGATTTTTTTGGCGTACTTTTTAAGTCGCCAAGGAAATAATTATTTCAAAACTCATTTTCTTTCAACCGTAAAGACAGATGGTCTGCCTTAATCTACCATGACTCGCTACTAGGAGTGCGCCAAAAAATCGCCAAGGTCTTTGCCACAGCTCATGAACGTAGAGTGGAGCTGTACCAAGGAATTACTTCATCTTAATAAATGGGGAATTTTTATAGACAAACAAAGCTAATATATTCAAACTATAAGGTGCTGATTTTTTTTTTGTGCCCAGCTAAGTGTAGGTGTGTAGTGTATTTGTGGTGAAAAATGTTTCCCGTACGTAATCCAAACGTGCCCACTTGGCTTGTTGTTCGAATACGATTTCAGTATATCTGCAATATAAATTTACAAGAATGAATTTCGAAATGATATATGATAGTTAATTAGTCGATATCGATTGTATTAAATACCAAACGTCCCCCAAATTGCACTAAATTTTATTTTAAATAACCCCAATATCTATCATGCGAGAGCATTTGGGTAACAGGAAGCCACATATCTATCTCACGTCTGGTTTAGGATAAAATCTATCTCTCATAGGTAATTTGTAAGCAAATTGGCAGTGAGCATTTTCTAATGAACTGGCGTACTCCTTCATTGGTGTTTATAAATTTTTAACTGCAAAATTATCTATTAGAATTAGTTTATTTATAAACTAAAGATATGAATGTAATGTATATTATTATCAAGTTTTAAACACCGAAGAAATTTTTTTAACGATGTGAATTGAGCTGCTGAATATAATTTATCTTCCACCTCAGAAATATATGTAAAAAACACGTGTTTAACGACTTGTTTTCATCATAACCACATTAGATTGTATACTGTTGCTTAAAAATTAATTATTTTTATGCTTTTATTTTTAGAAAAACGAAATAAAAAACAGGTAAGAGTTATGTCCAAAAGTAAAACAAAAAATTAAAATTTAATTTCTCGTTTAGTTGGATTATTAAATTATTCAAAATTCTGATAAAAGCAATCGAAATGATTTAAAAAATTTTCTTTTATGAAATGCATTAAATCGACAATTAGGGCATTTCGTGAAAAATAAATACAAGTTTATACATACCAGAACGTTTTACTAGAAAGTCTTCAATTTGATCACAATCCTCAAGTTGAATTTTATTGGAACGTATAGAACTGCTTTTCCATTGAAGATTAGGAACTGTCATGTTTTTATGGTTGACTCGCCGTTTATAGCAAATACATCTAAGCAAATCCTCTGGGATCTAAATGCAATCTATCTCCCAGTGTATCGCAGCAGAATTTTTAGTAAAAAATTATCTTCGAGAGTATTATTGAATTTGCTTTAGGATATCGCGAAAGAATTTACAAAAAAGTATGAGTAGAGTTTATAACAAGAATATTTACAAATAAGTATGGAGAAAATGGCGTCTATCACACTTAACTACATTGAAAAGGAGAGGAACAAGCATTGAAAACTAAAATGGGATTTATATCTATGCAATGAAATAACATCAAAGTACCACTTGATGGTTAAGAAAAATGCCTGTTTTTAAAGTTAGTTGACTTTATAATATCATAGAATTTGATAAAAGCATTACAAAATTATAACATTTTAAACATCCTTTATACCAAGCGTCTTGATTTAGTGCTAGATAAAACCGAGAAAAAATATCTCATTATGAAAGTTTAATATGAACGAACACTTTCAAAGTGAACTTTTAAGGAACGCCTTTTATAGAAGATAGAATGATGACAATGCAATTAATATAAATATAAATTCCTTCCCATAGATTTAATGAATATGGTGTACATTATTATAAACTTGCGAGTTATAATTTTGGAACTTTGAAGTACCAAATGAGCGTTTGTTCAACTTTTAGGTTTTAAATATATGTAAAATGTGTGATGTTACCCAAAGACAAACTGAAATTGAGAAAATACCGAATCAATATAATTCCCAAGGAAGTATTGATGGTTGTTTTCGACACTAATTAAATTGATTTACAGAAAATTATCAAATTAAAAGTTTATTTATTTTCTTATTTAAAAAGCAACACTATGGTTTCTGAACTTGGCTGATGCCATAAAATGATAGACAGACCTTCAGTTGCAGGACGAATTAAACGCACACTAGTTCCTTCAATGAAGTTAGTCTGCTTATTGATGATTTTAAGAAGATTAAGCTTATTGATGATTTAAGTTGAAAGTCTTTACAACTTTCTAATAGTGTGAGGTTAATTTTTCTCCCATGAAATATCAAAGTCTTGTTTCAAGTCCATTGTATTCTTATATTGGCGACTATGTTTGTAAATATTATCACACAGGTTATGAATCTCTAATAATATTTGCCAACGTATTTACATCTGGGCCAGACCGGGTTGCTTTTAGCAGTCGTACATGAGATTGAGAGGGTCAACGCTGCTTTTCGGATGTTACTAAAAGTTGCACATGCCATCAAAGACCCTACCACCTAAAATTACAGCCCCACAGCTGAATTAGTAGATGCGTATGACGTCTTACACTTGGATCGGGGGCATAGTGAAGGCACCGCGTAAGTAGGTGAGAGAAACGTAGCGAATTATTTTTATATCGTACTTTTCAAGTACGTTTTGATTTACATCGTGCTGTAGCAAATACTTAAATTTACTTCAGAATTTAAAATACCGTAAGAAAATTACATCCTTTTTTGCAAATGGTCGTTCATTCAAGCTAGCTTAAACAAAAATAGGATTTGAAGAAGATATCCTAACGTTTATTTGACGTTCAAAGACTAGGAAATTACATTGCATTGATTCACGTATTCATTGATTGGACAGAAATAAAGTACACACACATACGCACACGCACACACACATTCCCCGTATTTTCTAAGTTCTTTTGTTTTACATATTCGAGCTTGTAATATACTACTATATAACTAATTGCTGCATGTACATGTATAAAGTGATTCTTGTAATTTTCTAAAAAAAAATTAAGAATGTTTTTAATTCTTGATAAAATAGAGTTCTTAAGAAATACATAATTTTAAATGACTTACAATCCATGATCATTGAGTTTGAATTTATGCATTTAAAGTATGTTTTTCAAAACAACAATCATACAATTTTAATCTCAAGTTTTAGAATTGTAAAAGACTGGACCGCAGTTTTTCGATGGAAATCTCCAGGATTTGATCAGAAAACTGCAAATCTAACTACGAGAAATACGCCCAACACGAATCTACACTCTATCTAATTACATTTCCTCAGAATGCCTCTGTATATTTTTCAAACGCAAATGCTTCTTGAAAGTCCTTTAAAAAGGATTGACGAAAGAAATTCCCAAGAAAGCAATGCGAAATAACAAGTAAACCAAGAAAAGATAATAATGCGAGTATTTGTCGCGCGGAGAAGAGTAAATTAGTTGAAGCATATCGGAAAAGGACAAAACAAATATTTATTTTGTCTGATGAAATGGAAAAGCGTAACAGTTGTGCCTACAGATAGAAAGCTTTTAACGTATTTAAAAGAGTAATAGTTTTAAAATGCCTAGTTTAAGATTTTTTCCATCGTGTCTCTATTATTTAAAAAACAAGACTTCATTTTCTGATAACGGAATACGTACTTTACATGATCAAGCAGATCGATGAACAGTGGATTTGGGTGCGCTAACATCTGGTACCTGGTCTTTTGAATCAATGCACTGCTGTTTAATGAAAAAGCAATATCAACGAAGACCTGAGCAACAGCAATGAAATTCATTTCAGAGATGGCGTGTGATACGAAGTATAAATTATTCAAATTATAGGACTGTTAGGGTAAAGGAACAAAAATTCGTAACTTGTGTGGTCGCTCTTAGGAATATCATGATACGACAAAACTCCTTATTTCATCCCAACAATTCCTTTTCTCTCAAACCTCGTCAACTGTTCATAACGTTGTCTTATTTTGCTACTATCGATGCATGTTTAGTTACTAGCAGAGCAATTTAAAACCAATTCACCGACAAATTGTTAGGAATTTGCTTTTTCAAGTCGTCTTTAATATCTTCCGAGGCACATTTAAGACTGTTTAGAGCCAACTTCCTATTTAACTGCCATTTTGGTCATTTGAATTTGCCATGAAAGCTACACGTCTGAAAAAGTTACGGTGAATTCAAGAACTCTTTCTCATTGTTGCATTTTTAATGATTTGTATATGTTTATTCACTTGAATATGTCTAATTCGGTAATAATTATTACCATGTTCGTAACTAAAATAATAGTATACACAAACATTACATTAAGTTACATAAAGTTTCGAGAACATTTATTTTTATCTTCAGTGGTGATCAGATAAAAATTCTTTGTTTTATTAAAAGAGAAAGCAATGAAGCGATATATGCTTACATATTATTTTATGAGAAATATGAAAAAAAAAAGCGACTGTAAAGTTATAATAAAATGATGCAAACTAAAAGATGCCTTGAGAATCTTGTAATAATATTCATGCAGTAATTGATTAAAAATACCATATTTGACAAAAAAGTAACTATAATTCATTTAAAAATATAAAATGTGTGTAACTTAGAACTGATTAACGATTGCTTTTGATCACAAATAAAACCTAAAAGAGTCTTTGAAACAGAGTATTAATATGAATTGTATTGCTTCATTGAAAAGCTTAACTAGATTAGTTTTCTCTTCATTCATTTACAACAACGATCTATGACGCATATTATAACAGGAAAAATAAAGTTTTATGATAAAAAGTAATTTTTTAAGCCTTTGATAAATGATCACTTCAAATGTAAGTTTCTCCCATCGGGGGTTGATCCCGAACCATTGGCAATAGCCTGTGCTATTCCTTTGATATGTTATTAAATACCTACCTACATACCATCAACTGTAAATTGTCTTTGCTAAATCTCTTTTAATCTTTCATATTAGTGCTAATAAAATTAATGAAGAAATTAAAGGCATACAATACATGTAAGACCTTATTATAAGAACGAGATGTTCCTCAACTTAGCCGGCGGGAAAATCATGTATCCACGCACCCTGTTAGTTTCGGATGTCAGTAGAACCCAGCTTGTTTCTTTGTTACCAACTAAAGACACTTGTATGGCTTCCATAGCGCAAGGTGCATTTATTTTCCAAGCTGTGCCATGCACAGGTAATACTGGTAACACTGACAAGCCTAAACATTATGACTATCCCCACATTTTTGAATGAACTCGTCTGGATGACGTGGAGGGCAAGTGATTAAGAGCGAATGGTGTTTAACTGCTGGTGGAGAAGGTAAGTAACCATTCTCGCACTTACTTTTGCGAGTGATGGGAAAGGCTGCTGATCTAAGCGAATTTGATAGAGGACAGATCGTAATGGCCCGGAACGAGTATCACCGAAACTGCACGACTGGTAGGTTGTTCACGACCTGCCGTTGTTGTAGTTCATGCAAAGTGGATAAATGACGGTGACACCAGAAGTAGACGCCAATGTGTTGGTCGTCCACGCGTCATCAAAGAAAAAGGACGTCGGAGACTGTCCCGCTTTGTAAAGCAAAATCGGCGAGAGACAGTGGCTAAGCTGACAGCCCAATACAATGCAGGTCCAAGCGCAAGTATTTCGGAACACACAGTTCTGCCCTCGTGTGCCTCTGTCGACCAAGCGCCATCTTCAACTACGCCTACACTGTGCCCGGGAATATCGAGACTGACTGGGCCTAGGATGAGTGGAAGAAAGTTGTAGGGACAGGATTCCCGATTTCTCATTCATCACGTCGATGGTCGTGTCAGGGTACGCCGTCTGCCAGGCGAAAAATTGCTCTCCTCTTGTACAGCAGGTCTCATACACAGGCTAATGGCGGCGGAATTATACTTTGGGGGTTGTTCTCATGGGTAACTATGGGATCCGTAGTAGTGGTAGAACAGACCATGAACGCTACAAACTATCTGAACATCACTGCCTATCAGTTGCACCCTTACATAGCGTCTGTCTTCCCAACTGGAAACGGAATCTTCCACCAGGACAACGCCCCATGTCACAAGGCTCGGATTGTGTTGGAGTGGATCGAGGAGCATACTGATAAATTCCATTTAATGTTCTGGCCAACTAACTCGCCGAATCTTAATTCGATAGAGCATATTTGGGGTGTTATAGAGCGGCAGCTCAGAGCTCAAACACCACCATTTCCGAATATCTTGACAGTGCGTGACCGCTGCTTAGACATTTCGTACAACCTGTCTCCAGTCATGTACCAAGAACTTGTGGCTTCTATGTCCAGGCGAGTAGCGGCAGTTTTGCAGGTCAAAGAAGACGCAACGCATTATTGAGTAGGTGGTCATGATGTTTTGGTTCTTCAGTGTACATCATGTAAAGGACATGCATTAAAAACAAGCTTTACTGACACATAATACAGAAATGAATGAAGGTTTAATAGAGCCCAGCAAGAATCTACTTCCTACAACCCACATGTTTCTTGAGCCGTGAGCAAACCCCTTGAGTCACGACATCCCCTGGAATGCATCAAGTCCATACTTACAATACTTACATGTGAATCCCAATGACTAAAAGTTCATATTTTCTGTATTTTAACAACAAGTAAGTTTGTCCTATGTTGCCGTAAGTACGTTAATTATAATGTAGGTAGTCGAAGCAAGAGCAACACAACGGGTATTGGTGAAGGTTTGGGATCAATCCCTAACGTAAGGATACGATGGTAATACTTCGTAATATTGATTCACAGGAGTCGGATGACGAGGTCAACACCTCAGCGGACACATCAGTCTCCGAAGGTTCTCATCACGCCAACGCGACGACATTTGAGGCCAATACGACAGAATGAATGGGCATCAGCCCCCACCATGGTAGTCTTTGGTTGGATTGAGTTTGGAACTTGCAACCCTCCGGTTGCTAATCCTCGTTTCTACCAACTGTACCACAACCCTCCCTAATTATGTGATTTAATCTATATTTAAAAAAATGTACTTACACTGCACAAGCAAGTGCAGATAGTTGCTGTAGCCTCTTCCGAGAGCATTGTTAGCTGAACAGCGATAGCGCCCTATGTGGTCTTTTCGAACGTTTCTAATTATTATTGTCTGGTTGGACACGACGACGCCTGAAGTCACGTTCGTGATAAGAGTCCTTTCTTCAAACTGCCAGGCTATTTCAAAAATCCAAGGGTTTGAAAATATGCTGCACTCCAGGTAGACATCGCTGCCTTCTTTGATTTCTGCTTCACTGACACTTGTACTCAAGATTAGCTTTACTATGGGTATAACTGCACAAGAAAGAATGAAAAATATATCATTATAACAGTTCGAGATAACAGTAAAATAGCAAAAGCATATACAAATAAAAAATTTTAAAGTTACTTTTTGTGGATTAAAGCTTTTAGCCTTTAAGAATGGGTTCATAACCTCTAGAAGATTCTCTAGAAGTACCTGGTATCCGTACCTAGTCTGAAGGCCGAGTAAACCTTTTAGAAGGTAGTATCTATTTGAAAGACTGTATCTGGTTTGAAGGCTGGGTAAACGTGTTTGGAGGGAGGTAATTTATTCTGAGGGTTTAATCTGGTATGCGGACCTGAAAGCATATTAACTACAACTTTATTTTACGCGGATGTGTTTTTGTGGACTGCACCAGATCCCAAACAGAACAACAGCTATTTCACAAATACCTTGTAATGTGCAGTATGTATTGAATTGCTTAGGAAGCATATAGTCCTAAAGGAAGTTAGGGAATAAAGTGCTTGTAACCCTTGTCTTTCGCTGATTTCCGTCACTAACGCACGAGTGTGTTGATTGCTGACTAAAACTTTTAAACTGGAATTGATCGAATTTCACTGATGGCGTATTGAAATAGAAGTGGTCTCAGCATGTTCCATATGTTTAGGAAAGCCCAAAATAAAGAATGTCAATAATGAAGGATCAGATCAATGGTGACATGCTGTTGTTTCTGACAATACCTCTCACATTCTTGAACATTGTTCACTTTTTGAGAATTACATAGAATTAACGCCAAAAAATGACAATTTTGATGAAACTATCTTCAAAGAAACGTGGGAATATATATAAAATATAAAAATGTTAAACTAGTTCTAGTTGAATACCGTTATTGTGGCTATAATATTTTAACTTGGATGTCATCTAGTAAACCTACTGCAGGTTATAAGGGAAGTAGTCTGCATCCATTGAAACACCTTGTATCATTTTTTAAATTGTTACATACATTGAAAATTGTAATGCGTTTCTTTCCGCATTACAAGGTAACTGATCTCTCTTGAGTCAAGGATTTGTTGAAGATTTCGTTTATGAATTTTGCTTTTACAGTATATTTATGTACTGGTATGGATAACTAAGCAGAATTGCTTACTCGGTAATAATTAGTTAACTGTAGACTGAAAATATGACAGTAATAATAATTTTTTCTCTTTTGTGCAAAAGTGGAAACATTATTTAAATGTCAAAATATATTTTTTTTAACACCTTATCCTCATTTCTATAATTTTAAAACTTTCTTCGGACGCAAGCTGTATATATGCTACATCCATAAATATTATACATTTCAAATGCATCTAACTCATGCTGAACGATAAAACAATGAAAGGTTACTTTGAAGGTGAATGCTAAGAAAAGTTAATTTTGAGTTTTGAGAGGAGGAATTTTGAATAATTCAGTTCGTTTCCTGTAAAATTACTACTACCATATTCGAAAAAAAAAGGAAGAATCTACAGCAAATTCTCTAGCACTCCTAGTTTTTCTACAAATATTTTTTCCTTGTCGCACTCTTGCTTCGACATTTTTGAAATTAACCATTTTTAAGGAAAGAAGTATTAATTTATATAAAAATATATCCATTACTAACTTTTTTAAGTAAATTAATTTTTCTTGAAAATTCCATTTAGTGGCGCATGAAATAACAAAAAACTTTCTCTTAAAACGGAATGTCTTTAGTACAGATAAAGCAAAGGTACCTATTACCATTTCCAAAAATGATAAAGCCTATTTGACAGTTTCTTAAAATAAATTCACTGTTTTCAAGAAACTTTTAACAGATATAAGTTAATTAAATATAACTTCATCGCTTAAAGTAGGCTTACCTTGGCTTTGCCCTCTGTCACTGACAAAGAATTTTTAATATTTGATTTGATTGTGTTTGGTTTTTCTTACACTAATATTTTTCAATTAATTAAAAGTGTGTGGGAAAGAAAATAAAGTGTTATAATAAAGATATTAACTCATTTTTACTTTTTATCTCTCAAGGTCTCTAAAATTTGCCACAACTTACAACTAAAAATAAAATGTAATTTTTTTAATAGATATAAATACTAAGAATTCGACTTGAGTTCTGAATAAAAAAAACCAATCTGTTATAATCCACACTGCGATGTAAATTCAACTCAAATCAACGTAGCCAAAAAGTCATAAATAATATTACTGCAAGTAGTCAACGAACGAGATTTTTCCTTTCGTTGATCAAGCATTAAGTCTTTCCAAACACTTTTTCATGGATATTGATTTAGTTTTCAATGGAAGCCATGTATTCTTTTAGAATGAGAAAAATAATGCTACTTGCCTATTGAGTATAGCTTTTAATAAAAACAAATAAGTTTATATAAAACATGGAAAATAATAGAATTTTAATAAGCTTAAAATAGTTTTTTCAAGGCAATAGATTTCAATTCTTATAATATGTTTAATAATTGAAAAGTTTGCAGACTTTTGATAAAAATTGTATTCTCCAACCATGTCTATTAAACCAACAAAGTTCGAAGAAAAGTGGTAGCAATGTACACTTGACGTTCAGAAACGAACACATTTCTTTAGCAATATTCGACATCAAATAACGTATTTCTATGACGCTCTCTATTGCAAAATAGAAAGTTTTATTTCTTTATGTCATTTGTTCCAAATATTCGGAAACTAATTTATACATTATTATATACACTATATGGACAAAAGTATTTGGACACAGCATAGGTTTCATAAAAGTGCTTTATTATTCTATTTATTAACGGGTAGGCCCTCCTTTTGCTTGTATTACAGCTGCAAGACGTTGAAGCCTACTTTCCACAAGTTCTCTGTAAGTTTGGGCAGGAATAGCTCGCTATGCCTCTTGTAAGGCTGAGAGAAGAGATTGTTGTGAAGATGTGCCTGCGTGGCGTTGACGTACTCGTTGCTCTAGTCCGTCCGAAATGTCCAGCGCATTTTTTTCAGTATGTTATGGAGCTCGATCCTGTTGGAAGGAACAAGCATCATTGCCGTAGTATTGACATAGTGTTGACATGGCCATACTATCCAGAATATTGAGGTACACGTCAGCGTTCATGGTACCAGGTACATAAAGCAAAGTCCTAACCAGGAAAACAACCCGACACTAAGATGGATTTCTGCAGTTTCCAAATAGTTATGCCCATATAGTGTATATATTCTAAAAGAAAATATGAGTTCAAAATGAGTATGGTATTATGATTTTAGTTTGGTAAAAGTAAGTTTCGAATAAACAATATATATTCAGCAGTACTGTTGAAACAGTCTGAGTAATTGCAATGCCTAATATACATCAAACTTCTCCAGACCAGGGAAATGAATGTTAATTTAAGTATAGTTATTCCTTCCCCCAACAATCTCTAATATTTCATACATTGTTAAATCCAGACTGATTGCCAAATAGCTCCGAAGACGAATTCAAGAAAAATAATATTAATGACCCCAAAATCATGGAAGAAGTTATTGAAACTATTAAGGAATTCTATATATATATAAATAAAAACCAAACTATTACTATCCTTCCATCCGAAATCATTATCCATAAAGTTAAAAATGGAAAAAGCTCATGAAATTGAAGGTTTTATGGGGAAGAATGCGATACAGTAAATGTGATGCGATAATATCTTGAGAAAAGAAAATACGACGTAGTTACAGGCACAACTTTATTGAATGAGATCTGTCAGATACCACACAAACTACGCCTATTCTACGAGTGCTATATATTACAATAACAACTGTTCTTTTATTCAAGTTGCTACTTATTCTAGTAAATGAACATCGATCGATGACTATGTATGAATTCTGATACAATTAAGAAGATTAAATATTGGGTGGCGATTACAGAAAAGAACACGAAATAAATACAAATATTTATCAATATAAAATGGGGAGAGTTAACAGTAGATATCACTAACAAGATGTTTAAATATTTACACCAATATTTTCCTTATCCTTACTCAATTTATTTTTCAGTTACATTTAAAGTTCCAATACTTCTCTACTTCCTGGAAAACAGCAAGTTTCCCTATTCAAAAAATCACCGAAACTATCAGTTTTGAGCACTACAAAGAATGTATTTACATGAACCACATCACAATGTCACAACAATTTGGTTTCATCCAGAATGTAAAAAACCTTCTTTTCACATTTTTGTCATAAAAAAACGTTTATAGCTTAAATATCTTATCATTTAAATGTAAGATAGGTAGAAGTGCGTAGTTATTTAAAAGAAAAGATGTATTAAGAAAATTAGTTTCAACCGATTACTCAAATAAAAATTTACGGCATTCGTGAATAACTTAATTAAAAAAAAAAAACGGGGCACTTTTTTCTAGAAAATTCCATTCAGTGGCATGTGGAACAACACAGCTTTTGTTAGAAATACATGTCATCAGAGTAGACAAATTAAACCCAATCGATAAAATTTTTTAATAAACAGAAGGTTGATTTTACAGCTCTTTTACAAAAAGAAAATAATTTTCAACGAACGATTCACATGCATCTAAGTTGCGTAAGAACAGCTTCAATAAATCGAGTAAGCAACCTTAACCTCTGTCTCTTAAGACATAAAATTTCAATTTTTTAAAATTACTTAGTGTGATATTATTCCAAGATCAACAAAGTCTTGTTAAAAATTCCCTTTTCTCCAACACACATACAGTTTCAAATTGAACACTTATGGTACTTTTAAGGTCAGAAATTTGGTTTCTAAATGGAAAGCACGTATCTATTTAGAGTGATATATGTAGTTACTTGACTATGGAGTACAGCTTTCAATAACACCCATGAAACACGAAAAACAAATGAAATTTAATTTATTTTAATCGTCTTTCAATGAAAAGCTATATTAAAATTTTGAAATATATTTGGAACTACAAAGTATGACTACCAGTTTTAATTTAACGTAACCCATCTTGTTTTAAAATAAATTTTGAAATTTTTCATGTCACTTTAAAGTAACAAATTACCCACTTAAAAAATATTTTGATTCGTAAATTTTTTGTTTTTTATCTACACGCTATTCCGTATTGAATCAAAGATTTAAAGAAAGTTGGTGAAAATATACATATATCACCACGAAAGTATCCATGTCTAGTGATATTTTACAGGAAATAAATAAATAAAATCCAACTCCTAAATAATATTTTTGGTATAGGTAATATACCGGAAGACATATTGCAAACAGAAACAAAATTCCGATCCTTAAAAAAGGCAAAATTCTGAAAAAAATATCTGTTCTAGCGTGTTGAATTTCGACATCCTGAATATATTCTAAAGTAAAACAATTCGACAAATTAACTTGAACAATATTGATGAAGACAATGATTTATAAGCAAAAAAAACACATATTTATAATACTTGGTAATCCTCAAATATGATCGCAACCATCTCGTTTTCAACTAAAATACTCCAACAAAGAATTATAAATCAAATTAAAAAATTAAAAATTTTTTCTGAGGTTGCCAGATACCGAATAGCAAAATTACGCTTTTATGGTCAATGAGTTTATCGTTTGGGCTTTTCGTGCTCCATTATAAAATTTCAGTAAATATGAAATTAACTGTTCTAAATATTATTTCTTCATCAATCAAATATTTATCAATATTACTTTCATCATGGGAAGAAGTAATGCTCCTGTGAAGTAGCATCTATCAAACGCATTAATTATTAATTTAAGACATAAGAATACTTTGAACGTATTAAAAAATAAATAGACGCATAAAATGTAATCTGAAATTGATAAATAATACATTATGATAGTAATTGTTATCATTGTGAGTTAGAGAAAAACAATGTAAAAAGTATCGTGCAGCTTTCGAGTGAAGACAGCTGACATTAGATGAGTTGATTTAATTTTAAGTATGGAAGAGCATTAGAAGGCCTTGCAAAGACAAAAATGCTTGAATAGAAATAGCTGTGGATATTTCCCTTTACCAATTCGTCATCAATGCCTATAGATTTCGGCATCCAACGATAAATTTAAAACCATAATCATCGCTAAAAACGACAATAATGGATGGGATTGTTGATGTTACCACCATTCCCCTAATTTTACTAATAGACTCGTACAAACCCAAGTAACTCAAATGTCCGCGACAGCATTCTGTAGTTTCTAATCGTATGTATTGGATCACTATTGGTTGTATTGGGTTACCCAAGTTCTTACGTTTAATCTGTGATAGTCATTGAATTTCTTACTAGCGTTACATTGTTTTAGCCTTGTATAACACATATAAAGTCCAAACGGGTACATTAATTGGTCGAAGGAATCCCATGAAAGAGATTATATTTGTGAAGAAGATTAAAACTGGTTAGATAGCTTGCAGTGAAGGTCCCAGAATGGATATTAGAACCCCTTATAGAGGGTTAGATAAAGATTTGTTCAGTTTGAAGTGTTCAGAGGAAATACACTCAAGTATATTTTTAGCTATATGCTACGAGTACAGGTACATTATTCAATTCCTTAACTAAAATCTAATCTATGAGCTTAGAATTAGATAGAAATTAGTGAAAAGTTTGAAACTCTTTTATCGAAGATTTTCTTCTAGTTCGCCACGTTTTTCAGTTTACGCATTGAGACGTTCATAATTTGCATATAAACATAAGCAATTAGAATGTATCATACGAATATAATGTGGTTATATTATTAATATTAAAGTATTTTTTGTTCCTGAACGAATTCTAAAAGCAATGCAACTAAAGTATCCGTCTTACACAGAGCAAATGTCTCATAAATTATTAATTTCTCTTTCGTGATTCCATTTCAAAACTTTGACCTTAGTAATTTTCTCTCCCAGGATTAGAAATCTGTTTCATTAGCAATCTTGTATACATAAACATTTGCATGATGAAAGTTTTTCTAAAAATAATCTCTTATAAACGATTTCGTTTAAGTTGAACTCTTTTTTTAGTGTGAATTTGGATGTAACTTTATGCACACAAGCTTGCATTAAAAATTAAACACATCTTAAATATTTATCGTATGGTAAATGTTTTCGCTTTTAAAGTAATATAAACAAGATTGTATCTAACTTGAATGTTCTGTTTACATTTTAGGTACACGGTAATATTAAAATGTTAATAATGCGAAGTAGAAAATTATGACTGCAAGAGAAGTATTTCGTTCTCGACTAATTATATATAGTTTATTTGTCATTAACTTAGTGACTAATATTTCGCTAGAATTGTTCATTAATTTAGGAAACAACGAAGGCTGAATAAGAAGAGCATTGAATAAAGAAGCAATATAGGGAACTTAACCTTTGAAAGAATGGTTACATCGCGTAAAACACATTTTTTAATGCAATGTGTCGTAGTAAGAAATAAATATGTGAAAAAGATATTTTAAAAGCACAAAATATACAACAACAAAAAAAAACTACCTGAAACCGAAGAACACAGTTAAAAGTTAATAAAATTTTTCTTTCACAGTGTTTTCAAATGAAATAAATATAAGTATTACAAAAAAGAACATTAAATAACATTTATGCATAGAAATAATTAAAAGTGCAAAGGAAGAAAATTTAAAGGTTTATTTTGAAAAAAAAAAAGAGTACCAAAAAGCATAATGGAAGTGGAATATCAATAAACAATAAACCAACGTTTTGTCTAAAATACATATGTAATTAAAAATATTTTGTTAAATTCTGTGTTGTTTCTCTGTCAATTTTTAAGGCTTTTAAAACAATTTATTCATTTTTGGACTTATAACATTTTTAATAAAAAGCATAATAATTCTGCTGAAATATTAAATTAAATCGTCCGAAAGGGAGGTCAAGACGTCCAACAAAAATTAGCTGGTATATGAAGATAAAACTCAACTTTTCTTCCTTCCCTATTCGAAGGAAATTTTTTAGCCTATGTATGCGTGTGTCAATTCTTTAGCTTAATTCCTTCTAATGAGAATTCTTTTCTTTAAAAGAAGTAAAACATACAGTCCAAAACCATTAGTATTACGAGTGGTAACAAATCGAATTTGTTCAAAGTATTATAGTAATTTGACATAGCTTTCCCTTAAAAAAAAAACGATTTTAAACTCATCAAGAGTTGCACTTCTTTCGAATGTTTCAAACCAATTTACTTGGTTTTATTGAAAACTGCGAGTAACACCATCATTCTCATTCTAAACAGGTGTGTGATTTTCGCCCAAATTGAATCTCTAAAATGAAAAAATGCTTTGACGTTAGTGCAATGAAACGAAAACTTGTGTTCCTTTACCAGGTGTAGAAATAATATTATCTGATTACTTGACTTGGAATTAATTTCGCATTTGAACTTTAGTTCTATTCTTAGTTGTAAATTGCGTCAACTATGGAGATTACTAGATAAAAAGGATCCCGAATAATTATCTTCAGAGAAATGCTTCTTCGCTATTCTTTAGTTTTTCGTAGCTCTATTTTCTGTGGTAGCATATTTAATAAATATTTAATTGTTGAATAAATTGTAAATTCTATTCATCGCACGCAATAACAAACTCTCAAAGGAATTGATTTAAAACTGCAGGCAAGCTAATGTAAAGAAATTTTAAAATGGAAATTTGCGGATATCGAATGAATATTAATTGTTGAAAAAATACGAATTTAGACTTTTGCGTTTAAAAAATTCCCACTTGTAGTGAAAAATGTCAAGGTTGTCTTCTTTACAAACAATGAATTTAACTATGTAAGCAAATTATTATACTTGGTATAATGATTTTATTATTAAAAAACATTTCTCAAATCGATTGATCATTTTTGAGGTTGAATATGTTGCTGTTTCTGTTTTTCTTCTTTCGACATCCAATTTTTAAAATTCTTTTGGCCCATGCCATTAAGTGGAATTTGATTTAGCAAAATATAGTCATGATTGTCTGAAGAAATTAGTTTTGCTATACTTGCCCTAAAGATAACCACATTCGATTATATCGCTTACCCGGTGCTATAAGTCAAAACATATTCTCAGAAAAATTATGAGTGCTAGAGAATTCCCTGTCTAGATGAAGAATTTTTATGAATTGAGTTTTGACAAATTTTTTAGAAATAACTTTACAAGGGGTATTGTTAATCCTATTCCCACAAAACCCCTTGAAAATTGACTTTTGTAGTTTGTTAATATAACGAGGATGTGACGTAAGTGAAAGCATTACATGAATGTGCATGAAATATGATTTGCATTCAAATAAAGTTGTAGAAATAGATAATTGTCGAAAAGCAGCTAAACAAATTATTTTCTAGACATTTAAATGATATTTTAAATGAAAGATAAAAGTAATTATTCTGGTTATTTAAATCTACACAGACATCCAAACATTTCAACCCTAGTAATGTGGGTGTAATTTTGTTAGTATTTTGTGAAACATATTTATATTAGTAAATACATGGCATTGAATTTCTCTGTTTTTATTTTAAAACCAGTTTCTTGTTAAAATAACTGAATGCTTAAATCTCATGCTATACTTGAATCAACTTTATCCTGGCAGAGTTGAAGAAGTTGATACATAAATTGCGTATGACTGCGTTCGAAACTCATGATTGTGTTAATGATACTGAAGAAGAAATTAACTTTCTGAAAATAATTTTTGGAGACTTTAACCCGTTTTATCCTACTGCCCTATTTAAAGGACTGCTGAAAAATAGCATGAGGAAATCAGTATTTGTTTTTTGGGAATATTTTATCAGCTGGAACATGTTGTGGTATGTATAAGCTTCTGCTAGCATGAGTTATGTGTCACAAAGTCTGCCACTTCCTGCTGGGAACTTTGTTTATTCCTCGAGTTGGCGTGGTTTGTATTTTCCTTTTAGGTTTAAAATGGACACATGGATGGGCATTTTTTTTATGTTAGAGTACTCTTTTTTTATCATCATGTTGGTTAATTAAAGCTTTATTGTTATTAGGTAAGTTGTAGCGCATTATTTTTTGACTGTCTTATAAATAGGACAGTGGGACGCGATACGTATACAATTGACGCGTTTTTTCTAACCTAATAACTGAAAGTAAAATAACTTTTTCCCTCCCTAGCGTTTCACCCCTGCTGAGTCATGTCGATGCAAAGGTTTCTGAAGTTTTGAAGCATTGGAATTACTAAATAGTTTAAAGATAGTGTAGGAAAAGTCTGAAGCGGTTTATCCCAGGCAAGCCAATACGTTTGGGATATAAATTTTGGGCTCTCTCTGAAAGCGAAGGATATTGATACAAGTTTTCTCTCTATTGCGGTAAAGAAATCGGGTGTAAGAAATGATACTCCTCTTGGTACTCGGGTTGTGATGAAACTGACAGAAAATATTGTGATGCCTTCAAGCTGCACTTTATATTTTGATAACGTTTTTACTTGATCTTTAGAAAAGTCTTGGTGAACAGGGTTATCGAACCACAATCAGAGAAAATCGGAAACACCATGTGTGTCCTTTAGAAGAATATAAGTCTATGCGGAAGAAAGAGGCACGCCTGATTTTGAATTTTACAAGTATTCCGAGAATTTCCTGGTGCTAGGGAATAGCAATAGTACTGTCACTGCACTTTAGAACCATTCTTTGATGTGAAGAGCGAGTAAGAGGACACAAAGCTAAAGCTAACGTGAGGATGCCTGGTTTGATAAATTCGTACAACAAACATATGGGCGGTGTGGATCACCACGACTGGTTGACTGGATTATATGCAATTAAAATTCGTGGAAAAAAGTGGTACTGACCACTTTTTATTCGTACACTGGACACGGCAGTGGTAAATGCATGGATAATCCACAAAGCTGTCAACAAAAGTGATGCTCTAAACTTGAAGGAGTTCCGAAGAGCTATAACAACAGTTTGTCTCAAAAAGACTGTGATCAGACCAAGTGGTAGACCCAGGATCTCTTCTGTACCTTCTAGTGCAAAAGAAGACATCTGTAAAGATGGTATTCTCCGTTTTGTACCAAAGAGGGGAAAACAGCGTCGTTGACAAAGAGAGAGGGCTGCAAAAGAAAACCCAAAAACATACTGTGGGAAATGCAACAAACCACTTTATCAGGCTTGCTTTGGGCATTTCCACCAATATTAGAGTAAAATTCAATTGAAAATTGAACTATCATGCAAATTAGAAAGTATTATTCGGATAAAGTAAAACTTTGTACTCGGAAAATGCTTTTCACTAATGTTTAAACATGTAAGTGCAAATTTCACCCCTATATCCCAGTGTCCTATTTAGAAGACAAATGAATTTCTTATTTATAATGTAATTTTTTTTCAAATTTTGCTTTATTTAGTTCATTTATGTTTAATTAACCTTAGAAAATATGATTATTCTCAAATTTGAATAAAATAAATAAATTGGGATAAAACGGGTTAAATCCTGTTACTTATTATTTCTTTGTAAACAATATGCAATTTCCTAATATTTGTGACAGATGATGTAAAAACACCATTTTTTTGTTTTGTGTTCAATGTTTCTAAAAATCTGTTGCTCTCAAGCTACTTGAGAATTTCGAGTATCGTTGTAAAATATATTTGGCTAAGCACATGTGGTGTAGAAATACGTATTACAAAATGGAGCAAAACATACAACACAAAACATTTTAAAGACTGGTAGCAAATAAAATATTTGTAATTATTCCGAGTATTTTAGTCTTTAAACATAAATTTCTCTTACAAACCATAAAACAATAAAATACTTACATTTGTGTTCATATATAAAACTGTATTTACTTCGTTTAACCAAAATCTGTACTAATTAAGGAATTAACACCACGCAAGCAATTACTTAATTCAATTAAGACACTAAACCTCTGAATAGAAAAAAGAGCTTTCGAGATTCAACTTGAAACTGCATGAAAATTAGAGTAAAACTAATTTAAATGAAACCTTGCTTACATCAATGTTAAAAATATCAATATTAGAAGTTTTGAAACTTCAAATATTTGTAGTAACAGAAGGTCAAAGTTGCTTACGTTTCAAGTTGAAGCTATTCTTAGTAATTTATTATACCAATTAAAAGTTCGTTGAAAAGACTGTTTAAAATACGCTGTCAAATCTACCTAGCACATTTTGAAAAAAATTGATTACCCGTTATCTTTGCTTGTACTAAAGAAAATCCATTACAAAAATATTTTGTTTTTGCATGTATCACCGAATGGAATTATCAAGAAAAATTTACTTGCTTTTCAAAATGATCTGTCCTGAATGTCTTTTAATTAAATAAAGGATTTATTCGTCATCCTTTCATTAATTATGATGAAATTTGAAAATTCTGTCTTCCAGGCGCAAAAGCACCATAAGTCAAAAAACATGAGAGAAAAACTATTAACCATATATTCATCATTTCTAAAATCCTCTAAACACAAATTTATAGTTATAACAGTTAGTGTTTTGTAGGGATAAGTTAGTTAACATTAGTATCATATTTTTTAGTTTAATATCACAACTGGAGGAGCACAGGATATGGATTAAATGGATGGACATACATATACGATCTAAGTATGTTGTAGAACAACTTAATATGCTTGCAGTTTTCTACGAAAGGAAAAGTGACTATTCTTTTGATGATATTTTTAAACTGCAGTTTACCAGTTCACACCAAGCAACACTGGTCAATTCTGCTAGTGAAATAATATATATGAGTTGATGTTTTATGATTAGCTACAAGATGTTTATTCAATTATATACGATGTAGTTATTAGAAGTATCAAAATAAAATGTAAATATTTTTTAAGCGTTATGGAAAATTATCATCGGCCATCAAAGTCAAATGACAGTTTTGAACCTGGAACTCCTTTCGTTTTCATTAAATTATGTATCTTTTGCTCAGTTCTAAGCTCGTGACAGTATAATCAGGCTTCTAAACTTGCGTTAAAAATGAAGCCATCACTTATCTTTTTATCTTGAGGGGTTTTGAAATTTCGGATTATTATATTTTTACCTATGCAGATTTTAACGAAAGTTCCAATATAATTTTATGCATTTTTGAGTTGTAAATTTTTTTGTCTATGATAAAAAGCTGTCTATTGAAAAATGTTGCTACTGTGCCTTGTTTCATAAAAATTTTGTATCTATAAAGGTAGAGACTAATTAATGTCATTCAGTTTTTTAAAACAAATGAAAAACAAGCATTTTTATCAATCTTAATGAATACCGCTACGAATATAATTTTTTTTGTTCTGCGGCGTCCTTTTTAAACACCTGTACTTTTTAAGAGTTTATTCGAATTTTTAAAATTGCTTTCCAAACTAATTAAAATGTTAATACTTGAATTGAACGAATCCAAATTTTCATTTCACATAAATATTTAGCAAGTAAGGGAGAAAATTTAAATGTTTGCTGATATTTTTGAACTATTCTAAGACAAATTAGATGGTGCTTCAAATAATTCGAGTATTATGTGTTTGAAAACGCTTGACCAATTTAACTTACCTCTTTGTTTTGTCCTCAGATTTACAGGACTTGCTTATTACGGTGCAATTTGATTATGTTAAAATTCTGAAGATTGTTTTCATTTTTATGTTTCACAAAACTGAAGACACAATACCTTATTTTAACATACCGCCCACATATTTAGAATGTGTCATGAAAATACGAAGAACTAAAATTAGAAGAAATAATCTTCTAAGCAAATATTCGAAATGCTTAATATACCATGATTTCTCTCATGGTGGAATAACGCAGTTTTTTCTGCCTAACCTTCAACCAGTTCAACAATATAACTACCAAAAAATAAGCCTTTTATAATAATTAACAACCTACAAATCTATCCAAGTTTAGACGTTTTGATCAAAAGAATCCTTCCAAGGATTGTTCCAACCAGTAAGTGTCTAGACTACACTAGAGGCTATTAAGTCATTAAATGTGTACTGAGTAAAAGCAACAGTATAATACTCTCGTGACGCTCAGAGAGGTAAATATTTTTCCACCTTAACATTTGCCAAACTACTTTGCAGTGATATGAATGTTTGAAGACATAGAAACGAGGAAGAAACAGAGTGAGAGGCATAGCAATTAATTTTTAATTTTAGTTCAAGAGTCTCGCACATGCTGGTTTTCACACAATGAAGCTAATCGCAAACGGTCACGTATATCTATCATTAAACAATTTCAAGAACTTTTGAGAAGTAAGATGTCCTATTATATTTGAAATAAACCTAAAATAGGGTGCGCTCTTTAATGGATTTTTTAAGTCGAATAGTAAGCTTTTAGAACAAGGAAGTTAAAATTATATGAAATACACTCAAAGAAAAATTATGTTTGTGAAGTGGAGTAGTCTGCGTTAAAATCCCTAGTATTTACTAACTGAAATCTAATATTTATAAATCCTATTTATTATAATATTTATAGTATAATATTTATAGTCCTGATAAATAATATTTATCAGGACTAATGTAATATAAATTAAAATACTTTATTTCTGAATTTTTCATTTGAACACATATCAAGAAATATCCATCAAATAAATACTATTTTATTTTATCTTTGAACACAAAATAGTCATTACACATTTTTGGGCTTTTAATAGTCGAAATATGTAATCAATATTATATTTATTTAATGAGTAGAATGTGATATGTTCTCTGAAGTTTCTGAATACTTAATGAAAATATCATCAACGGAAAGGAAAGTTTACGAATGAATAAGCAAAGGACATATTTTTTATGAGGCATTTTCTGTCAAGATAAATGTCGATAGCGGCAGTGTTTGATATCATTCGTTAAGTCAAATGGAATGGGATTTAACCAGCTTCATACAGATGATAAACAATGGAAATTTCAGAATTATTTCTTTTAATGCATTGAAAATTTGACAGGTGCCATAATTCGAAGTAACCGAAGTGCAAGGGACTCAGAATCACCTGTATTGATTTTCATTTCTGTCTTTTCACTCCGCTTAAAAATCGATTATCAATTCCTAATTTTTCAATTTTTGTAGACTAAAAATTCACAAAAACAAGAAATTAGTGTCAGCAAAATGTGGTCCCTTAGCTACGTTGTAATTGTTTGGAAGATGATAGGAATTCAGTTAAGAAATGAAACTGCAAATCATGAGATTCTTGAAGTCAAGAAACAGAAATATTTTGAACACTTCAGTATCAAATATTATTGAAATTCTTGCATTTAAAGCTATTAGCGATCCAGAATGCAACAGATTTTCTATGAAGCTAAATAGAAGTGGTGGTAGTATTTTCGAAGCGAAGTGTGTTTCCTGTATGCATTCTGGATAGGACGTTGACTTGTTTTAGGATTGTGGTTTTAAAATGTAGTTTCACGTCATCAACGAAAATTACGAGGAATAATATTCCGAATTGAGATATTATAGTTAATTGCTCAAATCCAATGATATTACTTGTCAAGCATTACCCTAATGTCGACAAACGACATTTCATGGTAACTCGCGATATGTACCATGCAAAAACATTTGGGTAACAGGAAGTAAATTATCCATCAATGTAAAGTTCGAAATGAAAGTATCCATAATTTCATTTGAACCGTCCGTTTGTAGCAAATGACTGAACCTTGCAGATAGGAGAATTCAAATGAGTTAAAAAAAGTATTGTTTCAAAACGTCTATTTAATTTAATCTATACATATATATAAAAGAACGTATGTGTATTCTCCATACAAATCTACAACGTTTGACAATCTGCATCAAATTTGCACACTTATACATCAGAACACTGTGAAAAACATAGGCTATTTCTTTCCTGTCTTCAGTCCAATCTGTAGCCATGAAAATTGGCTCACAAGTAGTCCTAAAAGTGCCTTTTGAACCCCAATTTTAAAATTGAATGCAGGGTTTCCTGCAATAAATGGACATGGACAAGGAAACGCGTTCTACACGGTTTGTGTATTTGAATTAATACAGGGAAATATCGCGGTCATATTTTAGCTGACGCGGACATATTTGAAACCCGAGCACAACACCGGGTTTATCAGCTAGTTTGCTATAAAGTGTTCAACGGTTTGCAATTATTTGAATTAACACGGGGAAATGTCGAGGTCATATTTTAGCTGACGCGGACATATTTGAAACCCGAGCACAACACCGGGTTTATCAGCTAGTTTGCTATAAAATGTTCAATGGTTTGCTATTTTTTTAATGTTGAGTTTAAAACTTTGCGAAATGTCGAAATGTTTTTCATCTATGAATGAGTATTAACAATATCTTTAAAATGGCATCACTCACAATGTTGTTGCTTTCCCAGCTGCAGAGATACAATTAGTTAAGCGTGGTAGCAGTACTCAAAGTATTGCATTTTCCCTCGAAAGAAAATGGCACGCACACGAAGATTTGTGCAGTATGCGAATTAAACACCATGTGTGAAGATCTACTAACATGGTTCTTGTTGGGAACATATTTTGAACAACATAAAAATTTCAATTCAGACCTATTTTTGTCACAGACGGCTTGCAGTAAGGCGCCTCATACAGTCGACATATGTATTCCTACGTGCCTTTCTTTCTGACAAAAGGTCAGTTATCTTTTATACTTACATTTGATAACAAATATGAAAAATATTTCAAATATTTCCTTATTGACACTTTTTAATTAAATAACATGTATTTCTAAAGTAAAAATTTAATATCCTTACGCAATATGTTTCCTACTTCATGGAAAGCTGCTTTAGAAGTTCGGAAATTCTTCGAAATTTGTTCTTCGAACGTTTGAAATTGTTTACAGTGCCCTTGCGACTTTTATTCTTAGCTATTTACTCATTTAGCGTTCCAGATAATTCCAAATACTTTCATCTCCTCAGATACTTTATCAAAGACGAGTGTTGAAATGGAATTATATATCCGATGCTTTAAAATGATATCTTTTTGAAAGTATACATAATATTAATGTTCAATTTAAGTAAAAACCTTGCTGCAGTATTATATTCCTTCAACCATTCATTACCACAAGCATAGCGTGCCGCTGCTTATTGATTTCTGTTGTAAGTGCAATCTAAATGTTCCGTGTTTAATCGTAACCGTATTGCTTTGTAGAACTGATGCACCTGGCAACGGCAGCTTGACTGTCGGTTAATTTTTAGTTCCATTTTCGAATGTATGAACGTTTTTCGTTTTGCTGGTTAGTCTAAAATAAACTGTTGTGTTTTTCTAAAACCTGCTGGTAATTATTATAAAACTATTAAAACCACACTCAGCACTCTGTTACAGGTTATGGGCCCAGTTCCTTCCTGTTTATTTAGTTGTAAATTTACTACGAACGAAGTTTTTGTTTTCGTAGAATAAAGCTTCCGAGTGTGGGTTTGTATTCTGAAATGGCGAGTGCCGAAATACAGAAGGGTCAGTTTATTAAACTGAATGATAATAACTGGAGTGTGTGGAAATTCCAGGTTAAAGTGACTCTTATTGCTAAAGCACTTTATGACATAACAACAGGAGTAAAAGTGAAACCGGAAGATACAAATGTTAGTGCGTATGCCGATTTCGTCGTCAAGGATGCGAAAGCGCAAGAAATTTTGGTTTCACGTATGGAAGCTGGACCAATATCGCATATAATTTCATGTGTCTCAGCTAAAGAAATGTGGGATAAATTGCACACAATCTATGAAAGAAAATCGAATGTGAGTATTCATTTACTGCAACAGCAGTTCTTCAATTTAAAGTTCGAAGATGATGTAATGACTTTTATTTCTAAAGTTCAGAATATGGTTTGCGAGATTAAGCAACTTAATGAAGAAATACCAGAAAAAATGGTGATAACGAAAATAATTATGGCTCTACCGGAACAGTATAAGCATTTTACTTCAGCTTGGGAATCCGTAGCAGATGAACAACGAACTTTAAGTAACTTAACTGCTCGTTTGTTAGTTGAAGAAGAAAGGTCAAAAACTAAAGAAGAAACTGTTGCACTTACTGCTAAATATCAAAGTAATATTAGATGTTTTTCTTGTTCAAAACTAGGCCACAAGAAAAATCAGTGCAGAAGTGTTAATAATGTTCATAAGAACAAAAATATAGTTTGTCATTTCTGTAATAAAAGGGGTCATATGTATAAAGATTGTTATTTTCGTAAAAATAAAACTTTGAAGACCAATAATGAAAATGGAAAGGGTTTTGCACTTATGGGAATTGAAAATTCTGAATTGGACATGGAATTCTATTTAGATAGTGGAGCATCTGAACATATGTGTCAAGATTTAAGCCTATTTGGAAATTATATTAAGTTGAAAGAGCCTAAACAAATCAAAATAGGTGATGGAACTTTAATTACAGCTGTTGGGATAGGAACAATTGATATTCAGTCATATAATGGTGAGAAATTCTTTGAAGTTGAACTACAGAATGTATTGCATGTTCCAGATTTGAAGATAAACTTGTTCTCTCCAGGTAAGGCTTTAGATAAAGGACTTTATATGATATCGGATTCTCATGGTGCTAAATTTATTCATGAAAAGTCCAAGAAAATTTGTGCTGTAGCTAAACGTGAAGGTAAACTCTTTAAAATGGTTTTTCGTCTAGATAAAAACAGAATGACTACTGAACAAAATTTAAAAAAGAATGAAGATAAAAATAAATGTTATGTTGCAGATAGTAATTTGAAAGGTAAAAAGAAAACTATGATATGGTGGCATGAAAGATTAGCTCATCAACACTTTGCATATGTTAAGAAGCTGTTAAATGAAAATGAAATTAGTTGGGAAAACTCTAGTGATATTCCATTTTGTGAAGCCTGTGTCCAAGGAAAGCAAAACCGTAGTTCCTTTCAAGAAAGTAAATCAAGATCTACTGAGGTATGTGATATAATTCATGCAGATCTTTGTGGTCCTATGGAAGTTGCATCTATTGGAAAATCTCGCTACATGTTCTTGCTGAAAGATGACTATTCTCATTTTAGGCAAGTTTATTTCTTAGAAAATAAATACCAAGTGCATGATAAACTGGCAGAATTCATATTGATGTGTGAAAAACAGATGAATAAAAATATAAGAATTTTGAGAAGTGACAATGGTAAAGAATTTGTGAATGAAAAAGTTAAAGGACTTTTGATTCGTCATGGTATAGAACATCAAACTTCTGTTGCTTATAATCCTCAGCAAAATGGAAGAGCAGAACGAGAGATGAGAACTATTATGGAAGCTGCAAGAACTATGTTGGTTGCAAAAATTCTCAGTAAAAGTTTTTGGGCTGAAGCAGCAAATACAGCCGTGTATATAATTAATAGAACGGGAACTAGCACTGTTAAAGGAAAAACACCATATGAGCTGTGGAAAAAGAAGACTTTTGATATTAGAAATTTAAGGTTCGTATTTGGATCTGAAGTGTGGGCACACATCCCAAAAGAAAAACGAAAGAAATTAGATGCCAAGAGTGAAAAAGGAATCTTTGTTGGATATGGTGAAAGTACTAAAGGTTTCAGAGTATATTTTTCAAAATCAAACAGCGTAACTTTGCACAGAGACTTAATAACTAACCCAAATGAAAACACCTTCGATTCTACAAAAAGTGAACACCACATTTTTGACTATCTTGATCCTGAACAGTTTCAAACTTCAGAGCCTGAGAAAGATAACACAGAAAATCTGGAAAAGAATCAACAGAATGATGATGACAATAATGATAGCAGCAATACAGACTTGCCTGATTCTCTGTTAAATAGTGGTAGAATGCACCTAAGACCTAGAGATCAACTAAAGAAACCAAATAGATATGATGATTTTGAAACTAGCTTTATAAGTATTACAGATGTGGAAGAACCGACAACCTATGAAGAAGCCATGAAGTCAAGTTCCTCGAAAAAGTGGCAGCAGGCCATAGATACTGAGCTTGAAGCCCTATCTGAAAATGATACTTGGGACATTGTTGATGAACCTAACGATTGTGATATTATAGACAGTAAGTGGGTCTTTAAAATTAAGCGGGACAGTAAAGGTAAGATCTCATTGTTTAAGTGTAGATTAGTTGCTAGGGGTTTTCAACAAAAAGGTTTATTATTTGAAGACATATATTCCCCTGTTGCTAAATTAAATACTTTAAGAATTTTGTTAGCAATTAGTGTAAATTTTGATTGGATAGTTTATCAAATGGATGTGTGTAGTGCATTTTTACATGGTGAAATAAAAGAAAATGTTTACATGTATTTACCTAAAAATTGTAATTTGCCTAGTGGGAAAGTGTGTAAGCTTAAAAAGGCTATATATGGTTTAAAGAAATCACCAAAATATTGGTATGAGAAATTTCACTGTTTCATGTCTTCTCAAAATTTTGAAAGATCTGAAAATGATCATTGTTTGTATTTTAAATTTTCTGACACATCTAAGGTATATGTCTTGATATATGTTGACGATTTAATTATTACTGGTTCTGATGTAAAACACATAAATGACTTTAAATCTGAGATGAAAAGAAATTTTAAAATGAAAGATTTTGGTCCTATATCTTATTATTTGGGTATATCTATTTCTCAGAATGTAAATGAAAGCATTGTAACTTTAGATCAGAGTAATTACTTAGAAAATGTTTTAAAAAGATTTGATATGTTTGATTGTAAAAGTATTTCTACACCAATGGATAGTAATTTTGATTACGAGTGTTTAATCGATGAAAATTATGAAAATACTGTTGTTGAAGGTAAATGTAGAAAAATTATTGGTTGTATCATGTATGCAATGTTAGGAAGTAGACCAGATTTATGCAATTCAATTAGTATCTTAAGCAGATATCAAAATTATGCAAGTGATAAACTATTGTTATTTTTGAAAAGAGTGTTACGATATATTAAAGGTACTTATAATTTGAAATTAGTTTACAAAAAAAATGTTAATTCTGAATTTGTTAGAGGTTTTGTAGATGCAGACTGGGGTGGGGATGTTATTAGCAGGAAGTCTACCACAGGGTATTGCTTTCAAATTTATAATTGTACTGTATCATGGTGCTCAAGACAACAAACATGTGTTGCTTTGTCATCCACTGAAGCAGAGTATATTGCTTTAAGTCAGTGTGTCACTGAAGCTTGTTGGCTTCATAATTTGCTCAAAGAAATAAAACTAAATGGTTGTCAAAATTTTGTTATACCTCTTTATGAGGATAATCAATCAGCTATTCGTGTGAGCAAGTCTTGTGAACAACCAAAGAGACTCAAACATATTAATGTTAAGTATCATTTTGTACAAGAAAAAGTTAGAGATGGGACTGTTCATGTTGTTTACATTCCATCCACTGAACAGGTTGCAGATTTGTTAACCAAACCTCTTGGAAAAGTATTATTTGAGAAATTCAGAGAACTAATGTTTGATTAATTTTTGTTTGTTTGTGTGTAATTTGTAGTATTTAAATGTGTTATTTTGTAAGTAGTATTTAGATTGAAGGAGGGTGTTGTAAGTGCAATCTAAATGTTCCGTGTTTAATCGTAACCGTATTGCTTTGTAGAACTGATGCACCTGGCAACGTCAGCTTGACTGTCGGTTAATTTTTAGTTCCATTTTCGAATGTATGAACGTTTTTCGTTTTGCTGGTTAGTCTAAAATAAACTGTTGTGTTTTTCTAAAACCTGCTGGTAATTATTATAAAACTATTAAAACCACACTCAGCACTCTGTTACAATTTCTTTTAAAAGCTACTGCTATATAGAGACGCCATGTTTTGATAACTCCTAAACCTCCTATGCGTAGAGATTACGGAGTGAGGCAAGGGCCTTTATATCGATAGCGATCTGATAGTTCGTGACTAGTTTCAGAAGGTTCTAGTAGAGGAAATATTGCGAATGCGCCGAGGTGGTTGTAGAAAATCAATTTCACGTTCGAATTATTTATTTTATCTCGAGATTTCGTCAGACTTCTGAATACCAAGTTGGATTCTGGAAATAGCCTTTCGCGTTTAAAAACCTGATACTTGATAAGTGTTTTATTCAGAGGCGTTTGAAGTTTAAAGAAAATCGGTTATGAAAATAAGAAAGAAGTTTAGGAAAGTAAGCCTTTCATTTTCGGTATGATTAGTAAAATATTAAATGGTTATAGATTTCTAAATAATTTTTAATTACAGCGGGAGGCATGGGGAATATGGGAATATTGAGGTTGTTTTATTTGTTTGAAACTTGTTAAAAGCGTCGTAATGATATCACAGTTCTAGTACACATCAAATCGTAGTTAAATTTAACTTCTTTGAGACGATATATATATATATACAGGGTGGTCCCGAATTCATGGTACAAACTTTAATGGTAGGTACAGGACATTGTAACAATGATTTATTGTATAGGAATGTATAGTCGCAAGTGACGCGGTGAGGCGTAAACAGGGGAAATAAAAGGAAAGAGAAATGGAGTGATCGGTTGGTATCATTGCCGGTAGAGGGCAGTAGATGTCTAGCCGCTGTTGAACATGATGCATCGCAGTAGGGAAAAGCGCCATTCACAATTGTGCTGCCGTAGACGATGGGTGACTTTACGTATGCAGAAAAAGCAGACATGCATTACATGTACGGCCGTGCAAATGGTAACGGCAGAGCTGCGTTACGAATGTATCGCGCGGAGTATCCTGATCGACGAATGCCGGATCGTAGAATTTTTCAACGGTTACATCGTCAACTTTGTGAAACAGGTGCGTTCGACGTCAACAGACATGGCGCTGGTCGAGTAAGAGCTGTACGCACTCCAAGGCTGGAAGAAAGCATCTTGAACATTGTGGCTGATAGACCCGAGTCAAGCACAAGAACTGTTGCGCGTGACGTAGGTGTGAGTCATCAGACTGTATGCAGAGTGTTAAACGAAAATCGCTTACACCCCTTCCATTTTCAGAAAGTACAAGCATTGAATCCGGCAGATTATCCTCGCCGCGTGAACTTCTGCCTGTGGGTGATGCAGCAATGTGCGTTGCAGCCGGATTTCGTAGATTATGTGCTATTTACAGATGAAGCGACATTTTCACGCGAGGGTGTCTTTAATGCGCACAATTCCCATGTGTGGGCAACCGATAATCCACATGCAACGCGTCGACATGCGTTTCAACAACGTTTCAGTATTAATGTGTGGGCTGGTATTGTGAACGACTTTTTGATTGGCCCATACTTACTACCCACGCGGCTCACTGGCGGAAGCTATCTTATTTTTCTGAAAGAAGTGTTACCACAACTGCTGCATGATGTTCCGATCGCCATTCGTAACCGCATGTGGTTTCAGCACGATGGGGCGCCAGCACACTTCAGCATTGATGTACGGAATTACCTGAATGCCACGTTTGGTACTCGATGGATTGGGCGTGGTGGACCAGTCCCTTGGCCACCCCGATCTCCCGATTTATCGAGCCTCGATTACTTTTTATGGGGACATCTAAAGCATCTTGTTTATGAGACTCCAGTTGACTCAGATGAGGATCTCGTCGCTCGCTTATCTGTAGCTGCTGCAGGTGTGCGTGAAATACCAGGCATCTTTGAACGTGTACGCTAATCGCTCCACCGACGCTGTCAAGCATGTATCGATACTGGTGGACGCAATTTTGAACAATTACTGTAAACATGACACTTGTCAACAACGCTTTCAATAAAATCTTTGTTTTTCCTTTCGGCCGTTATTTCCCCTGTTTTCGCCTCACCGCGTCACTTGCGACTATACATTCCTATACAATAAATCATTGTTACAATGTCCTGTACCTACCATTAAAGTTTGTACCATGAATTCGGGACCACCCTGTATATATATAAATAACCGCGTCTCGTAGAGTCAAGGTAGTAATGTGTATACATACAGTAAAGTGACCATGCTGAATTTATTGAGACAGCTTACAGAGCTCGTAGCTTTGAAATAAGGAATTTAAAAAAATAACTCGAAACCTAAAGGAGATTGGCCAAAGAGTTCAATTAGAAAAATGTACCCAATAGAATAATAAAGGCACAGAAAAAAGTTTCATGGAGTTATCTGTAAAACTGGCGGAGATATTCCCGATTGAAATTTAAACTTTTCCATGCCTTGAAAAAGGGGCCGTCCTGAAATTGAAAAACGTGTTTTCCGGTTCTATTCAGTTTTTCTGAGTTAAGCAACGACGAATTTAAATTAAAAAAAGAAAGTAAAAATAAAGATAAATAAAAATAAAAAAATCTGAAAAACGTACTCCGGAAAATAAAAAAACTGACTATCCGAAATTACAATTTTCGCGCAACAACTAAAATACAAGAATGAAAACCTCTGGGCCATTCAGTCACGAATTATTATTATTATTTAAGTTATTACTGTTTAATAATTTTATCTTGATAAACTCTTGGGGCCATGGTAGCCCGATTGGTAAAGTGACGGACTGCTATAAAAAGGTTTGTGAGATCCTCGTCTGTGCCATCCAAATACCGACGGGTTAAAAAGGAGATGGTGAACGCAAAATCTGTCTTGGCCTCTTAAGTCCTCGCGTTGGTGTAGTGTGGAATTGCGGATATTGGGGTGCCATCTCAGCCGTTACTGCTCCATCTGACCATAGTTCCAAACTACGCAGTTTGTCCTCGGATCTTACTTTCGAGATTGATCCCGCACCGTTGCAAATAGCCCTTTGTGTAGCTCCAGTTCGAAGAAAATTGGTTTCCCCTTTCCCTGATCAACTTTAAGTGGACGGGAAATTGTCATAAAAAAATCCGTATCGTTCATTGGATGATTGGTAGATCCACAGCAACAGTAAAACTTAAAATTTATTTGTAGACGAATAAGATGAAAGCGTGAATTATAAACGCACTTTTAAAATTGAATACGAAATTTGTAGATTAAAACAGAAACCAAAGTTTACACCATGCCCACGATCCGGTGCAAAACAGTGGACATTTACTGCGGTTTCGTACGTATGCAAATTCACATTGTGTCGTCATCCTTTATGTATCAGTTAAAAACCGCATGATCTGGTGTTCTTACTTCATACAGTACGCTGTGAGGAAATAGAGACCTTTACTAATAGTCAGTATTGTGAGATGGTGCTTCTCTATGGCCAACGCAATGCAGTACAGGTTGCACGGACTTCTGCCGTTAGGTTTCTAAATCGTCCACATCGAACTTCGGCAACCATTGGAAACGTTGTTCGACGTCTCAGAGACACAGGCACCACTCGAATTCGACCTCGTTCGGGCAGACCATTTATGTCTAGTAGAATACCAGCAGAAGACATCATAACGTACGTTTTAGCCCATCCCTACAACAGTACTAGGCAAATCAGCAACCAGACTGGCTTTGTACAAAGCCAAGTATGACAAATACTGCACGACAATGGTGCACATCCCTATATTGCAATTCCGCAACAAGGATTGTTACCGGGAGACCATCAGCGACGCTTTGACTGATGCAATTAGGCATTGAACGAATTGGAGGTTAGCCCAGAATTTTTTTCCAACGTATTATGGTAGGACACGGATAATTTCAACTAAAGGGTATTCTGAACCGACAGCACCCATTTCTGGGCACTAGAAAATCCCTCATGGGGACTTTCCGTCAGACAGCAGGTGCAGTGGTCCACGAATGTGTGGTGCGGAATGTGGAAGGATAGTTCAATAGAACCCGTGTTCTATGACGGTTCACTAATTGGACCTAAATACCTCCAACTGTTACAGGATGTGTTACCTGACTTTATAGATGATATTCCTCTGGCGTTCTTGTCTACCCTGTATTTCCAACATGATGGCGCACCGCCGCACAAACCCCACGCAGTGCGATAGTCTTAAGAACAGATTTGGCTAACAGGTAATCGGCTTCGGTGTCTATGTTTAATGGCCTCCACGATCATCAGATCTTACCCCACTCAATTTCGTCCTCTGGAGTTACATCAAAGATCGGGTGTTGCAACTCCGTTGACAAGTTTGCTGGATCTGCGTCAGGGTATCATCGGTAGTAGCGCTACTGTCACACCACAGATGATAAGGAATGTGCATGCCGGCGTGTTTGATCGTATACAAATGTGTATTGTAGCCAATGGTGACTTTTTGAACACAATCGCCATGTTTTGGTTTAGCAATAAATTTATTGCTATTGCTCATCTGTGTCTTTTACTTTTCCAATATGCCACACTGAATAACGCGCATTTGTTTCTGATGTATTCGTATCTCACTCAAAGTTTATTAGAATAAAATTATTAAATAGTAAATCTTCGTTCGGGGTTGTATAGTCGAAAGATTTTTAATCGTGTATTTTAGTTGTTGCTCAAAAATTGTGATTTTATATAGTCAGTTTTTTTTTCCTAATTTTTTTTTAAATTTATTTTTCTAGTTTCTTTGTTGTTTGAATTTAAATTCGTCGTTGCTTAAATCAGGAAAACTGAATGATAACACCCGTGATTACGTTTTCAATATCCGTACGGTCCCTTTTTCAAGGCATGGAAAAATTCAAATTTCAATCTCAAACAACTCCGCCAGTTTTACAGATAACTCCATTAAACTTTTTTCTGTGCCTTTATTATTATATTGGGTACATTTTTTAATTGAACTTTTTGGCCAATCTTCTTTAGTTTCCAAGTTCTTTTTTTAACTTCCTTACTTCGCCGGTAGGGAGCTCTGTAAGCTGTCTCAATAAATTCAGCATGGTCACTTTACTGTAGGTACATGTTACTACCTTGACTAATCACATTACGAGGAATAATATTCCGAATTGAGATATTATAGTTAATTGCTCAAATCCAATGATATTACTTGTCAAGCATTATCCTAATGTCGACAAACGACATTTCATGGTAACTCGCGATATGTACCATGCAAAAACATTTGGGTAACAGGAAGTAAATTATCCATCAATGTAAAGTTCGAAATGAAAGTATCCATAATTTCATTTGAACCGTCCGTTTGTAGCAAATGACTGAACCTTGCAGATAGGAGAATTCAAATGAGTTAAAAAAAGTATTGTTTCAAAACGTCTATTTAATTTAATCTATACATATATATAAAAGTATATACATGTATATATATCTATACATATATATACATGGACAAGGAAACGCGTTCTACACGGTTTGTGTATTTGAATTAATACAGGGAAATATCGCGGTCATATTTTAGCTGACGCGGACATATTTGAAACCCGAGCACAACACCGGGTTTATCAGCTAGTTTGCTATAAAATGTTCAATGGTTTGCTATTTTTTTAATGTTGAGTTTAAAACTTTGCGAAATGTCGAAATGTTTTTCATCTATGAATGAGTATTAACAATATCTTTAAAATGGTATCACTCACAATGTTGTTGCTTTCCCAGCTGCAGAGATACAATTAGTTAAGCGTGGTAGCAGTACTCAAAGTATTGCATTTTCCCTCGAAAGAAAATGGCACGCACACGAAGATTTGTGCAGTATGCGAATTAAACACCATGTGTGAAGATCTACTAACATGGTTCTTGTTGGGAACATATTTTGAACAACATAAAAATTTCAATTCAGACCTATTTTTGTCACAGACGGCTTGCAGTAAGGCGCCTCATACAGTCGACATATGTATTCCTACGTGCCTTTCTTTCTGACAAAAGGTCAGTTATCTTTTATACTTACATTTGATAACAAATATGAAAAATATTTCAAATATTTCCTTATTGACACTTTTTAATTAAATAACATGTATTTCTAAAGTAAAAAATTAATATCCTTACGCAATATGTTTCCTACTTCATGGAAAGCCGCTTTAGAAGTTCGGAAATTCTTCGAAATTTGTTCTTTGAACGATTGAAATTGTTCACAGTGCCCTTGCGACTTTTATTCTTAGCTATTTACTCATTTAGCGTTCCAGATAATTCCAAATACTTTCATCTCCTCAGATACTTTATCAAAGACGAGTGTTGAAATGGAATTATATATCCGATGCTTTAAAATGATATCTTTTTGAAAGTATATATAATATTAATGTTCAATTTAAGTAAAAACCTTGCTGCAGTATTATATTCCTTCAACCATTCATTACCACAAGCATAGCGTGCCGCTGCTTATTGATTTCTTTTAAAAACTACTGCTATATAGAGACGCCATGTTTTGATAACTCCTAAACCTCCTATGCGTAGAGATTACGGAGTGAGGCAAGGGCCTTTATATCGATAGCGATCTGATAGTTCGTGACTAGTTTCAGAAGGTTCTAGTACAGGAAATATTGCGAATGCGCCGAGGTGGTTGTAGAAAATCAATTTCACGTTCGAATTATTTATTTTATCTCGAGATTTCGTCAGACTTATGAATACCAAGTTGGATTCTGGAAATAGCCTTTCGCGTTTAAAAACCTGATACTTGATAAGTGTTTTATTCAGAGGCGTTTGAAGTTTAAAGAAAATCGGTTATGAAAATAAGAAAGAAGTTTAGGAAAGTAAGCCTTTCATTTTCGGTATGATTAGTAAAATATTAAATGGTTATAGATTTCTAAATAATTTTTAATTACAGCGGGAGGCATGGGGAATATGGGAATATTGAGGTTGTTTTATTTGTTTGAAACTTGTTAAAAGCGTCGTAATGATATCACAGTTCTAGTACACATCAAATCGTAGTTAAATTTAACTTCTTTGAGACGATATATATATATATATATATATATATATATATATATATATATATATATATATATATATATATATATATATATATATATATATATATATATATATATATATATATATATATATATATATATATATATATATATATATATATATATATATATATATATATATATATATATAAATAACCGCGTCTCGTAGAGTCAAGGTAGTAATGTGTATACATACAGTAAAGTGACCATGCTGAATTTATTGAGACAGCTTACAGAGCTCGTAGCTTTGAAATAAGGAATTTAAAAAAATAACTCGAAACCTAAAGGAGATTGGCCAAAGAGTTCAATTAGAAAAATGTACCCAATAGAATAATAAAGGCACAGAAAAAAGTTTCATGGAGTTATCTGTAAAACTGGCGGAGATATTCCCGATTGAAATTTAAACTTTTCCATGCCTTGTGAAAAAGGGGCCGTCCTGAAATTGAAAAACGTGTTTTCCGGTTCTATTCAGTTTTTCTGAGTTAAGCAACGAAGAATTTAAATTCAAAAAAGAAAGTAAAAATAAAGATAAATAAAAAAAAAAAATCTGAAAAACGTACTCCGGAAAATAAAAAAACTGACTATCCGAAATTACAATTTTCGCGCAACAACTAAAATACAAGAATGAAAACCTCTGGGCCATGCAGCCACGAATTATTATTATTATTTAAGTTATTACTGTTTAATAATTTTATCTTGATAAACACTTGGGGCCATGGTAGCCCGATTGGTAAAGTGACGGACTGCTATAAAAAGGTTTGTGAGTTCGATCCTCGTCTGTGCCATCCAAATACCGACGGGTTAAAAAGGGGATGGTGAACGCAAAATCTGTCTTGGTCTCTTAAGTCCTCGCGTTGGTGTAGTGTGGAATTGCGGATATTGGGGTGCCATCTCAACCGTTACTGCTCCATCTGACCATAGTTCCAAACTACGTAGTTTGTCCTCGGATCTTACTTTCGAGATTGATCCCGCACCGTTGCAAATAGCCCTTTGTGTAGCTCCAGTTCGAAGAAAATTGGTTTCCCCCTTTCTCTGATCAACTTTAAGTGGACGGGAAAATGTCATAAAAAAATCCGTGTTGTTCATTGGATGATTGGTAGATCCACAGCAACAGTAAAACTTAAAATTTATTTGTAGACGAATAAGATGAAAGCGTGGATTATAAACGCACTTTTAAAATTGAATACGAAATTTGTAGATTAAAACAGAAACCAAAGTTTACACCATGCCCACGATCCGGTGCAAAACAGTGGACATTTACTGCGGTTTCGTACGTATGCAAATTCACATTGTGTCGTCATCCTTTATGTATCAGATAAAAACCGCATGATCTGGTGTTCTTACTTCATACAGTACGCTGTGAGGAAATAGAGACCTTTACTAATAGTCAGTATTGTGAGATGGTGCTTCTCTATGGCAAATGCCAACGCAATGCAGTACAGGTTGCACGGACTTCTGCCGTTAGGTTTCTAAATCGTCCACCATTGGAAACGTTGTTCGACGTCTCAGAGACACAGGCACCACTCGAATTCGACCTCGTTCGGGCAGACCATTTATGTCTAGTAGAATACCAGCAGAAGACATCATAACGTACGCTTTAGCCCATCCCTACAACAGTACTAGGCACATCAGCAACCAGACTGGCTTTGTACAAAGCCAAGTATGGCAAATACTGCACGACAACGGTGCACATCCCTATATTGCAATTCCGCAACAAGGATTGTTACCGGGAGACCATCAGCGACGCTTTGACTGATGCAATTAGGCATTGAACGAATTGGAGGTTAGCCCAGAATTTTTTTCCAACATATTATGGTAGGACACGCATAATTTCAACTAAAGGGTATTCTGAACCGACAGCACCCATTTCTGGGCACTAGAAAATCCCTCATGGGGACTTTCCGTCAGACAGCAGGTGCAGTGGTCCACGAATGTGTGGTGCGGAATGTGGAAGGATAGTTCAATAGAACCCGTGTTCTATGACGGTTCACTAATTGGACCTAAATACCTCCAGCTGTTACAGGATGTGTTACCTGACTTTATAGATGATATTCCTCTGGCGTTCTTGTCTACCCTGTATTTCCAACATGATGGCGCACCGCCGCACAAACCCCACGCAGTGCGACAGTCTTAAGAACAGATTTGGCTAACAGGTAATCGGCTTCGGTGGCTATGTTTAATGGCCTCCACGATCATCAGATCTTACCCCACTCAATTTCGTCCTCTGGAGTTACATCAAAGATCGGGTGTTGCAACTCCGTTGACAAGTTTGCTGGATCTGCGTCAGGGTATCATCGGTAGTAGCGCTACTGTCACACCACAGATGATAAGGAATGTGGATGCCGGCGTGTTTGATCGTATACAAATGTGTATTGTAGCCAATGGTGACTTTTTGAACACTATCGCCATGTTTTGGTTTAGCAATAAATTTATTGCTATTGCTCATCTGTGTCTTTTACTTTTCCAATACGCCACACTGAATAACGCGCATTTGTTTCTGATGTATTCGTATCTCACTCAAAGTTTATTAGAATAAAATTATTAAATAGTAAATCTTCGTTCGGGGTTGTATAGTCGAAAGGTTTTTAATCGTGTATTTTAGTTGTTGCTCGAATATTGTGATTTTAGATAGTCAATTTTTTATTTTCCAAAGTACGTTTTCAGATGTTTTCTTTTTTTAATTTATTTTTCTACTTTCTTTGTTGTTTGAATTTAAATTCGTCGTTGCTTAAATCAGAAAAACTGAATGATACCACCTGAGAGTTTTTTTACAAAATATATCAGTTTAAAACAATATCTCTTTTAAATTCACTATCATGAAAACAACCCCCCCCCCAACTTCTAGTATAACTCGTAACAGTCCAACTGTATTATAGATTCATTTTCATTGTATGAAATACTAATTATACATAATACTGAAAATACTCTTTATGTAAAATTTTTTACTCTACTGTTATTAACGTTTAAATGAAATCCTTTGTGATTTCATTTGAATACTTTATTAAGTTTTGCGTTCTATAATATATGCTCTAGTTGATTGAAGTATGACCTGAACGATGTATTAAAAATCAGTTATGTAAAAATCCCAACTCTACTATTTTAGATAAAGGTAAAATAAAATAATTCATGATTATCTTTGAATACTTTATAAATTACATTCTCCATATAAATCAAAATGGAATGTCTGTAAATTCAATATTGCATCCCCATTTAAAATTATTTAACTGTTTTGGGTCATTCTAAAGCGAAAACAGTGGTTTCCACTTTTGTAGTCAGCTATATGTATGTGTATGCACTACGTCCTAACGGTTGGGTAAATTTTCATGAAACTTTATTTACTGCGAGTACACACAACTGTTTAATGTCAGAATTTCATTGCGTCAGTATATATGTCCCTTTGCATTTTTATACGTTGTATTTGTGCAATTATTGCATTCAATAAAATTTGAAAAATGTTGAATTTTTATAAAACCTGTATTAGGTTATGGAATACACTATTTAAAATGTCTTTGGCTTGCAAAGTCAGATAAGGCATGCTAGAACAAACTGAATACTGATGCTTAAATCCACCTGAATTTTAAGTGTTAAGGAAATGGTAAACCCATGTTATGCATAGCGAGTAATCAGATTGCTTAACCAGTACTGAAAACAAATTATGTTCCAAAATTAATTTTACTGAACATAAATTATAATACTTGATTTATGGACAGAATGCGTACGTTTTGACTAACTTTCCTCAAACGTTCATTGGTTTAACACATGTGGTTGTACCCTTTTTATGAATAAAGTAAAACAATGAGCGAAAAACATTTTGAACTAAGAGTTGTATTTAATCAAATTCTTACCAGATAGTGATTTCCAGTGAAAACTGAATCAGATTCAAAAGTGCTTTTATGTGTTAGAAAAAACTCATCTTCTTGCCCACGTGTCAGAAATATTATTTTCTGACTTCGTTTTTCACTCAGATCTAATTTTAGAGTTTTAATATCGCACTATACTTTTAGGTATAGGTTGTGGCAACTATGCGAGGTCACGAGATAGAAAAAAACACAAAATATTAACTTTAGAACAACATTTGTTCCCCCGTCGACTTGAAGTTAGTTTCATTACGATTTGTTGTATATGGTAAAAAAAAAAAAAATAGATATTTGTTTTTTAATCAATAATAGTCTAGTAGTAACTATTCATCAAACGCAACAACAACCCCACAAAAGATTCAATTTAAAGCTGCATGCTAGTCAGAAAAAGCAAGCTTAAATTCAATTTTCCTTTTATTGAAAAAAAATATTAATGTTAGAATAACCCGAATTAAAACTTTTTAAATATTAAAAATTCTTTGTTGTAGGGACATAATGTCAAGATTGGAATCAAAAATATAGCTAAGCAACTTATTATATATCTTCGAAGTTTGTTGGAAACAGTGATTTTCTTATCTCTCTATATTAAAAAAATTTACCGCCGCCGCCGCAGGATTGAAAATTGTGTTGTTTAGCTCGATTCTTAAACGATTTCCCGAGAAAGTACTGATCGGAAAAAAACGAAAGTAACATGATTTGTTCTTCATCGTATTCCCTGGACAATTATTAAGATTTTTTTCCGATGCGGCTATTAGTTTATGGTTTATTAAATGTCAAAATTGAAGAAGCGAAATTTCTTCCGAGAGTGAGCAAAACACATACAAATTTTTAGTCTTCAGCCGTGAGTTTTTTTTAATAGTACCTCTCAACGTAAATTTTTGCAGCTCGTCGAGTTTTTTTTTTAAATTTCAATTTGGTTCTTGATAATATTTTTTTGAAATTCGGGAAAAATCAGGACATTTTTGTTACTTTTTTTTAAAAACTGCCGTATCTATATTTTATTACTATTAGTTTTTAATTTTTAAAATATCGCAGTATACCTCAGAATGTACTCTTTCTTACGGTACTATTATTTTTGAAATCGGTTAATATTTAAATTGGATGCGATCAAAAGTTGGTCATACAAAATTCGGAATCTGGATATTTTCGCTACTTTTTGTTACAACCGTTAACTAAAACTGTCATATCTATATCATATTACTATTAGTTTTTTATTTTGAAAATAGCTCAGTACATCTCAGACTGTACTCTTTCTTACGGTACCATTATTTTAGATGTCAAAAAGCAGTTCACGTTTTTCCCCCGAAACTTATATGATATTTTTTATGAAACACAAAAGTATGATCATTCTCTGATTACTTTTACAATCTACAATTAACCAATTCTACTCGGGTAAGGTCGTATAATTTCGCTAGTTTTTAATAAAACCACAAGTGTACAAAATTCGTTTTGTATGAGGAACTGAAAAAAAATTATAAAAACTTTCACTCTACTTTTAATGATAAAAGTTAAATAAAATTAGCCTCAACCGTAGGATAAAGAACTGATACTGTGATCAAAGGAGGTTTAGAGAATTTAAAAAGAAACAATCGGAATAATTGAAGCGGATAAATTAGTCAATTCCGTATGGCAACAAAAATCCAAAAGCGAACTCTTCTGAAGTATCAAGTCCATCGCTTTTAAAAAGCAATAAAAAAAAATCATTACTTTCAATCAGTTTTAATTTGTTTTTTGCTATTTACTTTTTTCTATCATTTTAATTTGACGAAATCATTCAATTGCCCAGTTTTGCAAAAAGTGATTTTCTTTCGTAATTACGTACTTTAAGTGCCTTTGTAGAAGCGTAATTGCAAGAAACCTTTTAAGTATCCCGTTACACATACTGCGAAGATAAAATTTCATTCAAATAACACGAAAAGAAAATGAAATGGCCAGAATCACGAAAAAGTATGACGGGAAATCGGATTTCTTGCTCATTAAAGTCGATAAAAGCTTCAAGTACAATGCATTTGGAATATTCACTTTATTAGTGCGTAATTTGGTCCGTTTCTAGATTTTAATACTTTCATTTTGACTTATCTAAAGTAAGGAATTAAGAAACTTAATTTAAAAATAGCATCAAATTTATTAAGTACTGACAATCATTGCACACAATTACGCATTGTTTCAAGTATTCGATCACTTTTTAATGGTTTAATGGTGTACAAACGATGAGATGATCTGTTTTCCCACAAAACCAAAGTATAAAAATAACTTACAATACACACAGCTGCTTTTACAGAATTTTAGATTCTTTGATAGCATATAAAACTATTATTTTAGAAAAAAAATTAAACTGAAAAACGATGTATCAGTATTTTATTTCTTCATATATTGATTTATTAAAGGGTAATCTTACTTTTTCCTCTAGCTAATCAGCATTTAGCTGTAGTGTGTACTGTTTCAAAGTACTTTCAAAATTGAATTGATAAAGGATGTAGAAATTACATTAAGGGCATAGTGAAATATTCTTCCTTTAAGTGAACACTCAAGATAAAGTAGTGTAGATTGAATTATGATTTGATTGAACTTAGCTAAACTCGATTAAACTTCGTTTACTGAATTGTTAATACCAAGTAGAGGCAAAAAGTGTCAGGAAGACAATTATTTATTATGAGTGATGGTTTGTGATAGAAATCTAACAGACTCTCTTTGGTAAACATGTGCGTGTATTCAAAGATAAAGTGGTTTTAAGAATTGTTAGGTTACATATTGTTAAAAGTCAATTTAATAATTCTTACATAGTTTTGTCGTCATCTAACTTTGATTCAAAATTACGTGTTGTCCTCGAATCTCTACCATAAGGATTGATCCCAGACCATCGCCAATAGCCCATTGTGTGGTTTCAGTGCGACGTTAAAAATACTTACCTACTTTACATAATTTGGCTTCACCAATAGAATTTTGAAAGACATATGATTTAGGTGTGTATATAGTGTATCGTTTTAACGTTTATTTAATATTCTTTGACGTTAAGTAATATTTATTAAGTCACAAGTAATAATGGATTCTTAATCTTCGAGACCAACCGGTATAGTGGTTAAGGTGTTAGCCTTTAGATCGGAAGGTTCCTGTTTCGAATCCGGGTTCGGGCATGGATGTTTGTAAACGTATGGTGTAGAGGCGGCTCGTGCACCTTAAATCTGTCGTGGCCGAAAGTCCTCACGTAGGGTTGGCGTGGAAGTATGGAGAGTGGGGTGCCAGCTCAGGCGTTGCTTCGTCATCTGACCGTGGTTCAAAATTACGAGGTGTTGTCCTCGGATCTTTCCATTAAGGGACTGATCCCGGACCGTCGTCAATAGCCCGTTGTGTTTCTCTAGTACGACGTTAACTAAAATTACCATTACCTATCTTTATCTTCGAAGTGCTTTAAAAATAAAAGCAACTTGGTCTTAGAGTGTTTAACATTAGAATTGTGAATAATGTGACTATGATTGTTACGCTATTTCCCAGCGTTACATTTTTTTTAAAAATCAGTAACACACTTCAATATGCGCACAGTACCTAAAAATAAACCAGTCGCTGATTCCACCTCATAAGACAGTGTTCTCCGACAGCGCATTAGAGCTCCAGCTTGAGAGCTTTAATTACGAAAGCTGGAATCCCAACAGTCGAAGAACCCCAACGCATCCGTTCTTTCGGGGGAAAATTCTTTATCAGCAAAGGACGTCATCCATCCAAGCTAGTTAAACCATCAGAAAAATCATAACTTAACCAATTTTTTATCATAGAGTGTTGGAACCACAACCGGGTTGATTGTCAAGATCAACCAGTAATTTTGGTCGTGATTCATGACCATTGGGGAATTTCTGGCGGCCCTTAAACCAAGAGGGACCAGGGCTTCTGGGGACACGTATCCCTATTGGCTTCTTCCCACTTGGCATGAATTTCAAATTTTTGCCACGGGCAACAAAACTGATTTCAAGACAAATAGCGGCACACTTTCCTGTTTTTCCTATTACAGAGTGGACGACGGGAGGTGTCACCAAAATTCGAAAAACTATCTCGCGCTTTTCCCGGCACGGGACTGACGACGGATGAGATTATCAATATTGTTTAATTTTTTGTGCGGACCTATTTGGACAATTCATTTTTGTTAAATTGCCTATTTCTACTTAACCTCATCGTGGTTCACTGCCGCCGTCATAGCTGTTTTCATCTGGTGACGACTGTTTTTATCTAGAATTCAATCGCACATTATTTTCCTACTTAGAGACTCGCTATTAAGATTTTGATGAGTCATGATTTTGAACTTGATTTCTTGATCACGTTTTTGTTTTTAATTTTTGCCTCAAAGGTTGAGTGATACTGGAAGAATCCATGGACTTTTTTTTGACGTAATGAGGTAACCACTTGAATCATGATGCGGTGATGAACCACAAGATGAGCAATGTCAGCCCATTCATATGGAGATAAATAAATAAAGGAAATATGGTTTAATATCAGAAGGTGTACTTCTTTCATCTTCACGTTACTGACAACATGATCAATTAATCCGGACACCCCGAGAAAACAGGATGTCATTCACATGCTGAGCCTGAGTGACTGGAACGATTGATTTGGACACCCCGATTGATCTTAAAGTCTCTTATATGTTGAGCCTGAATGGTATATTTTCATAACTGGAATCTACCGTATGGAACTCTTGGAGCCTCTTCTTGAGGTGTCGGTTTCATTGCCATGTGTGCATCTATCCTATAATAGTATAGCATTATCTATAGTATTTCAGGCGTATACTTCATCGATTTTCCATGGACGTTGCCGGAACTCATAATATACTCCAATCTAATTTATCGACCTTTAGTGATGTAATCGTCATCATCACTCATACCTTGTATCTCGAACTCATGGTGTGCTTCAACCCGACTATTGGCACACGTTTGCCTCCTTCTTGTACAGGTCGTATGAAAAACCCTTTTTATTGTTCTCAGTGATTCTTGAAAGTCATTCATTAGGTGGGAAACCTGCGGTTGTTGCATGGAAGTCCTCTTTTTATCTTTTTATAAGAAACGGGAACCAACTTCCAACAAATATGACACTTCCGCACAGTTTAAAGTACTAACCCCTATGTTTTAATTACAATCACATCCATCCTCATCAAATTACAATTTCAATTACCCTGCAATGATTGATGGAGTTTCATGGCGCAGATGCTCCAACACAACTGAAACAACCTAAATTAAAGTGAATGTAACAAAGTAATAGTGTTTGTATGCTCAGGAGATAGAGACATACTCGTATGCTCAGAGAGGAATGAAATCTGACTGAAATTGAGCCTACAACACACAGGTTGCAAGCGCAGTGGACAACCCCATTGAGCCACAACTTAAGAGTACTATGCTTTTTTCTCAAAACCACAGCATTTTGTAAGCTATGCACTGCGTTGAGTAGAAAAAACGTAATAAGAGAGAAGCATATACAATTTTTGGAACAAGTTATGGCTTGAAAGGATTGAACGATTTAGGGTCAGTGTTAGTCTCTGTAGATTGAGATAGTTGATATTGTGTGAGTAATTGTAAACACACGCACATTAACCTTTAGACTGCGGCCAGTACATAAGTGTTATACTATGATCGCACCAAGAAAAAGTTTAGACAATAGCCAAGTCAGCAGTTGTACCTTGAAAGTTATAAGAATCGCGCCAAAAAAGAATTTCGACTACGGCTATTACAGCAGTTGTACCTTGAAAGTTATAAAAATCGCGCTAATAAAAAATTTAGACTAAGGCCGTTACATCAGTAGTACCCTGAAAAGTTATAAGAATCGCGTCAAGAAAGAATTTAGGCTACTGCCGTTACAGTTGTACCTTGAAAACTATAAGAATCGTGACAAGAAGTAATTTAGACTACAGCTGTTACATCAGTTGTACGTTGAAAGTTATAAAAATCGTGCTAAGAAAGAATTTAGACTACGGCCGTTATAGCAGTTGTACCTTGAAAATTTATTACAATCGTGCCAAGAAAGAATCACGCTAGTTATATTCGTAACCGAAGTCAAAAGGTTAAATGAGCTAATTTTAGTTTTAGGGATAACAAGAATATTTTGTTCACTGAATAATCTATGGTTAGCATTTTAAATATTCAAGGAGTGTGTGTATGTGTGTAGGTGTATCACTAGTTTATTTAATAATTGCCTCAAAGTATGATGTTATAATTGATATTCCTTTCAATTCTTTTTTAATTTGTTTAATATGATATAAAATAGAGATAATTTGTAAGTTGAAGTCCTTTTTTCTTGCTCTAAAAGTTATAATTTACGAATCAATAGCTTAATGAATAATCATAAGGGAATCGGTTTTCGGTATGAAAAATAAGTCTCAATTTATATTTTTATGTCAGAAACATTCAGACAAAAATCTAGATTCTTCAGATTAAATATATTTCAATGAAATCATAGAATTCATTTTCTGAAGTGTTTTCGGAAGAATACTGACGTGTATTGAAGACCAAAAATTTCTAATACATCGATTTTTCAAACAAGAGCAGATCAATCCAAATAAAACTTGTAACTCTGCATTCAATTCTTTTTTACTTTCTAGTTTATTCACATTTTATTCATTTGAATAGAGACATAGTAATCTCCTTTAAAGAAACCGAATTCAACAATTTTAAACCACGATTCCTTGTTTCATTCAATTCTTCAGTCAGCCCTAAGTTGCGATCTCGGTGTAAAATAACTTCAACTAAATATTGAGTACGATATTAAGATCGCTGGTAACGTGATAGGAAGCATTTAAAGAGGACGTTGGCAAACGTACACATATATATTACCAATCGCAGGTGCAATTAATAGACCAACATCCATAATAAAAGGAACAAGATGGTGGACTTACATTGCACCCTAAGAATCCTATCGTCTTCGAAGGTCGATTTTGGCAGGGACGGATTAGCAGATTTGCACAGAAGCTTCTTCCCGTTGTCAGATGGATTAGGTGTGAAGTGAAGAGTACTGAAGGTGACGTTCCCAGCTTCCCGTGTGACGTCTGAGATGCCCGAAGTGATTTTCTGGCCGTCCAACCACCAAGTGGTCAGTGCTCGGGGCCTGGAGCCTCTCGTTTCACAGGTGAATTCCTGCTCCTCACCCGCCAGCAGAACCAGTGGCATCCTCACAATCTTCGTCTCGATAGGCAAAACTGAAATGACAAATCCAGTTAGTAGGAATTAGTCTGTGGGTCGCGCTGTCATACTCTATGTATTTAAAACACACACGGATCTTTTATAGATTTCAGTTTATATGTTGTTACATCTTCACAAGCTTTTAGTAAAATACTAGATAACGTCTGCGTTTCAGCCGAATCTCATTAACTGACATTTTTAGGACAGGTATTTCTTGACTCTTAAGGATTATATTCATGACTAGCAAAATACCCGACCTTACTCGGTTGGAATTGATTTACTCTAGATTGAAGAGATGATCAAAATATATAAGGACTTATGTTTTTCGTAAAATAAAATAATATTTTAACACCTATTGCCATCTTTATAATTTCTACCACTTGACTTATTTTGGGGGTGACTCCGAAGAGTGCCAGCACCGGGACTAATGGTCTATTGTACTGATTTTTTACAACTTACTTTGGACACAAATCCTACACATGCATATCCGTTCCCGTTATACATTTCACATAAACCCTTGCTGTATGACAAAGCTACATAATGACGAAAGGTGACATTAGGATTAATACTACAAAATACGATTTTGAGGGGAATTTAGAATTCCCTTTCTTAAGTTATTTTCATGTTCAACTCAATAAAAACGACGATTTAAGGTGAGTGCTATCGCACTCATAGTCAACAAAACAATATTTTTTTACTTGTGTCATTCTTGCATCCTGAATGCGACATTGTGGAATTTCGCAATTTTCTGTCATTATGACACATAATTTTATAATGTTTGAAAAGTTCAGTTCGGATTTTTTAAACATTATTACTTCTTAAAAAATGGATAATTCTTTCAATTATACCATAATTACACTTAAAATTTTCTTTATTTTGACTTACCTACCACTTTAAGTCGAATACTTTGTGGTGGTGTTGCGTGTGATGAAAAATAAACACATTTTGTAAAAATAATAAATACTTAAAACAGAAAACAAGAAAAAAGCAAAATGAAACAAAATAAAAGGTATCGGGAAAAAGTTGTTCTAAAGATATTAATTTGTGATTCCTTTTTATCTCTTAATCTCGCAGTTGCCACAACGTACAGCTAAAAAGTGCACGCAATTTAGAAAGGCGAAATTAATTCAGAGCTAAAGAAACACGAGTTTCCATTTCATTGAAGTTTGTTGAAAAATATCATGTCCCAAATATTTGGAAATCGTTTACATTGCGTAAAGAACGAATATAAGACTCGAAAAAAATAAAGTATCATCTGAAATGCCATAATTGTTTTTTGAAAAATGATTGGTTTTTTAGCAGTACTGGTAAAGTAAACCAAAGTAATCGTAATACTCAATATACATTCCAATTTATCCAAAACTACGAAATTATAGTTGATTTAAGTATACTTACTCAGGTGTTTTAGCAGGAAACAAATCTAACAACAAAAAAATGTTTAATATTGCATTCACTAAACTAATAAATAATGTACAAAATAAAACACATTCTAATCCAATACCTGGAAAAAAATTATGTGAAGACAGCACAAAATCGAACATAAAACAAAAAGACGGACGGACAGACATTCGTAACCAATTACTTCACTCACTAAATGAATATAAGTACTCACTGTATGCAAATTTCTATGAAAATGCACTCTATTACAAAAAAATCGACGCACCTAGAAGGAATCATTCGATTGCTTTGAAATTTCGTATGCAAAACTGTTTTGACCAAATATGCAAATGATTAAAATTTGGTGTCCAATGAATGAATAGTGCGACCTCCAGCGCATCGGAACTGCGCATCCAGCAGGTGTATATAAGGAGTTGTTCTTGAACTGTTGTTAAAAATTTCTGCTGCATTGCGATTTAGGATACCTGTCAACGACTGAAAAAATGCCTCGCCGCAGGATTCGAGCTCATTACGAGCAATTTTCAGAGTTCGAAAGAGGTCGTATCATTGTATTGAAAGAGGCAGGTTGGGCAAATAGGATAATCGCTATTCATGTGACTCGAAGCGATGTGGAGATTAGAAGATGCTAGCAAGAGTGGGTGGACAGTGGCAGATTTCAGCATCATGATGGTAGCGGTCGACGTAGGGCCACAACAGATCGCGAGGACAGAGTGATTGTCTGATCAGCTGTCACAGCGCTTGATTCATCGCTATCAACCATCAGTCTTACGACCCACACACGAGTGTCCACCATGACCATTCACAGACGTCTGAGAGAGCGAAATCTACGCTCGTACCGACCGTTACGCCACCTGCCACTCAGGCCTGCACACTGTGGAGTCAGATTACAGTGGTGGTTGGCTCGATCAGGCTGGAATGATGCTGACTGGGGACGTATAGTCTTTAGCGACGAATCCCGCTTCCAACTGTGCCTTGACGATCATCGAAGATGTGTCTGGAGACGCCCAGGGCAGCGTGCTGATCCTGCTTTCACTATTACACGCCACACGGGCCCTCAACAAGGAGTTATGGTCTGTGGTGCCATTTCCCTTGATAACCGGACCCCTTTGATCGTCATTAGAGGTACACTTACTGCACAGCGGTACGTTGACGACATTCTGAGACCTGTTTTGCTACCGTTCCTTTCGCTGTTCCCTGGGCTTATTTTTCAGCAAGACAATGCCAGACCACATACGGCTATGTGTTGCTGTGAACTGTCTTCAAGCTTGTCAAACACTTCCTTTGCCAGCCAGATCACCAGATTCTCTCCCATCGAGCATGTCTGGGATATGATGGGAAGGCGACTGCATCTTGTATGGAATGTTTATGACGTAGTCCGACAATTGGTGCAAATTTGGCAAGAAATACCACAGGAGACCATCCGGGAGCTTTATCGGTCCATGCCACGCCGTGTGGCAGCTTGCATCCAAGCTAGAGGCGGGTCAACACCTTATTGAGCTCGTTACTATAATTCTGAAATAAATCATTCAATTGTTCTGAAATTTTAATCATTTTCTATTATGTCCATAATTTTCCTATCCACCAATTTTTGTCTCCATCGGACAACTCCTTCTTGCTGCTTCGATTTTTTTGTTATAGATATTATATTAAACCGAGTGGATGTGTGCATGGCACATACATATATACATACATACATACAGACAAACATCAAACGAGGATTTGGCATCAGTAGGGTCCAAAACGGATAGAAACTTGAAACGGGTCGAAAATATTCAATGTACAAACAAACACTCCATTCTTATTTATATAGATAGATGATGGAAAATAAAATGTTAAACTGGTATAAAGTTTGAAGGAAAATATTATGCTAGCATAGTGTTTATAATTTTTATTTTTTGAGATAAAAATTCATAGCTCATATTTATTTGGCAATTCTCTAATTTTTTGTCAGTAATTTATTCAAAATTACTAATGCTGATTTATACGGTATGAGATGATAGTGGAATCTTTGCCACACTGCAGAAACACAACTGGTCTGGGATCAATCCAGGAAGGGAAGAACTGAAGACAATACTAACTGTCATTTTGATCCACGGTCACATGACGAGGTTAGAACTTGAACTGGCAAACCACTCACCAAACTTCCAATCTATTTGGATTTAAAGCTATTTTAGGCTTTGGAAGATTTTATGAGGACCAGCCCCAACGTATTGGGGCTGGTACGTGTGCTATGGATCATAGAGCTTCGTTTAAATGTATACATTTAATATGTTTCTCGAACAATTTTTATTAATGCTTTAACTTAAGTATTTTAAAAAGTATTCTTATTAATATGGATAGGAGGTGAAACGCAATGAATGGAGGTATCACAAATCGCAGTAGAAATATATTCTTACAGTTTACCCTAATGGAATGTTAGTTATGTTAAAATAAAAAATATATTACCTTTATACACGCTTTCCTCTTCCATTGGCAAATAAATATAAATACGCAGTAACTTACGAAGTCGTTTTAAGTCAAAGATACTAATTGGAGAAAAAGACATGGGGTTTGGTTTGCCTTTGACGTGAATACATTTATAAAATCTAACAAGTACTTGGAGCCCATTAAGTAAAGTTAAGCGTTGAAATGTTCGGCCTTGCTCCAACACAACCTCCTTGACCTTCTTATTGCCAGAGATTATATAGCTTTCTATAACTTAGGCGACATAGTAAGACCTTTTGCAAAAAAATTCGTATAAACTTCAGTTAATCTGTTTGTAGGCTTTCAGAAGTCGTTTTTCATCAGAAACACGATATTGAGCTTGAGACATGAATTTGATTTGGTTTTTCATTTGGGTAGGCTAGCCAAATGAAATGGTATTCTACAAATTAAATGATATTCTACAATTAGATGGTATTCTACAAATTAAATGCACAGTACGACCAGTTATATACATCCGCATAAATTTCAGTTCATGTGTTCCGAAATAAATTTAAGTCAGGTATACGAAATTGACCTTTAAATATTAATTTGGTTCAGGTTAAAGTTATGTGGAAATTTTTTGTTACTCGAGTCTAGACATGTTCCTTTACATTGTGCAAAATTTAGCAGCGTCAGTCCTTGGAAATCGTTGTACTTTAATTTAAAATTTCCTGTTTATACAGAAATCTTCAGAGCTATATATAGGCATATTAAGGAAAAATGTGTCGATTCCGCTTTGTATTTTAAATGAACGTACTTCAGTTCAAATTTACCTATTCCTCGTGGGCACTTTATGACCCTATTTCTCTCTTTTTTGTGGAATTTAATAAAAGTTATAATTGCGAATTAATATTTCTCAAACTATTACGTAGAACCTATTTTCATTTTCTTACCGAATTTTTATTGCGTAGGGAATAAATTAAGCTGATTTTAAGCAGTCAAAACATGCATAATTTATTTATGGCAACTTTCAGTGATGGTGTTGTTGGAACTAAATCTGGCAAACATATATTAAATAAGCTTCAAAACTGATGCAAGACGTATTATGATAATTATGCAATATTTAGTTTGGTTGTTGTATTTAAAGCTAAATGTTGATGGTGCTACTTATTTTACGGCAGAACATGTTTCCTGTATGTGTTCCGGAAGTTATGTAATTTGCTTACATTTTAAGGTAAGTTTATCATCTATTGGGCTAGAGCATCTTAAATAAAATCTTCATATTCTGGTGGTTTGTTTATTTATTCTGAAAATCTCTTATATGATAGGATATTATATCATATTTAAAATGAATTTATTGCAAAGTTAAACGTATTTGTTTTTAAAATCAGAACGTGCTTTATCCTTTTTTATGGTATTACTAGGGGGTCCTCCCCCTGCTCGCCAACCCCCGGAGGATTGCTTCGCAATCCGCATTGGATCGCTGCGCGAACCTAAGCTCGCTTCGCTCGCATCATTGAAGTTATGTGTCCTAGTAGAAGGAATTGTTTACAAAATATGATATTCCAAAAATATATTTTTCAAATCTAAATTTTTTGCTGTTTTTCAGAAAAGGGTGGAGGGCGAGAAAAAAAATCTAAACCAATCAGAGCACGTTTAATTTCACTTCCAAACACGGTTTAATTCCAATCAGATAACGTCTTTAATCCTAATCTTCTTAATAAGGTTGCCATAAAAACAGCCAAAGGAAAGGTTACCACTTTGGCGAGAAAAAAAGACTGTCCCGTTTGCTACCACTCCACCCAGAAAAGATATATGCAGTACCTCTAAAATCAGAATTCAAATGAAAACTTTGAGCAAATTTTGACTCGAAATGTGAGCGCTGATTTGGAAATTGAATACCCAGCATGTTGTTTGTATGTACATTTACCCCTGCACTTGAGCCACCCACGCTTTTTCATTGAGTTTGTAGTCGAAAGTTGTAGTGCAAGCGTCTTGTTGAACTATAATTGTTGACCCTGAAAAGGACCTTTTTTTTAAATGTCCCTGAAAAGATCCTCCGCTTTATTTGATTTCTATTATTAACTGCACAGCTCGACTAAAATTCATTTTTTTTTCAATAACATTTCATCCGATAACGCTATAAATTCAATTAAAGCGCGAGGCTTCGTGATAAGCAAACAATCGTACAATGTTGCCAAAACGCGATAACTAATAACGTCTTTTTTGCGTGCCACGTAAGAGAATTATATATATAGATAATGAATAAAATGTTTAATTATATCGCGTATACATATAAATATCTCATATTCAATTATTGACATTCTTTTCAAACAAAGGCAGATATACTATTGCCTCTTTAATATCACATATAAATAAAATTACAATTAATAAAAGTAGTCTTTCAATAATATAAAAAAAGCTAACCTTAAATAGAACCCACTAACAGCATTATTAATACTTTACACAACTATTACAGTGTATGGAAAAAACTATAGATATAATTAACTTGGCTATTAATCGTGTTTCCGAAACTTATTATGTGCCACAAAATTTTGTATAAAAAACTTTCACAATCATTTAGACATTAGGGCTTAACAAGAATTAAATGAAACTACAACGTGAAGAACATTAATAAAGCGTTAGAATCATTAATACCACATTAGGTACGATTCTCATAAGTAATCGTGTTTGATCCCTCACAAGTTTAAAAAAATGCAAAACTTTGTGAGGAATCATATCTGTGATAATTTCAACAAATTTCTCTCCCTCATAACACATCATTTTTGGATCTATATAATTAGTTTAATTAAGCATGAATTCTCGGCTTTCAAACGAAATAATTATTCATGACGTATTTGCAGGATTTATATTAGTTTTAAATTTTAATTAGTTTAAATTTAATTCATCATAATATAGGCACTTAATAGTTTGGAGTATTTAAATATGTTTAGTGTTAATAATTCAAATGAAATTTAATAGTTATTTAGAATTGCTGAACCTGAAGTCATACTGGATGTAATTATGCAGATCCCCTAAAAGTAATAATAAGATGTTGCGTAAACGTTTTTCAAATATGTGCTATACAAAAATCGTAGTTAAATTTAAATAATTGAAATGCATAAGGATTTAATTGGAATAAGATTTAAATATAGCTTTCGTAAACTTCCTATCAATTGTAGGTAAGTGAAAGAAAGTCGATGCACTTTGAAAACATCGTCTCCTGTGATTTCAGAAAGAGAAGCATCCGTAAACTTTCTTCTTCAATTTAACAGTACATTACTTTACTATCGAAAAATGTAATGTTTGATACCAACAATAGTAACAGTTAAAAAAAAAACTTTTGAAAATGACATGATAGTACACCTCTACCTTAAAATTGGAGGTAAGTTGATCCTCTTTTAAAATGCATGCTATGAATCTATATAAATAAAAATGGAGTGTTTGTAGATTGGATATTTTTCACTCATTTCAAGTTAACAATCCCTTTAGGGTTCGTGTGCTGCAAAATCTGTCTCGCGTGCGTTTGGTGGTTGTCTGTATTTGTGTGCCCGTGTTACCTGTAAACGGTTGTATATATTTTCACGAAACTTTGTATACTCTGAGTACTTACCCTCATTTAGTGACTGAATTTGGTTGCATAGGTCTGTCTGTTCGTCTTACCGTTCTACATCTGATTTCTTTTCCGTGTGTTTGTAGAGGTATGACATAAATTGTATTTCATGTATTACAATGCAATGTTCTTTATTTTAGGTATAGCATTTTCATTTAGTGAATGCAATATTAATCGGTAATTTAGTTTCATATTTAAATAAGTTCCATGCTAAAAAAATTGAGTAAGTATACTTAAATCAATCATAAAGTGGCAGTGTTGGAAAATCTGGAATGTATATTGAGTATTACGATTCATTGCATTGTTTTACAGTACTGCCGAAAAAATAATTATTTTTCCAAAAATTGTATTTTTTTTATGGAATTTCAGGTATGATATTTCATTTATTCCGAGTCTTATTTTTGTTCTCAGCGAAAAATAACCGATTCCTAAATTTTTGGGACATGATATTTTTCAACAAACAGGAACGGGTTAGTTAGTTGATCACGTGCAATGATATTTTCTGCTTCTTTCGCTTGGAATTAATTTCGCATTTCTAAATTTTGTTTTAAGTTTTTAGTTTTAAGTTGTGGCAACTGTGCGACATCAAGAGATAAAATAGAGCAACTAGAGTTGATATCTTTAGAAAACCTTTTTATCTACGACTTTTATTTCATTTTATTTCATTGTTTTCTGTTTTAAATATTTATGAATTTAATAAATTGAATTTTTTTTTCTGATCACTTTCAATCTATACATAACCAATTCAACACGAGTTAGGCTGGGTACATTTAAAAGCAAATAATATAAATTTAAATTCAATGAGGAATTTATATTCAATTTTTAGTCTTTTAGAATTCTTTTCTTACATTTTCGCATTACATCTTTTCGATTACATTCATAAAGAGCAGCTTTCACTCAGTTAAAATTTACAATTTACTCGTTCACAACAGCTTATTTCAGTATAGTTGTAATCTTCCCATTATTTTACGTATCTGTTAAATTTGTATGGTTTCTTCATTAATCTTAAATTATCATTATTGCCATGTTCTTCAATTCCAGGCGTGGAGTGAATGATTGTTCAACTCTCTTGGGAAGGGTGGGTTAATATTCGATTCGAAAACTGCCCAGCCTCTGATACAAAACCATTTTCTATTTGGATATTCATTCCCCTGGAGCAAATAGTGAAGGTTTGTCTTGACTATGTATCTCGACGTTAACAAACTGTCAGGATCTTGATTCATGAGGTTTACAGTCATTATAAAACTTGACCTGGTCTTGATGGGCAATGTTTCTTATCGAAACAATTTGGAGTGGTAGAACCTCTGCAAACTTGAATGCAATATCCTTAATGTCTTTTCATTTGGGTTAAAAATCTGATTCCTGCAGAATTTTTTACATAATAGACCAATCATTTTACACCGTCATCTCCCAAGGCTCCTCGATAACAAAAAAGGCAGAAGAATTTGATTAAACACACTTTTCTTTCGCCCTTTTCCGAGAGAGGAGAAAAAAAACTCAGCATTATTGTTTTATCATTTCCTAAACATGAATAATTAACAGAATCACAAAATTTTCATATTCATTTTAGTTCAAAATTTTTATTCTAAGCGTTGCTTTTCGAGTAAAATAAATGCGCTATGCTTCACGAATAGTTATTTTCCAGAATTTTTACACGAAACAGCTTGAATTGGTTGTTCTTCTGACCACGGATGATGCGGTAACCCGGTTGGAAGAGTATCGGAGGTATAAGAGATCGAATCCAACCAAAGACCGTTGTGAACATAGGGGGACGGTGCAATTTAAGTCTGTCGAGGGCTCAAATGTACTCAGGAGAAATGGAAGTTTGAGCTCAAGAAAAATTTAGCGTGCACCAAGCCCCCACATCCACAATGGTCTATGGTTGAATTAAGTTTCGAAGTCTCAAGCCTCCGGTTGCAAAAGCATGACTCTACCAATTGAGCTATCATGTCCCTCATGCAACATCCGATTTATGCCTGTTGTATCATATTCCACAGTGCGCCATCTATACCTCCCATTCATATACATCTCGAAATAATAACGCTTGGTATCATAATGAAATCCAAAGAAATATAACCTCCTTCTCAATAATTAAAATTTCATGTTCAACAATAAATAAATAGGCTAAAAGCGAATCGGTGTAGACTATAGTAACAAATATTGACGAATCAAAAATGTTTTAAGGACTAGATTACGATAAGGAGATCTATGTGACAAATTACATATTAATATAAGACATACAAATAAAATTTTTGGGCAGGTAAATTAAATCACAAAATACGGCTACGTTAATGGTTTTTATGATATATTGTGTGTATGTGTTCCACATAAAACTGCCAAGAAGTGCCCAAACTAAATTTACTAACACTAAAACTATCATTTAAATAAGTGTTAAGGTTTCCCCGAAGCTATAAGTGTCAATGTTTCTAGCCGACTATTCTGTCTGTCTTCCTTAGCCCAATTAGAGTTTTTCCCTGTTTTTACTTATTAGGGAAATTTTCCAACTTCACTACGAGTGTCTGGTCAACTGCATTCCCTAAAACGAACAGATAGACCACTTTTATTTACCCAAATTTACCATAAACTTTGTTATGTGTTTCAAAATACCCATAACATAAAGTCTTCAGAAATGTCTTTCTTAAGGTTTGCGAGGGGTATGGGGAGGGAGAGTAATGAAGTCCCCAATATGATTGCCGCGCCAAGATGTGACACTTTACATAAACGAACCTAGCTCCTCAACGAAGCATCATAGACCATTGTTCTATGTTTTTAAATTGCTCGTAATAAAATGACCACTGTTTTATGTAAGAATAATTGTTTTCCTGATAGTGAGTGTTAAAGTCCAACATTTCTTAAACCGTTACGAAAATAAAAAATAGGCAAGATTTAAAATGTTTGCTAAGATTGTGGGGATTTAAAAAAGGTAAATTGCGATTATTGTCTTACTCTTGAAGCCAAGAGCTGCCTGATCAGCCCGCTGTGTCGGGGACCTTGAGAGTGACCTATCTGATGTATTAGTATGGACTTTTAATGCACTATAATCACCAAAAAAACTAAATAGCAAACAAATAAAATAACTAATTTTTATGCATATTTCCTTCTGTTGTATTGGGCATGTCTTCACAATAGTACTTATGGACTTCTAAAATATGTTTTTTATAATTACTCTAAAAAGTATTATTTATTTGCTAATTAACTAAATCTAAAACCAATGCTAAATCTTACTATACATGTCAAATTCAAAAAAATGCTTTAACAAAAACAACTTAAAATTAGCACTTGCGTTCTTGTTTAAGCAGTTTTATAGCATCATCGGAGTCTGTGTCACAATCACTGCTTTTTAAAGCAACTTGATCCTCTGCAGAAGTATAGTCATTTTCAGACGAAATAATACCAGGTGTTGATAGGCTCTTCATACCACTTAACCTGGTATTTCCCGTTTTCTAAGTTCCATCTATGACTGGTTGGGTCAATGTTTTCCAGAGGGTTACAGAGGTTTGCACCCTTCCACATCCAAGATACAGCAATGCTCTGCTTGACTTTTTGTTCCAAAGCAGCTTTTGAAGGAGGAAGAAGAGTAGAATCAACAGGACTAAATTTTGTCAACGGTTTATTTGTTAGAAGAGAAGACGTTTTCTTTTTAAAAATACTGTATCTCACTTCTGATACTGAGACGTACGAAGGATGGACATACGTACCACACACAAATGTCTCTACACCAATCAGCAATGATTCATACACCAAGACGGATTCTCCTAATTTAGCCAGATTTTTTTGATGAGCCATGCTTTTTGGGAGAATATTAAATGCTTTGATTGTACCTTGTCTGGTAAAAGCAGCAGCGTAATATGAACCAGTCAAGATGTGAAAGCCTCACAGGCCGTTAGCTATTTCACTTCCTATTTCTTTTGTTATTTTTGAAACGTTAATGAGTTTGAAGATACACCTCATTACAGCCATAAGTGTGCATTTCTTAAGTATTTTTGGTGATAGATCATTCACACTAAAATATCCGAATCGTTTGCTCGCATCAAAACATTTTTCTATTCATCATTTCGAGTTGTGTGTAATATGAGAAATTATCCTCGTATCTGATTTATAGAGCTCTCCAACTTCTATAAACTTCAACATCTTCAACACTTCAACATCTATTCTTCAGTCAATTTATCCTCGTATCTGTTTCATTTTGTTGGCAGACGAGTTCTTTTGTCTCGATTATGTTCATGTTCATGCCTACACATGAGTACATGTAACAAGTCTGTTCTACAGCAACATATAACTTTTTATTGCATAGCAACTGACAATATTTGGAAGATCTCGATTCTTTGCATACAAACGTTTTTTTAAATGTCTTGAACGACTCGCTTCGTAGAGCCACTGAAGACTTTTTAGGAATTTTCTGTTCAGGTCCAAACACACTTTTATTTCACTAACTAATGTTTTAGCATTACGTATGTCCTGTACCGTATCCTTGAAAGTTGGAGTGCCTTAGACGTAATACACTAAGTGAATAACTCTGGCTTCTCCTTTACAGATTAATCCCAGAATATTGTTGGCAAGAATAGTTATCCGGGAATTGAATTGTGTGCAGGATGAACATGGCATCAAAGACTATTGTGTCCACAGTTACTGTAGCAGATACAATATCTTCTTTTTGAAGCTCTTCCCACTTATGCATCAGTTTTTATTTGTATGTTTTATTCAGTGAGCCATCCATCTGTTCAAGAGCTAGAGGAACTAGGGTAAGAGGATAGGCCAAAACATCCCTCATGTCACACTTCTGTTCAGAGGCAATGTTGAGAAGTCTTGCAAAAAGATCATGAATGCATTTTATGTTTATCGGTTTCTTGGATAGTTTTAGAAGCACACACATAAGCACAGTTCAAAACAATTTTTCTTGGTATTGAAAGTTCAACATTTCTTGGATCTCTAACATACAACGTCTAAACATTTTCAAAGGTCCCTGTGCCTTTGAAGTAGGATATTTTTACTTATATTATCGTTTACAATATGCCCATTAGATATGTTTTTAAAAGGAGTTTCTCTGGCCATTTCTTCAAAAGCATCTGAAAAGCTCTTGAATGAAGGTATTACACACTCAACATCTTTGTTGTCTTTTTCGATCCGACTTTCTTGAAGATCCTGTTTGTACTCTGGTTTCCTGTATACTCCACTGCCTTCTAACAAACTTGTTCCTATTTTTCTCCGTAATGATCTAGTTTTCATCCACCTAATACTAGCTGAATCAGAGTAGGCAAACGCTGTAATACCGGTAAGTCTTGATGCTGCTTCAGCGTTCACATTTTGTTCAAGAGCCATGCCAACAGGAACTTGATAAAAAGATGTTTCAGAGCGTTTCATAGATAGGCCACCTTGAGAAAGGGCTTGTTATGCGTCAGGGCACACTGAGTCAATATTTAGCAAGTTTAGAACGTAAACAGTCATCCAGCGAGCATAGTTAGGTCTACTGCAAGCAAAAAATATTGAAGTTATATTCTGTATAGCATCTACGTATACATATTCAGATCGTTCGATCTTATACCTTCCATTTTAGACTGAAATAATTAAGATCATCGGGCATTGCGCGCCCCTAATCACTGCTCGGAGGGATGGACTTGAGAGACATTTCCTCTTGTGAAAATGCTCTTTCTCTATTCAAACACTTATCTAGATAGCATGTGATCTTCCGTATTATTTATACTTACGACATTAAGATTTAGCATTAGTTAATAAAAGCAGGTAAATGTTACATTAGTGTAATTATTAAAAAATATTTTAGGTACATAGGTACAACTATGAGTACAATACAATAGACGAAATATACATTAGCATTTGCTATTTTATTTGTTTATTATTTATTATTTTTTTGTGATTATAGTACATTACCAGTCCATACTAATACATTAGACAGGTCAGTGTTAACTATCAGGATCCCCGACGCAGCGGGCTGGTCAAGCAGTTCTTGGCTTCAATAGTAAGACAATAACCGCCATTTACTATCTCCTTATGCATCCAAAGCCATGTTTATGGCATTTTTAAATCCCCTCTCAATCTTAGAAAACTTTTTAAATCTTGCCTATTTCTTATTTATTAACGGTTCAAGAGTTGTTGGGTTTTAAACATTCACTATGAAACAAAAAAAACAACTCGTAAAATGTACGTTTTGGGCAAAATATCAGGAAAACTATTACACTTACGAACTATATTGTTATTCATAAAACAATCGTCCTTTCATCACGAACAATTTAAAAAAAAAACCTTCGTTGAGGAGCTAGATTTGGTTAAGTAAAGTGTCATACGTTTGCGAGGTAGTCTTATTGATGACGTCATTACTCCCCCCCCCCACTTGCCAACTTTAATAAAGGTCTTTCTGAAGACTGTAGGTTATGGGTATTCTGAAGCATAGACCCAAGTTTATGCTATACTCGGGTAAATAAAACATGTTCTGTTGGTCTATACTTATTGATTTGTTCTTCACTTTCTAAAATTACAACGAACAGCACATTTTCTAAAAATTTAAAGCTAGGCAATTATATAGAAAAACTTTAAAACATATTTTTAAACACTATTTTTCTGAAAATATTCTTGAATGTAAAAATTTTTTTTTTTAAATAATTTATACTCTTTTTGCCTAAGATAAATGAATTCAAATTGATATTTTGGAATCAGGGTATTGATTGATCGATGTAATAACCAAAACCATCATCGCAATCCTCTTTACAAAATGTCAAATACTTTTGATATAAAGTTATTTGCAAATACACTACAAATACTTTAAAACTGGATTTACTCCCTTTTTAAGTATTTTGTGTTAGTAAATCAGCTGCATTAAAAAAAATTGGGTGCATAATAAAATTATATAATTCATAGAAGCGCAATGAAAGAATACATATAGGTATAAATATAGGCTAAAACTAAAAGCACGTATTCAGTTCAAATTGAATTTATATCGTCTCTTCAAAATGACATAGCCGTTTACCTGTAAATTATGCTTCGTAAACTTGCATAAAAGCAAGTGGAACAACTATTCAAATTTTATATGCCTAAAGTTTATTCAGGAAATACTTTCACTAAGCTCCACAGTTTTATTTTATTTTGTCAACAGAATTTTACTTTCCACTTATGTGATAAAAAGCTTACGTTTTGCAGCGATAAGGCATTTTTCTACAAGTGAAGAAAAATGGTTTTTATACTGTCTCAAAGATAAGTGTGACAACGATAAATTTCGTACTTTCTACCAAAAAATTTGTCTTCGCTGATAGAAGCAAGTCAATATTTTATGACCTGAGCAATTTTATCCTTGTTTTTTAAGTTTTCCCGTATTTTCGAAAACTATTGTTCTGCTTCCATGTTTTTGATTCTTTTACTACGTTATAAATGGCTCTATATATTTGTTCGTCGGAAGAAATTGTTTTTTAATGATTAATATATTTTACGTGTCTGTGACCGAGAAATATATGAGCTTTCAAATACTATAGGACTGTGTTTTAAGAGCAAAAGCATAAATTGAACAAGATCTAACCAGTAACTGTTTGAACTATATGTGTATCCTAGTTTTTTTAATATCATAATGAAGACAAATGATTTCTTCAATTCATGGTGTAACAGAACCGAACGTAAGTGATGACGGATTACAATATTCTACTGACGTTTACCGATAAAGAAAATTATCTTTGGAAGTTTCATCAATATTGTTTTAAAGTTTTAATTTGTCTCTTGTGTTAAAATTGTTTGTATAGAGAATACTTATTATACTTTTTTCTTTAGACACTGATTTGAGAAACTTACTTCTGTACATAAAGAAGCACATCATGTTTGAAAAAATGGAACACAAAAGTAATATACGGGATTCTTAATTTACGTATAGACAACTGTATATTTTGTGTTTATTTAGAAATTAGTTCACTATGTTTACCGGTTACTAAGGCGGACTTGTTATCAAAGAAAACACGTTATTTGAAAAGAAACATCAAAAGTGCTTTATTTGAAGTAATGTACATCACTTGCTTCAGATTTCTAACATCTTTCCGGTAATTTGCGCTTAACGTTCCAATAGAATTCTTGTTTTGAGGCAAAACATTCAGAGAAACAATTTTCCACTTCTTCGTACGTTTTGCAGTGCTGCTGAAAAAGTGTGTGTATCATGGATAGGAACAAGTGATAACCTGAAGGAGCAAGGTATGGTGAATACGGTGGGTGGGTTAATACTGCCGATTCTAGTACTTTAACTTGTCTAACTTTTTAGAAGTGTGTGATGGTGCATTACCATGAAGCAAAATTACTTTGACTTGTCTTCTGGCCCACTCTGGTCGCTTTGCGAAAGATTAAATAAATTATTTGTCCTCGTTACCAATCAGTATTTACGGATTCACCTGGTTGTTGGCCTTCAAATGTTTTCGGTTGACCTGGACGTTCTTCGTCTTTCACATCGAAATCGCTACTTTTAAAGCGTTTAAACCAGCGTTTACACACAACTTTATATGAAGCATGTTCACCATAAGCTTTCCGAAAATACGATAACTTTCAGCAGCACTTCTCATTTAAATTTTTATCAAAATAAACTAATGAATTGCAACTTTTTCCGCAAATTCTCTTTTATTTGCACGAAATCACACACACACACACACACACACACATATATATATATATATATATATATATATATATATATATATATATATCATTCAAATACGCAATTTAATGATCTTTCATTAAATTGCGTATTTGAATGATATAAGTATTTACGCACTCCTCTGACAGTGTGTTTTATTATATTTTTAATATGTTATTACCATAAAACTCACTGCTCACAAATAAATCCTTCAAGAAAAGTAATAAAGTAAGATGAAGCTGATTTATTATTATCAACAATTACGCCACCGATGACTATTTCTATTTCGTCATTTCCTCTGAGTCATTGGTGTTGGCGGTTTGTTGAACTTAGTGAGTTGGGGCATTTGATGCGATCTTCTGGCTTTGTGTTGCCAGTCTCCCGACTGCTGCTGCAGATTTGATTTAAATTTTATTATTTCAATCTTTTTTTTTTTTTGTATATTTGTTTTTAATGGTGTTTTGGGGAGTATATGAGCAATTTCTTAGCATTTTGCGGCTCATATTCGTAGAAAACAAAACACCATTTGTGTTGTATGGATCAGGCTCCTCTGACGCCCTGATCCACCAACACTTTCGTTTTCAATAAATTCCTTTTGGTTTTTATTTTGTGAATTTCCTCTTGTTTAAGAAAAAAAAAAAAATATATATATATATATATATATGTATATATATATGTATATATGTATATATATATATATATGTATATATATATGTATATATATATATATATATATATATATATATATATATATATATATATATATATACATATATACAAATATTTAAAGCACCTGGAAGAGCCATTATTTCATGAGACACTGACCCTGTACCGAGAGCAGCACAGTTTCGAATGACAAGTACGGAGTTTTGAACTTTTAATCTTTAAGAAAAATATTCAGTAGTCTGAATTTTACCAATTGCTTTTTTTAATCAAAACTCACCACTGCAGAACTAATTTACGTTTGCAATTTCGAAATTTCATAAATACTCGAGAGGAGTTCCAAAAAAAGTACTTTGACATTTCTATGAAAATTGTTTGGGAAGAGTTTGAACAGACCCCTTACATTTTCATCACTTCTCTTTTTCGGAGAAGGAGAAAACATCAATTCATGTACTTTTATAATTTTTTTCTTGAAGAGCTTTGGAATTGTTGTTGTGTGGTAGGAATGAAGCTTAATTACATTCCAACGCGTAATGGTTTCTGCTTGGGTAAAACGAAATTTACTCTATCTGCTTAATGGGATGTAACGCGAAAGCAATGACCACACTTTTTCACGAACCCTGGTGGAGTTTTTATTCACCTAAGCACTACATTTATTTCTAAACATCTACTATTGTTTTTATTATGTCCGCTATTCCATTTAGTCAACGGGCAAAGTTTGAAGATAAGTTACGGAAAGAAAAAAAACCTACCACAAGTTTCCTTTTAATTTACTCTCTGCTGGACGCCATCTAAATGGTAGAAAGTTGAAGAAAAGTAAACATACCTTAATTAAAGAAACAACGAAAATCACAGCTTTTGTTGGTCTCATAGAGCAAAGGAAACTTAGGAAGATATTTCTTCTTCTGTACCATTATGTTTTATAAAAACAACTAGTGTATAGGGAGTAAACTAGAGTTATTTGCATAATTAAAAACCTTTTTGAGAGAGGTTCTGAAGATGTCTAGTAGAGATAAAAATCAAAATTTAAACGGAAGAATTATTTTGATAATTATTTTTCAAATATTTCGTAGTTTTGCTTTTGTGTTCAAGTTTGATATTCTGTTATTATACTACTGTGATCAAAATGTACCCAGAATACTGTCTTAAAACAAAATATATCAATTTATAGGTAAAAATTTATTATGTCACCTTCAAAGTAAACTCCTTCGACTTCAATGCACTTCTGCCACCATTTATTCCAGTCCTCAAAATATGCCTTTAAGTCATTTTTGTGAAACATGAGAGTTTCTTCCTTGGAAATAAGAAAACGCCACACGATGCCATATCCGGTGAATATGGAGCTTGTTGAGCCGTATTTTTTTTAATGCTTCGGCAAAAAATCACGAATAATAATGGTATTGCGAGAAGGCGCATTATATCGTGATGCTATCTGTGCCACAATTTAGGTCGTTTCGACGAATGACATAGAAACTTGTTCACTAATGTCTCTTAATGTTGAACGACGATCACTAAGCACCAATTCTCTGACCTGATTGACATGTTGATAATTAGTCGAAGTGGATGGTCTACCATATCGTGAATCATCTATGACGGATTCTCTACCATTGCGAAAACAAAATTTAATGCATGATCTTAGCTCAATTACACTAGACATTTTGGAAAATAAACGAAGTAAAAATTCTTCTCTTATTAAAAACATACTTATTTCAGACGATAAAATTAAATAAATCCCTGATTGTTGCCACATATTTATATAATTCGTAAAAATATTTGATAAAAGTTTTCAAACGATATCTACTATATATGTAATTTAAAGGAAGCATTCCTTACACTTTTTGATCATAGTCGTATATCTTCTGGTAACAGAAATTGTGATCTATTTTTATCCGCACTCTTGTGTATAGTCTATCTTATTTTGTTGTATACCTGTTATTTCCTGAATAGAAATATTTTATTAATTACTTTTAGTTTAAATATATTTCACAGATTATATCAATAGAGATCAACAATCTTCTGTCTAAATGAAGTTTCAATTCACAAGATAAAAATAATTACAAGTATTGTTGATTAAAAGTGTTATTTCTTTAAATAAACAATTATTCCTTTTCGTCATATGCAGCAAACGACATCCCTATAAGGGATTATATTTCAAGCTGCATGCAGGTTAGAGTAAAGAACATTCTAAAGGGAACTTTGTGCCAATATTAAAAATATATTAATATTAAAAAGTCATAATTGAGACCGTTTGAATATTTAAACGATTCATCATGTATTGACTATTTAACACAATGAATTGCTATCTATTTGTGAATTTGGTATATATTTTACAAGAATTAGTTAAATATTTCATTGATTTATGCTGATATTTGCAACTTTGTAAATAGATTAATTCTACTATAAACTGAACTCAATTTTTCAACTAGAATGTTGTAATGTATTCACCGAATTCAATCGTTTAAGCAGAACATATATGCATCTTTAACACGAATAGAAATTGTACGAAACTACAGTCTTTAATTTAATTCACATAACGTTTAACTGAATTTAAAATGAAAGGCATACTAGTAACTTAACTTATTATGCACATTTTTTTTTCACATTTCCTTTTGTTAAAACGTACGCCGAAAGAACAAAATACTAACGAGAAATGAAAATGAACTAACAAAAACAAGAGTTCCAAAACTGTCAGTAACGATGGATCTTTGCAATAAATAACATAAATCTAGTTTCAACATTCGTAATTATTCATATCATCAATAATTAAAGAGCTCTTTCATTTCTTATTTCTAATCCAATTACTTTTACATTATTAAATTATAAATACAGAACGAGAAAATTTAAATTTAGTCAAACAAAATAAAGACAGGACCGGATGAATATTGTTTCAAATGCTTAGAATTTTATTCATTCAAGCTCTTATTTCAAAAATTTTCTTTTCATAATTAAATCAAACTTTGTATTTCATTTGATTTTTAAAAGAATTCTTTGAATCCCTTAGTGCTTTCTCCAACTATGAAGCGTTTAATTAATTACAATGATTCTGCCTAATATATTCACGTATTGAAATGTAATAATCGTATAATTATAAGCAGATAATTTGAATTCCCTATTGTTTCAAGAAAACAATCTTAATGAGATATAGACAAAAATTTTCTATTCACATAGATTTGAAGGGATATAATTGTAAATCATCAGCTCTCGCTGACTCCTTCTTACTCATTTTCTCATGTATTGTATCCTTCAAAATTGTAGATAGATTTCAGAATCAAGAACACAAAGAGAATGGTCATGTTTTTGCTTATTTCTCTCTTAGCTAGGAATGTTTAAGAATATTTTACTGTAAAATTCTTTAAAGTTCTGATAATTTTATAATTTTTATATCCTTGAATAAATAATTATCATGATCAACAAGGTACAATAATTGTAAGTATTGATAATACTGTATGGTTAAATACTACGTATAAGGATATTTTGAATACATCTATATGTAGTGTAATGAAAATGAATATATTTTCTTTCATATCTAAACTCATCATCTGACAGTGGCTCAAAATTACGGGGTGTCCTTGAATCTTTCCCTTCGGGTTTGATCCCAGATATTTGCCAAAAGACCGTTGTGGTACTCAAAAGCTTATATATCTACCTACCTTTCATATCTAAGACATAAAAATTATCGTTTATGCCATTACAATGCTTTGCACAGAATTAATTCATACAAGTATTATTGAAATTGTAATTCTCTAATGTTGATATTTATAGTATAATACGATCATTTGTGCTTATGGTATTTTCGCACTGGCATACAGCCCTCAATTCTAGCACTCACTTCTTCAATGTTAATTTTATATAGAGTAGGATTTATTATTCACTATTAAATAGTATATGATAACCTAACAAGAAATTTCCATTTAAGAGTAATTATATATTAATACCTAGAATAACATTTTCATGTGGCAAATTGTATGTTGAAAAATGCTTACTATAACTATATTTCAAAAGAATGTTTTTTATGTAAATTTTTAACAATACATACGCCACTCGATTTCTTAGTTATTTGTTTTACATGAAATTAGATATGTGCAAGGTAGTAACACAAAGTCTTGAGACATTAATACGTATGTAAAAGTTAAAAGTAATTAGTTCAACAAGCCTCTCAGTCTAGGTGTATCTAAACTATACATGGTTACACAATTTTATTTGAGTTTATAATTGAATTTTAGCCAAACAATGAGATAGTTATAATTACATTATTCAATAATGACTTTTAAAATATTGTAAGTTGTAAAATGCTACTTAAAAACGTAAATTAAATATATTAAGAGGTAGATTATTAAATTAACGTCGCATTGGGGTAACACTACAAGCTATTTGCGATGGTCCTAGAATAGACCTGAAGGGAAAAATTCGAGGAAAACAAGTAAACACGTTGAAACATGGTCAGATGATGAAAATGTTTTAAAAGATACCACAGTAAAGACAACTACTTTAATGATTCCAATTATGTACTTTTATGGACATTAACCAGTTTTCAATTCTTCATTAACTTATATATGACTCACTTTGTCTTATGTTTATCAAACATGGTAGATGATTTAGCTCTACAACAAAACATTGAAATGAACAGCTCTGGAAAAGAAATATATGTTGTTAGAAAGATTTCAGAAACTGTCTACGAAAACTTCTGTTTTAGTTTAGGGGCTTTTCTGTATTTGATGTGAAACTCTTTACGAGTTGTATCACTTCAGAACATTGTTTTGCTAGGAAAAAAAAACACTTTTACTCCGAGTAAAATGTTATTGTTTGAGAACTTGACAAATTGCGCTTGATTTAAGGCGTCATGAAGTTTCGGGTAACGTTTCTCTTCTGGTGACAGTGGTTTCCCTTCTTACCGTCATCTCGAAACCATTTTTTACTCTTTTTTATATTTCTTTCTGGAACTCCTGCATCTGGCGTTAGTTAGCTAAACCTAACTGAAGTGGTTTTTCTCTTCGAAGTATTCTTGTCACATTTCTAGTTGTTGGAGACGACGCGTTTTATTTCCAAAAAGAACATGAGGTTTTAATCTTCGCAAGAAAGCGTAACTTAACTAATTTAATGAAACTCACAAAATTTTTAAAATCAGCTTTATTTTAAAACTTTCCTGGACGTACCTCAAAACATATATTCTATTCATTAATTAATTAGATTATGGTATATGTGCCTATAACCACGTCTTTTGCGGTATCTTGAAACGATTTTTTTTATATTTTTATGTATTTTTTTGGGAAATTCTGCCCCTGAGGTTAATTAGTTAAGCCTAACCGAAGCGTCTTCTTGCAGCATTCTTGTCACAGTTTTAATTGTTGGGGCCATCATGACTCTTATTTTGAAAAAAAAAGTAGAGAATATTTAAATATTCGGAAGAAAACTAAGTTTGCTAACGCCATTTGACGTTTAGTAAAATCCTCAATTCCCTTAAAAAGGATTAAAACATTTCCAATACTTTAATCAAATTATTTCAAAACCCCTTTAATATAATAATTTCAAATTTTAACCACATCATATTCGAGCCTATTTGCACCTATTCCGTCCTGAAAATTAAAAAAGGGAAGTTACATGCATTTTCATTCCATGATAATGCACACAGCGGATTTTAAGTGAAACACTTTAAAGGAAAGCATATTTCTAAGAAAACGAAAGGGGAAAAATTTAATTCCATAAGCTTGACTGAAGTAAATGTGAAGGAAATCTAACATCCACACAAAGAAAAAATAACTTAGTGGATTTCTCCAGTCTAAAAACCATATTTTGATTGAGAAGAGTTAAAAACCCTTATTCTAGCTTCTCCCGCTGTTCTATTAAAGTGAATTTCTTGGAAACTAGAGTGATGTAAAAACTGTATTGACTTATTTGTGAATTAAATGTAACATAATGTTGTAGCTCACGATTACACATGAAGTTTAAATGAGACACGTAAGGAAAAACCAAAATTCTTATTATACATTAAACGTAACCAATTTTTTGAGTGACAAATAATCACATATTTTAAATCAATAATCAAAGAAAAAAATAGTTTTATTTGCAATTATATTTATATTACGATTTTAATGTTTTTTTAAGCCGAAATACACATTTTTTATGAACCCTACTTCTCAGTCAATTTTCCATATTTTTGTATGAAATAAATTTGTACAATATTTTTATAGTATATGCAAAAGACCTAGGGAGAGATTTTCTAAAATGTATTTACTAGTTTTCATTAAAAAAATATTCTACTCATTATACGATAAAATTCTATAAAACTTTCCAATGTTTTATGTTTATTAATTAAAAATTTTTTTTTTGAACTATTTATACAAAAAAGCTCTTCCTATGTCTGTTAAACAGTTATTCAAGACCTAAAAAATTTAAACAGTTTAACTCTTAGAGCATGTATCAAACGCCTTAGTACTTTAAACTTTGGCAAAGTTGTAAAAAACGGATTTTGAGATAATCGCATTTTAAGAACAAAATACAACAGAAGTTAACGAAAACAACTTACTTTTTGCAAGTACTATTTTTTTAGTAATTTCTATTGCATTAAGACTCTTATCAAAACAAGAGTTTTTACCGTGAACTCGTATATATATATATATATATATATATATATATATATATATATATATATATATATATATATATATATATTTTTTAAAGCCTGTTTTATCTCTGATGACAACTGAGTGATTTGTGATAATTCACTGAAAAATTATACATTTCTTGTTTAATGAACTGAAAAAAAATATTTTATCGGATCAGTACTATTTTAAAATAAACCACTACTGTATAAACCACACCTGCTTTTTTCTACAGATATTTTTTTTCTGTAAACGAGCCTTTTTTGTTGTGATACGCATGCGACAAAATTTAGCGCTATTTTTTCAATGTGTTTCCTTTAATGGCGTCACCACATGTTTTATGTGAGGACTTGGATTTTGTCATTTACCTCTCGTCGATTGATAGAAAAACCAGGAGTCTACACTTTAAGGGTAATTAAATTGTTAGGAATGATCTTTGTTAGATACATTATGATATAAGGTTGCATAAATGGAGGTTTTCATGGAAACCGAAGCCAATGGTTGGCAGTCGATTATGTAGTTAAAAGGTCAAATAAAATTTAAAAAGCAGCTGGTAGCAATTTCTTTCGACTCTGAAATTTTGTCCATTTATTCTTGAATAGCTGATGCATCGTTTTATCCAATAAACCGAAAAACACTTTTAGAATTTTTTTTTTCAAAATTTGGGATTAGAGTCTCTCTTGAGAAATTCGTTTACTTTTTTGCTGACTCTCATTACAAATCAGTTGAACTTTTCAGTGTTTTCAATAATTTTTGCAATCGAAAATGATGATATTCATCTGTGAACGTGTTTTATCATGAATCTTTCACTACTTTGTGCAAACCACAGTCGATAAGAACACAACAGTTAACCCTCATATAGAAACACACACAATTATCTTATGTTTGTCTGTGACGTCTTCATCTTAAGTTCATGTAACATAATTTACCACAAACCCCCAAAAGTATATCACAGCCTAAAAAACAAGTCCTCGTCACAAATCAGGTAAACATTTCCAAAGGTAGTCAGAAATTTATCAATCTCAAAAGATAGTTTACCTATCAAATTGTTTCATCACATTTAACGGCTATCATTTTGTTCTATCTAGGTACACTAAGAGAGAGCACAGCAGTTCTCGGACAAAGAAAAACACACATACCCCCAATTCTATTACATTCGTCAGTGACATCTTCATCTAAAGTCCATATAGGATACTTAACCACAATCCCAAAAAGGATAACGCTGCCTCACAAAAGCAGTATCTCTGACAGAAGTAAATTCATGATTTCAGAATCCGGACATCATAAATAAAAATAATCGCCCCTCTTCGAATAAGTAGGGGACAGGAACGTTTAAAAAAGATTTAAGAGAGTAAAACCATTCCCACCCCTATGTTTAACCGGCTTCCCGTTTATGAATAATGCATGCGGCATAGAGCAAGTCTCTGCAATGAAAAGCAGACAGTGTACCAAAAAAAAAAAATACAAGTAAACTTTCCCCTCCTCTTTTCGTACTAGTGTTGGAAACGGCTTGCAAGTTTCTCTTTTTTAATACAAAATAATAAAAAAGAAACTTTGGGTGCATCTTTTTAAGACTCTTTATTCATTCTTTCCGTGGGAGAGGGTATGGATGTGAGTGTATGATCCATAACATCGTAAAAAAGGGAGATATTGTAAAGCTACAGCTATGTCTGGCGTACCCAGTAAGAAAAGGTTTTTCCTTTTTGATGCTATCGGTATGAAATCGACAATACATTTCGAACATGGATTGATCTGAAAATTTGTATGCATGAGAAGAGCCTTGCAATAAGATTTCATGAATGCTGATGTATGTTTCGAGTGAATATTTTATCCGGTATCTAAGTTGTACGCTGTATCTGGTATGGGTTAGTTCTGCTTTCCACTCTTCAGAAATGGCCGATAATGTTCAAATTAATGTGATTTAAGTAGTCACAGTTGAAATAATTTATTAGACCCTGGAAAAGGACATTTTAGAAAATATTTTGTTACTTCAACCTGAAGTAATGCGCAGTTGATAGAGGCTGCATATCATTCATGCTAAAAAGCATTGCCTTCATGTATCATATCAAAAATAAACTGCAGTAAAAAATGTTCAAGTCATGAACATTTGTTATTTTTGAAAGGATTACAATTTTGAGTACGTTAGTAGGGTTAAAATATTTATAGTTTTTAGCACACTGTTCAAAAAATCTCAGGTATCATAACAGGGCTTCAAAACAGAGTAATAATAATTGGAAATACTTAACATTTCAACAAGTTTTGTATCTATATTTATCATTATCGTTTTTTCGGCCATAATAATAATGAATAAATTTTCAAGATTAGAATAAATTCAAAACCTATGTACTTTTAGAGCGTTGTACAACAGAGAAATACTCGTTAAAATTTAAAAATTTAATTTTGTATGATTACAGTATTTTCTCTAACGTAACATATATTTAATGAAATATTTTAAGCTTATATATTGTAGGTATGAAAATCATCAAAATGTCCAGGATGAGCGTATATTTTCAGACGTGTCAGAATAAACTGCAATGTAAAATATTTCTGTTTCACAATCCAAAATTTTTATGGTCAATAGTCCGTTGTGTTGCTCTAGTACGACGTTAACTAAAATAAAAAAAATATGAATGTTTAATGCAATAAAAGTTGAAATATATTCTGGGTAACATGCAATAAAAATGTATACATCTTTTTTTTAAGAAATGCATCGTTTACTCACGGTTCATGTCTAACTGAACAGTTGACGTTCTTGGTTTTGCTAAATGTGTGTTTGAGGCTTTGCACGTATACTCCGTCATTAGGTCGGAACGCTGTATTTCTCTAAGAACCAACTCATTCCTCACAAATCTCTGTTTGATCACTACGAAGCTGTCATCAAATAGCACAGAGCTTTTCCACCAGGTGACATTAGGTGATGGGTCCCCTTTAGAGAAATAACAATGAAATGAGGGTACAGTCAGAATAAAGTACTGATACACATAAATAAACAATATATACAATAGTCCATAGGTCATTTCACCATTTAAAAATGTACTAACATTTCAAACTTTAAAAAAGTTTTAAAAACGGGTTTTTGAAAAATGGAAACTGGTAATTTGTTATGGATAGATTCACGACCAAGCAATGAGTCAAAATAATCGAATTTCCTGCAGAACATTAAAGTTCCATTATAACAAAGACTGTATGTTCACCCAGATAACATATAGTCGTTATTATGGTATCAGAAACCCTCAAACCCGTGGTCAGACATTTCTAACCATACTTAATGATTGACCTCCCACGAATCGTAAAGGATTATAGCATCCTAATTTTTTGAGGAAGCTTACGAAAATTCAGCTATGCCCTTTTCACTCTAGAGCAACAGGTACCTGCAAGGTAAAGAACAGAGTCGTAGATTGAAAATTACTATATATTATTCAGAATACGTCTTTAGAAAGCACACTCAAATTAAAATTCATATGCAGATAAAATTCCATATTATTTATGAACGCACGATTTATTCGTAGGAAATGAAAGAAATGATTATTAAATCTCTAACTTTTATCAATAATAATTAACGATAGTTAAAGGATAAATGAATTCGTATAAAGCTATTTGAAACAAAATAATAACTGTATTAAAAGTTAAGTCATTTATATATTTAGTCCATTACAACACCTCACAACAGCATTAAAAATTCATCGCATTAAACAAAATAACACTTAAAAATGTTAAACGATTAAAATTTATTAATAAACTTATATCGTTTTAGATGTGGCAAAGTATGTTCCAACTACAATTTTATAGAAAACTTCAAATGGATTAAAATCCTTTTTTTTTGCTATATTGAAAACGTTTATCTATATTAATTTTCGAGTATTTCTTTTTATAGCACAACTGGCATTCTTTCGACACCCCTCAAACCCTTCACTGAGTTTCGTAAGCTCTTTCCTCTCAATGGATATTGGTATACATTGTAAATACTGACCGTATAGGAGATAAATAGCAAAGATTACAAAGGGTTGTTAACTAGGTTCCATTTCTCATATGTAAATACAATATAAATGTTATGAGGTTAATAATAATAATATATATATATATATATATATATATATATATATGTGACGACTTTCTACAAGTCTCACTACGAAGTTCTCATAAATACGAGCAGGACAGAGAGCAATGAAAAATACGTCTTTATTAGACCACAGTCATGGTTCGAGTGCTATAAGAGATGTCGCAGCAAGTTACAAGCTGCGTATCAACAAATTAATTATTCATTGATCAGCAATACTCAAGACAGATTTCATTGCCTTATATGGTATCATTTGATGGGACATCGTACAGTAAATAGACGGGAACAGATGGATCACGCCGTGGGAAGATGAATTTAGCTTAGCTTGCAAGAATTAATTATTTCTGATGTAATGGGCTGCGAAACTGTAAAAGACACGTGAAAATATACTCGGAGGCGCCGGCCAATGTCAAAGCAATTTTCTCACGAATCATTTTTAATGTTACATATATATACAGCGAATATCCTCTTCTTCAAGAACATCATCAACAATGTGAGCTCTGTGTGATCGCGAATTATGGTCCATAAAAAGGAAGTCCGGGCTTGCAGCACTCCGGAACAACTTCACATAGTGTCCATCCTACCTATAGCGCTGGGCGGTAACGCTACCCTTAGCAAATATTTGCAGTGGTGAACGACTGCCCAACATGGTGCCGCCCCAGACAAGGATCCAAGTCCATTTCCCTGGAAGGGTTAGAGGAATGACAGCGAGCTCCACGTTCTCTCCAGATGAAGACTCGCCGAGAATCACTCTGTGTGCTGATTCTCGACTCATCAGTGAAAAGAACACGAACCTATTCTTGGTGTGTCCATGTATGGTGTGTTCGTCTCCACGATAGTCGGACTCTCCTGTGTAATGCGCTCAAAGAGAGACACACAACACTGGACGCCGGACGTAAAGGGCCCTCTCTGCTATACGCGTGTATACTGTTTGCCTGGAAATTCTTTTTCCAGACGCAGCAGCAAGGTCACGAGATAGCTCTGTAGCCATTGTATGCCTATGCCGTCGTGCACTTAATGCCAATTAGCGATCCTGTGCTGGTGTCGTCGCACCTGGATGGCCTTTGTCGGGTTTCCTGGTGATAGTACCACTTGTTTGGAATTGATTCCACGACCTGGATACCACTTTTGGTGCCACTTGCTACCATCGAGTCACCTCTGCTTGAGACTGCCGAGCTTCAAGACTGCCAATGGCTGTCTTATTGAATCATCTTAACGATGATGAGAACTCATTCTCACTGAAAGCAGTCAAACTTGTGGGTTTTAACGAAATATTCACAATACTGCAAGAGAAAATCCCAAATGCTTATACGGTAGAATTCCACGTTGTTCTACAAAACTAACGCCAAACACCATTTATTCCAAACTGGAGGCTAACAGTGTGCTACCCCGTTTTTAAAAATATATAAAATACAAATTTTACTAAATTTTCTGGTAGCAAATTTTAATTATTAGAAAAACATGTTTGTGACCTTAATTTTAGACACCAGTGTATATATATATAAGAACAATTTCAAACTAAGCAGGAAGTACTTTTTGAGTAGACGTTATTTACTTTTTATAATAAAATGTTAAAAACCTTATAAAAAGATGTTTTTAGTTCAAAAAATTAAAAATATTCTCCTCCAAAAGTGTACGAATGTTGCAAAATAAAAATTACTGAAAAACAAATAGGTAAGACTTTTGGGACATACAAAGTTATCTTTAAAATGTAAATTTAAAATGTAAGAACCTAATTACTTAGAGCACTGCTTCTCAAAATTTTCAGTCGAAGGACCTCTTAAAAAAATTGTGGATCCTTTGAGATTAAAATAATTAAGTAGAGTACATAAAAGACCTGTGTTAGACCACAGTGATTCTTAGTTTTCATCTTAATATTTGGTAGGTATGTATTTAGATCTATGTGAAATAAATTATTAAACATTAAAACGTAGCATTTAGAATTACAGATGAAAATATAAAGTACCGGAACAAAGGAATTCTTAAATAAAATATATAAAGTTAATTCTATGCAAACTCTTATTTTTAGTTAAAATTCGTTAAAATCAATATGCTCTTGACTTGCGAAATTTTAATATGAACATCAAATATGTACGTACTTTAATTTAAATGTGAAATGTGAAGCCTGCTTTTTAACAGTAAACTTAGAAATGTGTGGCTTAATGTCTGAAAATTGTAGTATATTACGTCCTTTTCAACTTCAAGTCTATTTCATAACAATAAACACTGAATCCAATCTTTTAATAAAGAATAAACTGAGAAAATAAAAGTAATTTTTCTTTAAAAAATAGTGGAATAGTTTATTTTTTATCGGAAGTTCTATATTTTTAATAGTGAAATATTGCATGTTTCCTGCCAACCTAAAGGCGGCTCGTTAAAATCACAATAGAAAACACTGACTTAGACAAATCCCAAGATTTCTACTGGATTTAAGAATTATCAAGTCTTTTTCATGATTATAAAGTATTTACGGATGATAAACACTTTTTCTGTGTAAGGTATTTCCTAAACATTTATAGGTATAAGAACAAATTCTTATTCTGAGTCACACTTGACAGCAAAAACTACATATTTTCAAAATTATAGCTTCTTTTTTTATCAATAAGGAGGTTGTAACAAACAAGCGGAAGCCATGCAATATAGCAACATACTGTATTCAAATAACCCGTGACTTAACGGTTTCCTGAAATTAATATGGGGTTTTGCTAGCCATAAATGTCTTTGTAAAATGTATTTCTACACTTTTCCTTTAAATAATTATCCCCTCATTTCAAAGAAACATTTTTTTTTCGCTTTTTGTACATAAAAAGAGCCTTTGCTAAAAATAAAAGTAATTCGAGATAGGTATGCATTTCGTTAAGATAATAACTTATGATATTAACGCTGTATGTGAAATAAAATGACATTTAAATCCATACAGATATTGAATTTCAGTTATATTAATATAAATATGTTTAATATAATATAAATATGATTATTATGATTGACTCCATCTATGAAGCATCAGACATTAAGCCGCATCATTCATTCTGTTCGTTTTTATTCAATGGTTACAAACCTACACTAACGAGCCAAAACATTAGGACTATCTCCACATTTTTCAATGAACTAGTCTGTATGACGTGGAGGTCCCGTGATTAAATGAGTATGGTATTTAATTGCTGCTTGAGAAGATAAGTAAACATTCTTGCACTTACTTTTGCGAGTGATGCGAAAGGCTGCTGATCTAACCGAATTTAATAGAGGGAAGATCGTAATGGCCCCAAGAATCGGAACGAGTATCACTAAAACTGCACGACTGGTAGGTTGTTCACGATCTGCCGGTATTAGTATTCATGTGCAAAGTGGATAAATGACGGTGACACCAGCAGTAGTCGCCAAGATGTTGGTCATCCAAGCGTCATATAAAAAGAGGATGTCGGAGACTGTCCCGCTTGGGAAAGTAAAATCGGCACGAGATAGTGGCTCAGCTGATATCCTATACACAATGTAGGTACAAGCGCAAGTGTTTCGGAACATACAGTTCAGCAAACACTGTTGTATATGGGACTGCGCAGCAGACGTCCCACTTGTGTGCCTCTGCGTCATCGTCAACTACGCCTACAGTGGGCCCCGGAACATCGAGACTGGACCATGGATGAGTGGAAGAGAGTTGTCGGTCAGGAATCCCGATTTTTCATTTATCACGTCGATGGTCGTGTCTGGGTAAGCCGTCTGCCAGGCGAAAATTTGCTTCCCTCTTGTACAGCAGATCATACACCCTTACATGGCGTCAGTCTTCCCAACTGGAAATGGAATCTTCCAGCAGGACAACGCCCCATGCCACAAGTCTCGGATTGTGTTGGAGTGGTTCGAGGAGCATACTGATGAAATTCCACTTAATGTCCAAGACACCTATCTCGCCAGATTTTAATCCGATAGAGCACATTTGTTGGGTCATGGAGAAGCAGCTCGAAAAAGCTCAAACACCACAATGTCCGAATATCTCGAATTTACTTGACCGCTGCTTAGACATTTGGTATAATCTGTCTCCAGTCTTGTACCAAGAACTTGTGGCATCTATGCCCAGGCGAATTGCAGCTGTTTTGCAGGCCAAAGTAGGCGCAACGCGTTATTGAATATGTGGTCATAATGTTTGGGCTCTTTAGTGTATATACCTATACACAAAGAGTAATTATCATTATAAATTATTTGTCAACGAAGTCCTAGCTATGATAAATACTTGGACAGAGAATTTACAAAGCAGATTCAATATTTCAACAACTTTAATGAAAAAGTCTGGAATCTTATCCAAATTTAAAGATTTAACGGAAACTTTTTAAATATTAAAGTTACCAAACAGATTCGTCGTAAATGCAACATGATATTCAAGAGCAAACTATTTTAATAAATAATTTATTTCAGGAATTACTATACATATTTAGAAAACAAACTAAAATTGCATGTCTATTAATCCTTTCGAAACAAATAAACCTTACTTCATCCTCCAAACGGTTTCGAAGAAATACATTATGTGGACAAAAGTATTTGGACATTGTAGAAATTCAAATTAGGATCCATCTTAGTGCGGGGTTGTTTTCCTGGTTAGAACTCGGCCCATCGCCTTATGTACCTGGTATCATGAACCCTGACGAGTACATCGACGTTCTGGATAGTTCGACCTTTTCTTACACTATGGCGATACTACGGCCATGACAGTTGTTTCTTCCAACAGTATCGAGCTCCATGTTATATTGCAAAACGTGTTCTGGATTGATTTCCTGAAAATGAGGTAAATTTGTTTGACTGGCCTGTTCAGAGCCCTGATCTCAATCCGATCGAGCATTTGTGGGACAAACGTGAGCGCAACAATCTATTTTCATAGCCTTACAAGAGGCATGCAAACTGTTCCTGCCCTGATTTACAGAGAACTTGTGAAAAGTATGCCTCGACGTGTTGCAATTGTAATACAAGCAAAAATAGAAGGCCTATACGTTACTAAATAGAATAACAAAGCATATTTTCTGGAAAACATGCAGTTTCCAAATACTTTAGTACGAAGTTTCCAGAAAAGAAATATAATACCGTACTCGACTGTTTACAATTACCCCGCGTGTTTATAATTACCCCTGAAAGTAGGGGTAATTATGGACAACGATTTTCCTCGTGATATTGAATATTGAACAAGTGACAGCATGAGCAGAATTCATGGCAGTAGAAGGAACTCCAATTGTATTTCTACCCTTCTAATACCATGTTTACAATAACCCAGTTTTGATCTTTACAATTACCAAATACTCCCACTAGTTACCCCAGCAAAATATAGTGACACTTGAAAGTTGCATTCATCATGAGGTGAACTTCCAGGAGCACATAAGAATAAATGATTCAAACATAAACTAAACGAAGAATGTATTTAGTGTGTAAAGAACAGAAAATTACAAATTTACAAATTAAAAAAAAACTACAAATTGAAAAATACAATCTTAGATACAAAAAACAAACACACATTACATTCTTACACATTAACAGTGCCCTCAAATTGGAAATTTTCTTTATGGTCTTCTTTGCTACAGGTTGGAGTAGGTAAAATTGCTTTGACATGGTCTTAGGTAACACAGAATTAGTCTTTTTCAACCACAGCGAATTTAGTCGATGCATTTGAGTCCGGTGATCACAAACTCCTCTTCTGAAACAACATCCACCCTTCATACATAAGAAAAGTGGGGTTTCTTTCTCTCTCCCCTCAACATCTACAAGTAGAAACGTAGTCGTTTCAATGTCTTCCATGAATGTCTCCAAAATATTTAACTTCCCCTGCAAGCTAGTCTTCTGTATTTTACTTGAATGTTGGGAGAACTTCAAACTCTTCACCGTCACTGTTAGTCAATTCTTTCAATAGTTCCTTATCCTCGCAGTCCTTGAGTTCTGATTTCCTTTCCATTTGCTTCTTTCTTGGTTTCTTGCTTACTTCTGGCTCTTTCACTAGCTTCTCACCAGGTTTCCTTTTGTTCTTTTTCTCTTCATCCTCCTCCAAGCGTAACAGTACTTGATCAGTTGTAATAACTTTACCATATGTGTGAAGTTTTAGTAAATCAGTCTTCCTGCTCCCCAAGAACACGAAATATGCAATAAAACGCTATTCAAACGTACAAAATACGATTAAATACAAAACTACCCGGGACAACATATTGGTTTTCCATCCAAATTGAACGAAACTATTGACAAAGTTATGTTTACAATTACCCCGTCCCTTGAAAAATATGGAGCAATTGTAAACATTCAGCTGTAGGTGTATTAAAGTTCCCAGAAGCAAAAGTCAATGATTTTCTGTTCGATAGAAACATAACTGGAAAGAATATAAAGAACATAAAGAATTGGAACAACATACCTTTAAATATATTTTGGAAGGCAGCAGAAAATGCAGCACACAAAAACTTTAAAACCCAAACTTTTCAACCATACATTTTTCAACTAAACATATTGCTATCAGCTGTGGTTCAAAGAAGTACATATTACATCTTCAGGGTTGTCAACTTTCATATTTCAAAACCTTTTTAGTTTCTCGGAATCCCACGTGGGAGCTTGTATAGCTTGTTTACAATAACCCCGCCTGACCCAACATTATTTGCTGTCTATTTATTCAATCTAAATAATTTATATTAAAACTCAATAAGTTGCAGATTTCATTTTTTACGAGATTTCACACGCCATCGAGTGGAAGTTCATAATTATAAATTTAAGAGAGCTTTGGATTGTGTAACCGCAGTTGTGAGAAAGTGAAAGCAAAGCTATAAAAATGTTATTAGTTAAATTTAAAAAAAGGAAATTTGATACTTGTCTTCTAAAATTGCATACATTAACGGTAACTATCTCTTACATTGTGTTTAGTGTTAGCATTTTAAGCTTAGAAAAAAATCATGTATTGGAATAAAAACTGTATCGTTTTGAACTTTAATTTTTGCATTGATTTTTTAACATCAAATATATGTTTCGTGGAATATTTTATCTTGTTAAAGATGACAGTGGCGGTAAACTTGCCTGCATCTTCTACAGATCCTCGAAGTAGCTATAGCGTCACAAAGAATGGAAATGTGTAGAAATGAAGATCTCTAGTGTGGTTCATGTCACGATGGTTATTGCATAATAATTACATCATAAAGTGATAAACCTACACACACAAAGAAATTTTACTGACACAGAAGATACATCCAGGGCACCAAATGTCTTAGAGAAGAAAGTTAATTGTACCACTAAATGTTCGTTTGAGTCAAAATTATTCAAGGTCTTGGTGCTACAATATAGACGGGTTAAACTTACAGTCGTGTAAGTCACTTTTTCGAATAAAAAAGAATAGAACTTCCACTGCCATCAGTTGGCAGTTGAACGGTTTACTTCACGTATTCTGCTAACAGAGTGACATCTAGATCTGGTATCTTTGTATAACTAATTATCTTTAGTTACATTTGGTTATATTATATCTGGTTTCTGTGTCTATGACTTTTTCTTTTGAATAAGTTACTTACACTACTGTAACTTTAAGCAGTCCATATGTATGTAAAGTAGCATTTTAAAGATTAAAAAACCTTAAAGATAACTCGTATAAAAGTTAAGTTTATTTTATTATTTACATAACTTTTATTTATTCGATTAATTTATACTACTGTTATAAACATCGGATGCACATTTTAATCACAGTTACTTAAGACTTGTGGGTACTCCTCTTAAGTCTTAAAAGTATCTTCATTTCTTAAATGACGACTTATCAAAGTTTACGTGTTTATAATTGGTCAACAGTCAACTTCCAACTTAAATTTCTCGTGTTTGGTATGATGCTAACTTGTGCCACCAAAACGAGATACATTAACCTTAGTTAAAAAACAAACGTCATATGTATCCACTTTTTGCTGGAGTGGCGTAACTTGCATGTACCGACAACCCCCAGATCTAAGCCAGTGGTAATTTACTACCAGTAGGGTCTTTCGATCCTGATTGGTTTTCATGGGTTGGGCCAAATCAAGTGAGGTTTCCATGAGAAGGTTGAACCTGATTTCAAACATGGCGGCTCTTTTTCATACTATAAACGACATGTTCAATGAGCAACTCATACTGCTACAGTAAGTACCCCACCTCTACTGATTGACAACAGTTTGCGTTTATTTCTTTCATCCGCGTAAAACTTTCCTCTTATGTATATGTCCCTTTATTTGATTTTATTTAGCGTTTCAGGGCCAAATATAGATCTTACACCTTAAATTACCACCTCTCCAATCAACCGTATCTTCCGACAGCAGTTGAAAGCTTCACCCACTCCGAGGTGTGAATGACATTAATAGTGATAGGATACATCTTTTTGAGATGGACATAGGGGAACTGATTTAGTTTTGATCCGGGATAAGGGAAAAACATATTTCTTCGCACTTCCACTTTTTACAAGCCAATTGAAAACAATCTGCTATAACGATGATGTACTACCTACAGCAGCTCAGTCGAAAGCTTTATTAATGCCTTTTTTCTAAATTACACGTCCCCAGAGCTTAAAAGCATCACTTTGATTTACACTACCGAAACACACTTTGCACCTGATAATGAATTCCCGAATCTCCAGAAACTTTCCTTCACTCCGGAATATCGGAAACTTATCATTAAATGCCATTATTCTTACTTATTGTTTGGGAAAACCGTAGGAGTGTCGTCTTACTGGTGGGTGGGGCAGCGTCGATCAATATGACAGGAACATCGAGCGATGATGTATCACTGGACGGCCATGCCAGTTTTGCGTGTCGCTGGGATAGGGATGGATCACCCCTGTCTTGTGTTTCAGAACGGAAGCATGAAATCTTACGGCTGCCTAAGTATGGAGTGCATCGCGGAATTTATGTCTTGCCCCCCGGAAAGGATGAGTAGGCGTGAAAGCAGAGAGCGTGCCGAATTTGAATTAGATTAAATTTGTCTTCTAATGTCCCTTTGAGCCGGGTGTCACGACAAGGAGAATTCTGTCAATGGGACAGTTATGGGATTATGCGCTAGACTTGGGCTTTTATGGGGGAATAAGATTCACAACCGTGTGGCCACATCGAGTGTCTGAATGGTTTCGATGTCGCGTTTTGGTCAAGATGAGGAATTCTACCATGTGCTATAATTAGCAATTAGAAGAGCCGAAGGAGGCTGTTTAGGATTAAAACTTTGAGTGGTGGATCTGCATACAATGAGCCGATTGAGCCAACTCTGAAAATGTCATTAAAGCGCAAAGGTAAATCGAGTTATATTAGTGTGAAAATTAGAATCTTAATTCTTAATATTATCATCGAGCGATGGCTCCGAGAAACTTTAATTAATTCTTCCGCTTTATGTCGTAAATATTTAATACATTTGAAAAGATAATTTCATCATGTCTCCTACTGGCTCAAGTGGATTTTCACTAAGGTGCACTTTGAGGCTAAAATGTGAATTATCGAACGTCGTACGTTGCTTTCTCTGGTTTTTTTTTGTTGCTAAACTTCGGAGTTTAATTAAATGTTCGTTTTGCCGAAAATACTTGAACGAATATCTTTCACGAAAGCAATTTCATCATGTCACCTACTGACTCAAGTGGATTTTCACTAAGTTGTATTTCGAAACCTAAATTTAGATTATAAAACGAATTTTGTTGCTTATAAGAACATATTGTGTTTAAAATTCAATTACATCAGAGGACTGAAGTAGTAACCACAGAGTAAAGGATAGACTGAAGTTATATCACTTTTGCTCACAACCCAGTCCGAATAAGTAAGAATAAATTAAAAGACAGGTATAAACTTAGAATGGTTGCTAACACACAATACATAAAAAGTGGAGGCCGTCCATTTATGACATCTCTACCAGCCGTTCTTATATAGCAGTGGTGGAGTATAGGTTATAGACGAGGATTGATTGACTGGTGAAGCATTTGTATCATTTTGGCATCTATGGCAGCCCAAAATGTGCTAAGGGAAGGTTGGCATGGAATGTGTCCACCTTTATAATGCTTGACATTTTCAGGGAATTATGTCCGTTTCTGCTATTGAAAGACGAGAGAACTCTTGAAGCAGCTGAAATCTGGTAGTTTTTTTTAGTACCTTTCTCTTTCTTCCGTGTTCCAACATTATTTGTCACATAGTGACACATGGGGTTATTAAATGTATTTGTCTGAATGCCTTTGCAAGAAAAAAATGTTACAATAACTGCAAGACGTCTATGCAATGACTAGATGAACTGTTGAAAAGAATAAATCGTATTTTCATTCAATGCCACCAACCCTAAAGTAAATGTAGCACAACAACATCATAATTCGAGGTAGATTCGGGATTATAACAGATATCTATCATTACAAGGATTACTATTGTTTAAAATCACACAAATATTAGTGTATTGTATGAGAAAAATCTTTTTTGTCTTCATTTGCTTTAAGAAATAAATAAGATACATTTTACATCTGAATTAAAGTTGGAACATACGCTTGGGACGATGAAATGATAAACTATTTTAATGTAAATGATGTTGAAAAACACAGATTAAAGTATTAAAATTGTTTTGCTGAATGCCCATTTCTATATCACCCCTTAAAATATTTCCAATTATTCCCTTTGAACAAATTTATTAAATTTTCGGTTTATTAAAAGTTTAGAATCATCAGATTATACACACGACACCATGTTTAATTAGCGTGAGTTTAAATGACTAGACACAAATAAATTAATTAAGATAACCTTTACAACTTATTAAATATCTGTCTATATTGCTGGAATTAATTTACGATGCTAGAGTTAGCAATTCTGCTGACGGTTTTCTATGAAAGATTGTAATTCGTTATTCCAGTTTGAGAAATTAATTTAGGATTGGAAAAGTAAAATAGACCATACATTACTGTCATTTTACTTTTAAGAACAATCGGAGTAACTTTTTCATATTGCAAATAAGTCTGAAAATGAACAAATTTTGTAGCATTTTTTTTAAAAGCTACATTTTGTGAGTTATTTTATGAGTCTCAGTAGCTTATTGTGTTTGCCCACTGGACTATCAATCTGCGAGTTTTATGTGACGCAGTTTAAATTCCTCCATGGGTGTATTTCTCTATTCTCTGTCAGTAGAACTTTTCTCGTGTGTGTGTCGATTTTCTTACCGTTATCTATCTTGTGCTAGGCCCAGTTTGACTAAATATTGTCTTTATACAATAAATAAAAAGGACGGGACTGTGTCTAGACACGGCCGCTAGGTTTAAGACGTAGAATATGTCAGTGAGGCCATATGGTGAATGACAGTGAAATAAATTAGTACTACACTGATTTAATTTCGCACATGAAATATTCATCTCTCCACACATATATCCCAATTGGTGCAATCGTTGTTGATGTTGAAGGTTGTGGCTCATTACCGACCTCCATGGGTTGAGCTTCAACATTCGATTATAAAATGATTATATCATCACATATGCTATTTGCGTCGAACGGAGTGGTGTGGGTACTTAGTGAACTCGTATCAGGCATTTGTTCAACTTAATGGTACGACGCCTATAGTTTCAATAAATTCCTCCTAGCCCATTGATACTCAGAATTGGATGTCCGGATCTTTATGGATTCCCTGTCGCTCGATAGTTCTTCTTCTTGACGTTTTCTATAATTCTTCGGTTGTTTTTTAAACATATATTTGGACATTTTGAATATTTTGCGATCTTCAACACTTTGAAGTTCAATGTCTAAGCAAACTTGAACAAAAGGAAGCGGGTGAACACTTGCTAGGAAGGAAGCTACATTTTCATCAGTACTCGTATCAGGCATTTGTTCAACTTAATGGTACGACGCCTATAGTTTCAAGAAATTCCTCCTAGCCCATTGATACTCAGAATTGGATGTCCGGATCTTTATGGATTCCCTGTCGCTCGATAGTTCTTCTTCTTGACGTTTTCTATAATTCTTCGGTTGTTTTTTAAACATATATTTGGACATTTTGAATATTTTGCGATCTTCAACACTTTGAAGTTCAATGTCTAAGCAAACTTGAACAAAAGGAAGCGGGTGAACACTTGCTAGGAACGAAGCTACATTTTCATCAGTACTCGTATCAGGCATTTGTTCAACTTAATGGTACGACGCCTATAGTTTCAAGAAATTCCTCCTAGCCCATTGATACTCAGAATTGGATGTCCGGATCTTTATGGATTCCCTGTCGCTCGATAGTTCTTCTTCTTGACGTTTTCTATAATTCTTCGGTTGTTTTTTAAACATATATTTGGACATTTTGAATATTTTGCGATCTTCAACACTTTGAAGTTCAATGTCTAAGCAAACTTGACAAAAGGAAGCGGGTGAACACTTGCTAGGAACGAAGCTACATTTTCATCAGTACTCGTATCAGGCATTTGTTCAACTTAATGGTACGACGCCTATAGTTTCAAGAAATTCCTCCTAGCCCATTGATACTCAGAATTGGATGTCCGGATCTTTATGGATTCCCTGTCGCTCGATAGTTCTTCTTCTTGACGTTTTCTATAATTCTTCGGTTGTTTTTTAAACATATATTTGGACATTTTGAATATTTTGCGATCTTCAACACTTTGAAGTTCAATGTCTAAGCAAACTTGAACAAAAGGAAGCGGGTGAACACTTGCTAGGAACGAAGCTACATTTTCATCAGTACTCGTATCAGGCATTTGTTCAAATTAATGGTACGACGCCTATAGTTTCAAGAAATTCCTCCTAGCCCATTGATACTCAGAATTGGATGTCCGGATCTTTATGGATTCCCTGTCGCTCGATAGTTCTTCTTCTTGACGTTTTCTATAATTCTTCGGTTGTTTTTTAAACATATATTTGGACATTTTGAATATTTTGCGATCTTCAACACTTTGAAGTTCAATGTCTAAGCAAACTTGAACAAAAGGAAGCGGGTGAACACTTGCTAGGAACGAAGCTACATTTTCATCAGTACTCGTATCAGGCATTTGTTCAAATTAATGGTACGACGCCTATAGTTTCAAGAAATTCCTCCTAGCCCATTGATACTCAGAATTGGATGTCCGGATCTTTATGGATTCCCTGTCGCTCGATAGTTCTTCTTCTTGACGTTTTCTATAATTCTTCGGTTGTTTTTAAAACATATATTTGGACATTTTGAATATTTTGCGATCTTCAACACTTTGAAGTTCAATGTCTAAGCAAACTTGAACAAAAGGAAGCGGGTGAACACTTGCTAGGAACGAAGCTACATTTTCATCAGTACTCGTATCAGGCATTTGTTCAACTTAATGGTACGACGCCTATAGTTTCAAGAAATTCCTCCTAGCCCATTGATACTCAGAATTGGATGTCCGGATCTTTATGGATTCCCTGTCGCTCGATAGTTCTTCTTCTTGACGTTTTCTATAATTCTTCGGTTGTTTTTTAAACATATATTTGGACATTTTGAATATTTTGCGATCTTCAACACTTTGAAGTTCAATGTCTAAGCAAACTTGACAAAAGGAAGCGGGTGAACACTTGCTAGGAACGAAGCTACATTTTCATCAGTACTCGTATCAGGCATTTGTTCAACTTAATGGTACGACGCCTATAGTTTCAAGAAATTCCTCCTAGCCCATTGATACTCAGAATTGGATGTCCGGATCTTTATGGATTCCCTGTCGCTCGATAGTTCTTCTTCTTGACGTTTTCTATAATTCTTCGGTTGTTTTTTAAACATATATTTGGACATTTTGAATATTTTGCGATCTTCAACACTTTGAAGTTCAATGTCTAAGCAAACTTGAACAAAAGGAAGCGGGTGAACACTTGCTAGGAACGAAGCTACATTTTCATCAGTACTCGTATCAGGCATTTGTTCAAATTAATGGTACGACGCCTATAGTTTCAAGAAATTCCTCCTAGCCCATTGATACTCAGAATTGGATGTCCGGATCTTTATGGATTCCCTGTCGCTCGATAGTTCTTCTTCTTGACGTTTTCTATAATTCTTCGGTTGTTTTTAAAACATATATTTGGACATTTTGAATATTTTGCGATCTTCAACACTTTGAAGTTCAATGTCTAAGCAAACTTGAACAAAAGGAAGCGGGTGAACACTTGCTAGGAACGAAGCTACATTTTCATCAGTACTCGTATCAGGCATTTGTTCAAATTAATGGTACGACGCCTATAGTTTCAAGAAATTCCTCCTAGCCCATTGATACTCAGAATTGGATGTCCGGATCTTTATGGATTCCCTGTCGCTCGATAGTTCTTCTTCTTGACGTTTTCTATAATTCTTCGGTTGTTTTTAAAACATATATTTGGACATTTTGAATATTTTGCGATCTTCAACACTTTGAAGTTCAATGTCTAAGCAAACTTGAACAAAAGGAAGCGGGTGAACACTTGCTAGGAAGGAAGCTACATTTTCATCAGTACTCGTATCAGGCATTTGTTCAACTTAATGGTACGACGCCTATAGTTTCAAGAAATTCCTCCTAGCCCATTGATACTCAGAATTGGATGTCCGGATCTTTATGGATTCCCTGTCGCTTGATAGTTCTTCTTCTTGATGTTTTCTATAATTCTTCGGTTGTTTTTAAAACATATATTTGGACATTTTGAATATTTTGCGATCTTCAACACTTTGAAGTTCAATGTCTAAGCAAACTTGACAAAAGGAAGCGGGTGAACACTTGCTAGGAACGAAGCTACATTTTCATCAGTACTCGTATCAGGCATTTGTTCAACTTAATGGTACGACGCCTATAGTTTCAAGAAATTCCTCCTAGCCCATTGATACTCAGAATTGGATGTCCGGATCTTTAAGATTCCCTGTCGCTCGATAGTTCTTCTTCTTGACGTTTTCTATAATTCTTCGGTTGTTTTTAAAACATATATTTGGACATTTTGAATATTTTGCGATCTTCAACACTTTGAAGTTCAATGTCTAAGCAAACTTGAACAAAAGGAAGCGGGTGAACACTTGCTAGGAACGAAGCTACATTTTCATCAGTACTCGTATCAGGCATTTGTTCAACTTAATGGTACGACGCCTATAGTTTCAAGAAATTCCTCCTAGCCCATTGATACTCAGAATTGGATGTCCGGATCTTTATGGATTCCCTGTCGCTCGATAGTTCTTCTTCTTGACGTTTTCTATAATTCTTCGGTTGTTTTTTAAACATATATTTGGACATTTTGAATATTTTGCGATCTTCAACACTTTGAAGTTCAATGTCTAAGCAAACTTGAACAAAAGGAAGCGGGTGAACACTTGCTAGGAACGAAGCTACATTTTCATCAGTACTCGTATCAGGCATTTGTTCAACTTAATGGTACGACGCCTATAGTTCCAAGAAATTCCTCCTAGCCCATTGATACTCAGAATTGGATGTCCGGATCTTTATGGATTCCCTGTCGCTCGATAGTTCTTCTTCTTGACGTTTTCTATAATTCTTCGGTTGTTTTTAAAACATATATTTGGACATTTTGAATATTTTGCGATCTTCAACACTTTGAAGTTCAATGTCTAAGCAAACTTGAACAAAAGGAAGCGGGTGAACACTTGCTAGGAACGAAGCTACATTTTCATCAGTACTCGTATCAGGCATTTGTTCAACTTAATGGTACGACGCCTATAGTTCCAAGAAATTCCTCCTAGCCCATTGATACTCAGAATTGGATGTCCGGATCTTTATGGATTCCCTGTCGCTCGATAGTTCTTCTTCTTGACGTTTTCTATAATTCTTCGGTTGTTTTTTAAACATATATTTGGACATTTTGAATATTTTGCGATCTTCAACACTTTGAAGTTCAATGTCTAAGCAAACTTGAACAAAAGGAAGCGGGTGAACACTTGCTAGGAACGAAGCTACATTTTCATCAGTACTCGTATCAGGCATTTGTTCAACTTAATGGTACGACGCCTATAGTTTCAAGAAATTCCTCCTAGCCCATTGATACTCAGAATTGGATGTCCGGATCTTTATGGATTCCCTGTCGCTCGATAGTTCTTCTTCTTGACGTATTCTATAATTCTTCGGTTGTTTTTTAAACATATATTTGGACATTTTGAATATTTTGCGATCTTCAACACTTTGAAGTTCAATGTCTAAGCAAACTTGAACAAAAGGAAGCTGGTGAAAGACTAAATTATATGAACCCTCAAATTTGGGGCACTCGCGCCGAGTCAGTTGAACCTCATTTTTGGATGTTTTTTATTTTCTTGGAATGATTGTCTTTCGATCTTTCTTTCTGGTGACGTTTCTATAATTTTTCTTGTGATTATTATGCATATATTTGGACAGCTTGATATGTTTTTGCAAAGTTTCCACATTCTGAAGTCCGATATCTTAACAAATATTAAAATTTTAGGTTTTATTGCTGTATTAATTAAAAATCATGAAAAGACAAAACAAATGACTCCTCAAATGTCGTGCTCACACAAAGGAGGCCGAAACTAGACTAAATTAATGCGATCGCAGTGTTCATTTTCGTGACTCAACTTTGCACTGCGATTGCAATTGCTGATGACGCCAGCGTGAGATCAATGAGTATATGTTTATGACATTCTTTGTTTACTCCAATTTTGAAAGCGGTATCGTTCATTTGTGTATTTTTTTTATATTTTTCAAGTTATTAAATTTTTTGTAATTACGCTTTTTTATGACACTTAAAAATTAAGTGAGGTACCCATGTTTGGAAATGTAAGACATATTATAAGTCGAAAACAGCATATACAGCATCATCATGAGACTGTTTATTATTTTTACAAAATAATTTATTTTTTTTACGCCGGCAGCTGAAGTTAAGAATCTGTCTACTGTTTGTCTAAGTTTATTTTGTTTTGTGTGGAATATTTTTAATCCGATGCTGATATAACACATGTTATAGTCTCAACTTCTGAAACAATATTATAATTTACATATTTTGTATTTTAAACAACTAGGAAAAACCTTTGATAGAAAACATTGATAAGTCAGTTTTACAATAATTTGAATTAAATCTTTTAAATTGGTAAAATGAGTTTAATCGCTTAAACTCAATATTATTGGGAAATGGTTTATATTGATTTTTGGTAAGTCGAGCTATACCTATTAATTTTAAAATTTTAATGTGGTTTGATCACAACTGCAGTTATTATAAATAATAATGTAGAATTGAGCGCTTGGAGAGGACAGAAAAATATGAAAACATGGGATTGATTAATAGAATAGTTGAAAGCGAATATATTGATTAATAGAATAGTCGAAAGCGAATAGATTGGTTAATAGAATAGTTGAAAGCAAATAGATTGATTAATAGAATAGTTGAATGCGAATAGATTGATTAATAGAATAGTTGAAAGCGAATAGATTGATTAATAGAATAGTTGAAAGCGAGTAGATTGATTAATACAATAGTTGAAATCGAATATATTGATTAATAGAAACATTGAAAGCGAATAGATTGGTTAATAGAATAGTTGAAAGCAAATAGATTGATTAATAGAATAGTTGAATGCGAATAGATTGATTAATATAATAGCTGAAAGCGAATAGATTTATTAATAGAATAGTTGAAAGCGAATAGATTGATTAATAGAATAGTTGAAAGCGAATAGATTGATTAATAGAATAGTTGAAAGCGAATAGATTGTTCAACAAAACACACGGGAGTTAGTAAAATTATTTTACTTTTAAAACAATGTTAGAATATTTTTAATGACGCTCTTTGGAAAGTCAAATTAAACATGCTATTTTTAACTCAATTTGGTCGCAATTGCAATTATTTGAAATTATTATAACGCATTGAGCGCTTAAGAGAATTGACAAAAAATAATCGATTCATCGAACAGTCAAAACCGAATCGATCAATTTTCCCAGTTCACGATTTATTACAACACGCTCCGGAGATGATTCATTATTAACAGAGTTTCAACAAATTCCCAGAGATTCCAACAGCTGTACAATATTACGTTTAACTAGCTTGAACTCGATTACTACAAAAAACAACTTTAAAGTAATCTAAGTTCATGCGAAAATCGGGTTTCTCAATGAACTCGATCGAGGTGGAAAAAACACTTGATAATGAACAGGAAGCTATTAAGACACACCATAAATTCAGACACCTTACCTCCATCCACCTCGCATATAAAAACAATGGATGATCCTTCATCGTAAGGTCCGACGATATCGTGGAGGCGTTGTCCATGTTCATCCATTATAATAGGCTCACTGGGAGGCACTGGAAAAGAAGAAAGAAAACAAGCCATTCAGCCCTCATTAAACCGTTTATAAAGTAGACGGAAGTACACTAACAAGCCCAAAGCAATAAATATTATTGAGCAACTCAGGGTTTTGAGCGGAAAAAAATCACACCTCGTAGACAGAAGCTGCTTGTGAAAAAAGTACAAAAACTCGAAAATGATTGGAAGATTTATAGTTGCGTGTATCTTCAGCGAAATTGCGGGAGGGTTGAGAAGAAAGCAAAGCAAAATAGATTGCCACGTTAAATTCTAAAAATAAATTGAGCAGGAGGGGGAATCTGGAGCAATAGATTGATGAAGGAATCCTCCTCGGAAACTCCTTATTTTCGCGCCGTGTTTCCCTGGAGGTATAAAATGGGTCACAAGATGTCTGACATTCGTTGTGGAAATTTAGCAAATCTCCGTGAATCCGGTGTCTTCAAAGTTTTATTTTTACTCGACTTACCCGTGAGGGATTAATCAGTGTTGTTCAGGAAATTGGTTGTTAGTTCTTCTGCGTATGAAGCGGAAAACATAAATTGTGGTGCAGCGAATCTGTATATTTAAGAGGATTTAATAGGGGGCGGTAGCCTAATAAATGAAGGGCGGTATTAAGGTCTGCGGTGAACAGGTTGGAAGAGTAACAAATTAGCAACCGGATGGTTGCGAGTTCGAATCCAATAAACACTATCATGTACATAGGGGCTGGTGCACGTTAAGTATGTTGAGAACTCAAACGTTAGTACGTTGGCATTTTGTGGAAGTTTGGAGACGGGAGTGATAGATCGGGTGTTGTCTCGTCATTTGGCTCAAAATTACGTGGTGTTGCCTTTGGGATTGATCTCGGACCGTCGCATTGGTCCAGCCCGTTGTATTGGTCCAGTACGGTTAGTTAACACTTAGTTTGGTACGGTTAGTCCAGTACGGTTAGTACAGTATTGGTCCAGTACGGTTAGTTAACACGGTCCAGTTAAGTAAAACACCTACCAACCTACTGAAAGTCGGTGTTAAATTAATTCGTAGGTAGCTTATGCTGATTTTAGAAAATAGGGAAGATGATATTTTAATAATTCACTACATAACTAAACGTCCCTTAACTACGTGGCATTGAAAAACACCATGAGGTGTTGATTTAAATGTTTAGTGTGCGTATTACAAGAAATCACAGAGCCAAATTAGCCGTGAATCCCGTGGATTCAAAGTACTCTTTCTTCAACTTGCCTGTTAGGGATGTATTAATGTTGCTGATTGGAAAACGGGGTAGTAGTAGTTCTCTGTTTGAAGTGAAATATATCGGTGAGTTTTGGTGGCATCAGTAGTATTGATGGGATTTAGTTGTAGGCTTTGTCTAATAAAAGAAAGAAAATTTTAAATATATTTTGGATAGTTTGTGTGTGCTTATTTTGGAATTTAAAAACACTATGCGATGCTACTTTCAACGATTGGTCTGTGAGTAAAGGTGCAGAGGAGCATTTCTTAACCATACAAGCTCCATGAGCCAAATAAAACAGAGAAGGTAGCTTAAATTAAATACATCAATATATCTAAGTACAGTTATTTACAGCTCCTAGCGATTTTCAACTGTTTCGCTCCATTAATCCTCTGTTACGAGATTCCCAAGTAGTGCAGTATTGCTTTACCCTACAACAAAGTGACTAAATAACTACAAGTATTATTGATTCAAAGAATATTAAGAAAGATTCTATGGGACACAAAAATCAAAACGGGTTATAAGTCACTCAAGGAAGACTGCGGGTGATAGAATGAATAATTACCCTTACGAACCCTTAAAGAGATAAATGTTGGATATCATTAAAAAATTATACATTTTTCATTTTTCTAGTTATACACAAGGTTAAGCATTATCCTCCTTGAAAACTTCATACGATAGAGTGCTTGTATAAAAACTTAACTTTTGTATTTTATTTATACATTTATCAATAAGATATATAAATGACATAGGTAATTGATATTTTCATCAAGGTCGTACTGGCCATTGACTACAGTCTGCGATCAAATATGAAGGGAAAGATCTGAGAGTAACAACTTGTAATTTTAAACCACGGTCAGAAGACGAGGTCAACAACTATCTGAGCAGGTTCCACGCTTTTCAAATTTCTATACCAGAGCTCCGTGAAGGCATTTGAGGCCACTACAGGACACGCTCCAATCCTCGCTTACATCACGATCTTTGGCTCAACCGAGTTTTGAACTAGCAATCCTCGGGATGCTTATCCGTAACTCTACCAACTGGGCCGCCTTAAAATATAAATGAAATATCCAGCACTCACGCGTGACAAAAACACCTCAACTGAAATTATTTTTGTATGATGTTTTGTTAGGAAGAATAATCGCTGAAAACATGCCTTCTGAATCACACTGTACAGTATCAATGTAATGAGAGTGGCTATCTAGAAACCACATCATTATGACAAAATGTTTCTTGATTTATTAAAAGGATCAGCCGGAGTATCGCCATTAAAATAGCATTTGCTATCACATATGCAAGCCAAATGGCCACCACGCAAGCGCAGCAATTGTATCCTTAATAACCTTAAGCCTTCACTATAGTTACACAACCATTCCATGTAATATATAATCATCACTCTAATCTCGAAGGCATTATGTGTGCAATTTTATGGCTTTTGGAATAATACGAAGTTACTTCTTAATTAAAGTCGTGCCCCCAGCCAATTACTGAATAATATGATTAGGTATGGTGTCAAACTAATTTATTCATAGTATGTAAAGCATTCTAAGAATATTCTTATATTTCATTAATCAAAATGTGATCACTGAAGGGAAAAAACTGTATGCCTTCTATAAACATTTGAATTCGTGTCCCCTGTCAAATACTCAATTAGTGTCTATTAATTCATCGTTATTATGTAATAAATAATTAGTTGCTGGATTTATAAGCTACTGGTTAGAAATCATCAACTTCGGATCGTAGAACAGATAAATGCGCCATCCCCTTAGAAAACAAACAGCAACTTTTTGGCTAGTGCTTTTTTGGCGATGACAGGGTGAAAAAGGAAACCTAACACATCCTTGCAAAACAGCAGGACAGACTGGTAAGTGGCCGATTTTCTTTGACTCATAAAGAAATGAGACGTGTGCCTGTATATGATGAAAGTTTAGTATCATTTCAGTATGTTTTCATCAGTAACCCTATTTTTTCATTTTTATATCTAGTTGTAATTTTCTTGGTGGCTTTCTCTATGCGTTAGACTAAAACAGCCTTTTCTGGATACAGTTAAACGTGCAGCCATATCTGATATATTTAGCACAGTAAAAGTTACAACTCTTCTTATTTCAATAATGAAAAATACATATGAGCTTTTACAGTTGCGATTGGAACAAATGCTCAAAATATTTTTTATTTAACAAAACGATTTTATTTCATTACCTGGTGCCTTGTTAAATTTTCAGTCTTTGGAAAACTAAGAAAGTTTTTCAAAGAAATGGATAGATAATGAGTAAAATAGGAAATCGCTTTTCCTAGAATTAGTACATAAAGATGAACATATGCATGTGAAACATTTTAACTTTTACTAATTACTTCAGTGCTTAGAAATTTATAATGTATCCGCACCATGTCTAACATAAGATTTGCAATTTCGGGTTTTTTGCCAATATTGCTTTTTCTCGACGATTTTTTGATGGTGTATACTTTGTGTAAAAAAAGCATGAGTACAAATTCACAGCCTAAAAAATTGTTTATAAGATTAAATTACATTTTTGTCTCTTAAATGCTATGATGAAAATTACTAATATATGTTTTTCAAAGCAGATTTGGCAGTTTTAAACATTTAAGGACACAAATTAATGCTAGGATTTTTAATTTATGGTGAAATTGTTACCATTGTATCGCATTTTTAATTTGATTAGTTAGTGTTTGACTTGTTTACTTCTGCAACAATAATTGCCAAAATAATAACACTGTATGTATATTTTACATGCAGATTAGTAATCATTAAAGTGTTTTTTAAAGCTTTCCTTTTAACATCTTATTTACCACACTACATTTCCGTTTGATGAAAGAAAACAAGTTACTTTTATTAAGAAAACTGAACGAATTTTCTATTCAATTTCCGCTTCTTGTAAGAATTTCAGTCGAAAACATTTCATTATTTCCTCTTAATTTATATTGCTATACTCTATTACAAAAAAATAGACACACCTATAAAGAATTTTCCGATTGCGATAACAATTGGTGGACATGAAGATCATGCACATAGAAAAAGAAACAATTAAAATTTTATAAGAATTGAATTGATTTATTTCAGAGTTTGATCGTTACAAAGCGAGGTAGTAAATAAGGCGTTGGTCCATCTTTGGCCAGGACGAAAGCTGTCACCCGGCGTGGTATAGAATGAAAATGTTCCCGGATGGTGTCCTGAGGAATTGTTTGCCCAATTATCTCCAACTCTCGGACTAAATGGTCAACATTCCGGGTTGGTTGCAATCGCCTTCCCATAACGTCCCAAATTTTCTCTATGGGAGAGAGATCAGGTGACTTAGGTGGCCAAGGAAGTGTTGGGAAAGCTTAAAGACAATTCATAATAACACGTGTCATGTGCGGCCGGGCATTATACTGTTTAATAGTAAGAGTAGCTAAAGGAACGGTAACGCAACCGATCGTAGAATGTCGTCTACGAACCGGTGTGCTGTAAGTGTGGAAGAAATGACTACCAAAAAGGGTCCGCCTTCAAAGAAAATGGTACCCCATACTATAAAGTTCTGCTGTGTGCATTTGTAACGCTCGATAGTAAGGGCAGGATCCCCACGCTGCCCAAGAAGTCTTCAAATACACCTGCTGTAGTCGTCAGGACAGGTGGAAACGGGACTCATCACTGAAGACTATACGACCCCAGTTAGAGCCGTTCCAAGTTCATCGAGCTCGGTACTACTGTAATTCTTCATGTTCTTGGTGGGTCGATTTTTTTTGTTATAGAGTGTATAAGGTTTATAAGTTAAGACACGCAAAGAATTCGAATACTCAAAACATAAAACTTCAGAATATACTGAAGTCTAGTGAACTTAAAAAATAAGCTATGTAGCATTCACAATGATTATTTTAGCAGCCCTTACCACCAGATGGAGGGAGCGACACATTCCCTAGTGTCTAGTTAAGCACAACTTTCCACCTTACATCGTTAACTGTAACATGTTTTTCACACTTCTTCTATATTCCATCTATGAAATCATGGAGTGTTTTCAAAGAAACGTGCTTTCTTCCTTGATATCTAAATGTAATGGCTGTTTTATTTGTAAATTGCAAACATTTTCCTTAATAAACTCCTTTATGCAAAATTGAAGTAGTCATTTAGGGTCAAAGTCATCTTAATCTGACCATTTTAAAAGAATATTTTTAACAGATTTTCCACGATATTTTATCTTGTTTGATATAATACAAGTTTATTTGCTAAAATTAATATTTTTCTACTGTGTGAGGAAAACAGAGTGATATTTTCAGCAATTTAGTAACAATATATAACAAACCACGTGCAAGTAGCTAACCGTTATTTTTGGCTTTTCAGTTTCTTAAAAAAAATCTTTCATTTGTTCTTTAGAAATTTGTGCAACACGGTATTGCAGATCGTAAAATCGGAGGTCAAAGTAAGGTACTTATAAAAATAAAAATAGGTTTTCCAAAATGTTACATGTATATTAACTTTTAAATATAAAATGAGCGGTTTGATCAATTGAACTAATTTTTCTGTGATTATTTCAAAACGGCGATAATTATTTTTAGTGAATTCAAAACATTAAATGAAATGTCTTTACTGTGTGAGAAAAAGCAATTTCTACAATTACCGAATTTGTATTGAAGAAAGAAGATAAGTTCATTAAAAGAAGGTAAACTAAAATGTGTGTGTGACGTCATACGTATCCATAAAAACATGTATGTTGTAAATTATAAGTCCCCGATATTTGTTACTATCTTGAACTTCAATCATCAATTGCACAATTTTAAAGCATATGTTGCTTAATTTCAATTTCAATTTTACTTTAAATATGTAATATAATTTTTTTTTATTTAATTACAGGTTTAGGTCATGATTTGTGATACATGTCTATTTTTGATTACTATATCACTTCCTTTTTATATTTAGTACTTTTAGAAGTATATAAACATTATGTTTCTTACAATAAAATTATTTTACTTAAAAAAAAAAAACACTAACCAATAAAACGTGTTGAAACTTTCGAGAAACAACTTAGTAACAAATCTAAAATCTATCCTGAGGTAGAGAATTGAAGGAAATGGTATTCTACAAAGTATTTCTGGAATCCCAAACTTCTAAACAACAATTAATCCTTGGAATTTCACCGTACCAAGTTGTAAAACCACTAAGAATTTTTTTTACTCTGAGACCATTCATTTTTTGTTTTGATAAAGCTAAATAGGAACTATAATTATTTCTTTGTAGGGCACATCATCCCTCTGAGATCAATAAGATCAAAAGGAATTTGGAAGAAATAAATAAAACGACGGAAACTATTTTTATAAAACAACTAAAACATAAGAATGAAAAACTACCTTAGTGACATTTTTGTGTAGATTCCATTTAACAGACATAAAAACTTGAACGGAATTTCCATGTTTAACAAAAACAATTATTTTGTATTTTAGAACTTTTAAAAATTATGCATTTTTTAATTTAACGATAAAGGGTTTCAGGTTTTGAAAAACAATAACTTTAAAATACCTGCCAAAGAATTAATAAGAAAATGAAAAGACAATTTGTAACAGTATAATTTTTTCATTTTCACTCATTGCTAATTGGTCATAAAATCAATTATTTACTTAAAGACCAAATTATATGCAATTTACTGTAAAAAAATGTTGTTGTTGATGATTTTCTGACTGATTTAAATTTAAGAACATTTGAAACATTTTTATTAAACAAATTTTTAACTGAAAAATAAAAACTCGGGAATAAAATTACTTTTGAGGTTTTGATAGCAAAACTATGATATTTAGGTCTAGACTAGTGTTTCGAATGTAAACTTAAAACATAAAAAGTAGGGCGTATCGAAAAGCTCGAAATTTCTTAGATCTCTCTACGGTAGTGCGGAAAAGTTGTGATCTTCCGTCAATAAAAAGCGTATGGAATCTTAAAACTTGTGGGTTATTTTCTTCTGTCGCCTCAGTGGGCCGAAAGTTCTGAAAATTTAATTAAAAATGATTAAAATACAAAATTTAATAAATAGTCGCAGATTTCGTAGATTAGTTTGGGGTAGTGCTTACAAGTTACTATTTTTTAACAACAACAACAATCATAAAAATTTTTAGATTTATAGGTTAATATCATGTGTCACCTCATCGATACCAAATTTTGGAAAATGAAGGCAAAATTTTAAATAAACACTTACCTCATTTTAATGCGAACAGATACCTTACTTTACCTTTCAAACGTACAAATGACTAAAGCATTACTTCTTGTAATCATTTTTCGTGTCACATTTTTATATGTGATTTCTGGATTCTGGTGTCGCTCTAATAAATCTATCCCTGTTCTGAGGCCCAACTGTTTTTCCGGAATCTGCAGTGACTAATTTCACAGTTCGCTCAACTGCTTGCGTGTGCGAAGGAAATTTAATAAAGTCCCAGCAGTCCATTGGCTGTAACGTCTTTAGAAGTTCTTGAGAACTGATCTCTCTGAGGACTGGATGTGTTGTCACATAACAAGCTTGCCAGTCTGTGAGATCTACATAGTCTGTAGCTCCAAAGTTAACAGCAGGCATAACGAATCTGCGAACACAATTTCCATCTAGGCTAATTTCCCTTGCCTTGATAAACCGCCGAGCCTCAAGGGTCCTAATATGGCACCTCTCATCAGATAACATGGCCAAAAGCATGCTTTCTGGAGCCGCAAAGTAAACGTTGCGAGTAATAACTGGTTCGATTACGTTACGATACTTCTTAGGCAAGTACCGATATAAGCTGATGAAATGCCACAGGTGTCTAGCACCGTCCTTTATGGAATAATGAATCTTAATTCAGAACCATGAGGGTGCGTAGACTCTTAGAATAAATTTAGCATCTCATTGTATAGGTCTGATGTAGATATATATATATATATAGAACCTCATAACTCGATTGCAGTTGTTAGCCAGCCAGCGGGCCATATCCAACGTTCATGGTTCCTTGTTAGCTGGATCTGAACAACAAACCACAGAACTAATGGCGGTGCAAATGTCTAATAAGCATTTCTGATAGGAATTGAGAGTGGTAGGATCAATGTATGGCAACTCGCATTCAACACTATTAAAATCAACAGTTGAATGCTTTTCGCATCCGTTCAGGTTTCGTCTAATGTCTTTGGTGTAAGATGTGGGGGCAGATAACTTGCTGTCTATGGACTCAAATTGGTGTCGTAATGGCAACTCATTGAAATGAAGTTCGCAGCTAATCCATTGGACTGGTCTATGAAGTCTCAAATGCAGCCTTGACTCTGTTGGATACACCACATCTCTGACTGACAAGAACTTTGTTATCCAGTTTCAAGCGCATTCGAACACTCCTTGTGGGCTGCTGAAGAGACGCTGTGTAAGACGCGTGTTTGATGCCCACCTTGTCTTCATGCGTCTTCGTTTGTATCACATTTTCTATTTCATTTTCCCTTTCATTATCGACTGAACAGCTTGATGCAGAAGCAAGAGACGCCTGTTTAGCAGATCGAATAGTATCATGTTCCTTTCGCAAGTGACGTTTCTGGAACCGTTTTGTTTGTTGAACATTAAAACTTCCAATGAACATTTTTCTTTCCGTTCTTTGGTCAATGAGAAACGCCTGCTCGTTTGCAGGAACATTGCTTTCTTTCGGAAAAATACACTCTGTAAAATCGCGCATTTGCAGGCAGGTATGTCAAATAGTTTTTTTGCTTCCATTTTAAAGTTCTCAACATTTTCCAGAGTAGTCTTGTTTTTTTCACAAGCAGGAAACAGTTGCTCAGAAAAGTACCAAAATGCGTCAAAATTTCCAAAATTCGGTAGAAGATATTAACCTATAATTCTAAAAAATTTTACAGTTGTTGTTGCTAAAAAATAGTAACTTGTAAGCACTACCCCAAACCGATCAACAAAATGTGTGATTATTTATTCATTTTTTTATATTTTAATCATTTTTAGTCGAATTTTCGGCCCACTGAGGCGACAGAAGAAATCAACCCACAGTTTTAAGGTTACGCACTCTTTTTAACTATAAGAGTTCACAACTTATCCGCACTACCGCAAAAAGATCTAAGAAATATCGATTTTTTCGATACTCCCTAATAAAAAGTATGATCCTAATCCATCGATCGAAGGTATCAGTATATTTGTAATTACAAAAGCAACGGATCATACACTGAGCGGCCAAAGAAATAGAGTTGTGTATTTTAATATTATGTTAAACCTTTTTTACCACGAATTACAGCATGCATCTGTCATGGCATTGTGTGTATGAGCTTATTCCAATGTGTCTGAGTTTATTCATGTATTAATTTTGTATTCAGTGTATTCATTTTGTAGGTGCACTATACAGATAAAAGTATGTGGGCACTTCAAGAATTCGGAGGAGGATCCGTCTTAGTGTGAGGTTGTTTTGACTGGTTAGGACTCGGCCCATTGCTTTATGTACCTGGTACAATGAACGCTGAAGTGTACCTTGACGTTCTGGATAATTAGGCCTTGCCTACACTATGGCAATACTACTGCGATGATGATTGTTTCTTCCAACAGCATCGAGCTCAATGTCATACTGCAAAACGTTTGCTGGATTGGTTTCCTGAAAATGAGGTGAATTTGCTTGACTGGCCTGTTCAGAGCCACGATCTATCTCAATCCGATCGTGCACCTGTGGAAAATATGCCTCAACGTGTTGCGTTATTTACGTGAGCAAAAGGAAGACTTACCCGTTTCTAAATAGAATTAAAAAAAACACTTTTTCTGAAAAACATGCAGTGTCCACATACGTTTGTCCATATAGTGTATATATGATACACACATGGGTACAAGAAACTGAGAAGTATGGCTGAAGACTTTATGCAACACTTGATAGTTTTCTTTTTTACTATATAAAACGTTTATCAAAGGTGGGAATAAGAAAATCCCAGTCTTAGCAATTAATCAGTTTATAATCCTCAACCGCATCGAAGTTATTTTATGGAATTTAAAATAGTATTGTTTGTGACACTCCTATTCTTCTTAGTCCCAGTTCTCGAATACGTCAATATTCATCACTGATAATTGTTATTAGCATATTCTCGGGGTGAAGGAATAATGGATTTCATTGAATGAATAGATAAATAGCTGCTTATATTTCGCCACATAAATAACGCATGTATCGTTTAAATAACTTTCTAAGGTCCAGTTAGTGCAAGAATAATGACTTTATTATATACAAATAACATAAATTTAAAATGAATTATGAAGTTATATTTAAGTTCAATGACGAATTCTTACTTGAATTAAATATATGAGAGCACAATTGCTGTCAGATAGCGATTATGTGATAATGTAACAGATTGTCAATTAACTGCATTCAAAGAACATTGTCTGGGCGATATAGCTTTGAAAAGGTTGCATAAATATCATACACGTGAAATTAAATCCTGTTCGGATAATCTTGATAAATTGCAATGAATTTCACATTAAGTTTTAAAATTATAATTAAACTTTCCCGATTTAGCTTTATTGGTCCCGAATATTATTTAGGACAAGCAGAATCTTCATCCAAATGCTTAAGAAGTAATTTGTTGACGTGGAACTTGCATACATACCACTTGGGTGGGCTATGTAGTTTCTTTTCAGAACATAACTACATTTTTTGAAGTCAGCATTAACAGTCGTGCCATCATGCTGAGGCATAAGTTGTATTGGATAAAACATCTAGAGAGTACGGATGCGACATCGATAGCAAAACATCGATGTTTTGAAACATCGATGTTCAAAATTAAAACATCGATGTTGATAATACATCGACCCAAAAACATCGATGTTTTTAAAATTCAGTGTAATTAAACTTTTTTTCTCCATTTCTTAAAACTGGTTTACCAACTATTGATGCGATATCGACAGCAAAACATCGAAGTTCAAAATTAAAACATCGATGTTGATAATACATCGCCCCCAAACCATCGATATTTTTAAAATTCAGTGTATTTAAACTCGTTTCCCCATTTTTTTAAAACGGGTTTAGCAACTAGTGATGCAACATCGGCTCCAATACATCGATGTTTTTTTCTAAAACATCAATGTTTAAAAATCATCGACATCGATGTCGCATCCCTACTTTACAGACCCTTTGTCCTTGGTCACTTGGGTCTAAAAGTATGTTCAATTTGCTGATTATGAAAATTAGGATACTTGGTTATTTTTAAAATTTTTATAACGGTACTTTTTTCATTTAAAAATAAAACATCGACAACGTAAAAACATCGACACGTATAAACACCGATGTTACCAAAACATCGAACCCAATACATCGATGTTAAATACATGGATGTTTTTTAAAAAAACATCGATGTTTTGAAAACATCGACATCGATGTCGCATCCCTACTAGAGAGTACATGTAGCAGATTGTTTTGGTGAAGAAATGTGCCTTAAATTAAAACCTGGGTTTTTGAATATGGGAAATAATTATTTTACTAATTATTGTTCGATCTAGTTTTTTTTTTCCATTTTGGTATAATGTCCTGTGTTTTCCCACCACTGCATAAAGTGTTATATTAATTTGTGCCACTTCAAGTTTATTTTGTGTTCCAAACAATACTTGTGTACGCACTTTCTTTTACGATATTTAATTTACCCTGAATAACGTGCTATGACACCTTTAAACGTGGACTGGAAAGGCCTAAAATGACTCGAGGAAACACGATTCTTAAACAATCTATTCAAACTTCCATTTCTTATTTTGACATACTTCTGTTCTCATGATAAATGACGTCTTGGTTTTCCTAAATGGCCATTTGCATTACATAGAGAAGTTTTAAAATATATGTCGCACCCCTGCGAGAAGAGTGATACAAGTCAAAAAACATTTTTTTTGGAGTTGTGTCATTGAAAAATATGTATGAGGTGCTCCAGCGTGTTATATTACTATTCTATAGAATATAATAGAAGTTACCACCATACTTACCTAAAATTTAAAAGAAGCCTATTCTATTTCAGAGTTTGTTTTATAGTATCCTTTAAGTTGATTTTTCTCAAATTCTTCAATTTTGAGTTGTGTACCTTTTCTAGCCAGGGTGCGATATGTCTGTGTTTTGAAGGTTTTTCAGTTTTTATTGCACTACTTCAGTGGCATTTGTAGCTCTCTTCTCTAGGGAAACAATCTGCATGGAAAATTTCTCCAGTGTCTGATTTTCAGTTATAACTGATATCACACGGATTATGTGTTCTTTACCTGGTTATTGATACATTAATTCCTTTTAAATATAAAATATTATTTTCAAACAGCATCGATTATTGGTACATAGTTCGTTGAATTTACGTTGTACTGGAGCAATACATCAGGCTATTAAGAGAATTCCGCGATCAATGTAATAGGTTAATATCCAATGACAACTCGAGTTGTAAATCATGGTCAGATGACGAACATTGATATTTAGTAAAACTAAAGTATACAAAACTTTGTAGAGTTAAGAAAATAGTATATTATTCTTTATACTTGATAGCCGCAGTTTGGGATAGCTAATTTCGTTTAAGTTTTTAAAATAAAAGATCCATAAAGGCGACTGAAATTCAAATGTATTGCTGTCTGAGCTAACTCTGAAAAGGTCATTTAGTACAGGTGTTAGTCACTTAAGTTATTACAGATCCAACGTTGATTCCAAGTGGATGAGTTCAACGCAGGGCTTCATTTATCTCATGACCAACCGCATTCAACTTTACGGAGGCGGAAATCTCTCAAGGTCGTGTCCTGACGTCCAATGTAATCATTTTCATCCTAGTGGGTACGACATAATATATTTACATACGTTTTCACACTGTAGATGTGTTTCAGTGCTACAAATAAAATAATGTTATGTGTTTCTATTTCATTAAAAATCACGTTAGAAAGAGCATCCCTCCTCAACTTTATCACATTTCTTCATTATTCAGCGTGGTAATAGGCTAAACAAAAATTCGGTCCAAAATATTTTATGTGAATACTACGATCAGCTGTTTTCGATTAGAAGGCAAATATTTTTAATGTTGTTTGATCGCGTTTATTGGGGACTGTTTTTCAACCACACATGTTTAGTGGAAGTTGATAATTCACCACAACACTTTCAAAACTTAATAACTCTCTGTAGACAGTTTGTAATTAGGTGCCAGTAATTCCAGCCATTTCTTTGCAAGTTTTCCTAATTGAATAATGTGGCTTTTTTTAAACTCTAAATTATCTTTTCGGAGACTAAGTAAAACATCTTAAGCCATGATTGCTTTGAAAGCATATTGTACCACTCAATCCAGTTGCATCAAATGGCTGAACTGATCTCATACTTATGCAAATTTTACAAGCGCCTTTCTAGTCACATTAAAATTCACAATGTTACTATTATTTTGACTAGACAGTATTAACAACACCATTACAGCTTCTCAAACACTCTTATATTTAGACACTTATCACGTTGACAGCTAATAACTCCAAAACCTTTTTGAGTAAGGTAGTTGAATTTACATTGCACTGGAAGAACACAAATGTCATTTGGGAAAGGTCTGGGATTAATATTGAAATATAACAATCTGAATATAGTTTCAAATATAGTTGACAGTCAATATACTAAAAGTTATAGCTTAGTTTGAAGGTTATAGCTCTCAATTACAATATATAATTTTAAAGTATGATTTCTGATGATGAATAAATATTTTCTACTCTTTTACGTTCGTTTGCTAGAAGCAACATTTTCTATTTTGAGCGGAATTCTCACTTTTCACTCTGTACGTTCTTCGGAAGATAATCATATCTACACCGTTAGATTACGAACTGTCCTTTAGTTTTAATAACAGCCTTTCTGTTCCAGATAACTTTTTTTAATCTTTTGAGTTCTCAATTTATGGAGGAAAGTATAGATTTATAGAATAAACTATTGGGTTGATATTCCATGAACTTTGTATGGGACCACCAAAATGAAGAGAGAGAACGAGGTTTCAGTTGTCTAAGTTTGATATGGTATGAAGAAATTGGATACACCGTCATCAGATCGAGTCCTCTTAGACCTTGAGGACAGTTTCAGCTTTTAAAAATACAAAGGTTTTATTCTATACCAACTGGGCAAGAAAAGAAGAGAAGTGGTAAACGGTCTATTTTCTGTATTGGATATAATTCTAACATACGTTTTTTCTTAACTGTAATCAGCTTCTCGCCGATGTAGTTGACCTTGAGAAACATAACACGTTACTGTTAAATCTTCAGCTTACTAGGGGGATCCACTCCCTGCTCGCCTACGATGTGCCCCGGGCACACTGATGTGCGACCGTTGGTATGCCTAGGTGTGCCGTATGAAATCCTAGATATATATGTGTAGGATATAAAAATGAATTGATGACGGGTTAAATGAGAGTTTGCTTATCATCGATACGAACCAGTATTAAAGAAATCGTGTAGACATATCAGACAGGTTTCTCATCAGCAAAAATTAAATGGATAAAGGGATGGAGAATTTTGCAGTTATTTCTATATTTCGTAGCTTTTTGCATCTTATTTCTTAGCATTTTGTGTTGCGCGCATACGATTTCTTAGGATTTCAAGTGTGCCTTGACTTCAAAACGCTTGAGAACCACTGTTCTAGAGTATCGCTTATGATAGATTTGTTTCACTGAAACTGATAATTGAATAAACATCTATGCATAAGTGTTTAAACTACCGACTCAACGCATTCCTCCAATCGGTCTATAATGTAAGTTTTGAACGTTTTGAAGGTTCTCGGAATTGATGAGACGGATTTACATTACCCATTTAGAAATCATAATTATTAAGTTAGTACTCTCCTCATTTAAGTCCATGAATCGCCATTAATCCATGAAGCAGTATCACAGTCGTGGCCCATTCTGAAATATACGCAGTCCCCCGAGCAAATATCCATAAAAAAACACCCCTCTCTTTAATAACATTTAATTTACTTAAATAACGCCCTCCATCAAACAAGTCTTTAGAAAACAAGTGGACCAGTTTTTTTCTCCCTTTAACGAAATGCCGTATGTTAAATGATCATTAGATTCATCGATTATTTCAGCTGTTTTCAGACTATTGCCATATTCACGTTACCTGCGCAGTTTAATAAAACGATTTTTTCACTCGGTTTTTTTTCATTGGTTTTTAATTCCAAAATCGTTTACGTAAGAATTCTTAGTCCTACGAGCTCCCCTGAATGAACTCCCATGCTTAAGTGTTTTTTGGATACAATAATGAAATACTTTTTTAATATACTAACGGAAGTATTTTTTGAATAGCAATGAAAGTACTTTTTGAATCAACTTATTTTTGTACATCTTGAATATCCCAATACAGTCGTCCTTAAAGAAAATTATTAACGAAGCTGTTATTGTCCTCATTCAAACCCGTGTACCGAACTACACCACATTTAAGGTCGTTCCTGAAGTGTAATCTGCAATCCGAGCAAATATTTAAAAAAAACACTTCCCTTTTTGGATACAATAATGAAAGTTCTTTTTGAATATACTAACGAAAGTATTTTTGGAATATACCAGTGAAAGCACTTTTGAATCAACTAATGTTTACACTTTTTTAATACCCCAATGCAAATTGTCTATTAAAAAACAATTAACGAGGTTGGTGTTCTCATTCAAACTAGTGTACCGAACTCCATTACATTTACAGTCGTTCCTGAAGCGTAATATGCAATCCGAGCAAATATCCTTAAGAAAACACTCCCCTTCTTAGTAACATTTAATTTTTTTAAAGAACATCCTCCATTAAGTAACGTGTTTGGAAAACAAGTGCGCCAGTTTTTTTTTCCTTCCGATACCACAAATTCCTGAATGTAAAATTATCATTAAGTTTATTGACTTTTTGGCTGTTTTCAGACTACTGACGCATTTAAACATATATTTTACCCATGCAGTTTAAGTAAATATTTTCACTCAGGGTTTCTCATAGGTTTTTAATTCCAAAATAATCTAGGGAAGAATTTAAAAATCTGCGGGTTTCCCTGAATATATCCACGTTTGTGAGTGCTATTTGGATATTCTCATGAAAGTACTCGGAATACATTAATGAAAGTACGTTTTGAATATACAAATGTGGAAGTACATTTTGAGCCTACCACTAAAAGTATGTTTTAAGTGTGCTGATGAAAGTAATTTTCGAATACACTAATATAAGTATGCATTAAAAAAAACTGATGAAGTTACTACTCTTCTAATTCAAATCCATACACTGAATTCTACCTGTCCTTCCTAAAGTATCAGCTGTATTTCGAGCAAATATAAAAAAAGACACTCTCTTCTCAAAAACACTTGATCATCTGAAAGAACGTCCTTCATCACGTATACATCTCATTCGGAAAACAAGTAGACCCATTTTTTTTTCTCCAGGCACTCAAATGCCCTAATGGAGTAATATTAAAAGAACATTCAGTTTATCGATTGTTTCGACTGTTTTTGGACTATTGACGTATTCAGCATATACTACTTTACCTGTGTGATATACGAAAATGATTTCAGGTATTTTTCAAATATTTCTAATTCCTAATGCATTTAGGGAACAATTCAGAACCTGTAGGTTACTATTTGTTTGTTGCTATTCGCTAAACTATAAAAAAGGCCGATTTCTGCCCCTTGTCCGTTAGTGAAATATATAAATGTGAAGCGTAAAACAAACCTTCAAATCTAATCACCCAAAAAATAATACTATGGGAATATCTTTTAATGAATGTCTATTTAAAGTTTGAGGTATGCTGGAAAGTGCTTGTCTGACGTACCATATTCTTTGATTAGGCGCAATGTTCAGAAACAACCGTGATGACGGTGAATAAAAGGAGAGTCTAAATATTCCTCATAAATCACATATGCTGAAATTTTTGGGAAATTAAATCCTCCCATTGCAGTTGGTATTTCAATTTACGTGACACTGAAGTAACACAAAGAGTTATTGGGATGGTAAGATATAAATCCTGGTAAGGTAAGGTAATTTTAATTAACGTCGTACTAGCGTAACATAACGCGATAGTGACGACGTTTCGTGTTCAATCCCCCTAAGTGAAAGATACGAGGACAGCACAACGTAATTTTGAACAACGGTCACATGACGGCATTGGCACATGAACTGGTACCCCACGCTAAAAATTTCCATACAATTCCAACGTGAGTTTATTTCAGGCATGTCAGTTTTACCGTGTACCAGCTCCAACGTTCTGGACTGTCATTTAGTTGGATCTAGTTTTGAATTCGAAATTAAGTTGCTAATCCGCGACTTCACGAACTGAGCTACCATGGCCTTTTTCCCTTGAAAGAAATACAATCACAGTTGATAAAAAATACTGCAATGGAGGAAGGTAGCTGAATTTACGTCGAACTGGAGCAACACAAAGTTCTGTTGTAGGCAGTTCGAAATCAATACTAAAGGGATACGTCCGCGAACACGAGATGCGTTCATAATATGATAACAGTGGTCAGATGACGAGTTCAACACCTGACTTGTAATGACCAACACATTGACTTATCAACACCCATGCTTTAATCTTTCACACCAACGTGAGGGCATTTGAGGCCACGACGGATTTAAGATACATTAGCCCCTAAATACACGATGGCCTTTTGTTAGATACAGTTTCGACTCTCTGGTTTCCTGTTGCTAATCCACAACTATACAACTGATCAACAACAGCCTGGATAGGTCACAAAACGCATTAGAAGACTGTCATACGCTAAAGCACCAATAGCGATTACCATGGATATTTCCCCCTTGCCTACTGGTTATAAATGCTATCATTTCCAGCACCAATATATCAACTTGTATACTCAAACTGTGGAAGGCATTTATTTACGTTTATTGGTTGCAGTCAGAAATTGAACTCGGAAGGAAACATTCCAGGAGAACACTTCTTAATTCTAGATCCAAAATGACAGAGGTAATATAACTAGTTAGGATCGTACTCTCTCTTTAACGTGCACTGATCGCCACGTACATGTCGGTCTTTGGATGGATCGAATTTCAAATCCGCAAAACCCTGATTCACGACTCTATCAAATGACTCCTTCCTCCCACTCCCGTCAAGTAAACACTGCAGCAGGGGGGAATTTATATAATCTTCAATTTCCCAAAGGAATCCGGAACACTCACCTATGACCCGCAGCCTGCTATGAAGAATGAGCGTCCTTGACCGCCTCAAGTCGACGCGGCATTTGTAATCTGCCTCGTCGTCCGACGTCACATCGGTCAGAACCAGGACCGGGGGGTGGACTGCGACGTCAAAGTGTGCCCTCCCCTCCATCTCGTCCGAGGGGAAGTGTCGAGCGTTCTTTATGGCCGCATTCCTCACGTCGAGTGTGTAGATGGGATTGGGCAAATCGAGCCTGTACCATAGGATGAGGGTGGCCTCGTCATCTTCCAGGGGGGTTGTGACGTTGCAAGGAATGGCGGCTCTGGCACCAGCAACAGCTTCCACAACAGGATACTCTGAAATAAAAAGGAAGAATTGGCATTATGGTTGAGGTGGGCAGATTTAAACCGAAATCAGGGAATTCCTTGAAGGATTTCATTTCAAAACACGCAATCAAATAATAAAAATTTGGGTTTCGTGCACGCTTGCTTAAAAGAGATCGGAAGGCAAAAAATGACCTCTAAATCCATTTTGAGATTTTAAATGTTTCTGAATATTTCAAACATTACCTTTTGAATAGTGGGCACTTTTTTTCAATGCGCCCATTAGAAGTAATTTTAATTATTTTTTCAAAAAAAAAAAGAACTTTACTGCAAAAGCATTGACGACGATGTTTACGGTTCTTACACTGTTATAAAATGCAATATATTTTTCTTTAATTTTACAAACCGTTAAGTATATTTTTTGTAAACTATAAACTGAAAAAACAGACTCAGAATCCAAATGAGTCGTTGAACAATATTATCTGGTCTCGCTTGCCGAAACACACTTTCGTTGCGTTGAAATCCCTCACGCTTGGGAGTCCATGAAGCCGTTTCTTCCCTCAATCATGGACGTTTGGTGCAGTTTGGCCAGATCTGGCACTTGCACCATAAAAACCCACCAAACAAAACTTTCAATGATGGAAATGTATCAAGTCTTTTAATTTTGAAAGCAGCAGGTATAGAACCTGGACTTAATTGTGTCATCTCAGTGAGAACAATGGATGGTTTGCAGGTTTCTATTGCACTCAGAGAGGAGGCAGGTATTGAGAAAAAAAGCCCGGCAAAACAATTTGACTACGTTGGATAGAGTAGAAATAAACTGTGCGTGTGCGAAAATCGAAACAATGAATAAATTCACGTTCAAATAAAAATAAATTACAATCTGCTTTATATCCAGTTACGAAAAAAAAAATATTCCATCGAGATGGGATAGTACAGACATCCATATAGACGTAAACTCGTTTCAATTAACCACTTTTTAAACTGATAAAATTTCTTTTTATTTGTCTAAAAACCTTTTTTCAGATAAAGATGCTCAGAAACGATAAGTATAGTTATTGGATAGAAAGGAGCTTACTAAAAAGCACAATCAGGTTTCTGTTAGATAGATTCGGATTTATTTTTAAGGCAAAAGAAAACTTTTGAGCACTTCTAAATCTTTTCATATCACATCCTCGACCCGATTCACTGTTTAGCTCAAGCAGAAGAGACGTAGTGCTATTTTGCTTCATACACGAATTGACAAATATGAAGTTTTTTAGACGATTTTCAATCCCATCGCATCAAGAACGGGATCATAACTTCTTCCGAAATCATTTCAGCGGATTTATGTTTGTCAGAAGAATCAAATGTCACACAAAAGAAATTTATAACATTCAAAATCGTGAATTCTTTATTTTCCTTAAACATACAGCAAACGTCCTTGGAAAGACGCAAGAAGTTGTTTAAAAAAGGAAAAAGAAGTAACGAAAAAATCCTTCTCTTTGAAGATCAATTTTGATCTAAAAGTTCAATTTTTCATTCTGTCCGTCCTCGTTGAAAATGGATTGAACTGAAAGGCTTCAAGGCATTCTTGACGGTTTTTAGAAACTGTGCTTTTGGCAAGCACCAATGGAATTGTTTGAATTGAAATCTAATATAGCCTCTCTGATAAGCTATTTGATTTTTAGACGGCGTATTCTGGACTGTGATCACATATTTTGAGGTGTAGGGAAGACGAAAAATGCAACTGTTTACTTCTGGAAACCATTTTGTTGACCGTAGGCATTTTTAGAAAGTTGAAAACTTGGTTTCAATAACATTTCTTTCTACGAGTAATATTGGAACATTGAGAGAATGACTGTTTACTTAAAGTACACTTAGGCGCAGATCATTTTTCGGAAGATTGTGTTTCTCTTTTTTACCAGAACTTCGCGATGAGTTCAGAAATAGAATAAGGTAGTTCTTAAAATGCGTTTCTTTTATAAAAATATTTTTTGGGTGCATCAAGAGTTCTTTGATAGAGTAGAAGATAATTTAAAATCATAAAAACCAAAGCACACACACACACACACACATCCAGCAAAATTATTCACTAAAACACTAAAATATTCGAATGTAGCTTTTTCATGTGCTTCAATAGAACATTACTCTTTACGGGAACATGATTTCTTGAATGGGATTAAATTAAAGAAATAATACTTTGGTAAATATTTACTTTTGTTTTGTCAGTTCAGTTTACGGAAATTTAAGTTTAAATGAACTTACAGATTTTATTCGTTATATTTATTCCGAAAGTCACTTTGGAATTTTATGTTTAAAGGTTTGAACTTGCATATATATTCCGCAACTTCTAGTCTCTTTGAATGACTTTTAAACAGTTATGACTTTCTTGACATCTAGAATAATTCTTAGGATTCCTTCAAAAAATAAATGTACTTATATACTCATTATTACGGGGAAAAGCAATTTGCATTACTCTTGTGTCGTATATAGAGTTAAGTACTATCGAATTTTTATTACTAGATTATGCTAAAACACACCTTTTTGTGCAATTAATTTTATTTTCATATGATTTAGTTTTAGTTTATTTGAACTTTTTATAACCCAGATTGGTTTTGGAACCAACAGATATAGAATTAATGCCTGCTAGATTTATCCAGTAAAGCTAAACTTACAACGTCCAAATTTCATTTAAATCCATGCCTGGCAATATGCATGATTATCTTGAAAGATAAAGTTCATTTTTGAAACACATACTTTACTCAATAAAAAAGTACTATATTGAAACTAACGAAAAAAGTTTAAAACAAGCTGAGACACACATTTCTTTAACACGCATTAAAAATATCCAAATCCACATGCAAAATTGTAGTTAACCATATTTCAAATTCTCTTCACGTATTGACTATCTTTAAATTAAGAGTGTGCCACTGACAAGCCTGAACATTAATCTCGACTGCAACAAAAGAAGCATAATTATTTAAAAATATGAAAATAGATTCCTGCAAAAAAGAGATCAAGACGCGTGGTTTCTAAATAGATCCTCAATTCACTCCGAGATAGGAACTCCAAAACCTCCAATAGTACTGCTTTATTTTTTCTCCATTTCAAAGTCGTTATTCACTCTGAAGATTGGCAGTCCAGTGAATGAGCTCTTCACCCCGTTTGATAAGAATACTCAATCATTATAATCCCATCCATCATCGCAGACACTGATGAGTAGCATTTGACCCAATACGTTCGGAACTGTTGGAGGTCATTTTTGTTATTTGAATGATTATTGCGAGAACGACCCCTATTCTCTTTGCAAATGAAAGTGGTGGTCTTTATAATACCTTCGATGGGTACTGCAAAGGGTATGTTCGATTTTTATAATATTGGTTACGAGAAATTCGAAGTTACGTGTCAGTTATGTGATTGTCCTCACTGTCGGGAATGAATAGAACTGAGTAATCATCTTCAAAGCAGCGAATGTGCTACTTTGTGAGTTACGCGGTTGTCATTGCCGCTCGGAATTATGAAAGTGCTAATTTAAAATAGCAGGACATATATCTGTGCACTGGAAACTAAAGGAATTGCAGTTTCTAGTAAACATTAATATTCTATATAAGACACTTGATAGGTACTGCAAAGTGTATGTTTGATTTTTATAATATTGATTACGAGAATTTTGAAGTTACGTGTCAGTCATGTGATTGTCCTCACTGTTGGGATTGAGTAGAATTACAGCAATCATATTAAAAGCAGCAAATGTGATACTTCGTGTGTTTACGCGGTTGTCATTGCATCTTGGAATTATGAAAGTGCTAATTTCAAATAGCAGGACATATACATGTACACTTGAAACCAAAGGATTTGCAGTTTCTAGTAAATATTAATGTTCTATGTAATACACTTGATGGGTATTGCAAACTGTATGTTTGATGTGTATGATTTTGGTTAAGGGATGATACGTGTCATTAATATTGTAGTCTTTATTGTCAAGATTTAATAGAATTGCAGAATTTATCTTCAAATCAACGAGTCTACTTCTTTGTGTGTATAAGCGGTTCTTATCAAATCTTGTAAAGATAAAAATACTAATGTTAAATAACTGATGACATATATCTGTTCACTTGAAACCGTAAAACAAAAGCGTTTTTTTCGTAAGTATCAATGAAATTTTGTTGAAGTCCACAAAACAGCGTTTTATGATTTTGTTTTGATTGAAGATTTCAAGGTCTATCAATAAATGGTGATATGCATTGAGTAGAAACGATACAAGATCAACAAAATCGAAGGTTAAGCCACAAGCTTCTGAGTGTATGACTTAATTGAACTCTATTGAACTATTACTCGATTGAAAAAATGAAAAGCGATTTTAAGTTCAAAGTATTAAAGAAAATGGTTTCGGATATTCGTCGCATATATATAGGTCACTGGATAAAATTGTTCTATACAAAAGGAATAAAAATGTTTTGCATAAAATGTTTGGGTCAGTATTCAAATTTTAATGTATTGTTAATGGCAACAGTAGGATTTTTTTGAGCTATGGATAATTTAATTTTGATGAGATTTAATAATTTAACGCTTGTGACTTTTAACAAAAAACAATAAATTGTTAACTACAGCCATATAGTTTATTATTTTAGCTTTGAATAATTCGAAAACCGTTTATAAACCTGTAAACGTCAGTTAATTTGTATCCAAAATATACTCTCGATAGAACGGTTATCTTAAAGAAAGTTCAGCTAATTAAATCAAAATTGTCATAAATTACCGAGAAATATGAAATATGGGTTTTAACGAAACATATGAATAACATATAGAAGATCCATGTGAATTACTTATTTTAGCATTAGAGCAGATTCTACACCAGATCGCGTTTGTCATTTTCGCTCGTATGTACTTTTCGTCAGATTATGGCAAATTCTTTGAATTTTAATAATGCTACTTTACTCACACATAGCAGAATATTATTTGTTCAGCTCAATAACGAACATTTAAAATACTAAATTTAACTAAAACGTCCACTAGTGTCTTTTTTGACAAAAAGCACATTTCAGTTTAAATAGCTTTCTTTGAGCACAAAATGACCATATAATAGCAAAACAAGCAGATATTTAAGGACTATTCATTAAATAGCACTTATAATGCATTTATTTACCCTTCAATAAATAAACAATTCTTTCAAAGGAAAAAAATGGTTCAGTCTCAATTGATTGATTTCCATCAAGTTTGTGTGCCGACAAACTGGTCTGATGGCTAAGGCGTTAGCTCCTAATCGGAAGGTTCGTAGTTCGAATCCTGCTCAGTGCATGTATATTTGTAAGCGTATGGTGTAGAGGCGGCAGGTGCACCTTAAATCTACCGTTACCAAAAGTCCTCACGTTGGGTTGATGTGGAAGTTTGGAGAGTGGGGTGGCAACTCAGGTGTTGCCTCGTCATCTGACCGTGGTTCTAAAGTACGTTGTGTTATCCTCGGATCTATCCCCTAGGTGATTGGTCCGGAACGTCGTCAATAGCCCATTGTGTTGCTCTAGTACCACGTTAATTTTAAGAAATTACCTATTACCTTCAAGTTTGTGCGTCACTAACCAGTAATATTCAACTGTAATGTGTTCCAGTTAATATAAACATTACAGGCAATGAAAGGTACGACTCACTTGCATAGCTGGGGCGGCTAGCCACATACAGTCTGTGCCTTTACTTATAATTCCTGGAAAGCCCAAACTAACTCTGCTGTTAGCTACTGATTTGGGCAACATCGACTGTCGGCTTCAAAGGGGTAAATTAGGAAACACTCGTTACCAGTGGTTCTATCCGTCTCAAGGTCATCCTCAGGTAGTTGTCGTAGTGGTGTTCCGGATAAAAACTGGGGACAACTAATTTGCTGCCCACCTGCACATGATCTTCGTGTTGTATTCTCCACAATCGCCTGATGTACTGTTAAGGCGTCATGGATGCTACCCACCTGTATCAGGGCTAGGCTATGGACCAAGTATCAGTCCAAGCAAGACCCCGAGTAAAAGAATCTGTCCCGTCTCTACTGCTCGGTGCAGCACTAAATGACCCAACAGACAAGAGTGGGCTTTGGCTTTCAAGAGCAAGCAAGAACTATTCAAAATGCAGCGTTTTGTGCTTGTAATTTTCCGAATATCCTCACTCTCTAGAAATTCGTCGACCAGACGAGCTCCATGTGGGCTCGCGTTATCGTCCATTAAACTGTACTCAGAGCCAACTGCACCCCTGAAAAGGCGAGCATAGGGCTCCAAGACCTCATCCCTATACCTCACACCAGTCACACTGCCTCTTTCAAAGACATGGAGATGTGTGCGGCCATCCAACATGATGCCTGCACACACCATTAAACCTCATCCGCCATAATGGTCGATTTCGCGGACATTGGAGGGTAGGTAGCGGGTCCCTGGTTCTCTCCATAAGAACGTACGGCGAGAATCGGTGTTTTGGCTGAACCGGGACTTATCAGTGAACAGAACGGTAGCCCATTGATTCATACTCCAATCTCAATGCTCTCTGCACCATGATAAACGGATTATCCTGTTCGTAGAAGTGAGCGGGACGCAAACAGCAGGTGTTCTTGCGAACAACCCTCTCTCATGAAGTCTTTTGGAAACAGTCACCCTTGATACACGGGTTCCTGTGGATGGATACAAGTCACGAGAGAGCTGAGAAGCTGTAGCACTCTTGTTACGCCTCGCTATAATCGACAAATGGCGATCTTCTCTGGCCTTCGACGACCTTGCCCAGGCTTTCTCTCGATGGATCCTTTATCCTGGAACTGTTTCCATAAGTTAAACACGAAGCTGAGAGTTAACTTGAACTCTCTACAAATTTGGACTTGAGATTGGCCTGATTCTAGCCTCCCTACAATTCGCCACCTCATTCCATCATCTAAACATTAGTGGTTACTCATTTTTACTGTTACAATTTGAAATTAACCGATTGCTGCAAAATAACACCAAGAAATTCGCCGAGGTGTGCTAGCGAAATGCGTATTAACTTACGCGCACTTATAAAGCCTGTTTCTCTTCTGGCTCCGTATACACACACGTGTACACTTACGTATTTGACGTACAAGATTTGCATTTTTGTCTAGAAGCAGTGGTTTTACATTCAATTCAGTTCTTTTCATGAAATTCGATAAAATACGCAAATTCCCTTAATTTATTTCACCAGTGTACATAATAGGGGAATGATTCCAGCTGGAAATATATCACATAAAAGTAGGGTCATACTAATTTTGTCAATCAATGAGTCTGTCTTGAGTTGAAGAGTTATTTGATAAAAGCACTAAAATTATCAATTGGAATCATGGGGAGAAACGTATCTGATACGTAGGTAATGTAAAATTAAGAACTGTCATTTCTATGCAACCAATCTACAATCAAAAGCTATTGGTTAGTAAGTAAATGAAGTTCTGAAACTCTCAAAGAAATTCGTCTCGACACTTTTAGTTTTTGATAAGGTATGTACACAGTATAAATATGATAGACTAATTGTAAAGTATGCAAAACTAATTTTTACTGTAAAGAGATATAAAACATTTTATTTTAGTTTCTAAATTTTGTTGATTAATATGCATTGTACGAGTTTTGTACGAGTTTATCATATTTTTTGAAATACATAATCATAAGTATTGCACGATTAGCTTAGAGATAGCTAAAGAAAGAAACAGCAATGTGTGCATTTATAGATCGCTGTTTTACGCAATTGTAAATTAATATATCGGTGTTCAAATTGCACCCGATACCATTTCAGATTAACGGGATAGCCCTGGCCGTTTTAGTTACACTTAGTTTAATACACAATGCAGGATCTAATTTATTCAAATACTACATGATGATATAATTTATGGTCGTCAGTTAACAATTATTTACACGTTGATAAATATGATTAAAAATATGTATAGCTGATTAAATAATCAGATTACAATAGATCCTTTTCAACACTGCCAAGGAAAAAAGAAAAAATATATAAGTCATAATAGGGCACAGTTATCAAAAACATTTTTTTTCACACACACACACACACACACACACACACACACACACACACACACACACACACACACACACACACACACACACACACACACACACACACACACACAAGGCGTAATGGCAAAAAATACAACCCCATTACTGCATCATTTTCTTCAGAATGATTTATTTTAAAACGTGATGTCCCCAAGTAACTTTTTAATGCCAGAATGCTTGAAATAAATGTATCAAAAAAGTAGCAGAATTAATCCGGTAAAAAAAATGAGAAATTCGTATGGGGATCCTGCGGCAAAAGACATAAACGAGGAAAGATACCATTTTGGAAACGACGATTAAAAATGACGATAAAATCCTTTAAGTGTTTTTGTTAAGTAAACTATGAATAGTAGTGACGGAGGTTATTACTGGAGTGCGATTGCCGCTTTTTCAATGTTTTTTTATCTGGAAGTTTCAGTTTATTTTTGAATAATCAGAAAGCGACGTTTTAAATGTTCTGGAAAAAAGCTATTAATATGGAATGGAAAGAATTGCTGGCTATTTTCCTAACCCTCAGGTAAAAAGGACTAGAATAGGACGATGGTGACTTTGCTCTTTAACATGTTATTCATACCTTTAATTTTAGTCACATTTCTGAATTATAAGATTGCAGAATTTTCTAAACACAAATACCTGGAACGTTTACGGGGAATAAGGGTCCCACTGGAGATCAGTATTCTCTATTACTTTCAAGAAAATTTGTTTTCTGAACACTTCCATGTACTTTCTATGTGTTAGAGACAGCTACAATTATTAAACTATTTTGCAAACGTAAATTTAGTTTTCGAATTGTATTGAATTGAGTTAGGGGACATTTTTTACAGGCATAACTTTGTGTTGTAACTTAATTCTTCAGAAACTTCTTGAGTTTAAACTATGATTCTAATTTTATTTACTGCATATATGTCAAAAGTTGCTTTGTTCTTTTAATATTCTGAGGGGTTCATAGGTAAGTATCTGCTCTGCAGACTAATCTTCTTGCATGACTTTAAATCATTTTTGAACCATTTGACCATTATGATCTTTCCTATAAGTATGAATTTATTCATAATTGGACGGAGGTGTAAAATCTATACTACACTTTTCAGAAGTCTTATGACATCAGAGGGTAAAAATGCTCATTTTAAACATAAAATAAAATTGCAATAAATTATTGTATACACAGTTTATATCATAAACCCATGATGAATAAAAGAGTGCAATACCGGTTTTAGCTAAAGATGATTATTTGGAACACTAATTATACAAGTCAGCTTACATTTTAGATTTATATGGGAAGCCAATCAAAACCACTTTTTATTTATAGATAAGAAATTTTATAAAGCGCTAAAAATTAATTTGAAATAAAGAATTTTCAATTTAAACTGAAATAAAAGTAAGAACAAAACATTATGTCCATGCAAATTGAAATTAAAAAATTATGCTATAATGATTGTGTAACAAAATTTTAAAATGAGCCGGTAAAATAATTTGAGTTTATTGGTAAAAACGTAATCTGATACAAAATTAGCTGACCAATCGGTCCAAAGGTTAAAGTACATCCTGGATCATAGGTTCGAGTTACATATCCGGGGTTAGGAATGAATGTTTGGATGTTAAAGTTAAAATAAATATGTGGCATCTATATAAATTGATTATGCATAGAATGTATGGTTGGAATGTAGAGGTGTAATGTGAATACTCACCCATGGCACTACAGGTTAACATAAAATGTTTTACATTAGCCTTTTTAGTATCACAATAGAAATGTCTAATTAAATGAATGAGCATTTGAAACATCATTTGAGCATCTATTACATCTCCACAGCATAATTAATTAATTATTCTTTTCATGATATTGTAAGATTCCAAATCTATATATATATATATATATATATATATATATATGGCCATAAAGTGAAATATTGTAAATTCGAAAATCTCTCTCAGTTAGTTTATTTCTGACACTTAATTTCTCTTGGTCAGTTAAACTTCCTTTACTCGTTTCAAAAATTGATTAAAATCTTTTTGAAAAGAAATTACTTTTAGATATGATGAAGTACAATAACTGGAGGTGAATGATGCTTTTTCCTTAGTAGAATATTTAGTTAAATGATTAATGATGTTTAACAAATACATTTTCGTAGCTTGGGTGGAAATAACTGAGACTTTCTTTTTGGAAACAAAACTTAACAGTAATACCAGGTAAGGTTTAGTTTGTGTTGTGTTTATTTCGTAATTTATTTATTTAAATTGATAAATTTGTAAGCACATTTGTAAAACGGTTTTTAATTAAATACATGTAATTCATAAAGAAAGTGAATCTTTTATTTTAGGGCAATATGATGCAGCGTTAATAAAATATTTTCTAATGAAGGATATTTTGTGCAATTATTCTTCTGACTAGTGTATTTCAATACGCTTCCACGTACTTTCTGTCTAATGTCTATGATGCTAAAATCCCTTGTAATGGGATTTAAGTTTATCCATAATATCCAGGATCTTAAAATAAAAAAATTATACACGTATTATTTACCTACACATCATACAGAAAACAGTAAGCATAGTATGATTGTAAAAATATCTTTAAATTTATTTTCTTAAATTTTTTCGAAAATTTAAACTAAAGTTTAAAAAAGATACTGACGGTTTTTGTAGAAACATACTTGCAGTATTTAAGTAGTAATAATTTTTTATCTTTCAATAAATCATGCAACTTTACTTAAGGAGTATCAAGGCTATTTAAATGATTCAAAACGTAAATATTCCGTGTCTTGGTTAGTTTTAAAAAGGTCACTCTAAATTATTAATTTACAAAAGGAAAATCTGAAATATTGTGTCTGCTTTGAATTTGGATTTAATAGTTCACATTATTTGTCAACATAAAAATATCTTTATTATCTAACATCTGGCTACATTACTTTTATAGTTGAAATTTCCACTAACTAATAGAACTACGTAATATTGAAACGGAGTTCTGATGTCAACAATAGCAATAATTTTATTTATGGAATTTGTTCTGGTGTCTAAAAATATGTTATAACGAACTGAATGTTCCAGTCTTCGTTTCCATTTCTAATTTGCACTCACTATACGAGTCATATGAAATTTTATATTTTACTTCTAATTGTTGGTAATGTTCTGAATTTTTATTTCCTGAATTAAGAACACAAGCCAATGTAAATATTATGATACATTAACCTTTAAATTACGGCCGGTACAGAAGTTGTACCTTGATCGCACTAAGATAAATTTCTACAACATCCTGTACAACAACTGTATCTTGATGATTGCGCCAAGGAAGAAATTAAATCGCGCTATATATATATATATATATATATATAGCCGGTGTCAAATGGTTAAATAAGGAGAAATGTATAATTAACTTAAATGCACAGCACCATTAAATTAACATATCAATTGGGATTCAATGAAACAATAAATTGGAAACGCATTTGGAAGTTAAATCATCAAAAATCAATTGCAACATGGATTAAAATTAAAACACACACATGAAACTCTAATTATAACATCATTTCCACTTTAATGTATTACCACTCCCCATTATGTATCCTAATTATCTGAACTAAGCACCTGAACTAATTGAAATAGAGGGTATCTCACTATTTACAGCCTGTCAATGGAGCGTACGGCTACATTCAGATACACATTTTCTTGAGTAAGGGAAATTAAGTGGATATCGCTTGGCCCTACCCTTGTTAGACAGTGATGTTACATCTGAATCATCCTTACGCTTTATGGAAGAACTCACTGTCAATTGCGCAAATGGAGGCATAAATTCATTAGCGCTTTCTCTTATCATTTGCATGACTGAATTGCACTTAATTAATCCGATCGAGTCTGTGATTATGTCGTAATTTATTCCTATAAACATCTGCAGAATCAATGAGCGCTTCACTATGGACGCGAAGCTTTGGAAGACGGCTTCGTGAAGCTAATTATAATCTAAATCAGAAGAGCGAAAAAGAAAATGTCGCGGTAGAATAACTTTGGGTCCTGCATAGTAAAATAGGGTAGGATAAACACAGATGGTACTGTTTTGATGATAGTAGGTGCATTAATCTTCTATTAATTGAAACGATTACACGAAATAAAAAACGTAGTTATGGATGACATTAATTTCCTATATATTTTCTTATCGTGGTTATGTTTTAAGATTATCTACATTCAATGCAGGTGTATATTTAAAATTTAGGTTGAGAAACTAGCTTGGTCAGAAAAAAATTGGTAACTGTGGTCTTATCTCTCTTGGCATATATAAATTACACTATATTTACTAAGTACAGATACTTGAAATTATCAAGAACCATCATAGGAAGTTGAATACGTTGGGTATATTTATGAGGTGAATTTGTGAACCACTTTGCGATACTCTTGTGTACCACGGATGATTCAAGTACCGCCTCACATATATACCACACGTTTTAGGCATTAATTCATTAGTAATGCAATCAGTCTCTTAAAATATAGTCCAATGACATTCATAAGTCAATTACACATTTAGTTTTACTAAAAATTTTATATTTATTAAAATTACTAAATTATTTTATGTTTACTGAAATTGCTAAATTATATGATATTTACTAAAAATGCCAAAGCATTTTATATATACCAAAATTAGTAAATTATTTTATATTTACTAAAAATACTAAATTATTTTATATTTACAAAAATTAATAATTTTATGTTTACTAAAAAATATAAAATTGACAACACAAAATAATGTTATCAATATATACAAAGCGATGAATGAAAATCTCATATGCTTAAAGTACCAGGTCAATTTACATATATTAGGGACTTTTATTTCTCTTTTCACCAAAAGTACGAACTAGTAATGTCTCATTCTTAGACAAAATAAAGTTATAATCCTGTAGTGTTCAGTACATCGTGGAATAGCATCTTATATATGGCAGACATTGGCCGTTGTCTTAAGAAAACTTGATTATTGTGCTATGTTTAATGGTAATATTTTTTAAGTAAAAAACGAACATGGGGAAGTTAACTATATTCATTTATACAGAATGATTCTACATACCAGAAGATAATGTTGAGATATTATAAGCGTTTGTACTCGTAGTTCTGTACGCTTTCAGAATGCATAATTTTAAATACTTGGCATATAAGATTAGAAAACTTGGGATTAAAACCAAATTAAGAATTAGCGTAATTCATTCATATGTCACTTATGAAATGCATCGATATGATAGATGTTTTCAGTCTGGAACAATCAATTTCTAATAGAAATTACGTGTATCAGTAACAGAGTTACACACATAACTTGCGAACATGTTTCTAAGAAATGACGCATATGTAAGTATTCGTATAAACGTTCGATTCGTATAAATGTTCAATTCAGAACCAAAAATGTTGTTAAAAGAAGGAATTTGTGAAAAAGAAAATATATTAAATCACAAAATGATGTTATAATCAGCGTGTTTCAGCGTGTGACCTAAAATTTAAAAAATATTTTTACGAGGGCTGTTCAATAAAGAATTATCATAATTTTTTAAAGGTGATTAAAAAATCAAGAAAAATAAATTTCATATTGAATGTGTAGTGGGATAAGTGGAGAATAGATAGAGCAAATTTCAGTGTCATGACGCCATTGCTGAGGCCTTGGCAGCCGGTCAAGAACGCCTAAGTTTACTTTCTCCTACGGCAAAAATGGATGTGACACGCGAAGTGCAATACACTGCATTGGAATTTTGTTTTCATCGTCAGGTAAAGTCTATGTGATGCAAAACAGGAAGATTATTGGGAGATTCATGTGTGTTCCTCGTCCTCCATATAGTCCTGATTTAGCCTATGTGATTTTTTTTATTTTACCGAATTCGAAGAAACACCTCCGGGAAAAGCGAGCTCCATCATCACATGCAGTGGTAAAAGTTGCGTAGTCAATTTTGAAGGACCTGTCAAAAAATGGCTTCCGGTATGTGTTTGAAGACTGGAATAGAGGTGGGATAAGTGCATTGCATGTAATAGGGAGTATTTTGAGAAAGACCGTAAAAATTTGGAGGAATAGTACAGATAATTATTTTTTATTAATTTATGATCATTCTTTATTGAACAGCCTTCGTAGATACATTAATTTTTAATTCAGTTAGCAAGGTGAATATATATTATGGCAATCCATTTACATTATTTATAACGCATTTTTAATAAATGATCAAGATTGACAAAGTCAGTTGTGTTTTAATTTACTTACAATTGGTTGTAGTTTGTGTATGTTTTTTTTTGAGAAAATGCATTATAATAATGCATTTAATTTTGCATCAATGCACTTAATTATAAATTAAGATATTTAAAACGCATTTAATTTATTTTCCAAAATGTTTATAACAGGCATAAACATATTTAAGAAAATATAGCAGAACCCAGCACATAAATTATTTTTATTGTCATCCGTACATGTCAAAGGAATAAGTATACTTATTTCTTTACTCATGAAAAGTGCAGACATTGGAAATTCAGCATTGAGGTAACGATTTAATATTTATTCGTTAGTACATTTAAATATATTTTTGGCTAAAGACAGTTATTATTTGGACTTAAACTGGTATTTACTTAAGAATAGATACATTTGTTTTTAACACAATGCTTATTTAGCCTCAATTAGGAATATAATTTATTCAGAATATGTAGGGACTATTACAGATAAATATGTATTGCTTTGTTTCGTTTTACATTTGAACAGGTAAATTCTTAATAATTTAATAATCGACGTTCCTCAATGGCTGAGAAATCAGCTCATTCAGCACAGTCTTTAAAATAACAAATTAGTTTTATTGTTATATACGTATCACTTTCATAATGAAGAATGCTGCTGTAATGTATAGTCTTAATTAATTGAATTTTTCACATCTGACATTAGAACGCTTAGCTAGAATACAAATTAGCTTTCGATTGATCTTATTTCGGACTACTGACGCACAGTGATCTCTATTACCTTTAATAATTCTCTTTCATTGGCACTAAGGCGCTTTCTACTTTATTCTATTAACGTCGAGTGAAGTCTATTCATTATCTATGTGTGTGAATATTCTTTCGGACCTTTTACTCGGAATAATATCAGTGAATTTAATAAGAGAAATAATCAAATTGCTTATAATTCTTTTCAGAACTTCGTTGAATTTTATTAAAATGTCAGGAAAATTAAATCATTTTTATTTAAATATTCACGATTAAAAACGTCCTAATGCGAGACAATTTACAATAGCATACTTTATATTTAGACTATGTTTTTTTTAATACTTTTTTTTACACGAATGTGATACATCTTTCATTGTTATAATTAATTGAGGAGCCTATTTAGCTTTCTTATGCCGCATTTAGTATTAAGAAATACATAATCGTATTAAGCAACAAGAAAAAAAGGCTGCGAAATTTTTTGAAAGCTGAAATCTGACATCATGAAACATTTGAAAAAAATATTCAGTCTAGGTCATCTTAGCTATTTTCAACTCTGTATGTCGTTCCTTTAGAACCATTTAAATTAATTATAATACAGAATATTTTGCAAGACGTGACCAACTCTGAACACTATACACCACACCGCTTTACGTTTATGTTCTGGTGCCTTTAGGACTTCTCCCGTAATCAGCTTGTACGTAGAATCTTTTGAACCTTCCCTGGACTTCAGACGACAGTTGTTATCACTGGAATACTATTTTAGAATTTCCTCAATCCCTCATCACCCATTGCATACCATTCATCACAGTCCATATTTGAAACGCCTTTATCAAGCAAAAACATCCTTCATCCCTACATTTCATTTAAGAATGCTGGATTTAATGGACGGATCCGAAATTTCTTCACTTGACGTCACCCAGAAAAAACTTTATTATTTCTCTCCTTGGTTTAATCATGATTTTGAATTTCAAAACCCATTCCAAAATTTCAATAAGTCAGATACTTCTGATATTATCTACCAACAACTATTTCAAAAGCACATAGAACAATACTCTAATTTTATACAAATTTTCACGGACGGGTCTAAAAGGGCAAACTACGTTGGAGCTGCGTTCACTATTAATCACTCTGTTCACACTTTTAAACTTCATTCTTCATGTTCTGTTTTTACTTCTGAAATCATGGCCATATATAAAGCATTGGAATACATATCTGATCATTGTCATAAAAACTGTATCATTTTCACTGATTCATTAAGCGTTTTACAGTCATTGAAACATCCTGATCATGACAGTCATCCCATTGTTTTGGAGTCACTGAAAAAAATTTATCATCTTTCATCCATAAATTTTAACTTGGTGTTTTGTTGGATCCCATCTCATGTTGGGATATCGGGAAATGAAATTGTTGACAAAGCCGCTAAATCGGCCGTAAATAATATTCACCATACCATCCCTTATCGTGACATAAAATCTTGCATTTATAAATTTTTAGAGGAAAAATGGCAGAATGATTGGAACGAACAAACGGAGAATAAACTTTACGCTATTAAACCAAATATAGCGGAATGGAAATCACTACCTTCGAGAAGACTGCAGGTTATACTAACTCGACTCCGTATTGGGCATACGCGAATAACCCACAGACACCTCCTCCTCGGAGAAGATCATCCCATTTGCAATTACTGCATTTGCCCACTAACTGTAAAACACATTTTAGTAGAATGTTCTAATTTTAATAGGCAACGACTTAAGAATTTTAATTCATATACCTTGGTTTTAGAAGACATGATTGGAGAGAATCCTCATCCAAATATTTTTAACTTTTTACATGACATTGGTTTTATATATCACATATAATTTTACATAGTATTCATACATTATGTTTTGATTCATTTCACTTTTTTATTATATTATATATTTGATTTTTTTTTATCTTGAGTTTGGCATAATATGTCCCAAGAGGACCCAATGCCACAAATCCAATCCAATCCAATCCATGCAAGACGTGACCAATATTCGATAAAATTCGAATCGATCCTAAACGTTAAAAGCTATCACAAGCCAAGTAATTGGAATAGCAAATAATGCAAGCACGGGAAACAGACATTGTTTAAAAGCTCAACGATCCTGTTGAGGAAACATCTGGGTGATCAGAAGCATAAAATTTCTCGGCTGTAACCGGATTGTAATATTAGTTATTTGTGTAATAAAGATGTTACTGCTGTATATTACAATAATTGTGTGAGTGTACCATTAGATCGCATTTCGTATAAATCGGTAAACCCAATTGTAGAGTTAAATTTCTAGTATAAAATTATTTAACCCTATGAGGGGTTTATCCCCAAATTAAGCCTTGCAGTCAAGAGTCTTCACTTCAAACATATAACCATTTAACCGTCTTGACCAATAGAATGTTTCGAAATTATTTTAATCTAAGAAAATTAGATAAAAAATCTTTCCAGGGGATTCTGTTATATAGAATGGATTTTTTAAATCGTTCCGAAAGTATTAGATTCCAATTACACAACCAATACAATCTGTTAAAAGGATTTTATTCAACAGAATTGGTTAATAGTATTGTTTCAAAGAATTCTCAATAATAATTCAAGGAAAGGACCAATAGAATAGTTCAAGGAAAGAACCAATATAATAGTTAAAGGAAATAACCAATAGAATAGTTCCAGGAAAGAACCAATAGAATAGTTAAAGGAAATAACCAATAGAATAGATCAAGGAAGGAAAGAACCAATAGATAAGTTCTAAAAAGATTCTAAGGAAAGGTCCGATATAGTTTTGTAAAAGGATTTTGTTTTGTAAAAAGATTTTGGCCAATAGAATAATTTCAAAGATACAGCTCAAGAATAGTTCAAGAAAAGAAACAACACAATAGTTCCAAAGAGAGTTTATAGTCTTAGGAAATGGCCGATATTATCTTAAAAGATTTGGTTCTACAAAATTGGCAAATAGTATACTTCGAAAAAAGATATTGTAAGGAATTGATCTATAGAGTAGTGATTTAAAGGATGCAATAATCCATGGGTTCCTTAGAAACATGTGGTTATTTAGTCATTAAGTGGATTGTGGGATAAAAGCAATTCTACACAAATAGGATACCTAATGACGCTCAAAGGGGTACAAGCGCGCATAATGAACACCTGCAAAAACTCAAATTCGTTTTCTTAATCGAATCCATTGTCGTGTTTTGCTGAACGTATCCCGAATAAAACTATACTGCTTAAACGTGTCACTAATGTTAATAGAGTTACTCTTTAAAGTGGGTCTATTTCTTTACTTTCACTATCATCTTAGGGTGTATAAATTGACATATTCATTAATTCGTTCTTTTTCAAAGTTACCTTAAGAACATTGATATATTTATCGGTTTCAAAGTTCATCACTATTAAGTTCTATAACGAATGCTACACTTTAAATTAGTCAGTTTCCAAAAAAATATGAAACGCATTTTGTATAGCTGAAACACTTTTCTATGGAAGCCCATTTACATACATAAGTCATTATGATTCCGAAATACGTACTATTAAAATATTTTTTATAATTTCCAGGCCTAAGATAAACATCATATAACTGTATAGTTACAATCAGTACATTTTAAATATTTGTTCGATGCGATGTTCAACGATGCATATGCGTTACTCATACTTTATGCATTAACCTCCATCGACCTTTCATAGGTAGATGGATGAGAGAATCTACATTCATACTTACAAAATGCTTAAATAATATACCTTCACATTCGTCTTAAGTATTCCAGAATGAGTGGTCACTGTCCTATGCATGATTATGTCACTATGGTAAATCACCCTTAGCACTTTTTATAATATAGTAAAGCCTTCAATGTAGGCAATCAAGAGGTGGAATTGCGTGTTACATATAATCTGATTACTAAATAGTGTCCTGTGTGAGTAGCTATTAGGTACTTAGGAGGAATGTATTATGGAATTCGGGTTCAGGTGGGTTACATGCCTCAATAGTTTATTGAATAGTACCTGAATATAATATACATATAGGAATAGCTTTCAAAACCAATCTGACTAAATGTCCTATGAAATGTTTAGTTTATAAAAGACAGTTAGTTTAGACAAGTGTCACAAATGGGATAAATACCAAATTTGGGTAGTTGATTTTCTCTGAGTAATGAGCCTTCCAGTTTGCAATAGATTGACAAAATATATTAGATCAATGATTATGAAAGCTTGGACACAAATGTCTCTCTCTCTCTCTCTCTCTCTTAGTTCACGATAAATGGCATGGAGGAAAATAGTAGAAAGATTTCGTAATTCATACTATGAAAGCTATTTCATGTAGGTAGATAGTTATTTAACGTCACTCTGAAGCAACACAATGGGCTATTGGTAAAGATCCGGGTTCAATACTTAAGATAAGTAGGTTAATAATTATTTTAATTAACGTCATAATGAAACAACACAACGCCTATTGAGGACTGTCCGAGATCAATCCCCCAAGGGACAACGCCACGTAATTTCGATCCACGGTTAGTTGACGAGATCAATCCCTAAGGAAAAGATCCGACAAAGCATTGTAAGTTTGAACCACGGTCAGATGACGAGTTCAACACAGAGTTGGTTCTTCACTTTGACACCACGCCATCGTGAGGACATTTGAGGCCACAACATATATAATATGCATCCGCCCCAGTGTGCACGAAGGTCTTTGGCTGGATCTAGTGTCGAACACTCAACCGTCCGGTTGATAATCAGTTGATCTTACAACTGGGCAACCGTGCTTCGACAATTATTTCGAATGCGACATTAGCAATGTAATATTCTGTTACTGATATGAATATTTGTTGAGTTCAGGTTGGTTTACATGATTGATGCAAAAAATATCAAGAAAAAACCAGTCAAGAAATAGCTTTCTTTCACATAGGTTTAAATTTAATGTATTCCTTTCTCTCACACAACTCAATGCATGAAATTTTCTTTTTAAATGCTGCATATTTAGCATGGGAATAGCATGCAGCAATTAGTTGTTAAATTGACACATAACTCAAGTTTACAAAGTATAAAAACAAAATTATTTGTGGTAAAGGAGTTTGTAAAATGGTTTAAAATTATAGGTTTATAATATTGGTCTTTTTTTTGCAAAATGTAATATGAAATTATACAAATACAAAATACCATAAAAATTAATAAAAGTATTTAGCTTCACTTTCTGATGTTTGAGAAATTTTCAGTGTTGGGCCTTTCTTTTTTAGTGCTTTTAAAGGTTTTATGAAAACATCTGTTAAACACGAAAGTTAAAATTGAAAAGCTTCGTCTATGAGCTCGTTTATGGAAGCTTCCCTTTGAGGAATGATCCCAGACCTTCACGAAAAGATCTTTGAGTTGCTGCAGTTATGCAGTGCTACCTACCAATTACTGTTGAGAGATTTTTATTTGTCGGCGGATATGTTTTGTAGCAATACCTGCTTCCTACACGTGTCTAAAACTCAACGCCATTGGCTTCGTTAATCAGATACGATTTTCAGCACCTCGTCAATAAAAACTCTAAACAATGGATTCTAAATCTATATATGATAGTTGATTGCTAGCACCGATTAAATGCCGACATCGCCAAGATGGAGATAAACTAAATTTTAAGGTAACGACAATATCAATCAAGCGAGAATATTTGTGTTGCATCAGAAACATATATTCGTTTTACGTGTGGTTTGTTTACTCAACTTAAAACCCCTTTAATACAACGTTAAAAATTCGAACTTTTCAATTCCTCTTAATGTGGTTACGATCCTAAACATATTTGGCATAGTTCAGAATTCAATGATTCTTACGGTAATGATTGCAAAAAACAAAAACAATTCTTTATCAAGGGGACGTGATCAATTTTGGGATTTTTTCACCAAGTTATACTTTACATATTCAAGAAACTTTGTACAACGTTTCATGGATCCTACGTGAACTCTAAGATATTTTATTTTCGATTTTGCTAGACTAACTATCCTAAAAAAGAACACACGATGACGATCTCGTTTAGTCAGAATTTCTTTCATCGTTGCTTGACTTATAAAGCTATTTACAAAGCCATTAAGTAAAACCTAGTGAATTTAACAATTGAATGAGAAGTATTAATATAACTGTAACTGTATTTACTCTTCTGTTTGTTTTGATTATTTCGCTTTACTCAGTCTTCATAATTAGATTCATCCATTTCAATCAGTCCTTTGCAAGGCTACATTTTTACTTGCTTTCCATTTTGTGTCATTTTTTTTTATCATTCTTAAGCAACTTTTGTTTGTCATGCCTCGCATGAAAAGAAAATCTGAGCAATCTTCAAAGATGAATAGTAAGCGTTGGTGTTCTTAACATCGACATCAAACAAATCCCTTGACAGCTGTGGATCAGCTGATTGACCTGCTCCTTATCAAAGGATACTGTACCATATGGTACTAGCCGACCCTTTTCCCTAACACGTGGACGCTGGAATGTTTCGAAATGCAAAAACAACTTCAGACTTTGCACGTGCGGCTCGTCGGCGGCCCGGCGTTCCATTTGATCCATACACAGCTGGAGTTTCCGTCGGTTCCCTAATCCCATGTATGGGATCAAGTTTTGCTGTGGGGGACTCAAGTCGGCATGACAGACGATTTTCGCATCTGTGTGGGGGTGTTTCTGTTCTGGAGAGGACATAAACATCTCTAGAGGGCTTGGAATTCACCCCCCTCTCGTTGTCAGCGGCGGTTCTGCGAAGCGAACGTGGATTTTAGGAGGATTCGGACTCGAGATTCGACTAGAGACAGACGTCTCTGTTTTGCCATTTGTTACTTTGGCTTCAGGCAGGTTTCGGTTGTCGATGGCTGTGCCCTTAATTATCTTTTTAAATTTTCTTGTAAATATTTAATTTATGTAAATAAATAGTTTAATTTTAAACCAGCTGTCCGTCAAATTCTTACATGACGGTACAATACATAACCTTTCTGCACCATCTTTACCATCAGAAAGTAATTGAAGTTCGTGTTTAATAGACTTGAAACTGATGAATAATCTTTTAAATTATTTATATTGTCATAGTGGAAACAAAGCAGGGATTGAAATTCAACTTAAGTGAAAAGTTTGGCTTTGCTTACAATGTGAGGCATCGTCTGCCATTGCTGCAATTTTTTTTAATCAATAAATGAAACTCCACAAAAAAATGATATGTCTCATTATGACATAAATGTAAGAATGACACAAGCATTCCAACCTATGTGGTTTACTTAGACCAATCACAGGTTGTGCAGATCGTGCACTTATATCGATGTATAAATACAACTTTTAATTACTGAATATGAGACCCCGCGTCGAAAACTCTAGCTTGTTTCTTATAGAATTTTTGTTGTTTCTGTTTGAGAGAGAGAGTTTGATAAAACGATCGAAAATTTGCTGAGATGAAAATTCTCTTTATTGAAAGTATAATGAATGAAGGCGATATTTCAGTTCGTGGCTAAAATAAAGTGATTGTCAAAACAAAAAGTAAAGCGCCTAAAATAATTACTTATCATCGTACAATATTTTGAATGACAACACGCTCCCGCAGGAAAGCAGAAGAAAAGTAACAGAAAAAAGGAACACGGTATAAAAAAATAAAGTTAAAAGGTGATGAACTTTTAATGAGGTACTAAATATGTAGCACTAATTAGCATTTTTTTGCACACCCAACGACTAATGAGTGTCCTCTCTGTATTAGCTATCAATGTGTTTCACAATTGCTGCAGAAAAACAATGTTGAGCGACTTTTTGCTCGGACTGATATCATTAGGAATAGTTTTTCCAATGACAGCAACTATGAAATAGATTGCTTTAACTAATGGTGACTTCTAAACAAAGATAATTCATTACGTCCGTGTCTTGTGGCAATAAATTTATTTTTATGAAGTATGTATTTATTTAAACGTGGTTAAATGTTTCAAAATTGGGTTAGGTTTGCAATATGACAAAGTCGTGCAGAAAATAGTATGAACTTATCATGGTAATGTAATGTACTTTGTATTGTTATTTGTAAAGTACTTTGTATTGTTATTTAAAAAGTACTTTGAACATTTATTGAAACAAAATAATTTGAAATTATATATAATTTTTCCATGATACTAGACTTATTAAATAACCAGTATCTGTAGATATAAATGTAGGATTTAACTAAATTAGAACTTATTTTGAAGATAATGTACCATTGTTCTAATTATAAGTGTAAGATCACTTTAATTGACAAATTTAATTTAAGTGTGATTCAAGTTAACTTTTGACCTTAAATTACAAAAAGTGTATATTTAGTTTTTATGAAAACAAATATATGTTTAAGAGACACTATTTATATTCCTTGTATGAAAGCTTCACGTCGAGGCAGAAATGGAATCGAAGTGAAACATTTAAGTACGATTTGTTCTGCGATGTAAATTATGCAATTCCGATCGAGTGAGTCGTCTTTTATGACCGGGCGTACCTACAGGGTGGTCCCGAATTCATGGTACAAACTTTAATGGTAGGTACAGGACATTGTAACAATGATTTATTGTATAGGAATGTATAGTCGCAAGTGACGCGGTGAGGCGTAAACAGGGGAAATAAAAGGAAAGAGAAATGGAGTGATCGGTTGGTATCATTGCCGGTAGAGGGCAGTAGATGTCTAGCCGCTGTTGAACATGATGCATCGCAGTAGGGAAAAGCGCCATTCACAATTGTGCTGCCGTAGACGATGGGTGACTTTACGTATGCAGAAAAAGCAGACATGCATTACATGTACGGCCGTGCAAATGGTAACGGCAGAGCTGCGTATACCAGGCATCTTTGAACGTGTACGCCAATCGCTCCACCGACGCTGTCAAGCATGTATCGATACTGGTGGACGCAATTTTGAACAATTACTGTAAACATGACACTTGTCAACAACGCTTTCAATAAAATCTTTGTTTTTCCTTTCGGCCGTTATTTCCCCTGTTTTCGCCTCACCGCGTCACTTGCGACTATACATTCCTATACAATAAATCATTGTTACAATGTCCTGTACCTACCATTAAAGTTTGTACCATGAATTCGGGACCACCCTGTATACTTTTAGTAATCGAGTCAGAATTTTATAGTGAATCATTCAAATCTCTTGGTAAACTTTTTTTCAACATATGATTTTTCTCTCGCTAAATATTTTTTTCATACACAAGAATAGAAAAAAGCTGGAATTCAATAATTTTTCATATAGATCGGAGATACATGGAACTTGTTCTTAAAGTTCCTCTTTCAGTTTGGTTATCGTCCTAGTTGTTTGAAAAACGAAAAAAAAAAACCACTTTAACTATTTTATATAATTTCATACTACTAATTAACTTTCATCAATGTTGCGTATTTACAAGGATATTTAATGCTATGGATTGAATATTTTAGAAGATTACTTCAGAATATTTGATTTCAGATATAATCATTTTCATAAGCACACCGTCGGAGTGCTGTTTAAAAAAGTAAGAATTCCTATGATTCGCTGTTTGCATTACGCTTAGAGTGCGAATAGTTCCCCGTTCAGTAAGCAAAATGTGGGTTATTTTCTGCTGCAATTTTAAAGTTATAGTGTTTGTACCATTAAAAATTATTTGATATTCATCTTTAATCTTAAAAATAGAGTGTACACGGTTTATGCTACATCACTACAAAAACATTTTTTAGTTCAGCTATTTTTAAGTCAATTAACTCTCAGATAGGGAAAAGGTGCATTTCAACAATCATAGGAATTTGTTTATACGCATATATCAGTTCCGCAACTTACATATATCTGTGTGCATGACTTTAATTCAGTAATGACAATCCTTAGAACGTTTCCAAGCATTTTTTAAACAAATCGAAGTAGTTAGTAGTTAGTGGGGAAAGATCAATACTAGACTAACATGGAAATCTTATGAATCTCAGAAGTTTAGAATTAAATCATGAAAAAATAACACTATATAATAATAATTTTTTATTAAACACTATAATATATTTATTAAACACTATAATATATTTATTAAACACTATAATATATTTATTAAACACTATAATATATTTATTAAACACTATAATATATTTATTAAATATTTATATATTTATTAAATATTTATATATTTATTATTAATATATTTATCCAAATATATTTATTAAAATGTATTTATTAAACACTATAGTATTACTGGAATATTTTATATTGCATAGAATGAATTGCAAATGCAGTTTGCTTTTGTTCTCTATTGTTTGTATATTGCCAGAGATGTAGCGAATATGTTTATAGTCTCTTGTTACACTGACAAACTTGTCTCCTTTCATACTGGTGTGTAAAATTTAAGCAATGCCATATGTTTGAAGGTTACTACCACAACATTAAACAAAACAGCTTGTGATGCGAAACCAACAATGAACGCATAACCGTGCATGTTTAGTAGAAAGCTGGTACATATTCAAATTTGGAGATCGTGATGACAGAAGCTCTGACGGGGTGGAATGGGTTCTGTTATCACAGGAACTCATCCACAACCACATTCTCAGTATGTAAACACGAACATGATGCAAAGCCTGTCATGAGTGTTAGGTGTTTATACAGCTATTAAATACCATATTTTCTTTTTGTTGATATTAACAGTTACCTTACTGTTTGATGGAACTGTAATGTCACCACTTTAGCCCATACTTTTTTATGTTCTTCATAATGTTTTGTTTTGACTCCTTGGTTTGATTACGCCAACGTATAATTTGCGTCATTTTTACAATCCAGGTCACATTACTCCGAGGGAGCAGCTGATGAACTTCATGTTCCTTAAGTTCCGCTGTCATAAGGAGACTAAAGATAAACCATTAAGCTAACAAAGTTATAAATATTTATTCAAGATTAACAATAAAATAAATAAAAATATGATTACTTTATCTACGCAATTTGGAAAAAAGTAGTAGGAAAATAACACGTTATTCAAAGCACAGTTAAGCTTTAACCACTGTCTTATTTTTACTATCGGTCGTAATTCTAAAGTATTCATTTTTCATTGTTGTTAAATGAAATAGGTCTACCTATAGTATTTTGTATGGCATTACAAGAGCATTAAAAAAACATCTGCTCGTTTGTTTAGCAGCTAAATGTCAGTGGATAAGACATATTGCATGAAGTAAACACACATTTCCTCTTATACGAGAAATGTATCATGCCGTTATCTATTGAGCAACATGAAAAACATTATAGTTTTGTCTATATCATATCGGTTCATTGAGATTGTACCGTCATATGCAATCTCAACCTAATCCAAGGCTTCAGTAAATATACCCTCCGGTCTTCTTCCTGCCCAATCTCATATTGCAATCATGAATAAAAACATCTTATACTTAACTGATGCATAAGAAACCAATACCATCACATATCAACCTAGATGCAGTCTGAAATAAGTTTCTCCGGTATTACAATTCCGTTTCCAAGGGAAAATAAGAAATGTGTGTCATATGTTTCGGTTTTATTTTATAACCGCGATAACTCAATTTCGAAAACGTTCAACATTTGTAGAATCATTTTATTTTCACTTTGGAAATAAAACATTTTATTTCTCGACACACTTTTAACCTTTAGAAATAGCCGAGTAGTAAGACTTGAGCTTTTGTGTATCAATTGTGAAAGTCTGAATATCATTATTAGTGAAAAATTATATCTTGATTGAAAATAGAAACTTCTTTCATGAGTTCATAGGAATCGAGCGATTTAATATGATATAGGTGAAATGATTGCAAGAGGAATATGGATTCTAGAAGTGATTAAAGTTTTAACAAGATAAATGTCGTGTTTAATGGAATAAATTATTTAAGAGGATTAGGTTAATTATTTGAATAATCACACTACATGACATAAAACAGTAAACGTCACTATTCGTTACAATTAAGTAAACAAGAACTTTTTCATGAATCAAAGATCAACACTTTAGGATACATGAAAAGCAGGTCCTTGCGAGAATTTTTTAAACTTTAATTCATGTAAATGACACGTATACATACATACATGTATACATATGTAGTATCGTACACGAGTATGGTGTTTGATATAGTTCAAAGCTGTTACTACAGAAATTTTGAGTCCGTAAATACAATACTTCCTGTTACATATCCTATTGATATTGTAGGAAGAGCATCATTGTAATACACAAGTATACATGTATGGTGAATGGGTAAGTACGAGTTCCTATAGGCCAGTTTTGATTAAATGGGAGCTTCAAGAGCATAGTACTCACCGACTGATCTATGGCATTGAGTGCCGGGCTGTTGCTAATTCAGGACGCGTTGTGATCTTGACACTTTGGATTTATGGATGCATATATATATATATATATATATATATATATATATATATATATATATATATATATATATATATATATATATATATAAATCTCTTAAAAATGATAAAAAAATGAAGAAATAATGGAGGATCAGGGCGTCATCAAGGATGTGCATGACCCAGACAACTTAAAATGGTGTTTTCTACTTATGAGCAGCATTAGGTTGAAAAAATTGCTCATACACTCCCCCATACACAACCAAAAAGCAATAAAAACAAAACAAAATACCAAAACAGAGCAGGAACCATACGAAATCAAACCTGAAGCCGTAGCCAGGAGATCAACAACAACAAGCCTTAAAATTTCCACCAAATGCCACCAATTACACAATTTAACTAAATGCAAACACCATACTTCCGTTGCGTTCAGGCTCCTCCCTGATGACGCTCTGATCCACCAACATTTCTTCATTTTTTTATCATTTTTTAAGACTTTTGTTGTAATTTTTTTGGAAATTGCTGTGTTCTTGAAATTATATTGCTTACCATGCTATATATGCAGATTCGGAGCTCTTCCGTTGTCAGTCGGCTCCGAGTTGCCGGAGAGTCAGTACGTGAGTTTCCGTGAACTCCGTTTTGAGCTTAATGTAACACGGCGCGATGGATCGTTCTATGGAGCAACGTTACACTATAAAACTTTGCGTAAACTTGATAAGTCCGCCTCCGAAACGTTTCTATTAATTCAGTAGGTCTTTGGGAGTGATTGCTGATCCAAATCACAAGTTCTCCGATGGCACAAGCATCAAAAACATGCTCATTGTCTTCTTTGAAGCCACAGGCATTGTCCATCACGAATTCGTACCTACCGGGACCACTGTAAACGCAGCTTTTTACTTGGAAGTGTTTAAAAGGCTGAAAAGGAGGGTCGCACGCTGCCGAAGTGACATCAAGGACGCATGGAAACTTCATCACGACGACGCGCCAAGCCACAGCACCTTCGTTGTCAACTATTTCCTGACCAGAACCCACACCCCATTGGTTCCCCAGCCTCCCTACAGTCCTGACCTGGCTCCCCCAGACTTGGTTTTCTCGCTTAAAAAGAGTCCTTAAAAGGAAACATTGAGAACATCCAGGCTCATGTTACATCGGGTCTAAAGGACATCGCGGGGATGGCCTTCCAGGATGTTTTTCAGATTTCTAAATATAGTTAGAAGTGTGATATTGTAGAACATTAAATTCGTATAGAAATAAATTCAAAATTGCATTTTGGACATCACCCGATTCTAGTCTAACTATACAGATTTGAATAAAACGCTGTACCTCAAAAACCACAAAATGAAATAAACTAACTTTTACACACATATGTTAGATACATATCTGAAACCATTTGAAATTAAAACATTTCAGTTCACATTTTTAAAATTATGTACTAACTATAACACTAAACAGTGTTGTGTTATGATTTTCAGATATTTTAATTCAGAATCTGGAGTAAATAATCACAAAATCAAGGTTCACCCTTTAAAAAATTGAATTGATAAAAATTGTAACATGATTGCAAACTTGTATGAAAATGAAATTCCTTGTTTATCATAAGTAAATATTATTTCATTTCTAACTGCATATTTGGTTTGTTTGTGCAGTTCCATGGACTTGAATGTGCAAACTTTGCTCGAATACATTTTCGACCACTGAAGATATAGAGATCAAGTTATGGAGTCAAAAAGAAATAATTGAGTAATCAAATCATATTTAACTCTTCGATTTGATTAAGAAACATAGTGAAATCGAAGCTGGTAGCATGAAAATACTAATGCAACTACTTTAACTCAAATTGCTATTTAATAAATCCTCTGTACTGAACCTCAAAGGTGGGATGAATGCAATAACGTTGGTAGAAGCATGACACTATTCTACAGGGAGGTAAAGGATATATTACTTTGAGTAAAATTTTTCTCACTTCTGTCTTTCAGGTCTTTTTCCTGGAAGGTCCAACCAGGATGTTGAATTAGTGACACCATAGCAACCCCGAAAATACCTGGCGGTAAAGTATAATTACTGTTTTAATGAATCTCACAACGTTATTTTACAGGAATAAAGATGTTAAATTAATAAGTAAATTACTCATAATATGAAAACGAGTTAAGAAATCAAGTATGTTTACATGCAGCATTCACTATATGGAGAAAAGTATTTGACCACTGTATGGTTTTTAGAAAAAGTGCTTTATATTTCTATTTAGTATTATGTAGGCCTTCATTTTGCTTGTGTTACAGGTGAAACACAAGTCGAGGTATACTTTCCACAAGTTCTCTGTAAGGCTGGGTAGGAATAACGCCATGCCTCTTGCAAGACCGTGAGAAGAGATTGTTGCGAAGATGGGCGTGCGTGGTGGTGTCGTATTCGTCGCTTCAGTTTGTCCCACAACTGCCCAATTGCATTGAGATCGGGGCTCTGAACAGGTCAATCAAGCAAATTCACCTCAATTTCAGGAAACTAGTTGTTCAGTCCACGTTTTTCAGCATGACGAACATCATCGTCGCAGTTTTGTTAAAGTATAGGCAAGGCCGAACTATCCAGAACGTCGTGGTACACGTCAGCGTTCATGGTATCAGGTACATAAAGCAATGGACAGTGTACTTTACCAGGAAAAGCAACCTCACACTAAGATGGATTTCTGCAGCGTCCAAATACTTTTGTCCATATAGTGTGTGTAGTGTAGAAATTTGGTGACACTAGTTCAGTGTGAATGTGGTGAAAGATGAAATTTACTATTCACTTCTTATTAATCCTTGTCAGTATAAAAATGCTGTGATTATTTTTTTAATATATTTCTATTGATTTAAATATCTTTATAGGTTTTTAAGTTTGAATTGTACTAATTTCAGAGCTAAATTTTCGAATTACAAAATACCAGATTGAATATAGAGTTTAAAAAATAAGAACAAAAGCAAAATGGTAGATGAATAATTAACGTATTTTTGAGTTAAGTAACTTGGTATACAGTTGAACTAAAGCACTGAGCCGTATACAGTAATTTTTTAACTTAATACGACCTAAACATTAAACATTTAGTAATTTAAATCATCACTAATGTTCACTGTTTAATCACAGTAAAAACTTTCCTTCTTTAAAATATATTCCAAGAAATAAGTATTAAAGTAGTGAATACTTTGACGAAAACAATATTTTCCTTGCTTTCTCAATTGCCAATTAGGAAAGTGTTTACAGTTGAATGTTGGGAATTAGAATATCGTTTTATATATTTATTCAATGCATCCCTTGTTGAAAGTAAATTAATTGGGAAAGAGAAATTCCTCTAACTGATCAAAAATCTTTAAGATCTTTAAGCCGTGAGTAATTCTTTTGTATTAACTAGTTCTGTTTGAGGAGAACCATTTACAGTACTCAGAACACATAATTTTCATGTTTAAATAATAAATTTTTGAATTATAAAATTATCATCAGTGAAGATTCACAAAATCGATTTTTATGCATACAAAATTATCCATAGAAGAACCAATTATATTATCAACGTAATTAATTATAATTGGACTATTAAAAATGGTATGTTTTTGACAAACCCCGGTGTATATATACAAGGTGATTATAATTAAAGTTCAACGTTCTAGAAAAGCTATAAAAAAAGAATCACTGCTCAGAATGACCTGAAATGTGAACTGAACTCGAAAAAGGAGGATATAGTATGGCATAAGAAAAAAAATAATTTTATACTTTACCAATAGATGGCGCTTTAAGCGTCATAATAGGCAAAATAAAAGACGTGTCATGCGCAAGAAACATAGCATTTGTTATAAGAACGCGAGGTACACGTCTTTTATCTCAGATTGCGTCTGAGAAGATCGTCATGACTCTATCAAAGGAGGATCGCGTTCTGCTTGTTAACCTCTTTTACAAGAACGTGACTGTGCGCCAGTAGCACTGAAGAAATTCCGGACAGTAAAGGACATGAGAAATGGCTGCGGTCCGATGTTTTCTAAGGGTCTGGAGAAAATGATTAAGAAATTCGAAGAGACAGGTTCTTTTGATGTGAAATCTGGCAGACGGAGGATACCAATTGCTTCGACGTCAGTAGAAGATTCCGGAAAGAGATGAGCGGTGGTGTGCAAAAGTGCAGTGCACGAGGAATTGCCGGAACGTTGGATATGCCTGGAGCACGGTGCATAAAATTGTACAAAACATCCTGCATTGATATTCATGTAAAATTACCCATGTTCAGGAGTTGCTTCCTGTTGACAACATTTTGTGGACAGACCAAGTCCATTTCCATCTCCAAGGGCATGTCAATGCTCATAATTACAGAATATGGGCTATTTTTTTTCAAGGAGATGAGTCGTGTGGGTCCTATTACCTGTAACGTCAATGGTAAACGCTCTGAGAGTTTTTTGCGCAACCACTTTATTCCAACTCTTTAACAGCGTCAATGTGCGGGTAGCATCATTTTTATGTAAGATGGCGCTCCTCCACGCATTGCAAAGCCAGTGAAGCAGCTGCTCAAGAAGCATTTCGGAAATGATAGAATTACCAGCCGTCGTGTTCCAACAGTCTGGCCGTCATGATCGCCTGATTTTAATCCTTGTGAAATAATGTTGTGTTCAGTGGTCCGATTGCAAACTTAACTGGATTGAAGACACGTATTGAGCAACACATTAACAACGTGTCCCCTGAGACAATCCGATCTGTTGTGGAACATGTTGTTTCTTGGTTTCAACATGTGGCAAAAGTGGACAGCATATTGAAGATGTCTTGTGCAAGCCTGGAGATAGTTAACTGCCGATTGCATTGATAATTTTTATGCAGTTTTTGGCCTCAGGACAGTACAAAACTGATTTCATTGTCGCTTTTTATACGGTTTTTGGCCTCAGGTCAGTTAAAAACCGATTTTCCCCCTCCGATGTGGTACGGTCTTGTCACGGTGGATGGGCCTTCCACTAAAAATGCCACAATTGTTGAATTAATGACTTGAAAGTCATTTTTTCAGTAAAAAACTGATAATGTCATGCACACTGATAGTTGGTTTAACGTCCAACTCACGCCACAACAATCCTATTGTAATTCAAATGTCACTTATAGCAACACCCATTTACGTTATGACGCTTAAAGCGCTATCTATTGCTAAAATTTAGAACTATTTTTTCTTACGTCCTAACATTTCCCCTTTCTGAGCAATATTTCTTTTTTTTACAGATTTTTAAAAGTTGAACATCAATTATAATCACCCTGCATATAGTTGGTAGTAGCCGAAGAAAATTTTGAAAACTTTTTGGGGCAATGGAAATTTTCTTACGTTTTGTGAGATATTATTCCAGATTTTTAAATTGAGTTGATGAAAATTTTGATTTTTGGACACTTGGTTTTCCAAGGACCTTTCATATAATTCTTTAAATTGAAGTCATTCCGAAGAAAGCTACAGAAATAAACATTTTTCATTACATAAAGTAGGTTATTTCAAATACGTATTATGCTTTCCACAAATACTTACTTGGCAAATATCATCTACCAACATTGGTCTAAAAATAATTCGAAATCACTTGTTTTCTTTACTGTTGCGATTCACAGTAATAGCTTAATATTGACTTATAGCTTAATTCTGTTTTTACCACTTCACTTTAACAGCCACAATTGTCAAAATAATATTCGTTCCGAAGCAAAGTGAACTGATATGTGACTCGATCATAAGAATATGCGGCTGAGTCCGTTGTCTGATATTTTCAGATTTTTGAGAATTTCAATGGAATAAATAATATTATTTTTAGTAATTAAAAGATTTAGACGTTGCTTCGTTATTTATTGGTCAGAAATCCCTTCGTTTAATAGCTATTGAATACGTTGTATAACAATTTCCGAAGCCCTTGTGAATAAGTCCACTTTTCCAATATATTTTTTCAGAACAAAATCCGTCATGTGACCTACGTTTCACCAGTTCTGAAGTTGTATTTGCGAACGCTTCCATATATTACAACAGGAACTGATAAAACACAGAACTATTTCAAAAAATCAATTTTTACATTAACTTTTTAAGTTTCTATTTGCACCTGTTGTGCATATCCTGTTTGATACAGAACCTACACTTTGAAAAATTACTTTATATACTTTTCTGATCAAATTAATAAACCAAAAATTTTAAAAACCAATGTATTAAAAAACCTTTATTTTCTGAATTTTGTTTTCTGTTAATCGCATTGGCTTCTGAGCTACTCATGTATACTTATAAAACTGAAATTTATACCAGTATTTATTCAGTATGGCTAGTACAAAATCGACAGCTGTTCATGTGAAATTGTAAGGGGCGTTAGATAATACATGCATTGTATTGCCGTCACCAGATCTTTAAAAAAATCCAACACATATTATTTTGATTAAAAAAAAAAACACCATTTCCTAAAATAATAAGATATATCAATTCGTTTCCCATTTCGTATGACATGATCCTTAACAAACATGAAACTTAGAAACATGAGATAATTGGGTTTCCAACTTAATAAAAGGATTTTTGATGCTTGAGTGTGATATGGGCACAGAGTATTTCACTGCTAGAATGTTTTTCCTCTTAACTAACTCTCTCGGATCCTTTGCTTGAGGGATTGATCCCGGACCGTCGTAAAAAACCCGAAGTGTTGCTTCAGTTCGACTTAAATTTAAATACCTACCTACCTAACCCTTCAAGTGGTTTCGACGAGATATCTCGTTCATCACGCTCTGACCAATTTTTCAAATTTTTCTATGACGACGAGATTAAGTACTGGTTCGTTTTTCCAAGAACAGTTACCTCGTTCATTGATCTGACGAATTTTTCACATTTTTTTAAGACGACGAGATAAAGTACTGGTGAGTTTTTCTAAGTACGAGATATCTTGTTCATCAAGATCTGACGAATGTTTCACATTTTTTTAAGATGACGAGATAAAGTACTGGTCAGTTTTTCTAGTACGAGATATCTTGTTCATCAAGATCTGACGAATGTTTCACATTTTTTTAAGATGATGAGATGAAGTACTGGTCAGTTTTTCTAAGTACGAGATATCTTGTTCATCAAGATCTGACGAATGTTTCACATTTTTTTAAGATGACGAGATAAAGTACTGGTCAGTTTTTCTAAGTACGAGATATCTTGTTCATCAAGATCTGACGAATTTTTCACATTTTTTTTAAGATGACGAGGTAAAGTACTGGTCAGTTTTTCTAAGTACGAGATATCTCGTCCGTCAAGGTTAGGTCAGTTTTGGCAATGACGAGATATCTCGTCAAGAAAACCAACACGGATTGTTAATAGAACTACAGATAAATGCTGAAGAGTTGCACCCCTATATATTATCAGCAAGTTTTGAATTAAGAAACACTGTTTTATGTCTTGTTTCATTCTGAAAGAAAAACATGCCATCTTCGAAATCAGATACGGATCTTATTAAACATCCACCCAATCACATGTTGATGAAATCTCAGTGTAGCTTCCGGACTCATTAATTATTCTGAAAAGAGCATGCAAAACAACAGCTAGAAATGTGATATTAGGTATAAAGACTAACACCAAATTACGAATGTACACACACCAGTCTCAACACTCCATTCTCAGGATCTTTTAATCAAAATACTTTCCTTAATTCTTGATGTCTGCTTTACTCTTATTTTTTGTGACATCAAATAAAAGCAATACCGTGGAGCAATATTGCGATAAATTAGCTTCTTTGGACAAGAACAAAATACAAAATGAAAGACTTTCATTACTGTCAGGAAAAAGGAAGCAATGTAACAAAGTAACTGACACAATCTAATCTGAATTCTATTTTTAGTAACAATGCAACGTTCGATAAACGGTAAACGTACTTAGATTCTTACATAACTGAGAAGTTCTTTTAGATGTCTTTGTAGTACGTATCTTTATCCCAACAAATTGGAGAAACGTCGAATTTAATAGGAAAACGTATTCGAATTCGTAAAATAGAAATGAATATTTGTAGACTTGTTCTGATACAGCATCTTAAATTCCTTTTTGAATATTGTTATTAAGGTTTAGTTTGAATATGATAGGATGAAATATACTGTGAATTCATTATAATGTTTGAACGATACTGTGGCAATGTCCGTAGAAACCTAATAAGTTAAAACTTTGACCGAATTTCTTCATCATCTATATACATAAATCAAAGTTGGTGTCTGTTTTTTCCCTATACATATATACACCTTTGGACTAGTCCTCACAAAATTTCCTGCACTTATTCTTTAGAATCCTGCGGGTAAAGTAGGTCACATATTAAACAGCGTTCCATTTGTCCTGAGTGTGCAGAATGAACCGAAAATAATTCGAAATATCCATTGCAATAACAATAAGTATTATTACGATTGGGATATACTTCAGATTATTTTACTAGAATTGATGGGAAATAATATCTATATTTAAATAATCTAAATTCTAATACTTATGTTTGAACGTTCTATTTTTTTTCCAAAATATAAATAATTTATAAATATTTGATTAATAAGAAGATATTTCAAATACTTAATTCTACATACCTTACATCCCGTAATGAAACATGTTTAACACAAGAAGACCAGAGAAACATCTCATTAATCATAAAAGCGTGAAATTGGTACTCAATATATGTATATATCTGGCAATAAAACAATGAATTATTTTTGAAAATTTGGATTAGATTTCTGTGTTTTTCTATTTGAGTTGAAAGAGCAAAATAATGCGGCAGTATTTAAGTATTTATAAATATTATAAAAACATGTGTTCTTATAGTAAATATAATTTCATAAGATAATTGATTTGTTTGACCACTTTTCAATCAACATTTAACCAATTTAACCAGACCAACGCTTGTTAATTCTACTAGTATTGTAAGAAAATGATTTTACTTGTGTTTTATAATAAACTTCTTAAATTAAGTTATTTCTCTGGAATCTCGTGTAGAATTTTTTACCTCAATTATTGATATCTTAGGACATTAGAAATATGTTTCTATCTGTTATCTGTTTCCTATTTGATTGAATATGGTGCCAAAAATATTGAGAGTCAATTTTTTTTATTAGCAAGTGCGTATAAAATACAAGGGACCCATACATCATACAAATCGTGTACATTTATTAAAGAGCGTATTGAAGATAATTTCAAGTATTAAATTTTGGAACACATTATAATAATTAATACATTTTGTTCCTAATATCGTATACACCAGGGATGGGCAAACTGTTTTGGTAGCGGGCCAAAAATCGAAAAAAAAAAGTTTGGCGGGCCAAGTTAATTTTTTCTAAAATTTTAAAAACAATATACAAGTATTACAATTTAAATATGTTAATGAGATGAATGAAATTGCGATTTCATTTTTAAAAGTTCCTTATATTGAGGTTCAGAGTGAGATGTACTGATTCTAAGGAACGAGGCTAAATACTCATCTGTCAGTCTACTTCTGAAATAATTCTTTCTACGGTTCATAGTTGAAAACACTTGTTCACATATATAAGATGAAACAAACATAGCACTGATTTTCTGGGCGTGAGATATTAAATTTGGGAAACTTACTTTCGATAATGATTTGTAAAACTCTAACTTTGGCATATTTAGAAACAACTGCTTGAGATGATTGTTAGATTGCAACTCAATTAATTCAAGCTGCAAATTTGACCTCACTGCTTTACAATTTACGTTGAAAGGCATGGTAAAAATATCCAATTCTGTTTGAATGGCACTGAAATCTTGAAATCTGCGTTCGAACTCAAAATGTAGGTTTTTCAAGCCATCTTCATAATTCTTAAGCTTCTCTTCATTTACTGAGGATATTGAATTTAACCTCGAGAAATGAGACAAGTCGTTCTTAGCTAGCTGCCCAGCAAACAGATTAAGTTTTAGTTTAAAAGCTTTGAGATGGGCCCAGATATCGTCGATAAATTGATTTTTCCCTTGCATCTTGACATTCAAGTTGCTCATATGACAAAGAAGATCTGTGAAAAATGCAAAGTCCAGAAAGCCATTCTGTATCTTCTAAAATTTCGCACTCCGCAGAACGCTGTTTCTCATGGAAGAACGACACAAGGTCGTCTTTCAGTTGCCAAACTCACTCGAAAACACGTCCTGCACTAAGCCACCTTACCTTCGTGTAATACAGTACATCAGAGTATTCAGATTGCACGGACTGAAGAAAATCTCGAAATTGCCTGTGAGTAAGCCCACTAGATCGAATAGTATTTACAAGCTTTTCACGACTGCATCATATTTCATATTCATATGCTGTTTCATATTCAATGCAGATTTACACAGAGCATCTTGATGTATAACACAATGTAGAAAAACAACATTGTTCCCGGGTTAGTTTTGATTAAAGAGTCCAAGAAATCCAGATTTTTTTCCTGTCATATTTGGTGCTCCATCGGTCGTAATATTACATATATTTGTTATAGGCACTTTCAAAATTAAAGCCCTTCCTGAAATTCACGAAAAATATCACATCCCGTTGTAGTTCTCTTTAAAGAATGCATGCACGTCAGTTCCTCGGTAATTTCAAAGTTCTCATCAACACCTCGTATAAATAATACTAATTGAGCAGTATCATTTATATCAGTGCTTTCATCCATAGCTATGGAGCAAAATTTAAACTGGCCAATCTTTGACTCTAATTGTGATGTAAAATTTTTATCGATGGCTTCGATTCTAGAAGTCACCGTTTTTCGAGATAAGCTTACAGTCTCAAAATTATTTTTCTTGTCTGGACATAAAACATCACAAACTTGGAGCATGCATTGCTTAACGAACTCCTCATCACCGAGAGCTTTATTATTTTTAGCAATATTGTATGCTACATTGTAACTTGTTTTTCCGGTAACTTGTCCTTTGAAAAAAAGGAAGAAAAAAATAACGTGTAAACAAAGTAGAAAAGGAGATGGATATATAATATATAAATCATATTTTCTTTTAATTTCCGTCGGACCAGCAAATTAAAATTATATCCGCGGGCCGGATAAAACCTTCCGGCGGGCCGTAGTTTGCCCATCCCTGGTATACACTGAGTAAAAAAATATGCTAGTCCTACATAAACAGTTAAACATTATAAAATTGTACTGAATCGTACCATAACAATATGATTGCATGAAATTTTGCCTTTAGGGCTCTCAGCATATTCTTTGGAACCTTTATCTTAGAAATTTTGTAATTACTAACTTTTATACGGTCCATGTAAAATTGGGCATTCAATATACGTTGTACTTCAAATTATTATTTCATTTGTGACGCATGAACCTGTTCATAGTTACATGTAAACATCATATTATGACATTAAAATTCTTCATTAATTCAAGATTTGAGACCAACCCAGACAGGAAAGCTTCTGCTAAACAATTCCCCACAAACACACGTCCCAGTCCAATTAGAGCATACCCCGCATTTTCTGACGTTTCCCACCCTGAATTATATACAATTTATGCCCGGACGCAAACCATACCCGGCTGCACTACCCCAGCCCGGAAATTATGATAATGAGTTTTTCAATTCCTACCCGGGCGATCTGCAAATCTGAAGCTTCATTTCCTTAGGACTCCACTGGCCACGAACTGCGTCCTCTATTCGATCTGTCACACAGCTAATCTCCGTCCCACAAAAGCGTTCCCCAGGATTTCATATTTTATGACTCCATCCCGGAGTTCTCACTAAGCCGGTTAAATCACGTGAGACTGGCTAAATGAAGTGGCATTTGTCAGAAGGCTAATGCAGGGTAACACGACCGTTTGGAACTCCGGCGAGTCCAGGCTTCTACTGGAGTCCGGCTGTTCAATAGTTACAGCAGCGCTGTTAAGACAATCTGTTCCCTGGTAGCACGCCGTGCCAGCCAGTGCTCTTGGGAATAGACCGAATATCTGAAACAGGGATAATAGACTCCTGCTATTAGCAGGTAATTGTGGAACAGTTCGTCTAGTTCCTCCGGCAATCAATCCGGTAACTAATACTGATATGTTTCAATATATGCAGCCGAAATGTAGACGGGGAGGGTTTCTGCAATTAAATTGGTCTTTGGACTTTCTCCATTAAATTATTGACCTTTGATTTGTCGATCTTGATCTGCATTAAACATGGATCCCAAAGGGGACTTATGATGTTTAATGCATTATGAACTTGGATGGATATCGTTATCGCTAAATGTGAGGCTTTAATCCTTTATTTAGCATAGAGTGTTTGCTATTTCAACTCCCGAATGTTATTTGCATGCGTTTAAATAAGTGGGCTGTAGTCAACGGAACTATGAAAGGATTGCGTTTCTGTGTTTTAGTTTTATTCTGCAAACTTAGTGTAGAGGATTGCGTTTTACAGTGCATTGACGGGCTGATAACGTTATTATTTTAAACCATTATAATCAATAACAATTACATTCAATTTTATCAATTGTTTAATATTTTAGTTAAAGTAGAATTTTGATTGCTAATGAGGTCCGGTACTGCTCTAATTAAGGCGTATTTAACTGTCACGAGGCAACTATTTTCAGAAAGAATTGCTCAACTCATGTCCCAAGCACAGACTGTATTGGCTACGAATTTAAATATTGTAACGAAAACACCTTATCAGAACACCTACAAGAACATCTTTATTTACAAATTTAATTTTTGTTTCTCAAATTTGTACCTGAATCTCTACCAGTTCATAATTTACTTTAATGATATAAGGAGCTAGTAAGAGTTTATGTATTTTTCGCTGCAATAATTAAAAGCTAAAAGTACTATAAAAATTACTTCTTGCCAGTAAATATTTTAATTTAAAGATATTTTCGGGTGATCTTTACAAAGCAAACCTTTTAACAATAAGAGATCTGTAATTGTTATAAGGGAACAACTTAAACAATTATATAATTCACGTTTCCAATTTAATTCTAGATTAAAGAATCAATATCAGTCTGACATTTGTGGAAATACAAAGAACAATTATGCTTTTGAAATTTTTTTTATGTATTTCAAGTCCCATTTCTTTCAATTATTTGTAAAACAGCTAATCATTTTATAACAGCTCTTTCATTTCGATAGAAATAATTATAAGAACAATCAATCGTTTTAAAATAATTTTTTTTTTAATATTTGAACATATATTTCGACAAAACATATTTATTTTTACAGATTTTTAAATTTTTCTAGGCAAAAGAAACCTCTGCTGTATTTGATAAAAATCTGCTCACTTGTGAAAAAGCTGAAAACTTTATCCTATTAAATAAACCTAAGGAAATAATTAACATCTTGAATAACGAATAAACACCACTAGCAGAATGTACACCTAATTCACACAATATGGTTTTAGAATTAAAAAGTCACAGAGAAAATTAATTAATATTTAATGCTTTAAAGATCTTCGTGAAAATTTTTTTGATATAAGTACGATTAAGTAAATTACTAAGACATGTCTGATGTAAATAAAACTTTTTTGGTATCATAATGCTGTAAATGTTGAATTTTAAATAATGAAGTAAATATTTACACATGAAACAAAATGTATACACATGAAACCGTGAAGAAAATTATTTCATTTAATGTTCTTACTTTTTACTCAAAAAATACTCAATTCATTATTGAACAATGTTTTGGAATATATTTAAATAAAATTGATTGGCAATTACTTACTTTTTGCATACTTCATATTGTTTTTCTTGACAAGTGAATGTTATTGCATTAACCGTTTGCAGAAATTTGAATTGAAGTGATTATTTGTAACACTTATGAGTTTAATGTATATTGAAGTCTTTTTTAACGTCCAAAAATTACATCTATATATGACATAAAAACAATATAGTCTCAAGCTAAACTTATATTTAAAAATTTTCAAGAATAAGAATGTTTAAATTTAATATAGAATAAAATACAGGATAAGGCTGAATAGATATATTCTATTTTATGTAATGACCTCTGCAATCATAGAAAAAAGTTCCTTTGTCTTAAAATTATATGCAGCATTTACATGAAAACTAATGTGAAACTGGTATATTTTTTTAATCGATAATCAGTGTAAAAGTCTCTTACCTGTTAAAGAAAAACAACATTTTAAGAAATCGATAGGTTAGTTTGTTAATTTCAAGGAGCAATGGCAATACCTGGTCATTATATACCATACAGCGTTAAGTAAATGAACAAATCTACGCAAAGAAAATTTTTCTGACGAAGAGTAAATTGGTAATTTTTAATTAACGTCGTACTAGAGCAAAACACCGGGCTATTAATGGCATTCTAGAACCAATCCTCTAAGGGTAAGATGCGAGGTCAACACCATGTCATTTTCTGACGATGAGTGAAATACACACAGGAGGCAATTGAACCTGGAAGGAATCGAACCTATTCCCCCTAATACTCACAGGTTTCTAACAAAATGGCCAAAAACACTGAGCCATGACCACCCCTTAAACTATTAGGACATAGTATTGGGATGAGTGACACCTTTTAAAAAGTGGTTCATATCTATATCCTACTATAAAAATGTTAAGACATGCTGCGTTTCCATGACTATTAAAATATTGATTTGGTGTGTGACGTAACGGTTAGGAGGAGTTTCTTATTGTTTTGTTTGGTTGCGTGATGTAACGAGCGAAACGAGATACGAAACATCAAAAATCATCATCTGATCCTTATTTTAAATTGAATATCACGGCCACTGATGACGCACCGTCGGGTTTAAAAAAAGAAAAAAATGAAGTTTGATTAAAATAATTACATTTATTTATGCATCCGTCGTGTGACCGGATTTTATCCTAGTTATATAAAAGGATTATTTATTTGAACATTGATTATTTTTGCCCTATTTAAAATTAACTATCTGTTTTAGGTAATTATAATGCAAAATAAGTGGTTTCACGTTTGGTGGACCGGGGTAGCTAGTTGGAAGAGTAACGGATTAATAACCGGATGGTTGCGAGTTCGTAACTACGCTCCACCGAAGGCCGTTGGGTACACGGGGGCTGGTTAACGTTGTATCTGTCCTAAACTCAAGTGTCCTCACGTTGGCGGGGTGCAGAAGTTAGGATACTTGGGTTTCAGCTCCTGTGTTACCTATGTGTTATCTGCAGCTAATCGTATATTGGTTCGAATTCCTCGGATGTTTCCATTCGGGATGGATCTCGGAAAACGACAATAGCCCCTTGTGTTACATTTTGCGAATTTAATTAACCCTAGATACCGTAACATTTTGTCAGTTTTTCTGTATATACAGGCTTGCACAACGTCTAAACATCTGGGTACATTTTTTTTATAAAGCTTTGTATACCGTGAGTGCTCACATTTACTTAGTGCACAAATTTCATAACGTTAGTCTGTCTATCCGTTGATCTGCTTTATGTTTATTTTTAGGTCTGTTTTTATGTTTTTGTGTTCGGGTAAGTATGACATGAATTGTTTTTAATATGTTATAATGAAATTCAATACATTATATAAAATATATTTTAATTGGGTAAATCATTATTTTAATTTCCTTACTAACATACAAAAATATTTGGGTTTAAAGATATCTGAGAAACTAAAATTATTGGTACTTTTTTGGTACTTTTGTAGAATCTGTAATGTATGAAGATTGATAATTGCGACTATTTAGATTGTTTTACCAGTACTGCTGAACACTGCACTCTTGCATCCGGCATGTGACATTAGGATTTCGATATCTTCTCCTGTCACTATGACAAGGAATTTTTTAATGTCCGAAAAGTTCTAGTTCGGATTTTTTTAACATTATTATTCTTTCAAAAACGGTATTATTATTTCAAAAATGGCATTACTACACTTAAAATTTGCTTTATTTTTTTATTTATCTACCACTTTAAGTCGAATACTTTGTGGTGGTGTTGCGTGTGATGAAAAAGAAACACAATTTATAAAATAATAAATATTTAAATCAGAAAACAAAAGAAAACAGCGAAATAAAACAAAATAAAAGGTGCCGTAAAAAGTTGTTCGAAAGACATTAATTTGTATTTCCTTTTTACCTCTTGATCTCGCAGTTGCCACAACTTACAACTAAAAAGTGCACAAAATGTAGAAATGCGAATTTAATTCAGATCAAATCAAAATTCACGTGCAAAATATTTCTGCACTTGTACACGAGTTTCCGTTTTATACCCGTTTGCTGAAAAACATCGTCTGTCCCAAATATTCGTAAATCTTTTACATTGCGCAAATAACAAAAATAAGACGAAATAAATGAAGTATCAGAACTAAAATTTCATAAAAAAAATAATGTGTTGAAAAATAATTGTTTTTTCAACAGTACTGGTAAATCAATCAAAGTAATACTAATATTCAATATACATTCCAATTTTTCAGAAACTACCAAATTATGGTTGATTTAAGTATACTTACTCAGGTGTTTCATCGTGGATCTTATATAAATATAACAATAAGCAAATGTTTAATATTTTATTCAATAAACTAATATATAATGTATAAAACAAAGAACATTGCAATCAAATATCTGGAATAAAATTTATGTGATGCCTGTATAAACACACGAATACAAAATCGAACTTTGAACATTAATGCAGATAGATAGACTTTCGCAACCAAGTTCACTCACTAAATGAAGATAAGTACTCTCACTGTATGCAAATTTCCATAAAAATATAGTAAACCGTGTGGACGTGTATATGGCACATATATACATACATACAAACAGACAGACACCAAACGCGCAGGAGGGAGATTTGGTATCAGAAGGGTCCAAAAAGGATAGAAAGCTTGAAATTGGTCGAAAATATTCAATGTACAAACAAACACTTAATTCTTATTTACACTCATGTCCATAAATAAAGGATAATTCAGAATCACACGGAAATCGAACTCTAAAGTAAAAATTTCACATATAGAATGAGCACACATACTCAAGAATAATATCCAAATTACAGGAAGCCATCAGATGACGCCGATAGTACGTCACAATGCCGAGAGTGTAAGAGAGATGTAAGCTGCTCTGTGCAACAACTGAATAGTTATGACAGAGAGTACGTATGTCGATGATTTTTTACGCGGTAGAATTATCAGCCGCCTGGAATGTGGGCGTACTCAGACGGAGGCTTCAGTGGAACTTGGAATCGCCCAAAGTGTCATCTCTAGGCTTTGGCAACAATTCCAAAATGATGGAAATGTCAGTAGACATTACAGTACAGGTCTCCTAAGAGTTACAACGCCGAATGACGACCGGTATTTGGTAGTAACTGTAAAAAGTAGCAAACGGAGCACAGCATCCGACCTTTCTCGCCAGCTATCTTCAGCCACGGGTACCACAGTTTCAAGGCAAATCGTTTACAGACGTTTGGGACACGTTGGTCTATATGCTCGGAGTCCTGTCAGATGTGCTACAATCACGGCAAATCACTGTCGCCAGCGGTTAGCCAGGAGTAGAGAACATGTAATGCGGATATCGTCAATGTGGGCTTGTGTGATCTTTTCCAACGAATCCAGGTTTAGTTTGCAGTATGATTCACGGCGGACTTTCATATGGAGAACGCCAGGTACCCGCTACCACCAAGACAACACCATCGACACCGTTACGGTAGTCGTTTGGGGGAGGAATTATACTAAGCTCCAGAACATATTTACGTTTTCCAATCGGAACCATGTGATGTCAAATGTATCGGGACATCATTCTGGATGAACATGTACGTATGTTTAAGGTTGTCATGGGCAAAGAATATGTGTTTACGGATGACAACACCCGTCCTCACCGTGCAAACATATTAAACATATGCATTGAAACTGAGGATATCACCCGTATGGAATGGCCAGCATTCTCACCTGTCTTGAATACGATAGAGAATGTGCGAGACATACTTGGACGGTGAGTTGCAGCCCGTCAACCACCCCTTACATAGGTACCGGAACTTCGGAGATTATTGCTTGCTGAATGGAGTGATCTTCCCCGAGATCAGCTCGATAATTTGATAATCATCATGCCCAGGCATTGTACGGACTGTATTAAATCGTCTGGGAGATGTACAATGTACTATTAACCATCATACCAACCATGGCATGTTAAGTTTTTGTAAGGTCGATATTTTTTGTAATTTGTCCTGTGAGCAAAAATAGTAGTTTTTATGAATGGTGTCATGCATACACCATCTTTTTTGTACTTTATCTCTTGTTTAATAAATGGGCTTTATGAATAAGTCACGTTTGTTTTGTTTCTGAACCGTTATTTGCTGGAGCTGGCATTATCCTTAATTTATGGATATGGGTGTATATAGATTAAAAAAATTAAGACATATGATTCTTTTGATGTGCATGCTTGCTACAAGAGTGGCACTGGTAAAAAAATGTTGAATGTAAATTGAGAGCTGGAGTATTCGCCATATATTGGTCGTTTTTATGAATTGAATGTGTTCCGCAAAACTACAGGAAAAACGATCTTAAGATCAGCATTAAGAAGTCCTTCTCCCCCAAAAAGTCAAAATCGTTTTTTTAGGTAGTCATCTTCTGTAGTTTTGACGTACAACAGAGGTGTGATGTGTGTGAAATATATTATATTGATGTATCTCTCTGTATTTAATTTATTTCCAAAGTAACCAGTAGAAATTATAAAAGTATCGAAACGCAGATGAAACATTATATTCTTCGCACTTAAGTGTGCTCACATTTTACTACACAAGTGAAAAGTGGTTACTTTTCTAGTTACAATTTCAATCAACAGTTAACGAATTTTAAATTTTAACCGAGTATGATCGGACAATTCTTCTAGTACACGATAAAAAAGTAATAACAGCAAAACGTTCTCTAAATTTCTCTAATTCTAAAGAAATACATTTTTGTTCCCTTTTACTTATTCTTCAAACTGAAACTAAATGTATACTATCTGTAAATAGTCCACAAGGAAATAGACGTGGGGTACAATATATATTTTGCTCTTTAAAGAATCGTGGAACAGAAATCTCGCTTTAAAAGTAAAGCCTATAGAAAATATGATTGGTAATGTGGAAAAAGACTGTAAAATTTGGTTTTCTCTTACCCAAAAGCGAGTCGGAAATCCTTTCCAGCGTTATTTATTTTGAGCTTTTTTTGAACGTAAAGTATTTTCATTTTCTAGTCCTAACGACGTTCTCCCGAGTGCACTGTTGTCTGCAAGAAAAGAAGGAAAGTAGGAATGGGACGGAGGAGAAATTCCCTTCCGATTTGAAATTTTTATTCTTTTTATCCTTTACTAGCTGGTTTGAGAACTTGAAGGAGATACCTAGTATGTCGATCGCTGTTGCTGGGATGCATAAAAATGAGCTTCCGGTAGCAAAAAAACTCAACCTCCTGTGCTAGGAAAAAAATCAAACTGGATATTTTTATCAGAGGAATATATTCTAGTTCACTCTTGGTGTTAGAATAAGTAAAAATAAATTAGTTTAATAGTTATGGGTAGTTAGACCAACGACCCTGAAGCTACGGTACTATATACCATACAAGGTTATCATCACAACAATGGGTCTTGAGTAAGCGATTTAAATGCTTGTATGTTGGAGGCCATTTGACAGTTCCACCCAGAAGCAACAACGGGTGTTAATGTTTAAAAGAAGTTTAATGTTTAAATATTTCTGAAACAAGACTGAGTTGCAAAAATTCTAAACTTTTCATTCTAAGGTAATTATTTTTCCGATTTGAATTCCGGTGATTTTACAGGAAATAAAAGGTATCCGACTAGGTTCCGAACAATTTTTTTTAAAACGACTCTTAAATCACAATGTAAACATTTTCCATACTAGATAATGTTTCGAAATCATAAAATAAAGCAAAAAATAATGCACCGACTCATTATTTTTTGTCGATTGGGCAAATTAAGGTAAAATTCAATCAAAATGACTACAATATGGCTAACGCTCTGTATAAATTTATATTAAATTAATTTTCATTTCCTTGCAGCACCATATATCTATGATATTAATGACGACAATATACAATAATCAAAGAGATATAGTGAAATGTTAAGAAGTATCGCTCTTTATATATAGCTAAAATTTTAATTTTACATTTTGTCTACTTGTCGTATAAATTAAACAGCTATAAACTAAAAAGTATGCATTTTGCAACTAAACGTATAGTTTACTGTCATTACAACATGTTAATAAGTAATAATGTTTAATTTCGTAGAGATATCTCCGCAACTTTTTAAGAAATCATGTTAAACGTGTGCAATATTTGCTTAAAATTTCCAGAAAAGCATTTAAAGTTTACCTTTGTGTTTTTTGCCATTGCCAAATTCTTCGAACAAATTCATCAAAACTTGATGTAAAATGCTAAGGTTTGATTGCAGAAAATAAATTCAACAAATTTATGTTTAAAATTATTTTTATTTTTGTAAAATTAGAGGAAAACCACCCAATTTCCGGTCATTTCAATCGTATTTCCGGTTTCGATATCTGTCGTTCAATAGTACAAAAATTGCTATAATTTTATTTCTATTTATCGTAGACTTAAAACAATTGCAGATTCTGAAACTTAAGAAACTGGGCTTCAATATGAGAAAATAAAACAAATTTGAGAATTTTCGTCAAAATTACGTTTTAAACGCAGTCGGATCCTTAAAAGATGCATACGTAATCACTACTCAACTTAAATTCGAGTTTTGTAACAGTCAACTTAGTATCACTTTTTGTAGTTTTATTTTACAAGAGTGTGTGTTGTGTAATATATACAAAATATGGAAAACTAGAAAAATACCTAACCTTAATCGGTTTAAATTGGCTTACTGTACATTGTAGAGATGATGAAAATGTATAATGACTTACGTTTTTCGTAGAATAAAATAATATTTTAACACCTTTCGTCATCTTTATAATTTCTACAACTTACTTTGGACACAAATCCTACAAATGCATATCCATTCATGTAATACATTTCACATGCATATCCATCCATGAAATACATTTCACATGCATATCCATTCCTGTAACACATTTCACGTGCATATATATTCATATAATACATTTTACATGCATATCAATTCATTTAATACATTTCACATACAACGCACTCATGCTGTATGATAAAGCTACAAAATGACGAAAGGTGACACTAAGATTACTACAACAAAATGAGAGGGTGATTTAGATTTATTACAATGACGGTTTACGGCGAGTGCTCTCGCACTCATAGTAAAAAAAACAAAGATTTTTAATTATGGGCACTCTTTAATCCGGAGGCATGTGACACTGTGGGATTTGAACAACGGAATTAAACTGAAAACAGCGAAATTAAACAAAATAAAAGATGTCAGGAAAAAGTTGTTATAAAGATATTAATTTGTGATTCTTTTTCATCTATTAATCTCGCAGTTGCCTGAGCTTACAACTAAAAAGTGCACAAAACTTAGGTATAAGAAAATAATTCAGAGCGAAAGAAACAGAAAATATCACTGCAAGCAATCAACCAACACTAGTTTTCGTTCATTCCCGTTTTGTTGAAAAGTATCGTCTGTTTCAAATATTCGGAAAACGTTTACATTGCGTAAATACGAAAAATGAGACTTGAAATAAATGAAGTACCAGAGCTAAAATTCCGTAAAAAAAATAATTTTTGTAAAATAATTGCTTTTTTTTATCAGTACTGTTAAAGCAATGTAAGTAATCGTAATGCTCAATATACATTCCAATTTTTTAAAACAGCCAAATTGTGGGGGATTTATGCATACTTACTCAGTTTTTTCAGCTTGAAAACTCACGTGATGTCTGTATAAACACAAAATCGAACATATAGAACAGAAAGACGGACAGACAGACTTACGCAACCAAGTTCAGTCACTAAATGAAGATAAGTAATCACATTATGGAAAGTTTCATGAAAATATATTAAACTGTGTTGACGTGTATAGGGCATATACAATACATACATACAGATGGATAGACATATGCACACCAAATGTGCAAGAGGCGGATTTGGTATCAGAAGGGTCCCAAACGGTTAGAAAACTTAAAATGGATCTAAAATATTTAATGTACAAACATACACTCTATTCTTATTTGTATAAATATGCGTCTGTGTACAACTATAGTAATTCTGGAAATAATAAAACTGTCGTAATAGAAATTATCTTCGTTATCTTCGTATTGTCGTTAGAAAAATTATCTTCCCGAAACTTAAATGTTATTTACATTCTTCTATAAGGAGGAATACTGATTTCTTCTCAATTTTTCAAATTGCAGTTAATCAGTTCAACCTGAGTAAGCTCAGCCATTCTGCTAGTTATTCTGTTAGTAGAGGATACAATTATCTTACAGAAGGCCTCGTGAAGTGGGAGAAATGCCTTCATATCATAAAATAAGACTCATTGAAAACCTTTTCCTGGCAAGCTAAATGTAGGATGCTGTAGTGTATCTGTAAGCAGAACGTGTTTGATTTACGTACTCTATGCTTGACGTCAACTACGTTTGTTTTTGAACACTATTTCAATATTCAATGTCACAATAATTTCTTCTGAACTGATATATGATAGATAGGGAAACTTTTTGCAACAAATGCAACTTTTTTTCACACGTTCTACGCTGCATGTAAAGTACTAAAGCCAAAATTCCTCCTACGTGGGGTGTATTGTAAGTGAGTTTATAACCGCAACATAAATGCAACTTTCTGCATAAGTGCAACTTTTTGCATAAATGCCACCTGCAACTTTTTAAAACAGCTTAAAATTAATTAATATGAAATTACTATTTTATTTTTTGCCCTCTTCACCCACTCTTCGATCACGTGTGTCTGATCTTGCGAACGCCGAAGTATTGCGGATCAAACAAGAAGTTATTGGAAAGAAGCTGTTCGTCCTAACAGAGGAAATTGAAAAGGCAAGAAGTACTTTTAGCACATTGGTTGGCACTCTTGATAATGCAGATGAAACTTGCGAAATCGACTGCAGAGTTTTAGAGGTGAGTGTCGATCTTAATATGTTGTTCGCCTTCTAGATATGACGTTTTAAAATCACTAGATGTTGAGCGAAAGTATTTGGCGCTTCTGCTATCCGATATAGCACATTATATGAATGCGCCTGACGCAGTTTTTTAATGTTAAATAAATACTGGAAAAGGATCGACCATTCAACGTTCTTCTATATTTAAGAATGTATTATAATACTGTTATACACGACTAAAATAGTCAATATATTTTGAATTGTTTTCATTTTTAACGTATTTTTAGTGTATCAAATATAAATGCAACTTTATTTCCATAAATGCAACTTTATTTCCATAAATGCAACTTTATTTCCATAAATGCAACTTTATTTCCATAAATGCAACTTTATTTCCATAAATGCAACTTTATTTCCATAAATGCAACTTTAGGGAATGATAAATGCATATTTTCTCATTTTTACTGCGACAAATATATGATAGGCTAGTTCGTCAGCTATGATCGGATGAAACACAAAACACCAACATTACCCATATAAACTACATTTCATTTTAACCCGCAAGTCACCAAAATAATTCAAAAGATTGAACTTCGGAACGCTATATGGTAGTTTATTAGTCAAAGCGAATTTAAATCTCACTAGTACGATCTCCCAACCGGGATCTCCCATTACCATAAACCCTCCAAGGAATTTCGACAAGATATTATTTCGTCCATCAAGGTCTAAAAAGTGTTCACTGATAACTGATTTATTCAGAAATAGTGAAGTTCAGTTCAACTTGATATACGTCTATCAACTTGATAGCTAGCTGATATACGATATCAACTTGATAGGTAGTTCGTCAACTGTAATTGTATTTACCGCAAAACACCAACGATACTTTTATAAAATACCTTTCAAATTAACCCGCATGTCATCAATAAAAATTCCAAAGATTGAACTTCAGAATGCAATTGGGTAGTTGATTAGTCAATGCTAATTGTAATGTTATTAGAACGAACTCCCAACAGGGATCTCCCGTTACTATTAATCCGCTCCAAGGAATTTCGACAAGATATTATCTCGTCCATGAAGATTTAAAAGCCGTTTACTAATCTTTCTCATCAAAATATTGCCGGTTCTTTGATGATGACGAGACGAAAATCTGGTGTTTACTTCTAATGACGAATTATCGCTTTCACAAAGATCTAGTCGAGACCACCAACAGAAGATTTAGACGGCCGACGGTAATTTTGCAATACCAGTACAGAGACTTAGTAAAATAGAGCTGATATCTAAATGATATCCTTAGTGTTTTCGATTATGTTAACTTACATATTTTAATGTAAAATTACTATTTGAAGCATAATAGTAAAATAATATTTGAAGCATAATAGTAAAATAATATTTGAAGCATACTAGTGAAATAATATTGGAAACATAATAGTAAAATAATATTTGAAGCCTAATAGTAAAATAATATTGGAAGCATAATAGTAAAATAATATTTGAAGCCTAATAGTAAAATAATATTTGAAGCATAATAGTAAAATAAAATTTGAAGCCTAATAGTAAAATAATATTTGAAGCATAATAGTGAAATAATATTACAAGCATAATAGTAAAATAATATTTGAAGCTTAATAGTAAAATAATATTACAAGCATAATAGTAAAATAATATTTGAAGCTTAATAGTAAAATAATATTACAATCATAATAGTAAAGTAATATTTGAAGCTTAATAGTAAAATAATATTTGAAGCTTAATAGTAAAATAATATTTGAAGCATAATAGTAAAATAATATTTGGCATAGGGAATAATAACTATATTTTCATAAGCTTATTATTATTTATGACACAGAATATTAAAGTACCTGAATTGTTTAGCTCGTAGAATACTCAAAAAGAGACGAAATTTAGAAAACAAAAGAAAATGTGCTACGATTTTAGTAGCACGATACTTAGGCAAATTATTTTCCAACAAATTCTGATGAATTATGTATGTTGGTAAAGTAATGTGAGAATTAATTCTGAATTTATATGTGATAACTAGTTTTTCCACTCTAATTCGATTAACCGCAAAGCACTGAAATTACGCATATATGAATTTTATTTAAAATTAAACCGCATATCTCAATTTGAGAGCATTTGTAAAATTGAAAATCGCTGTTTGGACTGTGTGATCACCTCGAATACCAATGCATTCTTATTCCACCTTATCAAGGGGTGGTGCATTAGATCCTGTGGTAGCAGAACCCAATCCTATGTCAGAGACTCTGAAGGCACCATTCCAAAATATAAACATTCACCAGCTTTCAACTGTGTGAGTAATCTCGGGTATGCAAATCACCACTGATTATTTCTTTTAATTTTGAGGTAGCAACCTTTAAAAATAATGATGTTTTTTACGGTTTGCAAATTAGTGTAGCTTGCATTGAATTGACAAACGTATGGAAATTGTATGGTAACAGTTTAAAAATAATTAAATATGTTTTTTTTAATGTTTTTTTTGTTTTGTTTTCTATGCTATTATTTTGTTTTCGATTGAACTTTTTTGTTTTCTATTAAATTATTTTGTTTACTATTCGATTATTTTATTATCTATTCGAATATGTTCTTCGATTATTTTACTTGCTATACCATTTCTTTTTTCGATTCGATTATTTTATTTTCTATTCGATTATCTTAGTTTCTATTTAATTATTTTTTTTCGATTCAATTATTTTTTTTCTATTTGATTAATTTGTTTGTCTATTCGGTTATTTTATTTTCTATTCAATTCGTTTTTGTGTTATAGTCCTTATTTCTTTTATCTGGTGCATATCATAAAAGTTTATGTCAGTAGTAGACAACAAACTCATTTTTTATGTACCTAACCTTTAAAAAAAATTTTTACGTACTAATACGTAAAATACGTACTAATTACAGATTCCTATATATATACATATAAATCTGAAAAATACCTCATCTTTATTTAAAAGGTATACAATTTATTTGGAGCAATAACTTGTCTTTAAATTAGGAGAATGTTTTAAAGACATTAATTTGTTAGGTCTTATTTTTTGATGATGTAAAAGTTTTGTGGCGAAAGATGTTGAAAAATGTAGTAATCTAGAAGATAGATTAACTTAACTGCGAGATGACAGTGTAGAAATCACAAGGGAGACGAAAGACGTCCACGGTTTCCCTCAAACGAATGAGTTACAACAATGAACTTGACTTTCGACTTTTTTTTTAATTTTGAGGTAGCAACCTTTAAAAATAATGATGTTCATTAAGTTTTGCAAGTAGTGTAGTTTGTACTGATATGACAAACGTATGAAAACCGCATGGAGACTATTAAAAAAAATAACTGAATATGTTTTTCTATTCGATTATTTTCTTTTCCATTTGATTATTTTCTTTTCTATTCGATTATTTTATTTTCTATTCGAGTATTGATTTTCTATTCAATTATTTTATTTTCTATTCGATTATTTTATTTTCTATTCGATTATTTTATTTTCTATTCGATTATTTTATTTTCTATTCGATTATTTTATTTTCTATTCGATTATTTTATTTTCTATTTCATTATTTATTTTCTATTCGATTATTTTTCTACATTATATTCCTCATTTTTTTATCTGGTACGTAATGGGATACACATTTCCTAAGCTCTCCGACAAAGATAATATTCAAAGTTTGGCATTGTGAATAACACTGTGGCATCTTAGGAATATTGTCGTTGAAACGGATGTGTCCATTCTATTAGTTGGATTTCCTTTGTGGAGGGAATGCTATAATATATATACACTACGTGTCCAAAAATAAAGCCGAATACCTTAATATTTCGTTGGACTACCTTTAGCACGAATAACGGCTTTTATTCGTTGTGGATTTGTTGCAGTGTACTTCCGCACAATCTCCATTTATATTTTCGTCCACAGTTGCAACAAGAGGTCTCACAAAACTTCGATGGATAAAGGAAGAGTAGAATGCGCTCATAAATCGTTTTCGAGTATGTTCCACAGATTCAAGATGGGATTGAGGTCTGGACTGTGTGTAAACGATGCTCACTGATCCAAATTTCACAGTTCCAGCTCGATGTACCTTGGTGTTATCGTCTTGAAATACTTCACTGCCGTAAAGGAACAAAAAGTCCATTGCTGGCAAAACCTGATCATCTAGGATGTTGAGGTACGTGCAGACTTCATTTTGTTGATGCACAATGTTGCGGGGCCCAGTCCAGCCGAACAAAAACAACCCCATATCTTTACACTGCCTCCTGACGAGTGTACAGTGATAACGACATATATAGAGTCCAATGCTTCATGTGGCTTCGAACCCTGGAGCGTTCGTAGTTTTGTAAAAGAGTAAACCGTGACTCATCGGACCATTTTACCTTTCCCCATTGCTGAGCAGTCCAATTTTCGTGCTTCTTTGCAAATTGAAGTCTTTACTTTCGATTAATGGCATACAGAATGGGCCTCCTTACTGCAACACAGCTTCTTAATCCCGCTTTTTTTAAGATCTCGTCGCATTGTGCGTCTGGAAATTATTTTGTTGCCATTTTTGAAGAATGCTGTGAGTTGTACAGCCGATTTCTTAAGATTTACTTTCAATAATCACATGGATTTTCGACCGCACATTTTTCGCGAACTGGATGGTTCACCGCCATCTTTCCAAGATTTAATTATGCGTTGAAAAGTTCACAATCCTATGCCACAAATTACATTTATGCCTTAACATTTTTTCCAACTTTGGTACAGATCAATGATTTGCCTCCCTTTTGGAAATCTGTTACAACACTTCCTTATCCACAGCTATCGTTTTCAGTCATATTTACTTCGAAGTAAACATTCGTATGGCGTAACGACGAAATTTCGAGCTTGCATTGCACAGACATTTATGCAAATATCTACAATACTCATTGAATCCCCGTCGTCCCCAAACTTAACGTTTAAATTTCAGCTCCTACTTTTTTTGGACACGTAATGTATACGAAACACACAAACATTTTGTTTTGTGTGCTTGCTTTTTAATGGTGTTAGGGAGTGTATGAGCAATTTTTTAGCGTATTGCTGCTAATACAAAGAAAAAAATATGACAATTTAGAACTTCACTGTAGCTCTTAAATGTAATCTTGTGTCAATTATTATCTCTTGCTTAGAGTAACTAAAACATTATCCCTCATATTCATTTATGCTTCAGTTTGTTTCAGGAACCATAAACCTGCATCGTATTAATTTTGCCTGTCTTCGACAATGACCATTATGTATGGTCCGTTATTCTTTATGCGTTTGACTAATGTGCATGGAATTTGATGTAACTATTTCCTGTCTTTGTTCAAACTACCAGAGAAAGGTGTAGTACTATTTCTGTCAGAAAGCACTTGTTTTTCAAAATCCATACGCAATATCCATCTTTTAAGATTTTATCATTTCAATCAAATATAATATCGGTAGAACTTCAATTAAGTTATGTTATTGTCTCAATAAGGTATCTCGTCATTTGAAAAAAAGCCAGACCAGATCTTGATCTTCTTATCATTAAAAAATCGGCCGTAAAGTTATGACGAGCATAGGTCATGACGTAATGACGTAAGTCATTAGCAAAACTAGTCGTGTCTTGATGTATGTGTTATTTCGTCGATATCACTTGGATAGTTAATGAGCATAGTTCATTAAATGAAAAAAATTTCAGTACAAATTTAATGGTTGAATTGTTTGTTTTTTCATAAAAAATATTATAAATTATTTGATAATATATGCAGCATGACATAATTAACATGAAAATAAATAATTTAATGTCTCAAAAAAATATCATTAAATGAGTTTCTCCTAAAATCCCACTATATAAGTTACTAATTGCTTTAATGAACTACCCTTTTTATGTAAAGCTATGGCTATTCTTACCAAATGATTAGTCACAATTAGTTACATTAATTATTAATAAATAGAAAAGGATTATTTTATGTATTTCTAAGGTCATGTGATTATCTTATTGCAATTCGTTTACATATTGAAAGAAAAATTAATTAAAATTTTAAAGAATTAAAAAATGTATGCTTGGAGTTGTTGTGAAAGGTAAAGTACTCGTGCGTACCTTTCCGCAGTGTCGGAAATAAATTCTTATTTCAAATATGTAATTAGTTCCTATTTTATTGGAGCTTAAGAAATATATTCCTTACGTTTTGCATAATGTATGAGAGAAATTGACTTTCAACGTTCTCATCCATTGCTTTAATCGTGTTTTTTCGTGTTTAATAAATTGTGTACTTAAAAGTCTGATAGACAACAACAAAATTATAGTCTTATCAATTTGTATTGTTTGACATGTGACCATCTGAGTGCAATTCTGTCATATATGTGTTATATTTATAAGACAATTCAAGATGAGGCTATCCTAGTCAATCTATTCGGATAAAATTAATTTAATCAGATGATCATATGAGATTGTGAATTTCAGAAGCAGGAGATTAATTTCTTAATAATGTCAAGCTTATTGCAACAAGTGAAGAATACCATGTGCGATGTACAGAATTCCGTAAGGATTTAAGGAAGTCTATCAACATTATGAGAACATTGTTAGGTAATAAAATTATATTGTTAGTTTATGCAACCGTGGGAAAATAATTCACAGTTAATAAATTATCTAAACACAAATTATGTGTTATAAACTGACTTCATTATATTTTTGAGATTTGATCAGAATGTCTCCGTCCAAAAAGATTTTGGGCAGTATGTTAATATTTGTGCGAAAACCCACTATTTTGTACAATAGGCTAAATAAAATATCCAAAAATATCTCTTATTATTCCCGAATACAGAATCGCACAGTAAAACAAAACTATCATTAGACTTGTAATAGTATTTCATTGAAATAGGCTTTTAGTGTAGCAAAAATACAACTTAAAAGTTCAATTAAATGAAGAATCGAGTGCAGATTGGGAAATATACAAAACTAATAAACGTAGCCCGTATTTTGAAATGGGCTTGTAATAATATTTCATTGAATAAAAGACAAATACAAATATAAAGACATTTCATTTGTATAAGGTTTCGTTTGAGTATTTATTTAGGTAGGTATTTTAATTCACGTAGCACTGGAGCTACTCAGTATGCTATTTCCAAACTTCAAAAACCAACACCCACTTTTCGTCATTCCAATTTTTCCCGTATCGAAATAACGTTAGACGTAAGTTTAACCCTCTACATACGGAAGGTCGAAATATCGTTTTCGCACTTCGTTACGGGAAGACGGCCGAACCGGCCGACGTAGTGCCTTCCCCCAGGAGGCGTGGAGAGCGAGCCAATTCTTATCACCTAGCGTTGGGGATCTCTTTTGTTGGGTCGGGGTATGCCTGTAAGGCGCAATTATTTCCCGGAGTCACTGAAAAGGCGGCAACAACTAAGACATGGTCACTTGAACTCAAAGGATTCTGGAGTTGTCCTCGGCGTCGTTTATACCGTGGGAAATCTTTATAAGAGTCGCAGAAAGTGATAATTTTTCTTTGGTCATTCCTCTCTTGTACCTTCAAGCACTGATCCTTTGTATGAAAAAGCGACTCAAAAATAAAGATTGCTCATCAATAGCTGCATTCAGAACTTGACTGCTCCCTGACTTCAGGTGGTGCTGCTTCAATACAGATATCGAGAGAAAATATTCGAATAACAAGAGGGAGAGTATTTTTGAGCCCATCCACCTCTCCACATAGACATAAAAGAAGAAAATTAGATGGTAGGAAAAGATCTTGTGTCAAATGCCGTGAATGAATCGGATAGTAGAGTTCGTGGTAGTATGGAATGTGTAATATGCTTTTGCAAGACCTGCTTCCAAGAATCATAAATATAGCCCACCCTCCTTCTCTGTCCAATGCAGAATTGAATTCAAGGAAATAAAAAATGCCTCTTGGGGAAACCGCCTGGCTAATTGCAAAAGGTGAAATTCATCAATAAACCATCCCCTTGGTTGATGAGGAAATCGGTTTGATACACTTTTTTCCAATATAAATATAGCATAATGATTAAACAAAATTTGTCAAAAAAAAATCATAGATGATGAAATAAATTTTTAAATGTAATATTAATTGTTTTATCTTTGAAATGTGTACATTGACACAGCGCTATATTATTGGTACATCATAATACTACTACAAGTTCAAAATATACGCAAGTATTTCTAGACATGCATTTTTCGTAATCCATTCATCATTAATTAAATATCCTCAAATAAAATAGCGCTGAGCGAATATTATTTTATAATGTGCATTATTAAGATGATAATCCATTGAAATTAAGATGTTAGCCTATAGATCGGAAGGTTCCTGGTTCGAATCCCGGTTCGGGCATGGATGTTTGTAAGGGTATAGTGGAGAGGCGGCTGGTGCACCTAAAATCTGTCATGACCGAAAGTCCTGACGTTGGGTTGGTGTGGAAGTTTGGAGAGTGGGGTGCCAGCTCAGGTGTTGCCTCGTCATCTGACCGTGGTTCATAATTACGTGGTGTTGTCCTCGGATCTTTCTCCTGGGTGATTGATCTTGGACCATCGTCAATAGCCCGTTGTGTTGCTCTAGTACGACGTTAATTAAAAATTACCAATTACCATTGAAATTATTGACTAAATATTCTGGCTGTATTGAATTTATCTAATTCTATGAAAAACTCAAGCTTTATATCAGGTTGCATAAATCATGCTACCTCTGTGACCCTTACCTCTTCCATCAACTCTCTGAGCAACGGCAATTCTATTTCCCCAAGTTGTTAACGGAAATAAAATTCTAATTACTTTATTCTTAAGAACAAAGAATATTTATGATGCATTGGAAATTCCGCCATTTTATCAGTAATTTTTTTTTAATGATCACAAAAATTATGAAAATGATAGGAAATGAAAAAATTTTTTGAGATTTGTTCGTACCAAATGAGCTCAATGAGAAAATTATTAGAAAAATAGAATTTAATTGAAAATACCGCACTAATTTTATGGAGTTTTTCTAGTTGAAAACTTATGATGCGTAAAATACTTATGGATTTTAAGAGTACAAACATAATTTTAACAAACTTAGAAAGCTTCCAATTTTATTTGCACTTAAAAAAAAATAATAATAAAAGCACATGCAAATTTTTTAAGATTTACCACTCTTAAGAGCGGGTAAAGTTAATGATAATTATTTTAATTACATTTCTATATGTTTACGACCTTTAAAAAATTCCACTTGTTCATTGTAAATTATATATTTCAAATTATGTTCATTATTTGAGATACTTGCATTGTTAACTATTTTTGGTTATTGACAATTTTTCTGGAGGTTGTGTGTTGATGCCATACATAAAATAAGTTTTTTTTTTTTTTATGATTTTCGTTTATTTATTTAACGTTTACGGTGCAGTACTACACGACATTCACTATTTCATTGCTGGGCTAAAACCATTGCTTTCTAAACTTGTAAGAATACCCTGATTTAAAAAAAGTTTGCATGAACATATTTTGATAGTTAATAAGACAAATTACAGAGTATATTTCTTTCGTAGATTCTTTATTATTCTTTCGTAAATGCGCGCGGGAAGTTGCCTTTCACGAATCGTAATAGCTCGAGGTAAAGCGGTCCCCCGGTATCCCCCTGTCATCGGTGAAGTGGTTATTTACGAGGAGGTCTCTTTGTTGCTTAGAAAAAGGGGGAAGGAAACTGTAATGGATTTCGGCCGTCTGCTCCGTAACGAAAGGACATGGAAATCTCGGCCGTTTGGGCCGGCTGCCGTAACCAGAGGGTTAAGTGCTAATTTGGACATCATTGCCATAAATTTAAGAGAAAATGATTTGAGGTCTATCTCAGCATTTAGAATTTTAAAGCATAGGCCACGCATATTCCTTTAACATGTTTCCAAATCTGAGCTCGATCCTTAGTTTTCTTGGACTTCTAGGTTTATTCTCATTAAAAAGCCTCTTTCAATGAAACACAGATAATTATTTCCTTCCGAATTGATATTATTTTAAATTATTAACTGGATTCCATAGTTAAAAAGTCACCAAGTTTCAATGAGCTAAAAATGATTTATTTTAATTTCGCAATGGTGGCACAGTGATTGATTTCATTTTTATAAAATTAGACTTACGAATTTAAGTTTGTGATACTTTTTAGGTATCTATAGCGTATCCGGAATATCCAAGTTCAAAAGTAGTAGCTTAGAAGTAAGGATGTCAACTATTTATCCCCTTAGCGAAATGGACGTAATTACACGAAACAACTAACAGTCTACCCTATCCAGTTGTTAGAACTTTAAATAATACCCCTCCCCCCCCCTGATTAAGTTTTTAATAATATTTTTTATTACAGAACTCTATTGGGCTGCTTGTCGATTGATGGTTCAGAAGCCAGAGACGGGGGTAGAATAATAATAAAAAGTTGACATCAAAGAATAGCTAACGCTTTCACCGAATAAATTCAAAATTCCATTTTAGGACGGCCTAAACAATTCACAATTATTCCATTGTTTTGAATAAATGATTACATCAGAGAAACTAAAAAAAATAACTAACTAAAGTTTTGCATTCATAGGTTTGACAGCAATGAGTTGATTGCGCTCAAAATCTATAGACATTTCGATTAATTATTTTTTATACTTCGAATTTTGTAATTAATAATAATCAGATTGTAAGTGTAGTATTTCTTTGAAACAAAATACGGCATGCATTGTGTTTGGAAACCTAATAATAGTTTAATATAGCATGATAATTACTTTGTCAACTGATTGTTTTTGAAGGTATAAAATGATTGAAACACTCGCATTAGGAGCTTTGAATTTCAACCATTCGTATATCAAAATAAATATTTTGATAAGAGTCTGGTTATTTGGATTCTAAAAATCAGTATCTGTAAAATAAAAACAACTGGGATTTCTCTCAAATATATTGAACTGATACGAAATTTATATACGAAGACAGACAGTTATGCAGATAAAATTATTCATAATTATTCATAGTTGACATTATTCTTAGTAAAATGACACTTCTGGTTTGATTGTTCCTCTTTATGGAAGTGAATAACAAGAGGTGTTCGGATATGTTTTTGACCGGACCAATTGGGAATAGTTGTATGTAAAATGGAAAATCACAGTTTCAAGATTTCACCATAGGAATATGCATAGTAACATACATTTCAACAATTAATGTACAAATTACATGTTTAGAATGTCTTTCATAGAATGAAGATATTTGCCTTTCCTTTAATATCTTATTACTTTCGAACATCGTAACCAGTTTTGCGTCAAAAAATGTTTAAAAATAGATTACTATTACAACAGAATAAATTTCTATGCACCAATTAGTTTTAACTAACGTTTGGCTATCCGACGGAATCAGGACAAAAGCATAGACTCATTATACATATGCAAATACCTAATTAGTTTCACTCGTTTCGATGGTAATACTTTAAAAACAAATCCAAACTACCTTTAAAAACCTACGAAACTAGGTTTATTAAAACAGTACTGAAACAAAGAGTCGAAATGTATACTGAAAGTCTTGTGACTTTTCAGTTTATTTACATTTTAACAGAAACTAGTAATCAGTGACTTGTCGTAAGATCATCCGTAAATTTATCAAACAATTAACTAGTTTCAGAAACACCAGTAAGCCGGGACATCCAAAACCAAACAAGCAAAATCCAACGTCTTTTGTTTTGAGCAGACTTAATCCCAACATTGCGCTAACGAAGTAATTAGCCTTCACTTGTCGACTGCAAGTCAGCTAAATGATTTTTTTTCTTCGACGTTTAGTTAATTTAGAGTCTGTCTCTAAGACAAGGCTGAACATAAAAAAACAAACCTCCTCTGGGTTTTCCCGAAGAAAATTCATAGCAGGCCTTGAATAAACACAATAACCCGGTTTTCATTTAATCAGTGAATAAATTGGAACGTTCAGATAAATGATTGGGAAGTTTTGTTTTTGAAATCGATTGGTGGTTAGGCGCCTTGTCCCTCACTAGAACCTCCTCGCCATTATTTGCCACTGTTGCCACTAGGGATCATCCCGATGATTCATTAAAACTGTAATTACCACTGTTCTCGCTTCTTGGATGCTGTATCCAGGGCGTATTAATCAGGGCAGGTTATTGGCAGATTATTATAGGACGGCGGAGGGAAAATTCAATTCCTTTCATCGCTAAGACGCTTAAAATTCTTGAAAGGATTCCAGAAACCTCAAGTAGCCTAATGCTTTTGCGTATGCACTTTCTAATGCCTTTTGCAGATTAGCATTGTCTGGTAGGAAGTTTTGGAGCAATTTCGTTGGGGGAAAGTTGTTGCATACTTTCGCTTTCTTGTTTCAAGTAATTTATAAGATGATAATTTCCTTAAGGGTTTATATAGTATTGGTTTCTTAAGGGCGTAGTGTTTGGTGAGAACACACGATTTATTTATGTACCAGAATTCAATAGTTACAAGAGAACGGTACGTGAATACGAATTATGATCCAATTAGTATTATCATTACTTTCGTACCATATTTTACATCAAACGAATTATTTGTCTATCCTGAATTTGAACTAAAATTACACAGTTATACTGCATCAACTCTTCTAAGATTAGTAAAGTAAGGTATTAACATATATAGTTCTAAATATACCACACGAATGCAAGTACCAAAATTAAAGTAAAGTAAAGTAGATTTTTTTAAGGGTTTGAGTAGTATTTGTTCTATACTCTCTCTTAAGCATATTCGATCTATAATCACATATATCTTTAGAACATTTTATAATAAAGTTAGCGTAATTTAATAATTTAATTTTCTTTGTTTCATATGGTATTCGAATATACAATTAGCTGGAATAAGATACTTGAAGTTCTTTTTCCTGTATAACGCACAGATACCAATTTTCTTACTTTGCTAATAATTTTATATAGGTGAAGCTGTATAATATATTTCACCTACATTTATTTAAAAAAGATTTTAAAATAAATATAACACTATATTTTCAGTTCACTTATTGCAGTATTACAATCAAATGCAAGTTCAAAATGTATTCCAAGCAATAAATTAATTTTGAATAAGTTAATTGTGAGGTTCGAATTACTCTAAGAGATTTTAAGATTTATTTATTTCTTTTTAATCATCCACCAAAGACATTTCTTTAAAAACAACAGGATAAAATAATGTGTGTTTTGAATTGCTTCCAGAAATTAAAAAGAGAAAGGTATTTTGAAATATGTTTCATGTATCGATACTATTACTTTTTATCAAATATTTCCCATTTCTGAAAGCTCTACTGGGAACAAATTAAAATTATTATGAACTGCCTTGAAATTTAGTTATTATCAATAAAATGCAATTTCATGATCCATTATATATTCTTGGTACATTAAATGCTTTCATATAACTTTTCATTTGAAAAATTAAGAAATAAATTCATTGGATAAAAATTATTTTGATAGAAATAGGATACATTAGATAGCTTTAGGAGGAAAACGTTATCTGTGTTAAATACGTTTACTTTTTTGTATGAGTTATTAATGAATGTCTGAATATTCACTCGACACAATTTACTGAATAACCAATAATAAACGTAGTAGGGATCAATCAATGTCGATGTTTTCAAAACATCGATGTTTTTTTTTAAATCGATGTATTTAACATCGATGTATTGGTGTCGATGTTTTGGTAACATCGTAGTAAATAACCAAGTAGCATAATTTTTATAATCAGCAAATTGAACATACTTTCAGACCAAAGTGACCAAGGATGAAGGGTCTTTACAGTAGGGATGCGACATCTATGTCGATGATTTCTAAACATTGATGTTTTAGAAAAAAACATCGATGTATTGGAGCCGATGTCGCATCACTAGTTGCTAAACCAGTTTTAAGAAATGAGGAAACAAGTTTAAGTACACTGAATTTTAAAAACATCGATGGTTTGGGGGCGATGTATTGTCAACATCGATGTATTAATTTTCAACATCGATGTTTTGCTGTCGATGTCGCATCAATAGTTGGTAAACCAGTTTTAAGAAATGGGGAAACAAGTTTAAATACACTGAATTTTTAAAAAAACATCGATGGTTTGGGGGCGATGTATTATCAACATCGATGTTTTGCTGTCCATGTAGCATCACAAGTTGCTAAACCAATTTTAAGAAATGGGGGAAAATGTTTAAATACACTGAAAAACATCGATGTTTTTGGGTCGATGTATTATCAACATCGATGTTTTAATTTTGAACAGCGATGTTTAAAAACATCGATGTTTTGCTATCGATGTCGCATCTCTAATACGTAGTTGTTTTGTATCCGTTGTATGATTATTGATTAAAACGGTAATACTAGAAATGAGCACAGAGTGATAACCTTGTGAAAAACTTAAATTTCACGCGTTATTTTGCATACTTAAAAAAATCTTTGTTTACAGAAATAAGTGTTAGATTATATTGTTTCATAATAAATTACAGGAAAAAACTTTGCTATTAACTTCAAAAGCATACTGCTTACAAAAGATAGAAATTCTTAAGAAAGAATAAATATGGATTTTTTTACTTTTTGCTTTTTCTTTTTTTATGAATTCTTATTCACGTTGGCACGGATAGGAAATTTAATGAGTTTCGTGCCAGATCAGGTATAATGACCTCGTCTTTTGACGTGGTTCAAAATTACGACTAGTCCTGGTATATGTCCATTCATGATTATCTCCAGACCGTAGCCAATAGCATATTTTGTGATTCTCCAGCGTGAAGTAATTCCAACTAGCTGAATTCAGAAATGTTCCACATCGTACATTCGCATTTCAAAGCAAAATTCAAGAAGAAAAATGATAATATTACATCGAGTTTCCCATCTTCTTCACCACAATAGGACCATGAGCAAGGCAAAATTATAATCGAAAGCTCTAAGTTTTATAGATTTATAGAAAACATTCAACTTATATTTTTTTATTTAGTGCGGAATAAAGTGAATACTTCTATACATTAGCTTAAAAAGTACATAAGTTGGTAAAATGCTTTTTGCAGATTATATCTCAATCAGTCAAAAATGACCGGTGAAATATAATTTGTATTGCAAATGATAGAATAGAATATGAAATACGTCGTAAATCATTCAGTCTCCGAAGGATAGTCTATAGTCATACAAGCTATAAAAGAGACTGCATGTATATACACTTAAGAGGAATGCTAACTCATATATGAATACATCAGAAAGATATATTGACAGGACGAGCATTGTGAATGATATATACGACTATACGGCTCAGAAATAACATGAAACATGATATTCTAAGATCATGATTGAAAATCATTTGAAACATGAGCTTCTAAGATCATGATTGATAGTGAAATATTTGCCTTTAATATTGAAAATTAGAGCTTCACAGACTCACTGTGATATCCATTGAAATAATAGTTATAGTTTCTAGATGCTGTTGAATAGATGATGTTGAATAGCTGCAACTTAGAAATTTTCTATCCGTTTAATCCTCTGATAGGTTTGCACGCATAAATTCGTTCAGCTAACAACATTCTTCCCTGAATGACTTTTAAGCAGTTATAACCTACTTGAACAATATACACAGGCTTTCGAACATTTTTTCAACGATTTCAATGAGCTGTAAAAAAATCACATGCTGCGAAAAATTTTATTTTCGTAACAGTTAAATAGTTAAAGAATATCTAATATCGTCGGCTAACTCAGAGCTTTGTTTACTTTCAAAATGGCGTTTCAAGTAAGCAATGATTGGACGGCTATGTTTCCACTCTTTCCGATGATAATTTTGCCTATTCAATTATAAAAAAATGCTATTAAAGTCATGGTTTATCGCTATCTAAAAGTACGATAGATAATATTATAAATAAAAAAGGGAAAAAACGTATAAATCGAGAAATACTTCCAAGTATACGTATCCAAGAAAGAAAAGAATTTCTCAGAAAATTTGGAAAGTGCGATCTTTAATTTTAAAGGATAATAAGACTTTGCAAAAGAAAGGACTATTGCAATGTCATAAAAATGTTAATTTTCAAACATAAACAAATAATTAACAGTGATTTGAACCTTAAAAAGACTAAAAATTGTAATGTTCATCGTCTATCTCCCCAACAGCATACCTCGCATAACTCACTGCAAAATTCTATATGAGAGGCATTTAACTGGGATACGGATGGATAAATGTTGTAACAATAGACAAGGCGTGGGTGCATTTTAATGATAGCAATAAGAAAGAACAACTTACTATCATAAAAGAGGATCACAAATCTTTAAAACGCGCGCTCACATTATTCAAAGAATCTAAAGAAACTTTCCCTAAGGGATTTATGATTGTCGTCGGTTTTGCATATAATAACAAATTAAGAGTAAAGAAAGCGGGAAAAATGTAAAATTCAACTCCACATACTATCAAGTCCACCTTTTATCCCCAATATTCAAAACAAGAAATACTATATCCTTACCCATAGTTTCAACAATCAGTAGAGCTGCATCAGGATAAAGCAAGCAGCCACGCATCTAAATTCACTATTAAATTCTTGGAAAAGATGTACCAAAAATCTGGTATCAATTCAATATCCTTTACAGATATTCCTGCTAAATCTCTAGAAGTCTTTTTCATGGACTTTTATGCTTTTGGAGTTTTAAAAAGAGCATTATCGAACGTCTACTGATAACCATTCAAAGATTATGGAAAGAATAGGAATGGGATATAATACCTCTGTCGATATTACAAAAATCATTATTATAAAGAAAGTTTAGTTATAGAAAGATAGTTAACAATACGAGCTATCAAATAGAACATTTAAAGACAAATATTTCATGTAAAACATTTGTCTTCAGTCCATTAAAAGCGTTCAAAAATGTCGGAAAAGCCTCTATAATGTTTTAACCAATAAATGTGGTCACTTCGTCGTCATGTGTGTTGTGTTTTAAAAGCAATACTACAGTACTCGGCATATTGTGATGCTTAGGTTAAAGTGTGGAGAGGATGCAGACCAATTAATTCGTCAAACAATTTTGCTTTGAAAGTAGTCTTTTTCGAAAATGATTTCCATTCTTATGTTGAGAAACTTTGTAATCTAGGATCTCGATATCATCAAGATAATCACGCTGTCGACAAAAGGAAAATACATTGATTCTAGTCTGGCCTCGCAATGAGAATTTCAATTCATACCATCAATACTTTATTCTCAAACAATCAATGAGATATTACCAATTATGGACTTGTGTATCTGTGGTAGAGGCGTACAATACTTTGTTAAAAGGTATAAAAATATTCTCTAATTGGCAAATATACACTCATTGCCATAAAAATTTACAAACCAAGAAAAAGTCGTCAAAATGAAAGGAAATTTTACACAACTAAGTACTACTTTGAAAAAAGTAAGTGATTCGAAAATAAAAAAAAAAGATAATTTATTTCAGAAAAAAGTACAAATGAACGGATGTTTTTATACTCTGTTTGACCCCCTCTAGCGCGAATACACGATGCGATACGAGCGGGCATTGAGGCATACAAGTTCCGTATGAAGTCCTGAGACATCTCGTTCCAGAGTTGCTGTAAACGCGCCTCTAATTCGACCAAACTCGTAGGTTGTCCAATTTGCCGTCCCAAATGATCCCAGATATGCTCAATTGATGACAAATCTGGGGATAGAGCAGGCCAGGGAAGGTTGGTAATGTGGCGGAGGCAGTCTTGTGACATCCTTGCTGTGTTTGGTCGAGCATTGTCTTGTTGAAAAATGGCTCATGGGAGCCCTGCCATGAGTGGCATCACATGCGGCCTGAAGGATGTCATGGACGTACCGCTGGGCTGTCATTGTACCATGGATCAATATTAGGGGTGATCATGTATAGTAAGCAATGGCACCCCATACCATCACACCATCTGTGGGAGCGGTGTGTCACTGTAAAGCGAAGGCATGATTAAGGCGTTCACCACGGGGCATCCACACACGAACACGATTGTCACCACTGTTCAAATTGAATCTAGATTCGTCGCTGGAGACCACTTGGTTCCATTCCGTTGTAGTCAGATGCCATCGTGTTCGACACCACTCCAAACAGAGGCGTCGGTGGGTGGGTGATATTGGCAGCACACGTAATGGGCGCCGCGATACCAGATGTCCGTAACCAGGCGACTTGCGATTATTCGGGAAGAGACAGGGGCCCATAGCGAAGGTGCTGCATGTGTCTGGATAGCGGTCAATGAGGCAGTTGGCTCTGCGCTTGCGTTTCGTATGGTGTGACGGTCTTTTTGACGACTGGTCTGTCGAGGGCGTCCTGAGCCTGGTCACCGTGTAAATGACGTCTCTTCTGTTCACTGGTCCCAACACCTCCTCACAGTTAATCAGAACGGCCTACTTGACGAGCTACTCGCCGAGCTGACCACCTAGCTTCCATCATCCCGATGATTCTTCCCCTCTCGAACTCTGACAGCTGCTCATATTGTCTTCGATGGCGGCGTAACGGTATATCTACCTCAGCGTTTCCTTTGCTAAAGATTAAGTGCACTCAAACAAGCTCTGCTTACTTTTTTTATACTCTAAGGAGAATGAAGTTCAACTTCCTCCAGTAGCATTACGCAATGCGCAACCATGCTGCATTTCAAATCATTTGCATATCTGCCGACATGTACCTTCATGCCAAGTTTCGTTTCGATCCCACAATTATTTCTTGGTGCGCAAATTTGTAAGGCAATGAGTATATATATATACAGGGTGTTTCAGAGAACCGTTTCAGAACTTCTAAGAGGGGTAGGGTACATCCTGACGAACCAAAATCATATACCAATGGGCAGTCATAAATGCTTTCCTGACGCGGTAGATGGCGTTGTGCGAAAAACCCGAGCTTTCGTGTAGGGAATCTTCATTTCGCACAAGAACGCCTAGTAGGATGGATGATTACACGATCGCAGAGTTAGCCGATATGCATTTGGCGTACGGGGCTGCAAATTGTAGGGGGCCAGCCGCACAGCGTTTGTACGCGGAACGATATCCGACGAGGCGTATCCCCAGTCATAATTTCTTTCCAAGACTGCACCAGAGGTTAGCTGATACAGGTTCATTAGAAAGAGCTTGCAGGGACAGGATAAGAACAGCACGGACTACAGACGTCGAACAGAATGTGCTGCAGCATGTACAGGGGAATCCAAGAACGAGTATACGAAGTGTAGAAAACGCAGTCGGGGTTTCCTATTGCAGCGTCTGGAGGATTCTCCGAGAAGAAGACATGCATCCGTTTCACGTGCAGCGTGTCCAGACACAGCAACCGGAGGATTATGCACCTCGTATTGCTTTCGCACAGTGGTACCTTGGAAAATGTGCTACAAATCACCTTTTTACTGCTGAAGTGTTGTTTTCCGATGAGGCATCCTTCACAAAGGAAGGAATTTTCAACACGCATAACGACCATATCTGGGCGGTCGAGAACCCGCTTGCAATACGACGTCGTGCAGCACAGATTCGATTTTTGGTCAATGTATGGGCCGGTATTATGGGAGATCACCTCATCGGACCTTACCTGTTAACGTCTCGTCTAACCGGACCTAACTACTTGCTCTTTCTGCAGCAAGTATTGCCACAACTTTTGAGAGATGAACAGATTTCTGCATCGACGCAACAGACAATGTGATTCCAACACTATGGATAATCTGCCCATTATAGCGGAGATGTTCGTAACTACCTGGATGTCACATTTGGTCAGCAGTGGATCGGACGTGGTGGTCCCGTGCGTTGGCCTGCTCGGTCACCCGAGCTATCATGTCTTGATTTTTATTTCTGGGGTCATCTGAAATCGCTAGTTTATGACACCCCTGTTGACAATGTTGAGGAGCTGGTTGCAAGAATTGCAGTAGCTGCCGGAGAAATTCGAGATATGTCTAGAATATTCCAGAATGTTCGGATGTCCATGCGTCGGAGATATGAGGCGTGCATTGTAGCCCGTGGAAGAAACTTCGAACACTTACTTTAATCCATGTACCTTTTGCTTCTTTTCATGTATTATTAAAACGATTTCTCACTTACGGTCTCTTTTCTTTACGGTGCTTCTGTGTACAACACAGCTTCAGGAAAGCATTTCCGACTCCACATTGCTATATGATTTCGAGTTGTCAGGATGTACCCTACCCCTCTTAGAAGTTCTGAAACGGTTCACTGAAACACCCTGTGTGCAATAAACTAGAAAACGAAACTCGAATCTAACAACATAAACGCGCTGAAGCTGCAGACCATCACAAGGCCAGCAATATAATTTCTTATATATATATATATATATATATATATATATATATATATATATATATATATATATAACCAAAACAAAATTCAAAATAAATACCATCATGAAATAACTGAAAATGAAAGTGTTGACTGATTAGGGCATCTTCACGGAGGAGCCTGATCCAGACAACATAGAATGTTTATGTTGCCTGGGTCAGGCTCCTGATTACGCTCTGACTCTCCAACACTTGCATCTTCAATAAATTCCTTTTCGTTTTTATTTCGCGAATCTCCTCATGCTTTTATAAATTATATATATATATATATATATATATATATATATATATATATATATATATATATATATATATATATATATATATATATATATATATATATATATGGTGAATGGTAAGTACGAGTTCGTATAGGCCAGTTTTTATTAAATGGGGGGTTCAAGAGTATAGTACTCACCGACCAATCTATGGAACTGGGTGCCAGGGTGTTGCTAATTCAGGACGCGTTGTGTTCACGATTCTCATTGATCCGGTATAACTTTGGATGGTTCAATGTCTGGGGTTTTCAACGGAGCTAACTCTTTACTGGTCACCCACTCTTAGCAATTTTCACATATATTTGTTCCTGCAAGAGTCTCTCAGTTTCTTTCCTTTGACGGTAGCTCCATTTCGGAAAATTCAACTTCGTACGAATGGTGACAAATATTCGTTACAAATATCCATTCCATATTTATTCATTGAGGCTGACTAAGCCCTCCCAATTTCTTACGCTCGTAAAGACCTAAGTCGTTCCCTTTGGAGTAAGTTATAGCTTTTATGCTATTTGAAGGACTCGGTACCTATAGTTGATTCTCAACTGGATATGCTTAAAGCGTAGATACAAACCTTATTTTAAAATATTATACATTATAAAATATTATAAAATATTAATATTATAAAATATTAGTCAGTTTGGTATTTGTTTTCCACCTCGTAAATATTGTTTGCAAGGCAAGGACATTAGATATAATAAAAGACGGTGTAACTGTTCTCTGTAAGGCAATTTCTATTGAAAATCAATATGAATTGTCTTTAGTTAATATCAATATGAGTAAAACATTTTAACCTCTAAAAAATTCGAGGGAGCTTTAGAAATGAGTGTACTCTTATATATTCATAAGTGTTTTCAACGTGTTGTTAAAATAAACCCGTTTTCATTACTTGATAATGCTAATGATGTTTAAAATTTTATTTACTCATGATACTTTGAATGTTTTTCAATCCTAATGATACTATTTGATATTTTATTTGATAATTTTAACTTATAAGTTCACAGCTAAAACTTTGATATTTAATCTCTTAAACCCAGCAGTATGATAAATATACTAAGACTGACAAAATATGGTTACGCATATCTCGACGAAAAATTGTGCTATTTTTACAATTTACACTCTGATTCATATTCTGCGTTATTTCAAATTCTAATATAAGTGAGTTTAAAGCTGTTCCACAAAAATATTAATAGAAGATATCTTTAATGAAGTATAAAGCTTCATTCTTCTTCAGAAAGTGTCCTGTAATTACTTGAGAGTAATGAATAAAGATAAGTGCAAAAACAACTCTACGGGACCCTTCTTTTTAAATTACGTAAAGTAGCACTATATTTACCATGCGTTTCAACAAGCTACTCAAGTAATTAAATGAATTACTTAGTTTTAGGGGGCTTTAATTAAAACTGGGAGTAAGATTAAATAGCTTGTTGATGCGTTGACGGGGTTTTAACAACTTAAAACGCATTTAATTAAATGTTATGTTCCCCATAAGCAAAAATGAAAGTTAAGTGATTATTTCAAACATTTTGTTATTTGCCTAGATGTACGTTTTCCTTTAGATGGTGTAGTACAGTAATAAACACACACGCATACGCTAAGGAATTCTTAATTATGACAAAAAGAACAAAAACATCAAATTGTGGTTTTTATGGAGACTTTAAACAGGAATTTGGAAACTGCTAACTTAGTTAAAGAATGTGTTTCTCTGTGGATACTCTGTAAAAGTGACAAAACAATTTCCACGTTTATGAAAATGGACTGGCAAACTATGAAGCATGTAATTATCACAATTTAGAAACATTATAATAAAGTTAACGTAATATGTTGTTAAAATAATGAACCATTCATTGTATGATCATGACTATGTATTTTTAAATGACGAAGATATATAGCTTGACCATTAATTTAATAAAAAAAAGTCTCTCATATTCTAATTACGATTCCTTATTCGAGCATAAAAAATGCTTTTCAGCATTTTTTATTCGGTAAAATTAACAAGGCAATTTCAACGGTTAATAAAATTGACTGGTAAACTATAAAGTATTAATTAATTTCATTAACCCATTAACGCCGATTGGTAAAAAAATTTGCCATTCGTAATTTTAATTTTTTTTCTTTGCCAATATATGATGGGATTGGTTTCACTCAAACTTTTTCTTTCTAAGAATCAAACAATGAATATGCTGCACTGATTGTGTATTTCCCAGATTGCTTTATCGGTGAAAACGTGGTTCAAACCTAGAATTTCTTGCGAGCGCGAATGATGTCTTGTCCATCATCTCTAAAGAGGCCCAAAAATTACTTTAATACTGTTTTTGATCTACTTTTTTGTGCTTCATTGTAATGACCTAAATCCATTGTTTATATTAAAGTACTAAAACTATCCATAGAAACTTTTTTTACAGCTACGTTAGGTAGACATATTGTTGATTGGAAATTAATCTTGCCAATCGTCGGATGTTTGAAGTTCGGTACAATCGGTAGTTACATATTATTCTTAAGGGTTCCTGTGGTGAAGGCTTACCCTTCCCCACATGTTACAATTATTTTCCATTCCACCCCGGATTTTTTTAAAAAGAATGAAAGCAAGAATTAGATTCCCTGTATAGTTTTTTTTTCGATCCCATTCCCGGCTTCCTAGCTACGAAAATCTTGAAAGTAGAGATTGGGTTTCTCAGGCTTTTTCCCTTCTAGGAATTATTGTTTGAGCGTCATATAGTTTTGGGGACAGCGACCCCTCTTGTTTCTCCCTGTCTCATCCCTATGTGGCCCACATTGATTGGTAAAACTTCCCCGCCAGAAGCTTCAATCGCGACACTTCTTAAATATCGGAAGATGTTGGAGTGATTTGGCTCTCTTCTTCCTGGAGATTTTGAACATTCCGTTGGGATAAAGGGATAACCCCGGTTGTCTTTCTCCCGCGTGCTATATGTAATTTATTGGAGTTAATTTTCCACTGGCATTGGGGTGACCTTCGTTTTTGGCGACCCCGGAAAAGGAACCGAGGAACTGCTTTTTTTCTGCTACGGGGCCCTTTTTTTTTAGTTTGAGAGATGCTACTACTTGGTTTTTCTGCGGTGGCTTCACCCCAACAATCATGATCGTCTCGTCTCTTTATTTTAGTTGACGATATGATACTGCTTGGCTTCGCTGGGGTGGCTTCACCCCAAAATTACGACATTTTGATCGTCGTGCCTTTTTGTTTCCGGTGAATTTTAACCATGGCTTCATCAGTGATTGCGATAGGAACTAGAATTTTATGGCCACTAATTGACTTTTGACGAAGCTGCTCTTTCATAGCGTGGATCGCTATTCCAAATTTGCTGCTCTGCGAGCTTCGGAGATGCTGTTCTTATTCGCGCGGATCACTAACCATGATTTTTGAGATTTTTCTCCTATCCACGGAGATCTGCACCCTGACGTCAGGGAAGGAATGCCATCGGTTTAAGTCCCGGATCATTTAATCATCAAGTCTACACCAGCTTGATTTTATGGAACAACCTAAGGAATCAATGATATTTCTAGGGTCAGAGTATATCCGGCACCATTGAGATCCATAGAAACTCCGGATTCTACTTGATTATCCCTTCCTACATCGCAATAAAAACGACCCGACACACATATGAGGATCCGCGGATACTCCCTGAAACTTAAGCACTTCTCATTCCATAACTCCAGCATCGAGCTCGACCACAGTGACCAGCGGTCCCTTCAAAGAGTTTCAAACGAAATAAAGACTGTTTTTCACTCTGTGCTGAGACTTTTCTTTTTGTATGAGGTCCCACTCTTTTCAAGACAGTTCCGGGCTATCCTACTGCGTCAACTTCGAGATGGCGAAAAACATCATATGGTGATTCCACCTATATAAACTCTTCTTTCTAAAGGTCAGACATTCATCCGATATTGCCTTTGCCTTTCACGAGCCATTTTTGTTCATTAAAAAAGGCCAATCAAAAATTGCATCGAATCAATCTACATAGGAGTATGGTATCACGAACCTCTTTTTAATTTAACTCTCCTTTTTCTAACCCCCTAAATATTCACCACATTTGGTGCCGTAATTATTTCTAACCAATTATTTTTACCAGAGTTCCAATACCGATTCGATTATTTATTTTAATTTAAAAGCTTTAACAGGTTTAAAATTTAATTATGATAAAAAAATTAAATTTTTAAGACACGGCTCGAAACACCCGGGTGCACATGTGCACTGAGTACATGTAAATAAAATTGTGCACCTAATTTTCCCCCACCATGTGCACTTAGTGCACAAAACGTAAAAAAAGGTTGGACGTGTTTTATGTTATTTTTATGTTTGAACAAAATATTAGTATCGACCTCTCTCGCTCTAAAGGAACGTAATTAAAATTCCTAAATACACACTATGCAAAAGCAAAATCGCTGGGCCGTAACGGGTTTATACAGGAGGAAGGTTTATTTGTGCTACTGACACCAGAACTTTCCGATGATCGAAACTTTTTCCAGGTGTCTCTGTTGAAGCGACTGTTGCGAAGGGAGAATTTAGATCACTTGACCATCGGAGAACGATAGGATCCCGTATTTCTGTAAACACCTTGTGTTTCAATGAAGTGTAAAGCCGAATGAATTAATTAGAATTGTCTGGATACTGCGTATCGTAAACAAATATTTTCATTATTTATCTTTAAAATCAGATTTTATCTGTTTAAAATATCGTGTACTCGTTTATTTTTATGGTTTTTGCCCACAAATGTCTTATGATAACTGAATGTTTGTAAATAAAAATTTTGCAGACAAAAAAAAAATTGTTTAAATATTTTTATTTACTATCTACTAATAACCTACCTACGTTCTTTTAAATGTGCACTTAAAATATACCCTGTGCACCTAATTAAAAAACAACATAATACAGGTGCACAAAGTGCACCTGTATTAAAAAATCTATTTCGAGGCCTTTTTTAAGAGAATATTTAATTTTTTAAACAAAATATTTATTTCCCCTCTCCCCTGTTTCAGTCTCACGTTAAATCAAGTTAAGATATGTTCTTTGCTCTCCACAGGGATTCTGAGTCAGATAGAGGCCATAAAACTGTCAAACATACTAATATGGTTATCCAGACCCCTAATGAGAGAGTGAGAATATGTTGATGCAGAGACTGCAATAGATTCTGACAGAAGTGATGACGAGGTGGAAAGAGATGTCGATCACTTGCCGAGGAGAATACTCTCCACCACATGTAAAATAAGTCGTCAATTAGACCATGAAGACAGCAATTCAGATGATACATTGTTACCAAGCACTTATTTCTGCTACCCAAAAGATGCCAAAGCAAATAAAATCTGAAAGTAGAAGACCTAAAAACCCAAAGAAAAAAAAAGTATCTGGAACAAAAATCTATAATTTTACTCCCATATACAAACTAACAATCATGGATTTGTGTCACGAAAGTCTGAAATTCCCATAACAGAGACTGCAGCGTTTCCTTGCCGAAGAACTGATAGAGCACATTTTGATACAATCACTAGTTTACCCATCTGAAAAGAATATATTGTAAGAAGTATTCTGAAGATTTGTAACACTCTCATTTGTCCAGGAAGATCTTTACTGCTGCAGAAGAATGCAACCGACCAACAAATATATAATAGACGGGGTCATTGGCTTAACAAGTCAGACCAACAGTTTGGACGATGACAAAATTGTGGTGGAAGGTCAGTCTATAGATGCCAGAAATGTCAGGTTGCTCAACATCCTGAGTGTCATAAGACTTATCTCACGGTATAGTCTAAACCAAGAGTGCAGCAAATGTTTGAACTTTAGGAGTGATGCCCGTTCTAAGAAAATTTGGATTGTTTTACATAAAAGTTATAAAATATGAATATTGAATTACTTTTTAGATTATATACTTAGATACACTGTTCATTTGAATTTCTTCCTTATATGCTAAAAATAATAATGGGGGAAAAATACAAAGGGCACATAAATTGGTGTCGGAAGAAGGTGCTTCCACAACTGGTCAATATTCCTTCATATTGCCTGTTTTACTGTGTTATATAAATTTTTCATTGTTCTTTTTAAGATATTTGTGTATTTCTATGTATGTGTATAATATATAATACTTTTACATTTATGTGCACTCTACAGACGATTGGTGACGAAATTATTGCCAGTTAAAAAACCCTAAAAATAATTTTCGGAAAATTCTGAAAAATTCAATGCATACTTTAATTTATCTAAATAAACAAGTTATAAGATAAAAAGTTAATTTTTTAAACTGTCTTAAGGTTGTCTTTAATGGGTTAAAATTGTCTCTTATATACTCTACTTACGATTCCTATTTATCTGGACGAAAACAACAACATCAAACTGTGTTTCTGTATTGGAGTCCTTAACAGGAATTCCACTTACTTAAAGAATGCTTCTCAGCATTATTTATTTGGAAAAATCGACAAAACAATTTCTTCAGTTAATAAAATTGCCTGGTAAACCGTAAAGCATGTAATCAAAATGGTTCGTCGTGTTATTGAAATAATGATCCTTCCACCGTAGGATCATGTCTAAGTCATTTTAAACGAAGTGGGATGTATACCATTATTCCCTCCTGATAGTTTATCCTCTTGTCAAAATTTAAATTGAACGCAAAAACATGTTCTAAACTGCTGTGCAAGAGTCGCTTATTTTTACCCACATGGTGTTTCATTGTCTTGTAGTAATAGGGTAATTTTATCTTGACGATATATCTCGTTATCAATTAAACGTCAAATCTTGATGGACGAGATACCTGATATGACTAGGAGGGTTATGGTCATTAAAATAGTTTCATATACAATGTTCATAATGTTACGCTTTCTATAAACCTGGACAAAATATACATTTACCACTTTGGCTGTCTTATCTAAGGATGATACATATAATGTTAGCTTCATTTCTTATTTTATTAATCTATCTAACTCGAGAAAAATATATCAATGGCATAATTCTTTGACCCGCAATGAATAAATATTTTTTTTCTGATAAATATGTATTATTTCAGCTGCCTGAACCAAACTCTTCTTGGGAGTCTTCAAGCATACATCCATCATTCTAGGCATATATGTTCTATCGCATGCGTGCCTTCGCATCGTTATAATCAAGCAGTGAGATTGGTGTAAATTGTGTCATAATATTCAGTAATATTTGGGCTTCTATAAATATAAGTCTGGGCAGTACCATTTATGGCATAAGAAAGTACATACTGAAATTATAAAATTTTTTGTTTACTTCTCACATACAATTCTTCTTCAAAACTATGAATATATGGAGTGTATGCCCATCACCACAACTGATCCAGACATCAGTGATGATGATTTTTTTTCTTCAAAGGTTGGCAGTTGAAAGAGGTAGTTTATTTGTTCAGATGTTATCAGTGACGAGTAAAAATCTTCCAAATTTATTTTCAAATCAAAATAAATGCGAAAATATGTCAAATATAAATAGATTTCATAAAACAACTCTATGGTAAAAATAATAAGTTACGTTTCTTCGGCAACAGACAGTGGCAGACTTTGTTTTGGAACAGTTCTTGTACTAGACAGGCAGTAATAGGTTTTAGTCTATGCAGATTCACGTGCCCATACTTGGGACAGTTTTCAGTTTCAAGATCAAGTAATCAAATTAAAAAAGATATTTGGACGGCAAACAGATGTATTTTTATTGTGGTCTATCTTAGTACTCTTAGGGATTATTAAATCTTTTTTCAACACTGTCCTGTAATAAACATAAGAAAAATAAAATGTGCTTCGTCCAAAATTAGGAGACTCCCTCCCTAACATGAATAAGTATGTGTTTAACCTATTGTTCCATATAAGAAACTATATAACTTACATAGGACACATAAATGTTCTTTTTAAATAATTAAAAAAAAAGAGGTGCAAGGAAATAAGTTTTTGCCAATTTCATAAAAATAACTTTTATTAATACATACTTTGTACAATTCACCAAAAATAAAAAGAATGACATTAATACAAACTCAATATAACACACAAAAAGGTCTATATTAATAAAAACCATGGGAAACACAGTAAATAAAGTTTTTGCAAATCAAAAGTTTATATTCCTTGAGACACCATCCTAGGTTTGGAACCCATGCATATTTTAATGAAATTGCTTACGTAAATAATTAATTAATCAAGTAAAAATCAAAACAGTTATTGGTTTTATTACATTTAATGTTAGGCTAAATAAATAAGACTTCAATATTCTCTATACTTCATTCAGAAAGCTTTGAAAACTAAAGTTATTTAGACAAAAAAAATTACTTTTTTCTGTTGCATTTAAGTTGAAGGTAGATGGTAGGTATTTTAACTAACGTCGTACTGGAGCAACATAACAAGCTGTACAGTTACGGTGAAAGACATCTTCAAAAACCCTTTTGGCTAGTTGCTTTTAACAGTAACGTTTACGACAGGTGTCACTTCTCCTCACTTCACTTGTCTCAATTTGAGCTACTGTTCCAAGTATGGGTACTGGACTGTTATGTATTAAAAACTCAAGAGGTAAACCTCATAACATAATATAGGTTCTTATCCAAATTTATGATGTAAACTTTCGTCGGCATGGAGCTAAATGCTACCATATTACCGAATTTTCACCAATTCAAGATGGCAATTATTGCTAACCGGCGTGTTGGTACTTTTGGACTATGGTAACCTATCGTTGTTTTTTGATATACTAGTGGGCCTACGCGCACCTGCTCGCCTATTAGTAATCCCATTTGGTATACTTTGCAAACCAACACTCCTTTCGCAGAGTTTTCAATCCTCTAGGACGGCGAAATTATCTTAATAATTCGTATATTTCTGATTGGACTTTCCGGGCCATAACGTCACATCGAGTTTCATAAGGCCAGCTCGAACGATCTAACGTTTGATCTCTGCGATGAAAAATTTGTACACGTGAAATTGTAATTTTCGTCACATCGAATTTATTTATAAACAAATTTTACAAATAGGCCGACCAACGGGTCTAGTGGTCAGGGTGTTGGCTTCTGGATCGGAAGGTTCCTGGTTCGAATCCGGGGTCAGGGCATGGATGTAAATTGTGCTGTCCTGTTAGGGGCAATTATGGTCTACCCACTGGGTGCCCTTGTACAAGTGACCATCGCATCCGTCCTTTTAGTGGCCAAGGACGTCCTTAGTGTCCGCCATTGGAAGTAGCGACAATAGCTTCCGGCCATGTAGTGGCCAAGAAAAAAGTCCAGTGCCCGCCATTGGGAAAAAAAATTACATATAATTTTCCATAAGAAAAAGTGCATTCTAAGTTTCACGTGGTATTTTTAAATTTTAAAACTAATAGTATGACGCTATATATATATATATATGGCAGTTTTAGTTTTACATTGGAAATTATGATCTAAAGAATACGAAATTTGTCCGAGCAATCGCATCGAATTTATTTATTAACCAATTTCAAAAATCACTTTATCATTAGAAAGAGTACGTTCTAAGGTTTCCCGTGATGTTATCAAATTTAAAAACTAATTGTAATAAATTATAGATATGACAGTTTTAACGAAAAAATAACGAAAATGTCCTGGTTTTTCCAGAATTTCAAAAAAGATATTATCAGGAACCAAATTGAAATTTCTGGAAATACTCTCTTGTTTTAGAAATTTCTCTTTATTCGAGTTTTGCAATTAATGCACCCTAAACTAAAAGCCGCATCAGAAAATAATATTTTCCATCTTGTTCCCAGTACAATTTTGAACAAACCATGCTAATTTCGTAATTTTCTGATAAGTACTTTCTCTGCAAACCGTCTAGGAATCTAGTGAAAAAAGCGAGTTTTCAATCGTGCGGCAGAAGTAATTTTTTTAACACATATAGATGCATATACACTTATGCGCAGGTGGTGGGCATCCAATATGTTTTCTGTTACCATTTTGGTAAAGGCCTGATACTATGTTCTTGAGTCATCCAAAATGAACGTTTTTGTAAAAATGTTTTAATTGTTTGTATTAAAAAGTAAGCAAAACAATTATGGACTGTTTCAGGACTGTCCATTTATTCATCCAGTTACTTTTTATTCTGTTTTGCATCATTTGATTACATGTGTGAGTAATGATGGTTTAGGTTTTGCCTTTTAACCTGTGAATGATAATGTGTTCTTTTTCCAATTTCTTTCATATTAATAAATTTGTGTAAATATGACTTCTGCATCAAGTTATGTAATTTTAACGATATCGGTAAGTATATATACCACATACATTTTTGTCAAAATTTTCGGTTTGTCTTAAACTTGGGCTCCATAATAAATTTAACCAACAGTTTACTATAAAAAAAAAGAATACCAACAACATTAAGTTTGCATTATTTTCTAAGTCATATGAATCTTTTTCCTTTAAATTTTTAAAAGCAAATGTAAAACAAAATAAAAATCAGTGTAGAATCTGCATCCGTTTGAAGCCGTAAAAAAATATACTAATTTGTAATTTGTATCAAGGAATATGTCACAATATTTTTCTAAAAATTTGCAACTGAAATACAGTTGCTGTGACCTCTATCTGAAATTTCCTTCACAAATTGAGTTCTACTGTTTGGTTACAAAACTTTATAGGTTCCTTGTTGTGAATACTCTCTATGAAAATTTCTACATATGTTTCTTATTTTTTTATTACCCTAGAAGGTTTTTTTCTTAAATATGTGCGGTCATTTTTTTAGAAATTTTTAAGTAATAATGCATTTTAGGTCAATTTACCATAGCATTTAAACTAGTACAAACCACATTATTTATTTAAATTCGTAGCCAACCCCTTCAATTGTTTGATGATCTCGAAGTAGAATAGTTGAAAAGATTTCTGTCGGAGTTCTAATTCTCAAGTTTCCCCTAGCTCTTTCAAAATAGACTTATAAAGTTAGACTTAAATATTTCAGCAGATTCACATTAATCCATTTTGAAAGTACGAATGCTCTTTTGTCAAAAATCCTAATTGCCAGAAGGGTATGCAGAGAGTTATGAATTCGTTAATAAATTATTCTGATGATAAATTGCCAGAATTTACTTAGGTTATGTTCTCTTAATTATAAAATCCATATTGTGTAGCTCGAAAATATGAGTTTTATTTATATACTAACACATGGCTTTAGGGTTGAAGCTTGAAAATTGGATGTTTTATGTAATCATTTACAACAGAAAAACATTTTCAAACGTGTACTCTTATGCATTAAACATTTACAGATTGCAGCATAATTTTCATATAAATATCTATTAACTCTGGTTTTTTAGAGTGCATGCATAAATATTAATTATGGTTTATCTCCAATATTATTTGAAAACATTTCAATAGTTTTTATAATTGATTTTGATATATTTTAGAATGGATATACATGCCCTGCCTTACCTTTTAAATTAAACAAGGCGACATTTTAATGTAAATTAATTGTACTGCATAATATAGTGTTGAATTGAAATTAATTTATTAGATGGCTTCGAATGTTGTTATTCGGTGATTTAAATTCAATGAAAAGGTATAAGCCCAGAGTAGCAGTGGCAGCAGATTATCTGCCTGAAGAACATTCATAAAATATCAACATAACTTACACAATTAAGGGGGTCCGGGACACATCAGAAAAAATTTTTTATTAATTAATTTAGAATTTTTTGTACTGATTACCCATCTAACTAATAAGCAAAATCAGAACACAAAATTTTTCCAAAAGTTTTAAAAAAATTTTTAATTAAAATTTTTTGAAAAAAAGAGGGGTCATTTTAAATTGCTAAGGCTCAAAACATTCTTGGTCGATTTTCAAAATTCTTGCAGTATATTATTTACTAATTTATAAACTTTAATTTTGATTCAGCAATTTAAAAAATATTAATTTAATAAAAAATATTTGAATGAAAATTTTTGAAAATTGTAAGGTACTTGTTTTTTAAAAAGTCATATTTTTAAAACTAAATATTTGTTTCAAATTTGCTGAATCAAAATTAAAGTATAATGCTTGAAAAAGATATATTCCAAATTTCAACCCTTAAACTTTATCGGTTTTCAACTTATAGCAATTTGAATACAGGAAATCTTGAAAAATGTATCATGGAGAAAAACGCATTTAAAGTTTTAAAAGATGTTGTTGCCATGACAACAACTGTCAAGAGTGTTAGATTTTCAAAACGCACCACAAAAATTATTACATCTCTAGTTCTAATTAAGATAGAAACAGGATTTAGACGTCATTTTAAGCAGAAAAAAACAGAGAATTTCTTAAAATAGTAAAAAAAATTTCGAAAATTTGACGATTTTTGTGTCCCGGACCCCCTTAAAATAATAATTTCGAAAATTATTAGAAATTATTACAAAATTAAATTAATAAAAATATTAAAATAATTACAAAAAATACTAAAACAAGTCTTGTTCTGACAAATTGTAAAAATTAATACTTCAATCTGAAATCTATTCTTTAGTGTAAGTTTGATACTTCAAAGATAAATTAATTGTATTGAAAAATCACTTGAGCAATTTTCAGTAATTCACATAACTTTTTAGACTTTTTAGGTATGGAAATATAAAATGAAGTGAGTGGTAAAACGTCTTAAACGTAAACGTCTTAAACGTAAATGTCTTAAAAACGTAGACGTCTTAAACGTCAACGTCTTAAACGTAAACGTCTTAAACGTAAACGTCTTAAACGTAAAAGTCTTAAGCGTAAACGTCTTAAACGTAAACGTCTTAAACTTAAGGGGATGGTCCCCCACGTGCTGCAATCACACTAGCAACCCTTCTGGCCATACATTCAACAAGGTTTGGATACACAGCTACGGGTATTTGTCCATTCCTGTTGCAAGAATATCTCCAGCTCAGCTTTAGATTTCGGCGTCGCTCTAACTAGTCCCAGAAATGTTATATGGGGCTTAGGTCGGGACAGCCAAAGCGTAAAGGAACCTGATTGTCCAATATGTTCATGTAGGCGTCAGCGTTCGATTTGCCAGGAACAACATGAAAAGGTTCCAGGCCATAGCACGAAAAACACCCCCAAACAAGTAGTCGGATTTTATGTAAATCCGCTGTCGTCCTGTCCATTATTGTAGGGTAGTACATATATAATAGATCATTTCTAATATTTTGTCCATAATTGTCATTTTAACTCCAGAAGAAAATTTTCTTTTTATGTCTTATATTTCTTACGAGGGTCAGGTTGACCCCCAACGTCGATGTTAGGTAAGTCTAAAATCCTGCTGTTCTAGTGTTAATACAAAGTCCTTGCAAATCAAGGATTTAATCATAGATTTACAAGGACATTGTATAATATCACAATAAAGTTATGATTTGTTTCAAAACTTTTAGAGATACGTGTGCTGCAAAGCAAGTCTAAATTATCTATTTAACTTTTCTTGCATGTTAAAAAGTTGAGTACGGAAATGCTTCGATATTTTCTGATCTGTCTCCTAAATTTTTTTATCTTTTCATGAAACTTTTTTCACGATGAAATTAACAAGTATAAATTTAGAACATTTTCAGGAAGGAAGAAACGTAATGTGAAAATCCCGAGCAGACGGCAAACATTCTCGTCGCGTGTTCTCTTATCTTGTGAATTCAGGAATACTCTAGACCTTTTGTTTGCTTCGAACGGCTTTGCATTCGTGTTTCTAAATTTAGAAAAAAAAATTTCGCTTCCGTTGCATGAATAATTTAAATATAGATATGCTTCGATAGTGCTGTCAGACCTAAGACTTTAGGCAAATATCATTTCACAAACTACAGTGTATATTTTTTATTTTTTCCAGTCGTTACTCGTATAGGTTTCCACTTCTATTTACAAAATCGGCTTCGATAAACAATCAATTTACATCTTAAGAAAGTTTTAAAACGAAAAATTGTTCAAATTTGTAAAATACATTTTTGACACGATTCTTCATTTTCAATTTATTGTTATTGCTACTGAGAACAATTCAGAGTATTTGCAACTCTCAATTGTCGAAAGAATTTAGGTTAACCTGAATGCCATAAATGGTTCTTTAATTCTTGACATCTACATAATATTTTTTCAATCCATGCTTACACATAAGCAAGGAGTATATTTTTAACTTAAAAATAATCCAAATAAATTGATATGGGGGAATTGGTTATAAAATCATTTTACATCTGACGACTTGGTGATTAATACCATAGGTTAGTACGAACTTCTTCCCAGTTGAGTTGTGTTCATCTTAAAGGTTCGATATGAGCAATGGTTAAACGTTCTCGAAACAACTATGTCCATCATGTAATGAAAAATATGACAGTAGGAATAGAAAAAATTAACCTAAACATTAGTGTTGATATGTTTTCTACATGTTTGTCACTTAGAATAATTTAATGTTATTCATATACAAAAGTTAAATTATTTAGAGCTTTATCTGTAGCTTGTACAAAAGCAACTCCTTGTAGTAAATACTAGTTTGTTTTAAGGGGATGAACAATACGTAAAAACCACTCAAGATATCGATTTTTTTTATTGATTTAAATTAAAGCTACCACTTTTCTCAATATGTGTGTAAAATTTTAAACCCGGAACTGCATTAGTCAAAAAATTATAGACACTTTTCTGTTCCAAGACAATACAAATTACGCGCTTCGAAGAAGGTGTGCTACCTTGAGAGACCAAAGTTTTAGTTTTGAATTCAAAGAGTGTTGGTGATATTATAATGAAGATACCTGATGCTTTTGTCAAGCTGCATTGGCTCATGGTATAACTCCTAATTCTCATATGAAGTATATTAAAACACCAACTAACGAATTGTATTTGGCCAAATCATTGCCAATTTACCAAAGGAGTACTTCATTTGAACTATTACAACGTTGTGTAAGGTGTAGCACGCAAAACTCTAATGAAAGCCTGCATGATGTTATTTGCTTAGAGCAAGTGCTCAAAGCAAAGTTGTGCATTGCTGCAACGCGTTACGATTGATGTTTGTGATGCTATCACATATTTCAATATGGGTACTCTGAAAGTTGTAGAAGGTTTTCAAAAAGAACACAATCTTTCATTGAATGTGCATTATAAACACCTTGCTATCTATAAAGACTAGCGTAGAATATATTTAAGAAATAGAAAGAAAACAGCAATTTATTTACTAGCTCAGAAAAAAATTAAAACTGTAGGGCTACGTAGACAAATAATTAAACTAAAAAAAAGAAGAATTTTGTATAAATCTGGCAATTTTTTAAAATGTACACACTGATTATTGATTTTTTTTGACATTCAAAACTGGTATATTATGTATTGATGAATTTTTGAGTTCGTGTCAAAAATAAAATGTTTTTAAACATCAATTAAATTAACTTCTTATTTTCGTTAAAAAGATTTAAATTTGAGTAAAACCTGTGCTTTGAATTGCTTTATGTATGTACTACTTGGAAATCAATATATTTTTTCCAAGTAGCTCTGAGTTTTTTAAATATTATTTAATACGTGTTTTCAAACTTTAAAAGCATTTTTCTCAGCTTTTGTTTTTTTGGCACAATAAGGTATTCAAAATGCTAATTATTTTCATGTATCAAAGAAAAAGTTTCCAAACCTTTTCCACTTACTCTTATATATCGTTAGAAGAAAACTGAGTATGGGTTTACATATAAGTGCTATATTTATTTATTTTTAAACTTTTAAATATCAAACTTTTCATTTGTTGGTGCTTTTTTCTAAAATTATTTTAGCTAAAAAAATTGTATAAAATTAACTATATTCCTTATTTAAAACTCTATTCACAGTTTTGTTAAGTATACTTCAAATAATGTTGAGAAAAAAAAATGTGAAGCAAAATAATAAAAATTGAAAAAGAAGTAGAATTTTTTAAAAATTCAAAACAATTGTTAAAATTGAATTTTTTTAAATTGCTTAGTTGATACGATTTTTTCTCCTAGAATATTATCATATTATTTCCAAAAAAAAAATAATAACAATATTTTAATTATAATTTAAAAAATGAAGAAACTTCTAAGAATTGTAGTGCGTCCCCTTAATAGAAGGAAAATCTAATCTATAAGTTATATTAAATTTCGTAAAATCAGTCATCTCACACTCTTAATAATTCTTCATTAATATTTCGTAACGCGAAAGTAATTAAAATCTTAATGAGTATTTTTAAGTTGAAGTAGTGTTAGATCATCTATGCTACAGTAATTACTCTCACTAAGTATGATGTGTTCAAAGTTTAAAAGATAATTGAATGATTTGCTACGGTTCAAACTTAAATCTTCCACCTTTAATTATACTGTTCAAAATTCAAGACATGAATTGAGTGGCAAGAAAATACATGGATTCAACAATCACTCTGCGTAATAAATAATAAGCATCAATAATTTTAAAAAATGCATCTGATGTACTGGAAATGCATCCATCGCCAGTAACGATTGCTGGTTTGTTTCACAGTGAATATTTAGGAAACAAAATCTGATTCTTTCCGACTTTGTGAAATATATATGCCTTTATAATAATAAATATGCATGTGTATAGATATTGTAAAACACAAGTAAGTAAAATAATATTCTAGTACTTGAACTAAAAATGAGATAAAAAGTATTAAGAACACTTTAAACTGTCAAATTAATTTTTCGCAAAGTCTTACAACAATGTACGCTACTATCTAGTTTTAAGTAAATGTACTAAATAATGCATCCAGTAGGTTATAAAGTTCTGGTATATTTTCTTCATTCTTTTAACACATACACTCACACACAGAATCGATTCTGACAAGGCATTAAACTGTCAAACTTTGAAATATTTTAATACGCAAATGTATGCTTGATAAAATTCACATTGATTTAATAAAAAAACGAAACCAAGATCGAAATAATCAAAAACCCTGTACTACATTATTTAGAATGCTATACAGAATTTAGCTACAATCATAAATACATTTGAACTAGCATCTGTAATAAATATATATATATTAGAGCAAAACAATACATATAGTGGTACTAATTTCAAAGCAGCCATTTTAGTTTCAATATGCACACATTAATATTATATGGGACCAAATTCAGCTTGATGCAATTTGAATTCATGGTAATATGTTCTACGTATCACCATAGTTTCCTGCTGTATTCGATAACTAATTACTAATCTAATAGCTAAAGCTGCTGCAAATAGAAGCATTAAATTCAGTTTATCAAGCAAACTGTGACCAGAATGCCTAATATAGGCTATGCGAAATGATCAAAGTATTTATGTGTCTTCACTTAAATTTTTATACACAGTTTATTTATTCCTTTTTTATATGAATATGTATATAATGATTAGGGCGTATCGAAAAAAAAACGAAATTTCTTAGATCTGTTTGCGGTAGTGTGGAAAAATTGGTAACTCCCATAATTAAAAAGTGCACCGAATATTAAAACTGTGGTCAGATTTCTTCTGTCACCTCAGTGGGCCAAAAGTACCGAAAATTCGACTACAAATGACGAAATATGAAAAATGAATGATGAAAAATACGAAAATTAATAAATAATCAGAGATTTCGTTGATCGGTTTGGGGTAGTACTTACAAGTTACTATTTTTTAACAACAACAATCATAAAATATTTTAGAATTTTGGTTAATATCATCTGCCGCATTACAGATACCAAATTTTGGAAAATGAAGACAAAATTTTAAATAAATACACGTTACACTTACCTCATTTTAATGCGAACAGAAACTTTTTTTTTTACTATTCAAACATATAATTCCCAAAAGCATTACTGCTTTTAACCATTTTTGGTCTCATATTTTGACTTGTGTTTTCTGGATTCTAGTGTCGCTCTAATAAATCCATCCCTGTTCTGCGGACCAACTGATTTTATGGAGATGTAGGCTGCATTGTTTAGTTTCACAATCCGCTCAACTGCTTGCGTGTGTGAAGGAAATTTAATAAAGTCCCAGCAGTCCATCGACATACCGTCCTGTATCATCTTCAGAAGTTGTTGAGAACTAATCTCTCTGAGAACTGGAGAGTAAGTCAATTAACAAGCTTACCAGTCAGATCTACATAGTTTGTAGCTCCAAAGTTAACAGCAAGAATAATGAATCTGCGAACACAATTTACATCTGGGCTAATTTACCTTGCCTTGATAATCCGCCGGGCTGCAAGGGCACCAAATAATATGGCAAATCTAATGAGTTAACATAGCCAAAAGCATGTTTTCTATAATAGCAAAGTAAGCGTTGCGAGAAATAACTGGTTCAATTACGTCACGATACTTCTTGGGCAAGAACAGAGATGATCTGGTGACATGCCACAGATGTCTACCACCGTCCTTTATGGAATGATGAATCTTAATTCGGAACCATAAGGGTGCATAGACTCTTAGAATGAATGCAACAAAAGTTAGCAACTGATTTGATGGGTCTGACGTAGATATATATTTAACCTCAGTATTCGATTGGCAGTTGTTAGCCAGCGAACCAAATTCAACGACCTAGTTCTAACAGATTAGATAGATATGAACAACAAACGACAGAACTAATGGCGGTGGAAATGTCCAATAAGTACTTCTGATCTGAACTGAGGGTGGTAGGATAAATGTCTGGCAACTCACATTCAATACTATTAAAAGCAGCAATTGAAAGCTTTTCGCATCCTTTGAGGTTTCTTCCAATGTCTCCGGTGTAAGATGTAGGGCCAGATGACTTGCTGTCTATGGACTCAAATAGGTGTCGTAATGGCAACTCATTGAAATGAAGTAAGATTATATTCCATTGGACTGGTCTCTTAAGTTTCAATTCAAGCCTGCGAATTACACCATTAAACACTCCTGTGTACACTACAGTGCCGTCACACCTGAAAACAATTAAGGTTGCTAAAATCATCCAATAAAGTACTTGTTACGTATTCGTAAATGCTATTAGATATATCAAGGCTAGATCCAATTTCAGGTGTAACATGTTCATGTACGTAGAACCAGGCTTCGATACAATACTAATTACTATTAGTATTCGTAAATGCTATTAGATATATCAAGGCTAGATCCACTTTCAGGTGTAACATGTTCATGTACGTAGAACCAGGCTTCGATACAATACAATAGTGTGCTTTAACAATTAATCTTTGGAACTGCTTGCCCTCGAGTGTTTCTGATGTTAAAGTTTTGTCATGCCGTCCATCAAAATATAGGCCAGATAGAGTGGAACGATTTTCATTGCTGTGTAAGACGCGTGTTTGATGCCCATCTTGTTTTCCTCTGTCTTCACTTCCATCGCATCATCTACTTAATTTTCCCTTTTATTCTCCAATTAATAGTTTGAAACAGAAGCAGGAGACAACTGTTTTGCAGATCGAATAATATCCTTTTCCTTTCGCATGTGACGTTTCTGGAGCCATTTTGTTTCTGGAACATCAACACTTTCAATGAACATATTTCTTTCCGTTCTTTGGTCAATCAGAAACGCCTCCTCGTTTGCAGGAACTTTGCTTTCTTTCGGACAGATACACTTCTTAAAAATCGCGCATTTACGGGCAGATATGTAAACTATTTTTTTTTGCTTCCATTTTAAAGTTCTCAACATTTTCCAGAGCAGCCTTGCTTTTTTCACACGTTTTATATTTTTCATGATTGATCGATGCTTCCATGGTATGCGTGTATCATATCACAAACAAGTTTATGTGCAACCAGTAAACAGTTATTCAGAAAAGTGCCAAAATGCGTCAAAATTTCCAAAATTCGATGCCGATGAGGCGGTAGAAGATATTAACCTGTTATTCTAAAAATTTTATAGTTGTTCTTATTAAAAATAACTTTAACTGCCCCAAACCTATCAACAAAATCTGTGTATATTTATTAATTTTTGTATTTTAATAATTTTTAGTCCAATTTTCGGTACTTTCGGCCCACTGAGGCAACAGAAGAAATCAACCCACAGTTTTAAGATTCCGCACGCTTTTTAAAGATGGTAGTTCACAACTTTTCCACACAACCGCAAAAAGATCTAAGAAAATTCGATTTTTTCGATACTCCAAAATAATGATACCAGTTTGAAATGACTTACAAATGTTCAATATTTACATTTATGGTTCTTTTACAGGAACGGTCATTTCTTTTTAGGTAGACTGGCCATGGTATCCCAGTTGGTAGAATCGTGTATTAGCAACCGGAGGGTTGAGAAAACGAAACTTGATTCAAAGAAAGATCATGATGTACGTCGGAACTGGTGCACATTTGCCGTGGCCTTAAATGTCTTCACGTTAGCGTGGTGTGGAAGTTTGGATATTGGCTTGCCAGCTAAGATTTTAATCTCGTGATGTGACCGTGGTTACAGATTATGAGTCGTTCCCCACGGATCCTGCCCTTCGGAATTGATCCTAGACTGTTGCCAATAGCATGTGTTGTTGCTCCAGTTAAAGTTATCTAACTATGTATTAACTGCGTTCCATATAGACTTCGGTCTAAAAGTTAAGCATAGTTGATATTTTTATGAATATTTCAGAAAATCTTATTCGGAATGGAAGGAATCCGTTATGCGGGTGTAGTATATTATAGAAGAAGGTTACGATGCAAAAAGAGGATAAGAGAAAGAGTTTTAATACCCAAAGAAAAGGGATGGAAGGAAAATGTTAACAATACGAGTGCCAACGTTAGAGAATAATAATAATAATTAGAACAATGTGATGCTGAAGTTTAATTTGGTGTGTGGGAGCCTCTAGTAGCCACGCATGCTGCACAAAGATTTTCCATCCTTTCGAAGTGTATTCATGGATTGTGAGCTCAAAGAATCCCTAGCATCACGACGAACTTTTTAATTCAGGAACTGAGCTTGGTGGGTTCAGGACGACTGCAATATATCTCCCGAGCACATAAAACACATGCTCTATAGGATTCAGATCAGGAGAGTTGACAGGCCACTGCATGCGCTGTAAATCTTCTCTTTGAAGGAAGGCGTTGACCAAGGCTGCGTGTTGAGAAGGTATCCTCCATAAATATGAAACCAAGGCCGTCCGTACCTCGAAACAGGCAAACGGAAGGCTAAACGACTTCGTCTCCATCTTTGGATGCTAGCATACAACTTGTCAAAGATTTGGAGGTTTCTGCTGAAGTCCAGCATGATGATAGACGATGACTTTCCCTGAAGAAAACATGATGTGTCTCCTCGATGAAAACACATTCTATGTTCTATCCAGATCGTGGTATGACGAAAATCAGTTTGTGGAGTAAATCTGGACTCGTCACAGAACATCCCACTACTGTCGACTCCACTTTAAACTCGCGTGTCTTTGTGCAGACGTCAGAAAAATGCAAACTACTGGTCGACTGGCATAGAGACCAAGGTATCTGAGTCTCCTGTGAATAGTTTGTCTCAAAACTATAACTGCTGTGGCAGCTGTGAATTCAGTTGTCTGCAAGAATGGTTTATCTGACTTGTCGCAGTTACATATCTCTAAATATAGATCTTCCCGAGTGGTTGTAACCCTTATCCTACCTGTTACTGGACGTTGGTAACATTTTCAGTGGTTTGAAACCTCTGTCACAGTCTGGATAATACTCATTGAGGCACAATCAGAAATCTAGACACATCGGTTTGGAATCGACCTGATTAAAGCGTTCCACTAATTCGCCCCTTCAAATACATGTCCATTTGGCATCTATGTGACATCTTTCGTCTTTATTGATTATCAACAACGCTCTGTACCACATCAATTTCGAAATTTCTGTCTCATGTGCCCATGCTAATCGAGGTAATTTTATACTCCTTCTCAGACGTGAGCCGATTCTTTGCGGGTTTCGAAGTCGATGGAATTGTTCTGCACATGAACAACGTTTTACTTTCGTCCCACGGTTCTCCACAAGTAATTTTGAAGCATTTTACCCATATTGACTATGACGTTCTCACATATCTATCTGTCTTCCTCTCCTTATATATATATATATATATATATATATATATATATATATATATATATATATATATATATATATATATATATATGTATATATATATATAACTCTTGTCAGTAAAATGTAGCATATAATGTTTGCCTAATGGATTATGAAATGCTGGAGAATCTTAACGTAAGGTACACATCTCTAATAACTTCCTTTCTTGGTTCTCTATTGTTAACCAATTTTATTTCAAAGCTAATAGGCTTTCCTTGAAGAATTTCCTCCTCACAAAAGCAGTGCAGATTCCATAAGAATGCCACAATCGCATTTCTAAATACTCAAGATGTATATGTTGACCAGCTCTATTTACGGTTTCATGATTTCTTCTTGGGTCGTTATTACATCCGGGAACTAACGAAATAGCCTTTTACTTTGCCCCGCTCAGTTAATTAAGTCAGTAGCTTTAATTATATCTCAAGGCCTTCTTTCACCCTTACATTCAACTCAGTCAACCTTCCCTCTTCTGTCTGACTTTCATCTTAGGTACAGACTCGACGCTCTGATATTTCCTGGGACTTAAAGGGTATGTTTATCTGAATGTATGTAACGTGTGGAATTATTGAACCGCTTACGAAATATTGAAGTACGTTTTATAATCTTATCTGTTTATTGTTGATATGCGTTGATAAAGGTTTATTACTTTAAAAAATTGCGTTTCTGTTATAATAACTGACTGATTTCCTGAGGTGGTGAAACAGACTGCGTACGAAAAACCACTTATCCACTATGCAAAATTTTAATAAAACTTGATTTAGTAATTAATACTTTTCGATATATTTCGAAAATGTTAATTAAAAATGTTTCGATAAATTCATATTTGACTGGAGGATTTGGTCCTCTCCTTGCCGAACTTTTAATTTTCATATCATTAAATTAATTTGTGGACATTACTCAAAATCAGCGCCTTAAGAAGTTACCCCTTTTTTAGAGCAATGTGCAATATGTACAGGTAGGGTAGCACAATTTCATAATTATTTATTTTGACATTATGTTACTTTATTAATTAGGTCGACCAATCGATCTGGATCGTAAAGTCACTGGTTCAAATCTAGGGTAAGGCATGAATGTTTTTTTCCTTCTAGGATGCACGTGCGGTCTCTCTGTTTTAACGGATCGAGTCGATAATGTGGTAATGTGTGTGAGGAATAACGTAAATCTGTCCTTCTGTGGTGCATGAGGATAAAGCTAAATATATCATAAATCCCTTCCCCTTTGTAGTGTTACAATATGGGTCATGTCAAAATATATTTAAAGAATTTTCAGTGCAAGACTGCCTGGCAAAAGTTTGTCGATTTGTTATAGGATATGAACTTGTGGCATTAATCATCACTCCAAAATCACAACCAGCTTTTGAGATAGTCTAGGCTTAGCGCCAAATACAGGGTGACCCAGGGTAATGTTTGAAGCGAATCGAAATTTCAAAACACATAGAGTGATAATATATATATATATATATATATATATATATATATATATATATATATATATATATATATGTAGGGTGTTCATAAATCCATCCATCACGCGTGAGCTGACGTCAATGTTAATCGAGTCGACTGCAGTTTTTAGTTCAGGAAGTGTCTGAGGACTTGTCTGCCTAACTTTTCTCTTCAGACGACCCTACAAGAAGAAATCGCAAGGGTTTAAATCAGGGGAATAGGGCGGCCATTCAATACCGCCTTGGAAGTGCGATTGGTAATCTAACCCAATGATTCGATCGTGAAAATGCTCATTGAGCACTTTGAAAACTTGCGCCGAAGGATATGGTCTTGCACCACCCTGCATAAACCAATGACCATGGATCAAGTCATTACCGTGAAGATGAGGGGATGAACTCCCCGGCCGGAAACTGTCTGTATTTTGCTGCGTTTAATGTGTCGTCGATGAAAACTGGGCCATACATATATCATTTGAGGATATTGCGCACAACACAAGAAATTACCTGTTTTAATGATCATGCGCACCAAGTTGGGCTTCACTTGCTCGCTATTAGACAGTTTTTCAAACATTACCCTCTGGGTCACCCTGTTTTTTTTACGAGTGAATTTGTGTTACTAGAGGGGTGTAATGATTATGAAATAGATTGAATATACATATGGTAATGGTAATTTTAGTTAACGTCGTACTAGAGCAACACAACGGGCTATTGACGACGGTCCGGAATCAGTCCCTTAAGGGAAAGATTCGAGGACAACACCTCGCAATTTAGAACCACGGTCAGATGACGAAGCAACACCTGAGCTGGCACCCCACTCTCCAAACTTCCACGCCAACCCAACTGAATATACATACGATATACGTCTTTTTGTTGGAGGTATGCTTTATGAAATACTAAAAAGAGTTAAAGGGCGGTGTTGAAATTTGGTATCCGACACTTAAATGGAAATTGCGCTTTTCTATGAAATAGTAAGTTCATGATTTGTGTGATCCCTTTCCACTCAACATTTTTCCCATTTAACTGAAGCAACGCTGGGTAATTTTGCTATTACTTAAATAAATTAAGTTTTATCATACATTAAAACGCCGACCAACCGGTATAGTGGTTAAGGTGTTAGCCTCTAGATCGGAAGGTTCCTGGTTCGAATCCGGGTCCGGGCATGGATGTCTGTAAGCGTATGGTGTAGAGGCGGCTGGTGCACCTTAAATCTGTCGTGGCTGAAAGTCCTCACGTTGGGTTGGCGTGGAAGTTTGGAGAGTGGGGTGCCAGCTCAGGTGTTGCTTCGTCATCTGACCGTGGTTCAAAATTATGAGGTGTTGTCCTCGGATCTTTCCCTTAAAGGGACTGATCCAGGACCGTCGTCAATAGCCCGTTGTGTTGCTCTAGTACGACGTTAACTAAACTTACCATTACCATTACCATACATTAAAACGAGAGGAAAATTATAACAATTACTTCTTCTGAGTGAGCACATAAATGGATAAACAACTAATTTTATGTTTATATTGAATGGACATCACGACCTTGTGTCATTTGATTACATTTTAGAAATAAAAAAACTACAAATTAGCAAAAAATTTTATATTTTGTTGAAACTCCTATGCTCTTTGTATACTTGAAATTTACGCGTAAACGAGAAAAATTCATAAGTATTTTAAATACATCCCTTATGTTTTATAGAATCTTTAAGAAGTTAGTTAATATTTATGCATTCCCGTTCCTCAGAAAATATTTTGCGTAATTATCAGTTACGTAAAGGTATGACTAAAAATCTGTAGATTGTGGAACCAAGTGTTATCTAAATATTGCACTTTTACATATTCAAGGAATATCCATCCTTAAGGAATTTAAAGAACTAAACATCCAATGACCGTTTATTGCTTTTACAAAGCCTGAAGTAACTGACATTATCATCATTTATATTCACATTGTCGAGGTCTGGGAGTTTGGAGAGCGAGATGTCAGATAAGCTGATGGTCTTGTCATCTGACCATGGTTTACAATTACGAGGCGTTGTATTTGTATCTTTCACTTCGGGTTTGAACTCATACCCTCGCTAATTGCACGTTGTGTTGTTCTTGTGTGATGTTAAAAAGTATCTATAAAAATTATTTTTCCATTAATACAAACATTTAGCAGGTGGGTTATATGCATAAAATATAAATAACTTACTAAAATCAATAGGTTTTGATTTCAAAAAAATTGTTTTGCGTTAAAATGTGTATTAAAAATAGTATCATCTTAGTAGTATTCCCATGATAATATCTTTATAACCCTCTCGGGGGATCACATGTGATTCACCCTCATATGGTTGTTCTCATATCGCACCCCGGTAAGAAAAGTGACACAACTCAAAATTGCAGAATTTGGGAAACATCAACTTAAAGGATACTATAAAACTTATATCCAAATAATATAAGCTTCTTTTAAATTTTTAGGAAAGTATTTATGGTGGTAACTTCTGTTATATTCTAAAGAATAGTACTATAACACGCTGGGGCACCTCATACATATTTTTCAATGACATAATATCAAAATTTTTATTTTTTGACATGTCACTTTTCTCGCCGGGGTTCGATATGTATCATCTTCATGTGTTTGATAACAGAGGTGCATTAGTGTTCAGTGATCGTAAATTAACATGATTTTAAAAATTAGTTTTGAGGGGAAATGATGTGCTTGTCCTTGATGGAAGCAAAAAACAGAGATAGTTCAACACTATTTGGTTTGCTTTTGGTGATAAAACAGGAATGATACCAAGCAAATGAAAATCGTACCCCAAACACGGCGTCATTTAATAATTCAGTAGACACAAAACATATTTTCTCTATTCTTTTGTCAACCTCTAAGTGATAGTTAATAATATATGTGATAATAATAATGTTAACAATAATGTGACCTATATAATAATATAGGTTTTTTAATTTTACAGGCTATTTTAACCTTTATGCTGCGGTAGATAGACTTTTGTTACCACTAAAATATCGCATATTCCAGCGGCATGGTAGCGGTGGATGCCATCCCCCTTTTAAGTGACCGCTGGCATCTATCACCATTTACGAGCTGTCAGCGACTGGCCTTCTACAGGATACCTACTTTTGCTTGTTGGTCCCCTACCCTACCGACCTTGATAGGTGAACGCTTTGGGGAAAGCAGAAAGTCTCCAGGTGATACCTCTTATCACGCCTAACGATACTTTTAAAGGAAAGCGTCAATCATAAAGGCAACTCACGGCCCTATCACTCAAGTTAGGTAATTAGGTATGGGGGCTCAGAGAATCAGGAGAAAAGCCATCCTGTGAGATGATTGAAAAAATCTAAGCGCCGCAGCGTAAAGGTTAAGTCATCTTGAAAGCACCCAACGTGGCTCCAAGATGGCTGCCCACTGAGCTAACAGCCTTCGAGTTGTAGTGGCGGTGCAGGTTCGATTCCTGTCTCTGGCATTCCTCTATCGGTGTATATCTATCTTCTGTGTCAGTAGAACTTTCATTGTTTGTCGTTCTATTACTTGATATTGTATGTCTTGTGTTTGACGCAGCATGGACAGATATGTGCCTGGTGACATATAAACCCCAACAACAAAACAGACAAAGCCATCTTGGAAATGAACACTTGTAGATAAATGAAATTGCACCTTTTTAATTGGTAAATTAATTACATTTAATATGGTTATAAGCATCAGCAATTGTGAATTTATTCTTACAGGGCAACCTTCTAGATTCAGCGGTTCAGTTTTTTTAACTGTCTTTGTGACAACGGTCTTCAAAGATATCTCAAAAGTTCTCGTTCCTTGCAGGTCTGTTTACGTTTTGAAAATCAGGAAAGGTTTTATCTGGTAAAACAGACTCTCTTTATTATGCTCAACGATGTTACGAAGTTTGAAGCATGTTCAAATCAAAAATCAAGTTCATTCTATTTTTCAACGGTGATTTATGTTTATTTTGCCGTAAGTTTAATTACAAAATGTTGCATTTCCAATTCCAGTTTGAAAAAGATTATAATTAATGTGTTGACACAGTTAAGATGTGCATATAATTTATTTCTTCTTAATTATGATTAAATTTTGTGCACGAATTATACAATGTCGTTTTGGATGTTTGTGAAAAACTTTGAAAACGTATCATTCACCATCTTTCATGGTTTCTAAACACAAATATATCAGATCATTATGTGATTCTAACTTCATTTGTTTAACAACGTATATAGCAATTTTGGAGAATTATACTCTTTATAACGAAGCTCATAATTCCGTCCGAGAGTTACATTAATATTTGTCTTGTCGAAAATAGACACATTTCCCTCGCATTTCTTCAATGCTTTTAAAAATTATATCTGTTTTTTCGTCGTCTTTCTTGATCAATTTGGAATGTTATGTTATATTCAAGAAAATCCTGTTCTTTAAGTTTTGTTTCAACGTACGTTGTGGAAAACGTATTGTTAGGATCCCAATATTAAACCAACTCCGAGGATTTAAAATTTGATAAACCTGTTTCCACATTTCATTACGTATAAAATGTCGAGGGAGGTTAGTTCGAAATGATGCTTGCGTACTTTGTGAAATATAATCCAAACTCGAGTCGCTTGGAAACGTAAAGAAGCTGTTAGGCATCGTTTCATTTTTAAACCCCAAATCTATCGTCAAATCCTAGCCACTTTACGAAACACTCTTTCTTACTTTATGTGCCTTTTGTTTGAGCACTTTTTTTAAGTTATAAATGTCATGCGATTCTGTAATAACTTTTAAATGATCTTCAGTTTAAGGTGTACTTACATACTAGAAGTTTCTTTTAAATTCTAGCTTTAAATATCCAGTTTTTTCACAGTTGGTCATTGGTTTACGCTTAAAACCATTTCAGTGAAAAAATTCATATTAAACAAATTTGTAAGTAGCTAATTAAGATGTAATGAGCTAATTAGCATGTCTTTGAACAGTGATATCTCAACTTCTAATTTGTCTATAAAGACAATTCTAGTTGGAAATAATTTCCATTATTTTTCTTCATGTTTTGACCCTCAATCAAGGTGCTAGGGAGAAAAGTGTTTCTGTTACAACTTTTTTCGCCAAGGATGCATACAAAATCAAGATTTTTTCTGGAAATTTAGCATTTAAAAATTCATTAAAAATGTATTTCTTAAGTAATAGCTCTGAATGAGTGTCAAAACATCCATTATATTAAATAGATAATAATGATACAAACATTATTATAATAGATTAATTTATTACTGAGTTATCACTGTTTGAACAAAGCCTCATATTTTGAAAACTTGTTTCTTCAGAAATTAAGTTTAAAGTTCTTTAGAAAGATGTCTGTTCATAAATACAGTACCTAACGAAAACCCTTGTAACTAGAAAACTATTTTGAATATTTGCAAGATCTTGGCATCGTTTGAACGCTAAAGAATTCAATAATATTATGCAGCTATAAAAAATTAGACTTTCGGGTAGATTTTCCGGATTTCTAGAGTGAATATACACCTTAAAAATGTCTACTATAGATTATTCGTTTATTTATTATAATTCACATATATTTGAAAGTGAATGAAATGCCTGGTTACCTTAAAACCTTCATCCTACCAACCAAGAAAAATAGACTCGATGAAAGGACTTCTTTGTTTTCGATATTCTCACTAAATATCTATAGTTAAAAGCATGTTAAGAGTTTTAAATTATATAATTAAGCATATATATATATATGTTACCGTTAAAGTATATAATGCAGTTATTCTATGAAATAACTAGGTATTCTATAAATTAACTGATGAGAGACAGTTAAAGTGTAAAATAAACAATTTATCTAAAATGAAATTAAACTAATGATAGACAATTAAAATGAAAAAGAAGCAATTTATCTAATTTATGCAGCGTATAAATGGTATTTATGGAAACGTACCATAAAATCATTTGTTACAACAAGGATTACTAAAATGACACTTGGAATTACAAAGAACATTATTTCTAAAACAAAACCTTTTTTGTTACATTTTTTGACAACACATACTTTCGTAATGGGATTATTTAATACTGTTTGTTCAACTACTTTTTCATTATCAGGTTGAGAAGAAACATTCATTGCAGTCAAAGTATTTTGTAATTGATCTTCGTCGACTAACGAATTAAGTGCTTCCTTCGGAATGGCAGTTGTTGACAGTTCAACTCTAGCTGCGCAACCAAACATAGCCTCGTAGGGGGACCTTTTAATACCAGAATGGAACTCTCTGTTCTTCATAAACTGGATAAATTTTAACCCGTTACTCCACGAAGTTGACTGGTTGTCTTGCATCCAAGTCGTCAACATATTTTCTATGTCCTGATTGGCTCTCTCAACACTGCCTTGGCTTTGGCTATGTCTTGGTTTGCCATGCACGATCTTAAGCTCTGGCCAAGTTACTTTTAAGTCATCAATAAGTTTGTTACGAAATTCCCTTCCATTGTCCGACTGTAATATACATGTGGCTCCAAACAACAGGAATATATCAAGCAACTGCCCTGAAACTTCTTCTGCTCTCTTTGTTTGAAGAGGTCTTAAAACCACTAACTTTGTAAGATGATCTTGATAAATTAAAATAAATTTATAGTTTCCATCAGGTTGTGATTGAAAATCTATGAGGTCAACCTGACATCTTGAATTCATATGTGAAAAAATCATGGACTTAACAACAACACCTTTTCTGCCCGCTTTGCGTTTTTGTTGACAAGATTCATAAAAATTCAGGAAAATCTTAATATCATTTTGCGTAATATTTTTGTAACGACGATTAAGTTCTTTTATCATTCGGTCTCTACCACCGGGCCCAATAGATAAATGAGTTTCGTACAAAATGTCAAACAAAGAATCACTTGAGCAATAAAACATTACATCTGGTGTTGCATTTGTTACTGGGACTAATAATTTTTCTACTCCTTGAAACTTCAAGGACATCGTAATGTTGAAGTAAGGGGTGGAAGATAAATGTATTTGTCGTGCGAGATATATGATATAAATTATTTTACGCTTTAACGGGCTGCAGATCATTATATATATATATATATATATATATATATATATATATATATATATATATATTTGTGACTCTAAGTGACATTTGGTGGAGCAATTTATATACAATGAAGATCGTTGTCATTATATGCCTTGACATGAAACTGTAGCACACCTTCGCATTTGAGATTTTATGTATGGAAATACTCTGAACATTTTAATTTTTAAAGTTCCATTAACCTCTCAACTACAGTAGCCTAATTGTAAACTACATCAGGATAATGATCAATATTGTGAACTTTTAAGCAAGGAGTGGATTTGATTATTTGAAACTCTTTTTCTTTATCACTTTGAATACATTCAGATTTAAACTTTTACAACCAGTTTCAAACCCTCTTGTAACATGGAAGACAGTTATTTTTAACTGGCATATTATATGAATATCTTGAAAATACATCACACAATATAATGGTATGTAAGAATGGTATTTATGTGGTTATTAATTTTGGGAAAATAGTACACATCCTTACTAATCATATTGCCACAAACTATTGACGATGTACGAAATTGTGGAACTTCTAGGAAATTTATTCCTGCCTGGTGGTGAGTAAAGTGCATGTATCTTGAGTCAATTACCAGTGTTTATATTTTCCATACCATACGTTAGTTATTGATGAAAACTTCTTAATTCCATTAAATAATACAGGATTTAAGACAGGATTATAAATCTTTATGTGCAAACTCTAATATTTTCCCATTGTTTTTTCCATCGTTGTTTTCACTTCTTACTTCCAAGAGAAATATCCAACTGCAAAGGTTCTAGATTTATTTTACTTTGCTCTGCATATAGTGTGTAGTTTAGATTGAAAATTTTGAAATAACTTCTGATTACAAATATATCAACTCAAACTATTAATCTCGTTTATGTCGTTCCAAAAATTAGAAAACAGTTCAATTCGGCTAATTTTTAAACGTTTCTTATTATGATAGAAAATAAATAATGAATTTTTTTTATGATTTGATTATCCTTAGTAATTTTGCTAGTCGGATACGGTCCATTTCATAACTTGTAAATTGTTACCATCGAAAGCAGGGTTAAAAATTAATAAAATTGAATTACAGTTGTTGGAAGATGCAAATGATTATTTATGGTTTGATAGACGAATGCAATACAACGAATTCATGCTTTTCTTGACAGTTATTACTTAGAAAAATAGTTTTTGTTAAATTTTGATCAAGTTAGAAAAAATTCCACATTGGTTTAACTTTAAGAGACGAAAATATACTTTAAAAATTATTTGTGCATTATATACCATGGTCTTGTTTTATGAAATGCATTTTTATATGTTGTGCAACTTTCAACGTATGTTATGTTAGCCATGTAATTTCATATTTCGTATAGAACGTTCGCTGTATTGTAGTTTTAAATAAAACGTCAGACCAGTTGGTTTCATTTATTTCTTTGGTTAACTTTCTCGTATATGAAACTGTACGTAGAATGTTTGCTCGCACGTTTTCTCTGTAAATGGATGCTTTGTAAAGTGTTTTTATGTTATACTTTTAGCTCTTTTTCGGTATTAGTATTCATTTTTATAGCTCACATTACTATGGATGTTTATATCATATGTTCACTGTATGGAAAATTAGCGTGTTTAACCCACTATAAAGGAAGCCTCTTTGAAGTACTCAATCCCAAAGTTTTTGGAGTTCATAACGTAAAATTAAGAAGATGTGGATATCAATTTCATAAAAAGTGCTTGATCCCCATCCAGGTAGTATAATTTACTATAGGTTCACCTGTATTTGAGCAATATTTTTTTATAATGTTATCAATTGTTGATTTAATTACTGATTGGTGATGATAATTGAGCCAAATAGACTTTAGCGGCCATCTAGAAATTTTCATACAGCAGACATCGATCTATTATCACGATCACATAAAATAATCAATTTCATAAAAAGTGCTTGATCCCCATCCAGGTAGTATAATTTACTATAGGTTCACCTGTATTTGAGCAATATTTTTTTATAATGTTATCAATTGTTGATTTAATTACTGATTGGTGATGATAGTTGAGCCAAATAGACTTTAGCGGCCATCTAGAAATTTTCATACAGCAGACATCGATCTATTATCACGATCACATAAAATAATCTTAGACTGTTCCTTCGTCTGAGTAAATTATTGCTGTTGACAGCATACTCCAAATATGTCACTCAATTACATACAAAAGAGGGTTGATACAAATATTATCAGGGTGATATAAATATAATCAACCACATTAAGGCAATACAACTATGATCAACCATATAAAGGTGATACAAATATGATCCACCATATAAGAATGATACAGATATGATCATTGGAATACTTTTCATGTTCAAATTAATACGCAATATGTTTTCCTGTATTATCAATCTAACCTATAACTTCAATAAATAGACGCTCATTCATTAACCATCGGAAGTGTATACACACGTCTATCCTTTCAGTAACCTATAGTCTTTCGGTATGACTTCTTACAAGTTTAAATAACCTTGATCGATAATATTAATCCTAAAGTTATTTCAAGAATATTTATGTTAATTTTGTTGTGCGTGTAGAAGGATGAAAATAACACAAGTTGAACTCAGAAATTTTGTGTCTGAGAGGATTATACGAAGACGCAGCATTTGTTTAATAAAGTTCGCAAGTTGATGTACCACAAACAAATTCGTGCACTGACGTTTAGGTATTTTGAAACTAAATTTCATCATATATAAATGTAGGTTTAAGAATGAAATATTTTACTGTTGGAAGCATATTATTATAAACAAGTGAGATATTTATATTTCAATTAGAATAATGCAAGTTTCATTTTCATCTAATTATATTAGGAATAAAAAAAACTACAATGTAATTAGATTTTGTTTTGTGTGTGGCAAAACTGTTTTTGTGTTAAACAAATAATATTTCTTAATTCAGAGTTAAAAATATAACAAATATAAAGATCAGTACTGGACAAAATGCATAAAACTATGTAATTTGAAACAACAACAGATCATATTGTAAATCCTTATTTAATATTAACTTCCTTTACAGTACAAATACGGTGCAAAAGACGTTTTTCACAGTAATTACAGAGTCGCACCCGTCTATTAAACCTCACCCCTTTTCCGTTAAGGAAGACTTTTTTTCTTGAACAAAGATTAAAATTCATGTGAATAATTTTTCTTTGCCTGAGAGTTAATTTAAAAACTCAATTTTAATCCGACTTCTTAATTTTCGTCATGTTGAATAATAAAAATAAAACTCATTAGTGGATTATTTTTTAAAGTTTTAATGGAAACTGCGCCAGAAAAAATTGTGTTTTGTATATTTTTTGTTCGGCTGGAGTGTTGCCGCTTAGCTTATAATTTTTAGAAAACATGTTAAAAACTTAATCACGAAGTCTTAAGCGTATAGTGAATATGTTTCATTTATTTGTTCCTTCTTCACATGCTCAACAATACTGGTTTTGTGTACTTTAAAAGTAATAGTTTAACGTAATCATAGTAACCAAACAAGTTCTTGAAATTGTTGTTAGTCACCAATCTTGGAATAAATTCAATCCTCTAAGAATTATTTTCCAAATAAATAATTTACCAACTTGCGTGAGCATTTTATTTATACTACTTTGAGTGGTATTTGATGTAACAACATTTACATGTAGTTTAAGGTAGTTTAAGGGGGAACAATACATTTAAAACCTTAAAAAAATCAATTTTCTAATTTTGATCTATTTAAATAGTTGAAAAGTTCTGATTCTGGTAAAAAAAACGCATGAAAAAATTCGCATTCATTCGTTCGTAATTGAAGATTTTCGAACACACCTAATTTATTTTTCAGCTGTTCGTTTGTTTAAGTTTCTTAGTTTTGGTATGGAATTATGTTATTGAGTTTAGGAATTATACTAATTCTTTTTTTCTAAAGTTTTAATAATAATATTTTTGCTGTAGAAAATACAAGCAGGATATATACTATTCAACTCTCCTTAGTGTGGTATTTGATACAACAACATATGTGCGTAGTTAAATCACTACGATTCATTCAATCGTGGATAAACTAGGAAAATACAAGCAACATTACTTAAAAATGAATAATCTATAGCAACAAGAGAAATGCAAGTATATCGAATTCAACATACTAAACTAATCGACACGTAATCAATTGCATAACGAAATTAACTTTCAAACTGAAAGGATTAAGACAAAACAATGTTTAGAAAGTTTGAACTATTCGGAAAGCGCAGTATCAGGGGTACATTTATCACATCAGTCTCGGCTTCCCCGACTTTAATGCCATAGCGAGAGCACCACCCGTCCTTGTCATAATTTCATAATCTGGGTGGCAGCGATGGGAAAATCAACTTCGGTAATGACATTTGGAAATCACATTCAGAAAAGTCTTTATCGAGTCCAGGCGAGGGTAGGGGAGTAATCGATTTAATTAAATTCCTCGTGCTGTTTCGAAATGTCTCGCAGATCCAGCAGCCACTGCACCTAATTGCTGAATGGTTTCTAATTGAAATCCTCGAGCAGCCATCCCGGCCAACCGACAAATGTTCTCTTTATTTATGAAAGTTCCGCCACCCCCCGTAACGAGCCGTCTCTGACGCCGTCCGTCCCAGAAAGTGAAGTCATAAACGCGAAATGAAAATTTCCTCTGATCGATTAAGTTTAGGACGAGATGATTTGCAAAAATAAATAAGTAGCGGAGGGGAAGCGTTAATCTTCTTCGACACATTCGGGTTGATCGGAAAGTAGTTTGGTTTGTCGGGAAATTGTGTTCGTGGAAGTCATTCGGAGGAAGTGGCTGATCGTCCTTTCGTCTTGGAGGAGATTGGGTGGAAATACTTCCTTTTGAAATGCAATGCGGTGTAATTATTTGAGATGGTGATTGAAGAGGGGGACTGGAGTTTTAAGGATTAATATTCACTGTTGTGAAGTATTCCTGCAACTTATTCTAGAATAAACGATTCACCAGGTTGTTGTCTAGTTTGTCCTATAGCAAAAAATAGGTATATTTCCTTTTGAAATGCAATGCGGTGTAATTATTATTTGAGATGGTGATTCAAGAGGGGCATTGGAGTTTTAAGGATTAATATTAATTGTTGTGAAGTATTCCTGCAACTTATTCTAGAATAAACAATTCACCAGGTTGTTGTCTAGTTTGTCCTATAGCAAAAAATAGGTATATTTCCTTTTGAAATGCAATGCGATGTAATTATTTGAGATGGTGATTCAAGAGGGGCATTGGAGTTTTAAGGATTAATTTTCATTGTTGTGAAGTATTCCTGCATCTTATTCTAGAACAAACGATTCACCAGGTTGTTGTCTAGTTTGTCCTATAGCAAAAAATAGGTATATTTCCTTTTGAAATGCAATGCGGTGTAATTATTTGATATGGTGATTGATGAGGGGATTGGAGTTTTAAGGATTAATATTCATTGTTGTGAAGTATTCCTGCAACTTATTATAGAATAAACGATTCATCAGGTTGTTGTCTAGTTTGTCCTATAGCAAAAGATAGGTATATTTCCTTTTGAAATGCAATGCGGAGTAATTATTTGAGATGATGATTGAAGAGGGGGAATGGAGTTTTAAGGATTAATATTCACTGTTGTGAAGTATTCCTACAACTTATTCTAGAATAAACTATTTACCAGGTTGTTGTCTAGTTTGTCCTATATCAAAAAATAGGTATATTTCCTTTTGAAATGCAATGCGGCGTAATTATTTGAGATGGTGATTGAAGTGGGGGATCGGAGTTTTAAGGATTAATATTCATTGTTGTGAAGTATTCCTGCAACTTATTCTAGAATAAACGATTCACCAGGTTGATGTCTAGTTTGTCCTATAGCAAAATATAGGTAAAATTTATTAATATAAGGTATTCTTATAATTTTCGATTACAATTTAGTTTAAAATAAAATATTTATAAGGTTCCTATCTAGTTTAGTAATTTTGGTAATTTTTAATAAAGAGGAACCGAAAGGCAAAATAATGACTCAAAATCCATTTTGAGATTTTCAGTGTTTCTGAATATATGAAATGTTGCCTTTTGAATGGTGGGCACCTTTTGTCAATGTGCCCATTAGAGGTATTTTTAATTATAAAATAATTAATTAAAATAAAATAATTTTACTGAAAAATTGTCTGCAAAACGATTGACGACGATGTTTCCAGTTATTACACTGTTATATATATGTACGACATTTATTTTCTTAGATTTTTCAAACTTTTAAGTACATTTTTTGTTAACTGTAAATCGAAAAAAACAGTTGCGGAATCCGAATGAGTCGCTGAACAATATTATCTGGTCTCGCGTGCCGAAACCCACTTTCGTCAAATTGAAATCCCTCACGATTAGAGACCATGGACTCGTTTCTCCCATCAAGGACAGAAATCTATCAAGACTCTTTTAATTTTGAAAGCAGCAGGAATAGATCCTGGACTTAATTGTGTCACCTCAATGAAAACAATGGATGATTTGCGGGTTTCTATTGCACTCAGAAATCAAACAGATATTGAGAAAAAAGCCCGGCAAAGACGAAACAATAGAAAAATAAATAAGAAGATACATTTTTAGATGCTGAGGACCTGATGCACCATCTTATTTTGCTGGAGTTTTGAAATATATTTGAGGGTAAGATCAATACAATTTTATACTATAAACGCTGTTTACTCAAAATGCTATTTTTTCATACAAATGTACCTTATTCTCGGAATATACTAAACATATTGGTTTCACACATTTTTTATCATATATACTGCTGTTTGTTAAAAATGCAACAACATGTTGGAGTAATCAGAATTTAATGAAATTTAATAAACAAACGGCTTGTATTAGTACAAATAACTGAATAAATTTTCAAAGAAAAAAACAATATTGTAAATAAAAAAACAACAGTGTCTGAAATATGTATTTGGTGTAGCCACCAAGCGCTGCATTAAGTGCTGCTATACGACGTGGCATGGAGTGAAATAGATGTTGAATGTCTGCTTTTGGAAGATAATTCCATATTGTTTGTATATGCACCCAAAGTTCGTATTTTGAAGCTGTAGGAGGCGGATCACGACCGAGACGCAGACCAACCACCCCACACGTGCTCAATAAGCGACATATCCCGCGAATAAACAGGCCAATGAATAAGTTGCATGTGTTGGAATGAAAAGAAGTCTCGAACATTACTTGCAACATGTGGATGTGCATTATACTGTTGAAAGATAGCTCCAGGGATGCCTTGAAGGAAAGGAACAACTTCGAGCTCTAGCACTTCACGAACGTACATAATGCTATTCAGATCACCCTCAATTCGTAACAGCTGAGATCGTCCATGATACGAAATCGCACCCCAGACCATAACTCCGGGTGTTCGGCCACTATGACGTTCGATAACTCACTCTGGAGGGCAGCGTTCAACAGCATAGCATCTAACACGAATGCGAGTATCATGGTTCCACAAATTAAAGCGGGATTCGTCAGTAAAGACTACTTGCTGCCAATCAGCCCGCCAGGCTCTGTGCTCATGAGCCCATTGCAGACGCAGCCGTCGATGGTTTGGCGTTCGGGGGAAACTGTATAAAGGAATCCTTGCAAGCAGTCTACGGTGCAGCAGACGTCGGCGAATTGACTAAACCGACATTAGTACACCTGTAGCAGCAGACCAAAGTGCTGTCAACTGCCTGCAGGAAGCTGTACGGTCATTCACCGCTATGTGGACCAGGTGTCTATCATCGCGCGCTGACGTAAACTTCCATCGCCCACTTCCAGTTTTTCGAGTTGTCCGGTGATCGTCGGTCCACTGCTTCCAAATTCGCATCACTGTTGAACAGAACTGTTCAGCTGCACACGAGCTGTTATTGAGCGATAGTAAAATCCTGATTTACGAAGGCCGATGATTCCACCGTTCAAACTCTGTAAGTTATTAAAATTTTACCCTATTTCGTCGTGGAGGCATACTTAGATCTCACTAAAAAAAAACTTTCGCCACTAAAAAAACAAAAACAAAAAACATGCACTATTTTCAACGTTCCGCTACAGACCTCTATTTATAAGCTTTTAGCATCAGCTTTGAGGGCGCTGCTCACACCTCGCATGCGTGGTGGGTCTGAAACTTTACTACTTTGCATAACATCCTATAATTTTACATTTGCTGCAAATTTGATTTCATTCGGATGATTCCTTCATGGTGATGCATTTTTTTACAAACATCAGTGTATATTCGAGAATACAGGTAGGTGGTAGTATTTGTGTCACATTGTGCAACACGATGTAATCTTGCTGGCGGTCCGGAACAAAAATCGCCCAAAATGCTCCAACAAGAAAAAAATAATTTATCGGATTCTGGTACAATTCGCTTTAATGCAGCAAAAAGTTGGAGTATTAAGGATTAATTATTCCAAAATATTCCTCTAATTTTATATTATATTTTATTCTAGTTTAAAGGCCGGTTTATTTTCAAATATGCATCCGTTATTTTTATGGTCATGTTATTCTCCTATTGTTAAAATTTAGTCCGCCCATAGAAAGACAAAACAAATCTTAAATTCTGCTGTATCAAACTATCGTGTAAAATAAGACTTAAACATAAACAACTTTTTAAAATTATTTTTGCAAAGAAATAATTTCTGGTTCAAATGACACTATAAAATTGCTATTCCGTGCATGTAAATATAAAACTGAAAACAAATTGCTTTGGAAAACATGATCGCAGTCTCTTATGGATTCGTAGATATATTTATTTGTTTCTTTCTACTTCGTATTTTATTATTATGATTTATGAGTAATTAAAAAAAAAAGCTTTGAATTATTAAAGCACAATAAATAAAATGCAACTTAAAATTATTTTAATGTTAGGGAAATCATTAAAATTTTAAATTTTAAATTTATATATATATATATATATATATATATATATATATATATATTCCATTATAGTTTTCTTTTCAGATTGATGTGGAATAATTTGATTTTGGATATTTCATATGCATGTCCCAAGCGTAAATTAAAATACACTCTATAACAAAAATATCGACGCACCAAGAAGGAGTTGTCCGATTGAGACAAAAATTGGTGAATAGGAAAATTATGTACAGAATAGAAAATTATTACAATTTCAGAACAATTGAATGATTTATTTCAGAGTTACAGTAACGAGCTCAATAAGGTGTTGACCCGCCTTTAGCCTGAATGCAAGCTGCCAAACGGCGTGGCATAGACCGATTAAGTTCCCGGATGGTCTTCTGCGGTATTTCTTGCCAAATTTGCTCCAATTGTCGGACTACGTCATTAACATTCCCTACCGGATGCAGTCGCCTTCCCATCATATCCCAGACATGCTCGATGGGAGAGATATCTGGTGATCTGGCTAGCCAAGGAAGTGTTTGACAAGCTGGAAGGCAGTTCATGGCAACTTGTACCGTATGTAGTCTGGCATTGTCTTGCTGAAAAATAAGCCCAGGGTACAGCGAAAGGAACGGTAGCAAAACAGGTCTCAGAATGTCGTCAACGTTTTTCACTTGCATATCTACAGTTGATTTGTGTATAATATCAATTATATTCTTCGGAAGACGAAAAGCAGTATGGTAAGTGTACTAGTAATCACCATTTTTCAATTCATTAACACGAAATAAGCTTTTTTTCCTTTTTGGAAGGTGAAAGTACAAGTAGGTTTGCAGCTAGCACACTCTGGATGGTGATGACTAAACTACAGGTGACATTTTGTCATAATAGCTGCTTAGCAGTTGATTTCCTGATGAGACTAGGCTTTGTGTCTGTCTAAGTGATATTTACTTATCACTTTTGCTTAGGAGATAAGTTCGAAAGTTTATTCAAAAAAATGGAATAACTTTAATTCATTTAACAGCACTTTGTCATTTTTAGATAAAGACTGTTTAGAATTTGTTTCTTGTGTTTAAATAAGTTTCAAACAGCTTGTTGTTTCGAAAACATGGGTGTCTGTTACTGGAATCATATTTCAGCTATAAAGCATCCGTGTCTAATACTGAATCATTTCATTATTCTTATTACCCTTTAATCTATGCCTTTTATGCTTTAGTAATTTATCAAGAATAATATCTGTGGAAATTTCATTTAGTTCTTATGAAAGGAACTACTACTAGATATGCTTGTCTGTTTCCGATGCATCAGTATGTCTAAAACTGGTCAATGGATAAAAATTATTAATTTTTCTATCGCAGTTTCTCTTTGTACTATTATATTAATATAAATCACTTAATGGGGTTTTTTGAAGACAATTAAAGATATTATTATGACTATTAATTAACTTGTTTGTATCTTTGAAAAGCCCTATCTGTCCTGTTTTTAAAAATCTGAAAATAGCAATTCAACATATTTTCTTCAGGATATTAGTGACGCCAATCATGGTGCTCCAAAAGGGACTGCTGCTAAAAAGAAAGGTGAAAGCAATGAATAACCTTAATTTATAAAGTTAAGGGTAAATCGCCAATATACTTAAAAAAAAAGGCTGTCTTCAACACTGAGTGCTTATGAAAAACAAATAATTTCTGATTGAATAGCATCAGTAGAAAATGCTAGTTTCTAAGGACAAAGTATTGGATAGTATCCAATAGCGTGTTAAAGAATTCAAGGGGCAGCATATTTGTAAATGATTGTTCTGGTCGAATGTGGTTTTAACGTGTGACGAAAGGGAAACGAGAAATTTCGTCGTCAGAAGATGAAGCTGAGAGGATTCATTAAGAAAGAAGTATCGATGTTGTTAGATAAAAAATTGATATAAAAGTGTTTGTTTTTTAAGTATTGCTTAATAACTTACAATACACCTAAACTACTTTATTTCTGATCCTGATATGCATAAGCAGTTGCAAACATTGCTAAAGTAATGATAAATAATAATTTATCACAAGTAAACATACTGAATAGAGCAAAAATATTAGGAATAAAATAGTAACTTTTGAAGTACAACTCTTTTTTAATACCTTTGACATAAGTATCACAATTTCATTATTCAATAATTTCTAGGTTTTTCAATATTACATTTAGAATTGTAAGAATGTTAACAATGTTATGCTGAATTTCGCTCAGCCGTGAGCAAAAGGAAACACTACATAACACATGAGATACAAAATAAGTTTTTTCACAGTAATTACAACGTCGCGCAGACTGTTAAACTTCACCCGTGTTCATTTAATGAAGTCTTTAATTTTATTCTTGAGAGAAGATTAAAATTCATATGAATAATTGTTCTTTGCCCGAGAGTTAATTTAAAAACACAATTTTAATCCGGCTCTTTTATTTTCCTCGTGTTGAGAAATAAAAAACAACTCATTAGTGAATTATTTTAAGAATTAATTGAAACTATGTAAGAAAAAACTATGTTTTCGTTTTTTTTTTGTTGTGCTGAAATGTTGACTTCAGCTTAGCTTATATAATTTTAGCAAACATGTTAAAACTTAATATCAAAGTGTTTTATTTTGTCAGTCAATAAATGCTTAATAATACAGGTTTTTATGTACTATAAAAGATGTATTTACAGTAACAAGGTAATCCTTGAACTTATTTTTACTGACCAATATTGGAATAAATTAATTTCTCTGTGACTTGTTCTTCGAAGTAATAATTTACCAACTAACGTGTCCATTTTATCTATACTGCAATACGTTGAGTGGTATTTGATACAACAACGTTTCTGTACGGAAGTTAGTTTATAGGTAAAAAATAGTTACTAGAATACTGAGAATTTTCTAAACATTTGAAAGAGTTTACAATATTTTTTCTAGTTTTCACGAAAATAAACAAGTCTTAAAACTTGTCAGCTAAAATTTTTGCTCTAAAAAAATATGTATAAAAAAATAGAATAAATAATCTTTAGCGAACAGAATAATCCATTGCAGAATATTCTAAATTTCCAATACCCTTTCTTGTTTACTCAATATGCCTCCAAATATCAAAGCACAGATAATTGCCACATGACTCTCTTATTGAAAACATCTTTCTATACTATACATTTTTGGAAAAAAGTGAAATAAAAAGCTCTTACGGAGAGAGATAGAGACATAAATGTCATTTATTAACCAGACCATTCTTGAAATAAGGGATCAAGTTCCTAATTTACAGCTCTTCGTGAAATATTTCTCATATTTAACATATAATTTCCTATACAACCGTAACCAAAATAGCCTTTAAATCCCATCTCAAATTTCCAGCCAAGGAGAAATGAACGCTATCATTAAGGGGATAGCTTCACCCGAGTAAATTTAGATTCCGAAAGCGAAGTAGTGATACTAAAGTCAGCTTTCTGCTCTAATTTCCTAGAGTTAGACTGGATGTAGTTCGGTTGACGAGGAGATTCCTGATGCCTTTTGTCAGAACGAAGGCGTTGAATATACAAAAAGGTTCGTTTTCCCAAAGATCGTTTCCACCGTACTAATGAGCTTCCCTGAAGCGTGCAGAACTCGTAACGACTTTTTTTTTTTATAGAACTCCGATATCTGTTTTAAAACTCGACACCATCTACAACTACCTGGGTTTGAATCAATGACAACACACTATTTTACTTTAATGAGATTATCCATGATGCAATTAATGGGAAGTGCTTTGCTGAGGCTTGTGGTATTCATTTATTTTGTGTGCTAATTTTTAAATCCATATGCTTCTGCACATTTTTATCTTTGTGAAATTTCTATGGGGTCTTCCTTATCTTTCGGGTAAAATGTTATTTTTAAGTAGCGTTGAGCTTGAATTAGTTGGCTCTTATGCATTAAGTTCTATCCGAAGGATTTAATCTTTTGACTATGGATATAACTGGAGCGATTTTTTATTGACGTGACTGTTATAACTTTTAAGGTACAGCTGCTATTCCGGCCGAAGTCTAAATTCTATATTTGCGTGATTTTTATAACTTTCACGGTGCAACTGCTGTTGTCTAAATTATTTCTTGGCGCGATTCTTATAACTTTCAAGGTAGAACTGCTGTTATGGCCGAAGTATAAATTTCTTCTTGGCGCTATGAAGGTACAACTGCCTGTACCGGCCGTAGTCTAAATATTAATGACTGAAGTTCAAATTAATAATACATACGTCTAAAAAGACTTGCGTTAATATTTGTGTTCTACTTCTCAAAATTAAGACAGCTATCGATTTCTATATTTAATACCATGGAATTTACTATCAATGCTATTCCTACACTATGTTTCATCAAACAGCTATGAAAATACTGATGACAGTTCATGTTTTTTTTTTAATTTTGATTTATGATTATATAGGGAATATAATATCGGATGATTTCCTTTTTCGTCCAGACTATCAGCATTGTTGTCTACGTAAGGAAATTTCGATTCTTTGAAAGAAACACCAGAACCAATAAATCTTATGAGCAGCAAAATTTAAATTACACAATGACAAAGAATATCGAAACTCTAAGACTGAAAGATTGCGGAATACATTTTAATAAATAGTTAAAACCGTCCCAGCCTAAGCCATTCGGTGTGGAACACAGTTTAATTATCATTTCAAAAGTCAAATGCAAGAAAGAACCTTACATTTTTATTCTAACTTCACAGTTTAAAATGCATAGACAAAATCACTACGCAATGTTACTGTAGATTACAAATTTGATTTTTGGCGTATATCTAGTGCCTTTTTACGTAATTAAACTCTTTGGATGGATAATGCACAAATACCTAAATCAGAGTATATTAAAAAGTAAAAATTTTAAAAACATTTGTAATTAGTGCCTTATATTGTTTTGGTCGTCCTCCCAAATGTAACAGCATTCTTTGCACTAAATATTCTAAAAAAAAAATTAATTATAAAAATTATAAAAATAAAAATTCACAATCATTTATTGTAATTAAAAATATTTCTCTAATTCAATATATGAAGTACATATAAGAAGATTTTTTTACTGCTTTAAGGTTTAATTTATATTTAATTCACATTAATGATCAAATATTCTCTTTAGTAAACACGATGGAGATTTCATGCTTAAATAGTCATTCCTCAAAAAGATATTTTAGAAATTATCATTTGTTTTGCAGTCATAAATAATTAATTAAGAGTTGAAAATGACTTACAGATATTTCAATTCAAAGTAAAAATGGAAATAATTAACAAGACTCCAGGGTTTAATGTTGATTTTCTCATTCATTTTAAAAAACCAACTTGTGAAAGGTAATACAATAATTAAAATTATTAATTCATTTTCATAAAGAAAAATATTTTTTGCACAGATTTATGCAAGTAAATTTGTGTTAATGCACTTTATTATCATATCATCTTATATTTGATTTTATTTAATGAATAACTGTTTTAAATATGCAATGCCACTTTCAAGGAAGATCTGAATTTAGAATTAATGAGATTATTGAAGATAATGAAAACCTATCGAGTACGTTAATTCAGTTAAAAAATAATGATATTATCCAGAAAACTATAATTTGAATTGAAAATATCGTCTTTTCAATTTATTCTGACGATCTAATTGTAAATATAATTAAAGGTAGATAGCTAATTAACGTCACACTGGAGCAACAAATCGAGTAACTGTCGACATTCAGAGATCAATACCAAAGAGAAACATTCAAGGTCACCATCTTTTAATTTTGTATCACGGTCAGATGACGAAGTAACACCCGAGATGGCGCCCACTCTGCCTCTCCAAATTTTCACACCACACCAACGTGAGGATATTTGAGGCCACGACATATTTTAGGTGAACCAGTCCGGTGTAAGCGACGGGTCTTTGGTTGAACCTAATTTCAACTCGCAAATCACCGGTTACTGATCCTCTACTTTTCCAACTGGGCTACTAACAGTAATTAAAGAGTCAATTCTTAAAGTAATTTGTTTCCCTGTAAAAGAAATGTCTCAATATGTAAATAACAACGTACTCTGTGACTTGGTATCGTGTCAATATATGCATGATTCTTACAGAAATAAAAGTTTCTTTAAAAAAAAATAAGTGGAACGAGTTTATGAATTTTCTAATGTTTTAAAATTTTTAAGAATATGTTTAATCTATTGGAATTTGGACTCCGAATGGAAATCTTTGGAATTTCCGTCCGAAAATTAAGAGGTGTTGGTGAATCAGTGCTTAATCAGGGATACAGACAACACAAATGGATGTTTCCTGCGTGTGGGCCCCAAAAAGGTTTAAAAGTAAACCATCCACCCAATCGCCATACGGAACAAAAATAAAAAGACAGATTAGGTAGAAGTTAAAAACCGAACACCACAAGATCAAAGGACACAAGCTCAAAAAGCAAAAAACACAAAACTGCACATATTGTTAGACCATAAAGAAAGCAAACGTACTAAGTAGATTTCTATATTGAACCAATACAAGAAATAAGGATGTATTAACTAATGCACAACAGGAGTTGAGAAGTTGGTCATACCTAACTCGAAGATCACAATCAAATGGCATAATTTATAGCACCCACAATTTATTACTATTAAAACATATATTTAGTACGTTAAAAGTGCTGTCTTGAAAGTATTCAATTAGAAAAATTAGCAATTTACGATTACAACATAAAATTAAAGATGGAACACAAAACGATGGTGTTCGATTCCTGTCCTAAAGAACCCGATAAGTTCTAATTCCTAATTTAAAATATAATAAAAATTTAGTTTCTGCTTTATAGAATTGAAGAATCGATGGTCAATAAGTACGATCAAAAAGTAATAGGTCGTCATCTGTCCGTGGTGCAAAATTACATGGGGTTTTCCTCGGTTCATTCACTTCGGGCTTGATCCCAGACCCAATAGCCATTGAGTTGCTCCAGTTTGACGTAATTAAATACACCATATCATACGAAAAGTAATTGGCTATTATAATTATCACCGGTTAAACTTAATAATATTATTAAATCTTTCAAACAAAATTCTAAAGAAAGAACAAGGGTAGGTGTTTTAATTAATGTCATACTGGAGAAAAATAACGGGCTATTGACGACTGTCCGGGATCAATCCCTAAGGGAAGGAATCAAGGAAAGCACCACGTAATTTTGAAACACGGTCAGCAATTTACGAGGCAACACTTCACATGGCACCTCACTCTTCAAACTTCCACACCACTGTCAACATGAGGACATTTGAAATCACTACAGATTTAAAGTGCATCAACCCCTTCGTACACGACGGTATTTGTTTAATCTGGAGGGTTACTCTTTTAAACGGGTCACCGCGGATCAAGAACAAGGGTATTTGTTACTAAGAAGTGTGTTAATTGTGGTTATTACATTGTAGAAAAAAGAAATAACATTAAAAGTTACAATTCCTTCTGAAACGCACTAGTCGACCATTAATTGTATAAAATAATTTTTTTAAGAAATTTTTTAATCCCAATAGTTTTATTTTATAATATCTATCCCTGATGATTGATGCTGATCTGCTGTAATCCAAAGATTTAATCGATTCCTCTTCGGACATGACATTCCTAATTCAATTATTTCCCAAGAAGGTATTTTCAAAGACTTCGATAATGGTGGTAAACCACAAGATCAAGGGCAACTGGTGGATATGTTATAGCTTCTCATTCAATTTGTCTTTGTTTCTGATACCTTTTTTGGGTAGTGTGAAGTTGTCATGATGAAAAACTTTGACCATTCTAAAAGCTTGTTCAAGTCTCGTTTTTCATCAATGGGTAGCTTGCGAAATTCCAGATGTTCCAAATACAGACAACTCTTTATTGGTGGTCTGATTTCTAGTACGGAGATCAAGATAGGGATAGCATTCAATAACTATGATAAACTTTGATTTTTCACTCTAAAAGTGTGTGCAGAAATGTAACTAAATTAAAATCTATGAAAGCTATACGACAACGCAATTGCTGAAAAAAATGCAATATTCATTTTAAACGTATAGCATGAAAACAGTATTACATCATATCTATAACGAAATGATTCAATATGTACGTATCAATTTTTGAGTGAAAACCTATATGCTGTTACCATACGCTCCTTGTTATACCAAGAGGTTATCTATTGAAATGAGGACTTTCTAGATAGGAAACATAAAAGTATAACAGATTTGTTTAATGTTTACTGCACATGAAGTTTTTTAGAAGGTTTTGTGTAGATGACAGACTTTGTGAGATGATAATAAAAATCCTTATCCAAAAATGAGACGAAAAAAAAAACCTAATCATTTAGATTAATTTTTTAAAGAATATTAATCTTTTTCTTTATATTTTAGGATTAATTTTTTACTGGATAGATTATTTATAAAATCTCAAGTGACTTACAGGAAAATTTATTATGTCAACAATGAAAGTGTTCTATTAATTTTCTTACATCAAAACAAAATAGTTCACAAGGTAATAGTCAGTCATTTTTCTGCTTGTGTTTCTCTTTCAAGAAAAAAAAAAGATATTGGGAAATACTCCCGAATCAATTCTATTTTTAAAAACCTAATAGCTGTATATAAAATTATATTTTCGCTGATTAAGTATAAAACAAAACACATGTAGGCGTGTTGCTTTTTTGTAGATTTGCTTTTTTGAATAACCGCCATTCCTCTCTTCGTCTACATCGTAATAAAAAAATTAAAAAATATATATACACATACGATATCGAGTTTTAACATAATTCTAATTACTCCTAGTAATTTAAACAGACAGTAAATTGAGAGTTTTAATATCGTTTATTTTTATTGTAAATGTTTTTAGATAGAAATCACATTTCATTACCACATAAATATTATCAATATTTTTCTACTCGAATACATGGCACGCCATTTGTCGTCATTTGATGCAGTAGACGCAAATAAATGAATGTACATTACTAATGAATTCAAATGATGATTAATTACAAAAAAACAATGATCTCCTTTAATTTTCTTATTCCAGTTATAGTTATGTTACATGCATAATTAGTTTTTGCGATTTATATCAACAGATTTTAAGTTTTTGAAAAGTACAGAAACAGGTTTATTTTAAGGAATTAAACTCCAAATCAAGACAAAATTAATTAAAATTCATACGTGAATAGAAAATTCATCGAACGTAAGAAATTCTTGAATTATATTAAAAAAGTAAACAAAGTCAAAGTCGTTGAATAGAAAAAAAAACCATGTCTAATATGGATCATCTATTTAAATTGTCACACATACATAATTATTTTTTCATAAGAAATTATTCGTTAGAAAAAATAAATAAATTATTTTAATAAATATAGTATTATTTACACACACCTGTATAACAAGTTTGAAATATTTTCTATATGTTAATTTCACAAAAAAAGATATTTACTCTTCAAGTCCTCCAAAATCTATTATCTAATATAATTATGATATTCAGCTACCTTGACTTCTAAAATCTCAATCAATGTGTTTTACCTATTTTATGTTCATTTTTTAAAAATTTTCTTCTGATCTTAGTACCGTTGACCATCATAGTTCATGGTACGATTTTCCTTTCACAAGTACAGAGTGATCTTCCTTATCGGTAGGCAATAAACGCGTATCAGACTAACACTAAACTACATAATGTATTAAAATTTAATCCTGAACAGTTTAATCTACTTAATTAAAAGGCAATGTATGTGTTGTCGGTGGAGTCTTCTGACGAAACTGTACTGGACGAGGACTTGAAATGTTGCATGAGTGTAGTATTTCAGCTGTACTTAATTCTCCGGTTGGGGCACAAAAAACTGACGAGTTAATTTCAAATTTATTAAAAATACTAGTTTTCCCAAGAAAATGCTTTACATATCAGAAAAATAATTTTAACATCGATATATATTTCAGAATAAAAGATTATTCATGGACATTGATCAATTTCCAAATTACTTAAACAAGTTATTATATGGAAAAACTAGATTTATTTTAAAAGGGAATTTAACAGAAAACTAGTAATAAACATGTATAAACTATTATTAACACACATGCACATACACATAAGCGTATTTAATCTCAGGATTGATCCCTACCCGTAGCCAATAGCACGTTGTATTGAAACTTGCGACTTACATTCAAATACCTAACTACTACTCTTTTAAATTTCGATGCTTTAATGGCACACTGATTTATACTCTTTATTTTTTAGTTTACTGAAATAAAAATTTTTTTCTAATATTCATATTCCCAGATCATTAAATATACATAAAAATAAATTTATTAAAAAAAGAATTAGCTGGAAAAAGAACTGTTGTAAATTAGTACATTTTAAACTGATTGCAACTAATAGTGTAATGATTAATTTTTGTTTACTTCCATGAGGATTTAAAATAAAATTCAATTTCAATTTTCGTACAATAATGCAATGCATTTTAATTATATAGTCATTAAAATTATGTAATTTTCAATACTTTGTTTGAATAAATTTTTCCATATGCATGAATGAAAATAAATAAGGAAAATGTGATATGAAGATATACCTCTTGAACTTTGCTTCATAAACATGTGCACATGTAATGCATTGCATGTGCACTAGTATATATGTTTGTATATGGAATGTGAAATAAAGACATTTATGAAAATTGGATAACGCCCGTAAATTTGTTACCACGATCAAAATTTAACTAAATAAATGTATATTCGTGTTCAAAAAACCAAAAAAGAACATATTTTTAACTTTAAACAGAATAAAATGTAATTTTGAAAGGAATCTACTCCCCTCAAATTGCCACAAACACGGTTCAAGCAAGGGAAAAGATGCTGTGCTTTAAGGAACATAAAACCTTCGCCCCAGTGGTTATTCTTATTAAGTTTTCATTTTATTAGAGTGCTTCAACATGACAAAGGATATCCATTTTTCCCATCGCCATAAAAGAACGTCCAAAACATACATAGGAAACAAAAGGCACGTTCTTTTTTATACCTCTTCCTTCCATGGGTTTTCCGTAGAGTTGGCGCAGGATCAAGTCATCAAGTTGAAAGCAGAGCTGAGTTCTATAACTGCTTCCTATAATAGGGTTTTAGAAGCAACTGAAACGGCATTTTTTTAAGAAAGTATGGCCCACATATTGTTCGAAAAATAGATGGCTAAGCGCTAAGCCGAACAAAGTACAGAAAAACTAAGGTCTGTTTCGGAGAATTTATTTTCTCTCCGTGTATTAAGTACAAGGAGTAAAGAAAGAATAAAGCGTTGCATTAGTTATTGTTTTTTTCTGGTGGCATAAAAAATGCATCGCTACTTTCGTCACCTTGATATTGGTTTGTTTTCAGTTCCTCTTATATCACATAAGCTCAAAATTTCAGTTTTTTGATACCACATATTGAGTGTGTTGTGTGGGTGATTATGATTCTTAGATTATAACAAATGCCTGTGACAGTATATTTTGTCGACTCGGTGTTTTTGTTAGATAAACACACATGTGCTTCTTAATGGAATAAATGCATGAGAATCTGCTATTTTCTCAATGTCGTTGAAACATAATTATTATTTCTGATTTCAACCCAGAGAATTAGAAGATACCGTTCAAAACATTTGTATTATTCTTCATGATTGGTTTTAGATGCTTGCTTACTCAGGATTTTTAGTAAACATTATTTCCTCGGGTAAGTTTATAAGAGTGAAAATTACTGGCATCTGTAGAAAGCAATTAAAAAGAAGATTCGTAGAATTCATAACTGTTATGTATGTTTGTCTAACATAAGCTTCTCTATTTACGACATTCGTTTTTAATTAGTACTGACAGACCCGCTCAAATCATCTGCACTAGTCTCTTAATTGCTAATACAGTATATGGACAACAGTATTTGGAACCTACAGAAATTTGGAGGAGGATACATCTTAGTGTGGGGTTGTTTTTCTGGTTAGAAATTGGCTCATTAGTTTATGTACCTGGTACTATGAATGCTGACGTGTTCCCCGAAGTTCTGGATGATTCGATCTTACCTACACTATAGAAATACGAATGCAATGGCTGTTGTTACTTCCAACTGGATCGAGCTCCATGTCATACTGCAAAATGTGTCCAGGACTTATTTCCTGAAAATGAGGTGAATCTGCTTGAGTGGCCAATCCAGAGCACCGATCTCAATCCGTTCGAGCAGTTGTGGGATAAACTGGAGGGACGAATATGATACCGACACTCAAGCCTACCTTCACAACAATATCTTCTCACAGCTCTGAAGGGGCATGACGAGCTATTCCTGCCTGGACTTACAAATAACTTGTGGAAAGTATGCCTTGACGGCTGCTTTACAAATTAAAGAAGGGTCTACCCGTTACTAAATAGAATAACAAAGCACTTTTTTGTGAAAAACATGTATTGTCCAAATTCTTTTGTCCATATAGTGTATATATTGATAACGGTGTCATTACTCACATTTCATATCTTATTTAAATCTTACTAATTATAAAGATACACAACGATACGCATAATTTATTCACCCAAATGAGATAAAAAATTATTCCTCACTTGTTGACATACATTACATGATATTTTGGTACAGCTACAGTCTACGTTTATAGCGGTAGCAACGGCCTTGGCGATATTTTTTGGAGCAGTTCTAAAGTCCCCAACAAAAATATGAAGGTTAGGTTGAAAGGTTAGGCAGAGGTTACCATGAAAACCACAATAACCGTAAATACAGATGGGTTGCCTTAACCTACCGTAACACCCAAAAAAAAAAATCCAAGGCCGTTGCCACCGCTAAAACGTAGACTGTACCTGCACCGATATTTTAATGATATTTTTAATATTAAGTGTTCACAAAGCTGTATTTGAACTAACTTCTAAATATAGTTTAGGACCAAATAGACATTCATTCGTAGGAATATGTATTATTACGTTTCGTAAAATTGTAATGGAATAAAGGAATGTAAAACATTACAATTATTACATACGAACATTTCAGAGAATTACTACTTTTAAATTAGAGTAATTCCTACGGTTTTGAAATTGATAATACTCATCGGAATAATAGAAATAGAAACGGTATCGCAATATTACTTGCTCAATGCTGTGCTAACATAATTCATCATTAATATTTGCATCAGCAGCTTGATTTAAAAGAATCACGAGGCTTTTTCCTGAAGTTAGCTCTACACCCCACATTCTATGACTAATTCTAAGTACAAACATATACTTGTGAATATTTCACGAATATTTAGGGGAATCCACACGCTATTCAGTACTTTGCTGTTACAAAAAATTGCGAATCCAACAGATGAAACACGAGAAATGGTCAAATTACATGCATTAATGAATGAAATTAAAATATCTGATAATTGTTTTTATTCTATTAAATTATGTAAAGTTATTACGTTCTAAATAAATCATTAAGATGCTTGATTATCCTCTGTAGTTACGGAATCCTTATGCCCTTAATATATATGTCAACTAGGTCAACAGGAATTAAGTCCCGCTCTTGTAGGGAATAAATTTATCCTTGTAAAATCTGCTCGACCAAGATAGATTTGTGGAATTCAATTTGATTCTATAGTTCCTCTCCCGCATTCCATACGTTCTTACCTAAAGGTAAGTGGATTCTTAATTCATTTAGTATTGGATAAATATCCATAAAGCCCCGAACCCTAAAGCTTGTGGATTTATCATTGCAACATATATTATGGCCTAATATTGCTCAGATATAAACTGGAATGTCATAGATACATTTATTGTAATAGTCGTGATTAAATTATGTAAAATTTTTCAAATAGTCTCCAACCAATGTACGCTATTTATATCAAAGAATGGAATACTGTCCAGGATATTATTTGGTTAAAGTTAACCCAATTCCACACCACACAGATTATTTTCAGAGTTTCTAATAGATTTTCTCTCAGAGATTCCCGTTTATTGATTCAAAGATTGAAATCGTGTGTTTAACTGCGCTGGGAAGTAATCAGACTTTCGTCCTGCTAGCAATATATTTGCATTCATTCCCTGGCTATTTGTATACTGGAACACCTTTTCGCTTGATCAACGAAGACCTTTAAAAGGTACCAAGGGGTGGACAGCTGTTAGGGAAATGAAAGTTGCCTTAAGTGAACTGAAAACTTTACAGAAAAATTAGTCTACGACACTTTAGACTATATTCTAAAATTCACAACATAATTAATACGTATAAAGTATTGTTTGAATTAACTTGTGTTGACGATGGTAGGAATTTGCCTTACCTTAGGCCCAAATGTTGGACAAGTACATTGTTATCGTATAATATGGTGATAACAATCAATAATACAAGTAAAATGATAACAATGGATGTTTCCCTCCTATCTATTCTTTGATGTATGGCCGTAGAAACTTGTAACGGTTCATTTTTCTCCTCTTTAACAAAATATGGGTAAGCCAATTGTTGCCGCAAGTTCTTCAATTGCACGAACAATAATAAATCGAGTTCAAATTTTTCAGTCATTAACTACGCATAACCATTATTAAGTCATTTTTATCAAAAGCCACGCAGATTACTTGTACACAAAAATACAATAGATAATGTTACAAAATTCAAAAATATTTATTACACACCTAGTATTTTTCAGCTATTATAGAACAAAACAGAATCCAGCGTGATCTCTAGGTCTTAACCCTCCGAACGTCACATGATTTCCGAGTAGGGCAATATTGCTGACACGTGCCTTCCTTTCCACGTCTATTGGGGAATCCCTTGAGAGATTCTAGTCACCAAGAAAGCCAAAACTCGTTAGAACACATGAAGTGAAAACTACAGGTTGCCGAAAATTTCTATACGCTTGTGAAACCATAAGATGATTAAGAGCGTATCTTGTGCTTTTAAATGCAGTTTATAAACTTTAGAACTGTTTTTAAATCAAAGCCATAAGCTTTTTTCTGAAGCGGGTACATTTTAATTTACAATTCATAACTCTAAAACATACACCTTGCCCAAACAAATCCCCAACTTTAATAATAATAATAAAACTGAGAGTGAAAACAAATATACATTTCAGCTATTTACTTTAATTTCAGCTGATGATAGTGTGAGGTAATGGTTTCGGTAATGATTAAACATAACTTCACCTGGCAAAACTAGTTTCTTCTTACCTTCCTCAAATTCACTACATCCCCTTTCAACTCCTCTATACTCAGATTTGCACGCAAACAACATAAAACCTATCAGTCATTAACGTTAATTTCCAGCTTTATCACGCATTATATTCAGTAAATGCTACAACTACGCTTTGTGCAAAATTCACCAAGGCAGACACATATTAACTGTTTACATATATTCGAGAAATCTCAGTGGAATTAATTTAATGATTGTGGAATATAATGACTTCGAATCCCTTCCTCTGAACATCACGAGATATCCGAGTATTGTAATGTTGTTTTCATCCAACACCATACTTAAAGACTAAATATCGCTTGTGTATTTAGTCATTCTGTAGTATTTCCAGAAGTCGAAATAAACTGTGGATGATTTCGACGTCTGGAAATATCAGATTGGTCCTTTTACAAGAATATAATTATTTAAAAATATTCTATTGAGTATTTCCTTAGAAATGAATTCTTTGGAAATATTCTATTAGGCATTTCTTTCAAATATAATCTTTTAAAAAGTTCTTTTGGTCATTTGCTCAGGATATAATCCTTTGAAACGATTCTGTTGGTCAATAAGGTCAAAACTACGGAACAGTGCAACTTTATCGATCAAAAAGTACTTTATGGAGGAGTCGGGTTACACTTTTATATGTGATACAGCTAAAGCTCAAAAGCCGTTGATGTGCAGATTGCATATATAATATACAGATTAACTGATTTGTTCCGTTAACGTGCGGAATCAAGGGTTTTTCGCATTTAATCTAGGTAATGTGCACATTTACGGCTTCCGTATCGTTAAAGTTCAAAAGTTTATTTCTCTCATTTCCTTTACCTACACCTTCCCTCTCTCCCTCCACTGTTAGTTTTAGCTTGGTTTCGCCAGCGTCTTGTCGTCGCAGGTTGTTTTTATTTCTCATAATTTGCGTCGGCTGCCAGTGCGCAGCAAAGCTAATTCTGTTTCCAAATTTGTTTATGCCTGTTAGCGAGTGAATTTGTGTCGAGATTTTTGTAAAGCAGATACATTTAACTCCTAATATGCATGCAAGTACCGAATTATTGATTAAAATAAAGAAAAGATTCTTATCAAACCTCTTTAGCGAAGATTTAAAATATAATTGTGTTTTAATGACAAAACGAAAGTAGGTAACCCTAGTAGGTAATGTGCAGATTATCTAAGTAATTTACAAATTTGTTCCAGCAAAGATAATATTTTCACTTTAACGAGTACCGAGTAGGTAATGTGCATATTATCGAAGTAATTTACAAATTTGTTCCAGCAAAGATCATATTTTCACTTTAACGAGTACCGAGTAGGTAATGTGCAGACTATCTAGGCATTTTGCAGATTACCTAGGTAATTTGAGAAATGAAGCAATTTTCGGCACTTTAACGAATCACCCCAGTGAATCTGCACATTACCTATATAATCTGTAGAACAACTGATTACTGCGCTTTAGCGGTAACATATATAATACTGCATCGTAAGTTAATTTTTATAGTAGTGGCTAAGCTCACTACATTAATCCTCTCGCAGAATTTAGCAAAATTCGATAGAAGACGCCGCTAGCATAATGCTTGCTATTTGTGTAATATAACAGTTGTAATTGTCCTTGTTTTGCCTTTAGCATCCGGTGGAGAGTGCCTTTGTGGAGTGAAGGGTGAACAGCAATGAATGGAGTGAAGAAGTGATAGTAAATTAGCAGTGTCTGCTATGAAAGAGTATCAAGTAGTTGTTGAAAGTGATTAGCATCGCATTGGCAATTCAACTCTCCAATTTGGACCATCTATAGAAGTTGTAAATATTTGCGTGATCAAATCACATCCATCAGTCATCAATTTAGTAGGACGGAATGATCCAGTGCTACTCTGTCTGTCAAAAGTCTACATATTCTACTGACCATCTACTTTGGAAAGATAATATTAGTTATTTCTTTGGAATATGATCTTTTGAAAAAGTTTTATTGGTCATTTCCTCAGAATATAATCCTTTGGAACGATTCTGTTGGATAATTAGGGGTCAAAGATGGTTCGAAATCACGCATGGGAACACTACAGGTTGGACGATAGAATTATCCGTGCGGACCCCTCAAAGGACTAAACGTTACCGTAAAATATGTTTCTTATGTATACTACATTTAATGCACAACAACTATTTCCAAGTCACGTAAACTACGATTTGCACTCGAACAACCGCATAAAAAATATCAGTCTTTTTTACCAACTTCGACGGTTTTACCGAGCGTTACATGTATTCAGCTAACGCTTTGTGAAAGATTCAACTCGGCTGAGAAATATCTCATTTCGGGATCTGCAGTCTTGTTTATTTCAGCCTCAAAACGCTCCAGCCAGAAACCGGATGGCGAAGGCAGAAAGTATCGCACATCATTTATTCCGGCGCTGTACAGGATTTGAGGGGGAGGAACGAGAAAAGAGCACAGGTGGGGACAGCTACATGTTAGGAGTGGTGATATAAAACGTCTACGCTCAACTATTCCACGGCAGATACCCGGAGAGTCAGTTTCCAGGTCCCTCATATATTCCACCACTGGCGTTTTTCATAAGGGGATGGAGAGGGAAAAAACAAGGATATATTCAAAAAGGGAATGGAATAGAAAGAGTGAAGCACCTCTCTCTTAGTGGTATACAAGGATGCAAAAAGAGGAAATGGTAAGTATACGGAAGCGGTCTGTTTGTAGGAGAGTGTGATCTCGGGAAAAAAATAGCCAATCCACAAGAGTATATATACGGAGTGCCCCTGAGGGTGAAAATTTATTCCGAAGTGAAAGCGTGGAGTTTCGTGTTTTTGATTTTCTTTTAAATCAGGCATCCGAAATCCATGAAAACCGCCTGTCCGTGAGATTATTTTTTTTTCTGACCGTAAATAGTGAATGAGGATATTCTTGTTTTCTGAATTTTTTTGGGGAGGAATTTTCGCTCTAACCAATTCCGAGGACCGGGTTTGGGAAGAGTTGAGCTGTCAGTGCGCAGGATACTGTGAGGCGAAAATTGATTTCGTAACCACTCTTTGTTTGTAAAAAGTGCTTACACATCTGAACTGAATTTGTTTTTCAATTAGGAAGCTTCTAAAACACTAAAAAAAATCTGCAGAATATGTATTTTAATCCTTCAGTATCCGTGGATTTGTCAGATATCTATCAAGCTGTTAAGTTGAAATTGCAGGACAACCTCTGGCGGTGAACTTGGTTGAAACTTCGTGTATAGGTCTAACATAGTTTTTTTGCATGACAGAAATAATGACTAGTTGATTGCAAGGCGAGTTTTTAATTTTAGAATAAGATTTGAGTTAAATTCAGCTGAGTGTATGAGATTGTGAGAAAAAAATATAATTTTACAAACACATAGTTCAGTAAAAGTATTTGTGTCTGTCAGTCATTTGTTCTCAATTTCGTGCGTATACCTGAATTCAAGAGCTCCTTGTACTATAGGAAGAATAATATCCAGTTGATTAGTGGAATTGTAAGAATTCAAAGGAGCGACTAATAAAGATTACAAACCTATTGTACACCTAAAATCGTCAACGGCCTTTTTTGTACCTCGAACTGGCACCATCAGAGCAGAAGTAAGTTACAAAGAAAAACGCGACATTTAACTATGTTGTTTTAGGATAGCACTACATACAACTCACCCTTTTTAACCAAGCGTTTCCACGCCGAATGAAACAAAGGAGAAGCTCTAGCATTACTTACAAGTGTATTTCACAACAATAATATAGTTTAGGATTTTCTGATGTTCATAGATCTCGGAGATAGGACACTTTAGCTTGTTTGAAATCAAACTGTTGAGAAAATTTTCGGCTGTATTGATCTACGGATGTATGTTGGTTTGCTTGTATTTGACATCACTCGCGACTTCTTGGAAGGGAAATTGTAATGCAATCGAGCTTGATAGCCTTTGAGATTAGTGATAACTTTTTGTATCGATGCTGATATAGGAAGCTTTGTTGACATGCTGTTTTTTGACACCAAGCATAAGTAAGCTAAATATTAAAGGACCACTGTCACTTGATTGAAATCAAGCTGGTATAAAATCCAAAACAGCGTTGAGAGATGGTGGATTTGTCTCAAATTCGGACAGTTGAATGACCCTGGGGATCTCCTGCCCTTAGATAAGGTTTGGAAAGGCTTTGTTGGATGATGTGAGTTGCAGCAACACTATTCTTGAAAAAACATATTTAAACTAAAGTTTTCCTTTTGTGCCTTACATCTGTTCTGATGATAGCGGACGGTAAAACTAACGATGTATACTCCCATATATTTGTATATTGTAAACGTCTCATTCTATAATTTTACCCCATGATTTTGCTAATTCAAGAATTTCTGATGATAGCGGACGGTAGCTGATGATAGCGGACGGTTCCCCATGAATTTCTGATGATAGCGGACGGTAAAACTAACGATGTATACTCCCATATATTTGTATATTGTAAACGTCTCATTCTATAATTTTACCCCATGATTTTGCTAATTCAAGAATTTCTGATGATAGCGGACGGTAGCTGATGATAGCGGACGGTTCCCCATGAATTTCTGATGATAGCGGACGGTAAAACTAACGATGTATACTCCCATATATTTGTATATTGTAAACGTCTCATTCTATAATTTTACCCCATGATTTTGCTAATTCAAGCAAAACAAGTTCAACCTCTGTATATTTAGCAAGTTTCCTTGCTTCATCGTACCGCTTTTGAGCTGTATCCACTTCACGTTCATGACTCAATTGCTCGGCTCGTGACAGCTTTTGAATTATTATAATTTTTTTTTTTGGAAAAGGAATAAAAATTGTTGTATTTTTGCTCATGATTGCCCACAGTCATTTTCAAATTATAGTTAATACTTCTTTAGTCTTTAGAATAAGTACACGTTAGTGTAACTAAGTTTATAAAGACGTTGTAAGGCACTAAAACAAATAGGATAGGCAAATTAAGGTTGGAATTTCGATTAATGTCGTATATTGCGTTTTACTAACAAGGTAAGATCTAAACTCTACGACGTAACGAGGTGAAAATAGTATACGAGAAATTCCATCCTGGAAAATTCTACTACGAAATTCCAAACAGAATATGTTGTGCAAATTCCACGGCGCTAGATCCCATCGCCTAAGAATTTGTGTTGATTCAGACGAACATACATACAGCTTTTAATGTCAGATATTATATTTATATAGATTTTTCAATTAGCTTTTTAGACCATGCTTAGAAGTTGTATCAACAAGGTATCTCATTATTACCAGAACTGATAATATCTTGCTGAATCGGATACCTCGTCATTAGAAGAAAACTGATCAGATCTTGGTCTTGTCATCATCAAAAAATAATGTTGATGACGAGATATCTCGTCACTAGAAATATTGGTCAAATCTTTCTGCACGAGTTATCGCGTCAAAGCTAATTAGATGGTTAAAAGTATAATTTTTAAGTTTCTTGAATTTAAATTCCCTTATCTTTTCCTTTCGTTTTTTAAAAAATTTCAAATTTTTTTGATGTTACGCGTCACAATCACGATTCTTTAAATTAACAGTATTTACGTAAGTGTGTGAATACTTTCATCATCAATTAAACGATCATCGAATTCAAACGAATCTCAAATCATCGAATTAAACGATATTTTTGCATGTAGGTACATTTTTAACTTCATCGAATCAACATATTTTTATAATCTCGAAACAAATATTTTTTTTAAATATTTTTTTTCTAATGGCGGGCACATTTGACCTAAGTCATTGGCCACTACAAGGCCGGAAGCGATGGCCACTTGTGAAGGAGCACCCAGTGGGAGGACCATCATTGCCCCTAACAATTTATACTTCGTAATTTTGAGCCATGTTCAGATGACGAAGCAACACCTGAGCTAGTATACGCTTACAAACATGCATGCCGGAACCCGGATTCGAACCGGGGACCTTCCGATGTATAAGCTAACACCTTAACCACTATACCGGTTGGTCGGCTTTTCTTTGATATAAATGACTGGGAATGTGAAGCTACAAATTTACTTTATTTCTCTTATTGTGTGCATCACCTACTTAAAAATTATGTATCTGCAAAGTATTTATGGTTATCAATTTTTTTTTCAGAAAAATTGTGAATCTTTAGTGCAAATTGCAGTGATAATTTCATTAGAAGAACTTAAATAGCGTAAAATGAAGGGATTTTTAAATATAATAAACTTTTAAAGCACTTTTCTAAAAACATAATTTTTTAAATCTGATTTTTTTTTTCACAATATAATAATATTATGTTATCCAAATCATAATGTATCTATACATAAATATAATATCCGAGAGTGTTACTCTTAAATAAATTTTTGTGTAATGACGCTGATCAGAAAATACCGTACAAATTTCTTTCAAAATACGCAAAATCCAAAAATTTTCTCAAATCATACCGGAATTTTTCCCAAATCCTCTTTTAAACTTTCATCGGGAATATACTTTCTGCTATTTGTTTAAAATAGTTCTTTACTCAACTAAATAATGCTAACCAAATAATGCAAACATTAGTTTACAGTATCTAATAAATTTCAATAAAATATCAAACACAAATTTATGTATTAAACCTGTACACCGAAGTTCATGAACAAATCAGAATTTTGCTTCTCACCTCACCACAAAATAAATTAATAAATATACACGCTCGTATAAAATAATAAAACTAATTTTTGTATTTTGATACACAGGACAGATATGGCCACACATTTAAAATACTAAACAGACATTATAAATTCCAATGACAAAATTTAAGGTATTTCGAAATCGTTAGAATTGATAATACAAAACGTTATAAGGTATAAATCCTCCGTATTATCTTTCCCCTTAGTATCTATAAATTCTTTATGTATAAAGATTATATACAAATAATATAAATTCGAATACTTATGTTTGAATTATTTTTTTATTTTCACAAAAGATAAGTAATTTTCTAGATTACTATATTATAGATTCCTACCATAAATTACCCATGTCTAGATATATAGTTAAAGATGACTATTTAAAATTTTTTGAAATAAAGTTTAATCAGACAAAGGTAAAGGTGATTGATCAATTAAAGTTACTATTTCATTATGTTATATAATTTTTCACCATGAGCATTTGGGTAGATTCATCTGTTTGTAAGATAAAAACATACAACAATCTTGAACCCACAAAACAGTATCCCTTGTTATTTTAATTTATTTATCAACTGTTGTAGCAGGTACTGTATTTATAACCCTGTGAAAATTTCAATGGAAGCAATGTCCAGGATACATCTCAATGATTTTAATTACATATTCCTAATCTATTAAATGTAAGCCATTGTACTCAAACAAAAGGGTCTTGAAACCATAGAAAAGATTTACCGGGAGAACCTAGCTATTGCTTTTACTGATGGTTCTTCAGACAAATCCCTCAATAGAGGTGAAGCAGAAATCCTTTTTATTCTTCCAAGCGGTGAAAAAATTTAATCTTAAAATCAACACAGGATGATTTCCTCTAATTTCACCAGCGAACTCGTGGCTATTAAAGAAGCCTTAACCTTTTACCTGACTAATTCTCAAGCTATAGATCTTGCTGAGGGACTGGTTGTCTTCTCAGCCTCTAAATCAGCCCTAGAAGCCATCAGAAACGGAGAGACAAACATCGCCTCCACTATAAGCAACTTGCTCGATCGGATGCATTGCAAAGGGAAATCTTGTGTGTTGCAATGAATACCCGCACATGTAGGCATCGAGGGGAATGAGTGTGCGGACGCCCTGACCAAAGAGGCACGAAATCTTGATCAACCTCTTTCCACCATCACACTTGCAGATGCTAATGCAGTGGCCAGATGCAGACTTTTAAACCAACCCTCAAAAAAACCTTTGATAACCGACTTCGACTTCCCTAGAGACATAACGACCACACTTGCTCGATTAAGAACGGATCATTATAAGGGAATGAAAATACTTCCTGGACAAGGACCTATCCTTACTGCAAGAACTGCCCAGAGATCGAACTCACACCAAAACACATCTTTGAATGTCCAAAAATTACTGCAGAGATCTTGAAACTCGGTTTGTTACCAGATAGAGGTCGGCTGTGGGAGACCCTCTACAGTTCTGAGGCACCGAGGCTGGCAGCTGCGATCTTTCGGACCTTTGACAATATTTGAGACTTTTTTGGCAATCCATAGACACGACATCATCATCATTAAATGTAAGGTTATAAAATGAAACAAATTCTTCGATATCACAAATTATTGAAATATGTTGTGAAGCAATAAATTATTTTATAGTATCGAATGCGAAAATTTGCTTGTAAGAGGAGATTCGAGAGTTTACTTGATTGGATGAATACAATTCACACCGCTGTAGCACACGAACCGTAATTCTCCACAAAAAAATGTATTAGATGTATTTCTCTAAAGAAGAAGATTTCGATGATACTTTGCATTTAAATCTGTTAAAAATAAATCTGGGAAACTATGAGCTTTCTAGAAAACTAAATTAATAATGTTACAATTAATTTATATAAAAATGTTCAGAATCCTTAACAATGGCTTTTTTGAATAAAAAAAAAAGAAATTTCGCTAGTTCCATTTAAAAAATTTATATATTAAAAATATTTTATTTGTAATTAAGAATAACGTAGTAAAATATCACGTGCAAAAACTAAAATAAACTCGTATCTAATATGTATTTTGAGCATAGTCAAAGTGTTTATTCATTTATAATCATCGCAACATCTCTTACCAATCAAATTTGAATAAATTTTACCATCTTCCAAAGGATTGTATTGCCACGAAAAAAAATGAAACCGGCAAGAAAAGTGACCCAAATCAAAATCGCAGAATTTGAGAAACATCAAATTAAAGGATACTATAAAACTTATATTGAAATAGTACAATGCTTTCTTTACATTTTAGGTAAGTATTTATGGTGATAACTTCTATTACATTCTATAGAATAGTAATATAACAGGTGATACATATTTTTCGTTGACGTAACATCAACATTTTAATTTTTTATCTTACGTCACTTTTCTTGCCGGGTGAGATATGGAATTGGCCATGATATATTGAATGTTTAAAAAAAAAACGAAATTGCTGAGATAAATATATTTTTATTGCCTGAATTTCAATGGATTCACATGAGCATATGTTTTGTCTACATTTCTATTTTCTGTACATGTTAGTTTAATATAATAACTATAACTTTTCAGTTTCAAATAACACTTGCATTTACTGGTTCAAAAATCAAATCTTAATACCTATTTTTTCAGTGTATAAGAATGAGTATTTGCTTAGTTTAATTAATGAGTTAAGGATGAGAGAAAATAATAAACCTTTTTATTAGACTTTGTTAACATTTGTTTATTTTTCTCCACTTCTAACACATTTCTAAGAACATTCCTTGAATTATCAATATTCAAGCAGTTGTGAACCACTATATTTTGTTTGGAAGCACTGTTCTCTTGATATACATTTTTTAATATCCATTATGCAGGCATAGTTTTTAGTCCATGTATTTGTAAAAGACAATCTTAACTGAACAAATTTTGCTTTCGTCGCTAACACGTTGAAGTATTCCCACACTCAAATCAAATTTAGACTATCATACTAAAACAACGCATGATAGGAAAAGCTCGCAGATGAGGCATTTATAACAAAACACTAATCAGCTAATTGATTGGTATTTTCTTTAAAAAAATGGTTGCTGTAGATTTAGTAATTTATCTCTAAATTCTATTTTTATATAATTTGTTGTTGATTTAAGACACATTACATGATTTATGTTATGAGATCAAATAAATATTTAATAAAGGTTTGATAGTTTTAATGAAAACGATTCGTCTAATTAACAACATTTCAACTCAGAGATTGCATTAATTTAAGATAGTTCGCTGTAAAAGCTAAATAGATTTGTGAACCATGCGTGGTTTGTAGGATCAAAAGTATTTCTTATTAATCGACCACTGAAAATAGGGAAATCAAAATGTTCACTTGAAAAGCATACATTGCTGCAATATTTTTAATTTCTGAAGTTATGCTACGTTCTGTTAGTGTTATTTGAAATAACCTCAACAATTATTTAAAACTTATCCGTATTCTTTAGCCTATCCTAATTTTGTTTCACTTTTCGTAAGAGTGTCATCACTTAACAAAGTATTGGACAGTAGCCAATTGTTGGAACGGATTTAAAACAAGAGTAAAGGGTTAACCTATTATCTGAGTAGCAATTTACTACATACTCAAAGACCCTATTTTATCGAGAAAATACAGATAAAAGAATGAAAATCAATTTCTCATCCAACAAAGCATCTTGCAATTGCATTGTTATTCAATTCATTACTCAACACATTGAAAACAAGTTACTTATAAGAATTCTACTTTAAAATAAACTGCGAAACTATTGCTTTTGAGAAATAAATGAAACGGCTCGCTTCACTTTATTCAGCAAGCGATGTCAAACAAGTCAGACATCAGCAGGTAGTTGACATATATGTCAAAGTTATTATTTTACTAACATAACTGGCAGAGAAATATATCCAGGTTAATTTACACGAATTGGACCCGTGCCGCTTCAAACTTGCATACATCTAGCGCACTGGGTAAACCCAATGAGTCACAGCGGCTTCATAAATTGAGCATAAACGTGTTCAGATATTTGTAACATTTACGTGAGTTTTGAACTTCATTACTTAAATATATATTTGAAAAATTAATTAAGGTAATAAATTGATAGGAAGATAATACATATTACTCAGAGGAATGCACACTTATGCATCCTCTAAGTAATACAGGTTCAGCATCCTGCATTCGAACATAATTTCTAAGCGAATTAGACCTTCAGGACCGATGGAATGGTTCCTAATATAATTTGAACTAACAGATGTGGTTATTTTGTTAATGAATGTGTGATGCATGATAAAAAACATGCTAACCTTATCAGAAATTGTGTGAAGTTCAAATGTGTCTAAGTATTTCAAAAAACGACTTTTTTGAGTCCCTAGAAGCGATTACAACCAATGTACAAATTTCACAGCCCATAATTCTATGAAACTTTAAACAATTAATAATGGTTTTAAATATCACTTTATGGTATAGTTAAAGCTACATGTGGAGTGTCTACTAAAGTAAGCGTCTATTTTGGGAAGTAACTTCATTATAGCTTTCTCAAACTATAAAGTATGTGCCGAATATTGCTTATTAAATGAAGTTTCAAAATTTATCAGCAGTCGTTACAGGATTCCAAGGTGCAGTATGTCGGTGGTGAAAGTTATTGATAGTTATTTAATGGAACGCATGCTCTTGGAGCTATTGGGAATATTTATTGTGATTCGAATACAACATGTACTGTTAGAGACACACAATTACAAATTTAGATGTAAATTATTTCGTTTCAGAGCAAAATTTGGCAAAATCGAAACTATAAAGTGATGGTAGCTATTCTACACGCATTTAAATTTAGAATGAATTAACCTAATGCTAACCCATTTACGGTATGAGATATGTTCCTAAAAAACTAAACACCCCTCAACAATTAGCTGAGGGTTTATAAAGTGGAATCGATTAGAAATCGATCATCATTAACCTTTTACCTGCCAATGTTCCCAAATGGGAACATTTTTTTGTGAATTTTTTTAATACCTTTATTTTTTGTTTAGAATATTCATAATTTCCGAAATGTCACATAATACAATATGAATTTATTTTAGGAGCCACCGTTTTTCAAAAAATAAATTAAGCTTTTTTACATAATTTAGGTCAAATTAACTAAATTTGTGAACTTTAAAGTGTCATGCACATTTTAATTTCTGCTGTTTTCAAATTAAATTTAAAAACTATTTTACTGACGTGATTTGATAGTCACAAGGGACATATATTCTCTTACAAATTAACAAAATATTTTCAAGTATCATTTGTAAGTAGTAATTCTTACAACAATTTTGATGTTTCCAAATGGGAACATTGGCGTTTAGGGTATAGTGTTTGAGGATAATTTTTTAACTCTCCAAATTTGAGTCAATACTCTCTTTTTTTTAATTATCATAATTATTCAGTTATGGGTAACTTAATAAACGTGGTGGCTGATTCTTTCATGCTTCCAGCTGGCATTTTTGTATCTGCATGTGCCTAACCCCCTTTTTCTCTGCAAACCGTGATACTCTATTGTAAGGTAATCGCATTGTTATAGTTATAATGTTTGCGATTAGGATGATTTCTTTCAATCTAATTACTTTACAAGAATTGTAACCACATTCCCCTTTGGTGAAATGGTTAGTTGAAATGTATCACGTGATTTATGGGTAGAAAAAGAGTGGAGCGCGTTTTGAATGACCTTTGGAAAGATCACATTCCAACAACATTCCTTTTTCAAGACTTGACGAAGGTGTGACCTGTAGTCGTTACGGTTTCAACCAATGGGTTTCATTCTGACCAAATATTTTCTTACTTCCCTGTCTCATAGAGTATTACTGTATAGTATACGCTGAATGATGTAGTTTTAATCATTTTTTTACTTAATACGCCATTCCTAATAGGAATTGACTATTCAAATGCTTCTCAAGTATCACTCCGTGTCAACTACATCTTTCAGAGATACATCGCAAGTTTCTGCGAGCAGCGCAGGAATTTTTCAACAGTCTATCCGATGACGAGCTCGAGGACGTAGACGATCCGGATCTTTACATATTGCCATCTGATGAAGACGCTGATTTGAGTGATGAAGAACAAATCATCGATGAAGCTTTGAATGAGGTTCGTTCTCAAGATGTTTGTGGCCAGATTGACCTGATGATTAACAATGAAGATGGTGTTTCGACTATTTCAGATGACCGAATTCCCGATTCGGGCGAAGATCAAAGGAGAAGCGCACCCTCATGTTCTGCTCCAAGTGCAAAGAAGCTAAGACAAGAACCCCATCGCAGATGGAAATGGTATGCAACATTGAATAATAATAATTTTTCGGAAAAAAGCCTTGAAAAGCTGGCTGAAAAATTTCTCGAGCTTGAGACAATGGATCATCTAGAGTTATTCCACAAAAAACTCCCTATGAATTAATTGCAACATCTAGTTCAGATAACAGCGTTGTATACACTGCAAAGGGGCAAATTATAACAGGTAGGTGTGAAGATATTCTTCAGTTCCTAGGTCTATTACTTTTGAGCGGTTACCAGACGGTGCCTACAGAGGACTTATATTAGAGTAATTCTGGAGACACATGTGTTTCATTCTTTCCTAAGATAATGGCTAGAGCACGCTTTCGTCAGCTTAAGAATTACTTTCATCTTGTTGACAACAATAAGGATGTTCAACTGTGTAATAAGCTAAAAAAGATTGCGCCAATATACGATAATGTGTGTAGAAACGTGATTAGGTTTGGAGTTTTTCACGATAAACTCAGCATTTGCAGATCAATGGTGCCATATTACGGACATCATTCTTGTAAGATGCTTATTCGCGGAAACCCCATCAGATTTAGGTACAAAATTTGGATGATATGCTCATCTAATGAGTATCTATATAGGATGGAGATTTACTCAGGCAAATATGATGGTGCCAAAGCAGCGGCTCCACTAGGATCAAGAGTCGTCTCAGCAAGACCAGGACCACGATCTCATCTACCAATTCACCTTAGAAAGACGAACGAACACTATCTCGTCGCTTGCACCCAAGGACGTTGCAAAATTGTGCAAGAAGAATGTTAGAAAGCAGTGCCTTGCATTGAAAAAGCTGATATATTTATCTTGCTTCCCCCGTAGCACTGGCAATAAGATAAAAATGTATCCTTCCGAAGAGAAATATATAAAAGTATGAAATCGAAACCAAATTTAGTCCTCCTTTTGAGTCTATTGCAAAAAAATTACCTTTCGGAAAAGGCCACTATTTACTTCATCCCAAACGCCAATGTTCCCAAATGGGAACATCCTCAAAATCGTACTTAGGATTTTTTTTTCAGCCAAAAAAGGTCTAGAACAGTTATACTACTATATAGAGCTGTAAAATAAGCCATTTAAGCAAAAAATTAAAGTAAGTAAAAAACTTTAAAAATGAATTGCGGCGTTTAAAAGGTTAATGGGCTCACCTTCTTGTTCATCAATATATTGCTGTATCATTTCATCAGTAATATTACCTGAACTGACTGCCATATATCCCCTAGCCTAAAAATGATGCCCCCAAAACTGTCTAAATTAACATATATAAATGAGATAGTACATATAAGATATATTTCGATTCCATTAACAAATGCTCGTAATTAGAACACTTTTCTATCAGGTATCTTCCAAATAAAGCATTAAAGGGGCATCTATATATATAATTCTCTTACGTGGCACGCAAAAAAGACGTTATTTGTAATCGCGATTTGGCAACACTGAACGATTGTTTTGTTTATCGCGAAGTCTCGCGCATCGATTGAATTAATAGCGTTATTGGATGAAATTTTATTGAAAAAAAAAGGAAATTTTAATGAGCTGTTGCAGTTAGTTTATAATAGAAATCAAAGAAAGCGGAGGATCTTTTCAGGGCCATTTAAAAAACGGTCCTTTTCAGGGCCAACAATTATAGTTCAACAAGACGCTTGCACTATAACTTTCGGCAACAAACTCAATGAAAAAGTGTGGGTCGTTTGAGTGCTAGGAAAATGTACACACAAACAACATGCTGGGTATTCAATTTCCAAAGCAATGCTCACATTTCGAGTCAAAATTTGCACAAAGTTTTCATTTGAATTCTGATTTTAGAGATACTGTATATATGTTTTCTGTAATACAGCAAATTTAAATTTGAAAAACATTTTTTTGGTAACATATTTTGTAAACAATCCCTTCTGCTAGGACACATGTCTTCATTGAGGCGAGCGAAGCGAGCATAGGTTCGCACAGCGAACCAATGAGGATTGCGAAGCAATCCTCCGGGGGTTGGCGAGCGTTAGCGAGCAGGGGGCAGGTCCCCTAGTTAATATAAATTTCTCTGTCAAATGTAAATTTCGATTCTTTTGTTGTGGTCACAACTTGGATAACAAATGATATGCCATAACAATTATGCAAAATATCTTCTGAATTGAAGTTATTTTAATCAGCATACTGGTTACATATATTTCAATCCTATAGTTGGAAGTAAAATAATCAAAATATAAAGTTAAATTCACACAGTATTACCTTTATATTGCGATTAGAATAATGAGCAATGTGAAAAATGAAGTCTCTTTATGAGTTGGGGAGCATTTGGAATTCAGAATAACTCATTACTTTGATGTGTGATATGAGATTCCAAAGGACGCTTAATCCTATCTCAATGTTCTATTATCAAGGTTCTTGAATTTGAAAAGCTCATTATCCTACTCTCATATATACAGTCATATAATCAGTGACGGATCATAAATGTGCAAATGTATAAAAATGGATCCACACACAATGTTAGAGCTCTGAATGAAATTATTTAGTAAACACAGATGCAAATATTAGAAGTAAATAGTAAACTTAAAAATCCTTAATCCATGCAATTACGTATGCATAACAATTTCGAAGTAAATTAGGATGTATGTAATACTTGAAATTTGGAAAACTATTATAGATATTTCATGCGACAGTATTATTCAGAATACATTCATATGTATTAAAACGTAAAATGAATAATATTTATCAATTCATAACAAAATTTAACTTTTATTATCTACCGTAGAACCATATTATAATGGACAGTGAGCGAAGTGAAAACCCATTTTCTTTCTATTTGGTTATTCAATATTTTGAAAAATCCGCAAATGTAAATGTGTTAGCATAGTATGAACACGTTACAGCACTTTCGCCAGTATTGATATAACTTAAAATATTTTGTAACAAATCACTCCATTTTTACATTAATTAACTTCTAAAAGTTCATACTATAAATTGTCTTCGTGATATATATATATATATATATATATATAAATCCCATTTATCACAAAAGGAGAAAAGAGCGTTTAAAATTACGATGGCTCGTTTGATTTGCAGCTGTCAGGTTTATAAAAAGTTGAATAATTTCGGTTCTATTAGTGGTAGAAACAAATTTTAGGTGTCATTGTATTCAGAAAAATCTCTATTATTTTTTAAGATAATAAAAAAATTGGATTTGTTTTTTCATATTTTGAGTTTTAGCCTTAATAACTGAATAAATAAACAGAAAACAAGCCGGGCAGAAAATTTTTTTTTTTTCAAACCAATGAATGGAAGCAATTATCAGCAATGAACAACCTCTTGTTCTAAGGATTAATGAAAAGTATACGTAAACATCTTTTTGAATTCAACCTATGTTGAAGACTGTTTTTTATTTTCGTTTTTTATAGCTAAGTACTCTACTTTCATTGATGTACACCTTGCTGCATTACACCCCTATAAGAGCTATTTGTTATATAAACTGGACTTTCATTAAAAAAGACAACCTTCAGCTTCTATTAGTCGGTTATAATGAAGCTCTACTGTATGTTATTTAATATTTTTATACTTTGCCAAAATATTTTACGATTGAGTTAACAGAATGATTACTCCTAATATCACGATTTCTTATACTTTTAGAAATACCAGTCTCTTTTAATCCCAGAGAAATATCACAATGACTTACAATACTAGAAATGTAACAATATCTGAATTCCTAGAAGTAAATATACTTGCTGAAATTCAATGCATGCAGCATATGATGACATACAAAACAACACATAAAATACTCTATCCAACACAATGTGAAATTCAGTAATGTTTGCATTTTTTAAGCATTCATATGGCAAACTACAAATTTATTCACTGAATTACGTTACAATTGGTTTACAGAGGTAGACTAGATACTAAGCTCCAAATTCGCTTCTAATGTCTAGGCAAGCGTAGGATTCTTCACATACCCTAGAATACGTTATAAATATATAATGGTTGTCTATTATTACTAAGAACGACAGCCTACACAAATCTACTACAACTCCTGTTGAAACGTAATTCGGAATAACACAATTAGATTCAGACAGCGATTCGAGAGAAGTAGTACTATTGTGCTAAGCTGTCGGAATGGTGGAAGAGCAAATGAATGAATCGCTGGAACAAGTTGAACAAGTTGCCGTGAATTTAGCAAAAGCGTTTGAAAACTAGCAAGTTGTTTGAGTTTCGATTCTGTATGCAAACGGAGCGGATGATAAATTATACTACAGGATACTTGTTACTGTAATTTGATACATTCGATGAAAAATGTTTTTCTCAGTCTTACATAATGGAATGAATATTACTAAGAAAGGAGAGAATAAGATGAGATGAAATATATAAATAGCGATTGGATATAATTTTTCGTTACCCACATCACGAATTATATATGAGTATATATGAGTAAATATAAATATATTATATATGAGTAAAATATAATGTCTGTTGTATATCTAAAATTTATGTAATTACAAGTATGAAACCGATTTTTTTAAAAATAAATATTTATAGCTGATTGTATATAACAATTTCCCTTTAATGGATGTAATTCCATACAGAGGAGATTATTTAAGAGTTATTATTTGGGAGTTATATTTAAATTATAGCGATTTCTATTAAAATTCCCCTGTAGACGCGTTATTTTACATATATTTATAGTATGTTGCAATTTTATGTTCTTTTGTGCTATACATTCCCCAGACACGACATAAAACTAATTTTTAAATTGAGTTCTATAATCACTATTTTGTAAAAAACATTTCTAGTACAGTTTTCTGCACCAGAGGTGTAAAAAGTGAATAAAAGTTTTCTTTTAATTTCAAAAGGGGGTTCTCTTTCTTTTTATTTAAGTTTAAGGGCATAAAAAAAATTATGCTTCATAACAAAACAGATCATCATTAAATTACATTGATATAAATGATGTTGAGAAAGTTTTTATTTCACTGTTGGTTATTCGAAATATCCTAGACCGATTAATGCAAGTAATAAAAACTTTATTTTGACTTATAAAACTGCCAATATCAAAAAAATATGTAATTCGAAATCGTTTGTTTATAAGCATATCAACTATTACACACAACTAAAAACCGACATAAATTTGCAGTATCCAATAATTAAATTTGTTTCTATCCTAGTTTACACTACTTCGTGGATTTACTCGGATATTTCAACGAATAATTAATTTTTTTAATCATTCACAACGGTATATATATTTTATGTACCTAATTTTTTTAATCATTCACAACGGTATAGATATTTTATGTACCTAATTTTTTTAATCATTCACAACGGTATATATATTTTACATTTATAATCCTAATTTATATTATTATCCTAATTTTTTTAATCATGTATTTTTTTAAATAAGAATAAGCTAATTACGAGTTTTATAGTATTTTCTTTTTAAAGGATCTGATCTTAACGCCATTATGGAATTTTTACATTTGAGTAATAAATAAAGAATAATAAATCCATATATTAGAAAATGAAAAAACGAGTTCCATTAAATTAATATTCTATGCTTATATATAATGCATGGCGTATTACACGAAGAACGTCATAAGTCAACTGGTTAACCAATAAAAAAGTGATTTAATGAGACATAATATAATAACATGGCTTACAAATAGCAAACAGCGGACCCAAGGATAAGAATTTTGGCTGTGATTAGGTTATTCATAAGATACAGAAATGTATATGAATCTGCAAACATATCGAATGGAAAGGCATGATTGCGTAGGTTTGGTTCGAACGTTAGTGAGAAGGGAATCCGATAAAAATGAACTAATAATGAGTTTGGCCGGTGAACCGAATCAACAAATGAATAGCGAGTATAAATAATGATCAAAACATTATTTCGGATTTCACCCTACATTAATGAACTGGACACCAGCGGATTTGCATAAAATCCGACTGCTTGTTTGGAGTGTTTTTCGCGGTATGGCATGGGACCTTTGTATATTGTTCCTGGTAAATTGAACGCCGACGCATACACGAACATGTTGGACGATCAAGTTCTTCCTATGCTCTAGCAATTTTATGGAATGGACGAATGTTACTTCCAAGACGACAAAGCTTCGTGTCATGTTGCAGCCCCTGTCAATCACTCGTTTCAAGGGATGTAAAATGTCTTCCCTGGCCTGTTCAGAGTTCCGACCTAAACCCCATAGAACATTTGTGGAACGTGTTAGAGCTACGCTTACAGACCAGGGAACCACGTCCGAAATCTGCAGCTGAGCTGGCGACATTCTTGCTGCAGGAATAGACACAAATACCCATAGATGTGTATGAAATCTTTGTTGAAAGTATGCCCAGAAGGGTTACTAGTATAATTGCATCACGTGAGAACCATCCCTCTTTTAAAGCTTGTATTATTTCCCTTATAACATCATAAGTATGCCCAGAAGGGTTCCTAGTGTAATTGCATCACTTGGGGGACCACCTCCCTTTTAAAGCATATATTATTGCCCTTATACCATCCATAACTTCCCTTATACTTGCTGTCCGGTCCAGTATTGTTGGGTAGCTTGTATAGTTGATATAGTATAATGTTTATAGGTAAAGGAAAATGGATCATATTTTCGAAAATCAGTAGCTTTACTTCAAAAGTAGATATTTCCATAAATATCTTAAAACCATAGAATTCAAAGTAAAATAATTTAAATGCATTCATGTAAATATAATTTCAAATAAAATATAGGTTGATCACAAACCAAATACAATATTATGAACGAAAATATTTCGTTTCATTTCGTTTGTCAACAAGGAAATTGATTATTAGTTCCCAATGAGTGCCAAAACAAACTATTTTAAGTAAGATCTGTGTAGTTCGTACAAAAAATAAAATCTGATATAGTAGTTCATGTATCATGTTATGATTAAAGCCAAATAAATAGTGTTCATATCATTCTAAATTTAAAATGAATGAAGTGTTTTAGTGAAGCTAATTTAAATTATTTTCCCTATTGAACAAAACAGAAAAAAAGCAACAGAACAGAATATAGTTAGTATGAATAATGATATGTTTATAGCTTTTTTCTTTTCATTCAGTTATCAATAAATAACCTTTTAAAAAGTGTGCGATTTTATATAATTTTCAGAAAATGAGATAATTTTTTTAACTAAGCAAACGTTGTTTTAAATGTTTGGAATGCATGACTTGTAAAAAAAATTAAAGTTAAACTAGGTTAGTAAAACATCAATCGTTATCTGTGAATAACTTAAATTATTCAATTATATACTGATCTTCGATGCTGTCAGATTTTGTATTTTAATATATAATTCATATATCTATATAAGTTTGACTTAATATTATATTCAATTTGGAATTTAAAATATGTGTATAAATATACTATGGATCTTTATATTTTTTGTTTTCAGTTCAGACTTTAAGAGGCGAAGAAACTGTGCCTGTGTTAACCTATACTTGTTTATAGTCACATCAGAAGTTTATTAATTTTAAATCGCTAATGCTTTTTATAGCCTTGTGTTTATTAATAAGAAATAAAAGAAAATTACAAATTCTCTAACATCTTGCCATAACATTCAAACTTAGGTTAATAAACTCATTTGTAAAAAAAACAAAATTTAGCATATATTATCACTGTAAAAGCATTAAAACAATTACAACTCCATAATGCCCTACATTTTTAACCCTTAATAATTAAAATAATTTTTTTACTAAATATACTTTTTATCAACTAAAATATGCTGAAAAATAACTTTTATTTATTCATATTCCGGTTAGTTACATTCCTAATGCACTTTGATGAGGATATATTACCCGAAAAAACTTATTCAGTTGATACCTTGGCTCCAATGGAGTAAGGGTCAAATTTGACCAAGCTGCGCCAAACACAACACACTGTCAAGTACATAAAAATTCTTTTAGAGAAATAGTAAAATAAATATGTTCTATCTTTTGCGTTTTAACATTTTACGAGAACATGTGATGAAGATAGAACTGCCTATAAGTATATAAAAGTTACATGACAGACTGAGAATGTCATATGGTCAAGTTAAAAAGCAGACATTGACTCGAAGAATAATACTATACTTAACAAAAAATTGTATTTTGCAAATACCGAGTATATTTGGATGAATTCAGAATGTCTTTTGATTGCTGAATTCAAATATGAAAGTAGTTTTTTTTTTTTCAAATATGTTCAATTTCTGAGGTAATGAATTCCACCTTCAGTTAATAGGGTACTTAACTATGACGTTTATAAGTGAGATTCCACCGGAATGCTCATGGTAATAAGTACGGAGGTTTTAGCTAGAATATTTCCACTCTATCAAATATAACTCGCCGTCAAACTATCTATTTATAAAACTATCTGCTAGTGGAATCAAAATAAATAAATTTTACATTGCAACTTAACCAATATTGAATGGAATAGAAAAATAAATTGGTGACACTTTATAGACAGTTCCTACAAAAACCTGAAATAAGTTAGTTTTCTAATCAAGCTGGAACAAAAAATCATTTGATTGAGGACTTGAACAAAGATGGTTAGTGCTTTAATGGAATTAGTAGATAAAGTAATTACGTAAGCACACACTAAAAAAGGGAATAAATGTATGCATGATGTAGTTAAACCTCATATCGGAAAATACATCTATCCACAAAGCAAGCAACTAAAAAAAAATATTATATATGCCGATAAAAAATATAAAAAGTGTTTTTATACATTTCCACAGCCACTTTGATGTTCGCGAAATTTTAATAATTTTAGCGGTGAAAAAGGGGGTGAGATTTACGCGAAGTTTTAAGTCTATGGATTGTAAGTATTTTATTTACGTCGCACTGGAGAAACACGACGGGCTATTGGTGGCTGTTCGGGATAAATCCCCGAAGGGAAAGATCTTAGATCATCACCCCGTAATTTTACGATCCGAAAATGACGTCATACCTGAACTGACAACCTACTCTTATGACAAGTGGAGGAAATATATTAAGCCTTATTGAGCATAATGAATAAATATTACTTAGCGTCCAATGCAATTGTTGCAGCGATTCATATTAGTCCAAATAGCTCGTTCATTTCGCTTTTAATAAAAATTATCTCAAAACTATGACCGATTCTACAAATCCAAAATAGATACCATAAATATAGCTTTGAATGCTTCAAGCATGCGTTTAATAATAAAATAAGAGTTAAAGCTAAATGGGAAGACGTTTCAAAATCCATAACGTGTAAAAAAGATTAATCCTCTGCTCTGGGTAGAATGATAAAAAAAGAGGAAATAACGAAGACGCTGAAGGTACGTGAACACCCCAAAAATGTGTTTCTTGATATTGCTTGGATCCATTTAATATTTTTTATTAATGATGAATTGGCATAATACAAATGTTTTAAGAGTAATTTTTAATTTTAGAGACATAACTTTTTTTTTCAAATCAAAATATGAAGGGTTTCTAATAATACTGATAACAATTTAAATTCGGCACCTATTTTGTCGTTTTTTGTACCAAACTCTTCCTTTATATTTGGCAACTGAATGAATAGAATCTGGAATTAGGAATCGAATCTGAATAATGATATCAATTAAGGAAATAATCCAAAAAAACTCTAAAAAAAGCATAACTTTTTCTCACTATCTTAAAAAATAAAAAATTGTATTTTAGTTACATTTGTATTTTTTGATTCAATGCACAGTATAAGGACTTATAGACATTTATGCAAAATATCTCAGAAAAAAATTGAAAATAGTTTTTTAGATAAAGTTATAAAGATAATGGTTAAAACAAAAAACTCACATTTTGATTAAAATGAAAATGTAAATTTTGTTCCTTTAAAAATAATGTTCTGTACTAAAAATACACTTAAAAACCTCCACTTTTGAATGTTTGACATTCAGCGTGTGCATGTTTGTCTTTATTTTGCTTTTTGTAGGCACAGCTAATTTTTCTTTGGGTTTTTACATAGTCTTCTTAATTGTTAAGCTTTCATAGTCTTCTTAATTCAAAAGCTATCGAGATAACATAAGCCATTTTAAGTGTAATCACCTATTGGTATCCTAAGGAAATGAACCCATCAATAAGTCCTTTATATTCATTATTAAAACAATAACAAATCCAAAAGATAGTTTCTTAAAATGACATTTAAATTTTCGTAATCCCTGCCACACCATACCGTTGAATGATTAATTAGGTTTCGGGATTTACCATGTAAACGCTTCAAAGAAAGTTCCTACTTACACAAATCCATGTAAATTTTGTGGCGTGTGATTTTTGTTAACTGCACCGGCTCATTTTACCCATTAGGACATTACATTTTAATACCTGGTATACTAAAAAAATGCCTATAACTTAGCTGATAAATGAATTTTTAAACGGTTTTCAAATATTGAAAAATGAAACGCATATTTTTAATGAATAAAATCAAAAATAATTTTTTGTAAAAATTGGGTGTTCATCTACTTTAAACAGCGAGTTCGCCCAGGATTTCTTAGTTATGTCAGATTAAGTAGAGAAGTGGTTTCTAGTAATATTTTTTAACTGCCCTTTTCCAAGATTATGCATTTAAATAAAACTGTTCAGGAAACATAATTTCAGCATAGCTTAACCTTTACGCTGCCCCGCTTAGATTTTTTCAATCGTCTCACATAACGGCTTTTCGCCGGATTATCCGAGCCCCTATAACTAATTATCTAACTTGAGCGATAGTGCCGTGAGTGGAATTTACAACTGACGCTTTCCTTTCATAGTATCGTTTGGCGTTAGAAGTGTATACTTTACCTAAAGCGTTCACACCTCACAGTCGTCAGGGTAGGGGGCCAACGAAAAAAAAAAGGGTTTCTCCAGGAGATCAGTCGTGACAGTACGTAAATGGTGATAGATGTCAGATGTCACTTAAAAGGGGGATAGCATGCACCGCTACCATGCCGCTGGTGTAAGCAATATTTTAGTGATAAAAATGTCAATCGGCCGCAACGTAAAAGTTAAGTTCTTCTGATGCTACAAAATTCAAATAATCATATCTTGTTCTATATTAGTGGCTACTATACACGCTAGAAAATAAGAATTGCTCAAAAATTAAGGATATCGAGTCAAATGTCAACAAATCTGCCAAGTATCTGCAGCAAAGTGCCTCAAATTACAAGTAAATATTGTATATTATATGATTATAGTACACTTATATAGTTGTCTTTCACGTGTACAGTTCATGGACGAGACATGGACTCTGATAAGGCTTGTAAAAGCATCTGTTGTACACTACTCTTCAGTAATGGACCGGACAGCAAGATTTGATGGTAAAAGGGATATAATACATGCATTAATAGGGGTATGGTCCTCCAAGTGCTGCAATTCTACTATCAACCCTCAGCTGTAGATTTCGGACGAGCTTCCCTGGTTCGTAAGCGTCGCTCTAACTCGTCCCACTAAAGTTCTATGGGGTTTAGGTTTGGGACTCTGAGCAGGCCAGGGAAGACGTTTCACATCCATATCTTGATACCACTGCTTTACAGAGGCTGCAACACGACATGGAGCGTTATCGTCCTGGAAGTAACATTCGCCCATTCCATAAAATTGCCAGAGCGTAAGAAGAACCTGATTGTCCAAAATGTTCATGTAGGCGTCGGCGTTCAATTTATTAGGTACAACATGCAAAGGTCCCAGGCCATACCACGAAAAAGACCTCCAAACAAGTAGTCGGATTTTATGCAAGTCCGGTGCAAGTTTTAAGCTGGTGTCCAGTTCATTATTGTAGGGTTGTGTATGCTGACTTTCCCATGGTTCTTAGGTTCAGTACGCGGTTATCTTACTATTGTTCTCTCGACGTAAGATTGAATACCGACCGAGAGAGATTGAACCTTTGATGATGAGGATCAACTGTAGCAAACACGAGAGCGCAATTGTAATCGGGGATTTTACTCCTCCATCACTGCTTCGCCTCGATTCCGTTAGTCTAGTAAACAGAAACTAATAAACGTGGATATTGCTTCGTTCTGTACTGAGAAATTCGGTACTACCACTGCTAAGAGCAGATAATGTATTTCAACTGTGCTACATATCTAATTTGTTTCAATATCTGCCACTTTGGGTGATTAAATGCTCGTTGTATCAACATTTAATTATGTGTCCTTGAATGGCACTAAACTGCTTACTCAAATGATTACATAGTACCATGAAACGCAGTTACAAACTATTGCAACGCATACAAATTTTATCTACCCTTGAAGATTTGTTTCTATAAATTTCCTGGTAGAGTTGTCTTAACGACATATTGCACCCCGGCAAGAAAAGTGACACAACTTAAAATTGCAGAAGTTGAGAAACATCAAATTAAAGAATACTATAAAACATATTGAAATTGTATAAATTCTTCTAAATTTTAGGTAAGTATTTATGGTGGTAACTTCTATTATATTCAATAGAATAGTAATATAACACTCTGGGGCACCTCATACTTATTTTCAATAACATAAAATTATAAATTTATTTTGTGACTTGTGTCTCTTTTCTTGTCGGGGTGTGATATATCCTCATTAGCAAAACTGGCCATATCTTGCTGAAAGAGATATCTATCTCGTCAATAGAAAATAAATTGATCAGGTCGTGATCTCAACATTAAAATCGTAAGTATTTTAATGACATCTCGTTTTGAGCATAATTATTTAGATCTTGATGGACGAAATATATCGTCTAAACAGTTTGGAGATTTAGAACAATTACTCGGGAGATATCAAAAACATGTGTATTCATTTCAATAATAAAATACTTCTCAATTGTGCAACGAATATTTTCGTTTTACTGCATTTTATTTTAACAGTATCTGTTGTTCTAAACTACACAGTTGAAATTTTACTTTAGATACAGACTGACTAAAATTAATATTAACTAAGAATTAAAGCAAAATTTCAAATTGTGCTGCTTATTTTGGAAGAGATGACAACAAACGTTTTAAACATGAAAGGATAATTTTTAAAGTTTGAATACTAAACTACTTCAAATGCTTCAAATATTGACAGTTAAATTAACTGATATGGAAACACTCATGTCAGTTATTTCAATCGTCATAAAATAATTGACAAAATCTTAATACCCTAGAATTGTAATCAGAAATATACATTTAAATATAGAATGTGCATTAAAACTATAGGATAAAAATTAATAATACTCCTAATTCGTACTATATCGCAGTTGGGTTTATATATACCCTTCTAAAACCCTCCTATATGTTTAAAATAACGCTATTAAAACGAGTATAATCCTTTCAGACTAATGTTAGATGACCAGAGCGAGAGGTTGAATAACATTGACTAAGTGAAACAATCGTTTTAAGCAATTTATTAAGTCTAATTACTTCGTAGTCTCTCACTCTCTCTAATAAATTTAGGTTAGTTCAGTTCACTGATCACCGTTGTAGTGAAATTAAATTTGAAACTACAGGAAATGCTAATCTGCGGGTGTATTAGAATAGCACATGCTACATCACACAGTTGATTTATATTAATCAACATCTGAAGTATGATATGGAAGTTGATTATTACAATTGCTATATTGTAAATTTTGAATTCTAGTCTTCCAAAATCTACTTTTAGTAATTAGTTTTCAAAGCCTCGTTGCATTACGTTTTCGTAATATTTATGACACAAAAATGGGTGCTTCCAAGTGTTTACTAAAATTTATTTTCCGATTAATAATTTCTTCATTATCTGAAATAATGTCACTGTCCTAGTAATCTTACAAAAATGCTTTGAAGAGTATGAAAAATAACGTGCTTCAACTTGAATAAATAAAAAGTAGGTCAAAATACCGGTACGTATTACCCCCCATATTTGCATAACTATTTATGCATATATATAGTAAGTATTTGAATTTCTTTTTTCTGTATATATCTACTATTCTGAAACTATTTTTGGTCTCAGAAAAAAAGAACTAATAAAATAATTTAGATTATATCAGAAGAGTTAAACACGTATATCTCATTTAATATTGTTCATAAAGTTTGTATTTAATATTGTTCATATTTTTTACAAAGTTTGTATATAATATTGTTCATAAAGTTTGTAGATAATATTGTTCATATTGTTCATAAAGTTTGTATTTAATATTGTTCATAAAGTTTGTACTTAATATTGTTAATAAAGTTTGTATTTAATATTGTTCATTAAGTTTGTATTTAATAATGTTCATAAAGTTTGTATTTAATATTGTTCATAAAGTTTGAATTTAATATTGTTCATAAAGTTTGTATTTAATATTGTTCATAAAGTTTGTATTTAATATTGTTCATAACGTTTGAATCCGATATTTTTCTTTCGCATAGTGAGTAAATGCATTATCCTTAATTAAAATAACTATCACTATTCATTTGATGTAACTTAATATATCGCATGATACTTGTTGTAGTGCACAAGTCAACACAATAGCGCACATTTTCAGAATCAGAATCGGCGTTTTAGAATAAACAATGGAACTTCGGGGTTAAGCCTCAAGTGTTTTACTCAAGGGCCCACAGAATAACTTATCAAACATAAAATAAAATTAACAATAAGTGAAATTAATGTTGACAAGGGCATATTTTTATAACTTAAAGATTGCAATACCAAAAAAAATAGTAATAATGCAATCTCTAAGATAGTTAAAAAATGCTTCGTATTGCAATAATTTGTTCCAAGTTATGCTTAATTAGCGTGAAATTCATGCTTATTAAGTCAACAAATGTACAAAATAATCAATTGAGTAAGACACTATATATTTAAAGATTGAAACATTGGCTTTCTACTCATCTTTCAATACTTAAAAGATTAAGTTGAAAATTATAATAATAAGTGATTCACAATACTTGATCTTGACATAACTCGATGTAAAAATCATTTTTGTCAAAATATTAAATATTTCAAATGCAAATAAACTTAAAGTATTACAGATGTTCACAATGAGGACAATATGAATAAGTTGCAATTTTCAAATCTTTTGTAAAGAAATAAGGTCTGTTCAAAATGATCCAAACCATAAAACGGACACATAAATCTATCTATAAATAATTGCAAATTACAGGAATTAAAAACGTAACAAAATAAAAATAGCGAATGATACAAAAAATATATCGAAATGTATTTGATAAAACTTTGAAAAAATTATACTTTTGTTCAAAATTACTGATTTTGAACTTTGTTCACAAATAACTTTTAATGAAGGTTATAGAAGAAAAATAGTACCGCGCTCCTCTCTCTATTCAATTCACTATCGAAAAATCCAAACTTTGGAAAATAATTTTGTACGATGTACTAAAATAAAGGAATGAAAGTTACTAATTCTGCTGCAACCAAAATATTGCAAAATATACAGTAGTTCTCTTGCTACCGATGTACGGAATATAATGTAATTTATGTTACAAAAGTTACTAGTAGTACAGTTGATTCATGTTTCAAGTTAATTCACTATATCAATTCACTTATAACGCACATGAAGGGAGATTCCTGCTTTGATCAAGACTTAAACGTTGTTGCCACGTGAATATTATAACTGCAATACGAGTAAACTTTTTATGAAGCATGTGCCCAATAATCAATTTTACATAAAGCTTGGATGTAGAAATTGTATTTGGAGGTAGACGAAGATTGAATTCCCCTACAATAATTTTGGATGCAAAAAATATTTATGTTGGATTTATATCAGATTTGATGTAATTTATTTCTTCAAAAAAGACCGGAACAAAAATGTTTCACAAGATTTAAAGGTCGATATTAAAATAATAAAATAACGAACAAGACTTACCACTCTCTACGTCACTTTCAATTGTTCTGGACACAAAAAGGAACAATAATAATCCAAAGAGCCGATTAATTCTCCCGACGAACATAGCTGTCCTCTTCAAGAAACGTCCAAAAACTTTCCTTGACGAATTTTTATATGATTAATCAAAATTTTCGCTAAGACCGCAATTAAAATCCTTTCCTTTTCAAAACAGTAATCCGAACACTCAAATAACTCCCTCTTTTGTATTCAACTTCTTCAATTAAGCGAGTTTCGACGAAAAAAAGAGAGGGTGTACCAAACGCGAAACTTTCCGGAAACTTTGGAGCGAGAACTAGGAGCAGAGTGTTATCGTCTGCGAGACACTGCTGCCGGTCACGGTTAACGGTTGAGAAATGAAGGCGGGAAACTAGTCCACGATTCACGAGATGCGGATGAGTTCATTTCGGGCAAGCGGTGGGAGCGGAGATATTGAATCCTGGAAATGGCATTCCGATGTGGGCCCTAATTGATAATGCGGCAAAGAAATGGATGTCAGTGGCCATGTTACTGTATGGTGACTGGATTTCAGAGTCTGTTTAATTGACTGCGACGTAGTAAGTTTGGGTTTTAATAAAATACACATTTAATACGATAACTGTGTTGCGTGAATCAGCTGTTTAAATTTAGAACATATCAATTTGAAATTATGCTATAATTTTGTCAATTGAAATGTACTAAAACACACAGTATCCTCTTGAGAATTACTATTAAATACAAGGTCTTCTATATTAACCAGAATGAGCTCAAAGCCCGCTGTTAGACAAACTACTATGCCAAATCACAACCAAATTTTAAACACATTCTTTCCCGAGTATATAGTTCTTATCTGTGAAGGAAAAATAGCTTCAAATTTGGCCGCTAGGGGTGAAATTTTATTTTATTTTTCGAAGTAATTTGTATATTGCCGAACTCAATCGAACAAATATATGGAAGAAAAGTGTTAACATGCAATCTCTTGCGGAAATTAAATTATTAACAAATATTGGATGTGCTATAAATTTATTGAAATTGCACATTGAATCAAACTACTATCACAAATACAAATCTAACGTATCCTCCATCACCTATAACCTCTCTCTAAATTCCAGTCACCGCACAATACACACGACAGCTGAACACAATTGATTTGCATTTATTTAAGTCACATGGTGCGTATTCTGTCTTCGAAGACATCTCAGCTAGGAACATTACCTTGATAAACGAGGCTCTATAAATCGCCCAACAGTCAAAAATCACTGATTCAGATCTGATGAATGCGTTGGCCACGACGTTCTAAATGATCTGCTATCTAATCAGAAAGTTTAACCGTGGTAATGATTGTGCAGGTAAATATTTGAGAGGGGCTGCACAATCTTGCATGAAAATTGAGGCGTCAAGACAATTTCTCTGTTAAAGTGATGTAATTCCAAAGTTTCGGAGCATATATGGAGACATTAACAGTACTTATCACTGGCCCGGAGTCCGTGTTTTCTTCAAAGATTTAAGTACCAATGGTAAAAAATTAAGTGAACCGTTAACTAACTGAACCCAAACCGTTGGTTATTTTGTGCATTCAATGGAAATTGTTTCTGAAAGTGGATATTTGTGGTTATGATTAGGTACGACAGTTATGAGGGTTTGCAGCGACATTAAAATCGAAATGAGCCTAATCATTTCACAGCATCTACGAAGAATACATCATCCACTGTCATCCTAGCGATTAATAAACATTCAAAACATACCACACATCAAAGCATTTCTCAAAACTCTCCTCACTGCCACATACGACAGGTCCAATTACCATGACATCACACTGTTGCACTATGCATTTGCTTTTTCCTGCTCTACTACAGCAGCTTAAACATTTGCTATCCACAGTTCAGTTGGCTTTCGACCTGGTCCAAGTAATACCGAAAAAGTTCATGTATGTTCAAAATGCAAAATCCTATTACGAAGATTAGAAATCGTCAGTGACCTACCGAATAGTTTTTTTACAGCATAAGCATTAATGTTTGATTGATAGAATAGTTTAGCAAATAGTGCGAGATCCTGTGAGGTGACTTTCACGACACTAAATTAATGTTGTTGATTAATAAAATATGCTATGACTCCTTATATTAACCAAGGACGTTAGATACGTTAGGCTTTATATAAACTAACTGAACAGCAATGCCAAATTTCCACATAGTGAACGAAATGTTAACTATTACATTTATTTTCCGAAGTCGAAATGCATACTCAGGAAAGAATGGAAACAAAATTTGGTCGAGATGCACAGAGTATTTTTGCCTACAGAGAAAGGTCTAAAGCAACGTCGACCACCTGTACAACAATCAACTCTTACACCTTATTTATACTCGCTAGACAATTATTTAATTTCTACACTTTGTGAGACTTAAATTTATTCAATTAGATAACTTTCCATTAGCATTTTCAATAATCAGTGATCTATATGTGTACTAGGTGAAGTAAAATATATTGGATACGTGATGATGTACAAACAAAATTTTGAATCGTAAAGTTTTAAATCTATTCACGGTTCAGTTAATTTATATTCCCCTTATATTCCTCCTTTCTTTTGTATATAATGTTTGTTTTATCAAGACTGTTAGACAATAAATTTTCAAGACTGAAACGCTGTATTAATGTAATATAACAAAATTTTCATTAATAATTATAAAAATGTTTGAACAAATTTACAGAAAGGAAGCACACAATTATTGGTTTTATCACAAAGCATAAAATAAAGTATTAAAGGATGAAGGATTTAAACACTCCAGTATAGTTTTAAGGTCTACAAATAATTTGAAAGAGAGAAAAAATCTTATTCTTCAAAACTTATCTTGGTTATGTTACCTTTGTCCACACTTTATTCAGAGAATGATCCATTTTAATTATACGTGAAAGAAAAACTTAAGTATAATGTAAAAATTATTAATATATTGCTTTGTCTGCAATCTATCGGTTGAATAAAAATATAATTTATGTCTACTAATACATAAAACATCGTGAATGTTCTGCAGTAGCAATTTTATTCAAAGTGCCTCTTACTTACAAAGTATATGAAAGGAAAAATACTTAAAAAGTATAATGCAAAGATTATAAATATATTAATTTGATATAATTAATCTACATTATATTAGAAACATTTCCTATCTATTAATGTATAAAATATAATTAATGCAAGACACAGTCACATTTTGGTTAAAAGCATTTCTCATTGGATATGAAAGGAAAAGCAAAGTGTAAATACTTTTGATATATTGCTTTGTATAAAATGTATGTACATATATTGTATAAAAACACTTCCTGCCTAATTATGTATAAAACACATAACTATTGTAATGTACTAAACTTTTTTTCACCATGTTTCTCACTTTTAAAATACAGGTCAACTCCAATTGCTACATTTTCAAAATTTATTATACAAAATTTGCCACATAATTAATTAATAATGATTGTATCAATATTTATTCACACACACACATGTCGATATGGTTTATAAGTGCATTAATGTTAAAAAAAAAGAAAACATTATTTACATTTGATATTCTATTCAAAGAAGTGTTTTTAAAGGAACGAATAAAAACTTTTGAAACAGAAAATATCTCTAAAGCCTTACAGATTTGGATGTAAACATCAGTTCTAAGTACTCTAAAAGAGAAAACTGACAATATTTTATAACTTAAATTTTTAAGTTAGTGAAAGATAGTTTAATATTGACTCGAAAAAGAGAGATTTTATAGGAGATACAGTAGCTTAATTTTTGTTTTGAAGCAGTTTGAAATTAAAAGATTAATGTGCCTTTGTCTTCAGAAACTAATATTTCTATCATTGAATGCCTGAGCTCTTCATATCCAGCTAGTTTCTCCTCTATTCCACCACCTATGAAATTTGGTACAAGATGTAAGCAATCACTGCTTTGAAAGACTCGTTCGTAATTTAAACTTTTGCACTTAAACAGCGTGTCTGTAGCATTGGAGAAAGTATTTATTTTTAGACATTTGTTTTTACTGCATCACATTGATAAGTTGAAAGTATTTCTTGGGTACAGGTGACGAGTTCTTTCCAATTGCATCATGAATCTGACTTTTTCAAGAAGAACATGTCCACGCAAGTGACTGTGGTAAAAGGTTTAAGTATTTTTACTTTATCATTGCTTTTAGCGAACGGCATAAAACAGACTATAACAGATCCCTATAAGAAGACAATTAAAAAAAATTTAAGTAATTGCTTTTAGTACACAAGTTCTACTAGCTAATAATGTTTTTTCTTCTATATTAGAACTGACTCAACTCTTTCTTCTAATTGGTATGAAATATTAGAAGCTTAAAAGCCTAAACGAATAAACCATCATATTTTCAGTTCAATCAAGTATTTATTTGTAAGCTCTTACGAAAAGTATGGTAATGATCACATACTTTGAGAACCGCAATACTCACACTAAAAGACACGTATTCGTAATACTAAGTTAGTCCTGATCTTTAGCTCTTCAATAAAAAAAGGTAAATAATATTAATTTGATAAGATATTTATAGGACTCAAAATGGAAAAATTAATATTTTCTGAAATAGCATTAAATATAACTTCCAAACTCTATGTATTGAATTACATCCATAAAAGGAAAATCATTCACATTATTCATTTCCGTATCGTTTACTAGCAAAATGACATGGATATTTGTATATATCTTTAACAACTTGTTTAAAAAATATTGAAAAGTGCCATTATTAGGATGACATCGAAATAATAGTTAGCGATGTATTATCCATCTTATAATTTGTAAACTTCATGTGATTGGCGATATACGGTTTACTGGCCTTTATTCAAAACTGTTAAGTGACGAAGCTATTTTAGTCAGAAATACGGCTTACTAAAAATAGACTATATTTTTGCACCACTGGTATTTATAATCAAATTCTTTTCAAAACCATGGTTCTCTAAGGTTGTTAAGATTGAAATATGTTTATAAATATATTCCCTTTAATAACTGCTCTCACATTATTAAAACGTACCCAAGCTATAAGAAATCCACATGTGTTTTATTTTGTGCTAAATAACGATGAAATAGAGGAATTAAATTTATTTTCGATGTGTGAGAGGTTTTTCTTAGAAGTTAGAAACTAAAGGTTAGTGATAGTAGCGTTTTTGTGGTGCAAAGTGCTTTCTATACGTATGATGAAAGTGATTTCAATTGGTTGTGTCATAAAATTCGATTACAGAAACATTGCGAGAGCATTTGAAGGCCGGTGTTGAGTATATTAACATAAGTTTCTCCTTCTATCCTTCTATTTGGTTAATTCAATTACGATGAAACTTTCTCTCACATACTTGCTAATTCGTCTTATAAATTGTATAATTAAGTAAACTATTCTAGACATTTATACTTTACTCTATATTAAAATTTTGACAACTACTTTCACATTGATTAAGAAATTCTAGACTAAACTTACAGTTTTAAATTAGTTTAACTGATTTTAAAAGGTTGCACGAATATAAAAACAATGCATTGTATTAAGTATATTGAAGGTATAGAACTGATTTATATCGTCTTTTATAAGCTCAGTACTTTCCATTGTTTTAGTTAAAATTCTAAGTTTTTTTACATATCTTACAATTGTGTAGAAAGAACAATTAATTGCTTAGGCAAAGTAACCTAGACGATGTTATGAGAAGCACATATAAAAACGAAAAAAATAGCTTTTTTGCATTCCGATTGTATAAATTGATTGAGAAAGTTTCGAATAATTTTATCTGTTGTTTTATTACAATAAATGCTAATATTTCCTGCTTAATTAAGTTATAAAAATACTCTAGATATTTTAAGCCATTTATACAGTTTCTGTGCAATGTTTAACCTAATTTAATTAGAAACTAACGCTCTCAATTCTGTCTATATCAACGTTTGAAATAATGATTTTGATTAAGATGAATATGGAGGAATGAATGCTGAATTAAATATTTACATGGATTTACACTTCAGTGGAGTTTTATTACTAGATTTTTCAGCTGATTATGGATAGTTTAAAAAAACGAATTTATCTGAGAATTTTTATTGTTGAAGCTATGTAAAATTTTTCGATACATTGGGGCTAATATATGAGTTTCGATCTGCATGTTAGTCAATTTTCCTAATATTGTCCACTTAGACGAAAGTTAAAAGTTTAATGATAATTTTAAAAGTTGCAAGGCTTGATTTTTAAATTCTATCTTAGATATGAAAGTAATTTTAAAAAACTATTTATATTTATATGTTACGAAAAATTAAAAAAAAAAAAACATTTCGGAATATACAATAGCGTTCTTTACAACATTAAGATGGAAAATACAATTTCTCTGGTGGCATATACTGCAAAACTCTCCGAGTTAAATGAGGTACAACAAATAGGCATCTGTTCACAAAAAGAGATTCCTGTGAATAAAAAATTATTTATATGTTCGTCTAACAGTAATTCATATTTTGAGTTTTGATTAAAGTAAATTTGAAATGTTCATTCGTTAATTTCTGTATTGAGAAAAAGTCCCACACATTAAGTACACAAGTAAACATACTCTTTGAATACAGAATTCACTGTACCTAAAACGTGCAATCTTTACATACATAAATTTATATACAGAATTATATATTTCTAGATCTATGTAAAAGCTAAATTCGAATAAATATGACTGCAAAATAAACTGATACGTAACAAATGATTGCTTTCTAAATTAACAGCTTTATTTTAATATCACGCGGTTTTAGAACGATATAGTTTGAACCAGTTTTGAAGAATCGTAACATAATTGTAACAAACACACTCACACCTTCAATATTGATGACGCTGCTGAGTTGCTCTAAACTATTTCATGGAACATTTTCCCCAAGGAAAAGATACTTTCGGCTTAGAAATGTGACTTTTCTTGCTTGGAATCGTCGGCTTTTCGAGAATTGCAGAGGCTTTAACTAAAGAGGCTTCAAGACATTCTAATGAACAGAATTAGGTATAATTTACATCCATGCCGAGTATCACTATTTTCTTTCATGGAATGTATCTGTATAGTATAGAATATATTGAGACGAAATATTTTAGTCCAAATTTATTTTCACAGGTTTATAGTTAATCTAAAAGTGACATAGTTTCCAGAATGTGCAAATTCCACTTATAAAATATGCATCAGACTTAAGAAAAAACTACATTCATACATGACTCGTAATGGTGTTGGAGCGGTATATTGTTAGCGTGTAGTATTAGGATGAATAAAAGTTTCGAAAACTGTTGGTGTAAAAACATAGAAATATTCAGATACGTAAGTTAATAATTTGAAACATATTCGTTTTACATTAAAACATTAATGGTAATATAGTTTGTTTCCTTTATTTAGCTGTTTTTTCATACATTCCTTTGATTAAGCACCAATGTTTAATTTCAATATTGACTTTTAATAATTTAGTTTTGTACATTAAAATAAAATGTTTCTCAATATTTCTATCAACGCTCCATTATATTAAAACCTACTATTTTCCTATGAACACTAAGACAGATTATTAAATTGTTTAATAAAAATTGTTCTAATTAATGAATAAATTTCTGATTAAAAGTATTGCTCACTTTAGCTAGTATTAAATCAATATTAGGTAAATTAAAATTAAAATTAAAGTTATGGCTCTTGCACTTTTAGAAAAAATAAATATCACAAAGTTTGGAATGCAATTTGTGCTACTTATAAAATTTCATAGAATTTGCTTCTATTGAAGTTTGATACAAAGACATACCACAGCTTCATTTACATCTACGTAAATAATTTTCGTGTGTATATTTTCTAATTTCATGAACATAATTAGTTTTTAAACTAGTGAATAAAAGAATGAAATTGAACAGATAATCTTGATTATTTGCTTGTTTACATGCAGATTCACTTAATTTGTTGAAAACATTATTCATTATAGAACATGAAATAAAACGCTTGATTAAATTTGAATCCATAATTTAGGGTATTTGGTTTTATATTTCGGACACAGAAATGCATAAATTTCAGCAAACGTTTCACAAAAAACAATGCGTGTTATAAATAATAGCTTGGCGACTGGTAAAATTGATAAACTCTGCCAAATTATTGACCGCTTAGATTTTGTCAGTCGTCTCACAGAACGGCTCTTTGACCTGACTCTCCAAGCCCCCTTACATAATTACCTGACATGATCGATAGGGCTTTGAGTGGCATTTACGACTGACGCTTTCCTTTCATAGTATTGTGTGGTGTATCGTTTGGCGTGAGAAGAGGCATCCCCGGAGCGATTTCATGATTTTCCCAAAGCGTTCACACCTCGCGGTCGGCAGGTTAGGGGACACCGAACTAAAGGATAGATCCTCTAGAAGTTCAGTCGCTGACAGCTCGTAAATGGTGATCGATGTCAGCGGTCTTTTAAAAGGGGGTTAACATTCACAGTACTCATATCTATACCATGCCGCTGTTGTAAACGAAATTTTAGTGGTAAAAATTGTTTACCTGCCGCAGCTTAAAGGTTAAGACAAAACGTGTTTATAACTTCTTAAAATTCTTTGTAAAATTATACCTAACACACTTTCTAGAGAATGTTCTATTTCGTTAAAAAGTTCGGAGACTTCAGCTAAAGTATTGTGCTAGGAATATATTGAAGAAGGTCCGATATTATGATCCTTTACAGTAACTTTTAAGATAAAAAGATACTTCACTTCATATTATTACTCGCCATAAAATGTATAGTTCATAAATTACCTTCATCAGAGGAGATACCTTAAGGCTACAGTGGACACTAAAAATATTTTTTCTTAATTTTAAATAAAAAAGCTCAAAATTTTGTCTGATAATATATATTGTCAAACTAAACCTGAAAAAAAAATTTGGTGTAAAAAAATTTATTAATTTTTAAAATATTTGAAATTAAAAAAAAAATTTAACAAAAGTTCAAAATGCTCCGGGCGTTCCAATTTTTTCAATATCTTTGATTTTTTTTATTTCTTATCTTAAGACACTATTTAAAAAATTTTGGGAAGCAATGTCATGTTTAATATGATAGTTTATTAGTAATAAATAAAAATGTGCTCTTAAAAGGAATTTTTAAGAAAAAAAATGACATTTTTAGTTAAAAAGTTAAATTTTTCTCTTCACACAATTATTATTATATATGTGTATCCCAAAATATTTTAATACTTATAACAGGAGAAAATATGGAGAGTCTTGTAGTTATAGGATGAAAATTGAGACGTCCGGAGCATTTTAAAATTTTAGTTCGAAGCAATTTTTTGATTTGAAGAAAAACAACTTTTTTCATTTCAAAAGAGTATAAATAATTTTTAGGAATATACTTTGCTCTAGAACTCTAGCATAACACAAATATAGTTCATGCATTCTTTATAATGCAGTTTTTAAGCACATAATTGTAATTCACATAACGCATATGGATGGTAAAAAACTTTACGTAAATTGAAAGTCTTTAACTTTCTTAGTAAATAACTACAAGAAACCAAGAACACAAATTAAATTTAATTAAACACTAATATAGGATAGAAGAAGATGATAAAATTTTACAGTACTGCTATTGAATTGAAAAACATGTATGTCATAATTGTAGAGTAGTGTTGTAATACAAGATGTGCGTATGTTGTAATACAAGATGTATGTATGTTATAATACACGATAAAAAATGTATAAAAAGTAAAACAAAAGTAATTCTCAAAAAAATTAACATCATTTGATTGATGTAACCAAAATTAAAATGCTCCGGCACAATATGCTGCATCCGGTTTCACCGATTTTTTTTTTTTTTTTTTTTTTTACCACAGCATTTTTCTGCGTTTTACACCTGTGGTCCCGTCTTTTGGCAATAATCAGAGAAAAACTTGAATCTAAAGAGGGATTATCCTCCGATTCAAGAGCTTTCACATATCCCAAGTTATGTTTTTGAATAGCATCAGTTACTGCTAACTCCAGCCTTCTTCGTGAAACGAAAACTTCCTTGGGACATTTCCTCCAAATGCAGCTATGAATGTTTTCGTTGATGTTCTGCGTCTTACCAGCAACACATCTGTCTAAAATAGCATCAGATGCTAGTCGCTGATAAACTGGCATAATCTTTTCCACAACCTGTGGCGTCAGGTGGGTCTTCATTGCAGCGTGAGATTCTGGCATTTCCCCTTTGGCAATCGCCCTTCGGTAGAAACACCATGATGTTTCCCCATCAGGACACTTGGTATGCTGTGGCTTTCTGTCATTAGATGAGCAATGCAACAAACTAGCATATATAGCAGACTTCATTTTTTGTGTGTCAGGCACATTGTCTCTTATTGCTTTGCGATAAAAGTTTTGCAGCTTAACTATATTTTTTTCAGTCAAGCTGCCTTTCTTTTTACCACCGAGCGTCACTTTTTTCATGCGCCATTCTTTGACTTTATTTCTTAAGGATGTGCCCAACCTTTTTGCTACATGGTTCAGGCACTCTTCCTTTTGAATTTCAAGATCAGGCCCATAGACTTGATTCTGATTCAAGAACTGAAAAGTTTCGAGTCCCCATCACTCAATACCGACACGTATCGCATACTGCAATCGCTCACAGACCTCCTCCACATATTTAGGGCAGCATGCATTTCCATAGCTCCGCTTGATCCATCGAAGTTCTTTTCGCATTCTTCAACATGCCCTTCTTTCCAAATGCAAAATTCAGGAGTACCCATTCCCAGTTCCTTGGCAGTCATCACACAATTGTGACAGTACTTGTATAGTACTTCAAAGTCGAGGACAAGGCCACTTATTATGTCAATGACAATACCTAATCCAAGCTTTGAAGTATGCCCTCGCTTCTGCCACGTACCGTCGTAAGAAACACTGACATCTATTACGACACTAGTACTAAGTGCGCCATCCATTTTGATATGAGCTGCTCTAGCAGCTTCACGGGACACTTGCAGCATTCGTCGTTTGACGTCTTGATTTTTAATAGACACGTTCAGCATACATTTAGAAAAGGTTTTTTTGTCCATAACAGGCATATTTAATATAGAAGAAAAAGTTTCTAAGGCAGCATGGCCTCTTCCTATGGACAAGAAGGCACTCACCAACTTGCCATTGATGTCATGAGAGCTTTTTGGTTCTTCTTGAGGACTTGAAAACACAGTACCATAGCTCTCATCGCATGTACCACACCAGAGCTCCAGCTTGACCGAATATCCCAAAGAATGGTGTTGATGCACAACAAGTGAACATTGTTTACAGCTTTTGCAGGGAACTTTCTCCAACAATTCCTCAAACACAGTTTTGTGAGTGATTATGTAGTTGGCTTCAGGCTGGGGAGCTGGTTCCTGCCTTTCAACAATGTTAGCAGAACATTCTGATTTTGCATAGCGTTTCTGGCTATTTTCTGCATTTGCTTTCCTTCTCTTGCTGGGTCGGCCTTTTGGCTTCCTCCATCTCTTTGAAACAAGATCCATAGCAACAAAATGATAACAACAGCTTTTGAAAATGATTGCTACTGCTTATATGCACATGGGAAAAAAACGCTTTGTAAGTTTGTATACAAATAATGATATGCGGTTTCAGTCACAGATACAGTTAAAATTTACTGTTGCCATTTCAAATTTGATAAATTATAAACTGTTCTGAATAATTGTGAGGCTTTGAGAAGAGAAAAGAAAATAATCCATATTTTCGCTGACTTGACAGCTGTGTTTATGTGGCTGCAAAACGTAAACAAAGGGGCGTAACCATGGCGGAGGAAAACGAAACTACCCCATAACTCAGCAAAAAAAGCATATAATCGGAATTTTTTTTTTGTGTTTGATGGAAGAGTATATAAAATAACAAAATAAACTATAAAAAAAAATTCTGCAATTTCGTAAATTTTTGACATTTTAAGTGTCTACTGTAGCCTTAAATAACATTATATTTTCATCTACATTACGTTGATGAAACCAGAATCAATTTGAGTTATCTCCTCTGATGAAGGTAACTTATCAATTATGCATTTTAAGGCGAGTAATAATATAAAGTAAAGTATCCTTTTTTGGGTGGTATCTAAAAAAAACCTTAAAAATCTATAATCACCAGCTTTAATGAAACAAAATATCGCGAAGGCAACTGATATGAATTTATGTTCCAAATCCACAATATTCGCATTAGATTTAGGATAAATATAAAAAAAATTGATAATCCTTACTTGAAAAGTATGTGATACGTTTGTAGCAATTGGAATAACCAGGATGCCTAATTTGTGCTGCTATGGGGTTTTATTTACAAGTGTGTCTTGAAACACATAAAAAATTAACATGAAGAAATTGCTTTCTACAGTAGCATGGATAACTGTAATACTTCCTAAATATCAGTCAAAAGGATATCAAACAGGATACATGCAGGAAGAGATACACCCAAACTCGATAAATTGTCATTAATTTGCTGCAACACAACTTTAAACTTCGAAAATTATAATAATCGAGTTATTGCTGGAGGGTGAATGATCTTCCGTGTACTTTTTAAATCCAGATGCTAATTCATAACATGAAAGTATTTTTAAACTTTAACAAATAAGAAATTATGAAAATTAACCCTCTAAGATGTTTTGATGAGAAAGTTCACCCATCAATTTCTGACGAATTTGCAAATGACGAGTTATCTAGTCTTCCTGATTCTGACATTTTTTATAACAACGATATCAAGATATGGTTCATTAAAAACTTTTCCTTGGTAGAACTGAGATATACACTGAATGGAAAGTTATTAGACACATTCGCTTTTTCTTGGACTGGTTCATACGTTACGCAATTTGATGTAATATCAACGTGTAGTGTATAAAAAGCATACACAAGATAACAGTTTACCAGTACAGTTAACCGAAACATGGGCAAAAGTAATAGATTTAGACGACTTAGAGCGACACATGATCATGGTTATTACAAGAAAAGCTTATTTCAGTATTTCGGAAACTGTTGATATCTTCGCATTTTTTTCCTAATAACAGCATTTTAATGTTAAACGAATTCTAGAGGGATAAAAAATACTTAAAACAATAAGCGCAAATAGGTACTGAGAAGGCTTGTTGATTCAAGATATAAAAAGCGACTAGTACGAATTAAGGTGAAATGATCCATACGACGCTTCCATCTATTTAAACAAAGGGTAGATGTTAGGCCGGCATGTAAGCTACATTCCTGCGCAACAGTTTCAATACCTTGTAGAATCTATGGCTAGAAGAATCACCGTTGTACTCAGAGCTAGAGGACAAACTCGGAATTGGTATGGTGTCTTTATTGATTTTCCCTTCCTGTGTAATATATATTAATAAAACTGAAGTTTTTATAAATTAAAAATATAATTTCTGTATATTAGTTTTGTATGCAAGGTCAATTTCTGAAACTATATCCTTATGATAGATAAATGCGTTTATCAAACGACATCTGCGTAATATATTTAATGCTCACGAAGAAACAAATAACTTATTGAAAATGCGACGCATCTCTTTTTGAGGTACATTCACTCAAAAATAATATCAGAGATTGCAATGCAAATTTCTTGGCATGATGGGCGAACGTCTGTAAAAAGCTTTATTTTCTTTACACGCTTATTATGTCATCCAGGGACAAAGACGAGACTTGAAATTTGTCTGTATGTTCAGTAATTACAATACTTTAAAATTAATAAATTATTTCACGACGTTTTGGGGTTTCGTAGTTGGAGGTAACTAAAATAAAAAAAAAGTATTACTTTCATCATGCTTTACTTGCTAAAGAGCTTGTAAAAATTACGTTTCTTTTTTTCGATATTAAACGTACAATTGTGGGGGTGGGGAATACCAAACCACCCTCCTTTATTTTAAGTACTGTTCATTGAAAAACAGATTCAAAGATATCATTCAATCGAGAATAAAGTCCTCTATAAATTCAAATGCAGAAACATGATAAAAGACAGAGTCTCTATATCTAATTTTACATAAACAATAGTAACATGGGTCCAGCTCGTATAACTGCCACAGCGTAGGACGCACACTGTCATCCAAAATAGTGCAGTATGACTCGGAGTTGAGCGTACCATGAATTTGGACCAAGTATCCCAGTTCATACCTGGAGAAACATCCCCAGACAATATTTCCACCTCCGCTGAACTTTACCGTGGGCTTGCAGGATGCGTTCTCCAGGCAGACGCCAGACACAGACACTGCCTTCCGAACGGAAGAGGGTGAACCTTGATTCGTCACTCTAGAGAACCCGTTTCCACTGATCTACGGTCCGATTTCGACGTGTTTTGCACATTAAACGGTTGAACTTTGTGATCAAAGGCTTATGGCGGCAGAATGACTATGATAACCAAGCAGATGTGCTTCTTTACGGATGGTTTTAATCGAAACCACACTCCCGGATGCCTGTTGAAACTCCTAGAGTATGTGGGCCATATGTTATGTGCGGTTCGTCCTTAATTTCTCTGGACAGCACCCGTCGGTCACTATCTACCACTTTCGTAGGTCTGCCGACTCGGGGCATATTCCAACAATAACCGCACACCTTCCACTTCTGAATTACATAGGCCACTGTCGATTTTAGGTAATTCTGCTCGCTAGATATGTCCCTTAAGGATCGGCCATTTATTTGATTTCCGAAGATTACACTTTTCTCGAAATCAGATAACTCTTACTTCGTTACATCTTGCATGCGACTAATTCCACTGTTGTTTCCTACACGATATTTAACAGTGGAGAGCGTGACGTATAACAGAACCGGAGATACCGTCATTTCCATGGAGGTCCAAATACTTATTGGTAGATAGTGTATTGATATTTTAAACAAAAAAATATTTTAAAAACATTATGTATGTTTTGTTTTGGTTCCTTAATAGTATGCCCTGTGGAAATTATTTGAATCTTAGATGGCGAAGGCGTCGTTGACGTCATGCGCCTTTTCTGCTCTCCCACACTTGCAGCTTTTGTCAGTTGATTAGTTGAAGTTCGACTCGATTCGATTTCGAAAGAACCTCTGTGTTCTTAATTTGATTGACTTGATTAATCTCGATTTGTATTATGTATTCTTTATCTATGTCTGTAAATAGTGTGTTAATAGTAATTAAACTTTAATTTAATTAAAAGAATATAATCGTCATTTTGTATAGATCTAAAAATACCACTGAACCACTCGATATTAGAAATCCTGACATTTTGCGACAACCCCCAACTTTGTGTACTGAGATTCGAAACTGCCCTACCTAATAACATAATACATGTTATATGAAGTTTAAATATGATACACAAGTATATTCGAAACTTTGTGCAAAATAGGGGGTTGCTATTGGAATCGATAAATTTGGTGCTCAAATTTAATGTGCAGACCTTATGGAAATTTTATGCATATGGATATTTTGAAGACGTTATTACTTGTCGGATGCCATCCTTGAATCTACTTTTTTTTAAATTGTTTGAAAAAGGAGGGGAAGTTTATTTTTTTCCGTGACAGCACTATCACACTATACATACAGAATCCTTATCATACTGGATTTGGTAATCGATATTTTGAAAAATATGTGTTAACTATTTACTTTAGAGGTTGTAGTCTAAAATTGTTACATAGAGATATATAGTACACTTGCATGAATTTTGAAAGAGATAATTGTTTGTTATATTAGTATTACTCGATCCGTAGTAGAAAACATATTTCAGCTATAGCTGTATAATGCAAAGTAAATAAATCGAATGTAGTTCCTCTGGCTACGTGAAGGAACATAACTCTTCGAATATTCCACTATCAAATCTTTTCTTAGATCCATGTTTCGTAAATTACGATGCTGCTACAAAACAGCCAAATGCTTATACATTAGCCAAATTTATGTGCGATTGTTTGAAAATAGTGTGTATCCTGCTAAAGTATCATTTGTACAAAGCAATTTCAATTTTACTCTGTTGTAAGGAAATCCTATGAAATAATATAGAATATCTACAATTTTTCTAAGCTCTTATAACTATTATTTAAGAATTGTAGAGAGAGATGTAGTTATTTTACATAAATCACTAAAATACCCAATAATATAAATCAAGAACTAACCTGAATAGTTTTAAATGCATACGCGTGCTATGAATAAGCATCACACGGTTTGAAAAGTACAATTTACAAAAATACTTAAATGCATTTGTTTCAATTTAGAACTCAAATTTTCTGAACACTCGCACTGTGCTACATTAAACTACACTTAGATAAAGCTATCATAAACTTCAAAAATATAAACTCGCATTGAGAATGAGATTTTTAACAGAGATGTGAAAGCATGGGTAAAAAAGACGAAAAATGGATACATAAAAAATAAAACAAATCATACACATTCATTTAAAAAAGCAATTCTTGCTACATTCAAAATTGCGTTACATGTTTTCAAAAACAAGTCTTTTTCTACATTTGAATTTTTTCCATTGACTTTAACTCCTTTACTCGCTTAGTAATTTCAACATTGACTTAATTTTTCGCTTAAGATTTTTCTCAATTCTGCAGTTACTTTTTCTTACAAACAGTTTACCTTATTACTTCTGAGTTTCTCTTAACGTTTTTTCCTTCCTTAGTTTTTTGCAATATTTGTTATTTATACACCGTTTTCTTCTAGTAATTGCTTCCAAACAAAAATGCGTATGATAATTAGAACACTTACATGGGAAAAATTTTCTGAAAAGAACCATCGAAGAAATTCAAATATGCATTTACGTTAATCAACATATGAAAACATTTAGATTGCGTGTAAAAAAATGCTTAAATACTGTCATTAATTTACAATATGGACATCTTGCAAACAATAAAATTGATCAACATAAATTAATTTGCATTACGTTTCGTTCTTGTGTAAATTGTTAATTTAGTAGCCTACCTGGTGTAATGGTTTTAGCAACTGTTATTTTAAGTTAAAGGTTCCACACTACGAATTTAAATATAATGTTTCTAATTCTCTCAGTTTGATTTGTTAAGAATTGTATCCGTACTACTTGTATGTTAAGTAATCATGATGTAAATACTTATTAAATTGTCGTAAATTACAATTAAATGTATTTGTTAGATGAAACCTCCAATGTTAACTTCAGTTGATATTTTAATAAATGTTTTAAGGTAACCCCAATTAATATCTGGCTTTCTGTTACAGTTATTAATGCGCAAAAGAAAAAACACGCGTGTGTATATATATATATATATATATATATATATATATATATATATATACGCGTGTGTAAATAAATAAATAAATAAATATATATATATATATATATATATATATATATATATATATATATATATATATATATATATATATATATATGTCAATAGAGGGCACCTGCACGCTGAAGTCATCTCCGACCACTGCGCAGCCACACCGCGCATCCGCGCAACGCCGAGATTCAGAAGTGACGCAGACGCGAGACGACAACGCGAGTAAAAAGACGCGTGTGCGCGTGAGCTGAACTGCGACGACGAGCGGCTAGGAATGACTAGCGCCTTGACCTTGCTATCATAGGAGCTTTAAAGAAATTTCGTGTGTACCTTTTGGGAATCCCATTCAAAATTGTCACTGACTGTTCCGCGTTTGAGAAAACAATGGCAAAGCGAGACTTGTCTACTCGTGTAGCTCGTTGGGTTTTATTACTACAGGAATTTAATTATGTCATTGAACATCGTCCTGGTTCTAAAATGGTTCATGTAGACGCACTTAGTAGATCACCGATAAATATGTTTTGTATCTCAGTCGATAACATCTTACCAAAATTAAAATCAGCCCAGGATCAAGATTACTCAATAAAAAAAATCAAAGAACTACTGAAAATTTCTAATTATGAAGATTACTGTGACAGACAAGGAATTTTGCATAAATCCGTTGATGGTAAGGAATTAGTGGTCGTGCCTGAGGGCATGCAAATAGAAATCATAAGAGATTTCCATGAAAAGGGACATATAAGAATCAAATATACTAAAAAGAACATTGAAGAGTACTATTTCATCTCCAAGCTTAGACAGAAGATTGAAAAAACCATAGTCAATTGTGTACATCGCGTTTTAGTGAATCACAAAGAGAGAAAGAAAGAGAGTCATTTGCACCCCTTGCAAAAAGAAGAAAATAAGAACTTGAAACTGAAGGCAAAGTACTTTGTACCCTATAGAATCACCAGAATTAGAGAAGGAAATACGTACGGCGTTGTAAAAGAAGGATGTAATGAAGGACACAACCTCACTACAACATGCGCCGAATTTCTTAAACCGTGGAATTTTATTTAAGAGTCTGCTAAGACGAGTCAAAGGAAAGGAGGAAGGAGATACCATATTTTTTAAAGACGACAAACCGAAAGAAGTTAATGACGAAATACGTTTAAAGAAGAAGTTAAAGACGAAAGACGTTTAAAGAAGAAGTTAAAGACGAAAGAAGCTGAAGAAGACGTAGGAAGTTTGAAAAAGATGATTGACGTTTGAAAGAAAGACAAAGAACGACGTTTAAAGACGACAAATGAAGCTAGAAGACGATTTGGCTCATTTAATCATTTCCAGAGCTGAAGTACATTTCAGAGCTCTATAACCCAGATACATTTGTTTTACAGAGATTGACGGATTTTGATCATTGCTTCTACTTTTGCCTCTTTTTTGTATATTTTCAGAAACGCCTGGTGGTCCAGTCGTACCCAGGATGGCCGGATTGTGGTGACCAGCCTCTGCTTGTCACTAAAGGGCACCTCCACGTTGAAGTCATCTCCGACCACTGCGTAGCCACACCGCGCATCAGCGCAACGCCGAGATCCAGAAGTGACGCAGACGCAAGACGACAACGCAAGTAAAAAGACGTGTGTACGTGAGCTGAACCGCGACGACGAGCGGCTAGAAATGACTAGCGCCGATAACGTACATATACTAAGACGGACTTGATACTTAAATTGTGCAATCTCCTCGAACTACACTGAACTTATTCTGCATTGTTTTAGCCATCCCATCTTGTAAACTGTACCATCATGAACATCAACTAATTAAACGTTATAATTCTGTAAAGATTGTTTACTACTTACTACTCCCACACCCGGCCCCCAAATGTGTATATATATATATATATATATATATATATATATATATATATATATATATATATATATATATATATATATATATATATATATATATATATATATATATATATATATATATATATATGTAGGAACGGAATTCTTTCGTCTCCCCACCTACTATCGAAAGGAGAAAGGGACTATTTCATCCAGGAAACGGAACACCACGAACGCTAGGGGGAAAAAGGCTTGAGCCCTTGCCCGAGGCGGAGGGTCTTCAGTTTTTTGTGTGATCGGAGAGAGTCGAGACCTGTGTGGCCACTCTTCCGTACTTTTTTTATGCGAATCTATTGAGACCTCTGTGGCTCATATGTGTACCATCTTCAATTAATTTAATAAATGCTGTGTTTTACAACACGTGGACTCATTCCAAAATACCATATCAAGTAATAGCCACAGTGCCATTCCAGTGTTGACATCACAAAATGGGGGCTGGTGCCGGGATTGCCCCATGCAAATTGAACGTGGACTAGAACCCTAGAGAGCCATCATCATCGCAAACTGTGAGTACATTTTGCTCATTTTTAAGATAAAGATGTCATATTTTGGTAAAGCAAGAAAGGACGATATTTACCGTCTTGCAACGGAATTAGATATAGAAATACCCTCAAATGCGACAATTTCGAAATTAAAAAAGTTAGTGACGAACCAACTCGATTACGATGAGGAGTATACAAAAACACTTCTGGATACAATAATAGTTGAAAGAATCGAAAAAGAGCAGCTGGAGAAAGACAAACAGCAGTTAGAGAGGGAAAAAGAAAAAGAAAAAGAATTACGCCAATTTGAATTGGAAAAACTGAAACTGCAAAATGCGACACAAACAGTTAGGGAAAATCACATGACAGAATCGAACACTGCATGGGATAGAGGAAAGGAATTATCAAAGATAATTAAATGTTTTGATTCGAATGAATCCAATGATATAAGTACGTATTTAGCGCTGTTCGAGAGACAAGCGACGAAAATCAAAATCGAAAGTGAAGATTTTGTAACGCATTTACTAGGTTTATTACCCTTAGAGATAGCACAGATTATAACTCGCGAACCGGAGGAAAGATCTAATGACTATGAACACATAAAAGAAATCTTACTCAAAAGATTTAAACTTACGCGTCTGAACAATTCAAACAAAAATTCCTGAATCATAAAAAGGAAAGTACAGCCACTTGGCGAGATTTTGCGTTTGAAATAAGTCATTATTTTGACGAATGGTTAAGAGGACTCAAAATAACAAATTTTGACGAGCTCAGGGAACTAATGGTATCCGAGCAGATAAAACGTAGAGCGCCGTTTGAAATCAAAACACACTTCATAGATGACTGGCATCAATTAAAATGCGCAGAAGTTATAGTGAAAAAGTTAGAGGAATATGTGAGAGTGCGAGGTTGCAATTAGGAAAAATGGAGATACGGAATGTAAATAAATACAGAAAAAATGTTTCGCAAGATGAAACTCGATATAAAGGTGAATCGTCGAACTTTCGTGCTAACCAGAATAGTAGAAATTATAATAATTGTTATAAAACTGTTGGTTATAGTACAAATGTCAATAAGTATGTTAATAAGGTTGATTATGATGTACCAAATAGAGATCCATATAAAAGTAATAGAATTAAGTGTTATGCATGTGGAAATTATGGGCATAAGAGTAATACTTGTACATATAATTTTAAAGGTGAAAATGCAAATGTGAATAAAACTGTAAATCAAATATATGTAGCAACTCCTAAGAAAATTGAAAAGAGTGTTTATATTGAAAAGTGTTATATTAATGCAGTAATAGACACTGGATCTGAAATAACTCTAATTAATGAGGAATGTTATCATAAAATAGGATCTCCTATATTGAATGGTAGTAAGATATATTTAAATGGAATAAGTCAACACAAAATAAGTACCGAAGGGTTTTTCCGATCAGAAATTGTTATTGATAATATTTCTTTGTGTTCTGATGTGCATGTCGTTAAGAATTTACAATTTGAAGCAATAATTGGTATGAACGTATTATCAAGGGTAAAGTTTGCATTTTCTGGGGGAACATTAAACGTTACCGATAGAGACATAAATGAAATAAGGAAGTCAGAAGTAAGGGGCGAAAACGGAAGCGAAATAAAAAACAAAGCAACAACAACTTCAGGCGTTGTCATAAATCACGGGGAAGAAGAGCGCGTGAGTTTCCCTCAACATCCCCTCGTAGACTTTCAAGTATCGAAGGCGCATGAAAATGACTCATCAGCAGGTGCTTTTGTTTACACTTTAGGCGCCGTAGCGTTGGATATGTCTAGCGAAGAGGCAGATCTCTCCCATATAATGAATCCCTGTTTACGAGAAAGAATCTGTCAAATTGTAGGAAATTATGTGCCTCAGCAAGTAACAAACACGGATGTTAAGATGAGAATTCTTCTGACGGACGAAGTTCCAGTTAGTCAGCGTGCTCGGCGGTTGCCGATTACTGAACAACTTATAGTTGAAAAACAAATCCAAGAGTGGTTAGAAAAAGGGATAATTAAAAACAGCTGTTCGGAATATTCTGCCCCTATAGTGCTTTGTAAGAAAAAAGATGGGAATCACAGACTTTGTGTCGATTTCCGAAAGCTCAACGAAAAAATAATTAAGGACCGTTTCCCGTTACCTCTAATCGAAGACGTGTTGGACAAATTGGAGGACTCGCAAGTCTTCACAACGTTAGATTTGAAAAACGGCTTTTTTCACGTCGACATAGAAAAGGAGAGTACAAAGTACACCTCTTTTGTTACCCACGAGGGACAGTATGAGTTTTTAAAGACACCTTTTGGATTGTCAACCAGTCCAAGTGTATTTGAAAGATATATTTTTCACGTTTTTAAGGATTTGTTAAAAGATAAAACTGTTATTATTTATGTAGATGATATTATCATACCAGCCATGAATGAGGTAGAGGGTTTAGAAAAATTAGAACGTGTTTTAAATACGGCGTCAATGTACGGATTAGAACTAAACTTAAAAAAGTGTCAGTTTCTAAAACGAAAGATAGAATTCTTGGGTTACGTAGTAGAAAAAGGAACTATAAAGCCTTCACCTTTAAAAACTGCAGCCGTACGGAACTTCCCACAACCCAAAAATGCCAAACAAATACAGAGTTTTCTGGGGTTGACCGGTTATTTTCGAAAGTTTGTTCGAGATTATGCCAAGATAGCGAAGCCCCTCAGTGATTTACTTCGTGATAATAGGGAATTCCATTTTGGGTCGAAGGAGAAAACTGCATTTCACGAATTAAAGCAGGCCTTGACTGGCGAGCCGGTGCTACAAATTTTCAGACAAGGACCGCCACTGGAACTTCATTGTGATGCAAGCTCACACGGATTCGGAGCAGTACTATTGCAACAGGCAGATGACGGAAAGATGTATCCAATTCAATACATGAGTAAGAAGACAACAGCACAACAAGAAAAATACGGCAGCTATGAATTAGAAATTCTAGCAGTGATCGAAGCTTTGAAAAAATTCCGGAATTATCTACTCGGAACCAAATTTAAAATAATGACGGATTGCTCAGCCTTCCAGCAAACCATGAGCAAGAAGGACTTAACCCCTAAGATAGCGAGATGGGCGTTAATCATGGAGGAATTCGAATACGAAATAATTCATCGACCAAGTGCTCAAATGAGACATGCAGATGCTTTGAGCCGAAATGTCGCTGTGATAGTACCGCAACCAACGGGTGAAGAAATAACGTGCAAGTTAGCAGCAGCCCAACGACAAGATGAGTATATTCAAGTTATTAAAGAATTATTGATGAGAGGGGAGAAGAACGACTACTTGATCAAAAACGATGTATTATATCGATATGAAAACGGAAGTGAACTGCCTGTCGTCCCCGAGAGGATGCAATCAGATATTATAAAGGAATTCCATCAAAAAGGACATTTTGCCGTGGCGAAGACCGAGGAGTTAGTGAAAAGAGATTTTTCCATTCCAGGACTCAGGAAAAAAGTGGAGAACGTCATAATGAACTGCGTTAAGTGCATCTTGACGAATAAGAAAAGGGGCAAGCAAGAGGGTCAATTAAATCCAATACCCAAAGGGAGTGTACCGCTTAGTACATACCATATTGATTTTCTGGGACCTCTGGCGACAACAAATAAACACTATCAACACATCTTCGCTGTGATAGATGCCTTCACTAAATTTACTTGGCTCTATCCTGTAAAATCAACTTCTACACGTGATGCGTTGGAGAAGCTAGAATCGCAGTCACATATTTTCGGAAATCCGTCAAGAATAATTTCAGATCGAGGCACCGCATTCACATCCAAAGAATTCGAAGGTTACTGCGACGAAAGAAGCATTGAACACTTCAAAATCACCACAGGAGTACCTCGAGGAAATGGTCAAGTTGAACGAATATTTGAAACCGTGATACCGGTACTGACGAAATTAGCGATCAACGAACCAGAAAAGTGGTTTAAATATGTCAACTCAATTCAAAGAATTTTGAACAGCACCTCTAGTAAAAGTACAAAAATCACACCATTTGAATTGCTAACAGGAGTATCAATGAAGAACAAAGAAGATCTGAAGGTCAGAGAAATGTTGGAACAAGAATATGAAGAATGGTTCATAAGAAACCGAGAAGGACTTAGGGAAGAAGCTAAGGAACAAATCCTAAGGATGCAAGAAGAAAACCGAAAACAGTATAATCGGAAGCGGAAACCTGCAAGAAAGTATGCAGAAGGAGACCTGGTAGCGATACAGAGGACCCAATTTGGAGCAGGACTCAAATTACGACCAAAATATCTGGGCCCATACGAAATTATCAACAGGAAACCACACGACCGTTACGAGGTGAGGAAAGTGGGCAGTCACGAAGGACCTATCAACACGTCCACTGCTGCCGAACACATGAAGCCATGGACTAATTAACTTGAAAGAACTCTGGGAAAGAGAAACTAATGTGGATAGAAAAATTATGTTTATTTTCAGCAATTCTCTCAAAAGTGAAATAGATACTTTTTTTTTGTTTTTTTTATTTTTTTTAGGTCCCATTGTACGTGCCTAAATGAGTGCAGTGATGTTCGGGGCGAACACCGTCAGGATGCCCCAGTGTAGGAACGGAATTCTTTCGTCTCCCCACCTACTATCGAAAGGAGAAAGGGACTATTTCATCCAGGAAACGGAACACCACGAACGCTAGGGGGAAAAAGGCTTGAGCCCTTGCCCGCGGCGGAGGGTCTTCAGTTTTTTGTGTGATCGGAGAGAGTCGAGACCTGTGTGGCCACTCTTCCGTACTTTTTTTATGCGAATCTATTGAGACCTCTGTGGCTCATATGTGTACCATCTTCAATTAATTTAATAAATGTTGTGTTTTACAACACGTGGACTCATTCCAAAATACCATATCAAGTAATAGCCACAGTGCCATTCCAGTGTTGACATCACACATATATATATATATATATATATATATATATATATATATATATATATATATATATATATATATATATATATATATATATATCTTAAAAAATAAATTATGATACTAGGTTTTGCAGAAAAGTTGTGTATTATTATGTAAGTAAATTACGATAATTTTCCTTTGATAGTTTGTGAAACATTTTTATTTAATATACCTTAGGTAGTACAATTTCAGTTGTAAAAATAGAACCTTCATATTTGTAGAATTTATTGAATGTCTCCAAAACAAAGACACCTAGTCAAAAACTGATTCGCATATGCTAAATTGTAATCAACCTAACACTGTAATACCTATATTCAAATATCGTAATGCTGATTTTAAGTAGTATTATTTGTAATTTAACAATTTCATGTCTAAAAATATAAGTTCGTCTTTGGGTTATCAACTATAAATATGAATGTTGCCAATTCTCACAACCTATATTAAAGTGTTGGCTGGTTCAAGAAATTACGAAGGAGGTAAAACAGTAACTAAAATGAACAATATCAAACATTAAATCACATATATGCCGATTAGTTTACCAGCATAACATTTTATATCCAGCTGTAACATAACGCTTAGAACCAACCAGCAAAGAAAAGACTTACAGCTTGATCAGCAGCTTAACATTTTGTTATAACAACCGCAATCTTCTTTTATATCGATGCGAGCAAAACGATATACTTATGGGCAACGTGCACGCGCAGAACAACTGAATGAAACGAGCATTTGATTTCAGTCCGTTGCCAGAGTAAAACGAATTATTTTCAGCATAAATTGAGGAATGTTGAATTCCCTAACAATTTCCGAAATGGTAAGCCCCATGCGTCTAGCTCCGACTAGCATACCGTTATGTTACCGTATTATGTTAATTCCCGTTGCTACTAGCATACCGTTCTGTTACCGTATTATGTTAATTCCCGTTGCGTGGCCATAACCACGTAGGAAATTTTTCACACGAATCACTCGAGCCACGCAACGGGAATTAACATAATTTTGAACGGGGTATGCTAGTCGGAGCTAGACGCTTGGGGCTTACCATTTCGGAAATTGTTAGGGAATTCAACGTTCTTCAATACAATATACATTGTCAAGAGTTTGCCGATAAAATATAATTTAAGGCATTACCTCTCACCATAGACAATGCAGTGGCAAACCCCGTCTACTTGATGACCGAGAATAGCAACGTGTGCGTAGAGTAGTCTGGGTTAACAGACAATCAACACTGTGTCAAATAACAGCAAAAATCATTGTGAGACGTACGACAAACGTGTCCGTGAGGCCAGTGCAGCGAAATTTGACGTTGATGGGATATGACAACAGAAGACCGACTCGAGTACCTTTACTAATAACATGGAATCGACTGTAATGCCTCTGATGGGCTTGTGAACATATCGGTTGGACCCTTAGATGACTGGAAAAAAGTTGCTTGGTCAGATGAATCACGATTCCAGTTCTTAAGAGCTGTTGGCAGGGATCGAGTGTGGCGAAGACCCCACGAGGTCATGGCCACAAGTTATCAACAAGGCACTGAAAGCTGGTGGTGGCTCCATAATGGTGTGGACTATGTTTAATTGGCATGGCCTGGGTCCTCTGGTGAAACTGAACCAATCATTTAGTGGAATTGTCTACGTTCAACTATTTGGAGACCATTTGCAGCCATTCACAGACTCCATGTACCCAAACAATGATGGAATTTTCAAGGACGACAATGTACCGTGTCACCGAGCCACATCTCAACGAATGATTTGACCACCTAGATCGCCAGGTATGAATCTCATCGAACATACATGGGACATGATTGAAAGGTCAGTTCGTTCACAAAATCCTGCACCGCCAACACTTTTGCAATTATGGCTGTATATGCATCATTGCTGAATATTTCTTCATGGGACTTCCGAAGACTTGTTGAATCAATGCCACGTCGAGTTGCTGCACTTCGCCGTTCAAAATGAGGTCCCACATAAGAATAGGTGGTATGCCAAACAATTCCAAATGTGAATACACAAACATGAATATGTGTATTGACTAGAAAAGAAAAATGCAACAAAGAAGAATAGTACCTACGTCGGCTACAACTCGCAAGTTGCCAACGCAGTTTTAAGTCTTCTGAAGTAAAAATCGATATGGGATGTTTTATTGTTAAAGACACCTTCAGTCTTATATGTTAAATACTGTAGTGTGGAATCTAAAAAGGACGATTTTAGTCTCACCATTTTTCTTCAACTCTTCTGTTTTTCCAATAGTAAGATAATTCCTGTACTATGAGGTGGACACGTACTGTCTTTTTTCACTTTGCACCTGCCCGCATTGATTACAGTGGGTTCGATTTCTCACCGGAAACACCAACTGTCTCTTGCAATTTTATTTACCAGTTGAAATCTTGTTTCTGGCCTCTTCCTGGTGTAAGTGGATTATAGACAAAAGATATATTGATCGTAAAACAACTTAAACGAAGTATTTTTCTTCTCAAATAATATCTGATGTTATTTTTGCAGACGAATGGAAGAAATGGCCAAAAAACTTTGAAAATATATCTATACACTCGAGATTTACTTTTCAACATAAATGAAAGTGTTGGAATTTTTACGTTTTCAGAGTTCTTTTTTGCTGTGTACTATCAGCTTATTTTTACTGATCAATATTTATTTATTACGTGTGAAATTGGGTCCTAGATTCGAAGTCATACTGTGACAAAAATAAACTGTGCTACAATTCATTTTTTTGAATTCTACAAATTAAAAAAAATCCCCCTTTGAAAACGAAAGATCAAGGTTTGAGCCGTTGTAAAATGCAAAAAAAAAATATTTTTTCGTAATATGATATCCAATATTAAATATCAATATATGTGAAGGATAAAATTCTTTTTCAATACGATAAAGTAAGATGACAGAGAAAGGTTTAAAAAGAGTAAAAAATTAAGGGAAGAAAGGTTGTCGACAGTTATTGCTTTTCAAACGTATAAACCTATTTATTTTCTGTCTAAAAACCTACAGTAAATAAATGGAAACTAGATGGAATTAATTGAAAATATAACACACAAACTAATTTATTCGTATAATAAATGAGCAGTTAATTCATTTAGAGGTAGGCAGTATCGTGAAATAAATTAGAAAATATCATTGCGAATAGACCAATTAGAATATTTAAAGCTCTTTTGAGTTTGAAAGAAGCTATATTACATCCCGCATTCGTTAGATCAATCTAGTGTGGAGAAAGTGAATTAATAAATGTTTGTGAAAAAATACAACTAAAATCTTTTATTGGTCTGATAAAACGTAAAGCTCTGAGGATTAATTTTGAAGACGAATACGAATGGAAAAACGTCGAAATACCTTTTAGAGTTTTCGAGATTTACTCTTAAATACAAATAAAATTTTGGAATCTTCCACCTTTATAGTGTTTTTTGCTACACATAATCAGCTTATTTTGTCTGTTCAATACATATTTAGTGCCTGTGAAATTTGATTAAAAACTCGAAATCAAAGCTATGACAAAAAAAGTGCAGTGCAATTCATTTTTCAAAAATTCCACAACAATAATTTCTTGCTTCGAAACGGAGAGATCGAGGTATACGCCCTAATAAAAAAAAGAAATGAAAATATTTTCTTTCATATTATGTCATACTGTATTAAAGAGCAAAATCTGTACGGTAAAATTTCTTTTCAATACAAAGTAAGTAGAGTGACAGAGAGTGAGAGAGAGAGAGAGAGAGAAATCATTAAAATAATTAAGGTAAAAGAAGTTGTTGGCATATATTTTTTTTTTCCAAAAGCATATAAATCTATTTCCTGTCTACAAATCTGCTGTAAATAGCAAGTGGAAATTAGTTTCTATTAGTTATAAACATACCAAGTAAAATCTTAATTTATTCGTATAAAATAAACAGTTATTTTGTTTAAATAATTATAATTTTTCTGAATCGACCAGAAATTTAAAGGGATTGTGATGTTTAGTATATAGTAAGATTGATAACAATTCATTTACATGGGACAATTTTTTTAATTTTGTATTTTTATTAGAGTTGTGGAATAATTTAGCTGACTAGTATAAACATGAAAACATATTGTAAATATAAGAATTATAATATTTAAAACTCTGAAATTTTAAAGAAGCTATTTTACATGCGCATACCTTATATCAAACTGTTGTGGGCAAAGCTAATTAGTTAATGTTTATTGAAATGAGGGAACACTGGAAGTCTTTAATTAGGCTGATAAATACAAAGTCCTGAACCATGCTAAATAATGTTAGACATAATAAATTACTCTATCATGCCTATGCTCGGGCACTACACAACTCCAGACTCATCCAACAATCTTTAGTTACAGTTCACAGTTTGTTGTTGAGAGGTACAACTCTGTAGATAGAGAGAGAGAGCGAGAGCTTTTAGAGTAACGGTTCGGGGAGCTATCACTTAAGACAGCTCTTTCATTTTACTAGTGGTACAAGGTGGTTGATTGCTGTACCTCTAGCAAATCCTAAGGCATGTATTTTTGTCTTTCTTAGTCAAAAATATCCTTAGACCTGTATCCGATTGAATATACTTGGAGTAAGATCTGGAGCATTCGTTGAAGAATGCTTGGCATAATTTACCACTGAGTAGTATACAAACTTCTTTTGACTCCATAACACGCCATGTATAGGCTTCGGCATGTTGTGCTGCTAGAAAGAGTTTTACAGTGTACAAATTTATAACTTTTCTGATTGTATTTAAGAATAATAAAGAATACTCTAGATTTCATCTTGTAATTAACATTCCATGACTTCATGTACACGTCACACATGTTCTGAACTAAACACTCGAATTTTTTTTGACCGGAATAATTTATGCTTTTCAGTTTCCGACAATATATAATTCCACACATGATCACGCTCTACAAAATACCTAAGAGGAAAACTAATTGTATTCATTTTCAAACTGGAATAATTTCATCTGTTGATATTCTCTCTCTCTCTCTCTCTACCTGCAATATCTAATTCCACACAAACATATATTTAAAGAAAATTTAGATGGTAAGAACTTGACGTCTTGGCATGACAGCGATACTTATTTCGATGTGCAACAGTCATTTTTTATCAACCATTTCTATAGTGAATTATACTAATTAAAATATAATACAGGAAGGAAAATCTTTAGTTTGGCTTATGTACATGACTGATATAAATGATGTAACATGGAATACCTATTAGTTTAGAGGATTAAAGAAGCGAAGATTATCCTTATCCTACTTTATCCCTTATAAATAAGTGAGCTTGTTCAAAAGATATACCAGAATACGCTACACCACATAAATCCAGAAATACGACTAAAACTTAATATCACATCCAGATAGAAACATTGGAGGCTGTAGGATTAACTCAATTAAGTCATTTAACTCGGAACATTAATTGGTTACTTATTTCAGTCGTAAGAAAAAGAGCATGGATTTCGGAGACTAATAGAATCGAAAATTCTGATCATGGATTGCTGGAAATGGTGAAAGGAAGTCTATAAACTCGTGAAAGTCAAAGAAAGCCGGCTCTTGTGTCCTCATCGATCAAAGATGGAGGAATTATCTGCGATTTGTCGGGATCTGACTTTGAAAATAAAGTAGTTATGCGGTGAAGAGGTTGGTATTGACGGTGAATGTGAGAAGTATCAATACATTTGGTTGAAGTGACCATTAGTTGATTTTGAGAGATGATACAATACATAAGGCCTTTATGAGGATATAATTTGACTATATCTTAATGACGTGTACTCTGTATTGATATTGCTGTCCGAAACCATGAAGTAGCATACAATTCTACAAGAAATGATTACTTGACCGTTATTTTGTGGTACTATCATTGATAAAGACTAAATTAGAATCTAAAGAGACTGGAAGTTTCTTATAGTAGTAAAGAAAATTTATACATACTTTTCGCAAAAAAAAAGCAATGCAAATTCCTTTCGATTTTTATCTGAAGTACAGTTTAATAACCAATCAGAAAGTCACTTTGGGATTTTGTGCGATTTTGCTGCCTTATATTATCATACATGTGTATAAATATACACGAAATATTTCGCGATTGTGATATCGGTCGAGATATATGTTGTGTTGTAGGTTTAAATATATCATCTATACCAATGTTATCAGTATAATTTCAAAAATAGGAGCAAATAGTACTGGACAAAAAGAGATACCATCGTAATGGACTATAAGGATGTTTAATGCAATGTTTCTTGCTTTTAAGAACATACGTTCATAAATTATCCAACATATTTATGTGAGACCTTTAAAATTTTACAATTCCTTAAGGTACAACAATACTTGAAATTGTTTTAAAGAATCGATAAATTAAAAAGAATCACAAAATAATGAATAACTATCTGTATGATTGAAAAGCACCAGAAACTCCAGGAATTCAGTATTCTAAAGGGTAAATTAGTAATTAATAATTTTAAGGTTAAGATTTAACGTTAAAAATACTCATGCTTAATGGCAGTAAACACAAGTATCGTAAATTTTAAGACGATTGAACACTTTCTGCATTATTATTTCCAACCTATATTAATTTTATTTTCAGTTTTACTTTTAAGTGTTTGGAAATAATTTTATTAACAATACGCCATTATATGATCAACGGTTAAGAACGGATACCTTAGAATAGTAGATGAAAAATTATTATCTAAATAATAAATTAGAAAATATATTTGGTAGATTGAATATACTTCATAAATTTATAATTATATTTATGTATTATAATTTCGTTCCTCCCCATTTATTCACATGCATAACATTGCACTGATGTCTTTTATTCTTTTAGTTAGCCCCACTCTATCTTCCAAGAATGAAAAGTTCTTTATTTTTTAACTTTATTTTTTCTTGTTTTGAGCTGCTTTCCAAAATGGTTTTACAGTGTGGCATTCCAATACGGTAGGACTAGTTTCGGTTTTTCTCTCACTTCTATCTTTTTCCGATCGTTTAGGATTTTCCTGCTGTTTTATACAGTTTTCCACATTTTCACTTATCTTTTATATATTTACTTTTGTGTTTTCGGGGTAACTTGTATATATTTCTTGGGCTAAGCCTCATACAAGTGCAGAAGAAACTCAATATATCTAGTATAACATTGACGTAACTAGCGAGAGTACCTATATTCAAATCACTATTGCTTAAATACAAGGATGAAATTGTAACAATGTCAATATAGAGATAATAGATGTATTTTGAAACAATGTATTTTGAAACAATCGAGAGATCATAAATATTCATGAAAGATATTTCATATATATATTAATATTAAGTGCTTTTGTTAACTAGTTTATTCAATTTCAAAGCAAAAGTAGTCAGATAAGAACAACATATTTTTGCATTGTTTTCAATAGATTGCAGCTATTATCAAAAGCAGTCAGTACTACATTATATTGTGTTTAAATTTTGAAACATTACTCAAAATTAGAATATCTGAAATAAGAGTTATTTAATTTAAAGCGTTGTAAACATGTTCGTGAGTTATTACTTAGAAGGAAACGGGCCCTATGTTTTGTAATCAGTATTTATTTCTTCAAAATTAACTCTTTGCGAAATAATATTAAAAATGTAATTTAGAAAATATTGTTGTAAAAGTTGTGACACATAGGAGTAAACATTATGTGAATTTAAAAATGAAATATTGAAGGCGTTTGGTTAAATATACGTCTGAAATTTTTGAAAATGAGATTCCAATGGAATAATAGTCTCTGAAGGATTATTGATTTCTAGATGTATCGCAATAAAAACCCCACTACATGGTGTTGTGGGTTGAAATATAATTTGTCGTTTATCTCTTGGATTTATTTAACAATAAAAAGCTTACTAATATGCATTTTAGAAACATCTGTCACTACCTGCAAAATAACTCAATAAGTCGGTTTACTTGAATAAGTAGTCTCTATTCAAGTAAAAACATTGTCGCAACAGTTATTTTTGAATGTAAAAGTACATTTGGATACTTTAAGTTGAAATAAATGACGAAATTAAACGATCAATATAAATTTTCTTTATTTCATTTTCATATTGAAAACTGAAACTTAATGTAGAAAAATTAATTATTTGTATACTTTAGAAGTTGACATGATAATTTAGTTTTCACTGATCAACAGTGAAATTGCTTCTTAGATGAAAAAATCCAATACTGAATGATTTCAACCTGCTAAACACGAATTTCACCTTATAAAAGGATGCCTGGCTCTCCTTGGAGAGATATGTGCAGTTTATCCGTTATATAGGTGCTATCGCATAATATAATGCAAGTTACTAAGATAAATACACGGAGACGAAATTTTTTCGGCATACTTCATTATCCCTTTACACAAATAAATTATTGCATCATACACACCAAGTTCCTATTGGTGGCATCGCGGAGGTGATTGCGCAAGAAAAAGCAATAGTTTATTTATAAATGCAAGACGGCACGGCAAGTTCTCTCCCTCTCTCTCCCTTCATTTCGTCCATACTTTACAATGCTCTAGCATACACAAGTGATTGTTACAGTGTAAAATCAGTAGTAGTAATTCTTCCCGACTGCTTAATAGCGATTATAACTGTTATATTTTCGAAAAGTGACATTAGCTGCCAAAAAAAAAAGACCATCAGTGCAATAGTTAAGAAAGTGTATCATTTATATTTTGGTAGCAGGATAGGCTAACAGAACAAAGACTGGACCCTACACGTATACTGCCGCAGTTGCGTAGTAAATATTTCACAGTGACTTGATTGCAAAAGAAAGGCAATCCTATTTGTTGTGCCCATGATTTAGTGAGAGTCGACCAATCATGTTGATGACTGTTACTTCTGCACCAGTATCTGGAAACATCACCAATAAAAAGCAGTTGACAGTTGAATACCCTAACATACCATCTGCTCTGCGTTCTGTCTCACATTCCAGGGCTCTCTATACCAGAGTTTCCTACAGTTAGTTCTATGAATTCAGACCTGGAGGATCGCCATGCGTCCGTGAAATCTCCTAAACCATGAACTTCAGCATGTGGTTGCACTATGGATGATGATTTTTTTGTGGTTTGATGAACCATATGCGCTACATTAACTTAGCTCAGGTGAACTAAACGATCTTGCTCGAGATTTGGAACCGTCCAAAGGCTAAGCGGATTTATTAGCCTCAAGACTTTCACAATGGAATCTTCTCGAACAAAATGTCCGAGAGACTTCATTTCGCCATCCTCATCAGTCTTTTATAAATCTTTGAAAAAAAGAAAGCCTTGTTTTCTGCTGATATATTGATGACCTACTACAGGAACTTGGCATTGCACATGAGCCCCATGAATGGCGACTGTTTATTGACGCATTAAAACTGAGTATCAAGAGGGTTTTTATGCATAACTGGAATCAGCTTCCATCCATATCTATCAAACATGCTGTCTACATCAAGAAGACGTTCTACAATCTAAAACTGCTATTGGAGAGGATAAACTAAATCAAGTATGGCTGTCAGATCTGTGCTAAACCAAAAAGAAGTGGCTTTATTGATGGGTTTGCTGCAGAGATATACAAAGTACTGCTGTTTTGTTTGTTTTGGCGATAGCATATCAATCAATTTGCACTACATCAAGAAATAGCATCTCTGAAGTCAGGAGAAATGAATGTACAGCACCCGCCATTGGTACAACCGTACAAAATGAACATTCCTCATTCACCACATCAAGCTCGGCCATATCAAAAACTTGTTAAAAGCCACATATAAGAATGGACTAACATTCAAGCACCTGCATAACACATTCCCTTGCCTCAGTGAAGTCAAAATTAAAGAGGGTGTTTTTGAGAGGGCCTAAGATTAAACACCTCTTTAGAGATCCCAAGTTTGAGAAAGTTCTTCAAAGTAAAAAAAAAAAAAAAACAGATGTGGAGTGTATTCCGTCAAGTGGCTACCAACTCTGATGGTCGAAAACTACAAGGAACTGGTAGAGGATATATCGCATCCCGGCAAGAAAAGCGACACAACTCAAAATTACAGAATTTGAGAAACATCAACTTAAAAGATACTATATAACTTATACTGAAATAGTATAAGCTTCTTTTAAATTTTAGGTAAATATTTATGGTGGTAACTTCTATTATATTCTCTAGAATAGTAATATATCACGTGGGACACCTCATACATATTTTTCAATGACATAACATCAAAAGGTTTATTTTTTTAGTTGTGTCATATGTGCAATATGTTGGCTTTGTTTCAGGAGTTCAGCTGCAATATGTCGTTAAAAGTTCACTTTCTTTACTTCCACTTGAATTTCTTCCCTAATAACTGCGGGGTGGTCAGTGATGAGAGTGGTAAATGTTTTCATCAAGACATTGCCAAGGTGAACCAACGGTACCAGTGCAAATGGTCCACGTCAAGCCTGGCTGACTATTGTTGGACGTTCATCAGAGATATTTCCCTAGTCTACTACAAATGGCAGGCCAAAAGAAATTGAAACTACAAAGAAGATTAAAGTAATCTTAACATGTATTATAATATTTACATGTATACATTTTCCCACAAAAACGCGTACACATTAAAAAAAAAACGTAGCCAATTCAGTTTTTCCTTTGTCCTATTCGTATTGAGCACATTGAATTACTTAGGAAATTATTATTTTCATCTCGGAAGCAGAAAAGTTTTGAAATTTTGTTGCCCAGATTTATCAATTCACTGAAAAATGTTAATATTTTTAAGTAATACATCAATATTTTCGTTCAAAGTTAAAGGTTTAAAATTTAAATTTAACTTTTTCCTCAACATATAAATTTGCTTACAATCCTTTGTTTCTTTACTGCTTTTAAAATACCGGTTTAAGAAATGTTTTTCATTACTAAGGAAAAGTACGATTTTCATTTTGACAATGATTCACGATGGTAATATTTCAATATTGATAAATTTGTCTTTACATAGTTAACATAATATTTTTGAAATTCAAATGTAAAGTTTAAAAGATCACCTCACTCGTCTAAATGGCAATATGTATTCTAAATTTAAATAGAACGAATTCCATCTCCTGTTAGTCTATAATTGCCTACATTTCTTTAAAATGAACACCGAATATTATTCCACCAGTTTCCATACGTATGGTACACATCATTATGATATATTTCTCAATGCATTGAACTTCCTGCTTCGTGTCGTTATGAAGTATATTATCAAGATTATATTGCACGGTACAATATGAAGTAGAATGACGTATGCAATAATGTTACGTAATCTAATACAAAACAGAAGGATTTACTTCACACTGCCCATGAAAAATTGGGAAGTGTAAAACAACCACAGTTACTAACTATGGTATAGATTTAGTCAAAGCCTTGATTATGAAGCAAGACTTTATTCAAGTTGAAATATTTCTGCTGAACAGAGTTAGATCTTGTGTGGGCAAGGAATGCATGCCTGTGAATTGAAGCACCACCCCTCAGACCCGTACCATCGTGGTTAAAACCACAAATGAGTTTTCCTTAATGCTATTGGGATGTTAGCAAATAGGATTGCCAGCTCAAGTTCTAACCATTGCCAGCTCAATTTACCGTGGTTCAACATGATGAGAAGTCGCTCTCACACATTTCCTTTCGAGATTGATTCTGGACCGTCACCAGTAGTATGTTGTGCTGCTCAAGATAATGTGCGACGTAAATTCAACTACCTACCTACATAACAACATTAATATCATTCAGAATTTTAATGAAATTCTACTTCTTCTTCAAATGAACTGGCGCAAGCAAAACACGATTTTCAACATCATTTATGAGATACTTTTGTTGTCAAATTAAGTGTAGGAGCTGTTTAATTTTTTGGAAGAGTAGACGAATTGGTACATGACAGTTAATTGGACAACACTAATTACATCAAATGATAAAAGTGACCAGAGTGTCGATAAAAGACAGTTTTATCAAACCCCAATTTATGTAATTTGAGAATATTTGACTACCAGGGAATTCAATTATAGGCATATGTCTCATTTGCTTGGTTACACCGGCTTCCAAGAAATTATTTGAGAAGGGAAATTATTGTGACGTTAGCGTAATGACAGTATCAGTTAAATTTGTCCCAAATGAAACCTGGAATTATTTCTCCCTCTCCTTAAATTGAACTGTTTGATAAACAGCTGCTTGAAAAAAGTAAAATTTGTTAATCTAGGTATACGTTTAAGTTATTCAAATCCTTAAAAATAATCCCAATAGTCAATGAAAGGAAAGTGAGTCTTAAGTTTAAGCAAAATAATTAAGAGGTAAATAATAGAAACACACGTAGTAGAAAAATGTATAATTTCTTTAAATATTAGTGAATGTCTTTCTGTTACATTAATTCTGTAGCAGTTACATTGTTTGAAGTCAATGTTAGTAAATTAAAATAAACAATATTTAGGGTAACAAAGTAGATAATATTTCATTGAGAATGCAAGGCATGGTCCTATCTCCAATCAAATGCTGAAATATTTCCCCTCTAGTTTTGAAATATTTGACTTTACACAAATAACAAGAAACATTCTCAACTGTTACTAATTGGGTAATCTAACAGTACTTGTATGCGAAAGAAGAATAACGTTTCAATATAACTTTACAACAAATTTTTCCATAAAAACTGTAAAATATTTTACGAGCATTTCAATGAGATTCAGTAAGGCGTCACACACTACTTTTAATATTCGTTTTAACAATCTTTCCGCGTGTGCCAGTTTAAAGAAGCAAAATTGAATTTCGGTGCTTGTGTGATGGAATTTGATCTGTGCCAAATATAATATTTTATGATCCAAAATTGTAACAAATATACGTGATAATAAAATTTTTAACTGCTTTTTCTTATAATAACGTTTCGCATTTATGATTTTCTCACTACAGTTCTAAAATATTCGCTCCAACTGAAGAATTTAGTGCCTGAATGGAATACATATGTATATTTATTTCAATAAGGATATCATAAATTTGCAGAAAATGCTAGTGAACTGGAAATGTTTGAATTAGTGTTATATCAGATTCCTCAAAAGTGCGTTAATACTCGACATATGAATTCCAAGTCATGGAAAAAAATAAATTGTTCATATTTTATTATGTACCAGGAAAATTACGTGACCTCACTGGGGTTGAATCGGAAAACTATAGATCGGTATTGACGACAAAATAATCACTTTGCTCTTTTGTAGAAAAATGGCAAATCCTTTAAGTATGAATAAAATAATTTTTTAACATATTTTCAACATTTTTATAACATCTACAACCTATTTAGTACATTAAGCGTATACATGAATATCCACCCATGTAATACATATCGCACCCTTGCTAATGGTATAAACTGAAACGAAGTGACAGACAGTAAGGTAACTATTAAAAAACACGATTTAGAGGGAGGATTAGTAATTTATTCCTTTCTTAAGTTTTTTTGTTGCTAAATACTTCAACTTAATTAGTAAAAACGATTAATCTACGACAAATATTCGCAAACGCAAAATTTACCGGCCAATTTTACGCAAATAATAATAGAACTTGTTTTAAAATAGAATGATTTTAGTAGACAACGGAAATGTAACATATTACCATTGTTTTGAAATGGAAAATAGATTGGACATAATTAATTCTAAACAAAATCAGAGTTTTAGAAAATATCAGTGTTTTAAATACATTTTCCTTTCGTAAGTTCTTACGCATAGCTTCATTTCCTAAAATAGATCACTTTGACCTTCTGGTCGTATGACAAAGAATTTGTAATATTTCAAAAAGTCGTAGTATAGTTTTCGAAACATTATTTGTACCTTCACTAATTGAAAATTCCCATTTAAAATATACTTTATTCTAACTTACACATGCCACTTTTAATCAAATACTTTTGGGGTGGTATAGCGTGTGTTGAAAATAAATTACACTTTATTAAAACAATAGGCTTTAAAAAATGAACCGAAATAAAAGTTTGCGAGATAAAAAGAAAGTTGTTTTAAAGATATTAAATTCGTTATTATTTTTTTATCTCTTGATCTCGAATAGTTTCCACAGCTTACAAATAAAAATTAGACAAGATTTAAAAACAGGAAATTTATTCCGAAGGAAAAAAATCAAAGTAGCACTACACGTGCAAATGAACACGAGTTTTTGTTTCATTGCAAAATATACTCTCTCCCAAATTTTCGGAAATAGATTTTTATCTATTTACCATCAAAATACCCGACCTTACTCGGTTTGAATTGGTTTACTCTAGATTGAAGAGATGATCACAATATATATATATATAATGATAAACGTTTTTCGTAGGATAAAATAATATTTTAACACCTTCTCCATGTCTTTAAAAATTTCTACAACTTACTTTGGACACAAATACTACACATGCACATCCATTCATGGAATACATTTCACATACATTACACACTTTCTGTATGATAAAGCTACAAAATGACGAAAGATGACAATAAGGTTACTTCTACACAAAAGACGCTTTTTTGAGACATTTGGAATTCCCTATCTTAAGTTATTTTCATGTTCAACTCAATTGATAAAAATGACGATTTACGGAGAATGATCCCATAGCCATAGTTAACAAAACAATATTTTTTAAACTGTGGCACTATCGCTTCAGGCATGTGGCATTGTGGAATTTCGCAATCTTCACCTGTCATTATGACAAAGAATAGTTTAATGTTTGAAAAGATCTAGTTCGGATATTTGAAACATTCTTTTAATAACGGCATTATTTTTCAATAACGGCATAAATACACTTTAAAAATTGTTTTATTATGTCTTACCTGCACTTTGAGTGAATACTTTGTGGTGGTGTTGCGTGTGATGAGAAAGCAAATATATTTATTAAAATAATAAATATTTAAAATAGAAAACAGCGAAAGGAACAAAATAAAAGACGTCGGGAAAAAGTTTTTCTAAAGTTACTAAATTGTGATTTATTTTAATCTCTTGATCTTGCAGTTGTTCCAACTTTCAACTAAAATGTGCACAAAATTTAGAAATGCGAAATTAATTCAGAGCGAAAGAAACAAAAATACCACTGCACGCGATCAAACAACAAGAGTTTCCGTTTCATTCCCGGTGATTGAAAAATATCGTCTGTCCCAAATATTCGGAAATCATTAACATTGCGCAAAGAACAAAAATAAGATGGAATAAATGAAGTATCAGAGCTGCAAATTCATAAAAAACTAATAATTTTTGGAAAAATTATTGCTGTTTCAGGAGTATTAAGTAAAGTTATCTAAGTAATCGTAATACTCAATATACATTCCAATTTTTCCAAAATTACCAAATTATGGTTGATTTTAGTATACATACTCAGGTGTTTTAGCATACAACTTATCTAAATATAACATTACAGAAATGTATAATGTTTCATTCCTTAAGCTAATATATAATATATAAAATAAAGCATTTTGCAATCAAATATCTGGAATAAACTTCACGTGCTGCCTGCACAAACATGCTAACTAAAAATCGAGCATATTGAACTGAATGACGGACAGTCAGGCTTACGCAACCAAATTCAGTCACTAAATGAAGATAGTTCCTCTCAGTATGCGAAGTTTCATGAAAATATATTAAACCGTGTTGACGTGTATAGGGCACATACAAACAGACAGACAGATACCAAACGCGCATGAGATGTATTTGGCATCAAAAGAGTCAAAAACGGATAAAAAACTTGAAATGGGTCGAAATTATTCAATGTACAAACACTCCATTCGTATTTATATATATTTCTTACCTACATTTCAGGTCTATAAATAGTTTATATTTCGCAAGGAAAATAAATAAGTCTTGAAATAAAGCCTAATTAGAGTTTAAATTCCGTAATAATAGGTTTTGGAAAAATAATTTTCATACAATATTTGGTGGAGTGGTCGTTCACGGTAAGACGTTTGTCGCCAACTAATTTTTGTCGCCAATTCAAGATGGCGGCCGAATTTCGTAACAGCAAAATCCACACAGATAGGGTTTCCATAATAAAAACGCCAGATGTGAAGAAAAACCGCAAAAGATGAAGGTTACCATATTTGGCGACAAATCGCCTTCTTACAGTGAACGACCACTCCACCCAATATTCTAGTAATTGCAATGCTCCATATACTATATTCCAGATACAAACTACCAATTTATGGTTTATTTATGTGTAGTTATTAAAATGTTTTAGCATGAAACTTGCCTAAATATGTAATCAAAGGAATTTTTTTCAAAAGTATTCACTAAACTAAAATACTATTTATCAAATACGGAACATTGCATTGAACTTTGAATACTTTTGGCGTGATACTTGTATAGTACGCAACCGGATTCAGTCTCTAAATAGATGTAAGTGCTCACAGTATACACAATTTTATGAAAATATATTTAATAGTTTGGACGTAGCAATGGCACACACAGACAGAAAAGAAGCAAGGAAGAGATGATATTGAATCAGAAGAGCTCAAAATGGATCGAAAATATTCAATACACAAACAAACGCTCCATTTTTATTTATATGGGGAACTGTGTAAAAGCACAGGATTACACATCATACGACAGTTTAATTCTTATTGGGATTTAATTTGCACAGATCTATATAAATAAAAATGGAGTGTTTGTTTGTAATATGAATATTGTCGACCCATTTCATGTTTTCTATCCGTTTTGGACCCTTCTGATGCCAAATACGACTATTACGAGTTTATTTTCTCTCTGCATGTATGTGCCCTATACAGGACCACACGGTTCAATACATGTTCATGGAAATTTGCATACAGTGAGTTCTTACCTTCATTTCGTGAGTGAAATTGTTTACGAAAGTCTGTCTGTCCGGCTTTAAGTTCTATGTTTGCTTTTGTGTTTGTGTGGTTTTGCAAATATCACATGAATTTATTCCAGATTTTTTATTTCAATATGTTTTATTTTATACATTATCTATTTGTTTAGTGAAAGTAATATTAAACATTTCATTATTGTTATATTTAGATAAGTTTCATGCTAAAAAACCTAAGTAAGTATACTTAAATCAAGCATAATTTGGTAGTTTTGGAAAAATTGGAATGTATTTTGAGTATTACGATTACTTTGATTGCTTTACCAGTACTGCTAAAAAAGCAATTATTATTTAAAAACATTACTTTTTTATGGAATTTGAGCTCTTGTACTTCATTTATTTCAAGTCTTATTTTTGTTATTTGCGCTATCTAAACGATTTCCGAATATTTGCTACATACGATATTTTTCAACAAACAGGAATGAAACGGAAACTCGTGTTGGTTGATAACGTGCATTAATATTTTCTGTTCCTTTTGATGTGAATTATTGTATTTTTAAATTTTGTGCATTTTTTAATTGTAAGTTGGGGCAACTGCAAGATCAAGAGACAAAAAAAGGAATCACAAATTGATATCTCTCGATCACCGTTTTCCCGACATATTTTATTTTGTTTTATTTCGCTGCTTTCTGTTTTAAATATTTATTATTCTAATAAATTGAATTTTTTTTCTTATCGTACGCTACACCACCACGAAGAATTTGATTTAAAGTGGTAGGGAAGTTTAATTAAAGCAATTTTTAAGTTTAACTATGCCACAATTTAAATAATAATACTATTATTAAATGTATAATAATGTTTTAAAAATACGAACTAGAACTTTTCAAACACTAAAACATTAATTGCTATAATGACAGTAGCAGTTTGCTGAAATCCACTATGTCGCACCCCAGATGCAAATGTGCCATAAATAAAAAAAAAAAACATTGTTTTGTAGACTGAATGATAGAGCACTCGCCTTAAATCGTAGTTTTTATTAATTGAGTTGAACATGAAAAGAACTTAAGAAAGTGTATTTCAAATCTTGCTTAAAATGTTATTTTTTTTTGTAGTAGGTAACCTTAGTGTCACCCTTCGTCATTTTGTGGCTTTGTCATACAACAAGGGTGCGATGTATGTGAAATGTATTACATGAATGAATATTCATTTGTAGGATTTGTATCCAAAGTAAGTTGTAGAAATTATAAAGATATTGCTAAAGATGTTAAAATATTATTTTATTCCACGAAATACGTAAGTCATTATATCTTTTGATCATCTCTTCAATCTAGAGTAAACCAATTAAAATCGAGTTAGGTAGGTTATTTTGCTAGTATGTTATATGGAGGTGTATGGGCATTGTAAAAAGTTAAAGGGTAATTCCACATAATGCATTTTTTACAGAATGTGCATTTTAAATATTTTATTATACATAATAAAAGTATCAATTGTATAAAGGAAAATATCTTATCGCCCAACAACAGTTCATATTACTTGTCATTAATATTACACTAAGGAAAGTTATGGAGGTGGATATATGTTATGAAGGGTCAAATTTGAATTTATAGCAAGTTTTGTTACATAGTTGTCCTTTCCAACTTAGGTCTGTGATTTGTGGATGTTGAAGTATAATTAATCGGGCCGTGATGTTCCAGAGACGATAGGTTTTCTTGTTATGACCCAGCCCATCACTCCAAATTGGTGAAGTCAAAACGAATATAGAGAAAACCCCGAAGAAATAAGACTGAGATCTAGATAAATCCTAAGAGAATCGCTATTCACATGCCCTAATCGTTGTCTTTAAGGTGGGTGAACGAATATAGCCTTTTTCTTGTTTGTTCGTCCTACCATTTATAACGTGGCTTGTGCTTCAGTGTGTAGAGTTCAAGTAAAGTTTTCACATAGGTGCCAATGTGTTATTTAATTTATTTGAGTTACTGTCATAAATTCGACTTGAGTGAACCTGCACGTTTAATTCTGTTGCTTGTTCAACCATACTCCGAACCCATAGGGACAATGCTACGGTTTCCAGAAGATGCTTCCTTAAATTTTTGGTTCACTGATGAGGACGTATTGTGTGTTTGTGACGACAGTTTGTGCTCTTCTTGCGTTCACTAGGTCTACCATTTTTTTTGAGAAATTCCAAGTATTTCCTTTAGCCGTCTGCACAGCCTATAAAATTAGCTTCCTAACCACTGCTATGACCAATTCCAGCAAGACCACTTATACAATAGTCAATTATTGTTTGTTATTTTACTCTTCCCATCGTATATGAACAGTAGTATTAATTCGTCTTTTTTATTGAATCCGGCACGTCATGAGAACAAAATTCACAGTAAGACTTATAGACTATTACTTATTAGACAACATCCTCGTTGATGGTAATTGGTGCAACTTGATGAAATATAGTACTTGCGCCACCAAACCCACGAACAACCATTACATCCATCCATCGTAATGGTAAATAATATAACCATTTATTGATAGCATTGGATAAAAATGCAACTCACCTTGAAATACAGATAGTATCTTTCCATGGATTTTGAATTGTATTATGTTTCTCTAGGTTCAACGCCTAACACTTGAAGATTTTCTCAGAAAATTCCCCAATTATATCTTGAATTACAAATTGTCATCCCTTCATATCAAATGAAATCACAAAATAAAACACAACACAATAAAGTTTCTCGATGATAGCAGTTATGAGTATAATTTATCATAATTGTAGAAATTCCTCCCTATCACGATTGTCAGGTTTAAAAATCTTTTGGAGCCACGGTTAGAAATTCCAAGAACTGTCAAGAAACGTCATTGTGCTGATTGACTTTCTTGCTATCCATCACACCGTTACCAAATTGGAGACCAATATAATATAATGTGTTTTTGCTAGTTGCTGAGGAAAAAGGTATTCTCTGAGCCAAAAACAAGGAAAATTTCAGAATTATACACCCAGTTCTTTATAATGACGTACAAACCTGTGCAAGTAGCGTCACACTTATAATGTTTAGTCAACGGAGAGGCCTTTCACAGTAAGTTGTGATTTCTTTTTCAATGTCAACTCTTAATTGGGACTCCTCTAAAAGCTGTTAGTATATTTTTAATATAGAAAATAAAGCATAAACCAAAACTGAGAGCTGAAAAGTAATCATTCTCGTATTGTAGATAATGAAATCACTGTAGCGATGTCGTAGGGGGTCTCTCTGACCACAGCTTTCATGGTGGTCCTTGAATTTATGACCGGATGGAGGTATCCCCTTCTCTTTGGACTGTAGCGGTTTCGGAAGAACGTGTGGGGTCTTCTCTCGAAAAAAAGAGAGACTCGTGGAAAGCAGGAACGTGAGCGGACGCAGAACGACTCTGCTCCGATTGAATCCGCGGGACTGAAACCCTATTTGTATACAGTATCTAATAGCCTCGAAATAGCCTTAACTTACATGTATATCTTCAATAATTAATTAAATGTGCTGTAATTTTAAATGTCGTTTTAATTGCTTTCAAGCCGCTCGCCACGTAAATTATACTCCCGACGTTACATCACATACATTATCCTTTTATGAAACATTTTTATAACATTAACTATTATATTAAATACACTTCCGTCTCTAAAGAACTTCGTAAATATCTCTAGATACCTAAATGCCTTGTACTGCATGAAATATTTCCTTGACTAATATTACCCCAAGTACGAATCTAGTGTCAATAATCTCTTCTGGGTTTGTTTGGTAGTTGATATTTCATGGCGCAATGCTAATCTTCAAACAGATGACTCTAATCACATGACAAGAGACGTCGAGTAACGACCATACACATAGGAGGTAAGGTTTACTGACACTGAAGAGAAAATACACCCAATGAGTGACAAGCAATTGAACCAGCGCCACCTGTAACTCACAAGTTGCTTACGCTATGGGCAAACTCAATGTATCTTTAGGAAAGTTATGAATCGCGTAGTAAACAATTATAGTCAGATGTATTCATTTTAGTTAACATGCTAAGCAATAATTTACGGACACGCTGTTACTTATTTGTATAAACCCAACGATAAACCGTAGTTCCACACATGAAAGTTTTAGAAAATTTAAGGCACATGTGTATTTTATCTTGATACTAGCCACTAGGGATGCGACATCGATGTCGATGTTTTCAAAACGTCGATGTTTTTTTAAAAAACATCGATGTATTGGGGTCGATGTTTTGTAACATCGACGTTTATACTTGTCGATGTTTTTATGCTGTCGATGTTTTATTTTTAAATAAAAAAAGTACCGTTATAAAAATTAAAGAAATAACCAAATAGCATAAACTTTTATAATTAGTGAATTGAACATACTTTTAGACCAAAGTGACCAAGGATGAAGGATCTGAAAAGTCGGGATGCGACATCGATATCCATGTTTTCTAAACATTGATGTTTTAGAAAAATTAAAAAAATTTGGGGTCGATGTTTTAATTTTGAACATTGATGTTTTGCTATGTCGCATCCCTACTAGCCACTGCGTGACTAGCACGGCGTTGTCCGTGACAGTTATTTTCCTGGGGTCAGGTTTGACCATTGCTCGCTGCCGATCGCCAACTCCAGGTGTATACCCATTCGGTTTTCTTTGCAAACGAACTCCACAAGCAACGCCGTGATGACTTCGAAGTGGCTATTATCAACAACGTATATCGAAACACGTTACAATAGGAATACTTGGAATGGTTCCAAAAGCTGATACAGGCGGTCAAAAATTGCAAAATTCATTCCTTCTTCATTCGAGGTATGTATAATGTTCATTCCGAAGTGAAGATCCCATGTCCATTCCGAAGTGAAGATCCAAAATCCATTCCGAAGTGAATAGTGAAAAAAACTAATAAATTAATTTTAAAATTCGATCGGGATAGAAAAATCGCAAAAAATTCGGACTACCTGAGTGCCAAATTTCATTGTTGTAAATGCCATAGATTAATCAGGACACTGCGCTCAGTATACAGAGACACAGACAAACACTTCCTTTTATAATAGTAGAGATGCATAAAATAAGGCAACTGGTATTTCACTACGTTAACAATTTTAGATACATCACAAAACTTTCCTTTAAAGGAATAATTAACATCAATGAGGAATTTTGGGCTATTGAATATAATTACAAAGAAAAGGAATAGCTATTTTCCAATTTGAAGTAATTGGATGCCATTTGTTCCCAATTGAGATTTTATCCAACTCTCTTTTACTTTATGCTTCTATTATAAGGCAGATTAATATCCATACGGTTCCCTTTGATGTGAAAGACAATCTTTCATGTTCGACAAAAGGATTTTTACAAAACAAATTCTTGCTGGGTTAATGACTGCTATTACAAATAATGTGTGTTCATCACTTTTACGTCTTGAGGTATGGTATTTACGGATCGTAACGTTCCGTGCATCAGTTCACTTTAAACTTCAATTTGTGTTTATATATTTCCTAGTTCGCCTGCGGCGTTGCTAAAATGCTGATGCTCTTCTAATTCCGTTCGAAAGTGAGTTAAATATCATTCCTTTAATTTAATTACCAAATGAAGCTGAGTGGAGGAATTCTCTTTCAGACTAATTATCGAATCGCATCATTTCTTAGTTAGAATGTCGACTGAAAGACTCTTGCATTATTCCATCTCATACTGTTAAATGAATTATGCTAGATGTAAGAAATATCGATACTTAAGCACCGATTTCAAAATAATTACAAATGGTACATAATATATAACTTGGGGTTATAAGGTTTTCAGACTCGCACACATTTCTTAAACTATGCTGCAACTAGACGGGAAAATAGGGATATGGATATTTTATTGAGCATTTGAGAGAGTAGTTAAATAGGATATTGATGCAAATTAAAGTAGTCTCGGATTAAATTTTGCGAGTGGCATAAAAAATCCAGTCAGTTTCAGTAAAATTTGTCAAGTTTTAACTGTCACTAATTCAGTTATATTCGGAAGTAGATTAATTAATTGTGAAACGAATGTTGAAATATCTCTATTTTATGAAGTAAGAATATTTTGTAACCCACTTCGATTAAAATACGTCTCAATGTGCATCTCATCGTTTAAAGAGAACAATGTGTTTTTATTTTCTATCGGCAGTTTAAATTACGATAATATAGTCCTGTCCCGGGAGTAGTATGTAGGGTCCAGCTATTTTGAATGAGTCTATCTTCCTAATTAGGTGATATTTTGAAATGATAAAAAGCGTTTTCACAACAGACGTCTTGAGCATGGTTACGGATTCCTAAGTTATCATTCGGTGACGAGGGTGATGAAACTGATGTCAAATTGAGTAGAAAAAACCTCCACAGTGATCACCATTCAGGATTTTGTATAGGTCAGGTTTTTACTCATGAACTTTCAACTCTTTGTAAAAATCGACTAATCCAAGGTCATCCGAATTCTCGTCGGATCTACACTACATCCAGGATGTGATTGCAGAGATAAAATTTAGTCTAGTTGAAATGCATGTACGTCCCATACAAGGAAAGTGGGTACGTACTAGGGATGCGACATCCATGTCGATGTTTTCAAACATCGATGTTTTAAAAAAACATCGATGTATTTAACATCGATGTATTGGATTAGATGTTTTTGTAACATCGATGTTTATACTTGTCGATGTTTTATTTTTAAATGAAAAAGTACAGTTACAAAAATTTTAAAAATAACCAAGTAGCATAAATTTTATGATCAGCTAATTGAACATACTTTTAGACCAACGTGTCCAAGGGTGAAGTGTCTGAAAAGTAGGGATACGACATCGATGTCGATGTTTTATAAAAAAAACATCGATGTATTGGAGCCGATGACGCATTACTAGTTGCTAAACCAGTTTTAAGAAAAGTGAAAAAAGTTTAAACACACAGAATTTTAAAAACATCGATGGTTTGGGGGCTATGTATTATCATCATCGATGTTCTAATGTTGAACTTTGATGTTTTGCTGTCGATCTCGAATCAATAGTTGCTAAATCAGTTTTAAGAAATGGGGAAAAAAGTTTACATTCACTGAATTTTAAAAACATCGTTAGTGTTGGGGCGATGCATTATCAACAACGATGTTTTATTTTGAACATAGATGTTTTGAAACATCGATGTTTTGCTGTCAATGTTGCATCACTAGGTGCTAAACCAGTTTTAAGAAATGGGGAAAAAGTTTAAATACTCTGAATTTTAAAAACATCGATGTTTTTGGGGCGATGTATTATTAACATCGATGTTTTAATTTTGAACATCGATGTTTTGCTGTCGATGTCGCATCCCTAGTACGTAGTTAATGTCTTACATACCATATGCCTTTTAAACTGATGTATACATACATATACTGTCAGTTCCGGCTATGTGGTCACCCTGTTATAAGGTCACCCCGCTTATATGATCAGTTTTCTAAAGTCCCGTCTAACTTAATAGGGAACATGTGTTAAAATGCCCCGTTTATATAGTCATTTTATTTTCCTGGTTATCGGTTACATGGTTGGTTTTTAATCTTTTCAATGAGGTAATCGGGTTTTTTTTTTGTTGAAAAATAGTAATTGTTGTAACATTTCTCGAGGCGTGATGTAACACAGGGAATGACCAGAAGAACACAAGTCCTCGAAAGATATGAATCTGCCAAGGTGTTCAACGTTGATGAATGCGGACTTTTTAGACAGAATTCTTTGTTTCAGAGGTGAAAAATGTGTAGGGGGAAAGAAAAGTAAGGAACGCTTAACAGTGTAGTGCAGTAGGCCTCAGCGTTGAGCTTACCATAAGTTTGGACCAAGGTCCCAATCCATACGAGGAGAAACACCCCCAGACGATAATTCCACAAGTGTTCTTAAAAGTTTAATTACACTACTCTGCTTGAAAATCAGATCCGACACTATTCCTGCTGATTCTTAAGTAACATGAACTCCTGAATTCGAATATGACCCCCGTTTTCCCTCATCATCCACCGTTTTCTGGGGACGCACTCAACTATTTTTATCAGTTTTGGATATAATTTTATGGGCATAAATTTGATTTGGAGTGGGGAATTATTTTAACTATTAAATTTCTTCTGAGGGGCTAGAGAGGTGAAAAGCTCTAAAACATGAACATTTGTAGCAAGTAGGGAGATTTGGGGAAGGGGGAATTATCCCCTTAAATTCTAAAAAAAAAAACATTAATAATAATCTTTTTTTCTGTTTTTTTTTTGCAATTTTATCATTTATTTTCTACATATTCCAGCCTCCCCTTTTCCTCAACCAAACACCCCCAACTAATAAAAATATGTAGCAACAATTTTGGCTAAAGCGGGTGTGTATGGGAGGGGGGGGGGAGAGGTCTCTAATTCCTCATAAGAAAGTTTGTAAGATTCACTGTACGACGGTGACGCTCTCAAAAACTCGTGCGCTTCGTGGTTTGCGCTGGAATTTTCATGCTTTGACAAGTTTAAACTTGCATTGCATTTACCAGTATAGATGTGAAAGTAGGAAGTCATACAAAAATAACAATCTGTGAGATAACAGTAAGGTTCGCGCCAAACCATGGGTACAGCGAATGACATTGATTTACGGGTACCTTTAAACCATTTGGTCAAGCTACTTTAACAAGTAGTGCAGCAAAACTTTGGAGCCCAATCCTTGACCAGCTCGCCAACTTGGCAATCAAAGTAAAATTGATAGGCAGTTTTAAGACGCGGAGAAAGGGGTTTTCGTTGCGCTTTTAAAGTTAATTCACCGCAAACATAGTATAAGTTATCGGGATGATTTTTTACACTCGTGTGGCATACTTAAACAGTAAATCAATGCTCCGTATTAATCACAACTTACACTCACGTACTGTAATTCACTTTGAAAAAGCCGGAGCAAAAAATTTTGAACCGCCTTTACACAATCTAAACAACTTGGAAACACATAATCCACGTCTAGAATAGAGAAAAGTTGACTCTACGATCGCGGAAGATGTAATGAGGGAAGATAACAATTACAGTTCACAGCTAGTGATAAAAGCATGGAAATTCCTGCGCAAACCACGAAGCGCGCGGATTATTGAGAGCGTCACCGCCGTAAGATTCGGGACCTATCCCCCCTTACCCGCTTTTAGCCAAAATTGTTTTTGTATATTTATATTAGTTGGGGGGGTTTTTTTTGGGAGGAAAGTGGGAGGCTGGGAGCTGGAATATGTGAAAAAAAAGTGAAAAAATTGCGAAAAAAATTTGAAAAAACAATTAGTTTTAATGATTTTTTTACAATTTATGGGGATAAATCCCCCTCCTTGCAATAAATGTTCATGTTTCAGAGCTTTTCACCTCTCTAGCCCCTCAGAAGAAATTTAATTGTTAAAATATTCTTTTTCACCACTCCCAAAATCAAATTTATGTCCATAAAATTATATCGAAAAGTGATAAACATTGGAGATGCATCCCCAGAAAACGGTAGATGATGGGATAAAACGGGGGTCATATTTGAATTCAGGAGGTCATTTTATATAAGAATCAGTAAAAATCGAAATAATGTCAGGGCTCAAAAAAATTTTTTTTTTTTTTTTGTAGAGTAGTGTTATTTGTTTATGAGCACTGTATTCTGATAGGTGAATATAATCCTGCAATAATTAAATAGTGTAGTATTGTTCCGCATATATGGTCACCCCGCTTATATGGTCCGCTGCTCAGATCGCTTTGCCAGTGTTGGTCGAAAATCCATGTTTGCAATAATAATTTTTTACCAGTATTGCTCGAAAAACAATTTTTCCAAAGCAACTAAATCATAATATTTAAACTGACTTCTTAATTTTTTCCACGATGTAAAGAATTTATAAATATTTGAACTGACTTCTTATTTTTTTCCACGATGTAAAGAATTTATAAATATTTGTCGAATAAGAAATAATGTTTAAAATATTTAATTTTACATCATTTACATTTTGTAATGGAACATGGAAAGCCCAAAGTAAACAATCATTGATCATAAAAACGTAACTTTGGTAATCCGTAACTGGCAACTCCAGAATTAATGTTTAATTTTTTAGTTTGATTTAGAATTCTGTGTTTGGATATTTGAGTTGAAAGTGATTATATTTGTTCCGGTTATATTTAAAGATTTCTAAGAATTACAAATATGTGTGTTATTTTAGTAAATAAATGATAGTTGCCTATGTCAATATTTTTCAAAAGTCTTTTGCCAAATTATTCTATTTCTTAATATATTCAAAATGTCGGAATTCAACACGTTATTGCAGATATTATTTTCGGAATTCTGCATTTTCCCCAAGGATCAAAATTTTGTTTTTCTTTGTATTTGTGTATTCCCGTATATTACCTTTTGCAGATATATCATTTAGGAGTTAAATTTTGCTGATTTATTTATTTCATGCTAATTATCAGACATCTATGTAAGCAGAAACGAAAGAATTGGTTTCTGCGAGTAACATTGTCAAAATAAAAATGGAAACTGAACAAAAAAATGTATAGAGAAACAAACGATGAAATAATTTCAGTTGCACTATTCCATATCTCAATTAAATTTAAATCCAGGATCAGGCTACATTTTATTTAAAAGTAAACATTTTGAGCAATTTTTATTAAATTCTATTAGATATCTTCCTGGTATTCAGATGTAATAATACAGATTTATAGTAAATTTAATTTAACTTTTTACAAAACTATTGATAGCATTTTTTTTAAATGTGCACAAATTATTCAATTAGAATTCGTTAGATGTAATTGAAAACTAAATAATTTAACTAGAGTAATATGTATAATTAGAGAGGAATGTATGTTTAGAAGTATTCACTCCAATTGGTTTTAATTTTTACGAAGGTTTTTTAAGGAACAGCTTATGCACTATTCTTGATAACTTTTTTAATTTTTGATACAAAGGGGACACTGAATCAAATAACTTAAGATTACTTTCTATTTTATGAACTCAAAGTATTATTATTACATCAACCTTTGTGATTGGGCAGATTGAATTGTTTTTCACTAAAATATCATTTACACCAGAGGCATGGTAGCGGTGGCTGTTATCCATCTTTTAAATAACCGCGTCGTCAGGTGATATCTCTTCTCACGCCAAATGATACTATGAAAGGAAAGCGTAAGTCGTAAATGCCACTCACTGCTCTATCGCTCAAATTAGGTAATTAGGTATGAGGCCTCGGAGAATAAGTAGAAAAGTCGTTCCTGGAAACGATTTAAAAAAATAGCGCCGCAGGGGAAAAAATACCCCTAATTAGAAAATAGAATGTCTTTCTGATTTAATGTTCCTTACAGACATGCTACAATATTTTCAAACATTTATTTTGGCTTTACGAGGAAAGGAAAAAATTATTATTGTTTCGCCTCAAACTGTATTCAGTTTTGAAACCAAACTTCGACATTTTGTGTTCCATCTTAAGAACAAAATATTAAACCAGCATATTCCACGAGCAATGGCAAATATAATTAATATCAAAGAAGAAAAATTAGACGCATACAAAGAAAAATTGGAAGAATTGCGAGCAAATTTCAAACATAGGTCTTAAGATTTGAAAATTTTGAAAACTACATTTATATAGTTTGTGAACTCCTTTATTTGTGATGAAGAATTGTATTTGCGATAGTGATTTGAATTATTGAAGAAGGTTTGCAAATTTTTGAAACAGTACTTATTGAAAAGCAGCTGCGGAATTGGAGTTATTAGAGATGAAAGAGAATCAGATATTGCTAATGCAGAACATATATACTACAATAGTTGAATGTAATTTTCATTCGTAGAAGACATTATCTTTTGACGTCGAACTATGAAAGTTATAAACACGTAAAACTCAATATACCTTAGTAGAGGTTTTAATTATTTTTCGAATGGTTTTGTGACGTGTTTATTATATTCATCGTATAATTATCTTTGATTTGTTTTTATACCAGTCCTTGAACATTATAGTTACACAACTAAATTTTTAAGCGTTTAGAAACTCGAAATGTTTTTTTTTTTTATAACCAAGCACTCACTCATTGTTTAACAATATACTAAATGTATATTCATTAGATAAAAGGTACTCAATTTGATTAAAATGTTCAACTCACTAAAACTTGAAAATTTCATAAACATTTTACAGCAATTTTAAAATTCAGTCTAGAACATTTTTTTAAATTTATTTAATGCAATTTAAATTTTTTTTTGGAATGGCAACAGCATAAAAGATCTCACATTTAAAATTTATTTTTTTCGTTTCCCTTTTTATTTTGCGCAGAGAAACAATTTGTCAGTAGACTAAAAAAACAAATAAAATTTTGTAACATAAATGAACGTTCTTTTAGTCTCAATTCCAGTGTACTTTTCAAACAGGGAGAGATAAGTTCAACAATAAACATAGAGATGTCCACCCGTTGTGCTTGAGGAGGAAGAGAATTGAGGGGTGAGTAACACTTACGATGATTTAACGCAAAAAAAATGGGGGAAAGGGAAGTAAAGGTTTAAATTCAATTCCTCTCCGGTGCCGCAAAGACTCTTTTTTTTCTTCTGGCCATTCCCTGTGTTGCTCCCCGCCTCAAGAAATGTTACAACAATTACTATTTTTTAAAAAGAAAAAATAAGATAAACTCATTTAAAAGATAAATAAAACCGACCTTATAAGCGATAACCAGGAATATATATATATATATATATATATATATATATATATATAAATAAACAATTATTGAAAGCTTTAGACCTGATGTAAGAAACTAGGTTTTTAAGTTATTATTTTTTTTATTTGCAACGGAATTACTTTTTTAGGTAGTAATCCACTGTAATTGAAGTTAATCAAGTGCAAATTTAAAAATTATTGTGGTGCATTTGAAATCGTTAACTATATGACTTAAAATGCATGACTACCTCATATCCCTATTAATTACATCCTTAATCTAACACACACACATACACACTAATCCCATTAGAAAATAAAATTATATTAATTCACTAATCACGAAATTTGATTCTAGATTGAATTCTAAATTCCAAAAGTAATTATTAAGTGCAAATTGAACTTCCCTTAGTCTTTTAAAAGTGTGAAAATTTCCATTGATATTTAATTCCGAAACTGCTAAGGCAGTAAATGTCAGACGTACATTTAGTGGTTTATGCTATATATAGGTTTCTTCAAAACTATGCACTTTTGAACGTGGAACCTCACTCATAAAGACACTCTACGTTGACTTATCGTCCTCGCATGTCTTCTAAAGCAATGTTTGGAATTTAATTAATTGTTTACAGTCCAATTATCCATTCAAACTAAACTAATAATTCACGCACAGTTTAATTCAAGCGTAATATGACATACAAAAATAATACTTAGTCTGAAAGCAATTAATCAAATATTGGATTAACATCTTTAGTTCAAACACGGTTCAGTTGACTGATGAGCTGATCGTCATATTCCATCATTTTTTTCGATTTATCCAGTTCGATTTATCCAGTTGTTATAAGCGAGATAAATGGTCTATATTAAAGTAATTATAGTATCTGACTAGTTTCCCAATGTTTTGAGCCTAAACTACGGGACATATTTCTTAACTATCATGTGTAAAAGTTATGATTGTGTTAGTTTGCAATACATAAAATGAAACATCGTAACTACAGAAATATATGTATTCTTTTGAATCAGAATTTATGAGTTTTACTGCAATATTTATTACAGTTGAAAGTTGAAAATGAAGGAACAATCACACAGGTATTTTACAGTGAAATAATGTTATTTCAAACAACATTCTGTCCATAGTACTTAAAGTACAAATTACGGATTACTGATTAAATTATCGAAGACTAGCATTATTATCCGGACCTTACTCGGATTGGGGTGGTTAAATGTAGACTGCAATAGTGACCAGAAAATGGCTAGAAAAGTGACAACTTTGTTTAAGTGCTAGGAAATTAATTAATTTCGACATTTGTTTTAAAATTTCTACACCTTGAAACAACTTTTACGACTTAAAATAAAACACTAAGGCGGCTACAAAACTCGATTATGAGTGCCCCTTTTAGGTTCTTTACCTGCAAAATTGTAGCTCAATTCCTAAAAACTATTATTCTACTGTAATCACCTTAGCATATCTTTCGAAAAAATATAATTTTTAAACTTGTAGCATTCCTTAACTAAAAGCATGCGATGTATTATTTAAAAAAAAAATTGCAAATTTTAAATGTATTGTATGTCAAAACTGATTTAATGTGTATGCATCTCCTTTAACCAACATTCTTCTGGCAAATAAATAAATAAATGTGTTGCATATTTTTTAGCTATATAGCATTTAATATATATATAGCTATAATAATAGTTATATAGTATAGCTAGCTATACTATATATATATAGTATATACTATATATACTATATATATATATACTATATAATACTATATATACCAGGGCTCGAAATACCCGGGTGCACAGGTGCACTGTGCACATGAAAATATAACTGTACACCTAATTTTTTCCCACTGTACATAACTGTGCACCTAATTTAAAATCTTAGGTGCACCTTGTGCACCTGTATTAAAAAATCTATTTCGAGGCCTGATATATACTATATATTTAGTATAGCTATATATAATAGCTATAATAATAGTTAATAAATAGCTATATAGCTATTTATAAATGTAATTTGAAATATATATATATATACATATAATTTCAAGAACACAAGAATTTCTAAAAAAATGTAACAAAAGTCTTAAAAAATAATAAAAAATGAAGAAATGTTGGTAGATCAGGGCGTCATCAGGGAGGAGCCTGACCCAAACAACATAAAATGGTGTTTTCTACATATGAGCAGCATTAGGCTGAAAAAATTGCTCATACACTCCCCCAAACACCACCAAAAATCAAGTAAAACAAAAACAGAACAAAATACCAAAACAGAGCAGGAACAGAACGAAATGAAACCCGAAGCCGCAGCTGGGATATCATCAACAACAAGCCTAAAAATTGCCACCAAATGCCATCAATTACACAGTCTAACTTATATGCTAACATCATACCTCCGATGCAACAAGTCCAAAAAATAATAATAATATGAAAATCCCCAGCCCCTTATCAAAAATATATTCATAAAAAGTAAAAAAATAATAAAAATAAAATTGAAAAGCAATTCCCATGGCTCTGGGTAAATTACGAAAAATAATTATTCCTGTGTTCTGTAGGTGTTGATATTAATAAATCTTTCAAAAATATTTTTAAAGAATGAAAACGGGTATTTGTTATTGAGAAGTGTGTTTTTTAGATATTTACATTGTAATAAAAAGTTAGCATCAGAATTACAAATTTTTCTGAAACGTACCAATTGACCAGCTATCGTGTTGTAGTATATTCTTTTAGAGATATTGGAGTCCCAAAATATTAATTTAATGACTGTAAATTTAAAATCGCTGCGTTTATCATATACATTAATGTCAACTTTGCCGGATGAAACAGAAATTTTTATGTCTAGAAAATCAGTATTATTGTTATCCAGATTGGTTTTAATTAAAGAAAGTTCGTCTGGATAGATGGATTTCCAAATATTAGCAAAGTTGCTATTATTAAAAACAATTAAATCATCAATAAATCTAAAAGCAGTATTTATCTGAAGGCAAAAGTTTTTTTCAAAATAATGAAGAAATAAATTAGCAAGAATGGAAGAAAAATTAGAACCTTGGGGAATACCCTTAACTTGAGTGTAAATATGCTCACCATTAAATATAAAATTATTAAAAATACAATAATTAACCAAAAATTCCCATTCCTCAAAATCCAGATCAATTAAGTTATTAAAATCATGATAGTAATAGTTCAAAACATCTCTCAATTTGTCCAGGGGTATGCTGGTAAAAAGGTCTTTAAAATCATAGGTCTGAATATCATTAATAATATTTTTATCCAAAAAATTCAAAACCTTGTTATTATCACATATAATCCATGTAAAGCCTTCATCAAAAATGGCAGCAAGAATAATTTTTAAATATTTAAATAGTAGCAAGCCAGGTTTAATCATATAAGAGTTATTACCACAGGTGATGTAACGGAATTTAATAGGATTTTTGTGAAATTTAGGAATAACGGTAATATAAGGTAAAATTATGTGTTGATTGGAAATTTTAACTCTTTTATTAGAAGAAATGATTTTTTTAATAATGGTATTATAAGTAGATTTACAGAATTTATATGTATCTGAATTCTTAAGTTCAGCATCAAGTAAATTTAAATAACATACATATAAATACAAATAAGATACATATAAATTCTGTAAATCTACTTATAATACCATTATTAAAAAAATCATTTCTTCTAATAAAAGAGTTAAAATTGATGGCATTTGGTGGCAATTTTTAGGCTTGTTGTTGATGATATCCCAGCTGCGGCTTCGGGTTTCATTTCGTTCTGTTCCTGCTCTGTTTTGGTATTTTGTTCTGTTTTTGTTTTACTTGATTTTTGGTGGTGTTTGGGGGAGTGTATGAACAATTTTTTCAGCCTAATGCTGCTCATATGTAGAAAACACCATTTTATGTTGTTTGGGTCAGGCTCCTCCCTGATGACGCCCTGATCTACCAACATTTCTTCATTTTTTATTATTTTTTAAGACTTTTGTTACATTTTTTTAGAAATTCTTGTGTTCTTGAAATTATATGTATATATATATATATTTCAAATTACATTTATAAATAGCTATATAGCTATTTATTAACTATTATTATAGCTATTATATATAGCTATACTAAATATATAGTATATATCAGGCCTCGAAATAGATTTTTTAATACAGGTGCACAAGGTGCACCTAAGATTTTAAATTAGGTGCACAGTTATGTACAGTGGGAAAAAATTAGGTGTACAGTTATATTGCTTACCATGCTATGTCTGCAGCTTCAGCGCGCTTGCATGGGTAGTTTCGAGTTTCGATTTCTGGTCAATGCACCCCGGCTGTTTGGTTATTTTTTGTTATTTTGTGTGTGTTATGTTATTTTGTATATTTTATGTTGTTATTATATATATATATATATATATATATATATATATATATATATATAATATATAGTAATGCTTAACCACGGAGTAATACTTTCTGCATGGTGGGACTACAAAGTAATTGTATATTACGAATTGTTGCCTCAAAATCAGACAAGGAATTGGGAAAAATACTGCTCTCAAAAGGCCTGTCTCAAATATTTGTCTTCCAGCATGACAATTATAGGCTCCACATTTCGTTGAATGTCAGACAAAGACTTATTGAGTATGGCTGGGATGTTTCGTGTGACCCCTATATTCACCACACCTTCCTTCCGCAGATTTTCACCTCTTCAGGTCACTCAAAATACTTTGAACGGACTACAGTACAATTCTTTAGAGACTGTCAAACAACGCTTCGATAGTTTCTTTACAGATAAGTGTAATGTTGTTTTGAAAAATGAATTTTCCAGCCAGAAAGATGGCAAAAAGTTATAGAACAAATGGAAGTTTTACGGCTGACCCAATACACAATATGGGTATATATATATATATATATATATATATATATATATATATATATATATATATATATATATATATATATATATATATATATATATATTTATATATATATATATATATATATATATATATATATATATATATTATTGTTACCATACATATGCCTATACCAACGTGAAAATTTATAAAGATTTATGACCACCTAATAACTACAAATGATACTCCGAATGATAAGATCGAAAACTGGTTTTACTATTTCACGAAAGAAGAAGAATATTAATTTTTCAGAATAGTTCCCGGAACTGTAAAATACTGATTGGACTTTTTTATAACAATGAAATCCGAAAGTTTAACAGCGTTAGCCTTTACAAGGCCGATTTTGCCCGTAAAGCGGCATGTCCCATCAAACCTAAATGCTGAACATAGACTACGGGAAGTGAAACGCACAAATAACTGTTCCGAATATAAATCTAATTATCATACATCTGCCTCTACCAACCATGAGAATTTATAAAGATTAATGACCACCTAGTCACGAGAAATGAGACTCCGAATGATAGAATCGAAAACAATTTTTACCATTTCATGACAGAAAAATAAATTAAATTTTTCAAAACAATTCCTGGAAACTGTAAAATACGGACACAGCACACATCAATCACTCCGTTAATAATTTCACCGTGATAAATCGAGCCAATTGCATCTCGGCAAGGAAAACTTCCCGATGTGTTTCACGTTCGCTCTATACAGGGCACACTAGGAATAGGAAAAAAATAACCGCGATCAATGATGGAATAATTTATAAAATGAAATAAAAATAGGAAATCCTCCATTGTTTGCCTTGCTCCGCAATCAACACTCGAAATGGATCCATTTGGTTGGGCCTTTGTAGTTTTTGAAAGCGGACGGGTCATTTTTCATGCCCGATTCTCCTCACTCTAGTGCTCGTCTCTTAATGATTCGTTCAGGGAATGCAGCTTTTATAAATGGATCATAGAGGAAGACGTCAAAGCAGTTGGATTTATGATGATCAAGGTGACCTACGCTGTAAAGTTCGCAATTTGATATGCCCCGACAAACAGCGAATCCAAACAATGTATGTTTACCAGTTCCAAAAAGTTGGGGTTCTGATGAGAACTGACGGAAATAAGGCTAATGCATAAACAATGAGATTGATGATGAAAATCCTTTCTTTTCTTCGGTTTTGGGATTAACTCAAATGGTGCATCGTGCGGATATCATTATTCACTAGTTCAATTTATCGTTAATGTAATAAGAAACTTGAAGCGAAGTCAAAGGAAAACTTGAAATTAAGCCAAACCTAAATTAACACACGCTGTAAAGACTTACTAAATGTGGTTTTTGCAGTGCTATAGTAGCTCGATAAATTTCTTACAGTCAACAACTCTCTCTAATTTCACATTTATATATTACATATAGTGTTCATTTTTTTTGTTTAGTACCTGTATATCGAGCCGTTTGGCAGTACTGCCGGAACGGACAGACATACATAAAACTCGTGAACCATTTTTTTTGCATTAAAATAACTCAAAACGGATATATAACTTTTAATGGGTTGAAAATGTACAGTATAGATAAAGACAATGCATTTATCTAAATCACCTAATAATTTAGATAAATACAAACAGTCATATTTCCATATTTCGAATTACAATAAATGAATGAATAGTAGAAGACATTTTGTGTAGTGCATAAATGTTAAGCTCAGAAGTTGTATTACGAAAATACACATCTTAAAATAAGGCCGACCAACCGGTCTGGTGGTTAAGGTGTTAGCCTTTAGATCGGAAGGTTTCAAGTTCGAATCCGGGTCAGTGCATGGATATTTGAATGCGTGTTGTGTAGAGGCGGCTGGTGCACCTTACATATATCGTGGCCGAAAGCCCTCCTGTTGGGTTGGTGTGGAAGTTTGGAGAGTAGGGTGCCAGCTCAGGCGTTGCCTCGTCATCTGACCGTGGTTTAGATTTACGTGGTGTTGTACTCGGATCTTTCCCTTAGAGGATTATTCCCGGACTCTCGTCAATAGATCGTTGTGTTGCTTTAGTACGACGTTGATTAAAATTACCTTACCTTACCTTAAAATTGGAAATCTGAACGAAATATTTTGGTCAATTGTATCACAAACTGTAGAAACATAATATGCAGTATTTGAAAATGGACAATGTTCAGTGTCAAGAACATCAAGAGAAGTTTGGATAAGGCAGAATGGAGCAAAATTATAATCTTCGGTATCTTCCAAAACATACATAATGACTTCTCTGTAAAGGATAATAATCAAATCTTGACATATGTTTGATGTATGGAGGATTTACTCACTGAATATAGGCAAGATGATGAAGGCAAACAATCTTGTTCCAGAAAGGGAAAATTGGAATACGATCCGTCGAATGATGTAACTAGCTTATGTGTCTTACCCCAGTTCGACGTTTGCACTTTTAGTATGACCAAACGGTTTTCAGAAAAGGCACAACAAGGACTTCGCGTTACTCTCTGAAATATTGATTATTGTAAATACGAAATAGGGGGTATTTTGTTGCAGAACAGTTTTGATTACTTCATGGCCTTTTAACTGTTATCTCTCTTACTTTTGAAAAACTCTTGAATCAGATCTGAACATAACATCAGGTTTCTTTAAATAGTTAAATTCTTTAGCGTTATGATGCGTAGAATTATTAGGATCTCTTCTGAAAAAATATAGATCGACTTATTTTCAAACACTGTTGCTTATAGACTGCAGTTTTCTTTTTTGCACTGCATATATTGGTCTTTTTTTCGAGGAAAAGTGTTTCAGATTAAAGAAAACTTGATACACTTTCCAATGCCTCTGTCATAGGTAACACGAATAAAGGAAACTATCTTGTATTTCTTTATATTTAAGAGATATGTGATGGAGTTTGAGCCATAAACCTCACCTGTAATCATTTAAAAAACTGTACTCCTCTTTTAAAATGCATCATAAATCGAACAACATGATTATTAATTAATCGTTTATAAATAGGAATCACTGTTTTTATAGTATATGTGTATATAGTAGTGTTGTAGATTCAAAGTAGAATGCTTTCCAGATTGATTCTAACTGGGACTGATGCAAATAAAGTAAGTAAAGGGAGAAATATTTTGTATAAATCAAAACATGCTTCCGAGATTTTTCACCAGCACATTTTATTACTAATACATTGGGAAATTTAACATTTTTTTCTTTTCATATTCGGAAGTAAAATAAACCTTAAAAATATATTGAAAACCTAAAGTTATTTATTTGTACACTCAACTTGGAGGGGAATATTCAGAACCTCTCTTATATTTCTGAAAAACAGGCACTATAAATCTCTATGTTTCAATTTTAGTCTTTACCCGGCCGAAGCAGCACAAAGCTATAAATCATACAACTATAGAAGCAAACAAAACTGAACGAAAAAGGTAGCGGTTCAACTAACAAGCAAAACAGTAATGGTTGTGAAGAGAGCTTGCAATTTTCACCCTTTTCAAAGCAGCCAGTTTGCTACTTTCGATCCTTGCAACATCGTGCCACACACCTTACGAACTAGAAGAAATTATTTAGAAATTCTCAGATTTTGCAGCCAAATTCACTTAGAAAATTGTATCACGCACCAAAAAATAGTTTTTTAATATTTTTATGTGCTTTTGATTAGGAACTCTACGATCTGTTTTTTTTCCGCTAGGACTAATGCTAACACTTGATATTTGGAATCTTTTATCGTGTACGTATTTAATATTATAGGAGTTTGCATTAATGCAAACTTGTATTCACTTTTCATATGGCCAGAACAATATCATTTGTGTTATATTTGGTTTGCACTTATTTTATTGGGCTCTCTTTCGATTTAAATTATTAATTTTTCAATGTGTTTTGAGATAAGTATGCAAATGAAAATGAGGTTAATATTTGACCATTAAATAATTACGCCAAAGTTTAAGTTTTCATCCGTTTGGTACCATTTAAAACCTCTCTCTCTCTCTCTCTCTCGTTTAAGAAATATATATATATATATATACTTATATCATTCAAATACGTAATTTAATGAAAGATCAAAATAAAAATAAAAATTATATGTATTGAACCCCAGAAAACGAAAGTGAAAACGAAAGTTAGAAGAAAAGTTAAAACCAACCATGCAAGCGCGCTGAAAGCTGCAGACATAGCATGGCAAGGAATATATATTTCTTAAACAAGAGGAAATTCACAAAATAAAAACCAAAAGGAATTTATTTAAAACGAAAGTGTTGGTGGATCAGGGCGTCACCATTTTGTGTTGTATGGATCAGGCTCCTCCCTGATGACGCCCTGGTCCACCAACACTTTCGTTTTCAATAAATTCCTTTCGGTTTTTATTTTGTGAATTTCCTCTTGTTTAAGAAATATATATTCCTTATAAGAAAATATATATTCCTATGTCTGCAGCTTTCAGCGCGCTTGCATGGTTGGTTTTAACTTTTCTTCTAACTTTCGTTTTCTGGTTCAATACATATGATTTTTATTTTGATCCTTCATTAAATTACGTATTTGAATGATATAAGTATATATATAGTCCAGTCACATTGATGTGACCGCCTGTCAAAAGCAAGAATAACCACCTTTGGCAAAGCGGCCCGCTGCGAGACGTGCAAGAAGAGAGTCAATTAGGTTTCTGAAGGTCTTCACTGGGATGTCGAGCCATGCCGACTCCAGTGCCCTGGCCAGCTGAGATAGATTACACGGTTGAGGATCCACGGCGCGAACAACCCGATCAAGGTGGTCCCACAGATTCTCAATTGGGTTTAAATCCGATGAGTTTGTTGGCCAGGGGAGTACGGTAAACTCCTCCTGGTGCTCTTCGACCCACGTACACACACTGCGAGCTTTATGACACCTCGCATTGTCCTGCTGGTAGATGCCATCATTCTGAGGAAAAATAATTCGCATGTAGGGGTAGACATGGTCCGCAAGGACAGATGCGTAATTGTGCTGATCCTTCGTGCCTTCCACAATAATGAGTGCACCCAGTGAATGACAGGAAAACATTCCCCAAACCATAATGCTCCCTCCTCAAGCCTGGATCCTTCCGGCAATAGTTGCAGGGTTTTTGCTTTTAGAAGTTTCACGCCGTATACAACAACGCCGATTTGTCCGATGGAGCATAAAACATGATTCATCGGGAAAAGCCACCTGTTTCCATTTTGTGGACGTCCAGTTGCGGTACTGGCGTGCAAATTCCAACCTTCGTCGCCGATGAACAGCAGTCAGCATAGGTGCATTAACCAGGCGTTTGCTGCGGAGTCCCATGCGCAGCAGCGTTCGCTGAACCGTTGTTGTGGATACCCTCTTGGTAGCCCCTTGGTTCATCTGGGCGGTCAGTTGCTCAACAATTGCACGTCTATTCGCCCGAACGCATCTCCGTAGTCTTCGTTCTCCTCTGTCATCTATAGCCCGTGGTGCACCACATGTGCCACAACGCTGATTTTGGATAGTGCCATTTTGCCATGCCCGGTATACTTTTACCACGGCTGCACGCGAACAGTTCTCAAAATTAGCCGTTTCCGAAATATTTCCACCCTTGGCCCGAAAGCCAATAATCATGCCCTTTTGGACGTCGTATAAATCGCTACGTTTCTGCATTACGCCAACGATTGAAATGCTTTCCGATGCCCTAGGACATCCTTTATATATACTCCGCTGTAATGTGCTGCCACCTGCCTTTTGTGATTGGTTATTTCACGTTGACGTCGAAAGTAGGTGGAGGTCACATTAATGTGACTGGACTGTGTGTATATATATATATATATGATACATATATATATATATATATATATATATATATATATATATATAATATATATACATATATATATAATATATATATATATATATATATATATATATATATATATATATATATATATATATATAGAGAGAGAGAGAGAGAGAGAGAGAAGGTAAAGAAGCTAGAGAAGGTAAGTAATCATTCTTTCACTTAATTTTGCGAGTGATGGGAGAGGTTGCTGATCTAAGCGAATTTGATAGAGGGCAGATCGTAAAGGCCCGAAGACTCGGAATGAGTATCACCGAAACTGCACGACTGGTAGGTTGTTCACGATCTGCTGTAGTTAGTAACCATGCAAAGTGGATAAATGACTGTGACACCAGCAGTAGGCTCCAAAGTGTTGGTCATCCATGCGTTATCAAAGGAAAGGGACGTCGGATAGTGTTCCTTTGGGTTAAGCAAAATCGGCGCGAGACAGTGGCTCAGCTGACAGCTCAACACAATACAGGTCCAACCGCAAGAGGAACACACAGTTCAGCGGACACAGTTGGATATGGGACTGTGCAGCAGACGTCCCTCTCGGGTGCCTCTGTTGACCTAGCGTCATCGTCAACTACGCCTACAGTGGGTCTGGATACATTGAGACTCGACCATGGATCAGTTGAATAGTTGACTGGTCAGATGAATCCCGATTTCTCATTCATCACGACGTTGGTCGTGTCAGAGTACGGCGTCTGTCAGGCGAACAGTTGCTCCCCTCTTGTACAGCAGGTCACAAACAGGTAGGTGGTCGCTGTATTAGGTATTGGGGGACGTTCTCATGGGCGACTCTGGGACTCGTATTTGTTTTAGAACAGACCATGAACGCTGCGAACTATCTGAGTATCATTGCGTATCAGTTGCACCCTTTCATGACGTCTGTCTTCCCAACTGGAAATGGAATGTTCCAGCAGAACAACGCCCCATGTCACAAGGCTCGGATTGTGTTGGGTTGATTCGAGGAGCATACTGATAAATTCTACTTAATGTCCTGGCCACCTAACTCGCCATAATAGAGCAAATTTGGGGTGTCATGGAGAGGCAACTCTGAGCTGAAGCAGCACAGTGTCCAAATATCTCGAATTTGCGTGACCATTGTTTAGACATTTGTTACAACCTGTCTCCAGTCATGTACCAAGAACTTGTTACATCTATGCCCAGGAGAGTTGCAGTTGTTTTGCAGGCAAAAGGAGGCGAAACGCGTTATTGAGTAGGTGATCATAATGTTTTGGCTCTTCAGTGTATATATGCACTCAAATGTACTCGCATTTTCAATAGAGAAACACAATTATGTTTACCACATTTTTAATATTCAGTGTTTATCAATTTAACTTCAATTATGTCAGTAATGTATGCTAGTTTATGTTTCTGAATAAATTTTTATTCCCGTTGGTTTAGATTTCCATACATTTTAAAATACATTTAAGCTTTGATATTTGGATATTCCAACGCTTAACATGTCAGAACACGTAGAATAGAAGTCGAAATGAAATTCTTAAGAAGTAGCTCATTCGGACAAATCTGTACAAGCGCCTTGGTTACACCCTGTATCGCAAAAGAAAGTTCCTCTTAACCACTTTTGAAAGTAATTTTGAGGGATGTACACGGGTATTTCCCTCTTTTTATTTCTATGTCTTACATTTTAAATTGTAATTATAAAAAGTTAAAGCAATAATTGGTGCGCCAAGCTTTGAAGTTATTCAATTAATATTTCTTTAAACGTTCCCAAGTCTTAAAATTTTATCATGAAGTTATATCTATATTTAAGAATATATTTTTTCCCTTGTACATTAGGAATAGGACGCAAACAGCAGGTCTTCTGGCAAATATACCTGACATATGTAGCCTTCTGCAAACAGTAACTCTTATTACTAGGCTTCCTGTATCCGCATGAAGGTCACAAGAGAGCTGAGAAGCTGCTGCACTCCCTCCACGTAATGCTGTAATGGACAAATATTGATCTTCATTGGCTGTCGTGGGTCTTAGACGACCTTGCCCAGGCTTCTCTCTATGGATTCTATATCTTTAGACTGATTCCAAATCATGGACCCGACACTGGGCGTTACATTGAAATATCTAGCCATATGCAATAGAGACTGCTCTGCTTCCTTTCTCCTGATAATTCGCTACCTCATTCCATCATCTAATTTCCAAAATTCACCAAATGTTGCAAAAAAAGAAAGCCATCACGAAATGCCTTGAGCTGTGCAAGTCAACGATACGTGGAAATTGTCATGTGCGCTAAGGATTCCTGTTCCTCAAAATGCAACGACCACACGCACGTATAATCATACGTATTAGTCACTAAAGATTTGCATCTTCGTTTAGAAGCATTAGTTTTACTGTTTGTTAAGTACTATTTTGAGATATTCCACAAATTATGCAAATTCCATTAATTTTGATCACCAGTGAATAAGCTAATTAATAAACGAACTAATTTTAACACATAGGTAAATCGCACTTAAAGATCAAAACAAAATCATATTCGAAGTAATTTTACACTTTCTACCACATTCCAGAATACGCTTAGACATTAACGTATGCGATGGAAGACATTTCTTGAAGTAGCTGTTTAAACCAAAAAAAATGGCAAATTGCTTCATTTTGTTGAATTGGACCTGATTCTAAATATATTTTTGATGTCACAATTGCTTAGAAACGACGTTTTTTCATATCTGCTTGAAGGTATAAAGCAATTGTAATATTTATTTACTTGTATCTATCTAGGGATGGTGTTTTCTACTGCAATATGCAATTACACTCAGAAAGAATGACACACTCCAATGTATATATCGCTGCATGAGTGCAGGATATCTGAAGACTTTTGGACTGCGGTATAAAATGCGGACTATGGCAACCGAAAAAAGTAAGTCAAAAAGAGAAAGTAAGCAAAATAAATTAATTGACCTAATTTGTAACACAACAATCGAATCAAAAGAAAATAAAGCATATTTTAATGTCTAAATATACTAGGGAAAAATTAAAAACATAAAAATAAATATTTTTTTGTTACATAATGACCGATTCGAAAGAATTTATAACAGATTTTACAGTTCATAAAAATACTAAGCGAAAACAATGTAAAGTAGAAATTTAAGAAAAAAGAATGAACCATGATCGATGAAATGAAATTTATATATAGATAGATAGAATGAAATTTAAGAATGAAAGCATGATAGTTACTTTTTGAAATAATCATTTATTACTTTGAACTATTAACGAAAATGTGTACAAAACGTTAATAAAGTTTTATTAAGATTTTTAATCAATGGAAAATGCTTGACAGAAGAGGTAAATATATTAAGTAATTTTCCACTGGTATAATAATTTATTTAATTTCATCTTAAGTTTTCATTCAAACCTTGATGCTTACTTTTTAAATTTGTATATTAAATTTGTAGATTACATACCTTGAGTCTATAGAGTTAGATGAATTTCATCACAGAATCTGGGCTTATGAAAACGCACTGTATGTTCAATTAATAAGGTTTAATTTTACATTAAATCTTCTTGAAATCTTTAGTCTCTGATACAGAAATTGTCAAAACTAGGAAGAATAAAAAATATATTATTCACAATTGTCTTATTCGCTTTTAAGTAAAAATGTTATTCAAATATTTGAATAACATTTCAAATATTTGAATAGATTGTAGCAATTTATTAAGTTCAAATGAATTGCTACAATGAATTATATTATGTTTCATACTAAAATGTGACAAAATCATGTAAATATTTTGTTTCGGAAGAAGTAAATTATTTATAAGTTTGTTACCCGATGGTTTTAATTATTTACGTTTTCTAATTTGTGCATAACTATTTTTTTGCAAATTGTAGTTTGTATTAAATATTTCAAAAATAGATTAAGACATTTATTGAGTTAAAATTAGATATATTTGGTTGGTTAAGGCTTTATAGCTGAAGAGCCTGTCATTGACAAGCAGGGTAAGTTATTTATGAAGAGTCACAGTGAAAATAATAATGTGACGATTTCGATGGGTTTAAAAATGCTGAGTAAAAACGTATCAAAAAAAGATGCTGACTGCTTTAATGTAAACATATACGGCAAATTTATATCAAGCAGGATATATGCATTCATGTAAGATTATGTAATAAGTATTTATTATCCTTACATATAAACATCGCAATGACGATGATGGATACACATAATTTAGCTTAGTGGAAACATTTTTATTCAAAGTAGTTTGAAGTAATTAACATTGGCAAGCAAATATATTTAATTAAATGCATAGCATCAGTAAAATAAACGGGATAATACATGTGTATTATCTTTATTAAAAGTTTTGTTTACAAGTAATTTAACTCAAGCCCTTCATCAATCGGTATTCAATAAAAAAAAATTATATATAAAATAAAGCAGTTCACTAAAAATGAAATAAATGTTTATGAATATTAAGAAAAAAGTACGAAAAATTTGAACACATGGTGTTATATTATTATTATGATAACAAACTGTAATTTATTTAAGAGTAAATTCGAGAGTTATCTCTTTGACACAATCTCCCCCCCCCATATAAATGCAGCTATATCATTATATTTTTAATTAATTTTTGTTATTCTTGGAAATAAAAAATACTTCTCTACATACTCAGAAAATTTTGTAAAGCACTTTTAATAAAACAAGGTGTAAACTGATAATATTTTTATAAATTTTCAATTTAAGGGTAGTGTAAAATCTATTGAAGAACTATCTTCGAAAATAGCAAACTAGCTTTATTACATTATCATTTCTTATGAAATTTTATCTAGTGCTCAATAACTAAGCTCGATCAAAGTAAAATTATTATTTTGAAGTAATTTTGTTTTCGAAATCTCCATAGCTTAAACAACTGGTGTATATGAGGCATGTTTCACGAAATAGCGAACCATCGTAATAATTTCAGTCGTAGTTTAGATTTCTTGGATAGTTTGCTTATATTTAACATGTTTAAATGTTATGTTCAAAATTATCAGCAGAAAAAAACGAATTGTTCTCGAGCCTTATCAATTTTTCATTAATTATGTATAACGCGAGATATAACCTTCAAATTGCGGTTTATATACAATTCGTTTTCATATAATACAAAGAAGGAAGAACGTGATGTTCTTTGAACTATACGAAAACTAATTTCGTAAATTAATTGTTTTTAATTCTTCCTTGATACATTTCCAGTTTACTTGCTGTTGATATTTTATAGCTGGCTATCGAAATGGAACTTGACACATGACTTAGATTGAAAACGTTCCAAAGAAAACTTAAGTGATTGAATAAAAAGTAATTTAAAGAATGAAGCAGAAGTGAATAAGGGCATTAAAAATGTTTTTTAGTATATTGTGAATCGATCGGTCCTTGTCTACAACCCCTAATAGTAAAAAGATTTAGTAATTTTAAAACTATTTCTTGAATCTGCTAGAGAAACATAATATAAAATTAGCTGAAAATTCTTGGATAACTGAATATATTAGGTAATAATTAGTTAATATGAGTGGTCTTCACGATACATTGATATTTTTTGCTGATTCAAAATTAACGTTTTACACATTATGAATATGTTTAGAAAGAGAAATTAAGATCGGCAGTGGACTATATTTTGTTAAGTACTCGCATTTATACTAATAATACTTACACATTAATCAAAATGCACGTTTACTTACACGTTTGGAATGTATAATAATTTGGAATTTGTAACCCTTCATACAACCATTCAAATAAACAGTTGGTGATGAAAGGTTTTGTTGCAATTGTATCGAAATAGACCGCCGGTATTGTATTATTAAATTTTACTAGTTTCTAAGATTTAGAGACAGAACTTGTTAATTATAAGATATCCATAAGCACATTACATATTTCAATAATATAAGTTAATTGTGCAAATAAATACTAGATTCTGTATTTTTTCTCGTGGGATTTCAGGAACTGAGTGAGTTTACCCACTGCACCTAGCAACCTTCTTGACAGTAATTTGTCTTGTGCTTGGCATAGCTGGGTCAAATGTGACATTTACACTATGAAACTCAACCGAAGAACCATCAAGGGATCTAGAATAAAGATTGATATTTCGAAATAAAAGTTACCATCACATTCGGAAAGAATTTAACTGTAATTAAATTATAGCAGCATACATAACGCTGTTGCTTAACCAAGGACAAGGAATCTTACTTTGGAATGTATGGGGGTGATTTATTAATCATTCCATACGAATTTCGAAGACGCGTTTCAAACAGCGAGTTAGTTCTTAGAGAAGATATCATTAATATTGATGGTGTCTACTACTTGGGGGAAAGTTTATATATTTATTGTATAGCTCTGATAGTGCCGTGTGAATGTACTCCATAGTACATGTGAACCTATGCTTAGTAGAAAATTCACAAAATATAAATTTATATAGAATAGACATTGTTTTATTTTTTAATATTTGCATTCTACGATCTAGTATTTTCTCACTGATCATAATATATTCGCATTGGATTATAAAGAAACTCATATGTTTATTTTTCATTAGGACAGGGAGATAAAAGTTACGAAGATAATAGAAAATCGTATTTAAATCAGTGCAATCACTAAATAGAGATTGATTTTAAATACGCTCGCGCTAACGATTGCGTTAACTGGCTCCATATGGGGATTATTATGTGTTTTTTTTTTCATGGATATGAAGTTATAAACATCGAATGAGCTAATTTTAATGACCAATTAAACATGAAATAAGGATACATTTTTTTTAATTCAAAAAAAAAATGTATCTGACTCAATACTTAAGGAACAGCAGGAATAACACTCTTGATTTTGGAACACACAAAAGGATCTGATTATATAACATTTCCCCAACTCAGCATTTGTTCCTCAAGTGTCGAAGTAAATATTGTTTTTCGAAAACACCACATGAAAGTTAACACCTTCTTCTAAGTTAACACCGTGTCATGAAGAATTTAATGTATTAAATTAAAATGTATACATTTGTGAAAGTTGTAAATCAATACAATTTCACATTAGACTAGTCATTTAGATAAAAATAAATGCTTCAACTTGAAAAGCTTTATTTCTTCTGCTTCAATTTATTTTCTAAAACGCTTGATGGCCACGCTTATCCCGCAAAATGCAGTGTTTTACCCCCTCACATAAACAATGCATGCGAAATGTTTTGCATTTTAAGTCTCTTTCGCAACTTGTCATTGTATTAAGGATTGGTCCCCGACCATCGCCAATAGCCCATTGTTTTGCTACAGTGCGACGAAGATTCAATCACTTTCCTAACCTTCCACATACCTAATTATAACATTAAATGGTAAAAATAGTTCTCTTCAGGAAATGAAAAATGGACAAAAAGCTGCTTTCGACTTTATTTTATAGTGCAATTACTTCTTTAAATGTGGGACAGCTTCTCTTCCTTTACACATTAATGTGTACGAATGCACTAGTATATTTGTTTTAAAATTTGACTTTGGTGTATTCTTAAAATCATTTCAGGGAGAAAAAAATGATACTGTGCAAATAATTAATTATCAAATTGATATAATCAACAAATAAGCACGTTTTTTTAAACCTGATTTCTCAAATTCTTATTTGTTCAGAAAGATGATTTCTGTTTGAAATTTTTTCTAATATTATTCTTCATGTTTTGAACTTTCATCAAGTTTCTAATAGAAATAGTTTTTTCTTTACAATTTTTTAATCAAGGAAGCGTAAAAAATAAACATATCTTCAAGAATTTCAACATTTAAAAATCAATTAAAAATCCATTTCTTGACTGAATACTCTTATTGAGACTCAAAACATCATTTGTGATACAAAAATCATAATGAAGGAAAAAAAATTATAATAAGTGAATTCGTTGTGGAGGCATTCAGAAATCGAGTTTGAAGTTTAGGAATCATGTCTGTTCATGGTGGACGTACCTAACGAAAACTCTTGTAAAACTAAGAAACTATTTCGAACACGTGCACGATCTTGGCATCGTTTGAAAGCTAAGATATTGCAAAATATTTTGAATTAATAAAAAATACATTTATATAATGGTCGATTTTTGTGATTTATTGTGTATACATGCACCTTAAATCCCTTACATATGTGCATGTCTCGAACGAATTTTAGAGTTGGATCCGGGTAAACGTAAGGAGGAGACACTTTTTAGGTCGTTGAAAAAACACAAAGCCGGCAAGACATACTTTTGCATACTATCTCTACAGGATCTGCCAAGGCGCCAATGGTTCAGTACATTTACGAGATGAAATGTTACTATTCCTTTCACTGTTGCATACACCTACTGCTCACCATTTGGGATACGATAAAAAAAACTATCGAGCAAAATTTAAATGTTTACATTATCACTTATTGTTTTATATATATCATGCTACAAATTTTGTTAGTTTTTACTTGCACGGTTTTGTAGAGACTTCCCTGTAACGGACAGAATATGAAGACGTATCAACGAAAAAAATTTCACATTGCAGCGTATGGATACGAAAGAGTCATTTTATTGTATGCCTCATTTTCAAATTGGTTATAATTGGAATTCCATACTTAACTTTTAAAGGTAGTGGTTTTAAGTTCATATATTATACTCCCTAACGTATTAGAGTAATCACTTAGGCATAATTTCCACTGGTACATTGCAAGACATGAGCTTCCATCGATGCCAGAAGAATTACTCGGAATTGCATGGGTACAATAAATTTGCGATCACTGAACGGTAGGAATAATCACATATCTCTTTGGTAGAAAATAAATGTAAATATTTTAATGCCTGAAAAACTGTTCTATAATTCCTTATACAACAATGTTAAACTTTCAATAAACAACTCATGCCTTAAATACTGTATTTGGACACTGCATGTTTTTCAGAATAAGTGCTTTATTTTTCTATTTAGTAACGCGTAGGCCGTCATTTTGTTTGAATTACAGATGCAACACGTCGAGGCATGCATTCCACAAGTTCACTGTAAGTCTGGGCAGGCATAGCTCGCCATACCTCTTGCAAGGCTGTGAGAAGAGATTGTTGTGAAGATAGGGGGTGAGTGGTGTTGTCGTACTCGTCGATACAGTTCGTCCCACAAATTCACCATCGGATTGAGATCGAGGCTATGAGCAGGCTAGTCAAGCAAATTAACATAATTTTCAATAAACCAGTCCAGCACAATTTTTGCAGTATGACATGGAGCTCGATCCGGTTGGAAGAAACAACCATTATCGCCGTTGTATTGCCATAATACAGGCAAGGCCAAATTATCTAGAACTTTGAGGTACACGTCAGAACTGATGGTGCCTGATATATAAAGCAATGGGAAAAGTCCTAACCAGGAACATAACCCTACTCTATAAGATGGATCCTCCTCCGAATTTATAGTGTTCAAATACTTTTGTACATATACGTTGCATAGATGGATAGATAGTTGAACATCGCATAATCTATTCCACACACATTATCGGAATATCATGCACACCTGTGTTCCAACAGTCAGTACGCTTCCAGGTGTTCAGGGTAATTTCATATGCAAGAAACATCGGCGTTTGTCAGTTGTCATAATGAGGTAGTCGAACGAAGTTGCAAGCCCGGAGGTCGTTCTTTATGAAACCTTAATGAAGGTTTTCAGATGGTACATGTTCTAGAACAGTGGTTCCTAAACTCAGTATATCCATGGACCTCTTCTTATAGCAAAAACCTGACCATGAACCCACAGGTAAAATATTTTTACATAACTGCATAATAGAAAATTACAAATTTAACTTTCACGTCTTGAATGCTATATATTTATTGAAACGTAAATGTTGTATATTTTTACTGTAGTATTTATTAAAATTAGTATTTATTGAAAGTACTCGTAGTAGTATTTACTTAAATAATACTAGTAGAATAATATATAGTAGTAGTAGCAGTATTTTACTAAAAACTACTAATAATATATATTTACTAAAATACTAGTGTAAATAGTATTTATTGAAATTATAACTTTTGTTTTAAAATACAAAAACACATTTTTTTTTGATGCAGAGGGCGAGAGATATTTACGATATGAGAATATTTAGGTTTGGCTCTTTGTGAGTAACATTCGTATGTCTCCACGAACACTAATTTTCTGGGTTTTTTTTCGTAATGAAGCTCAAACTTGCATTAAATCCATGTTCTACTAAATATTAAGGCATGGAAGCAATTAACAGTTTCTGTACATTAACCCATAATGCAGGACATAAAATTGGTATATGTTTTTAAACCAGAATTTGTGGTATCCTTGTTCAAATTTGGTTCCGACTCCTCGTTTACGAATAATTCAATGAATTGCTCATGTATTAGAATGGATTCATCTGAGTTTGTGGGTCTACTTTCAAAAGGATCTAACACCCAATTTGGGGATAACCATGTGAAACATGTCTTCAAATCTTTGGTTGAGGTAAGAATAAATAACCGCAATGTGTTGACATCTCTTTTTTGCAATTTTGAAATATTTGGAGCATTCTTCTCTCCCCAAGTTGTATAGAAAACGTTTTGTTACAAACGTAGATATTATACTTTTAATTTTGATTCAATTTAATTGATCACCCTGTAGTTTCGAATTGGTTTGTTAAATTTGGCATATAAATGAGTAATATAAGCTGTGTCATTTTTTAATTAATTAAATTGACCCGCAAAACAACGCAAAACAGTAAGCCATTAATGTTGTTGATGAATGATGCAATGTACGGATAGTACATTCAGTACAGCTTGTTTTTGAGTATACCATAAAGCATCGGTGTCGTCCTACCACTGTCGGAGCAGCGTCATTAGCAATGGAGAGGATATTACTAAGTTTATTTTAAGTCGAAAAATCTTTTTAATTAATTAAATATTGCTTCCCCTTTCGAAATAGTTTCCAAATATTTGATAAGTAACTATATTCTTGGAAAAAAATTTCTTTTACAAATCTCACAACAGCTAAAAGTAAAGCTTCGTTCCCCTGCAAAGTTGCAAGGGCCAGCTGTATAGAGAACTCATATGTTTTAAGTACTCACATAAATAATTTTCTATCCACCGAGCCACTTCGTCAATCTTTCTTTGCACTGTATTATTACTCAGTGAAATTCTTATAATATCGAAAGCTGGTTTGTGCATCACGTTGCGTATTAAATCAATTACAGCTGGTATAATACGTTATTCACCAATGATGTGCGGCTTTTTGGACTTGGCAATCGATAAAGAAATGTTATAAAAAGCACGCAGCACAACAATCGTTGTCTCGCTCAGATGTTGTCGCTAAGAGTTGTCGCAATGACGGTGTTTTCAAATATTTTTAATTGACTGTCTTAAAAAAGTTAAATCTTCGACATTTTTTATCGCTGTGAACTTTTGTCAAATGTTCTTTAAGCTTAGAAAGTTTCATAGATACGTTTGACAAAGTTTTATTGAAAAAGGTACATACTAGGTAAAATACTGTTTCCTGATATCGGAATAAAGCCACATTTTAAATATCCAACACTATATTATCTGCATTTTTTCTTCGTCTCACATTACATTGTTACCACTAAAAAAAGACACAAATTTAAGACATAAGAAAATAAAACAAATTATTTCTATTTTCAGTACGTAAAAATCGCTGCCAATGATGTATTTATTGTTATTTATTTTAACTTTCAAAATAATGAAAAGAGGACACAATTATTTTACTTCATATGAATCCTTTCGCGGACCCCCCAACGTTGTCCATGCACCCCAAAAATAATTTTAATTTATCGCAGACCCCTTCAGTGGTCTCATGGACCCCTAGGACCATTTTGAGACACTGTTATAGAATATCTAAGCACATAGGTAATAAATAGGTAATTTAAGAACAGTGAATAAAATGAATAGCGAGACATGACATAAAAAATAATGTATTTTCTCCTCAGCTATACCTCTCATAGATATTCTCCCGCATTGACGTAGAGAATTGAATTTACAAAGAAACGTTTATACTGTCGCACAAAGAGGAAAATACACCCAATAGAGCTAACAAAATATCGAACATACATCGCCTACAGCGCGTGAAGTCGCTAAACAAGACAACCCCATTGAACCGCTCATCCTAACAAGGGCCTCACAGCAATCAGGCACTCAATTTACTACCGTCAATAACACAAACACAAGCTGTCTTGAATCCGTAATTACCTACTTTTTATAAGTAATAAACTGGAATTTGGGAGATTAAAGCGCGATTCATTTTTAGAGTACCTCTTTTTATTGTTACTCTGATAATAGTGTTGCTCTCATAAACAACACAGGAATTAAAACAGAAGTTAAAAATGTTGTTTCTTGCTCCCGGCTATTGGGATAGTTTATCAAATACTAATTAAAGAGAGGGAAGTGGAGATTTTAAAAGGAATGTATATGCAAATGAGTTATATTGATTGAAACATTACTAGGGATAATCGGAATATGCGGATAGCAAGTAAAATTATTTAAAGAGGAAAATTTTAATGAAGGAAAGGCTCGCTTAGAGGGGCGTATCGATCTCAGAGCCACAAGATCATCGCAAAGTTAATTAAAGTGTCCGAATTTAGTTTTTAAAGTTAATTAGTGTTAACTATTGGAACACAGAGTTGAGGTTTGGAATTGATAGCTTCTTCAAAGATGCTTTTTTTCTAGCTCCACATTTATTGCTCTTAAATTTCAATTACATCCGAAGTGCGTTTCGAAAGTAATTCATAGCTTTTCTATAATGCGATAGGTAGTAAATAATCCTCACTTTTAAGAAATTTTTCAGACGGAAACAATATTTTAAAACTTCGTATTGAAATGGAGATTAATAGTTTGTCACAAACACCTTCACGCAACTAACTTATTAATTGATTGAAATAGGCCAATAATATATATGTTGCTTAAGTGGATTTTTGCACTGCGCTAGCAACCTGTGAGTTGAATGTGGCGTAGGTTGAATTTTTATTTCTTACATTTACCCTTCCCTATTCTGTAACAGTTCTTTTCTGAGTGTGTATGACAGATACTTGATTTGCTTTGTCTTGTGTTTCATACCGCTTAACCGAATACCGATTTTGCTCAATAAAAACGCAACCAACCGTGCAACTTATTGCATGAGTTCAAACCTGGATACCAGTAATACAGAAATGAGGTGCATTCATGTCACCTATGTTAATTAAACTTTCCTTTTGTATGTGTGTTTATATGCCCATACCTTGGCATCTTCTAATTAGTGTTTGGCACATACTATAAAAATTAACTAGGGTTGCTTACAAAATCAATAAACCAACTAATTGCATGGGTATTTGTATCAAACTGTGATTGATTTTTCAATATGTCAGAAACAAATTTGTTTTTACGTGACAGCATAAAAAACAATTGTTACGTAAAATAAATTAAAATATCAAGTGTAATCAGAATTCTAATTCTGTAAAGTAAATGAGAGGACTTATTTCAGAATAGTTTTTAAGTAGATTTGCTGGTGACCATTCTTGTAATATCATTCACAAAACATTCTTGAGATTTTTTGGAGCTTACAAGTTTCTTTTTCTAGTTCCCCCTCCAAACAGTTCTTACAAAATATTTTCAGATGCATTCTTCTGAAGTAGCTAGCGATCACAGGAATTTTAATCCAAATTAGAAATGAATAACTTTGAGGAATTTTATATTTACTGATTGTATACAAGACCAGGATTTCTTTAATTAAAATCGCATGGTGCATTTAACCACACTTTATTAAAAAACAGATATTTTCGAAAGTAACGAATTCACTTTTATAATAATTTTAGTATTTACTAAATATTGCAACTAGAGGATTGTTATTTCTGAGATTTCGTATGAGTATAAAGTGCAGAAAGTACATTAACATACATAGCGTACACATAACTTTGTAATTAGACAGTCGTCTTAAAATAACTAGATGAATCACATTCAGTAGAGAAACGTTTGTGTACTATGTCAACGGTAGTTTCTTTTCTGCAGAACATGGACCAATCAACACTTCATCGATGAATGTTGATCTTTATCAGAACGGCAATGAGTTTCCTAACATGTTTATAGAGTCTTTCTGTGACATGGAGGATATGTAAAGTGGGGGGGGGGGTTTAGGTACTGTGAATTTTGCTTCATAATCAGTTGGTGGGGATTTTGTTTGCTTACATTTGCAATAGGCGGAGCTTGTCATCAAACATACCTTGTTGTTGATTTCAATTTTTATTGACAATATATGCAGATGTACAGTTATGGAGCTTAAATGATTGAAGTTGAAGAGAAAAGTTTAAATTAATAATTTTTATCGGTTTTGTTTTATTTTGTTGGATGGATGACGAAAGTCATTCCTGAGGATATTCTTGACAAAAATCCTTATCAATCTTATCATGCAGGTTGAAAAATTTAAAGGGAAGTTTACTGAAAAGTGGCTTGAGTTCTGGCACATTCAAGTCTTTTCTAAGACTACGGTTATCTAAAATGTATTTAAAATTTACCAGGAGCTATCTAAATTAACCCTGAGTTAGGTATTTCGAAGAATTTCAAGTTCATCGATACGAGTTTTCGCTGCAGATCCCCAGACATGACAGGCATAGACGATTACGGGTCTAAACATAATTTCATAATGAACATGTTTGTAATATATAATTTGGATTCAATTGGCAATTGGAAAAAATATTTTGGTTAAATTATTGTTTCTTCATTTGAACAAATTTACATCGAAGGAAATTTGAAAATGTAAATGGCTTTGATAAGGGATGATAAAGTTTTACTTAAACATTGCTTACAGTACATTCTACCGCCTCAGATTTTACTGAGATGTTTACGCATAATTCTATATATTTCATATGCTCCTATGGTATTTTCGATTAAGTTATACTAAAACAATGAACCTCAAACAATGAAGGAAAATGTAAAGTTATCTAAAAGAGCAGATCACACTCATAATTCAAAGACGTATTTAACACGGAAGAAAAAATTTAATAGAGTTAAAACTCTAATAAAACATGCATTTAAAGTAATATTTACAGAACCCTTTGATGCGCTTAATAAGATACGCAATACGAAATGGTGAACATATCATAAAAGAATTATTTTTCAAGTTGTACTAGACATAGTTTTTTCTAAACCCATTGATTGTCAAGAGAATGTTCTGCCCTAATGTTCTAAAAAAGGGAAATTCTTAGAAGGCTTACAGTAAGAAACAAATAATCTATTACGTTGCTGACTTTTATGTTCTCTACCTATTGAAAACCAGTTTCAGTCGTATGGGTCCTTTAGAATTGGAGTTCTACTTGAGTTTAACAAAGGAGAATGAGACTGTCCAAGCATCCATTCTACGACATAATTCTATTCTATTCATCTCATTCTAAAAGTTGACGTTTTTCTGCTCTTTGCCTTATAGCTATTTACTAACCCCTTGAATTTTTAGAATGAAAATTCTTGCAAACAATAGCAGTAGGTCACACACCTTTGTGTGCAATGTACACTTGGACATACCTTTTCACTCGCAGTTTGACAGAAGTATCTGTTCATTTGAATCTTCTTGAGCGTGGAATTCTGACCCATATTAACTTTCTTGACCAACATAATATTTCCAAATTACTTTAGTCTAAGAAAAGCGTAAATAGAGAATATATATATATATATATATATATATATATATATATATATATATACAATTCCAAAAAATTCCTTTCTAAAGAAAATATCTTCTTTGTAGAATCTTACCAATTCATTCTACTCCAAGGGAAAAGGAAATATAAACTTTCTGAAGATTAAAAAATCCATTAATTCTGTCTTTTCGAAAAAGATGTCTTTTTTAAGTCATTAAATCTGTTGTGAAGTAAGACTAACAGTACACTACTCAGAAATCCCGTGACGCTTAAACGGTTTATTTTACATAATTTATGTACCTATTTCTATGTCACAGGTGAAGAACTTATATTTGTAAGAAATGGCTCCTAAATAGTGCTTTTTATGAACAAGCATTGCAAAGTGCTTCAGTATTGATAAATTTCTGGCCTGTGCACACTAACGTTTTTGGTAAGAACCGCTTCACAAACCTCGCTTGAGGGAATAATTATCATAAAATGTAGCATTTCAATGTTACATGTATGCTAATTTTGTAACAAATATAAGTTCCTGGTTAATAAAATAACTGCGATATTTTTAATACTTCTTGTATTTAAATAACTAAGTAGCAGTATTTAAATATAAACAGTAATATATATGTACCTTTTTTAGCCCAGAGTGTACTTATTAACGTGTTAAAATTACAGTTGTGCAAGTCATTTTTTCAACAACAAAAAGTCACAGTAACCAGATGTAAAACAGCCAAATTAGACAAAAGAAATCAGGTCTAGATGAGTTAATCTCTGGTACAGAAAACGTTAAGTAGGTCATATCTTCATTCAACTGCCAATTGATGCCGATGTTGGTCCTTAACCCTAGCGATAATTTACTCTGACCAGAAAGGTGTGGCCTCCGTAAAGTTAAAACCGGTTTTCACGTAAAATTATTGTAAAAATTAATCATGAACACTATTAATAAGTGCTTGAGTTATCCATGAATGTAATAAAACATACGTATGATAAGTACATTGCGGAGTAATTACGTAGATTTTTGAAATATTCCCAGGTGAATTCAAGTAATGCTACAATTAGAACCACAACCTACGACTCGACTGGTTATGGAGCAACGCAAATAATTTCATCGCTAAAAAAGATAAAATCAATTGCATAAATGAAAAAAAAATTGAATAACATTTAAGGCGATTAGGATGGGTCTGCATGGCCAAATGTTTTGTGACACACCATCGAAACGAAGAATTATTTCAAGTGGTCAGCCGACTGATTACTGCTTCCGACCGAAGGTGCCTTTGCATATCGAATGAGTGACTGTAGAATGCCGTTGCTGCCAATACTCTTGGATGTAGCAATATAATTAATGGTCCAGTCGAGTTCATTTCCAAGATTTTGAGGTGACAGAACGCGGTCCAATTTTTGGACTTTCAAATTAAGTATTAGGGAAAAAATTAAAACAATTTAAACCCTAGACTTCAGGATACAAGAGGTACAGTCCACAACCACATTTGGGGCGATGTAGAAATGTTTAAAACGGTTTATGCAGAATAGCTTGCATGTTTACAAGAGTTCTTCAAATTAAAAGGTACGAAATGACACTGTGGCTATAGTGAAAACTTTATTCAAAGTATACAGATTATTGTATACATAGGCCCGAGCACAACGATCCCATTGATTAACGAGCAGAAGGATTCCTTGTTTCCAGAATTCCTATGGCCGTGACGAGACACAGTCCTTCACAGCGTTCTTGAGTTCGTCTTCCGAGTTGACGCGATTTCCTTTCAGAAGTTTTTTCAGGGTACCAAAGACATGGAAATCGCAGGGCGACATGTCCTTGCTGTAGCTAATGTAATTTCAAGCTACTCCCACTTGAACTCTGCCAGTTCCACGTGTCTGACCCTGGACACCTGTATCAAGGAGCAGAACCACACCCTCCGTGAGTAGCCCGGTATTTTGTTCTTGATGGACCTGCGTAGACTTCGGAGTGTCTCACACTACACATTGGAGTTAATGGTTCTTCTGTGCTCGATGAATTCGACAAGTAGCGGACCTTGGACGTCGAAAAAGACGGTGAGCAACATAATCCCTGCTGACGCCACGACTTTAAACATTTTAGGGGGATGTGACGGTGACTGAATTTACTGCATACTGTCCCGCTTTGTCACTGGCTCGTAGTGATGGCACCAGCTCTCATCACCTGTGACGATCCGTTCCAGAAAAGCGGGATCTTCATAATACCGAAACAGTTCTAGCCCCGTACGTAGTTCCTTTTGCTGGTTGGTGATCTGCTTGGAAACCCACTGCGCGCACACCTTCCGATAACGCAACCTGTCGTGAACATTTGCCCACACTGTTCCAACGCTGACATCCACCTTCACAGCCAACATTCGCAATGTGACACTTCTCACTTGGTCATCCCCCTTGTCTATGAGATAGACCGCGATATCTGTGTTTATCTGGCCTGGTCTCGGGTCATCAACCAAACTCTCACGACTTGCACGAAAACGGGCACTCCATTTTCTCACTGACTTGTTGGACACAAAGTCTTCCCCGTATCACAGTCGTTACCATCCGGCGTTGAATAACGGTCGATTTAACACCTTCAGCTCAGAAATTGTATAACGCCTCGCTGCTCTTCAGTCGTCGAATTTTGCAATGTGAACGCCATCCTATCCTCACACGCACTGCGCATGCGGGAGCCCGCGCATGCTCCGTTCCACGCCCGAGATTCCAATCGCATCCCTAGATGTCCCGCTACGTTCTCCCATAGCGGCATAGGCAAATATGTTAACGGTTACGTACCTTTTCATTTGAACACCCCATGTACTTAAATTTTACGATGCGTGGCTTAGATTTTTCAATTGTCTCCAGGAACGCCTTTTCTCCGAACCCCCATATCTAATTACCTAACTTGAGCGATAGGGCAGTGAGTGGCATTTACGACAGACGCTTTCCCTTCATAGTATCGTTTGGCGTTAGAAGATATATCACCTGGCAACTTTCTGCTTTTTCCAAAGAGTTCACGCCTCACAGTCGGCAGGGTAAAGAGCAAACGAACAAAATAAGGGATCCTTTATAAGGTCAGTCGCTGACAGCTAGTAAATGTTGATCGATGTCAACGGTCACTTCAAAGGGGGATAACATTCATTGCTACCATACCTCTGGTGTAAGCGATATTTTAGTGGTAGCTAAAGTCAATATGCCGCATCGTATAGGTTAATTTGGTTTAAACATATTTCATTTAAAATTTTAGTTCAAAAATGCTTTCTTTTAATAAAAAGTAATAGAATAGGTAAGTTTTGAAAGGATGATAACTTTTTTATTTATAATTTAAACAATTTCTGTATCTGTGAATCACTGTTATCTCATTATGAGTAATTATCAATACAGAAAAAGCATTTCCACTATGGTTGATTGAATGGAAAATTGTAAGAACAACTTTTAAGGCTAGTAAGGAAAATATCTCTTTCGAAGTTTTAACAACAGTTACAAGATAATCTCTAAAACGACTTTGTCCAAATAGTTCTGATGGATTAGTTATTTATGTTTTCAGCACACAAATTGTATATTAAAGATATAAAACAGTTGGCTATGAAACAAGTACAATTAACAGTTTAACTTTCCCTTGTTTGGAGGAGCTATTATGAGTTAATTACATGGTTAAAAGGAGGATTGGCGAATAACCAGTAAGAATTATTTACTGGTTATGACAGGTTTTGTACGATATTTTTCGGTGCTACATAAAGAAAAGAATAACTGTTAAACGCATTACCCATACCGTGTTAAAACGTATTAGTTAAACGCGTTAGTTATAATTTAAAGTGTCAGTTTTTAGAGATATTTATTTTCTAGCATATTCTCTAATATTTAAGTTGCATTTAAAAATAAATAATTAATCCATGTGTAACTAGGAAAAAATGTTGACACCTCACAGATGTACCGCGATCTCTCATTTGTTAACAGAGACCCCTGACTAACGGAGGTTAATTAACTGCTCCATTGTTTTCCAATTAGTTTTACTCTTAAGATCTTTTTAAAGAATGTTTAATGAAGGCAATAATAAAATTCGCCGCGAACACATTTGAAGTATCTCATTATATTCAATCAAAGAGAATTGATGATTTTCTGACGTAAGTTTATTTCCTTCCAAGCTCTAACTCTTCTAACGATTCGCTAATTCAAAAATACTCATCCAGAATAAAGAATAGTCAATTTAAAGACTGGGTGTATTTATGTTTAAACACGTTTTGTTTTGGAATATGTTTTGAATAAAAAATTTTACTAAATAATGTGTACTCAATTAATTGCAAATAATCGCATCTGTTCGAGTTGGAAATAGATATCTTTTGATCATACGATTTGTTCAATTTTTTGCCCTTTATTTCGACATTAGTGGACACGTAAAACAATAGAAAAGCACGTATTGGAGATCAGAATGTAAAAGCTGAGTTCTTGAATAACCCCTTTATTCCTATAGATAAACTATTTAGGGTGCAATATGAAGGGGAGGCATTATTAAATAATTTATTTATTCGAAGAATAGTAAATATATAGTTATTACCAAATGTGATCAATTTTGTGTTATGTTCTAAAATGTATTACTGTCTGATTCATCGACAAAAGCTTAAACGCACATACTACAGTGATCATAAAGTATCCGGAATGCTCTGTCATAAAACATAAGGTATAAATTTATTGGTAAAAATTTATTACATATCCTTCAGCGTAATCTCCGACTTCAATGCACTTCTTCCAACGTTTATCCGTTTAACCATATTCAATCCACAAAACAAGCCTTAAAGTAGTTTTTGTTAAATCTCTTCAGGGTTCGTATCGAATTTTCTTTTAATGCATCTATGGAATCAAAACGGTTGTCACGAAGAGGGAGTTTCACCCATGCCAATAAGAAAAAGTCACTAAGTGCCATATCAGGCGAATACGGAGCTTGTGGAGCCGTATTTGTTCAATGCTTTTTCAAAAAATCACGAACAATAATGGCATTGTGCGAAGACGCATTATCGTGTTGCAAAACCCATGAGCTATCTCGACACAATTCAGGCAGTTTTCGACGAATTGCTTCATGGAAACGACGCAAAACACTCTAATAGTAATTTGCATTGACCGTTGGCCAGTGTTGGTTGAAATTCATAATACGCAACACCACGACAGTCAATGAAAACAGTCAACATTTCTTTGATTTGTGAACAATTTTGACGTGGTGTTTTCGGGCTTGCTTCACTTTTCTAACGCCATCCACTTGATTGTTGATCACACCTGAGCTGACACCCTACTCTCCGAACTTCCTCACCATGCGAACAAGAGAACACACGACATATTTAACGTGCACCAGCCTCCTTTGTAAACGAGTTTTTTTTTATTGGATTCGAGTGAAACATACAGACGTTTTAATGAAATGACTAAACATACTAGTATATTATCCTTATCTGTCTGGGGTGAATTTCTTCCTCTATTCCCTATTCATTCACTTCTGCCAGAAGTAGTATCTACTCTTCAAAACGTTCAGGCCCGGTGGCATATTACCAACCTTTACTGGAGTAGAAGATATGGGGAAATTTTAGGCCGGCTGATTCGTTGGTTCAAACTGTTGTGTATGACGTCACTATGTGACGCCTTAAATAATAGGTTATGCCTTCACTTGGACTCAGTACGAATTTTCTAGTGAAAGCCGGCATCAAATGAAAGCAACTTAGATATTATTAACCTATATATATATATATATATATATATATATATATATATATATATATATATATATATATATATATATATATATATATACAGGGTGGTCCCGAATTCATGGTACAAACTTTAATGGTAGGTACAGGACATTGTAACAATGATTTATTGTATAGAAATGTATAGTCGCAAGTGACGCGCGGTGAGGCGAAAACAGGGGAAATAACGGCCGAAAGGAAAAACAAAGATTTTATTGAAAGCGTTGTTGACAAGTGTCATGTTTACAGTAATTGTTCAAAATTGCGTCCACCAGTATCGATACATGCTTGACAGCGTCGGTGGAGCGATTGGCGTACACGTTCAAAGATGCCTGGTATTTCACGCACACCTGCAGCAGCTACAGATAAGCGAGCGACGAGATCCTCATCTGAGTCAACTGGAGTCTCATAAACAAGATGCTTTAGATGTCCCCATAAAAAGTAATCGAGGCTCGATAAATCGGGAGATCGGGGTGGCCAAGGGACTGGTCCACCACGCCCAATCCATCGAGTACCAAACGTGGCATTCAGGTAATTCCGTACATCAATGCTGAAGTGTGCTGGCGCCCCATCGTGCTGAAACCACATGCGGTTACGAATGGCGATCGGAACATCATGCAGCAGTTGTGGTAACACTTCTTTCAGAAAAATAAGATAGCTTCCGCCAGTGAGCCGCGTGGGTAGTAAGTATGGGCCAATCAAAAAGTCGTTCACAATACCAGCCCACACATTAATACTGAAACGTTGTTGAAACGCATGTCGACGCGTTGCATGTGGATTATCGGTTGCCCACACATGGGAATTGTGCGCATTAAAGACACCCTCGCGTGAAAATGTCGCTTCATCTGTAAATAGCACATAATCTACGAAATCCGGCTGCAACGCACATTGCTGCATCACCCACAGGCAGAAGTTCACGCGGCGAGGATAATCTGCCGGATTCAATGCTTGTACTTTCTGAAAATGGAAGGGGTGTAAGCGATTTTCGTTTAACACTCTGCATACAGTCTGATGAATCACACCTACGTCACGCGCAACAGTTCTTGTGCTTGACTCGGGTCTATCAGCCACAATGTTCAAGATGCTTTCTTCCAGCCTTGGAGTGCGTACAGCTCTTACTCGACCAGCGCCATGTCTGTTGACGTCGAACGCACCTGTTTCACAAAGTTGACGATGTAACCGTTGAAAAATTCTATGATCCGGCATTCGTCGATCAGGATACTCCGCGCGATACATTCGTAACGCAGCTCTGCCGTTACCATTTGCACGGCCGTACATGTAATGCATGTCTGCTTTTTCTGCATACGTAAAGTCACCCATCGTCTACGGCAGCACAATTGTGAATGGCGCTTTTCCCTACTGCGATGCATCATGTTCAACAGCGGCTAGACATCTACTGCCCTCTACCGGCAATGATACCAACCGATCACTCCATTTCTCTTTCCTTTTATTTCCCCTGTTTACGCCTCACCGCGTCACTTGCGACTATACATTCCTATACAATAAATCATTGTTACAATGTCCTGTACCTACCATTAAAGTTTGTACCATGAATTCGGGACCACCCTGTATACTGCTGTTTGTAAAAAATGCAACACCATGAAGAACTCATCAGAATTAAATGAAATTTAATACACAAACGGCTTGTATTAGTACAAATAAATGAATAAATTTTAAAAGCAAACAAACAATATTAAGCGTCCGAAATCAGTATTTGGTGTAGCCACCACGCGCTGCAATAAGTGCTATACGACGTGGCATGGAGTGAAGCAGATGTTGAATGTCTACTTGTGGAAGATAATTCCATATTGTTTGTATGCGCCCCCAAAGTTCGTCTTTTGAAGCAGTAAGACGCGGATCACGAGCGAGACACCGACCAACCAAATCCCACACATGCTCAATAGGCGATATATCTGGCGAATACGCAGGCCAAGGAAGAAGTTGCATGTGTTGGGCTGAAAAGAAGTATCGAACATTCGTTGCAACATGTGGGAGTACATTATCCTTTTAAAGATAGCTCCAGCTGAAATCGTCCATGATACGAAATCGCAACCCAGACCATAACCCCGGGTGTTCGGCCACCATGACGTTCGATAACGCACTATGGATGGATTGGATATGGTTTTGTGGCATTGAGTCCTCTTGGGGCATATTATGCCAAACTCAAGATAGAAAATATAATAATAAAGTGAAATGAGTCAAAACATTATGAATGAATACTATATACAATTATATGTGATGGATAAAACCAATGTCATGTAAAAAGCTAAAAATATTTGGATGAGGATTCTCTCCGATCATGTCATCTAAAACCAAGGAATAAGAATTAAAATGTTTAAGTCGTTGACTGTAAAATGAGAACATTCTATTAAAATGTGTTTTACGGTTAGTGGACAAATACAGTAATTGCAAATGGGATGATCTTCTCCGAGGAGGAGGTGTCTATGGGTTATACGAGTGTGTCCAATACGGAGACGTGTAATACATTTTGTCGTCTAAGAGGTAGCGATTTCCATTGAGTTATAATATTTTTAACAGCGTGAAGTTTGTTTTTCGTTTTTTCATTCCATTCGTTCTGCCATTTTATTTCTAAAAATTTGTAAATGAATGATTTTAAGTCGCGATAATAAATGGTATGATTAATATTAGTTACGGCCGATGACTGTCGTGATCAGGATGTTTCAATGACTGTAAAACACTTAATGAATCTGTGAAAATGATATATTTTTTATGACAATGATCAGATATATTTTCTACTGCTTTATAGATGGACATTATTTCAGCGGTAAAAACAGAACATGAAGAATGATGTTTAAAACTGTGAAGGGAATCATTAATAGTGAACGCAGCTCCAACATAGTTTGCCCTTTTAGACCCGTCCGTCTAAATATGTATAAAATTATAGTATTTTTCTAAATGCTTTTTAGAAAGAGTTGTTTGTAAATAATATCAGAAGTATCTGCCCAATAAAAATCCCGGAAGGGGTTTTGAAATTCAAAAACATGATTAAACCAGGGAGAGAAAGCATACAGTTTTTTCTGGGTGACGTCAAGTGAAGAAATTTCGGATCCGTTCATTAAATCCAGCATTCTTAAATGGAATGTAGGGATGAAGGATGTCTTTGCTTGATAAAGGCGTTTTAAATATGGACTGTGATGAATGGTATGCAATGGGTGATGAGGTATTGATGAAATTCTAAAATAATATTCTAAGGACAACAACTGTCGCCTTAAGTTCAGAGAAGGTTCAAAATTGTCCACATATAAGCTGCTTACGGGTGAAGTCCTGAAGGCACCAGAACATAAACGTAAAGCTGTGTGGTGAATAGTGTTCAGGGTTTGAAGAGCAGATTTTCTTGCTGAGCCATACACCACGCAGCCGTAATCTAATTTTGATCGTATTAAAGTTCTATATATTTTCAAGACAAGTACGATCAGATCCCCATGATAATTTCGATAAAACTCTTAATATGTTGAGGGCCTTTTGGCAACGTTTGCGTAGATTTAAAATATGCGGTTGAAAAGTCAACTTCTTGTCAAATATGTTACCTAAAAATTTAAAATTGTCCACAACATTAATTAAAATATCTTTGAAAAATATTTCAGGGTCAAGATGAAGATTTCGTTTTTTACAAAAATGAACACACGCGGGTTTTGAAGGTGAGAAACCATTTTCGTTAGTCCAATGAGTGATTTTGTAAACGGCCTGTTGAAGTTGTTTCTCTATTAAACGAATGTCTTTAGCTGCGCATGAAATTTGCAGATCGTCAACGTAAATAAGACTTTTAACTGATGGAGGCAATTGAGAAACGATATTGTTAATTTTTAAAATAAATAAAGTTACACTTAAAACACTGCCCTGTAGCACTCCCTCCTCTTGTATAAAAACATCCGAGAAAATAGATCCAATCCTTACTTTAAAATATCTTTTTTGTAAAAAATTTTGAATAAAAATATATATATATATAGGCAGATTTCCTCTTATGTCATAGTTAAAAATGTGTTTTAAAATTCCATGTCTCCACGTTCGATCGTACGCTTTTTCAATATCAAAAAATATCGAGACGAGATGTTTATTTTGAACGAACGCAATTCTAATTTCAGTCTTGAGAGCAACCAAATTGTCAACAGTGGATACACCTGTTCGGAAACCACTTTGAAGTGGAGAGAGAGACATTTATCTGTTTCTAAAAAAAAAAACTAATCTCGCGTTGACCATCTTCTCTAAAATTTTGCATGAGCAGCTTGTCAGGGCTATTGGACGGTAGTTTGAGGGGTTCTTGGGGTCTTTATGCGGTTTCAGGATGGGTATTATGGTAGCATATCTCCATGAATGCGGAAAAGTGTACTCGTTCCAAATTCTGTTATAAAATTTCAGGAGATTATTTAGAGAACTATTTGAGAGATGTTTGAGCACAACGTAACTAATATTATCTGGGCCAGGAGTTGATTTGTGAACTAAGGATAAAGCCTTTGCCAATTCGGGAAAAGTAAAACCACAATTATAAGATAATGTACGGTTTGAAGTAAAATTAACTTTATTCTTTTCAGATGCAATCTTAATTTTTTTTAAACTTTTAGAGTAGTTATTGGAGCTAAATATTTCGGAAAGGCATGAAGCAATTGTGTTTGCTATGTCTATGGGTGCCGATAGTATTTGATTATTATGTTCTAGAATAGTAATTTGTCTATTGGGGTAAACACCGGAAATCCTTTTAATCCTGTTCCATAGTTGCTTACTTGTGGTATTAGTATTGATACTATTGATATAGTTCATCCAAGAATCCCTCTTACTACGTCGTTGTATTTTTCGAAAGGCCGCTTTTGTTTTTTTTATAAAAAATATAGTTTTCACTTTTGTTGGATATCTATTAAAAATATTCCAGGCTTTCCTCTCTTTACGATAGGCATCGCTACATTCCTCATTCCACCAAGGTTTCTTTTGTTTTTTAGTCTTATTAATGACTTTTTTAATTGAGGCGTCTGCACTTGCTATAATTATGTCTGTAATTTTATTAGTAACTTCATTTATATCATCACTTTCTATCATATTAGTAAGGTCAGCGAGGCTAGTAAAAAGTGGCCAGTTGTCATTTTCAAATATATAGTTAGTTTGGCTGACAGAGGGAGGTTGGTATTGGCCTGCATATTTTAGTTTTATAGGATAATGGTCACTATTGTAAAGGTAAGAATCCACTTAAAACGTCCAAAATGGTAAAATTGAAGGAGTGCAAATTGCCAGATCTATTGAATGGTAAGTAAGTGAAGGTGAATGAAAGTAGGTAGGTTGGCCGTTATTCATGATGTATAAATCATTGTCTGTCATTATTTTTTCAATTTGTTTACCTCTATTATTAATGTCTGAACTGCCCCAGAGAATATGATGGCCATTTAGGTCACCAAGTATGATGAATGGTTGCGGAAGGTGATCTATTAAATTATTGAAGTCAGAAGTGGCGATACGGGTGTTAGGAGGTAAGTATAAATTACATATTGTTATTAGAATATTGACATGAAGTCTTACAGCAACAGCTTGGAGATTTGTCTAAGTTTAATTTGGGTGACTGGTAAGTCATGGGAGTTAAGCAATGCAACACCTCCACATGCTCTTTGGCCTTCATCGTAATCTTTTCTAAATATACTGAAATGACGAATGTTGGTGGAATCATTGTGTCTTAAATATGTCTCCTGGAGGGCGATTGCAGCTGGATTGTGTATATTTATGATGTCTTTTACATCATCAATTTTTTGACGAAAACCCCGGCAGTTCCAGGAAAGAAAGGAAGCCATAAAAATAAAGTACAAAAGAAAAGAGAAAACTACTTGTGTTTTCTCGTCCTAGGACAAGATCTGTCTTGCCGAAGATCCTTCTTGGACTTGGGTAGCGAAGTCTCCAAGCCGTCACTCTCTACAGAGGAAATATCACTTTCGGTGTTGTATAGATTTATGAGGTCACTGGTATTAATCATCACATCAGGCTGAAGAGAGGTTTGAGAAGTACTTTTAGCTATTTTAATATTACATTGTTCAGATGATATGGCTATTTTTAAAGAAGTATTTATAGATCGGTTTGGTTGATTTATCTGTTTGGTATTTGATGAGGTTGTAGCTGATGCTTTAGAAAAAAAGAGGCGTTATAGGTTGGTTCATTGAAGTTTTATGTTGAGCAGATGGCTTAAAAATAGTTACATCGGTTTGAGTTCCGCTAGTTTTGAAAGTTTTTTTTACTATTGAAGAGTAAGAAATTCCAGGTTTTGGGGTGCGATCATTTACAATTTTTCGTGCCTCCGGAAATGAAATGTTTTGCTGCACTTTAATAGTTTGAATATCTTTTTCGGTTTGAAATTTAGGGCAAGACCTGGCAAAATCTGGATGGTCACCTTTGCAGTTTACACAGCAAAGGGATGATGTAGTAGAGACATCGGTCTTATGTTCTGTACTACAGCATTTCGAACAGGTTTCTTTGCCACGGCAAGCAAGGAAAGAGTGGCCGAATCTCTGACATTTAAAACAACGGACTGGGTTAGGAATGAAAGGTCGTACTGGGAAATTCATATAGGCTATTTTAACATGATTTGGTAGACTTGGTGTATTGAATGTTAGTATTATGTGTTTGGTGGGAATTTTTTGACCATTTCTTGAAATAGTTATTCTTTTGACATTTGTTACGTATTGTTGGGATAGAGATTCAAGGATGTCTTGTTCGGTGTCATGAACAAGGTCGGATTCAGAAATTACTCCTCGCGACGAATTTAATGTTTTGTGTGGTGTTACAGTTACAGCTATTGGACCAACAGATTTTATTTTTTGGATGTTTATAGCCTGTGTTTTATTTGTTATTTCTATAAGAACATCTCCTGCTAGGTTTTTTTAATATTTTTTGTTTCTCCAACCATTCCCAAGATCGTTTTATGAAGTAAGATTGCTGATATATTTTTCAGATTACCTTCGTTACTTTTCATAATGAAAAATTTTTGCTCCGGTATATTGTTATTATTGTTTTTATTACTGATTTGCTCCACTGAAGGAGAAGTTGAGTTTTGGTTATCCATAGTTGAATATTAAATTTTCAGTCCCCAGCGGCACCACCCACCATGGAGTCCGTCGAGGGGATACAGGTTCCTGTACCGGTGCTAGCCAGGGACTATACGAACCCAACTCACCCCTATGACTGCCCTAAGGAGCTAGTTGGTGAGCAGGTCCTTAGTCCTAGCAGGATATACCCACCAGCCGATCAATGTACTGGGACCAAAGTACACCGCCTGTTTATTCGAAGCAGGAGCCGAAGCAATGTATTGGGTCGTTATGTTGTCCCTCAATCACCAGGATCACCTTTTCCGAAGACACAGATCTCCACGCAAGGCAAACACGTGGGTGATATAATCCCCAAGAGGAGCTAAAAGCACAGACTGGCGAAAAGCTTCTCGAGGGGAGCCCTCACCTCCGAAGAGGCAACCACAATGAGGGAGGAAGAAAAAGCAAAAAGCAAAGGGTAGAGGAGGAGAAGAACGAAAGGGAGAGAAGATCACTCAGGTACCCCGGGGTTGTGAAGCCCGTATTAACCTAAAGAAGGAATGCCCCTGGGGGCAACGCACTATGGAAGGCAGCGTTCACCAGCATAGCGTCTAACACGAATGCGGCGATAATGGTTCCACAAATTAAAGCGGGATTCGTCAGAAAAGACAACCTGTTGCCAATTAGCCCGCCAGGTTCTGGGCTCATGAGCCTATTGCAAACGCAGTCGTCGATGGTTTGGCTGGAGGGGGATCCTGTATAAAGGAATCTTTGCACGCAGTGCATGGTGCAGCAGACATCGGCCAATTGACGAAACCGGCATTAGTACACCTGTAGCAGTAGACCAAATTGCTGCCAAAGTGCAAAGTTTAATTATCCAATTAAATCGGTAATGCAAGAAAATTGTATGCTAGTTAGTAAATATCCGATTAAGACTGAAAAGGTTTTAAAGTTCACACATCCCATACAACTCCGTGCGAAGAAATTCATCGTCTGCGCAAGTCAAATCTGGGGATATACAAATAACAACACCCTTGAAATAATCCAATCTACTACCCTCAGAGAACCATCTCCAAAGCCAGATAGTTTCATCAAAATAACGAAAAATAAAACACGATCTTAAAATTAACTCTCTTAAAACCCACATAGCAAAACATCTGGATCATAAATAACGCATCCATACAACAGATCATCAGTAAAAACGGAAAAACTTCATTTTCCGCCATCTATTCTGCTCAAGGACCCGTGTCCTTTAAAGCTCGAAAATGGACTATTTTTAAATTGTGCATATAAAATCCATACTGAAATTAAAACTGCATTTAAACACCAAACATTTACGATCACAATTACGAATACACGACACAAATCGTTGAACTATCGCTTGGTATGATCATCTAAAAGCTATCGCTTTCTTTTTCATTAGTATTCTATTTTCGGTCGAAGCAGTTTCAACATTTTTTTCGCAAACATTGCAAATAAATATTGATACTTCTCACGTATGCGCAGCGCCCACTATGAGTGTGTGACGTCATAGATCACGGGGTGATAAACCAACGACTCATGGAGCTTAAAATTGAAACCAACCAATCAGCGGGCTTAAAATTTCCCCATGTCTTCTATTCCAGTAAAGGTTGGTAATATCCGGTCCGGTGCACAAGTCCGGTTTTACAACGAACGGCTTCACTTCCGTAACTCATGTGCATTCTGAGATACATCAGATCCAAAGGAGTAGTGCAGATATGCCTCTGATGTCGTTGCGGCGACGCACGTCCAACGTACCGCAGTTCCCCCACTGCGCCTCATCTCCCTTTGCTCGCTTATCCGGTCTGAAGTGCCTTGTTTTTATAAATAAATGGAGTATAAATAATAATTAATGAATGGTAGTATCCAGTAACTTCTATTTAGCATCAAAATATACTTCTTTTACACCAAGTAATCGAAATAAACACATTTGTTTTCTTCGATAGAAAATTTATCGGAAATAGAGCGAAATGAGTACTTGCGTCATTTCACGGTTATGTGAGCGTAGATGAGCTTTGGGGCCGCACGTTGAAAAACCGGATGTGTGCATCGGGACTAACTGCTATCTGTTTCATAGTGAGAATATATTCAACCTCGTCAAATTTGTACGAAATGAACATGTTGACATGCGACTCAGAAATAGACGTTACAACAGCGAGTTCATTTCCCCCTTTTATAACCCTCTAATTCCTGAATAAGTTGTAAAACTGTAAGCTTTTGACCAACCAAAGTGCACGGGAGAGGGAGAAAGGAATTATCATAACCGGAACAAGAGAAGATGCAGCAATCAAGATGATGACCCATAGGAGATTTCATGAAGGAAATAAAGAAAGTTTTGTATTTCTTCTGGCGAAAAAAGGGGGGTGGGGTTATGGATGAAAGTCTTGCCGAGTAGTATTTCAGACACAATTGCAAATGTGTGTGAGCTTTTTTATACTTAACCATAATTAAATCATAAACGTTTATTTATTTGGCATGATATTTGACATTATAACAATATTGTAGGAATATTTTTGTCAAACGGAAAAAATAAGAGCAATAAACCAACTCAAACAAAAACAAGAGAAGATCAAACGAGAGAAATATAATATTTGTTATTCGTTTCGATTTTATTTATAACAAGGTGTGTGACATTTTAAAATTGTGCCATCTTTTAGGGGAAGGATGACAAATTAATCTCATGAGGTATGCATTAATGAGTTTTTTAAAGAAAAAATATTTCGTTCTTGAAATTTCCATTTTGTGTCATGTGCAATAATAAAAGAACCTGCTTTAAAATTAAATATATCGCCAACATAGGCACAGCAAAGGTAAGTTATTGTCATATTAAAAAAAAATAAACACTTTAAAAATTTTTTTTTAATCATTGGTTTCAACAAACTTTTGACATGCATAATGAGTCGCTTAAATATAGCTTCAAGTCTTAAAATATGTCATTTTGACTTGTCACTATGGCACAGAATTTTTATCTTTTCAAAAACCGTTTAGATTTTTAATACACTGCCGATATTTCAATAATGGTATAATTCCATTTAAATGTGCATAAATCTGATTTACTTGTCGCGTTAAATGGTATGTATTGTGATGTTGTTAGCATGGGATGGAACATAATTATAATGTATTAAAAATAAATATCTTATAAATGTAACACAAATAAAAACAGCGAAATAAAACAAATAAAAGTTAGTGCGAAAAGAGTTGCTTTTTAGTTTTGTGATTAGTTTATATCTCGCAAATTTGCCACATCTTACAAGAAATTGGACAAAATTTAAAAATACGATATTAATTCCGAGAATAAAAAGTAGGATGGTATTTTAATCAACGTCGCATTGAAGCAATACAATGGGTTATTGGCGACAGTCCGAGATCCACCCCCAAGGAAATAATCCTAGGTCAACACCACGTAATTTTAAACCACGATCAGATGACGAGGTCACTCCTTAGCAGGCACGCCACTGTCTAGACCTCCACACCACATCCACGTGATGTCCATTTAGGCCACGGCAGATTTAACGTCCACCGGCCTCCTCTAAGGTTGGATTCAAACTTGCAATTCTCTGGTTGCTTAGCAGCTCAGATTATGCCTCGAAATTTGACCGTAATTCAAAATTGTGGTGTTGTAAACTGATCTTTCCTAAGGGGATTGATCTCTAACCGTCGTGTTGCTCTTGTACGACGTTACTGAAAAATTACGAATTTACCTGGTTGCCTATCCGTTATTCTGCTCAGTACAATAGGCTATTAGTAGCGGTGATGGTACTCTTAGGGGTCACCCCAAAAAATAAGTCATATCTGTTACTCTTTAATCCAGTCTACAACGTCTCCGCAAAGCGTGAAAAAAAAAAAAAAACTATCATTACACGAGTTTCCATTTAATTTCCACACAATGCAAAATATCGTCTATCTCAAATATTCGGACATAGTCATATTTCTAAAAAATATTAAAATTACAGTTAGGTAAAAAATATTTTGGAAAAACAATTATCTTTTATGCAAAACTAGTAAAACAGTACGTAAAATGTAAGTAGGTATTTTATTAACGACGAACTGGAACAAAAGAACGGGCTATTGACGACCAGTCCTTAAAAGGATAATTAGAACAAACCCACCATGAGCTTTCATGCGTAACAAGTTCAACTCCACACGAAGACTTCCATAAAATGCCATTTATAAATGTGTGATTTAAATTATGTGCCCGGTCCATATATATATATATATATATATTCACTTTAAATATGTCGGGGCCTCAAATGTTCTCACGTTGGCGTGGTGTGGAAGATTTTAGAGTGGGGTGCAAGCTGAGGTGTGACCTCATTATCTGACAAATGGTTCAAAATTACGTGGTGTTGTCCTCCATACAACTTTCCATGCTTAATCCCGGAACGTCGTCCGTTGTGTTTCTAAAGTGCGATGTTGATTAAAATACCTAAAATCTGAATGTCGCCATGTTCTAGTCAAGAAAAACTAAGAAACTAATGTGCCTAAATTTTCAGCCGACGTAAAGCAATTTGTTCCATTTATAACTCTAGTAAAATTATTACAAGAAATAAATTTTGTTATTTTTAAGGCAGTTATTTAGAAAAAATTCAAATAAATGCCAGTCTATGAGATAATTTTTAGCTTTCCAATAGCACAGATTAAATTGCATTGTTTAGAAAAAATATGATGAATCGTCACTTATCACTCGTATCTTTTATCTAAAAAATACAAGTTCCATGCCACGCTTATTTTTAACTCAAACCTTTGAAAAAACCGTTTGGGGGAAGTAATCGTATTCCCAGTACACTGAGTACGAGTTGGGACAAGTAACAAAACCTAATGCCTTGATTTGAACCTCAAGAGAAAGAAAACTTTAACGTGATTGAATTTATTTGTGGAAAACGAAATTAAATATGCATTTGTAGGGAAGTGAATCCACAAACATTCGAGATAAAGATAGAGGCAGATGTTATCTTAAGAGAACAATTGTGTGTGGATGTTTCCTGAGGAAACAAGATTAGCACCGAGGTTGGCAACGGGAGTTTACGTTCTTTGTAGTTCAAATCTCATTTTGGGAATAAAACCTCCCGAGTCTTCAAGTGGACAGGAACAAATTGCTCCTTTGAGTGTACTACGGAAACGGTTCTCGTAAAATATAATAACATCTTGACATTAATGTGCAAAGAATACATTAATTTCGTTTGTTCTCAGATAAAACGATTGCGGGTATCAAAAATGAACAAACATTTTAGGGTTATTACTGTTTAATGATTAATAAATAAATACCACAAGTTTCAGGTACATTTTTAATCTTGCGTGAAAGAATGCAGATAAAATATGTTAATAAAATGCAATATATTTAAATTTTGGTTTTATTTAATTGTAAAAAATAATAGAAGTAATGATTTCTGATTTATAGATATAGAAATGCATACTTAGGTACCCGAAAAAAATTTAATAATGATAGGTGGTTAGAAGTTTAAGGGGGTTAATTTATACAGTATCCTTACAATGGTTAGTACCACTATCTCAAGGACAATTCGGTATAAAGTGGAATCTCTATTATCCTAGATATGATTAACAGTTTTCTTATTATCCGAGACGAATTTTAAATCTAACTTTCTTAAAAGCTATAACCCTCTGAAGTTTCTGTTACCTGAAATCTTCCATGAATTGCTAAACAGTTTTGCGTTTTTTGCCTAATAGAACCTTTTATAGTCATTGTTGAAATTTAGTTTCTCACGTGAAGTTGAGATTTTTAATACATAATCATCTTTGATTTCAACAGTGAAATTACCACAGAAAATGTATAGTTGTTTTGTCTAAATTACTTTATTCTCTATTAGCAAACTGTAAAGGCTCCATGCATATTTGTACATGTTTTATCTACGTGATTTTTAAAAAATCCTTACGATTTATTACTTGAATTTCGAAGAAAGAGTACTCAAATAATATTCTAAATAACAACAATTACAGTGCAGTGCAAATTTATACTTTTCTAGGCATATAAAAGCATGAAATCCACCTTTTATGTACTATGGGAATGTGAGTATTTATTATAATTATTAAAGTTTTGTAAATTGAACATTTATAAAATATTTTTAATATTAATATTGATACACTATTAAAAAACTTACAAAAATATTGACGGATGTTTACGCAGCAAGTCACAAAAACAGATTTGTGTGTTTAAAAAAAAATTTGTGTGACACCTGAAATTATTTATTTTGTTTAATATCAATTAATTTTAATATGTGTGTTTTATTAAATCTCTTTAAAAAAAAAGGGTTTTATAGGATGCTCAATACTAGATCTATACCATTTCTGAAAGTATACCTAATTAATGATAGGAATATAACATCTGATTAATTATAGCTTGCTGTTAGTTTGACGATTTTATGAGTGTCTTGATATTATTTTTACTTATTTAACTGTGGCAAGGAGAAACTGCAAGATAATTTTCAAAGATGTTCACTGTTTGAGGAAGACCATAACTGTCAGATGGCTGAAAGTGCTGAAGTATCAGACAAAAAAAAAAGTATTTCGATCTAACCTTAAACTCATAACGCTATGTAAGTTATTGGGAATTCATAAGCCTTCTTGAAATATGAACACTAGAAAGACGGGAAGTAGTACCTACAACGACGGAGAGGGCCAATTTGGCACTAAAATTGTTTAGTCAAATAATTGTGGCTCTGTTGACAGTGTGTCGGCCAATCACTACTAAATCACTTTCATTGTGTTACTAATATTTGCTGACGGCTGGGAAGGGTTTTTTCATGCTTGTAAACAGCATGTAGAGAGGAAGACAAAACAAAAATCAATCAGGAAACATTTCGTAATTTCACTGCAAAATGCGGTAGGGGTTATTTTGACTACTTCCCTTCATTCTAGTTATACAGTTCCTTATCTCTATTTCTTCGACAGCTAGGCTAACATGATTAAATACACATTAAGTATATGAGCTAAATAATTAAAGGTCATGAAATATCAACATTTTCAGTTCATGGGCATTGGAGGGAAACAAACGCGAGGTGACAAAGATGCTTTTTCCGTCTTTCAATTGCTTGATCTTATTTGATTTTATTTTTGATTATAGGACTTGACCCAACCCATTGAACTTCAAATTTCTTTGGAGGGAAAGCTTAATGCTAATATTTTAGGAGTTAACTACTCTCTTCAGACTGTATTATGATGAAAATGATAACAAGATGGCTCCAAAATCAGATTATGCATCTGGTAGTGTAAATAGTCCTTAAGGAAACAGATAAAAATCTACTTAGGTTTATCAACAATCACTGGGATCCTGAACTAGAATTGTATATCAGATGTGTCGTAAAGTTTGACATATACACAGATTAGCCCCTATTGATATATGTTGGAAATGTAAAATTCCTGGATGATTTGTTTTCGCTTAGATACAATCGCAGAACTTTATTACATGTTGTAAACCACCTTGCACAGCGATGATTATTTTCGGCTTATACTCTTGTCAAATCATTAAACAATAGCTACCTTTAAAGGTTAGGTAATGGTTTGGTATTTTGCGTTTGAATTTCAAAATGTATTATATTTCTCCAGCCTTTTTCAATAGGACCTGAGTAGCGTTATGTGCCTTATTTCATCACCAAAATGCATGAATATAGACGTAAACGGTGGTTCAGACGTTTCAGAGAGGCAATGAAACAATTATAAAAGTGACCGTACGTCATCACTAAGTTTTCTGAAGATTCCTTCCATGGTGCCCCCTGTATTTATAAATTCTTTATAAATAACATCATATCAATTATTTTTCCAGGAATCCCACTTTTAATATTGCTCAATAAATTGTATGCATCTCCAACAATAATACTGAGTGGAATCTTGCATATTTGCTTAATTAATCCTACTATGTCGTTTTAGGGAAAACTCTTGGAATGTGATCATCTTTTGGGAAATTTTGAAAAAATTTTACTTACTATCCATTGATTATTTTCTGTGAGTGAAAATCGTTCATTTACGTCTCTTGAAGATAACTTGTTTCAAAAATACAAAGATTGGAATGCGTTTAGGCGGTGCAAAGCGCAAACGAAAATCGAATCGCCAGAAATTGATAACTTTAACCGCATGTTTTTAATAATGTAAAATGATTAACATATATGGTTCGTTTAAATTTTATTATGGAACGTTTTTCACTACTAAACTTTGTTCCAGAGAGACACTATTTCTCGCACATCATTATCTGCGATTTATTCATGAAATGGTGGCAATTACATTTAAACATCATCTATCATAGAGCATCTATTTCTTGCTCTGATAGCATTGAATAGTGGAAATAATTTTCTTACATTACATAGTTTAGATTATTTTGTACAAGGCTTCACTGAAAAATAACACATACTTTACCACACTCGACTTAACACTAGAACGTCCGTCGGTGTCGATTCGACACCGAAGCCTGTTTATTTTGTTCTCTTTTCCACATTTGTGAGTTGAATTTGAAAATTTTTGGTGAGTTTTAATAATTTTCCTAGATGAATGCACTGTAAAAAATTTGTTGGTTTAGATTCATTTATAAGAATTTTACAGCTAAATTTACCTTGAACGTCCGCTGGTGTCGTTTCGACACCAAGTAAATTTATCATTATAAATAGCTTCCGTTCAACTTAATACAAGATAATTGAGGAGCAAACATTATTAGCTAAGCAAACAAATTCTTATCGTACATCTGTTTGACTTTGAATAAAATATTTACATGTTCATAGCGGAAAAGAATAAATTATACTAGTATCATTGGGTCGAAATGTTACGTCGTTTACATTTGTTTATGTGCTTAAAAAATAAACAGATTCAATTTTCGAACCTTGTGTACGTGTAGTGTAGACAAAAAAAAAACGATAACTCGTTGAAAAGGTCAAAATCCTGAATAAATTGGTAGGAATTTGTTGCGTGAACTTGCTGAAAATGAATAAGACGGTGGGGAGCTTTCTTATTCGAATTTCGATTCCGATGCCCCCATTTTACATGGAAGTGACTACGAAGAATCTGAAGAAAGTGCAGATGAAACTGATAATATCCCAACTAATCCGGATATATATGCCGTTAGGGACGACACAGAATGGATACCGCAAAATGGCAATATCACAGACAGATTTCCTGCAAGATTTGTTTTACGTCAAATTAGTTGTCCGACTAACTGTGCGAAACAAAACATCAATGAATACTTCATTTGTTCGTGGTTACTTTTCCTCGACAGTTACATATTCGAACACATAATAAAATGCACAAATGTTGAAGCTAGATGCCTTTTGATCGATATCAGTTGGTCTGTATCCATTGATGAACACAGTGCTTTTCATGCGATATTGTATGCTCGTAGAGTAAGTTATGTCAAGAACATTGAACTGCATTTTCCAAGGTCTGACTCTTGGAGCCAAAACTTCTGTAAAAAAACAATGGGTGGAAATAGATTTTGAGAAATCCTTTGATTTTTAAGATTTGATTAAAATTCACACGTTCTCAGAGAATTTGTGAAACACTTATGGTCATATTCTATGTAAATTTCATGAAATAATCATAAAAGTTGACTCAACTGAATATTAGTCTTGGTAATATTTAGTTATTGCAAATATTTTGTGCGATTTATTTACCGGTGTCGAAATGACACCGGTAAATAAATCATAACAACATAATTCACGAAGTCCACTTAAACTTTTTAGACATGGATCGGTTTTAATGTGAAATAAAACTTTCTTTAGAATGGAAAGTATAAATTATTATTAAAAAACTTTTGAAGCTCAAATAACAAAAAAAAAACATTGTAAATTTATGTATTACAAACACCTGGGTCCAGTAGACCTATGAACGATTAAAACAGGATTAAATAAAGTTAAATAACTAACCCTTAATTCTATCTATTTCCTTGTTGGGCAATCGCAACACTGTAATTAATTAACTTGCAATAATTCATCTAGCTTAGTAATGCTTTTCAAATGGGCATTATAATTATTCTACTTAAAGTATATTTGATGGATATTTAACTATCCGATTCATATATTTTAACAAAGCTACTAAACTAAGCATTTCGAATAGTCACTTTTATTCCACAGCCAATACTAAAGTTTATGAATACTTAACTATCTGATTCAGAAAGCTTAGTAAAGCTACTTAAATCCATATTAAAGTTTATGACTAATTAACTCTATCATTCAATTAGCTTAGTAAAGCTACTTAAATAAGCTTTTCAAATAGCCACTACAGTTCCCAAACCCATATTAAGTTAATGAATAATTAACTCTTCGATTCATATAAGCTTAGTATAGCTACTTAAATAAGCTTTTTAAATTGTCACTACAATTCCCCAATCTATATTAAAGTTTATGAATAATTATCCATCTAATTCATGTATTTTTTGTAACGCTACTTAAATAAGCTTTTCAAATGGTCACGATAATTCTTCAATCCATATTAAAGTTTATGAATAATTAACTAACTGATTCATATAGCTTTGTAGAGCTACTAAAATAAGCTTTCAAAATTGTCATTATAATTCCCCAACCCAAATTAAATTTTCTGAACATTAAATTACGCATCAATTAAGCGACTTACGCTCATCTCTTTAAGTCTCTCATAAGACAACTCATTTACCAGGCCTCGCTTTGAACGAATTTAACTTCCTCAAACCGTTTCAATCGTCCAATGCTAGCTCAACCCACAAACTACAGGAGCGAGTTCTTTTCACGGATTAAAGGGACTTACATTGAAGCAACTCGAGAATCTTTCCCGAAATCAAAGCACCAACTGCTAATGGTAACTACATCTTGAAGCGGATTCAAACAAATCGAGAGGAAAGTTCTCGGAGTCAGTCAGCGGAGAAAGCACTCGGCAATGGCCTTGCATGCTAAGCAGGACTCATTTTCCAAATTACACAGTCGCAGCCATTAGCGCTACTACAATTTAAAACCGCCGACACAGAAGCAGTCCCACATAGCGTCCATGTACCTTTGTCCGGATTCGTTTACTTGGCGAATTAACAATCCTAATTGTAGGAACCGAAGCTTGTTCTTTTTACACCGCGTCTTGTTGCACCGACATTAAAGATTACGACGGAGAAGAATTTGGATTCGACCTGATAAAGCAATTACCTTGAAATGCTTCAGAAATTGTTAATGGGGTGCATCGTTCATCGGTTGCAGTTAAGGGTCTTTTTGACGTCAAAGCGATCGGAGATATCTCTTTCGTTCTTGAATATATAGAGGAGTACACTTAAAAATAGAACACTCGATCTTTATTCGGTGAAACGTTAATTGTTTCAAGTTATTTTATCTCACAATTTGACTACATCTTAAAACGGACGAATAACTGTGCATAATTAGTTGATATTTGACTTTCCGTTGCGGCAACAACAACAGTATATTGTCGATGTTATGCCACTCAATGGCCCTACTCTCCAAATTCCCGCACCACTCCAGCATAAGAACATTTGAGGTGACATCAGATGTAACGTTTACCAGTCAGTTCTCACGTATTTGGCCGTATTTGTTTGTTTCTAGCATCCAATTTGATACCATCCATTTATCAAACCTCGACTCTGCCAAGTGGGCTACACACAAGGAATGTGTTACTGACACTGATGATAGATATACATCAAGAATAAGTTGCAAAACTCGAACCTGCAAAATACTGTGTAATGTACGATCAGTAGGTAGGTAGTGGGGATGCGACATCTACAACAAAACATCGATGCTTAAAATTAAAACATCGATATTGAAAATACATCGCACGAAAACCATCGATGCTTTTAAACATCAGTGTATTTAACCTTTTTTCCCTCATTTCTTAAAACTGGTTTAGTAACCTCAAACATTAATGTTCGCCCAGGGGGGGGGGGATTTAATTTGCCATTTTCCGTGTTTATTTAATATACAACTAAGATTTTTTTTAACTGTCAAAATAAAGTAAAAAAAATTAATACGAACAACTAACAAACATTTTGTTTTCAAATTGAAAAATCCAAAAGAAAATAATATTTACAACAATTTGAAATAGGTACTACTAACTATAGGTATAGGTAGGAAAGTACCTAACAATAATTATTGTTAGTTATTAGTGTTTATTTATCATCTTATAACAGAACTTATTTTTTTGTCCTGGAAATAAAAAATATTGGGCCTTATAAATATTATATGCCCCAATATTTGATACTTATAGTCTATAAAAAAGAAGTTTGTTAACTTTCTCTTTCCCTAAAACCGACTCCGTTTTTTACTAACCGTCCCACCTGTTAAAGATAAAGGTATTTCTGATGGGACGGATGTACCCATCACTAACATATACTTAATTGCACGATTTTAAAAATAAATTTACAATGGTATTTTTTTTATAAATAAAACATCGACAATGCAAAAATATCGATACTAAACAAACATTGTCTCCAATAAATAGGTGGTAAATAAATCGAACTTTTTTTATAAAACTTCGATGTTTTGAAAACATCGACATCGATATCGCATCCCTATTTCAGACACTTCACCTTTGGCCACTTTGGTCTAAACGTATGTTCAATTTACTAATTATGAAAATGATGCCTACTTGGCTATTTTTTTAAATTTCATAATAGTACTTTTTCATTTAAAAGTAAAGCATCAACAACCAAAAACATCGATGTTAAAAACACATCGGCTCCAATACATCGATGTTTTTTTATAAAACATCGAGGTTTTGAAAACATCGACATCAATGTCGCATCCATAGTAATAGAAATCACGGACGATTGGCGATGGTCCTTGAACCATCCCGAAGTGAAGCGTCTGATGTCAGCACCTCGTAATTTTGAACCATAGTCAAAAAACGAGACAAGCTAATAACAGATTTAACGTGTAAGACGATCTGTCTTATGATCGAATTTCAAACGTGCAACCCCCGTGTTACTGATATGCGTCTCTACTTACTAGATTTCTGAGGCTCCATCAAGTAAACAGACATGCACACAAGGAAAGTTTTACTGATACAAAAAAATATCCTAAACAGCCAGCATTGGTGATAAGAATCAATCTTACATCACCTACTCTTGGCAGGCTGCTAGTACAGTGGCCAAACCAAATAATCCATTAATTTCTATTGAAAGATAACGTTTATTGTGACGCCTCAGACAACAATTTTAGAGACATAGCAGCCTAGGTGGTGAAGTCACGATTTTAGCATCCGGATGGTTGCTTGTTCGAAACTTGAAACAAAAGCCGTTGTGTACGTGGAGTCAGTTAGATGTAAAATCTGACGTGACTCTGTACAATCCGGTTTTAAGAACCCTTAAGGTGGTTCGGAACACATTAAATTTTCTTTTTCATTTATTAATTTTGAATTTTGAATTTTTTTGCAATGATTACCCATCTAACTAATAAGCAAAATCCCAACACAAAAAGTTTGCAAAAGTTTTTTAAAAATTCAAAATGAATTTTTTTTAAAAAGAGGAGTCATTTTAAATTGCTAAAACTCAATATATTTTTGGTCAATTTTCAAATTTCTTACAGTAAATTATTCACAAATTTATAAACTTTAATTTTGATTCAGCAATTTAAAAAAAATCGTAATTCAATAAAAAATAAAAAATATTTAATTGGAAATTTCTAAAAATTTTAAGGTACTTATTTTAAAAAAAGTCATATTTTCAAAAGTAAATATTTGTATCAAATTTGCTGAATCAAAAATAAAGTATAATGTTTGAAAAATATATATTCCAAATTTGAACCCTTAAACTTTATCCGTTCTTGACTTATAGCAATTTGAATACAGCGAATCTTGAAAAAATGCATCATTTATAATTAATAAAATGTTTAAATACCTTTTAAAAGCATCCAGATAAGTATCTAACTCTTTATTTCCTCTTAAATCTTTAGTTTAGTTTGATATTTGTAAGTTCTACCCTTTTTATATATAATTAAAAGGTGTCCGTAGACTTAAATAACGTCTTTTGCAGATGTTGTTGCCATGACAACAATGTCTTAAAGTTAGATTTTTCAAAACAATGAACCACAAAAAATAATTATATATCTCGTTCTAATTAAGATAGGAACGTGATATATAATTATTTCGTTCTAATTAAGATAAGAATGATTCAGACGTCATTTTAAACAGAAAAACACAAAGAAATTTTTAAAACATAAAATTTTGTTTCGAAAATTTGAAGATTTTTGTGTCTCTCTTAAAACATTGACAGCAGGCAACTTGGATACGACCCCCTTTTTGGGGTGTTGTGAAGAACCAACGGGGTGTGTTTTCAGAAGAAGGAAGGAGTGGGACAAAATAAGGGAAGCCTTGCGTTGGAGTTTTGTTCGGACAATAGTTATTCTATACATTTATAATTTAAGTTAAAACTATCCATCTATATATATAATTCTCTTACGTGGCACGCAAAAAAGACGTTATTTGTTATCGCGTTTTGGCAACATTGTACGATTGTTTGTTTAACACGAGGCCTCGCGCTTCAATTGAATTTATAGCGTTATCGGATGAAATTTTATTGAAAAGAAAAACGAATTATAGTCGAGCTGTTGCAGTTTATCACAGAAATCAAAGAAAGCGGAGGATCTTTTGAGGGCCATTTAAAAAAAAGGTCCTTTTCAGGGCCAACAATTATAGTTCAACAAGACGCTTGCTCTAGAACTTTTGACAACAAACTCAATGAAAAAGTGCATGGGTGGCTCGAATACTGGGGAAATATACACACAAACAACATGCTGGGTATTCAATTTCCAAAGCAACGCTTACATTTCGAGTCAAAATTTGCTCAAAGTTTTCATTTGAATTCTTATTCCAGAGGTACTGTGTATATCTTTACTGTAATACAGGAAATTTAGGTTTGAAAAATATTTTGTTGGAATATCATATTTTGTAAGCAATCCCTTCTGCTAGGACACATGTCTTCATTGATGCGAGCGAAGCGAGCTTAGGTTCGCGGAGCTAACCAATGAGGATTTCAAAGCAATCCTCCGGGGGTTGGCGAGCGTTAGCGAGCAGGGGACGGGCCCCCTAGTATATCCTAAAACGTTTCTGTAAATTTCTAACCAACCTATAAATAAACTTTAATTTTAACTTAATCAATCCGTTCCTGCTTTAATTGAGCTTGTAATCAATAAATCTTTCAAAATGGCCCCAGCATGCTCATCCGATAACATTTGAAGGAAGAATGGACAATTCTACTGACCCTTTACTTTGGCATGGTGTGTAGGTTTGGAGAATGAGGTTCCATCTCAGATGCTTACGTTTTGTCATATGACCGTAGCTCAAATTTAGGATGAGTAATCCTCGAATTTTTCCTTTTGAGATTGTTAATGGACCTTCGACAATAGCCGTAGTGTTGATTTAATGTGACGTTAAATAACTATCTACCTGCATCATGAATTTCTTAAATTTAGAAGATTATAAGAATTCTAGAAATGTGAAAGCATTTATCGTGTGGTGTTACTTTCCGACTTAAGTTCAAACCCTACCTAATTACATGCATTTCATTTATCAACAAATTTACGTGTCATTGCTTTCGTAGGAGATTACTTCTAGAAATTCAACATGCTGTCTTGAAAAATTACAATATTCGTCTAAAGGAATAGAAGACAAATACAAATATTTTACTGAACAGTGTGGAAATCTGAAGTTGGTGCTCAGTAGCCAGTCTCACAAAGGAATGAAAGAGAAAAAGGAGTTCCATGTTTCCCCCCAAAAAATCATTCTGGAAACAAACCTGATTCCAAACGCTGAACTACCAAAGAAACAAGTCCTCCGTTGTAAGTTATTGACTTAGTTATCTGCAAAACTACTTAGATTGTATCACTTGGTAACCCTACTGCGTATTTGACGAGTTGGAAGAGAGACATTCCATTACATGCATGGATTTCCGCACATTATTATAAACTCAGTTTCAGATAATTCCTCGTGAAATGTTGATTTATTTGACAAAGGATTGTTTGCAGTTGCCTCGTTGAATTGACCATAGTATTGAACCCAAATATAATGAGTATTCGCACATTGGGCGACCACTCTTACTCCATTGTCTACCTTTAGATTTCCGGATAGCCGAAGCAACTGCATGCAGTTGTCACAAATAGGAATAAATCTCAGATGATAAATCATCCGCATGAAATTATTCCGCTAAGTTAAGCACCTTCGATGAATACATTGTATTTCGAAGACAGTTGTCGACACTTCTACTGCTATATATATAACAATTAAAAGTCTAATCATTCGTTAAAAAATAACTTATTTTAAATAAATAAATTAAGTGCTTTAATATATTTCCGTTTATATACATACCTTTAACAAAAAATGCCTTCACAGCTTCTTACCTAACAAAATTTATTCGCTCTACTTAGTTCCTTGTGTTGATTTTAATGGTACTAGCTATACCACCAGAAACTGTAAGTTAAATTTTGTTCGTCGTCAAAAAAGATTGTATCCAACAATTTCGTTACAAGTATTTTCTTCAATTGCATTGTTATTTCTAAGTAGATAGATATTTAATTAACGTAGTAATGGATCAACACAACGGGACATATATATATATATATATATATATATATATATATATATATATATATATATATATATATATATATATATATATATATATATATATATATATATATTATACGCAGTCTCTCTCTCCGTTATTTAAGAAGTTTATTCAGGCGCCAACTGTGTAAAAACCACCTTCTGTGGCACATCTTAAAATGATGTAAAGATATAATAGAAACCACACACTCACACATTCGTTCCATCTGAATTATTGTTTTGCGAGGTGAAAAGGTAGGTTATTTGTTGTGTGGGTTTGTGATGGTATGTTGAGGTTAACCGGCTTTGACTGCAACTATATTAGTATACGTTTTTATAATTATTACTTCATGAATTTGCATTTGCAATAGCTAGTGTCAACAAAGATACCGTTAGAACTTTACAATCGTTTTCCATGTCTGTTTAGTCTGTTCCTGAAGGATTCAAATTATGTAACAATATTATCACTGTCTAGTTAATCAACATCTTTACGGTATAAATTAGTTTGAAAAGTTAGAGGCAATAGATAGGTATTATAAATAGAAATATGTGTTATAGTATATCGGTACATTTTTATTACATAGTAAATGTAAACATTTACTGTCTCATTGGTGTATTTTTGAACGTATAGTAAATGTATATATTTACTAACGTTTTTATATATTTAACAAATTGTAAATATAAAAATATTTACGCTTTTTCAGTTAATTAAGTTTTACAAACTCTAGTCACGCAACTTTGAACCAGTACATAAAACCAGTTTTTAACTTAAGACTGTATGAACTTTCTTTTAAGAGTGTATGTTTATCTTGATTTATAAATGGATTCCAGTCTGAGACATGCTGAACAATATTAGAAAGACACTTTCTCCAAAAGTCGGATATAAAAAAGTTTTCCTTTTATAAAACGGTCCACACATGCAATAATATTATTCAACACTCTATATCAGTGCTTGCTTCCACGTCGCTATGAAAGGAAAACCCGAAATCTTGTGTACGGAATTTCGTTTTCAATCCATCAGTCTGTTCCCTTCCCATATTGGTTGGGGGATACACCTGCCAAATGGTACATCGATTTCCGAAATCCATTTTTAAGATATATTGGTCTTCGAATGAGATGTAGAAATATGTGACAGCCAAATAACCGAGTGGTTCATATCCTATTCGTCTTGCTCCGACATTTTTGCTTGAACCTTAAGAGTGTATGTTTCTCCTCGCTTATAAATGGATTCTAGAAACACGGAAAGAGGAAGTATTTGAGTTATGTAGCAGAATTTTATAGCTTGGGGTTAAATGAAATTACATTCTTCGTCGTAAAAGAATGAGGGACTGCTTGAGAAGAGCAATAATATTCAAGATATGTATATATTTAATAAAGTGCTGTCGTTTGAATAGATCTGGAGATGTTTCAGTACGTTGGAGAACTCGATACGGGAATGTAGAATACATGCGTGCTGGATCTTTTTCTGCGGATTTCGATATTTGGTATCATTACTTGTGTACTTTCAAGAACAGTAGTATGGTTATAATCCGGAGAGAAGGCTTCCAGCTTCCAAGTAGGTATTTAGTAAACTTTGCACAGGAGGGACATAAGGTGATAGTCTGAGATTAAATTCGAAGGAAAATATCCGAGGACAATACAATGTGCTTTTTAATCACTTCCACTTTGCAGGCAGGATTCTTCACATACAGTTTTGTGTGGACATGTATTTTTTTAATGCCTCGCTAATTGAAAATTATTCACTATAGGATTGCAAAGATGGATATGTGAACTATTAGGCCTTACCCTGATGTACCAAAGAGGGATGGGTTCGATTTACATATCATATATACCTCACACTTTAGGTACAACCCCGTATATAGAGACCACACATTCACACCAATCGGAGAAATATAGAGCTCTACCCAGGATTTTATCTCGACATTACCAATACTCACCAGATCTTGATGGACGCGATAACTTGTCTTTTGGAAAAGAAGAGACCATATCTTGATGGACACGATAGCTTGTCATTTGGAAAAAAAGACTAGATCTTGAAATCATCATAAAAATTAGTCATTTTCTTGTAGACGAGTTAGTTATTGCGTGATTTTCAAAACTGATCAGATCTTAGAGGACGAGATATTTCGTGTCGAAGCTATTAGAAGGGTTTGTTAAATATAAATATATACAAGATAAATATATACAAATTGTTTAGATATTATTTTGTTATGAATAATTAAAGTTCACCTTTAACTATTCAGAACGCCTCTATGACACTCAAGTTAATTTTAGTTAATGGTTTAAATTATATCGTTACCTTAAAGCAGGAGATCATCAACATATATGTTTTGGAAATATGTTTTTGCAATTTGGACGCAGTATGCCAAAGGAAATGAAATTAGTTATAATTAAAAAAATTAATACTAAATAATGCATTTGCCTGACAAAAAAGCATGAAATGAAAATCGAAATACATAAACTCGGAAACTGATTCAAAGAGAAGAAGTTACCCGTAGATTTTCTTTGAAAGTACCTCTGTAAATTCCTCTCAATAGCACCTAGAAAAAGTCATTTCCTACGTTAAAGCTCAAAAAGGCTGATGTGGAAAAACTTGGTAAATATAAAATGATACCAAGGGAATTGTATATCTAGGAATTGAAAGCCTAAAACAGGTAACGTCAAAAATCTATTGGTAGGACATGACTTAAAAGAGGAACGTATGGGAAGTCGACAAAGTTGTAGAAGATGAAATGCCAGAATTAAATAGGGGAAATTAAAAACAAATATTATTTCCATTAAAGTAGTTCAATTGGAAGTCATTGCCTCGTATGTTAATTGGACTCGTCATGTTGAAATTTACCAAATGAGACATTAATGATTAAACTTATTATGTCTTCGTAATTTCTTAGTTCATAAGGAAAACATTGTCACATTGTAGTATACTTGGCAAAAAATGATCAAAATTATTGTTTATAATTTTTATTTTTAGACCTGCACATTAAGTTATGAAAAACCAAGTGGTCATTCTCTAAAATTTAATTTTTGTCACGTATGAGTTTGTGTTGCTAAGACAACGAAAAACATTATACATATGCAGTCAGTTTAATGTATTTATGTTTTATTTAAAATGGTTACAGTCAAAGTATCTTCAGAAACAATTTCCTCATTCAACAATACCTCCATTTTGTCCTCTTTAGTCTACACTGATGTTTAGCAATTATTTTGAGTGACACGTAAAAGAGATATCCCAAACAGCGAAATTTTTAAATGTATACTGTTCTTTAGTACAACAAATAATAAAATAATATACATTTCAAAGGAGGATATACACAATAATATTCAACGATTCACATCCTAATTTACTTACAAATGTTAGAATTCAATTTGCGTATTTAATATAAATGCAAATATAGCTATGTATTATTCCAGGAAAATATTGTCTGTTTCCAAGAATGTTTAAAATTCTGAAGTCCTATCTCTGACAGCTATTGGTTGGAGAGGAAATGGAAACACTTGAATTATGAGCTATGTTATTAAACTTAACGTACGGAAAGTTAACAATTAAATGTTAATTTCACTTATGTTTTGTGTGTTACTTAGATGTCTGCAAAATAGCACATAGTGTCCTTACGGTACAATAAATGCCTGCATTTCATACTATTTTTACTTTCGTTTTTCGGTAATTAAAAATAATATCAAGTGATTGCAACATGTTTGGTAATCCATGTAATTAACTGAGCTTCGGTTTAATACGTAGAATACGAAAATACAATATGCAACACATATTAATTAGTGCAGCAGTTTTATATCCAAATCATTTTACTGCTCTAAAGACAAAGTTTTTAACATAATACGTTTAATGTGCTCAAATTTTACAATGAAAGTTTGGAAACAAACTCAAAAAATGAGTTAGTAACGCATCAAAATCACCCAGTATGTTACCAACTCACACTCTATATATTAAATGTCTACAAGATTATTAAGTAGGAAGCCTATCAATGTGTTCATATCTATACATTTGGAAACATTAATTAAATTGAAAGAATTTTTCTAGACAGATTTTTATACTTCTGAAAGAATACTAGTCTGAGACTTACATTTTAAAGCCCTGTTGCTATGCATGCCGGTTAAGTATCAATCCATCAATATCAAACATGATATCTTCATACAAATAACGCGTAATTTGAAAAGGAATGAAAGTATTATCTAGCTATATAAAAGAACTATGTGCCTATATATTCTCTATACAAATCTACACCGTTTTACAAATCCACACCAAATTTGGTACAATTATTCTTTAGCAAAATGCGAAAAATATAGGCTATTTCTTTCATGTCTTCAAACCAATCTGTAGCCATAAAAATTAGCACACAGGATGTCCCAAAAGTGCCCCTTGGAGCCCCAATTTTAAAATCTAAAGGTTGTTTTTTTCGCAAATAATGAACATGGATGAGGAAACACGTTCTACAGGGTTTGTGTATGACTCAGGGAAATGTCGCGGTCATATCTTAGCTTTCGCGGTAGGAAACACGTTCTACAGAGTTTGGGTAATTGAGTTAACACATAAAAATGTTACGGTCATATTTTAGTTGTAGCAGTCATATATGAAACTCGAGCAATACGTGGTTATTCAGATATAAATTATAAACTGAATGAATAGCTGCTGCTATTCATGTTGTATTGTCACATTTCCGTTTTAAAATCTAACGTGAGTGCAATAATATTTCATTATAAATTCTAAAATAAAGTAATCCTAATTGTGTAATACCTTGGGATCATTGGTGTTTATATTCTTAGAAATATTTAGGTGTCAGTCAATTACATAATTTTACCCTACAAACAGTACATCACAATTCAGCACGAAAAATTTAGTTCGTATATAGCCTGGAAAATTTCACATATGGCAGGTGTCGGATATGAAATACTCGGATGTCGCGGCCAGATACTCGGACATCTTGATCCTCTGAATATCTATAGACTGCCACAACCCCTCTCACGGAAAACCATACCAGCTGTTTTCTTGGGTATTCCTTTTGACTGTATATAACTCCAATAGATAATTGTCTTCCATTGAATACCAGATAGCGAGGAAAACAGATGAGAAAGTTATGTAGTTTCTGAATGGATTTAAAAAGAACAATAAAGTACTTATTTAAAAGATTTCTGAAATTCAAATGTCAACTTTAGTTTCTTGCAGAAATTAAAGATATTCGGAGGACCTTCCAACAAATAAATAAGATATTTGATTCACTACGTCAAAGAAAAACCAATAACTTCCAATTTTTCAAACTCCTTGTCCTATTGATATTCAATTTGTAAAGATAGTTAAGCCATGGGCTTGTAGTCGTAGGACTTACACTGAAAAATATTGTGAAGGGAGACATGTTGACGGAGTTACATTTTCTACCTTACTAATTTGTCTCATGTTAAACTACATTTGCTATTATATTAAAAAATAAAATTATAATAACTTAGTTTTAAGGATCTCAAATGAAAACTTCCTTTAATAAATTCCTTCTAATAAACATCTCTCTAAACCAAGAACCATACCGAAATCTGAAAATACGTTCCTTTAACAGTCCATACATGCTTACCACGGCTTAAAATCCATCACCAGATGAAATTCCTTCATAAAAAAAAACGAACATTAACCTCAAGGAGTGAAAATGAGCATTAAATACTTGCTGTTCAGTCATCTGTCAATACTTCTTAGTGTGCATTATGAATGCCTTGTCAATAACGTGAAATGACAGAATGAGGTGAGAATGTACTTTATTGATCGTTTTGACTTTTTAAATGACTTTTCACCCAGCGGCGTGGTTCCGGGAATAGCAAAGTTCTCAAAACCTTCCCAACGATTATGATAAATAGTAGAATGCCACGTCAAACTGTCTAAAACCTTCCTAAGTCTCATGTCGTCTTCATTTTTTTTGCTAAAGTTCGGTGTAAAAGTGAGTCGGTAGAAACGTTTAGAAGATAAATATTTGATAACGTTCGGCTTTTAAATGGTTCAAAGTTTGAAGACGTGTTCAGAAAGTAAGTATTCTTCCAAAACATTCCATGCAATGCAGTGGGATAATTTGTTATCGTTTCTGTCAACGAGCTCCCCGATGCTGATATGTGCATCTTTTTCACTTGGTATCGAAAATGAAAATATTTTCTACAGGAATGTATAGAAGAGTTTGTTACTTGAGAAGGTTGAATTTGTATATTATAAAAACATTTATTTTTAATCACAAAATTGTACTGTCCTTAATATAAATAATGTAATAATTCATTTGCGCTTATATAGTTCAATAAAAGTCGATAACATTAAGCATATGCATTTATCAATGCTTTCCGGAGACTTCCAAAAATACTATCGCAAAATATTTGAAAGAACCTTTAGAACATTTTCCCATTTATTATGTTTTAATTTGTATTACTAATTAGTAGAATTAAATTCATGTTATAAGACCTGGAGCAAAAGTAGAATAGTCTTTATCCCTGCCACTGATTTGTGTTACCTCACCTGAATATTCTTTAAACTTCAATGGTCTTCGTCATTCCGTGATATCCACTACCCGACATTTTTTTAGTCATTGCTATGGAAATAGATTAAGTTGAGATCCAGTATTATCTGTAAACAAAACAATTCGAGGAACAGATGGCAATTTTCATTGAATTATTGCGTGTAGGACTACACTAATGTGTGTGTGCGTTCATGCAGTTATTTAATGTCAATAAATAAGATGAATCGTCAGTTTATTGATGCCGCGCATTTTTTCGCACTGACAGATGTTTGAGATCTATTTATTTACAACGGAAGGGTCAAGCGTTATGTTTAAGAGCATTAAAGGATGGTGATACACGAGCATAGTCAGTCTTTGTCTCACGCGTTGCACAGGTTTTTAGGGATCATTTGACACAAATCTACGTCTCATCTCACGAAAAACACCGAAATGCAAATCACACTCACTAGAAACTACCAAATGTCGTCTATCAAAGCTCTCTCACCCTTAAAGAGTGATCAATCCACACTTTCCTTTTCATTAAGTCTTCTTCCGGACACAAACTCTAGTACGATATTTAAAAAAATGACCTTTGACAGGGAGTCAACTCAGATCTCAGTCAATCGTTTTTGGTTTCATGTTCACAACCGTATAGCCGTTGTCTATGGAACGACATAATGGAACTACGATAACCATTCTTCAGTGCTTTTCATCATTGTATATTTCTCTCATTTGAGACAAGCGAGAGATGTATATTTTAAAAAACCTCTATCAAGGTGTCTAATCTAGAAGTAAAAATATTTAAGACACAATATATATGTAATCCACAATATTCTAGATATGTGTTGAAAGAACACATACTTGCCAACTTTGAAACTTTGCATCAGTAACACTTTTGCGCCCAACGCACCTTGCCATAAAACACAACATAAATACATAAATTAATGTGTACTAGGGGGCCTGCCCCCTGCTAGCTAACGCTCGCCAACCCCCGGAGGATTGCTTCTCAGTCCTCATTGGTTGCTGCGCGAACCTATGCTCGCTTCGCTCGCCTCAATGAAGACATGTGTCCTAGCATAAGGGATTGTTTACAAAATATGTTTCCAAGAAAATGTTTTTCAAATCTAAATTTGCTGTATTACAGAAAAAATGTATACAGTATCTCTAAAATCAGAATTCTAATGAAAACTTGGTGCAAATTTTGACTCGAAATGTGAGCGTTGCTTTGGAAATTGAATACCCAGCATGTTGTTTGTGTGTACATTTTCCCAGCACTCAAACGACCCACACTTTTTCATTGAGTTTGTTGCCGAAAGTTGTAGTGCAAGCGTCTTGTTAAACTATAATTGTTGGCCCTGAAAAGGACCGTTTTTTAAATGGCCCTGAAAAGATCCTCCGTTTTCTTTGATTTCTATTATAAACTAACTGCAACTACTCATTAAAATTTCCTTTTTTTTCAATAAAATTTCATCCGATAACGCTATAAATTCAATCGATGCGCGAGACTTCGCGATAAACAAACAAACCGTACAGTGTTGCCAAAACGCGATTACAAGTAACGTCTTTTTTGCGTGCCACGTAAGAGAATTATATATATAGATTAGAAATATCCATATGTAACAATAACTAGTATTATTTGTATTTAAAAATGCATAAGCAGAAATTCACATTTTTATCAACTGCAGAAACTACGTAAAGCAATAGTGATTTAATACCAAATTGAGCACAGTTACTGTAGAAAAATATTCACTTTATGAGTATCTACGTATTGCATCCAAAACTTTATATTGCATACCATTTAAACTTGTATCAGGATTACACATCATTGGTGTTCATACAGCTTATTTACAAAAGAGATGAAAAAAAAAATAAATGTTATGTTTACAAAGTTGTTTTATTTAAAGTTTTATCCAGAAGAGGGGGTTGCATAAGAAAAATTAAATGGAGTCGTTGTAGCTTTTTTGGTATTTAAAAATTATGCACTGAATTTCTGATCGAAACAAGGTTTGGGGTTTTTGAGGATTTAGTGGATGGTTCCAGAAAGGAAAATATTTGATTACTTGATCGAGATATTAAAAATCCGTAAGAAAGGCAAACCCTTTCGTAAATCAGTAAAATGATGTGGAAAACCGTTAAAACTACGTATAATCCGTAAAAGTTGGCAAGTATGAGAACGTACCACTAACACATTTGTTTCTTGAATATTACGTTCCTTTAAAATATAAAATTACTATTTTACTATCAAATATTGCCTGCACATTACATATAGTAGGATTTGAGTTTTATAGGAGAAATTGATAAATTTAAGTTAATGACAAAATAGAGTAATAAATGAGTAAAAGTAAGTTACTATTGACAGAAAATGATTTTTAAACGGGAAATATCGCATTTTTTATCAAAAATGTATATTTTTAAACATTGATTCATTTTTATGCCTCACAGTATCATATGCAGTCAGTACTGGATCGGTAATTTTTGCACATTGTATTAATGTTATTATTCTTATGTTTTTAGATCTGAAATGTTTCGGTTTTGTTTTAGTATTTTAAAGTAGTTTAAATGGAAAAGTATTAAAGGATTTTTTAGTTGCCAAAACTGTCAAATTGAAAATGTAATTAAAAGTACACCGATCAAAACACAACTGCTCGCCTATGGCAATGTCATTTCTGATACAGAATGGTTACCCAAGGTTGAATAAAAAAGAGAATGAGATTTCTCAAATTATGATGTAAAGCGGAACAATTTCATGTTCACATAAACCAGGAAAAGGAAATCACTATAATGGTCAATATCTTCTTCCTTTCACGATTCTTCGTAAGACAATTGATGTATAACAGGGGATTTTGAAATATTTCACATTGCCAAAATCCAGCCCAATAAGTATTAAAAAAGCACAGAATTCCCTGCTTAACCATAAGTAGCAGACTAGCTACGTTTTGATCGCATCAAACACAGAATCACGCAATTTATTTTCAGTTTTTTCCATGTGGATATGATCCTGCGGCACAAAGCAGAATATTATGCAGAAAAAATCGGTAAGTTTCTGATTCTGACAACACAAGAAATTTACATTTTAAAGGAAATGTAGAAACCAAATAGAATAATAAACATTTTACACTGGTACAGCAAGGAAACGCGTTTACAGTTTCATACTAAGCACATGCTCACAAGAAATGTATTTTTTGGAAGGGTATTTGAACGACATAGTTTCTTATTTATTTCGTTCAATCGTAATGTTATAATTTACAGAAGAAAAAATGATAGGGAGGAAAAATTTGTTTTATAATGATTTAATTATCTTCCTAAAGCTTTGTATTATATAATTATTAGCATATATACTGTACTAAAATTTCAAGAACTTAAAATGTTGACTAGCAAAAGGTATGAAACTCTCAATATTGAATAAAAATCACTATTACATTATATTTAAAGCTTCTGCAATTACCGATTTTGTGCTAACGTTCTCGTTAATAGAGTAATTGAACAAAGAAAGAAAGGAGATAAAGTCATAGTTCTAAAAATTTAAAACAGCCCATTAAAAGAAATTAATCACAAATGAAATTGTCGAGGGCCTCTTAATATGTTAAGTTGGTTTCTTTCGACTGGAGTTGATGCAATTGAAGCTTTACTATGAAAATAGATAGAAAGTTAATTTTAATAAACAGAAATATGTATTATATTTATAGTAATTTTACTCAAATTATAAAAAATTAAAATATATATTTTGGAACTACTTAAGTTATTATTAAACACTACGTACGAAATTCATTACATAACATGCGTCGTTAGTTAATGATTCGCATTTCTAATTTAACTTCCATTTTACACCAATAATTGTACTTAAGGGCACTGAACAGCTATTGTTGAACATATTCATATCAGACGTTCGACGTACACTACTATGAAACATAACAAAAGTATTTCTTACATTAATAATTCGATTTTTAAGGAATTTGTGTAACATGTTTTTGAAAAATGCATTATTCTACATTCAAATGGTTAAAGGAGTTATTATAAGGGGAAATATCCAGAACTAATACCTGGATCGGCTTGTGTTTTTGTGGACCCCAGTCTATAATACCACAAATTCTATTCGATTCCAGGATTACTACGGTAACTTGAAAAAGAAATCCATAAGTGTTTCCTTAGCTAGTTTAAAATATCCATATTAATTTCCTTGTCAACACATCACATTTTAGAGTTTTTATGACACTTAACCCTCTAAAGGTATCCCATGCATATACCTTTCTGTTATATTTAGTACTCCCTGAGTGAATTATAAATATATTTAACCTTCTTTACCCATGAAAACTTTTCTGATCCCATTAATCAATAGATGAGGTAATTTAGTCGAAGTGTGCATTGTGGGAGTTATACAACAATACACCACCCACTCGGAATTCTTTTGATGCTCAATGGGTTAGTGTATGAGATTATTTGCACATGAATGTATGCAGTACTACTAATCAAAGTCACGATTGAAGCAAGTAATGTGTTGTTGTTTTTAATCCCCTAGGTCTAGCCAGAGACTAGACCAAGTCCATGAGACCGTGGATATGCAAAAAGTTACAAATCAGGAGAGGATCCACTAGGAGATCCTCTCTAGACATCCCGATGCAGTTCAAGATATGAGAGGGGCAGGCCTGCGAAGAGTTGCATTTAAGGCAGATAGAGAAGGTCTTGTGACCCAGCACAAATCTAAGACATCTCGTATGATCACTGATGAGTCTAGAAATAGTGGTTTTCCGAGCTCTGTCACCTTGGAAGGACAAGGCGCCACCAGGATTTTTACTACTATACCATTCATGTGAGGGAGGAGTTCTCCAAATGTAAAGGTTCTGGATATTTTTTCTTGAGTAGACATCCAGAAAGGTCAAAGCAGAGGAGTTGGTGGGTGTGGGAATGTCAGTACCCTCCTTTGCCAGTTTGTCAACAGTCTCATTTCCCATGACTCCCACGTGAGATGGGATCCATTGCAGGAAGATATCATGGTGTTTGGATAGCCGTCTGAGGTTGCCTAGGATGGAAATCGTGTTTTGTCTCCAACACTAGTCCAGTTGTTCAGATTTTTCTTTTATACAAGTAATTTTCATTCGAGGAATATAGGTGTTAAATAAGCTTCTCTTAGATAAATGAATCTGTAGAAATTTTTGGACTGGCTTATCTTAAGGGGGTCTAAAACTAAATTTTTATCATCTTAAAAATAATGTCTATATTTCTGCATAAAGTGACACCTAAATTTTGTTTTTACCATCAGTAGAACCGGAATTATTCAATTTTTCTAAACATGACAGATGTGAATCTAACGAACCTTCATAATTTTAAACGCTCTTTTGTCTTTTGTGTTAGATGGGATTCCAATAGTGAAAATTGGATATAACTTAAGAACTACTTGTCATAAATGAGTAAAATTTTCAACACTTCCTTTTCAAATATATTTTTTAAATTTGTCTTCAGCAATTGTGTATATATATTTTCCTTTATGTAATTTTTTGAACTTTCAATACTATGTGTTTTATGTAGTTTTTGAGCAAAATATAAAATAGTTATTGTTGTAAAATACAATTTATACCTACAGAAAAAATTTCAGAACAAACAATTAAAATTGAATATTTTAGAATTTGAGTCCCGGAACCCCTTAAAAGACCTTCGATTAGAGTTTTCAGATAGTAAAATAATACTGCCTGATATATAATGAATAGACAGCAGTTATAATTATCGATAGACAATAGTTAATGCTGATATTGAATAAGACCAAAAGGTAAAAACACTGAAGCTTATTTCGGACGGAATACAATACAGTGTAAACATCAACTGTTTACTTAATATATATCATGCAGTGGACATAAATCTAATTCCTTCATAAGCTTTCTTGGTACATAACACTCGATAACTCGGGCACATCCTATACAAAGACGAAAAGACAATTTGCTAAGAAGTAGCATTCTAAAGACTGACCTTTTGTCTGCTACTTTCCTATTCGATCTTATTCAGCTGTAGGTTATTGATCTGTGGTACAATTTTACCCCATTCTCTCGTACATAATAAATGACCCTAGAGGACTTTCAGACTGCGAAAGTAAAAGGAAGATATCTGCTTCTTTTTGTTCAGGAACCCTTGTTTTTAGTATTTTTATTCCGGCTTTATGTTTGCATTTGAATCTAGGACCTCTCAAATAAATGTTGCTTTATTCGCAAACAAATTGAATATTTTATAGATTAAAAGTTTAATTTCACTTATTCATCTTTACTCACTACCGTTCCTTTTATAAAGATTTATTCGAGTTCTTAAAAATTAAATTCAAACTGAAATGTAATACATTTGAGTAATCTATCAAATCAAATAGTACAATATAATATTGTTAATTTTTTTATGTTACTTTCTTACCAAAATGTTGTATATCTTTCACAAATATATGTTCAGTATTCTTAATTCTTGTTAATTAAAAATATTTGTAGCATGGAATTGTTGTGTAAAACTTTCAATTGAGAGAGTGTGCAATTGAAGAAAATATATTTTAGTATGAAATTCTACAGTCATCATACGATTATAGTCGACACTGAAAATTATTTATGAAGTTTCAAAATTAACCTTCATTAACTTTCATCGTTTTGAAATTTTATTTATCTGTTTTTATGTGTCCAACAACTTTATGATCAAATCAGAAGTAATACAGACTTTCAATTATAGGATCTCCACATGTTTATTCTCTCCGCAGATACTCGTACATGTTGTTCCGGATGAAATAGTGTGATGACAGAACTAGTAACGTAACGGACAAGATATTTGGGTTTCACCGCGACAACATTTATTGTATAACATCTAACAGCTATACAGATATGTACAGCAAAAGTATAGATATTTTGTGACAAGAAGGATTAGCCAGAGGTTAGCTAGCGTGTTCTAGCTCTCTCAGGTCTCAATGGTCTCTGACCATTTCCAGACTTTCAAACCCATTGCTGCTGAAAACCACCTGTCGATGGTATTTTGTTTGTTCTCAAAGAGCTTAAGACATAGTAGATAGTAATGTCAGTGTAAAATCAGATGAAGAGGGCTTATATAAATTGCCCAGAACTTTTTGAACGATATTATGTCAAATGGAGTGCTGTAATATATAAAACTTCTAGGGTTAGTTCTGGACAGTTGATCACTTGAAAAGAGTTTTATGGTCATCTCCAATTAATGAATTTTTATATATGTCTGATTAATGTCAGCTTGATCAAAGGAGCAATTAGAGTACTACAATACTTGCAACTCAACCTTAAATTCCTTCAAAATTTTTCTTTATAATGATGGTAGCCACTAAATAAAAGGAAGTTTAAAAATATAATTTTGTAATTAAATTGACTGCAACGTGGATTCAAATTATTTCCATGCCACACGTGATTCCTGTGTTCACTGAAATAATTCTCTCAGCGCCTACAAGTTTACTTTTAGAAACATAGACTGCCTTTTCTGCCATGCTAAATATATGTGGCGGTTGTGTTTTGTTGCATAACGTTCTTCCTGTACGCTTCTCTACGTGACGTCACATAGCTTGTTTTCCTCTTGTTGTTGTTGACGTGTGTCTCCTGAACTGTGAAACACAAGATCAGGCCCAGTGATCTGAAGTACGACAGACACAGAAGAAGAATACGGGTTTTTATTATTTTAAAAACACACAAATTGATCACTGGTAAAGACATAAGGGGTGCAGCTATCCACTTTTTGGTGAGGAGCCACTTGGGCGGGAGTCTGACTTCTTCCTCGGACATCACATACAACCAGTCCTAGGGCAGTAGCCCTAGTCGGGAATCGATCCACGAACCCAAAGCGTGGGAGCAGAGTGCTTTATCCACTATACCGCTTGGGCGGCTGTTTTCCTCTTATTTTAGATATATGATTTCAGCACTCTGTCAATACAAATTTCAAAGAATGAATTCATTAGTGTTATATGATAGTTGTTTGATCGAAGTTAAAGCGCCCAATATACCACTAACTACTTTTTAAGGTAACACATAAATGTATTAAGCGAGAAAATTTTGCCAACAAGAAATAAACTATTCGTCTTCCCTCCCCATTTACTACCATTATGTAACACTTAAAACATATTCGCTCTTCAGACATATAAACTGTAAATCAAACATTTTTATGTTTGCACAACTCACATTCCGCGATTCCAGCTTTTTGAGAGCATTTAAAATCCAACAATTTAATCCGTTACGCTACACGCACTTCCCTACACGAGTCGTGCCTTTCTAATGTATTTATTCCTTTTTTAATTTCACAGCACCGAGCTCTCGAAAATTCAATCTCGATCGTCCATAAAGTCCTCGAGTGCCATCAAGCGGCGTTTATCACCCTCTGTTGGGACGATAACGGTAAGAGGTAGACGGTTGAGGACGGGACATTAGAGGGGACGGGGGATCGCCTTACTGAGATGAGTGTTGCCATATTCGTCGATAAAGTAAACGTTACGTTGATTGGATTCTTGGCGGAGGTAGTGTTTCTTGCCGATCTTGAGGAAACACTCGAGATTACTGTGGATATGTAAAGTTTCCTCGCCGTGGCAGTAGTTGAGAAAAGTTCTAATCGCGTATCTATAAATAGGATTCAATGGAGATCTGTAATTGAAGCGGAAATAGAAGAAGGTTCGTGTGATTAGTTGCTTTGTCGATAAGGCGAAAGCTTAAGGCTTAAAGAGGCGAATGTGTTTTGGATTCAATTAAGTAGTTGATTATTTAAACAGAATCGGGAAATGCATCGTCGAAATGCGGTTTGGGTTATATTTAGGATATCTATCTTATCGGAATATTGTATCTTAAACTTTGAAGTTCTAAATTTCAGTTGTTTGTAATATTGTGAGTTGGCATAATATTTTGAAAATGAGCTAAGAAAAAAATGCTTGGGTGAGTTCTAGAATTTTTCAGTAATTTGCACTTTCCGAATTCGTTGCTAAAGCTTCTGCTTTACGTAATTACTTTTCTGAATGATTTTTATCATGTAATGATAGGTGTTGCAATGTGTTCTAGCCGCACTAAAGAACTCGAAATGGATAATTTTATTTTCTGGCCATCTATCACGTCTAAGCAGCTAATTCATATTTATGATAAAGAAATTTGATTTTCAGTCAAACACCATGTGGTATTAAAAGTACAATACAGTACATTGTTACTTGAGTGCTAGAACTAGGAAGCTCAAAACATTACGAATTCTGAGGTATATATGTAACTTAGTAAATCTGAGATAATTCAGAATTAAGTACAATCACGAGGTTACCACCAATGACCAATAACCATACCATGTTTTTTAACACTTAAGCTCTATCTATCAGCGAAAAAAATGAATCTGGAAATATATAATGGGGTAATATAAAATATAAAAATGAAAAATGAAAAAAATAAAAATCAAAATATATATATATATATATATATATATATATATATATGTAAGATTCGTGTTGTTCTGTTTGGTAAGGTCTATATTAAAGACTTCGAATCTTACAGCACATTGACATTTAATGAATAAATATCCACAATTATTATGTACAGTTGAGTTATATTTTAAAACAGTTCCGTCATTATCTACAGCAGTCGTCTCTGCTCGGAAAAAATACGTCAGCTCTCAATGGCGTCCAGGGTAAAAAGTGTCTGTTCTATTAATTTTCTCGTAACTGAATACCAGAATGTGAATGGCTCGTGACAGTCTTGCCTTGCATTCCTACTACAATGCAACTGACTCCTACCAGTCTCGTTGCTCTTATAATGAGTTCTTTTCAGACTAGTAGACAACTACCGTTGTCTAGTATTCCTACAATCGGCCATCCTGATGATCTTTCGTCCTCGAAAGGAACACGACAAACCTAAAAAAACAAAACACAAAACAGTATCTGGGAATACATTGATTCAGTATTAGTTATTGAACCACGACTTCATATGGTCAGCTGCTGTCGACGTCAAGTTCGGTCCTTCATGGTTTCCAACTTTCTCAACGTCATAGCGATCATGGGGTTTCACTTTCTTCACTCGATATGGTCCTAAGAATTTCGGTCGTAATTTCATTCCGACACCAAATTGAGTCCGCTGAATAGCAATAAGATCGCCCTCTTTGTATTGATGAGGTTTCTTCCTCTTCTTATCGTACGTTCTTTTATTCTCTTCCTGAATTTTTAGGATATTCTCTTTGGCATCGTCTCTTAATTTCTTCCTCTTCTCTAGAAAAACTTCAGTATATTCTTCTTCTAAAAGCTGGACTATCTTGAGATCTTCTTTGTTTCGCATTTTCACACCTGTCAAAAGTTCGAAGGGTGTCCATCTTGTGCTTCTGGAGGTTGTACTATTGAGTATTCTTTGTACGGCGTCAACGTGTTTGAACCATTTGATCGGTTCTTCAATTGAAAGTTTGGATAACACTGGAATCAGGGTTTTGTGCATTCTTTCTACTTGTCCATTGCCTCTTGGGATTCCTGTTGTGATTTTTAGGTGTTCAATCCCGTTTTCGCAACAAAAATCTGTAAATTCTTTAGATGTAAAAGCGGATCCTCTATCCGAGATTATCCTCGCAGGATTTCCAAAACTATTTTGTTGTTGTTTGAGTTTATTTATTGCGTCACCTGATGTCGTAGATTTGGTAGGATATAACCAAGTGAATTTTGTGAATGCGTCTACTACCGTGAAGATATGCTGATAGTTCTTAGATGTTGAAGGTAACGGACCTATGAAATCAATGTGATAAGTGTATAATGGAACGTCCTCTTTAGGAATTGGATTTAGAAATCCTTCAGCCTTTCCTAGCTTCTTATTACTGAGTATGCATGGTACACAATTACTTATAAAATCTTCAACATGTTTCCTCAATTTAGGAATAAAAAATTCACGCTTAACTACCTCTTCAGTTTTATTTACAGCGAAATGTCCTTTCTCGTGTGCATGTCGTATTATTTCGTCTTGCATAGCTCTGGGGACAACTAAAAGTTCACGATCATTATCGTATTTATACACGACACCGTTTTTTGTAAAATAATCTGAATTACTTCCATCTTCTATCAGTTTTTTAATTGCGGTAATGTGGTCGTCATTGGATTGGGAAGCAATTATTTTATGAGTTATTCCGTCATCTGCAATGATTTGCATCACTTGCATTACAGGGTATCTACTGAGTGCATCCACGTGGGCCATTTGTTTACCAGGTTTGTGGACTATTTCATAGTCAAATTCTTCTAAGAAAAGAGACCATCTTGCAATTTTAGGGGTTAAATCCTTTTTTTCCATAGTTTTCTGAAATGCTAAGCAGTCGGTGAATATTTTAAATTTCGAGCCTAAAAGGTAGTTCCTGAAGTGTTTAAGAGCCTCAATTACGGCAAGTACCTCTAGTTCGTAACTACTATACTTCTCTTGTTGAGGTGTTGTTTTTTTGCTCTTATAGTATATTGGGTAAAACTTCCCGTCGTCTGACTGTTGGAGGAGCACCGCCCCAAATCCATGGCTACTTGCATCAGTATGCAGTTCTAGAGTCGCTCCCTGGCGAAAAATGTGTAGTACTGGGCTTTGTGACAACATTTCCTTTAAAATATGAAATGCTTCTTTTTGTTCTGGTCCAAACCTAAATTCTGTATTGTTTCTGAGTAAATCACTCAAATGTTTGGCCACTTTGGCATATTGAGGAATAAACTTCCTAAAGTATCCTGAAAGACCAAGGAAACTTTGCAATTGTTTAGTTGTTTGTGGTTGTGGAAATTTCTGTACAGCCAACGTCTTAGCTGGGGAGGGTCGAATTGTCCCGTCTTCTATTACATAACCAAGAAACTCTATTTTTCGTTTAAGAAATTGACATTTCTGAAAATTCAATTCTAATCCATATTCCGATGATATTTTTAAAACACGTTTAAGTTTCTCGATTCCTTCTTTCTCATCTCGTGAGGGAATTATCATGTCGTCCATGTAGATAACGAGAGTGTTATCCCTTAAAAGATCTCTAAATACCGTGTATATGTACCGCTGGAAAACACTGGGACTAACCGATAAACCAAAAGGGACCTTCAGAAATTCATATTGCCCTTCATGTGTAACGAAAGATGTATACTTGGTACTTTTCTCATTTACATCTACATGAAAAAATCCGTTTTTTAAATCAAGGGAAGTGAAAACTTTAGCTTCTTCCAAACGATCTAAAACGTCTTCTATTAGGGGTAAGGGAAATCTATCTTTAATAATTTTCTTATTCAATTTCCTATAGTCAATACAGAGTCTAGAAGAACCGTCTTTCTTTTTACACAACACGATAGGGGCTGAGAAATCAGAGCAGCTAGGCTTAATGATGCCATCTTTCAACCACTGTTGTGTTTGAGTTTCAACTATTTTTTGCTCAGCGAACGGCATTCTGCGTGAACGCTGGCTTATGGGGACCTCGTCAGTCAAAATAATGTTCATTTCCAAGTTCGTGCTTCTCGTCTTACACGGTTTATATTGGCTTATAAGTTTTGTCAGTTCCTCCTTCTGCTTAACGCAAGAAACATGATTTAGATCTAATTCGTCAAATGTCACAGCGTTAAACATTGTAGTTAGGAAACTTTCCGCTAAATTAACATTTTCTGATTTGTGGTGACAAGAAAAGTAAAACATGTTATCTTCTGCTATGGTTCGTTTTGTCTCCAACTTAGTGTTTGGTTCCAGACGATTAGTTACTTCGAGATGAGTTTCGGTTTGAATTTTAGTTGAATCTGAAGTGTTCGCTAAATTAACAATTCTTGCGTAATTCACTCGAAAATTATCGCGTCTGCTCAAAACATGAATTCCGCTCTCTGATAAAGTAAGATTTAACTTATTTATGCAATCGAACCCAAGAACAATATGATCAGGTAAATTTTTTAAAACATAAACATCAGTAACAATAATGCATTCATCAATAATAATTTCAGTAGAAAAGAAACCTAGAGGAGAAATGTGTTCTCCTCCCCCTATACCCATTAAAGTCACATTATCAAAACTCAATTTTGGGGATCCAATTTCAACATAAAATTCATATTTTATCATTGACACATCACTTCCTGTGTCGATTAGCGCATTAGATCTTTTCCCGCACATTTCAACATATTTTCTTAGCTTAGTACGAGAATTAAAAGGGCTATTAATTAAAGTTCTATTTACATCTCTTTTGGGACACACGTCGGCCTTGTGCCCATAATTTTTACATTTAAAGCATCTCACACCCTCAGTTTTCTTTTCACAATTTATCGACCTATGTCCATATTCATTGCAGTTGTAACATTTTATATGATTGGTGTTAGTTTGTTCAGGGCGCACGAAAGATCGAGGCTTTAATTTGTCAAAATCCCTATTGAAACGCTTCTTATATTTATCGTATGATGTTTTCGAATCTCTATTGGGTTTTAAATGACATCGAGCCGCTTCATATTCGTCTAATTTATTGACGAGTTGGTCTATTTTCGTTATTTTCGGTAGCTCGTCTATAAAATGGTCTCGAACGTCATTGGGTATTTTTCGTTTTAGTTGATCGGTAATCATGAGTTCTTTAAGGTCTTGGTAATTTGATACTTCCAACCCACTCTTCCATTCTTCAAAGAAATTTTTCAGATCATGAGCAAAGTCATTCCAAGTAGAAGACGCTTCTTTTCTATGCGAAAGGAAATTTTGCCTAAATTGTTCCGGATTTAATTTAAAACGTTTCAACAATAATCTCTTGACATTTTCATAGTCATTAGCCTTTTCGTCAGGCTCACGCGTGATAAGATTAGCCAAATCCAATGGGAGTAAACCCAACAAATGTGTAACCCATTCCGTTTTTGGTATTTCGATACGACTAATCTGTCTTTCAAATAAAGTTAAATAACAGCTAATATCCTTATTCGTCTCGTAACGGTTAATCAATTTCAATAAATCGTTATTGTATAGGCTGGTAGTTTTACCATAACTGTTGCCTTGTCCGTTAGCAGTTTCGATTTCGAGTTTCCTTAATTCGAATTCGCGGGCTTGTTTTTCGGCTTCAATTTTCTCTGCGCGTTTTTCGGCTTCAATTTTCTCTGCGCGTTTTTCGGCTTCAATTTTCTCTTCGCGTTCAGTTCTAATAACGCTCAACAGATTTTTTGTTATCTCCTCGTCATAATTTTCAGAATCTATTATAAGTTTCGAGCACTGCGCTACTTTGGGATTCGCTGGCACTATTAGGCCTAATTCGTCAATCAATGTTAGCAAATCTGCTTTTCGGGCCTTAGTTAAATATGCCATGTCATCAAGTAAAACAAAATTCTGTACTCACAGTTTCGAAAGTTCCTTCTATCCGTCTTTTCCGTCAACTCGTCTTTTCCGTCAACTCGTCTTTTGCGTCTACGCGTTTTTTCGTCTACGCGTTTTCTTTTTTGTCGTTTCAGTCTATCATCAGCACCACGTCAGGAGAAGTCATGAAACTGTTCTTGCAGATGATTAAAACACAAGTCAATCCAGGTTTGCATAGGGAGTCAAAACATTCCGCCGGCCGGTTCAATCGTCACTGCTTTCGGGGTCTGCTAATCCGTCGTCGCTACCCTAAGTTGTTCACGCCCTCGTACGAAGGAGGAGAATCGTTGCGGTCGTCAACGGTTTTTCACATCTCGGTCGAACCCTCATTTTTTGTAAGATTCGTGTTGTTCTGTTTGGTAAGGTCTATATTAAAGACTTCGAATCTTACAGCACATTGACATTTAATGAATAAATATCCACAATTATTATGTACAGTTGAGTTATATTTTAAAACAGTTCCGTCATTATTTACAGCAGTCGTCTCTGCTCGGAAAAAATACGTCAGCTCTCAATGGCGTCCAGGGTAAAAAGTGTCTGTTCTATTAGTTTTCTCGTAACTGAATACCAGAATGTGAATGGCTCGTGACAGTCTTGCCTTGCATTCCTACTACAATGCAACTGACTCCTACCAGTCTCGTTGCTCTTATAATGAGTTATTTTCAGACTAGTAGACAACTACCGTTGTCTAGTATTCCTACATATATTTATATAAAAATGAAAAAAATACAAATGAAAAAAATAAAAAATAAAAAGGGGAAATGTAAAAAAGGGATTGCAGCTAAATATGTTTATTTTTTTTTGCCTCAAAAACCAAGACATTTATTTCTCTAGTTCTTGCATTCAGGTGGCGATATTGTACCTCCTTGCTTTTGGAATCACAATGAATTGATTTGTACAGTTGGAGTATACATATTGAAAGTTTAAGTATACAGAGTTACGGATATGAGATTTAGAGCATTGAATTTATACGAATTAGGTGACTACAAAGATTAAAGGTTGACTCACCTTGTTCCCCAAGAGCTATCATCAGTGGACGAAATAAAGACAGAACACTAGTTTCGATGTGATGCGATTCTTTGTTTAAAGTATAAAGTATAAGACAAATATACGCTGGCGACTTTTTTGTGCGTAGACGGAATTCTTATTTTGTAATGATATAATGGTTACAGTTTTCATGATTAAAAAATACATTCACAGAGTATCGTCACGTGCGCTGCATAACAAATATATCAAAATGCAACAATGTTTGCAAATACGCTAGTACTAGTTGAGCGCGTTATAAAATTAAATCCACGGAGAGTTCGCACTCACTCATATTATCATAGTAAATAAATGCATAATCTTCTTGCCACATTAGTTAGCAATGTATATCAGACCTCTTGTGGCTAATCTAAATCAACATCCTGCGAGGGCCGGCATGAGGGGAGAGGAAGGACCACCAGTCGATTCTGAGCACGAAGCTTTTCTCCATCCCTGGTCCGCACGCTGGCTACCCTGGTGATCTGATCTTTGCCCGGGAAGATGTTGGTTACGAGACCAAGAGTCCAGGAACAAGGAGCAGAATTTGAATCTTGAAGAAGAACCATGTCTCCAATTTGCAGAGGTTGTTTCGTTGAATTCCACTTTTGACGAGGCTGGAGTGTATGCAGGAGGTCTCGTGTCCAGCGGCGCCAGAAGGATTCCTTAACCTGCAATAAGAGTCTCCATCTGCAAGAGAGACTTAGAATTTTTCGATTAGTGTTTGTAGAACTGTCAGTGTTTTCTGGAAGTTCCAGAAGGGGAACTCCGATTAGGAAGTGTCCAGGGGTAAGTGCACGAAGATCACTAGTTGCCGAGGATAAAGGTACCAGAGGCCTTGAGTTTATGCAAGCCTCTATTTGACATAACACTGTAGAGAATTCCTCGAAATTGAGAAGTGTGCCTTGACAAGTTTTTGTGAGATGCCGCTTAGCAAGTTTAATTGAAGCTTCCCATAAACCACCTTGGTTAGGGGCATAGGGTGGAATAAAATGCCAATGAATGTTTCTTTCCGATGAGAAGTTCTGGACGGATTGCTCTTTTGTGAGTTTAAAAAGTGCTTTTAGATAGGCAGACGCACCGCGGAAATTAGTACCATTGTCTGAGAATATTTCCGAGGGAAATCCTCGAAGTGCGATGAATCGTCTCAATGCAGCCAAGAACGAGTCAGTAGAGAGACTGGAGACGGCTTCCAGATGTACGGCACGGGTACACATACATATGAAAAGGCAAATGTATGTCTTGAATGTTGTCGCTTTTCGCTGGTGCTGGCATTTTGTACTAATTGGACCAGCGAAATCAATTCCAACTTTGTCGAAGGGGCGTGACTGCATGATTCTTGCACTAGGTAAATCACCCATCTTTTGGTATACTGGACTGGCCAATGATTTAAAGCATGTGATGCAACTGCGCACTACACTGCGTACTGTGGATTTGCCATACGGAATCCAGAAGATTTGACGGATCAACTATAAGACAAGTTCGGGTCCCGAATGAAGACTTGTAAGATGGAAATGTCGAATCACTAAGGCAGTAATTGGGTGTCTCTTAGGAAGTAGAATAGGAAATTTATGATCGAATGCTAATGTCTGATGATGTGATAAACGTCCTCCAACGCGAAGAAGTCCTACTTCGTCAAGAAAGACATTTAAAGACAGTAGTTTGCTGGATTTAGGGAGAGGTTTATTTTTTGCTATAAGCTTAAGGTCGGAAGCGAATTCTTCTTGCTGTACAATTTTTAGAATAGCCGTTCGTGCACCGGTCAGTTCAGAAGTTTGAAGAGTACCTTTAAGCTTATTTCTAGATTTGAGGTTGTGAATGAAACGTAATATCCAGGCTGTGACACGTAATAATGTTGTGTATGAAGAATACTTCAAGATAGCATGATAGATTGGAGGTGATTCTTTAACTGTTTGTGGAACCAAATCCTTATTCTCGTCACGAATAAGTACTGAAGAAGTAGAGAGTTCAAAAGAAGTGAGAGCTCCGTATTTATTGTTGACAACAATCCAGTTTGGACCAGTGAACCACTCTAAATGAGCCAACAACTGTGAAGGATAAAGTCCTCGACTAGCACAGTCTGCTGGGTTTTCTTTGCCAGGAATGTGGTTCCAAGAAGTTACTGACGTCAGGGAAAGTATTTTTCCCACTCGATGTTGTACAAACTGATTTCCTGAAGACGGAGGGTTTGTGATCCAACTCAATGCGATTGTTGAGTCGCACCAAAGGAATATTTGTGGGTTTGGAACTGGGATTACTTTTAGAATTGTTGAAATTAGCTCGGCTAGCAGTAAACAACCCTGAAGCTCCAGCCGGGGTAGAGTTACTGGTTTAACAGGCGCAACTCTTGTTTTTGCTGCGAGTAAGGATACATGTGTCGACTCAGAAATGACCTTTAAATAAACTACTGAAGCATAAGCTTTAAGAGAAGCGTCGCAAAAGCCATGAAGTTCAAGAATACAATCCTCTGAAGTATGTATGTAGCGAGGAACTTTAATTTGTTTAAAGTGATGCATTTCTGCTTGGAATTTATTCCACCGTTCTAGAATGTCTGATGGAACGGGATCGTCCCAAGCCAATTTTGACTTCCACAAGTCCTGAAGCATAATCTTCAGAAGCAATATGGCAGGTGCCATTAGTCCCAGAGGATCAAAACTACGCGCTATGACCGATAACAGTTCACGTTTGGTGGAGACGGTTGGCTCTTCCACAGTCCGAACTTGCAGCGAATCGGTTGGAAGATTCCAAACGAGTCCCAAGATTTTTTGTGAAGACTCTTCAGCATCACTGAACGATTGGTTAAGGCTTTTGGCTTTTAACGAATAAGGCAATTCGCTTAGTACCTCTTCATGACTAGATGACCATTTCCGAAGAGGTAAGCATCCTGCATTCATGAAACGTAGCATTTCATCGATTAAGGATTTTGCGGCTTCTACGGTGTCTGCACCTGCTAAAAGATCATCAACGTAGAAATGATTTTCAGCAATTTTAGAGGCGTTCGGAAAGTTGTCTTGTTCGTCTTTGCACAATTGTTGCAACGTACGAAGTGCGAGGAAAGGCGAAGAAGACATTCCATAAGTTATAGTGTTTAGTTCGTAGGTAATCAATGGATCGGACGGGTTTTGTCTCCAAAATATTCTTTGGAACGCGCGGTCTTCTTCCGCAATGAGGATTTGACGGTACATTTTACATATGTCTGCAGACACTGCAACTTTATAACTTCTAAAGTGAATTAAATTGTCAAATATTTCGGTTTGTAATTTACGACCTTTCAGTAGAAGGTCGTTGATTGCATGCCCATTGGATGTTTTACTCGACCCATCAAAAACAACGCGAAGAGCAGTTGTGGTTGAATGAAGATTTTCAACACAATGGTGAGGAAGATAATAGTGGTTCTGATCTATCTCCAAGGTGGAAGGAGGTAGAGGTGACATATGCCCTAGGGCTAGATATTCATTCATGAACTCACTATATTTGAGTTTTAAATCTGGCTTTTTAGCAAGTTTATTCTCTAATGAAAGAAAACGGTTGAGAGCTTTCGATCGACTTTCACCTAAGTCTCTGTCATTACGAAAAGGGAGTTTTACTATGTATCTTCCCTCACTATTTCGTTGTAATGAATTTGTGTAAAGATCTTCACACTGAATTTCTTCATTATTTACCAGTTCTTCACACGGAATCGATTCAATTTGCCAGAATTTTTGCAGTGTGCTATCAATACTGGCATTAACAGAAAGACAGCCGATAGAAATGTTCGAGTGTACGGCAGAGTTTATTTTTCCGGTGAGTAAATGTCCTAATTTTGTAGGAATAGCAACTGGTGAACCACTTTGTCCAACAATTGGAGAGCCGTTTAGTAGCAGAGGGAAAATGTCTGCTCCCAGAAGAATATCTATCGGTTTTTGACTTGTATAGTCTGGATCGGCTAGTATGAGTCCATATAAATGTGTCCATTTACGTTTCTGAATATAGAAGTTAGGGAGAGGTGGAGTCACTTTGCTTACTACTAATACTTCAATGTGAAAAGAATCTGACGAGAAGTGAGGAGAAAAAACAACGTTGGCGATGTGCAACGATGTTTCCGCCGTGACCCCATTAATTCCCATTAAGCGATGTGTAGTTTCCCGCAAGGGTACTTGTAAGCGCTCCGCACATTCACGAGTCAAGAGAGAATTTTGGCTAGCTCCATCAATTAAAGCATTAAATTGCAAAAATTCCCCAGTTTTTGATTTTATTTTTATTTGTGCGGTGGATAATAAAACATTACTTGTTTGTATATGTGATTGGCATTGGAGAGTTGTAGAAATGGATGATGATGGATGTTCCGGAGGGGCAATCGCGTTGTTTACTTCAGAATTTCCTACTCTATAAATGTGCAATAAGGTATGATGTTCATTCGAAGAACAATTTTTACACCCACTTTTTATCCGACAGGGATCAGTGTGCCCACGCAGGCAATTTGCACAGAGTTTATTCGTTTCTACAACTTTCCACCGATCAGTTACGGACATGCGATTGAAACATGTACACTTATAAAGAGGATGGATGTTATTGTGCCCACAAAGAACGCAAGCTTTCCAATTTACAGCGACCGCACTCGCTACTAGAGGTCTAGCAAACGAACTGCTGCTTTCCGGTTTTTTACTCCCCCCGAACCTGTTTACATTAGCGTTTCTCCCTGGCCTTTCACTCCCCCGCTAGGCAACGTAGAAAAAGAAGAAACAGAACGAGCTTCACACTCCAAAAAGGTTCGGAACGATTCGAGATCGGGATAAATGTCCTTCCTCAAGGTCAAATGCCATCGCTGTTTAACTGCGTCGTCGATTTTCGTTAAGATGTGAGAAATGATGATTAACTCACTCAAAGAATCTGATTTTAACCCTATGGTTTGCAGATTTCGAACTGCTTCGTTGCAATTGTCTAAAACATCCAACAAAGCTTTAGTGTTATTGGCTTTGTGAATTTTCATGCCAAAAATTTTATTTATGTGAACAAATGTCAATTGAATTTTGTCTTCATACCTATCGCATAATATCTCCCAGCAATGCCTCAAATTCCCTGATTGCAGTTGAAATCCGCGAATTAATTTTGCAGCATTGCCACGTGTAGATGCAAACAGGTATTGTAATTTCTCGATGTCCGACAACTCGGTGTTGTCGAGAACAGAGGTTTGAAATAACTCCCTAAAGGTAATCCACTGTTCCAGTTCACCGGAAAAATGTGGAAGTTCCAATTTAGGCAGTTTTGTTTTAGACTTATTAGCTGAATTTTGAACATTATTGCCACTTCCCACTGTTGAGACTTGTTCATGTTTATCATTGACAGTTTTATTTTCCAAATCAACGGATAAATTTAGAAGTATGTCCTGATAATTAAGATACGTATCCAAATAATCATCTGTGTCCTTCGAAGACAACTCCGAAAATGAATTGGATAGCCGAGTATCGAATGAATTGACTTTAGTTTTTAGCGCCTGTACCATACTTTGCTCAGTTATTTGACATCGTTGGATCTTCTCCCCAATTCTGTCAATTTCTTTACACAGAATTTCAAAATTCTGCGTAGTTTTCGCATTTTTAGGTGCCATAATTCCACGGCGGAACTCCGGCTCGACGGACCAAATGAAAGTTTAAGTATACAGAGTTACGGATATGAGATTTAGAGCATTGCATTTATACGAATTAGGTGACTACAAAGATTAAAGGTTGACTCACCTTGTTCCCCAAGAGCTATCATCAGTGGACGAAATAAAGACAGAACACTAGTTTCGATGTGATGCGATTCTTTGTTTAAAGTATAAAGTATAAGACAAATATACGTTTCGGTTTGAATTTTAGTTGAATCTGAAGTGTTCGCTAAATTAACAATTCTTGCGTAATTCACTCGAAAATTATCGCGTCTGCTCAAAACATGAATTCCGCTCTCTGATAAAGTAAGATTTAACTTATTTATGCAATCGAACCCAAGAACAATATGATCAGGTAAATTTTTTAAAACATAAACATCAGTAACAATAATGCATTCATCAATAATAATTTCAGTAGAAAAGAAACCTAGAGGAGAAATGTGTTCTCCTCCCCCTATACCCATTAAAGTCACATTATCAAAACTCAATTTTGGGGATCCAATTTCAACATAAAATTCATATTTTATCATTGACACATCACTTCCTGTGTCGATTAGCGCATTAGATCTTTTCCCGCACATTTCAACATATTTTCTTAGCTTAGTACGAGAATTAAAAGGGCTATTAATTAAAGTTCTATTTACATCTCTTTTGGGACACACGTCGGCCTTGTGCCCATAATTTTTACATTTAAAGCATCTCACACCCTCAGTTTTCTTTTCACAATTTATCGACCTATGTCCATATTCATTGCAGTTGTAACATTTTATATGATTGGTGTTAGTTTGTTCAGGGCGCACGAAAGATCGAGGCTTTAATTTGTCAAAATCCCTATTGAAACGCTTCTTATATTTATCGTATGATGTTTTCGAATCTCTATTGGGTTTTAAATGACATCGAGCCGCTTCATATTCGTCTAATTTATTGACGAGTTGGTCTATTTTCGTTATTTTCGGTAGCTCGTCTATAAAATGGTCTCGAACGTCATTGGGTATTTTTCGTTTTAGTTGATCGGTAATCATGAGTTCTTTAAGGTCTTGGTAATTTGATACTTCCAACCCACTCTTCCATTCTTCAAAGAAATTTTTCAGATCATGAGCAAAGTCATTCCAAGTAGAAGACGCTTCTTTTCTATGCGAAAGGAAATTTTGCCTAAATTGTTCCGGATTTAATTTAAAACGTTTCAACAATAATCTCTTGACATTTTCATAGTCATTAGCCTTTTCGTCAGGCTCACGCGTGATAAGATTAGCCAAATCCAATGGGAGTAAACCCAACAAATGTGTAACCCATTCCGTTTTTGGTATTTCGATACGACTAATCTGTCTTTCAAATAAAGTTAAATAACAGCTAATATCCTTATTCGTCTCGTAACGGTTAATCAATTTCAATAAATCGTTATTGTATAGGCTGGTAGTTTTACCATAACTGTTGCCTTGTCCGTTAGCAGTTTCGATTTCGAGTTTCCTTAATTCGAATTCGCGGGCTTGTTTTTCGGCTTCAATTTTCTCTGCGCGTTTTTCGGCTTCAATTTTCTCTGCGCGTTTTTCGGCTTCAATTTTCTCTTCGCGTTCAGTTCTAATAACGCTCAACAGATTTTTTGTTATCTCCTCGTCATAATTTTCAGAATCTATTATAAGTTTCGAGCACTGCGCTACTTTGGGATTCGCTGGCACTATTAGGCCTAATTCGTCAATCAATGTTAGCAAATCTGCTTTTCGGGCCTTAGTTAAATATGCCATGTCATCAAGTAAAACAAAATTCTGTACTCACAGTTTCGAAAGTTCCTTCTATCCGTCTTTTCCGTCAACTCGTCTTTTCCGTCAACTCGTCTTTTGCGTCTACGCGTTTTTTCGTCTACGCGTTTTCTTTTTTGTCGTTTCAGTCTATCATCAGCACCACGTCAGGAGAAGTCATGAAACTGTTCTTGCAGATGATTAAAACACAAGTCAATCCAGGTTTGCATAGGGAGTCAAAACATTCCGCCGGCCGGTTCAATCGTCACTGCTTTCGGGGTCTGCTAATCCGTCGTCGCTACCCTAAGTTGTTCACGCCCTCGTACGAAGGAGGAGAATCGTTGCGGTCGTCAACGGTTTTTCACATCTCGGTCGAACCCTCATTTTTTGTAAGATTCGTGTTGTTCTGTTTGGTAAGGTCTATATTAAAGACTTCGAATCTTACAGCACATTGACATTTAATGAATAAATATCCACAATTATTATGTACAGTTGAGTTATATTTTAAAACAGTTCCGTCATTATTTACAGCAGTCGTCTCTGCTCGGAAAAAATACGTCAGCTCTCAATGGCGTCCAGGGTAAAAAGTGTCTGTTCTATTAGTTTTCTCGTAACTGAATACCAGAATGTGAATGGCTCGTGACAGTCTTGCCTTGCATTCCTACTACAATGCAACTGACTCCTACCAGTCTCGTTGCTCTTATAATGAGTTATTTTCAGACTAGTAGACAACTACCGTTGTCTAGTATTCCTACATATATTTATATAAAAATGAAAAAAATACAAATGAAAAAAATAAAAAATAAAAAGGGGAAATGTAAAAAAGGGATTGCAGCTAAATATGTTTATTTTTTTTTGCCTCAAAAACCAAGACATTTATTTCTCTAGTTCTTGCATTCAGGTGGCGATATTGTACCTCCTTGCTTTTGGAATCACAATGAATTGATTTGTACAGTTGGAGTATACATATTGAAAGTTTAAGTATACAGAGTTACGGATATGAGATTTAGAGCATTGAATTTATACGAATTAGGTGACTACAAAGATTAAAGGTTGACTCACCTTGTTCCCCAAGAGCTATCATCAGTGGACGAAATAAAGACAGAACACTAGTTTCGATGTGATGCGATTCTTTGTTTAAAGTATAAAGTATAAGACAAATATACGCTGGCGACTTTTTTGTGCGTAGACGGAATTCTTATTTTGTAATGATATAATGGTTACAGTTTTCATGATTAAAAAATACATTCACAGTATCGTCACGTGCGCTGCATAACAAATATATCAAAATGCAACAATGTTTGCAAATACGCTAGTACTAGTTGAGCGCGTTATAAAATTAAATCCACGGAGAGTTCGCACTCACTCATATTATCATAGTAAATAAATGCATAATCTTCTTGCCACATTAGTTAGCAATGTATATCAGACCTCTTGTGGCTAATCTAAATCAACACATATGAAAATAAATAACGCAGAAGTAGTAATTTACGCGAGACAAAATACTGTAAAACCTCAATAAGTCATCACCCGGATAAGTCGTCGTTTTCCTTTGGTCCCGACACGGTCTCATACAAAATAAAGTAAAACCTTCCTTTACCCGTGACCAAATTTAATTATACTCCGTTATAACTCGACTCGTCACCCTCAAAAATGGCCAAAAGCATCTTTCTTTTCCATTTTGCATGCCATCGTGTTGTCTTTTCAGCCCGTCCCTTCGCTCTAACCCACCAACCGGTCGCGACAACTTAACTCGGCGGTAAAGGGGTGCCTAATTTTAATAATCATGAGCCCACAGAGCTTTAAGCAATAGTTTTCTCTGGGAGTTTGACCAATTCACCCCCCTTTGGAAACTTTTACAAAGGTAACTGTTTCGTAAATGACCTTCACTTGTGTCCAGTACCTGATGTCCGACCTCTGATTGAGTGATTGGAAGGTGGTAATGATTTGAACACAATGACCAATAGGGAACACAATGGTCTGCCTTGAAATTTCTTATCAGTGTTACTTTGCGTCTCCGTTCTGCACTGGCTTATTTTACCGTCTTTTGCCTAAGAAAACTGGAGTCATTTAAGGATGAAAAGTGGACTTCTGGAAAAGCAAGCAAACAACGCGTAACACTGCGGCTTGGAGCTAATATGAGTGGAAATGAGAAACTAAAACCACTTGTGATAGGCAAAAGCAAAAAGCCCCGCTGCTTTAAAAATGTTAAATCCCTTCCAGTTGCAAATGAATCAAATTCAAATGCATGGATGACAACAACGATTTGGGAACCACATATTCATAAACTGGATTCTCAGTTTTGGGGCCAAAAAAATTTTGCCATCATTGTCGCTAACTGTACCGCCCACAATCAACCCGAAAATTTAAAAGCGATCGAAGTTGTTTTTCTTCCTCCAAATGTAACTGCAGTTCTTCAGCGTTTAGATCAAGGGATAATTCGTGACTTTAAACGAAAGTACACAAAATGCTTGTAAAGGACCTGATAAATGCATTGGATAGGAACTAAAAGCTAGAAGTTTCGGTTTTAGATGCGGTTAACTATCTACACAAAAATTGAAGTTCCGTTTCATCACAAACTGTTTAGAATTGTTTCCGACATGCAGGGTTCATAACAACGCATAATCAGAAGAAATCCTCAGCGAAGACATCATAGAACCGAAACCATCGAAACCATTAGATTTTGCTGCAAATCGCAAATGAAAAAGGGTGCAACGTCAATATCCGAACGCTTTGATATCCGAATTTTTGGAAGAAAAAAAAAACAGTTCAACTGAGGATAGCGATGTCGATAATATGGATCAAACCCCACCCATCGAGATAAGAACAACTGAAGTCCTGAAGAAAGTTCGACAGTAGTTAACATCCATTCAAGGTTTAACAGACGAAGAATTAAAGCCTTAAGTATATAAGAAAATAAAGTTATTTCCAGTAAATAGCATCTTCATCAATCAACACTGTTCGATTATTTTAATATACTAAAGAAATAAAATAAAATGTGGTAACTATAAAAAGTGTTTTTTTCCCCACTCGTTCATTTGCATGTATTGATTTCTGAAAATCTTGTTTTGTTACCGAATCCTACAGCAATTCATAAAAACAGTATTTCAGTAAGGTTTTATTTCAAAAATGTCCACTCCGCCTAAGTCGTCACTCCGATTAAGTCGTCAAATATTTGGTCCCTTTAGTGACAACTTAACGAGGTTTTACTGTACTATAATTAATTACATAGATCAGGGGTTCCCAAACATATCCAAGTCGAAACACCCTTAAGAGAATTGGAATTTTCTCATGGCACCTCTTAAGAAAATTAGAATTTTCTCACGGCTTTTAAGTAAAACATCCGCTGTATTACATAGATTATAAGTATACAAAAATAATTATAATAGATTAATTTAGTGTTGAGTTTTCACTGTTTGAACACTGTTTTGGAAACAGGTCTGTTCAGGGTGACAGTATCTAACGAAAATAATTGCAACAAGAAATATTTGCGAGATCTTTGCATCTTTTGAAAGGTAAAGATTTGAAGAATATTTTGAAGCAGTATAAAAAAATTTAGATTTTCTGTTCGATTTTGAGGACCCCTCATCTCTCTACGTTGTACCGTAGGGTGCCGCGGCACACACTTTGGGAACCCTTGCTATATATATATATATATATATATATATATATATATATATATATATATATATATATATATATAATACTATACAACGGTAGTTGTCTACTAGTCTGGAAATAACTCATTATAAGAGCAACGAGACTGGTAGGAGTCAGTTGCATTGTAGTAGGAATGCAAGGCAAGACTGTCAGGAGCCAGTCACGTTCCGGTATTCAGTTACGAGAAAATTAATAGAACAGACACTTTTTCCCCTGGACGCCATTGAGAGCTGACGTATTTTTTCCGAGCAGAGACGACTGCTGCAGATAATGACGGAACTTTTTTAAAATATAACTCAACTGTACATAATAATTGTGGATATTTATTCATTAAATGTCAATGTGCTGTAAGATTCGAAGTCTTTAATATAGACCTTACTAAACAGAACAACACGAATCTTACAAAAAATGAGGGTTCGGCCGCGATGTGAAAAACCGTTGACGACCGCGACGATTCTCCTCCTTCGTACGAGGGCGTGAACCCCTTCTGCTCCAACTAAGGGTAGCGACGACGGATTAGCAGACCCCGAAAGCAGTGACGATTGAACCGGCCGGCGGAATGTTTTGACTCCCTATGCAAACCTGGACTTGTGTTTTAATCATCTGCAAGAACAGTTTCATGACTTCTCCTGACGTGGTGCTGATGATAGACTGAAACGACAAAAAAGAAAACGCGTAGACGAAAAAACGCGTAGACGCAAAAGACGAGTTGACGGAAAAGACGGATAGAAGGAACTTTCGAAACTGTGAGTACAGAATTTTGTTTTACTTGATGACATGGCATATTTAACTAAGGCCCGAAAAGCAGATTTGCTAACATTGATTTACGAATTAGGCCTAATAGTACCAGCTAATCCCAAAGTATAATAGATAGTATAATAGTGCTCGAAACTTATAATAGATTCTGAAAATTATGACGAGGAGATAACAAAAAATCTGTTGAGCGTTATTAGAACTGACCGCGAACAGAAAATTGAAGCCGAAAAACGAGCAGAGAAAATTGAAGCCGAAAAACGTGAATTTGAATTAAGGAAACTCGAAATCGAAACTGCTAACGGACAAGGCAACAGTTATGGTAAAACTACCAGCCTATACAATAACGATTTATTGAAATTGATTAACCGTTACGAGACGAATAAGGATATTAGCTGTTATTTAACTTTATTTGAAAGACAGATTAGTCGTATCGAAATACCAAAAACGGAATGGGTTACACATTTGTTGGGTTTACTCCCATTGGATTTGGCTAATCTTATCACGCGTGAGCCTGACGAAAAGGCTAATGACTATGAAAATGTCAAGAGATTATTGTTGAAACGTTTTAAATTAAATCCGGAACAATTTAGGCAAAATTTCCTTTCGCATAGAAAAGAAGCGTCTTCTACTTGGAATGACTTTGCTCATGATCTGAAAAATTTCTTTGAAGAATGGACGAGTGGGTTGGAAGTATCAAATTACCAAGACCTTAAAGAACTCATGATTACCGATCAACTAAAACGAAAAATACCCAATGACGTTCGAGACCATTTTATAGACGAGCTACCGAAAATAACGAAAATAGACCAACTCGTCAATAAATTAGACGAATATGAAGCGGCTCGATGTCATTTAAAAACCAATAGAGATTCGAAAACATCAGACGATAAATATAAGAAGCGTTTCAATAGGGATTTTGACAAATTAAAGCCTCGATCTTTCGTGCGCCCTGAACAAACTAACACCAATCATATAAAATGTTACAACTGCAATGAATATGGACATAAGTCGATAAATTGTGAAAAGAAAACTGAGGGTGTGAGATGCTTTAAATGTAAAAATTATGGGCACAAGGCCGACGTGTGTCCCAAAAGAGATGTAAATAGAACTTTAATTAATAGCCCTTTTAATTCTCGTACTAAGCTAAGAAAATATGTTGAAATGTGCGGGAAAAGATCTAATGCGCTAATCGACACAGGAAGTGATGTGTCAATGATAAAATATGAATTTTATGTTGAAATTGGATCCCCAAAATTGAGTTTTGATAATGTGACTTTAATGGGTATAGGGGGGGGGAGGAGAACACATTTCTCCTCTAGGTTTCTTTTCTACTGAAATTATTATTGATGAATGCATTATTGTTACTGATGTTTATGTTTTAAAAAATTTACCTGATCATATTGTTCTTGGGTTCGATTGCATAAATAAGTTAAATCTTACTTTATCAGAGAGCGGAATTCATGTTTTGAGCAGACGCGATAATTTTCGAGTGAATTACGCAAGAATTGTTAATTTAGCGAACACTTCAGGAACTACCTGTTAGGCTCGAAATTTAAAATATTCACCGACTGCTTAGCATTTCAGAAAACTATGGAAAAAAAGGATTTAACCCCTAAAATTGCAAGATGGTCTCTTTTCTTAGAATTTGACTATGAAATAGTCCACAAACCTGGTAAACAAATGGCCCACGTGGATGCACTCAGTAGATACCCTGTAATGCAAGTGATGCAAGTCATTGCAGAGGACGGAATATCTCATAAAATAATTGCTTCCCAATCCAATGACGACCACATTACTGCAATTAAAAAACTGATAGAAGATGGAAGTAATTCAGATTATTTTACAAAAAACGGTGTCGTGTATAAATACGATAATGATCGTGAACTTTTAGTTGTCCCCAGAGCTATGCAAGACGAAATAATACGACATGCACACGAGAAAGGACATTTCGCTGTAAATAAAACTGAAGAGGTAGTTAAGCGTGAAATTTTTATTCCTAAATTGAGGAAACATGTTGAAGATTTTATAAGTAATTGTGTACCATGCATACTCAGTAATAAGAAGCTAGGAAAGGCTGAAGGATTTCTAAATCCAATTCCTAAAGAGGACGTTCCATTATACACTTATCACATTGATTTCATAGGTCCGTTACCTTCAACATCTAAGAACTATCAGCATATCTTCACGGTAGTAGACGCATTCACAAAATTCACTTGGTTATATCCTACCAAATCTACGACATCAGGTGCGCAATAAATAAACTCAAACAACAACAAAATAGTTTTGGAAATCCTGCGAGGATAATCTCGGATAGAGGATCCGCTTTTACATCTAAAGAATTTACAGATTTTTGTTGCGAAAACGGGATTGAACACCTAAAAATCACAACAGGAATCCCAAGAGGCAATGGACAAGTAGAAAGAATGCACAAAACCCTGATTCCAGTGTTATCCAAACTTTCAATTGAAGAACCGATCAAATGGTTCAAACACGTTGACGCCGTACAAAGAATACTCAATAGTACAACCTCCAGAAGCACAAGATGGACACCCTTCGAACTTTTGACAGGTGTGAAAATGCGAAACAAAGAGGATCTCAAGATAGTCCAGCTTTTAGAAGAAGAATATACTGAAGTTTTTCTAGAGAAGAGGAAGAAATTAAGAGACGATGCCAAAGAGAATATCCTAAAAATTCAGGAAGAGAATAAAAGAACGTATGATAAGAAGAGGAAGAAACCTCATCAATACAAAGAGGGCGATCTTATTGCTATTCAGCGGACTCAATTTGGTGTCGGAATGAAATTACGACCGAAATTCTTAGGACCATATCGAGTGAAGAAAGTGAAACCCCATGATCGCTATGACGTTGAGAAAGTTGGAAACCATGAAGGACCGAACTTGACGTCGACAGCAGCTGACCATATGAAGTCGTGGTTCAATAACTAATACTGAATCAATGTATTCCCAGATACTGTTTTGTGTTTTTTTTTTTTTTTAGGTTGGTCGTGTTCCTTTCGAGGACGAAAGATCATCAGGATGGCCGGTTGTAGGAATACTAGACAACGGTAGTTGTCTACTAGTCTGGAAAGAACTCATTATAAGAGCAACGAGACTGGTAGGAGTCAGTTGCATTGTAGTAGGAATGCAAGGCAAGACTGTCAGGAGCCAATCACGTTCCGGTATTCAGTTACGAGAAAATTAATAGAACAGACACTTTTTCCCCTGGACGCCATTGAGAGCTGACGTATTTTTTCCGAATCTTATATATATATATATATATATTAGAGTGTCTCTTATATGGGCGAAAAAATTTTTTTTGCGATAGTCAAAACGCATACCCTCTAATTCTTTTTAATATACTAAGCCTTACTTAAATATGAAATTTTAACTTCCTGCGATAATGTTAACCCGTGCCGACAGGGCCCTAAAGTTTATGGAAATAGACGTTTTTGAACAGATCTTATTATGTAGCTAGGTCATCGTAACTATGCATATACTTTCATTTTAAGGTCTCTTTTTTACAGTCTGGATATATCTTAATACATTCTTGTATACAGTGTAATAAGAACTGTTTCTGTTCTTCTGGGGTAACTAAGCCATGAAAGGCTTGTATTAGCTTAACAGCTCTTTCAGCTGTGTCATTTACTGCTTTTAAGCTAAAGTTCTCACTTTTAGCTTCCACAAAGACTGCATTTTCTTCCCACGGAGATACGTTTTCTTGGAGGAAGCTGCTGTCAACTTTTAATCGCGAAAACCAATATTTGCTCTTGATGCATACGAAATCACTCAATGATTTCCCTAGAACAATAAGAAAAATTAGTATCACAAGAAAATTAACAGAATTTAACATAACAGATCAAACAAAACTCTCATCGTATAAAGATACAGGTATATCTTCCTTCGATGGAACATATATCTTCCCAAAATCATATAAACTTTCTCTTAGTAAGTTCGCTACAATATTCGCCTTGTTTTGTTTATAAACAATAGCATCAGAGAGTGATAATATGGCTATTTCCTCTGATAAATACCACTGGTATTGACTGAACTTGCTCAGGGCCGCTTTGGAAATCATTTTGTCAACTGTTTTATACTCTTTTAACATCTTTAAAAAACTCAAATCTTATTCAAATGATTTACTATAGAAATTCGGCGCCTTCAAAGAAAAACTGCATTCAAGCCAGAGTATAACATAAACTGCCACAATGAATGAACAAACATCTTGCTACGCTCGTTTGTCCTCAACGCTCATTTTGAACTGAGACTGCAGCAAAGATATTTTCAAAGAGTAAACAGCTTTTGCCATCCATGGATGTATTGCGCCAAGAGGTCTGATTTTAATTTTATTCTCGTTATCTCCTCTCAAAAAAATAACAGATAATTCGATCAGTTCCCGATAACCGTCAAGCATCATGGATTTTTACAGTTCATGTTTAAAAAACGTATCCGTTAATGGTCAAAAAGGTGCTGCTTGGAAAAATCTGTGCATGTTTCGATAGGATTAGGATTAATTTTTTCCAGTTGTCTCTTAACTTTTTGATCAGTGGAATATCGGGACTGCTTGCGACTTGGTGGATCTTTGATTCAAATACTCTTTTCAGAACCAGTTCATAAACATGATGATGGTAAGCAAAGAGTAACAATTATCTTTTTTAGATTTCGTTCTAAAAGCTCACAAGCTCCATTCAAGCGGTCTGTATTAGATGCTGTCGTATCACAGCACATTATTTGTACTTTAGCATTGAGGTTTCATTCTTTCAGTGCGTTTGAAACTGCTTTAGCTTCATCTTTGCCGGAAGAGCTGTCCAGTTTTGATACTGCAAGAAGTTGTTCCTTCTCTTCAAATGAAATAAAGATCGGCACGCGTTCTTCTTAAGAACTTCTCACATCCAGTCCTGGTAACAATTTTCCATCGTAATGAACGGTAACTACTTCGGGCACGTTATTCTGCAAATCGGATTTTATGGATTCCGCTCTCACCTTTCTAAATGACTCACCTCATCAACCAAGAAAATGCTTTTTTTTTATTGCTTCTCAGTTCCATTGACAAATTCGAAATATAAAACAATGCGCGTTAATTACCCGACCAGCCGTGTATATATATATATATATATATATATATATATATATATATATATATATATATATATATATATATAATATATATAATATATATAGAATTTCAAGAACACAAGAATTTCCAAAAAAAATTCCAATACAAATCTTAAAAAATTATAAAAAAATGAAGAAATGTTGGTGGATCAGGGCGTCATCAGGGAGGAGCCTGGCCCAAACCACATAAAATGGTGTTTTCTACATATGAGCAGCATTAGGCTGAAAAAATTGCTCAAACACCACCAAAAAGCAAATAAAACAAAAACAAAACAAAATACCAAAACAGAGCAGGAACAAAACGAAATGAAACCCGAAGCCGCAGCGCTTGCACAGCAATTTTATTATTTTACTAGTTGGACTGATCAATTTATTGGTGATGGTTTTTTTGTAACCAACCAATTTGTTGGTGATTGTATCTCAGCATCATAATAGATGATGATGAAAAGATGCATATAATTCCGTTTTCCCTTTAGGAATAATTTATGTCCTAATTATCATAATATCGTAAATCAGGTACAGGAAACAGTATTATAAATTACTTTTACAAAATAATTTCAACTTGCTGATAGTTTAACTTGGCATCGAAAACTGTTAGTAGTGACTAGCCTCTGATATATAATTTTCTTTCTATTTTGGTAGCGTAATATAAAAATATTTCTACTGTTATCCGGCTTAATTGCAATGTTTGTAATTGTGTCTTAAGTAAACGTTTGTAATTGATTCAAAGTTGTATATTCATTAACAAATATTAAGTTTTAAACGTAAATAGAAAAAGGTCTAAAGGAACTAGTTTTGACAGCAAGTTTGCTTTAGAGGACTATCCAGAACCAGCTGAGAAACATAACAGGAAATGACAGGTGTAGGGTAAGCAATGTCTGCATGTCCGGCATTCCAGGTGTAGAATTCAATACAGGCTCCATTTGTAGGTGTCATAAATCGGCTAGGCGTGAAATATACCACTATATTTTGGGCTGACGTTAACAGTGGCTTAAGGTTTGAAGGTGTGTGTGGCTCAGGCCAAGAAAGAAGATTTCCACGCTATAGAGGTGGATATAAGTCCAAGTATTTTTTAAACTGGTAGGTCCTTGAGTGAGGAGTATGATGAATTACAAGGTAGACAGTTTCTATAATTACTCATTACTCATGCACCATAGATGTAAACAAAAAAATATTCGTACAAACCTTTGTACCATGGAAATTTTATTGCCTCATGTGAAAATAAAAGAAAAGCATATGCTGAAAAAGTCTTAAAAGAATATTGATTTTATTCAAATTGACACAATTGAGACACACAAGTATCCAAGATATGTACATGTTGCCATCAATAATATTTTTTACGTTAATTTAGAAAAGAGGAAATTAATCAACTATACCACAGCCTAAAGAAACAAATAATTGCGTCAAGTTCCACAAAAAACTAGTTACACATTCCGGTTTCTTTTCTTTACTTAACTTCCTTTCTTTCGACGGTGTTTTCCGGCGCTCACCGCTAAATAAAAATTTTCGCAATGAAAAATAAGATAAGGAAACTGTGTCCAACACACCAGTCGGTCATCCCCTTTGAAATAAAAGGGAGAAAAAGATAAACAGCACAATAATAGCCAGTGGGAAACTTTCCAAGACAACAGTATCTTGCCAGCAGAATCGAAGACAGGATATCGATCAAGGATCTGAACCGGATGCTGTGTGCCATCTTAAGATCAGAAATTCAGCCGACAAATGCGAAGCGCTGTTTTTTAGGATAAAGAGGCGGAAATAAATCTAGTACAGTTCTTTATCCTCAGATTTGGAGGATGACAAGGTAAAAATAGATTGAAGACTGTTTTTTGCCAGGACATGGTTTTGCGAAGCTTGGAGTCACAAAAATTATTTTTTTGGGGAAAATTTGTTTAATCACATTTGATTGAACTAATGAGAAAAAATAATTAGATTATAAATTTATGATAAAATACATTACCAGAAATTTTAAGCAATTATTAATATGCATAAAGATTAACAAGGAAATGTAAAAATATCATTTTAAACTTGTTATGTATTCAAAAACACGGATAAACATTTTTTCCCTTGTTGTATCACAAATCAATTACAAAAATTATAATATGTCTTCCAATTTAAACCAACAATAGAGCCCTGCTGTGTTCCGCTTGACAGTAAATTTGGAATACCTATATAAAATCATTGACTACACCTAGAAAAGTGATTTGCCTAGAGATGTCAACAGATTCATACTTAGTATAGAATTTTGCTTCTACATTGGTGCAGATCATAACCTCATTCGCATGTGGCCTAGACAAACCAACGCTACAATTTTTAATTTACCATCGTTTGGAACCCTCTCAAACCATCACTTATGTCACGTAAGTTGGACTATATGGATGAAATAGTGTCCGTCTACGACGTCCATTCCGTAAGGCGGACTATATGGATGAAGGCCACACTGATGAAACAGTGTCCATCTACGACGTCCATTCCGTAATTCGTACTATATGGATGAAGGCCACACTGATGAAACAGTGTCCATCTACGACGTCCATTCCGTAAGGCGTACTATATGGATGAAGGCCACACTGATGAAATAGTGTCCGTCTACGACGTCCATTCCGTAAGGCGGACTATATGGATGAAGGTCACACTGATGAAATAGTGTCCGTCTACAACGTCCATTCCCTAAGGCGGACTGTATGGATGAAGGCCACACTGATAAAAAAAATAGTGTCCGTCTACGACGTCCATTCCAATCACTTACATCATCCGATCCTCTCAAGTCAGATTATAATGCAATTTGGCATACAGTCATACATCGAGCCCATCCTAATGTAGTTTCATTTTCATGTCACCATTACAAGAGACTACTTAATGCCATGCTAGTGTTTGGCTACACAAGGCACAGCTCTAACAGGATTGTCTCAGCAGTGTTGAAACTCATCCAGGGCCTACGAGATAATTAAATCTGTCTCCCATTGAGCATGCCTAGGGTATGCTTAACCCTCGATTGCACCAACCACAGTATATAACTGATTGGGAGCCGCATTAATAGAATGGAAGATACATTCTGCCACAGGGAACAAAAAGGCTTTGTCAGACTCCGTGCCACCTTGCATTGGGGCATATATGAAAAAAGTGTCCTTACCCACAAAATCTTGAAATTTTTATTATCTTTTATTACGACCTTTTACTTTTTTTGAAATACGCAGGTTTAAGTCTTCTAAAATTACAAACTAACTTATTATTTATGGATTCCTGATAAATAAATTTTCAGAATTTCAAATCATATAGTAAAGACAGCCCAAAAATCGTGTTTTTCTCAGTTGAGTTTGTTGGTTGGTGAGGTCACTCTTGCTCTGATAGCCTCATATAGTCTCCGAAGAAAGCTTCATAACTTGTTAATTTATACCCCTTCTGACGTAAATCTACAACCATTTCTTTACATCTTCAGGTAGATCGTACCAGCTAAGTTGCAATGCGACCGAACACTGTGTCCCAAGTGTTTCTATGTTTTTAGTACAGAGTGTTCATTAAATACATATATTTGATATCATCTGAAGAGAATCCCAAAGTCAAAAATGATACTTTCGTTTCGCTAAATTTTTATTTTACATCTCTCAGTTTACATTAAAACCCAAGTGTTGGAGTGACAGCTGCAGACAATTGAACTGATGTAGACAATTGAATAGATGATTTAAAGCAGGAGTGTTGCGATTTCGAAACTAGGTCCAACCAAAGACATGGTACGTGGGGACTGGTGCATGTTAAATATGCCATGACCTCTATGTCCTTAGATTGGCGTGGTGTGGAAGCTTGTAGAGAGGGGTGCAGGCTGAGTCGTAATCCTTAAATCTTTCCCTTAGGGATCGATCCCTTGTCATCACCCGCTGTATTTCTTAATTAACTACCTACAAATCCAAATGTAAAAATTACTCTGAAATTAAATTTCAGTACATAACCACTTAATATTGCACGTTATGTAACTTGAACTAGCATTATAATAGTTTTAAACATAATTGCTCAATATACACATATTTTAGATTTCTATTCTGAATCTAGGAAAAGTCTAAAAGCATCGACTATTTTATTGCATTTCCTATATGTAATGACACAGATTTCAAGTCTTAGTAATAAATCATTTCAATCGATAGTTTTAATTTTTGTTTAAATTTATCCGGAATCCTTAGGGCGAGAATCTGAGTAACCCCGCGGCAGTGTGAATTATCCTGAAAGTTTAATTGCTTTTCCGATTAAATACTACCGTATCCTGGAGCAACATCATTTCCCTCAGCTGAATTCCAGAACAAGTATGCGTTTAAATAGCGGACGCTTTCATAATCGCTTAATTCCCTAATTTATTTAGGGATAATCATGCAAGCTGTACGTTTTGTTTATATACCATGGGAGTCTAGATTTCAAAATGATTAGTTTTATTCGTGTACAGAATCGGATATCTATTCATCTCCTAAACATATGGATACCTTACAAACTTAAAGGTAAAACGTTATCTAGGGTTTCCACTCTCACTTCGATAACATGTATAAATCATTATGGTTGTACACTCTAAATCTGAACTGCATTAAATAAATTTTAATCCATTTATATTTCTTATTGAGCAAAATTCGTGCAGATGTACTGCATTAAAGGTAGAAATCTTTAACATTAGCATTGTTTAATGGAATATATCTTCAACACATAGTTAATCAGAAATAATTTAACAGATTAGAACATTAATTACAAGATTTCCGATAAACCAAGTGTTTGTGTAATCCGCGATTTGCCTTGATTTATGAATCTTTCAGCAGCATATACACAGAAATACTAGAAAAGTTCTTACAGAACTACAGTTGCTAATACTGGTATTCCAACGGTCAAAGAATACCAGGACATCCGTTCGTTCAGGGAAAAGTTTTTATCAACAAATAGCGTCACTAATCTAAACTAAATTAAACTGGTCGATGATTCATATCTTAATTCATTTTGGCAGTAGATTCTTGGGATTACTTTTCAAATGCTCGTCAAGTCCAAAGAATAATTTTGATGGTGATTTCAGGTTTCAACGACATACCAAAAATTTAATAACCCGATTCATTTAATTTATCCCTTTTAAGTCTTGAAAAGAAATCGAAGGGGGTTTCTATCTGGATTTTTTTCCTAGCGACTCGTTAAGGGGGTCAAGGCCACATTGAAAAAAAAATTTTATTAATTAATTTTGAATTTTGAATTTTTTTTTGTACTGATTACCAATTTAACTAATAAGCAAAATCACAACACAAAATTTTTCCAAAAGTTTTTAAAAAATTTTAATTTTAAATTTTTTGAAAAAAAGAGGGGTTATTTTAAATTGCTAAGACTCAAAATATTCTTGACCAATTTTCAAAATTCTTGCAGTAAATTATTCACAAATTTATAAACTTTAATTTTGATTCAGCAATTTAAAAAATATTAATTTAATAAAAAATATTTGAATGAAAATTTTTAAAAATTTTAAAGTACTTTTTTTTTTGAAAAGTCATATTTTTTAAAGTAAATATTTGTTTCAAATTTGCTGAGTCAAAATTAAAGTATAATGTTTGAAAAATATATATTCCAAATTTCAACCCTTAAACTTTATCGGTTTTCGACTTATAGCAATTTGAATACAGGAAATCGTGAAAAAATGTAACATGGAGAAAAAAGCATTTGCCATGACAACAACTGTCAATAGTGTTAGATTTTCAAAACAACGCACCACCAAAATTATTATATCTATAGTTCTAATTAAGATAGAAACATGATTTATACGTCCTTTTAAGCAGAAAAACACAGAGAATTTCTTAAAATAATAAAAAAAATTTCGAAAATTTGACGTTTTTTGTGTTTCGGACCCCTTTAACAGAGAACTAATATTTCTGGGGTGCACGGACCCTAATTGGCGAAGTTTTCAAGAGATTTCTACAGACAATGTAATTATTTACAGGACAGAGTATCGTCAGAAACGCTGAGAACTTCAACTGCAGGACATCGTAGTCGAAAGCTGTTAGTACTTTTGCCGGGACGGGGCATCCTGCACCCGGACTCCCCGGCTGTTCGAAAATCCCCTTCGTTCAGTGTTTTTTTTTGTGGAAGGGATGTTAGATGATCTAATGGATTTTTGCGTGAACGTGTGTTATTTTCTTGTCGACTTCAACTTCTGCTTGATGACTTCGGTCATCGACGTTTTGTTCTTGAGAGGATTATTCGCTTGGCAACTGAGACTCGTTGCGTTATGCATTAGTGAGTCACAACTAAAAACCTGACAAAATACAATTGATTCGATGGAATGTATTTTTTCAAAAATAATAGGTACATTATTCACAAATAATTCATGGTAAGCCTAAGTAAAACTAATTATTTCAATTGATATACAAAAATATATAGAAATGATGTAGGTAGGTAAGGAATTTGATTTTCATCGCACGCCATTGGTGACGGTTCGAAATCAATCCTAAAGGAAAATATCAGAGGACTAAACTTTATGATTTTATACCATGGTTAGATGACGAGGTCAACATATGAGTTTACGCACTCTCCAAATTTTCACACTACGCCAAATTTAGTACATTTGAGGTCACTGCAGATTTGATGAGCACTTACCCAATGTATACCACGGTCTTTGGTTTGATGGAGTTTTTAACTCGCAAACTTCCAGTTGCTGATTCGGGACTACCGATTGGGGTAGACCTAACTCCACATAAAAATGGATTATTCAAAATTGTGTTCGTTGTGAAAAGATTCGTTCAAAATTGTGCGCTTATTTCTACAAAGCATCCGAACAAGTTTTAAAACTTAATTATTTGAATTAGGAACCATCTGCAACTAAAAATAAGTAAATACACCGTGACGAACTAAATCCAGAATTGCAAAGAAATGGCCATTCGTTCAAGACAGGATGTGAGTTTTATCAAGCACTCCTCATAAGTATGTTTTGGCGTGACTTCGTTGATCCAGCTCAGAAAACATTTTGTCAATCGAGTCTGGGGTTCATTTATCTTACACTATTGCTCACTTCCGTGACGAAATGAAACAAGTTTCTTAAACTGTTTACTTCACCGAAACAACGTTTGAGATTTTGAAGCTACATTTAACCAAAATATAAAATATCTATGAGGGAAATAATTAAAAATTCAGACAGAATAAGTAACGGTTTATATTTCAAGGGGAAAATAAACAACCAAAATAATGATAGGAAGGATATACAGTAGAATGACAAGTAAATAATAATCAACGTTATACGAGAGATATTTTTTGTTAAGCTGAACATATGTACGAAAAATTCTTCTACTTTTTTCAAAATTCTACATTTATTTGTTCTTCTATCGTGTACATTCCTTTTTTACAGACTGTAAAATAAAACTTAGATTTCTTCCTAAGTCGGACTGTATTGATAATTGACATTAAAAGTATTAAATAACAGTCTTTATTAAATAAAATGAGCAATGTTACAGATATATTGTTAACTGTTAATATCGCGACGGTAAAAATGTTGGAAATCACGATTTTACTGTTCAAAGATTGCTAAAAGATTGATCGCTTGTGAACATCCACTTCACTAAGATAACAAATTAAAGTTATTTAAGGAATGAAAAGTCTAACAAAAACGGTCAAAAGTTATTTGTCTAACAAAAGCGGTCCCAAGTTTTATTAGTGCAATAAAAACTGTCCGAAGTTATTTGTCTAACAAAAATTATTTTTGCAAACAGATTCGTTTTGTAGGAAACCCACAACGTTAAATGCTGTTAACTTTACGGTTAGAGTTTTTGTTTTAAATGAAGTTGCACGTTGATTATCCAATCTCACCAACGAACCAAGTGGCCGTGTTCTTATATACAGTCTGTTTTACCTATCTGGTTTTGTGGGAAGGTTGTTGATTAGGATGTGTTGCAGAAATTCCAAAAATGGATAATACAATTTTCAAGAGAGTCTAAATGTAACTCAAGTTAATATTTGTCGCAAAGTGATCACAATAAATACACGGTGTGTCACCAATAAGAGTGGCGATATTTCTTAATCCTGGATGTATGAATCTTTCAGTATGAGTGGTAGCAACTTGTAGTGTAGTATATAGCAATTTTTTTTCTAGATTTCTTATAGACTTCTTCTGTCGCGATTTATTGTTTCTGGTAATTAGGTTAACTCTACCTAGGATAATCAATGTTCTACTCTATTTTAAGAAACATATTCTTCTATAAGGATAGGATATGTCTTTAATATATCTATATAAATAAGAATGGAGTGTTTGTTTGTACATTCAATATTTTCGACCCATTTCAAGTTTACTATCCGTTTTGGACCCTTCTGATGACGAATCCGCCTTTTTCTCGTTTGGTGTCTGTCTGTCTGTCCGTCTGTCTGTCTGACTGTATGTTGTGCCCTATACACGTCCACGCGGTTTAAGATATTTTCATGGAAATTTGCATACAGTGGTTGCGAAAGTCTGTCTGTCCGTCTTTCTATTCTATGCTCGATTTTGTGTTTGTGTAGAAATCACATGTATTCCAGATATTTGATTGCAGTGTATTTTATTTTATACATTATCTATTAGTGTAGTGAATGCAATATTAAACATTTCTTTATTGTTATATTTAGATGAGTTTCATGCTAAAACACCTGAGTAAGTATACTTAAATCAACCATAATTTGGTAGTTTTGGAAAAATTCGAATGTCTATTGAATATTACGATTACTTCGATTGCTTTACCAGTACTGCTAAAAAAGTAATTATTCTTCAAAAAATTATATTTTTTAATGGAATTTCAGCTCTGATACTTCACGTATTTAGAGTCTTATTTTTGTTCTTTGCGCAATGAAAACGATTTCGGAATATTTGAGACAGACGATATTTTTCAACGAAACGAGAATGAACAAGATCGCGTGAGTAGTGATATTTTCTGTTTCTTTCGCTCTGAATTAATTTCACATTTCTAAATTTTATGCACTTTTAGTTGTAAATTTTGGATACTGTGCGAGATCAAGAGATAAAAATGAATCACAAATTAATATCTTTAGAACAATTTTTCCGACATCTTTTATTTTGTTCTATTTCACTGTTTTCTGTTTTAAATATTTATTACTTTAATACATGTGTTTTCCTTCTCATCACACGCAACAGCACCACAAAGTATTAGACTTAAAAATGTTAGGTAAGTCAGTATAAATTTTCAGTAAATTTTAAGTGTAGTTATGCCATTATTCAAAGAATAATGCCGTTATTTAAAGAATAATGCCGTTATTTAAAGAACAATGGCGTTATCTAAAGAATAATGCCTTTATTTAAAGAATAATGCCGTTATTTAAAGAATAATGCCGTTATTGAAAGAATAATAATGTTTAAAAATCCAAACTAGAACTTTTTCCAACATTAAAAAATTCTTTGTAATAATGACAGGAGAAGATTGCAAAATTTCACAATGTCGCATACCGGAGGCAAGAGTGCCACAAGTAAAAAAATATTGTTTTGTTGACTATGCGTGCGAGAGCACTCGCCGTAAGTCGTAATTTTAATTAATTGAGTTGAACATGAAAAGAATTTAAGAAAGGGAATTCCAAATCTCCCTCAAAATCCTATTTTATAGTAGTAACCTTAGTATCACCTTTCGTCATTTTGTAGCTTTGTCATACAGCAACTGTGCGATGTATGTAAAATGTATTACATGAATGGATATGAATGTGTAGGATTTGTGTCCAAAGTAAGTTGTAGAAAATATAAAGATGGCGAAAGGTGTTAAAATAAATTTTTACTCTACAAAAAACGTAAGTCATTATATATTTTGATTATCTATTCAATCTAGAGTAAACCAATTCAAACCGAGTAAGGTCGGGTATTTTGCTAGTAACTATAATTATTTTCGAATCGCTGAAAAATAAGTTTGAAATAGTGTTCAAATTTGAAATTTCTGTAGCTATAACAAGAAATAATCTGGACCTACAAATAGCGACTTTCTATATCGTGATGAACCCTGAAATTGATACACATTTTAGGATTGAATATCTCTGGAATACAAAGGTAGTATATGTATGAAATTTGATATTTAGACTGATTTAACGATGCAGAATCTGATTATGGCATCAAAACAGTGTGTTTATATAAGAAATTTCGTTGTTTGTACAAAATGGGATATGAAGAAGTCCCCTTATGTAATTTTTTGAAGTGTAGAGGACATTATTCGCTATCTAATGCTACCTTTGAATTTGCTCTAGTATGAATAGTGCTCGAATTAATGGAGGTAGTGTTCGGTTTCTTTTCGTGACTATACTCTACAGAGTGAGATTTTCAGTGAATTAATTGATGAACTGTATGAAGGACTTTCTGTTACTGTAGTTCCAAAAGCGATTGCAGCGTAACTAACTACTTAAAATAGATACATCAAGTGTAATATATGTTGTTATCATTATGCACGCACACATTCTGATTATAACAAAATGCTATCTTCAGAAAATGTACAAGTATATTGGCAAATATTTCATTTAATAATAATAATTGCTGTAAAGCATTAAATGAACAAGTCGCAAAATAACAAAGACTTGCAGACAGCATTAAAAAATTCAAAACATTGTATATAACCTTTAACGAAAGAAAATATAAGTTAGATTTTAAGACGTGTAGAAAATCCGGAAGTGTCTTTTCTTGAATATTTTTTGAATTATTTTTTTGGCGAAATTAGTAGTGTGCTAAAATAATCAGACAAGGCCGTTGGCAAAGGTAATGGTAATTTCTAATTATCGTCATACAAGAGCAACACAACGGGCTATTGACGACGGTCCGGGATTAGTCCCTTAAGGGAAAGATCCGAGGACAACACTTCGTAATTTTAAACCACGGTCAGATGACGACGCAACACCTGAGCTGGCACCCCACTCTCCGCAAACTTCTACTTGAGCTGGCACAGCAAACTTCCACATCAACCCAACGTGAAGACTTTCGGACACAACAGATTTAAGGTGCACTAGCCGACTCTTCACCATGCGCTTACAAACATACATGCATTGACCTGGATTCGAACCAGGAAACTTCCGATAAAGAAATTGATTCATGACTTTTAGCACGTAAATGCAAAATTTCAACTCGTTCTTCACAGTATTTTTTCACTAGAATAGTCATTTTTAATAACGTTTTGTAAAAGAGAACACGACTAATTTCTTCTAAGACGAGAACAGGAAGATTTTAAAGACAATATAAAAATCTGTTGACTCTCATGTAGGGGACAATGTATTTACAAAATATATTATAATATATAATATACACTATAAAGAATAAAGTATTCTGAAAAATACCTTTGTTATTCTATTTAGTAGGTCAAATGAGATAAATGAATGAAATAAAAATCAAAAGCTCTAAAGATGCAAATTCTATTTCTTTTTATTGAACTTTAAGGTATCAAAAAATTATATTGAGACGAAAATTAACTAATTAGAAAGTCTTTGTGCACAATCTTCTATGAATTCCATGGTGGTAGTAAATAAGTAGTCCCTGCAAATGATGTATTCAATAATAATAGTCTTCAAACAGAAAAATATGATATTTTCTTCTTGAAGAGCTTCTGCTGCATTTTTCGGAATGGTTGATTTCATCCCAAAATCTATCCAATTCCTTGATCGAATGGTTAAGTTCTCTGGACAAGATAATCGAGCCACTGCTGATTACATCAGTTGCGAAATGAATATCTCATCATCTTTGTTTCTTTCATCAATAAATAAATCTTAAATTATGTTCGGATTGAATCTTTTTTCCCCAATTCACTCCAACTGAAACGATGCATGATGTAAGAGTAGTTATTGTTCAAGAGGACCATATAGTTTTCCTCAAAGCGACCCACACAAGGAATATTTCAAATATTTTGCTATATGGTTTTTCTTCTTCCGAGCACAGGTGTATACTTTTCTGGTTTAATATTTGCCCTATCTTCGTATCTGGTTTCACAAAGCATTTGGGGGTACATGTATGCTTAAATTATGCTATTATTATTTTTTTATCATGTCCTTTGGCGGTATTCACAATCTCGGCACTTTTGTTTGATTTTGTTAAGGTATTCAGTGTATTTCAACAAGCGAAGTTCTATACTTCTACTCGTTCTTGGAATATGTCGATAATCTTGTCAATCTCTTTTATTTCTGCTGAAATATTCGGATGATAGTTCCAGGTACGAATTCTAGTTCTCTTGTTCTTTTTACAATCCTATTCATCAGTCCATTTATATGTCTTAGTAACCTCCCCAATCACATCCATCAAGTTATTCATCATTCTTTGCACTGTCCCCACAGTTGAACATCCATCAAAATTTCAGCAATCACCACAATCATGTACATATAATTTTCCATCGTGTCCATTATCTCTCCAGTCGCATTTTCCACTAACCCCACAATCACATACATCAAATAATCCATCCTTTTCATTATTTCCACAGTCAAATTCTTCAAATTTTCCAGTAACCCCACAATCATATACATCACGTTTTCCATCATTTTCATTATCTCCTCAGTAAAATCCATCAACATTTTCATAATTTTTAGCACCCCCACAATCACTACATCCATCAACTTTTCTATCATTTTAATTATCACCAGAATCATTTTCATCAACTGATCCATCACTTTCATTACCACTACAATCAACATCACCAATTTTTCTATCATTTTGACTATCCCCACAGTCAAATCCATCAACTTCTCCGTTATCTCCTCAATCATATCCAACAACAATTGCATTATAAAAAAAATCAAATTAATCAACTTTTTCACTGTCTGTACAATCATATACATCAATATATTCATAATTTCCATTGTCTTCACAGTCAAATTAATCAAATTTTTCACTGTTTTCACGATCCTATTTATCAACTTTTCAAAGATTTTCGTTATCACCATAATCACTTTCATCAACTGATCCATCAAGTTCACTATGTCTAAAATCAAATTCAACGGCAGAATCAATATTCTTACAACTACATCCATTACCTTTTCCATAAATTTCATCATCCGCTTGATCCCATTCATCATTTTCTTCACAATCTTAGTCATCAACTTTATAATTCCATAATCCCAATCATTTTCAGTAATATATTGATCGTTTTCATTATCCCATGATCATAGTCATCAACGTTTCCAATATTTTCGCTTTGAATCAAGCCGATATCCAAATTTGTATCCTTCTCACCTTCGATAGTCAGAGCCAATATGAAATACACCATCAGCGGTACAATATATGTTGCATCTCCGATTACGATTAATCCAAACATTCCCCATAACCACGGGGTTAACAAAAGCCACGCCACAGCCGTTATTTTATCCATATTTAAGTCACTAGAAAGTTGTCAAAGGAGTTATAATATTTGCCAACTCAAGTAAAGTAAATCGATTTCTTGTATGTTCTAATTCTCAAAAACAACGCCGAAAGAGAAACTATTGTTGCAAGCGCGCACATTGTTATACACATTTATTCCACCTTTTGATTAATTACCAACAATATAAGAAATTAAACTTATAGATATCTGTAAAACAATGGATACCAACAATTGACATTTGAATATAAAATCAATATTAATTTCGATTAAAATTATCTAAATGTAAACATTTATGAGAATACTCTCTGCATGAAATAAAATAAACTTTAGAGACCTATTTTGATCTTTTTGATGCGTTGAATTTTTGCCTTGATTTTTCAATCAATAAATCGAGTTATTTATCGGCAGAATGTTGTGTGGTGTAAAATCAATACTACACCACTTGGAAATGTGGTTACATTCAGAGATTCAAACTTGGAATACTAAAAGTTATGCGTTAATTGCACTTTAAATGTCAATATTCATAATTTTATAAAAATTATTTTTTTTTTGTAAAATTAAAAGAAAAACTACGTAGCTTAATTTTTTTTTAAACTGAGAACTCTATTTTATTTAATTAATTAGTTTTGACTGTAAGATTTGTTGCACAGTTAAATTTCCAGTTATTTTATTTATTAAATATTTAGACTCGTTTTAAGTGTTCTTCGTATACGCTAGGTCACCATGACAGTACTGATTTTAGTTACAAAACTTTTTATACGACTACTTAATGTATTAAAAGTCATTACACGTTTTATTAAGATCAATAAACATAGGAGACAGACGGAGTACATGCAAGTGGGCATTTTTCATCAATGAGAACGAACATTGAGTTGCAAAAGAATACGAGAAAAACAGTGTTTACTGTTCCAGAGCTTGGGGGTGGAGTTTTTAAGTTCTTATGAACGAAAACTATCCCGGACAAACAATCATGTTATCTTCAAAAAATACAGATTTAATATAAAACAACTGATGGACGCAACATTACATCAGCACTTTTAACAAGACACATAACACTTAACATTAGCAAAATTTAATTAAAAAACATATTTGGCATTCTTCTAGTATAATTGTGTTTTAAACAAACAGGGGAAATTAACTTGTCTCTATCTATCACAAAAGTCATAATCTGAAGAACGCTCAGTTTATGAGCTAGATTTTCAGAATTTAAATTCCAGTTTAATTAGTAGGCCACTAGTGTATCAGTAAATTATGCTTTATGGAAAGAAATATGGATCATAATATTTAATATTGACATTCTGAATAGAAATAAATAATAAAAAAAAACTAGCCGGGCTGTGACGGCTGGCACTCGGCTGTTTGTAGTAAAGTTTTTTTTTAACAATTTTACTCATCTTAGTTAAATATGTTTTGATTTGTATAGTTTATTTACTTTTATGGAATATAATTCTACAAATCATTACATATTCAATCAAATATTTATGGAAAGTTGGTCGAAATATACATATACCGCTACGAAATTACACACGTCCTGTATTTTGCAGGAAATAGACAAATCCTTAAATCTAACTCCTTAATAATATTTTTGCAATAGGTAATATACGGGAACACCATAATGCAAACAGAAAAAAAAAATTCAATCCTTAAAAAAATACAGAATTAAAAAAAAAAACATATACGTATCTATTCAAACGTGTTGAATTTCGACTTCCTGAATTTTTTGTGAAATACAGGGTGTTCCAAAAGTTTGATTTCATTGGTTCGTTTGAAATTTTTTCTTTGCTTTATTTTAATTTTAAACTATCCCTTGATTGCACTGGTTCTTTTAAAAAAACATTTCTGTGATATCAATGGCTCATTTAATTGTATTTCTTATGTTGGGGAATTTTATTTGACTATAATATTTTTCACGAAACGTTTCTGAGTTGTTGTTTAGCCATTTGTAGAATTTTAGTTTTTTTTCATTTTTTCCCGGAAAGATTTTAAAATGATATGTGATATGATATATGAATGTGTTTTTAAGCTTTAAATTCATTTTCCATTGTAAATAGAAAAATATTTTTGAAAGTAGCTGTACCAAATACCCAAACACAGAATTCTAAATCAAATTAAAAAAGTGGTTTTTACTCCTGACGTGAACAGATACCGAGTAGCAAAATTACGCTCATATGATGTATGAGTTTTTATTTTAGGCTTTTCATGTTCCATTACAAAATGTAAGTTATGTAAAATAATATGTTTTAAAAATTATTTCTTCAATCAATTATTTATAAATTGCTTACATCAAGGGAAGAAATAAAAAGTCAGTTCAAACATAAATATTATAATTTAATTCGTTCAAGAAAAATTGTTTTTCGGTCTATACTGGTAAAACAATCTGAGCTGCGTCCCAGCAATCGTTTATACTTAATAAATAACGTCGATTTCGGGTCCACGTACTTACGTTAGTGTTTTATATAATCGATGCTATAAAATCGAGATTTAATCGACCTTTACTTTTATCTAGACAACAATCCCAAATATAACGTTTGGTGTGTGAGGTGTTGGTTGCCGTATAACTGTCCCACGTCTTGAAACTACCTCTCCAGTCCTCCAAATTTTATTGTTATTGAAAATTAAAGGAACCACTTATTGAAGAAAACCTTCGAGATTATCCCATTACCAACAAGCCCAATGTAAACATGTAGTTATAATGAAAGTGTGTGTGTGCTGAGTTATACTTGCTTAGAGTAACATATTAGTTGAGTCACTACCAATATGACTTTTATGTGTCAATCAATATATATATATGAAGAAGATAGCATTGCAAGTACTAAGAATGTATTTTATTACCCTCTTCGTACCGATTGACCAAACTTTCATTCATTTAGAGATTTTTTTAAATGTACTTTTTCTTGTTTTTTTAAGTAACATAAATTATAAAAATTGCAAACATTCGCATTAAAACATAAATTTAATTATTTTTTATTTAATGCATAATGTTTCTGAATATTATTTGTTCCAAGCTTACAACAGTTTTTTTAATCAATTTAACCCTGCTTTCTAATTTATATGTAAATTAAAATTAAAATTATATGTTACAAGGGAATAAATAACTAGAGCAATAATTATTAATCCAGCTTAATAAAAAATAGAGCATTTAAAAAAAAATTGAATTCTAAATGAGGTAGTTCAATACTAAAATCAAGCAAATGTGCTTGCTAATATGCATTCTAAATTTTCTTTTTCACCTGAAAAGCATTCATAGCCATGTAAAGAAAGAAATAACGTGCATCTATATCAATAAGAATGGAGTCTTTGTTTGTACATTCAATATTTTCGACCCATTTCAAGTTTTCTATCCGTTTTGGACCCTTCTGATACCGAATCCGCCTTCTTCTCGTTTGGTGTCTGTCTGTCTGTCTGTATGTATGTTGTGCCCTATACACATCCAAGCGGTTTAAGATATTGTCATGGAAATTTGCATACAGTGAGTACTTATCTTCATTTAGTGAGTGGAATTGGTTGCGAAAGTCTGTCTGTCCGTCTTTCTGTTCTATGCTCGATTTTGTGTTTGTGTGTTTTGTTGGCATCACTAGAATTTTATTCCAGATACTTGATTACAGTGTATTTTATTTTATACACTATCTATTAGTGTAGTGAAAGCAATATTAAACATTTCTTTATTGTTATATTTAGATGAGTTTCATGCTAAAACACCTGAGTAAGTATACTTAAATCAACCATAATTTGGTAGTTTTGGAAAAATTCGAATGTCTATTGAATATTACGATTACTTCGATTGCTTTACCAGTACTGCTAAAAAAGTAATTATTCTTCAAAAAATTATATTTTTTAATGGAATTTCAGCTCTGATACTTCACGTATTTCGAGTCTTATTTTTGTTCTTTGCGCAATGAAAACGATTTCGGAATATTTGAGACAGACGATATTTTTCAACGAAACGAGAATGAACAAGATCGCGTGAGCAGTGATATTTTCTGTTTCTTTCGCTCTGAATTAATTTCACATTTCTAAATTTTGTGCACTTTTAGTTGTAAATTGTGGCAACTGTGCGAGATCAAGAAATAAAAATGAATCACAAATTAATATCTTTAGAACAATTTTTCCGACATCTTTTATTTTGTTATATTTCACTGTTTTTTGTTTTAAATATTTATTATTTTAATAAATGTGTTTTCCTTCTCATCACACGCAACAGCACCACAAAGTATTAGACTTAAAAATGTTAGGTAAGTCAGTATAAATTTTTAGTAAATTTTAAGTGTAATTATACCATTATTGAAAGAGTAATGCCGTTATTTAAAGAATAATGCCGTTATTTAAAGAACAATGCCGTTATCTAAAGAATAATGCCGTTATTTAAAGAACAATGTCGTTATTTAAAGAATAATGCCGTTATTGAAAGAATAATAATGTTTAAAAATCCAAACTAGAACTATTTCCAACATTAAAAAATTCTTTGTAATAATGACAGGAGAAGATTGCAAAATTTCACAATGTCGCATACCGGAGGCAAGAGTGCCACAAGTAAAAAAATATTGTTTTGTTGACTATGAGTGCGAGAGCACTCGCCGTAAATCGTAATTTTAATTAATTGAGTTGAACATGATAAGAACTTAAGAAAGGGAATTCTAAATCTCCCTCAAAATCGTCTTTTATAGTAGTAACCTTAGTATCACCTTTCGTCATTTTGTAGCTTTGCAATTGTGCGATGTATGTGAAATGTATTACATGAATGGATATGCATGTGTAGGATTTGTGTCCAAAGTAAGTTGTAGAAAATATAATGATGGCGAAAGGTGTTAAAATAAATTTTATTCTACAAAAAACGTAAGTCATTATATATTTTGATTATCTCTTCAATCTAGAGTAAACCAATTCAAACCGAGTAAGGTGGGGTATTTTGCTAGTTACTAATATAAATTTAACCCATTATATACATTAATACAATAGGCCTATTTTGAAAGCTTAACTTCTAAATAAATGTACACTAGAATTAAATATAAAGCAATGTTTTCCCTTAACAATAATCAACATTGACAAAATAATGCATTTAAATACAATGTATAAATAACAGTGCATCAACATTCAATGTATGCATAACATCCTTAAATTTAAGAAGGCTAAGTTCATGGGAAATTGTTAAATTATCAACATTCCTTTTGAAAAAGTTTTAATTAATTGTAAAAAGATAGTATTAGATAAAATAGAAAACTGAGCTTTAAACCTTACCTTATGGCATAAAAGTAATCATTATTCAAGATATCCTCATCTCAAGGATGACACGAATGAACAAGTATGGAGCCAACACCCCCGGAGTTAGGAGTAGATTGATTAACTATGAGATAATGCAGAGTGAAGTATGACTTTTCTAGACGTTATTTGACTATCTTTCTTACAATATGTCATATTTGCAATATATATATATATATATATTTACTCTATGTTTAAAGAAGGTAATATTTTATTGAATCGCATTTTACTTCCTTGTAACAGGTGTGCCTACGAAATTAGCGTTAAGAAGACTAGAAGACTTTCAAATTTACCGATATAGTTAGGATTATATATTTTTTAAAATTTGCACTGTAAAAGTTAAAAGGTACTGTAACGTGTGAACTAAGAGCACAGCGCCAGGTGTGTAGCTGTAAAACTCCGAATTGTTAACGAGTGAAAAGTTTGAATCAAATAGATATTTCATGTCTGCTTCGATGAAGAACTCATCCTCCACGAGTCAGAGTTTTGTGTGTAGAATGAAGACGGGTCGTAACTTCCGTTACATCGGTTATTTATGAAAGTTCTGTAAATATATATGTTGTGTCCACGTAATATAATCTAAATTAATAATCTGTTTGTGAGTGTAAGGAGAGTTTGTCGCTTGTTCGCCCGCTTCCAAGAGTAATTCTCTACCCACGGTCACAGTATTAAATTCCTTGGATGGCAAAAATTATTTTTCAGCTCGGTAATTTTTGAATAGTTACATATACAATAATATAAAATGTATAGTGGATATGTACCGGGTGGTTATAATTAAAGTATCCCTTATTCAAAGCACTGTAGAGCAAAAACAAATGGCCATAAGAGCGCCAAATCTGCGTGGTATCCATTTCCGTCATGTTTCCGTTCCAATGGCAGAAAAAAATAGTTACGAAAATGACCATTAGGGAAGAGATGACGCTGCGAACAGTTCCTAATAAAAACATAATTTATTGAAATGGCATTACAATCGTGATGCATATTAATTACAATTTATAAGTGGTATAAGAGTGCTATAGATACTGACAATAGTCATAAACAACAAATTTGCCAGTTTAATTAATGCATTTAAAACATGTTACACATGAAACTCAGAAGTAAAGGCTGTAGAATGACATCATTGACAGTGTTCAAAATGTCCACCGTGTTGAAGAAGCAACAGCTGATATCGTGTGACGGCGTGTTCAACAACTGCACGTAAGATGACGCTGTCCTTCAAATCTGCAAGGTTCCGCATACCTCTCTGATAAGCCATACTTTTTAGGTAACCCCACAGCCTAAAGCCGGAAGGACTGAGATCTGGCAAACGGGTTGGGGGGCATGGGGAAGGGAATGCGCGACAGATTACTCGATTTTCTCTAAAATGCTGTTGCAACAACTGTGAAACAGGAACTGTTGGTCGCTTATATCACTTGCAATTCGTAACTAATATGCATCACGATTGTAAGGTCATTTCATTAAATTGTGTTTTTACAAGGAACTGTTCGAAGCGCCAGCTCTTCATCTATAGGTCATTTTCGGAACTATTTTTTTGTTCCCCATTCGTTTCCCTATGTTCTAAAATGTATACCACGCAGATTTGCCGCTCTTATGACCACATGATACTTTCTCCAAAAGAGATTTGTGTACGTTCTTCTGATTTTTAACAGTTCTCATGGCATCTGGTTTCAATTAATTTAATTGAAATGGTTTTTTAATGTTCCTTGAAAACTGGTGTCCATTGTATCTCTGTGGGAGGACCAAACGTATACTTTGCGTGTTCGAAACTTGATCCAACCAAAGACGAGAGAGTTCGAGAGAGTTGGTGCACATTAAATATACCATGGGGTCAAATGTTCTCAGCTTTGCATGGTGTGGAAGTTTGGAGAGTGATGTAACGGCTCAAAAGTTCACCTTGTCATATGACTGTCGTTAAAAATTACTTGTGTTTGTTCCCTCAACTTTCTATTCGATATTGGACCCGGACAGTCTGTAACTACCCACAATGGTGATCCAGTGTGACGTTAATTCAACTACCTATCAACTTCCAAGACTGATGTGTATTAATAATATCTCATTTGTTGATTAATGTATACGTTGAACATGAAATAGGGTAAGATGAATACGAAAATTTACGAAAGTGGATATCGTTCTTTTGCAGCGGAAACCCACTGACGGTTGCAACAGACATAAAAAATAGAAAAGACCCATTTTTTAGCCTTAACATACTTCGAATCACGTGATATTACAAGATCGGTAAAGTGTGATAAGTGACTGAATTATTTGTGTTCAGGTGTTTAACTGTCTAAGATAGTTATCAGTCGCTATGGAGAGCGATGTCATATCTTTAAAAACACATCTCGGTTACTTTATTCCTGGAAGAAGTGCAGCGATATTGTTTGAAATAAGTTCAAATTGAGATGTAGACAATAGGTTCGCAGGGGGGCAAATATTAGTCGCAAGGCTATAGAGACAATTTTACGAATGGAGGTCCTTCTAGACTGCCAAATAACCCCAGCTGAAGATCGTTATATCACAGTAACTGCAAAAAGATCTTGCCGTAAAACTGCTTGACGGATAGGATGTCGTGCCAGGCCATGTCCAGTAGTTTGAAGCATGTTGATTTGTATGCCCGTAAACCAGTACACTGCATTCATTTGACTATAAAATAAAATGCATATTGGTTTTGATTGTATAATAAACACGCCAACTGATCTGACAAGCAATGGGTAGAAATCCTGTTAAGAAAGTATATTTTGTTTTTAACCAATTCGATGCGTTTTAAATTGTGTCCCTTCGTTTCAATGCAAACTCTTTGTTTTTCTTTAGAAATGAGCGATACGCCTCAACAGAGTTAAACACATGAACAAATCATTCAACCACTTAGTTCATACAAAAGTTTTGACTACGTTTAAGGCGTACGTATACACTAGAAGATTTTTTTTTTAATATTGACTTAAAATATCCAGTTTTTTACCACAGGTGATTGGTGTGTTCTTAAAATCATTTTTGTAAAAAAAAATCAGATTGTGCAAATAATTAATTGTCTAATTAAGATATAATAGCTAATTAGCATGTTTTTTGTTACGTGATATCTCAAATTCCAATTTGTTCAGAAAGACGATTCCTGTTGGAAATTGTTCGTAACACTATTCTTCATGTTTTGAGCCTCCATAAAGTTTCTAGAAGAAATAGTTTTTTTTTACAATTTTTTAACCTAAGAAGTGTAAAAAAATCACATTTTTTCAGAAATTTCAACATTTAAAAATCAATTAAAAATTTATTTCTTGACTAAATACTCTGATTGAGGCACAAAACATCCACTGTATTATATAGATCATAGTGATATAAAAATAATTATAATTGGTGATTTCATTGTGGAGTTATCACGAAAGGAACCAAGCATCCCATTGCAAAAACACAGTTCTTCAGAAATTGAGTTTAAAGTTTTGGAAACATGTTTTCAAAATGATATTGTAATAAACTTGATAAAAAATATTACCTATCTATAGCTAAAACCCTCCAGAAATGTAAGTTGGTCCTTCTTTTTAAATTTTTTTGTCCTCTTTTCTTTTTTTAGCCCCTCGCAAATACTTCCTTCGCTGTTTCTGCAATGGTGTAGACTGTCGTATACTTTCGCTAATTCTTAATTTATCCTTTTTTTTGTATGCCATTAACCATGAAATGTCCAGGACTGATGCCCATCCGCCTCATAATTTCTAATTCGGGCTTAAATCCGCAATTAAAATGCATAACGGCATCAAAAACGGAAAGTTTTAATGAATCGGCACCTGAAAATTTTGTTTTTGGTGACCGCTTCCAGATTAGTGAATGTAAACATTCATTGCTGTTTTGTGTTTGCCCGTGAAGACATTTTTCCAGCATTTCAGGACTTGTAAGTCGTGAGTAGATAGGCTTAACATGTTTTAATAAGTTGAGCGGCAATCCTCCTTTGTGTTTGTATTCTTTTTCTTTACCCCTCGCTGCAGCACGCTGGTAGGAGCACCAACTGTCAATACCCTTTGGGCACTTAGTGTGTAGAGGGTGATCATCTCTAGCACTCAGATGGTAAAAAGTGCTCCAAATTGCAGTTGACATTTTTTGCACAGATTCAGTGTTATTCCGCAGAGCAAGTCCAAAATAATTCTGCATCGTGTTTATCTTTGCGTCTGTCAGCTTGCCTTTTCCTCCTAGCCCTCTCACTGTCTTCTTCAATTTCCTTAAGGCAGTCCCTAGTCTTTTTTGGTAGTGCCCAATACACTCTTTTTTCTTAATCTCCTTTCCAGGATATGGTTCGAGATCACACACTGCAGAATAACTCTTGCTATCTCCATCGCCGTAAAAATCCAGATATTCCAGCCCTCTGGTTTGGAACGACCGCTGAAAAATCCGTCCCGCACCGATGGGCTCCATGCTGGTGGACGATCCACTATAGTTTATTGAACACTTGTGCTGAGCTTTCCATAGCTGAAACTGCACCGAAGACTTGTCTACTTTCTTCCACTTGCGGCATCCAATGCAGTCCTTCGACAAAACTTCAACGTCGAGAACTTCTCCTGAATCAATGGAAATGGCTGAAACTACTCCATTTAGCGAGGAGTACCCTCGCTTCTGCCAAGTTCCATCGACAGATACTCCGCATTCTGGGGATCCATTGATTTGGTGAAGACGATGAGCAGCCAGTCGCATCGTTTCACCTGCAAGTGGTTGAACGACTTTAAGCAGTGCTTTTGTGTGCAGGTTGTAGGCAACGGGGTTCGGTGGAGGAGGCATATTCATGACAGTCATGAAATGGCTAGCTTCCCTGTAGCCGCAACCTATCTGCTTCATTGCATACACCATGCGTCGGTTAACTTAAAAAAACTGACCATGTTTTTTTGAAGTTGTACATGCATCAGTGATAAAGTCACAGTTTTGGCATGCGAGATATAATTCAACGCAACATCCCATTTTCTTTGAAATGTTGCTCTGTAGAAACAACTTTCGTTCAGTACAGTTTGGGCAACTTAACATGTGAAACAAGGCATTGATTGAGTTCAGTTCCACAAAAAAGCATTGTCCTTGAGAATCAGTTGCAGCTCCATTATCGACAATCTTACCCAGCTTTATCTTTGAAGCAGACGATTTATTTTGATCGATTTCTGGGTTTTTTTCAGCAGATGTTTCTTTTAAATGTTGGTTTGTGACAAACCTTCTCTTCTTAGAACGACTTTTTCGTGTTTTGGATCCCATTTTAATTCAAAAATGTCAAAAATGTCGCGTAAAAATCTAGTAAACAGCAGCAGGCAAGAATAGAAATAAACTAAATAAACAGGCTTAAAATATACAGTTACAGTTAAATATTGTTGCCAAACGATATAAATTAAATAATAAAATATTAAAAATCAATAATTATTTTATCAAACATAAAATTTAAAACAAAATTCTTGATAATAGTCATTGTTTACTTCAGGTTTAGAAATCGAAACTAGAATTTTTGGTGACAGTACCTAACGAAAAACCCTGTAACTAGAAAAATATTCAGAATACGTACAAGATCTTGGTATCGTTTGAAAGCTAAGAAGTTGGAGAATATTTTGAAATAATAATAAAAAAATCGACATTCTGGTCGAATTTCGCTATTTCTAGTGTATACATACACCTTAATCGAATACCTACCGACTGACTAGGTATTTCTGTACCAAACTTTAACAGCAAAAGTTTGTTTTAAAACTACATTGTTCCCTTAAAATAAAGTATTTTAAGAAAATATGATTTATCCATTTACAAATCAAATAATATGGAAATGCTCTGGACAACATTATAAATCACAAAAATATTTTCCGCAACAAATATAAATATTGAAGTAGTTCCAAATTATTTTTTATTGTTTGAATGAGTGTATATTACTTGGATAGAATGATTGGTTGGTTTGAGGGGTTTGTAGCGCAATAGAGATATTTGGCCATGCTGCGCCAGACAAAAGACACAATATCAATAAATAATACACCCAATGAAAAGTTTTACTGACACATAAGATTGAGATACACCCAAGGAAAAGAATGATACGGATTTTTCAATCTAATTTCCTATATACAATATACAGCAATATACTCCCAAACACATTAAATTTTACTATACAATTGACAAACCCTTTATTCACAATAGGATTAAAATTAATGTATATATAATATTAAATAAAAATTTTATCCTGCTAGATTTAATTAGTAGATAAAATATCAAATAATTGTGGAACGTTTTACAATGTATCCAGAACTATCTAAATAAACTGGTGTTGCTCGGATTTCAAATAACACCGCAACAGCAATATGACCGCGACATTTCCCTGTGTTAACTCAAATACACAATCCCCTTAGAACGTGTTTCCTTGCCCATGTCCAATTACTGCTGGCAAACAAACTTTAGATTTTAAAATTGTGGTTTTGAGAGAGACTTTAAGGACTCCCTGTGTGCTAATTTTCATGGCTACAGATTCATCTGAAGACAGGAAACAAATATTCTATTATTTTTCGCAGTGCTCTAAAGTATACGTGTACCAAATGTGGTGTGGATTGGTCAAACGGTGTAGATTTTTGATGTCCTGAGAAATCTCGTTCCACAGTAGCAGTAAACGTGCCTCTAATTCGAAAAAACTCGTGGGGTGTCCAACTTGCTGTCCCAAATGATCAAAGATATGCTCGATTGGTGACAAATTTGGAGATCGAGCAGGCCAGGGAAGGGTGGTAATGTGGCGGAGGCAGTCTTATGACATCCTTGCTGTGTGTGACCGAGCAGTCTTGTTGAAAAATGGCTCCTGGGAGCCCTGTCACTTGTGGCTGAAGGATGTCATGGACGTACCGCTGGGCTCAGAAAACAGATGTAAGATCACTAGTGTTGATTTACATAATTCTTTAAGGCAGAGGCGTTTAAAACAAAATGAAAAATCTCACCGATTATTTGATTGCATTAAGATAGATTGCCAGTAGAGGGAACATTGATCAAGGATCAGTTTTGAATATTTTATAAATGGACTTCCAGTTTCGGCTCCAAATAAGTTAATATTGTATGGCTGTACTAATTATGATGACTTTAAAGGTAAACCAAAAGTGTATAAAAACTGTTCAATGCAAATCGTTACACCAAATTCTTTTCGGAAAATTCTGTTCGTTCCTAATATGTAATGAAACGACATGACGTAAAAGCGGACAGTTGAAATAGTTCCGTACCAGCAATTTATATTGTTCCATGCTATAATTGTGGCGTAAAGGGACATTAAAAAAAATCACCGTGTATTCATAGGCCTCCTAAGTGTTTTTCTTGCAATGCTTTTGGCCATAAAGCTTCTATGTGTTTAAAGAATAAGAATAAAAATCAACATACTCCTTCTAATTCTTTATAGCATGCTCTTCAAGCTGAGGTTTTGCAGATGGCTCTACATTCACCAATCCCTGTCTTTCAACTCAATGGAACTACAAATTTCGATTTTTGATGTACCTCTAACTGCCCTAGTTGATAGTGGCTCCCAAGCTACAGTGGTAAATGAGACTATTGACAGGAAAATAGGCTCTCCATCTCTTTTCCCCTGTCGCATTTCTTTTGCTGGAATTGGCAATTCAAAAAATGTTCCTAGTAGGTTTTTTTCAGGGTTCTAAGGGAATAGAAGACACAAACTTGCATTCGAACATACATGTCGTGAAAAATGACTGTATACCTACGAGTGATATCTACGAGTGTGTCGAATTTTCTATTGGCAAAAATGGTATCCAATTAATTAACGATTAATCATCATTTTTGATTAACATTGCCAACACCGTAGAAAGAAATGACCGAAACAAACCTTAAACACATTACAAATTCCCAACATCGCAATCAGGTTGCACAAATCTTACATGCCAATAAGGCGAACAAATAAAAGAACACTGACTTAAAGATGAAGACAATATTAACTGCTGAAACACCGATTGCTCAGCGAACACGACGACTAGCTTTCTCTGAAAAACAGGAGGTCGATCGCCAAATTGCCGAATGGCTTCAGTCTGGAATAGTGACAGAAAGTTCATCTGACTTTGCGGCTCCGCTTGTTTTATGTAAGAAGTCAGATGGAACAACCCGCATCTGTGTTGATTTTCGACGACTCAACAGTAAGGCGATGATAGATCGATTTCCCCTTCCTTTGACTGAGGACAGTTTGGACAAGCTCCAAGGTTCACAGGTTTTCACTACCTTAGATTTAAAAAACTGTTTTTTTCATGTGGACGTAGATGAATCAAGTCGCAAGTACACTAGTTTTGTTACACCCTATGACCAGTATGAATTCAAAAAAGTACCTATGGGCTTGTGTAATTCTCCAAGTATTTTTCAAAGATACATCCAACTTGTCTTTCGCGAACTTTTGAAAGATGAATCGGTTTTAATTTACTTAGATGACGTAAACATTGCCGCTCAATCCAAAGACGAATTTATACGCGAACTTATGCAAACGGTACAATAAACCCCTTTAAAGGACTATGTGGTAAAGAACGGAGTTGTTTTCAAACATATTCGAGATCAAGAGCTTATAGTGGTTCCCCAATTGATGCAGGATGAAATTATAATAAATGCCCACTCTAAAGGACATTTTATGCGAAAAAAACTGAATATCTCTTGTTTGAAGAGTATTTCATTCCCAATATAAAGAAACTTAGCAAATACATTACAGCAAATTGCGTTAGGTGCATATTGTCGACAAAGAAAGAAGGTAAAGCTGAATGATTTTTAAATCATATTCCCTAAAGGCAACATTCCGCTTGATACATATCGCATTGCTTTTTTTGGGTCCCCCTAACCTCTACCAAGAAGAATTATCAGTACATTTTCACTGTGGTAGTAAGTACATTTACATCTTCATAATTTCAATATTACTTCCATGAACGTCATATCGAACATATGCAAATAACCAATGGTATACAGCGAGGAAATGGACAAATTAAAAGACTGCACAACATTTTTATCCATGTGCTTACCAAATTGTCCCTTGACGATCCTACAAAATGGTTTACGCATATAGATTCTGTTCAGCGAATCATTAATAGCACGACTCCGTTTGAACATCTTTTGGGATTAAAAATGAAAAACAAGGAATATTTGCGATTAAAACATTTTTAGAAGACGAATTCATTAATTCAACGCTAGCTGCAAAACAAACTTTACGAGAGAATGCTAAAAATAACATACTTAAGTCACAAGAAAAAACAGGAAAACCTACAATAAAAATCTCAAAAAGGCAACCTAGTACAAAGTGGGTGACAAAATTGCAATCAAGAGAACCCAATTTGGAACTGGTTTAAAACTTCGCCCTAAATTCTTTGGCCCCTACGAACTTATGACCCTGTGACCGGTACGACGTGAAAAAAATAGGCCAACACGAAGGTCCCCACATCACTTCGACGGCAACCAATAATATGAAAGCTTGGCAAACAGCCTAGCACAAAAAGATGCTTCCACACCAAGACAATATTGCTACGACGAACTATTTTTTTCTCTTTAGTATTTTTCAGGTTCCTTGCTGCCACCTGAGGACCTGACCTGTCTGGATGGACGAGTGTGGATTATCGAGAATCTTTCGTCGCCAAATGAACGTCTTTGTGGAGACTAATAGGTACCAAGTGTGCTTTAAAAGGCCCACGCAGCACTACTCAAGAGATTACATTGCATTGCGCTTCCCATGGCAATAGAAGAACGAAGCGCAGTTGGAAAGAATTAACGACGTAAGACGATTCCAGCAAACGGCTGCTAAGCAGTTAACCTTTACTGTTAGGGCATAAGACGGCCGAAAACCCCTGTTAATTTAACCATTTGTAAATAGTTAATTCTTAGCTCTAATTAAATTCTTCTTTTTATATTAATGTTAATAGCATTATTTACATCGTTTAACCAATCCAAACCACATTTGGTACACGTACACTTTAGAACACTGTGGAAAACATAGGCTATTTCTTTCCTGTCTGCAGATGAATCTGTGGCCATGAAAATTAGCACTTAGGTAGTCCTAAAAGTGCCTCTCAAAATTACAATTTTAGAGTTTGTTTGCCAGCAGTAAATGGACATGTACAAGGAAACACATTCTACGGGGTTTGTGTATTTGAGTTAACACATGGTACTATATTCTGTTAGAATCTTTGCTGTTGGAAACGATTCTTTGCTGTTAGAGAATTAGCTTTCTGTTAGAATCTTTGCTGTTATTTTTGAGTGATGGAGCCATTTACCTTCTCTGAGAAAGCAGACATACATCTTATGTACGGGGTTGCGAATTGTAACGGAAAAGAAGCGTTAAGGTTGTATCATGAAAGCTTTCCCAATAGAACAATGCCTGATCACAAAATTTTTCCGCGTTTACACCACCAGCTTTGCGAGAGCGGTTTATTTCATGTCAAGAGACCAGATGCGGATCGCTGGAGACATGTGCGATATCCAGAAATGGAAGAACGTATTCTGAGAGAGTGAAGATAATCCAAGCACTTGCACAAGATCGATTGCACGAACCACAGGCGTGAGTAAAAGCACTGTTTGGAGTAGTGTCATTATAGAGCTTTTACACATTTCCTCGGCATTTCTTGTTTTTACACCTGAACTTTTCATTTCCAATCCCATGTTGCTATAAAAAAAAAATGCTTTTTGTTTTGTTTTTTACTTACACTTAAAGTTTGGTCCATGAATTCAGGGACACCCTGTATATATATATATATATATATATATATATATATATATATATATATATATATATATATATATATATATATATATATATATATATATATATATATATATATATATATGTGTATACATATACACTGAAGAACCAAAACATTATTACCATCTACTCAATAACGCGTTACGCCTCAATGACCTGCAAAAATGCTGCATCTCGCCTGGGCATAGATGCTACAAGTTCTTGGTACATGACTGGAGTACCAAATGTCTAAGAAGCGGTCAAGCGAAGTCGATAAATTCGGACATTGTGTTGTTTGAGCTATGAGCTGCCGCTCCATGGCACCCCAAATTTGCTCTATCTGATTAATATCCGGCGAGTTAGGTGGCTAGGACATTAAGTGAAATTTTTCAGTATCTCCTTGAACCACTCCAACACAATCCGAGCCGTGTGACATGGGGTGTTGTCCTGGAAGATTCCTTATTCTGTTGGGAAGACAGACGCCTTGAAAGGGTGCAACTGATCCTCAATGATGTTCAGATAGTTTGCAGCGTTCATGGTATGTTCGACCACAACTAAGGGTCCCAATGTTGCCCATGAAAACGTCCCCCAAAGCATAAAACCGCCAAAAACCAGCCTGTGAATGATCTGCCGTACAAGAGGGTAGCAAATGTTCGCCTGACAAACGGTGTACCCTGACTCGACCATCGACGTGATGAATGAGAAATCGGGATTCATCTGACCAGGCAACTCTCTTCCACTCATCCATGGTTCGGTCTTGAAGTTATCAGGCCCATTGTAGGCGTAATTGACGATGACGCTTGGTCAACAAAGACACACGAGTTGGACGTATTCTGTACAGTCCCATATCCAACAGTGTCCTCTGAACTGTGTGTCCGAAACACATGCGCTTGGACCTGCATTGTATCGGACTGTCAGTTGAGCCACTATTTTGAGACGATTTTCCTTTACCAAGCCGGAGAGTCTCCGACGACCTTTTTCTTTGATCACACGTGGACGACCAACACCTCGGCGTCTACTACTGGTGTCACCGTCATTTATTCACTTTGCATGAATAATAACAATGGTAGATCGTGAACAACCTACCAGTCGTGCAGTTTTGGTGATACTCGCTCCGAGTCTTCGGGCCATTATGATATGCCCTCTAACAAATTCGCTTAGATCAGCAGCCTTTCCCATTACTCGCAAAAGTAAGTGCAAGAATGATGACTTATCTTCTCCAGCAGCAGTTAAATACCATTATCACTTTATCACGTGGCCTCCACGTCATCCAGACGAGTTCATTGAAAACTGTGGAGATGGTCCTAATGTTTTGGCTCGTTAGTGTATGTATTAGTAAAACAATCAAACTTTTCATTTTATTGATATTTCCACAACAAATTAGTGTTCAGAAGAATTTTTGTTGTAGTTATGTAGAAAAGGTATTTCAATAAATAATTCATGGTATTTCATTTGTTTTACCCATACGTACATATAAATTTATTTTGTTCCAAATAACTAGATAACTCATTGCTAAATAATCTAAATTACTCTGCACTGAATACCGATAGTTAATACTTAAAGGACCTTATTTATTTTTGATAATTTCTGCTCTGTACACAAGGACACTCCAAACAACTTCTGTTGAAGATTATTTTCAATGTCTATATAAATGCCCTTTGTATTGGGGACTAGTGTTCTTGACATCTGACAGAACATAAAACAATATCTCGGATCCCAATAAACATAATTCTTCCATCGACCGAAAGAAATAATTTAATTGAATAGACATTTAACGAGAAAGAACGATACTCATGATTTACTACACCGCTGTTTGAAAAAAGAATGACTGAAGAATTTTACATCAAACTCTTTCTTGTTTTAAACACGAAAGAAGACAATATAAATGTTTCGAGCATATATTTCTTACGATAAAAATAACAGTAATGATAAGATAAAGCATTTCTAATGTAGACAAAATATCCCACTTAACGACAGTGGGGTATACCTTACCTTAAAGTTAAAGAAACTTTATCTGTTTAACAAGAAAACTATTCCACATTCTTAACCACTATTATTTCAAACAGAATGTATTATATCTTTTGAGTGAACAAAACTGCCTCCTGTAAATAATACAAATGACTTTTTTTAAACATTAGTATGAACGTAAGCTCTATACTTATCACTAAACTTTACTACGCATTTTTTTTGTCAAACATCAACCTTGAGTGAAACCTGATAAGACGTAAGAGAGAACTAACTAGCTTTTATCAAGACAAATAGCGTTTTTCTTTTGTTCTACATTTATTCTGCAGGAACAGTTTTGCTTTTGCTGCACTTTCTGTTACAGCGAAAAAAATGTTTCATAAATATGTTTGTCTAAACCTATAGCGAGTCGATATTAGCTTTTTGATCCTGCGCCAGACCTCAGTCTTTTCACAGCAAATCTCTCTTTGGCAACACAATGTAGTCTGGAAACGGAAATACCGGTAACTCTATCAGCAATATTATTCACTGTGACGTCAGTAAGAACAGGCCAACAATGGAGATGGGTTACTGATATATTTTAAATGCCACATAAAGGATAAGTTGGATTTGCCAATTCGGAATATATTATGTGTTCGTAGTCTTGTCCAGTGCGAACAATAAAACAAACAACTTCTATAGCTCTCGGTAGGTCATATGGTAACTGAGACATCAACAAAGAGTTCCAATCTTTATTCCTTTGTAGGTAATACCTTGAGAGTGCTTTATTTTTGTGTTTATAATCTTTTTTACGGAGTGGTAGTCATTAGAAGGACATAATCTTAGCTTAGCCATATCTCTAATTCATTGTCCTAAACAGTCAACATTTCATACAATTTCCAGGAATTAAATCTCTGTATTACATTAACGAAATGGAATTTAAACTTTTCTAGAAATTTAGCACTCAGATTTCAGCGTGAGGCGGCTGTACACCCGATGAATATGAAATGGAGATAAAATCTAAAATTATATTACTGTAATAAAACATAACAAGTAGCTGCGTTGGGAATGTCAGATTTGACGATGACCTGCTTTGAATCTGACTTTCTCAATTTAAGAGATAAACTGCATTATGACCAACAGTGGCTGGACAGTGTGAGTGGATTCGTTTTCCCCATTTTGCATCTCTAACCATCCAATACATGCAATTGTATGCTCGTAAAGAGAGTGCATCTGGACATAGATTACACCACTTAACAGAATTAATTGATTTTGTGACCTTGTTTGAGGTCAGCTGCTCGTAGACTTGCCAACATTTTTTGTAATATTGACTTTTGATTAATTTATATTTTTAATAGGTTTCCGTTTCACCTGTTTTCAGTTTCACGTGATATCATCTCCGTACAAGGAAGTGCAGGTGACGTGCATTCCACAGTCCTCTTACATTGTCTTCAGAGTTGCATCAATGTGTCACACGACGTTCTTGTAAACTAATAATGGCTGCATATCATTCAGCCATTATTAGTATAAAGACTGATAATGGCTGAACGTAGTATAACGAATTATAATTAATGGTACAGCGACTAATAATAAATGGAATTCAGCCACTATTATTCAGACCTCGTATGGCACAGTCTATAGTAAAACGCAGCTGATTATTAGGACTGCACACACACACCACACACTCACAAGATGTCCACAAACATAAGTTATTTTAAACAATTAAATTTTAGCTATTTTTATACGTACTTATAACATTTTAAAATTACTATCCGAGTGATTTTTGGGTAAGAAACAGAACGGTTTTATATGCAGTAAGCGTATAATAATCGTGAGGTAACGTACTGCCCCAAACTTGTGCCATGTTAAGCAGTATCTATTGGGTTTCTATTGGTATCTATTGGGTAGTATTCGGGTTAAATGCAACAACAGTAATGCAATAAAAGTAACATACCAGTATGATGCGAATGTGATTTGGACCATAAAGCATTTTTTGTACGCTGAGATATATTAAAAAACAATCGAAGTCGTCATCCTATCATTTATAATGTGTCCATGCTTCAGCTCTGATGATTTATAATCCTGAATTGCACGAGTCAGAAAGGAAGGATATTCAGGATATGGAACTCAGGAAAATAATACAGCATAAAAATGGCATCCTCCAATTGCAATGGTAAGCAGGAAGCCGATCATAGTTTTGTTTGCTGCAGCGGGCGTGTGTAAAGTCCGTGGGTACGTAATCCAAGTGGCATAACTGAATAGAAACTTGTTTATTTATAACTACACAAAAAAACACATAAAGTTTCAACTCCGAAATCCCTCTGTTTTCAAACGTTTTACAGTGATAATTTCCATTTATATAATGTGGAGTTAGTAATAAGTTAATTTAGGCTGTGAGAAGCTATTAAAGCTGTGTAATGTGTATAAATATTTTACACACACACAAAAATAGGTAAGTTAAAGAAAAAGCTGACCTCATTTAAAATGTTTACGCCACTAGAATTCGTGGTAAAAAATGAATTTTAACTGTGGCATAAAATGTTACGAATATATCAAGCAATATTGAACATTGCTTATTGAATATTGAATGCATTGATAGGTACATCAACTGCGTGAACTTCTAATGAAACAGGCAGCACTTGCGATCAGTTTCATGTTATTTCTTTGATCGCGTAGTACGAAAGTATGTCACGTGGTATTGAAAGAATGTACGGATACTAATTTGTGCAGAACAAATGTGAATAATTTTTTTAACTGAGAGTTTTATTATAAGATATTATATTAAATTAAAAAATTCATCACTGAAACGCAACTATTCCAAAACATCAAAGGAATTCTATTTTACAAAGCACAAGACAAACACGTTGTAATAACTATCCAGAACATTGATTTCAAAGAAACATACTATGTTCCTACCTTTTAGAGACTTCTTCGTATCCATTACACCATCCATGTTTTATTGTCATATAATGACTTTTGCTATGGGAGTGCTAAGAATACTTTCATGCCAGAAGTAATCAGCTAAACAGACAGAAGACAGAAAAGCAAAGCAATGATAAAAGAGTTGTGTTTGGTTGTGATAAAAAGAAAATCCTATATTCTGCACTGGTTAGCCGAATGCTCGAATGTCAGACTCTTAGAAAGAGTTTTTTCTTTTCATACCACAATCAATGTTTCTACTTTGTATCCATTCATCGTAAACATCATATAATTACATTCTCTATGTTGCAATTATAAATAATTAAACATTATACCACAGTAAAATTTTATTATCAAATAAACCAGATGCATAACTCAAAGTATGTGTTGTTGGTGTTGTCGTATATGGCCCAATTGGGGGTGCCATTGCCCCGGAGGGCTGGACTTTTTCCATACATGACACATCCGTTTTACAGGAAGGTCCCTTTCACACTTCCATTCACTCATACATATCTTAATTTAGATCCCAATCAGAGGCCGATAACCCCCTGATCAGGTACCCCCAAAGGTATTGATTTGGTATGGGAACATGGGGGACTTTGTGACCACGACCTATTTAACGTGCCCTAGCCACCCTTAGCGAACACGACGGTATTTAGCCATGTCTAAGCGCCGATCTCGCAACCATCAGAATTGCAGGATTGCGAGGACAGAACCCACAACCCTTCCTATGCGAGCCCGACGCTCTACTGACTGAGCTACCGCGGCTCAAAGTATTTAATAAATATTTATGGTTTTAGTTTATGTAAAGTATTGGGGTAAGAAAATGGCATAGAAGACTTAAATGAATCTGTGGAGGAATCGAACCTTCACCACTACAATTCGCATGTTGCTAGCTTGTAGGAGAATCCAGTCTCTGCAACACCTGCACTATTTTGAGTTACTGTCACATTAGACATTAACCAATAGAGAAAAAGAAAATTAAGTGGTATTTCCAACATTAGCAAGATTTATAATTGAAAACACTCAAGAGATGCGTGTTAATCATATATTGGAACGGATGGAACTTTAACCTGGAACGAATCAAAGGTATTTATAAATTAAGGAACGTATAGATATATACATTATGGATAAAAATTTGTAGACACTGCAAGTCTTTCAGAAAAATTGCTTTATTATTCTATTTAGTAACATGTAGGCCCTCTTTTTGCTTGTATCACAACTGCAACACGTCGAGGCATATTTTCCACAAGTTTTCTATAAGTCTGGATAGGAATAACTCGTCATGCCTCGTTCAAGTGACTGTTGTAAAGACAAGCTCGAGGTGGTGTCGTACTGGCCACTCCAGTTACTCCCACATATGATCGGTCGGATTGAGATCGGGCTCTGAACAGGCCAGTCAAGTAAATCCACCTCAATTTAAGGAGACCAGACATTCACAAGTTTTGCAGGAGGATATGGAGCTCGATCCTGTTTGAAGAAACAACCATCATCACCGTAGTATTGCTATAATGTAGGCAAGGCCGAATTATCTAGAACATCAAGATACACGTCAGCTTTCATGGTACCAGATACAAAAAGCAATGGGCCGAATCCTAGCCATAAAAAATAACCCCGCACTAAGATGGATACTACTCTAAATTTCGAGTGTCCAAATATTTTTGTCCATATAGTCTATCTATTCTTATACAACATGTGACATGTAATTATTAATTTTCTATTTCTGTGATTCCAGTAAATGTGTGTGTGTGTGTGTACATATTTATTTCTACAATAATTACAATTTACGGGAATAGTTTACTTTTAAATTCAGTCTCATACCAATTTTAGTTTATTAATTTAACCCGTGATTAGTCGCGCATTGGTCATTTCCCCTCAAGTGGATGCTCTTTCCATTGTACCTTCCCGGACTTTTCAAATAAAGAGGAATGACATCGTGTAGCTGACCTTCAATGTGTCCTCTAGCTCTTCCTCCATTTGTTCACATTCTTGTGAAATGCTTGGAAATTATGGTATCCGAAAGGGAAGTTCGGTCAAACTGACCGCGGCGAGTCTAGTGACGTTAGCCCAAATAAGAAGGAGAGTGCATTTTCATTTATCCACGTTTTTTCGGTGCTGGCTGGCTGGCAACACAAAAAAGAAACGAAAAAAAGGCAACAAAAATGTCGCGATTGTTGCAAATATATTTGCAAGGAACATACACAAACGGTTTGTACAGAGTGTTCTCAAATTGACAAAGCAGAATTGGAAATAGAATAAAAATATAAGTATGAAAATTCACTTTTTTCTTAATTATAATTAAATACTTGTTACTATATATAATTCATGACTAGAATTTGAATTTGAATGACTAATTATTTAAATTTAATTGTTTAATTTTACATAAAAATATGTTTATTTGTTATGCATTATCTTCTCATACTTTTTAATTAATTTCTAGAATTTATGCATTTGCCACTTGACGGCCATCGCGATTCATGTTAAAAATAACTTTTTAAAATACTTTTTATTGATATGTATGCATAAAAGTGTTTAGTTATTCCAGAAACAGTTCCTATCTGATATAAAAAATTGTTCGGTCGAAAAGACCGGCGTGCCTACTCATGTTACAAAAAGTGACGCGACTAACGGTGGGTTAATACAAGCTTATTATGAAGCAGATTTGTATAAACAGCATACAGACGCCAACTATGAGTTATATAGAGATAGTGTACGTATACTATATGAGTCTAAATAATAAGTTCACCCAAATTTTGTGTGGATTGGTCAAATGGTGTAGATTTGTATAGACGACAGACAGGCAACTTTGTTTTATGTTATATAGATCATAGAAATGCACAAATTGTGTGTTTATGGATATAACAATATAGGAATGATTTGATTTGGAAAAAATACCACTGCATCAAATATATATGACGATAAATAGAGATATAACCTACTTAGATAAAAGTATTGAGCACATGTACCATAAACATACGAATACCAATACGTAACCTTCTAATATATGTTTATATTTTATTCTGTTAGAATATAAAAAAAAATGTTTCATAAATTTGATCTAAGCATGTTCCATTGGCTTACGAAAATGTCTAGTAGCCTAGTATTTTCAGCACTGCAATACAAAATAATCTTCTACGATTTCTTTTGTTTCTTGTAGAAACATCTAAGAACTTCTAAGATTCTAGTAGAAACATATATATGAAAGTGAATTGAAATTCGAAAAGTTCTAGACAAGTAAGCCATCTGGACAAAAATGTTTAAAGTTAGATCACTCAAACAAGATTGATAGCAATAGTATATAAAGCTTCCAAATAAAATATATTACTTGGAAATACTTCTGTGTTTCGAGAGAAAACTCAATACCAAAAGATACACACGGACTCCAGTTCATTTTGTCAAGGATTCCATTTTATTTTGATTAAATTCGAAGTCAGTTAGCTCTTAAATTTTTTAAAGTGATTGCTCCAGGAAACACGAGATTTCGAACACTACGCCGATGTTTGGTTCCAAAAATCTGTAGTTAAGCTCTACTATAGAATTTATGTGGCTACCCAATTTGAAAAGGGATCTCATTTCCGTATCTAATCTAGTATAAGGCTTATATGCAGGGTATAAAAATGTAACCATCATAAACGTATACTGGTTTAAGCAATTTAAACTATTTCATTCACAAAAAAATTAAAATAAATGCACCATTTTTTCTTACATGTTTCTATGACTTTTGAAGTAAGTTTGTTACAGTTAATGTATGAGTGTTAAACCCTCTTAGAGTTTTACACTTATACATGATTTCTGTGACCTGCAGTTTTCCATGCATAATTTCTAATAAGTTTTGACCTTTCTGATTCAAAAGCTATCTTCTCTAGGAATTGCTCAATCAATATATGTGGTTATTTGATCATTATGTGCATCGTAGAGAAAAGAAGTACTAAATATCTCCGAACGAAACCGTGACTTGGGTTAACGTGTATTTGGTGTTTGCACTTTTATCGCAAGTAGACTTATGTAAGTGTATGTATTACAAAATATGAGATAAATTTTCTTTCATTTTTAATTGGAATTATTGTAAGTGTTTGCAATATTAGCAAATAAATTTAGATTTGGTTAGTTTATGTACAATGACGTAAAATACAACAATAGCAAAGATGCAACAGTAGCAAGTCCAAGTAAAATTCAAAACAACGATTTAAAATATGTCAATTAAGAAGTTAATACAACATTATATAAATTCATTCACAACAAACATCATTTCACTTATAACATAATAAAAGTTTGATAAAAAAAACTTGATGGGAACATGATGTGTATGAAATTGTATGGTTATCAACGGGCAAAAACTGAAATACGTTGATGTAATAGATGGAACTAGGGGGCCTGCCCCCTGCTCGTTAACGCTCGCCAACACCCGGAGGATTGCTTCGCAGTGCTCATTGGATCGCTGCGCGAACCTATACTCGCTTCGCTCGTCTCAATGAAGACATGTGTCCTAGCAGAAGGGACTGTTTACAAAATATGTTACCAAAAAAATGTTTTTCAAATCTAAATTTGCTGTATTACAGAAAAAATATATACAGTATCTCTAAAATCAGAATTCAAATGAAAACTTTGTGCAAATTTTGACTCGAAATGTGAGCGTTGCTTTGGAAATTGAATACCCAGCATGTTGTTTGTGTGTACATTTTCCCAGCACTCAAATGACCCACACTTTTTAATTGAGTTTGTTGCCGAAAGTTGTAGTGCAAGCGTCTTGTTGAACTATAATTGTTGGCCCTGAAAAGGACCGTTTTTTAAATGGCCCTGAAAAGATCCTCCGCTTTCTTTGATTTATATTATAAACTAACTGCAACAGTTCATTAAAATTTCCTTTTTTTCAATAAAATTTCATCCGATAACGCTATAAATTCAATCGATGCGCGAGACTTCGCGATAAACGAACAATCGTACAGTGTTGCCAAAACGCGATTACAAATAACGTCTTTTTTGCGTGCCACGTAAGAGAATTATATATATAGATGATGCAATTTAAGAAATAAAAAGGTGTAGGTTAAAAGGTGTAATTTGTAAAACAGGATAAGGTTATCCTTGAGAAACAAATAAATTTGTTACATAAACTTGCAAATTTCGCGAAGTAAAGAATGGAATTTCGTTGTTTGTTTGTTTTATACTAAAGGCGCCATGGACCATAATTCGTAAAGCTACCCCGGATGCCAAGACAACGTCAAGTGCAATATGTAGTGAGAGGGAGAAAAGAAGGAATTGATTTAAACATAGTAGTGGGATGAAGCAGAAAAGATCACGTTGGTATCCCGAGGGAAAAACCCCAGGAAGTAATTTGGTTAAAATTGTTTTAAGGTATCTAGCTATGTTAAAAGTCAATTTTTGACCAAAATTCCGAACTTTTTAAAATTTAATGTTCTTAAAATATGAACACTTCTTTTTTCAAAACTGTTTTTGTTTTGTCTCTAACGAAAACAGAAGTTGAGATATTTCAATTTGAAAAACCTTGATGCAAAATTTTACTACCGGAAGTGGTGCGTGTTCACCGGAATTTGGTTTAAGTTTCGGTTTCCCGCAGGAAGTTAAAAATTTAAATTGCAGTTTATGATTTTCAGTTGTGCTATGTTCCAGACAATATTTATTTTTACAACAAATTGATCAGGTTAGTGTTCGAAAAATTGCTTTTCAATCTTTATATGATTTTTTTTCTGAATGCTGTTTTCAACCAAATCATTGCACGGTTACAACGATAACTAAAAAAGTAATTAATATATATTTTTTGAAATTTGGTATTAGGGTTCTTATATGTACATTTTATTGGCTGAAGCTGGATTTTATGGGAATATTTAATAGAGAAAAATTGTCAGTCATTTCGTTGCTATGCTGTAGAGAAAAATTTCAGAAATTCATATAATTTTTACGTCATCCCTTATCTCTCCAGATTAGAATAAAATTGAGCTTATATTGAGTTTCAGACACTAGCTTATATATTTAAGAGTCTTAGTGTAAAGTTTTATGTTAATATTTTGATGAGTGCGAAAATTCGAGTGTTTTTCGTAAACAGCACTTTTTAAGAAAAAAAAGAGTTTTTGGCATTTATTTAAAAACATTATTTGTCAGAGTTGTGCTGTGTTAGAATATGTTTATTTATGTTCATTCAACTTTAAAAAGAAAAAAAGTGGTATTGAATCACTTGAGAAACAAAAGTACTCCGAACGTAGTCAGATACCTTAAATATATATCTGCAGTAAATTCTTATATATCTCATAAATAGTTCTGAAAGAACAGAACGGGAAATGTCTTCTTTTTAAGTAAAGCGAAAATCGTAATTTTATCAATTTGATACTTGTTTACTACAGTTTGTATTCCCTCAAGTTATCAATTATTTGGAAATGGTAATTTTTAATTAACGTCATACTAGAGTAACACAGCGGGCTATTGACGACGGTCCGGGATAAGTCCCTTAAGTGAAAAATCTGAGAACAACACCTCGTATTTTCGAACCACGGTCAGATGATGAAGCAACACCTGAGCTGGCACCCCAAACTTCCATACCGACCCAACGTGAGGACTTTCAGCCACGACAGATTTAAGGTGCACAAGCCGCCTCTACACCTTACGCTTACATACATCCATGCGCGGATCCGGATTCGTACCAGAAACCTTCCGATCTAGAGGCTAACACCTTAACCACTATACCGTTTGGTTGGCATCAATTATTTGGAGAGGAATGCTTTTATTGTGATGAAAAATAACTACGAGTCATTGTAAAAAAAAGAACTATTTCTGTTATTTTTTTTCCCTGCTTCTTAACTGCTCTTGCATGATAGACATCGGGGTTACCTTAAAATGCTGTTTATCACCATTTTGGAAATACTTGGCATTTAATCGAATTTGTGTTGTTCAGTAAAATATTACATTATCAAATCGAAATTATTTTATTGCAATTGATTTGGCATGTTGAAACTGTATTCTAAAGATATGGCAATCGACACCATACTTAAAATACGAATACGCCTTTCATAAAATATGTTAAAAAATGATATTAAAATATGCACATTTATTCATCTCTTAATGTTTCTCAGATGTGTATTTTGAGTGTTTCTCAAGCAGAAATCTCATTTTATCGCATATAAGATATTATATAGAATTATTTAGACACAACATTTATAATACGAACGCCTTTCATACAAATTAATCAATGCGATCCTAGTAAATAATGTGCATTCATTCATCTGTTAATATTCCTCAGGTGTGATGTTTGAATGTTTTTCAAGCAGAAATTAAGCTAATTTATTGAGCTTCACTAGTCTAAAGATCAGAACAATATGTACTAAAAAGACTGAACAATCCATATTTGATAACTTTGACTAGGAATTTTTCATTGTAACTTTTCATTGTTTTCTTTACTTCAAATCAATACATAAATAGGAAAAGTGATTGAATTCAATATGTACTCTGGGCATAGATATAATATTTTTATCCTCTCTTTCCAAGTCATTCGTATGAAGCTTTTTAAAGATTGATCGATTATAAAATAGAATTTTAAAAATGCATGACATTATATTTCCCAGAAAATATACTACATTTTTAAGAATTCTAAAATATAATATTTTAAGACTTAAATCTTCAGAGTACACACCTTTACAATTTTGATGTAAGGAGCATGAAGAAATATATCTCAAGAATACACATGTCATTCGAAAAATAGGCAGTACAAATGTCAATAAGTGATATTTGTGTTTCATACCAATGACTTTCAAGTGACTTAGATGTAGCTGCACTTCAATAGATTTTCCACAGTTCACTTAGCATATTCATATTATGATTCGTAGTAAAATATTCAAAAGTGTGAATAGTGTGAATGCAAACAAATGTTAGGCATTAGGAGATTGAAATATGAAGATCTATAATGGATTGAAGGTATGTTAGTTTTATTTTAGTTGGATATAGTAATACATTTACTGTTTGACATTAACAATTCAGATAGCTGGAGACTACATAGCCGACTTTGTACATTTTACTAAATTATTTTTAGGTCCAAAAAGTGAATAGAAATTAATTCATGCAATTTTTTTTTTGAGTGGGGTAAGTTTAAATTTAATTGATTTTATTTTTTTGTCTGTTACTTTTAAGTTAAATTTCTGTTTTAACCTAACCAAACTTGTGCTACATGTAGAAATTTTAGTGTTACGAAATATTTATAAGAGGACGTTACTTTATAATATACATGTATTTTTGAAATTAGTATCATCATATACACTACCCTACAATAATGGACCGGAAAGCAAGATGTGATGATATAAGGGAAATATTACATACTTTAATAGGGGAATGGTCTCCCACGTACTGCAATTACACTACCAATCCTAGCAAAAATAATAAGCATCTTTCCTTCAAAAAAGATACAGTTTGAAGGTTTTTTGAAGGTGAAAGCATGTTTTCTGTATAAATAACTAGTAAAAACTGCAGTTTTTATGAAGGAAAATTGAAGTTAGAAGTTAAAGTTTTATTTTCATAAAAACTTCGTTTTATGAAAACAAAATAATGAAGTTTTCCAACATTAAGAGCTCTTCCTTGCTTTCTTCAATGCTAAATTCATATGAGAAGACAGGAAATTCCTGTCACATACCAAAAATGTATGGTAGGTTTTTATAAAATGCAATATATCACCTGGTTGCATATTTTGTAAAAGTATTAAATCCCTCCAAACAAAATTTAAACCATTTTCCATTTAATTTGCATTAATTTTAAATGCAATACCATTCCATGCATTCCTAGTAAAAAAAAGCACAACAAAGCAGAGAAAAACCAAACACTATATTAATTCACCACTATTCGATATATCTCGTACAGCCTAATAGATAGCGCACAGTACTTCAGATCTCATCGTCCCGGGTTCGAATGAACGAAATTCGTTAAAAAAAATAATAATGTGTTTGTTTATCCCACCACCAGATGGCGCTACCAGTCATTCACAATCATGGCAACCAGTCAAAAAACTGCAGGTTTCCTGCAGAAAGTTTGTACGAAATTCATACAGGAAACCTGCACTCTGGGCGAAATCCATGGCAATAGCAATTGGAGCCAACAAACAGATGACAAGAAAATCCACCATCCACAGTGGTACAATGAAAATAAAAGTAGTCAAACATCTTAAACTTTTGGGAGTTATCATAAACAATAACATAACCTTAACTTCGCGCAACACCTGGCACTCCTCAAGACAAAAAGCCTCACGCTTAGCAATAGTATGGCTCATACGGTCGGTAAAACCTGGGGTACAAAGCCACGTTTTCTAAACATATGGTACAAAGCAGTCGCAGAACGCCAAATATGCTACGCAACAAGTGCATGAGCACAATATCTCATCCAACGTAACATCTTAAATCTACAAAGCCTCCAGCGCCTCTTCACACTGCAAATCTCTAGGGCATATCATACAATGCCAACAAATGCATTACAAGTGTTGGGTGGTATCGAGCCCCTGCACTTAGTGGCACACAGAGAAGCAGCATTTACCAAACTCATCAGATTAAAACAATATGTAAATTACCTGGGCACAACTTTCAACAGTAATGACTATGGACAAGAGGCAAATATACACAAAAAAAATACTTGGCAAACAAATTACGCAGAAATAGGAGTTCAAGGCCCAACCGAAACAGATTTTAAAATATACACCTCTCCAAAACGCAACACGAAGTAGGAGCAGCTTTTGTGGCATTTAGAAATAACATAGAAATCCATAACCAAAAATTTCAGCTCCATAATAACGACACAGTACCGCAAGCAGAGAAAATAGTCATCCTATTTGCCTTATCATGGGCAAAACAACATACATATTCCACCTGTAACATTCTAACGGACAGCCTATCTCTATAAAGATGCTCCAACAATTCCAAACAAAGGATCCAATAGCGCAACAAATCCGAGCACTGCTTAAAAATAATTTCCACAGTACCTACATCAACTGGGTCAAGGCTCACATAGATATACAAGGCAATAAAAGGGTCGACCAGCTTGTAAAAGAAGCAACAACAGGAGCAACAAACTTCCATATCACCGCAAAACTACCCAAGAGCCACGCAAAACAACTAATGAAGAGAACAGCACTTAAGAGATGGCAGGAGGAATGGGACGAGGGAGAAACGAGAAGAAGAACCTATTAATTCTTCCTAAATGTCAACCCCAAAAAGGAGCCACACGGACCATTCCTAACTGCATTTTACACAGGACACGGCCCTTTCCCCAGCTACCTCAACAGACTCCGCATAACAGCCACAAGCAACTGCATTTGTGGGCAGGAGGGGACTCCAAACCATTACATGTTTGAATGCCCAATTACAGCCACAAACCACCTGCTACAACCAACAAATGAACGCTTCAGGGAGTGGGCCAAAAACACAGCAAATAACAGCAAGGCTCAAGAAAAGATAGTACTAATCATGAAGTATCTAACAGAGAACATCGACATAATCAAACAATAGTGCCACATGGCAAATGCTATCACTCCGCAACTAAAAACATTAAACTTCCACCCTTGCTCAAATCTTACCAGCGCTAAAAGCACTTACATTGTTAATATGTATACAATAGGCCAACTCAAATTATTCTTTCTATTCTCATATTTACTTTTTCCAACCCCTGTATGTATAATGTACCTCCTCAAGAGGAGCTCCTACAATGACAATGAACATAGATAAAGGACGATTACACCTGCCAAGTTCGGCAATAGGTGGCATCACTCCTCATGACAATTGACTAAAGCTGAATTTAACAATCAAACAGCAGTAAAAGATATAAGTCAAAAACCAGCGGCGTAGTTGCTCCTACAGCAGAAGCGCACAGCCAAGGGTTCGCCTAAAGCTGCCACGTTCCGTTACGGTGGACTCAAACCACTCTTTCCGCAGCGTGTCCATCACAAACCACTTTTACCACTTTTACCTTTTCTCTTGGACGGGAAGGGGGGGGGGGGCTAAGGGGAACACCTGCGGTGTCCAAGTCCAAGTGTATGTTGAAAGTGTAGTGTAAGGATATAGGTTCCTGTAGTACTTTTTGCAATTAATGGCTTGATCTGAAAATAGCAGTTCCTTTTGTACCTAAGGTCTGTGTTGCTACACAAATTAAAAGGGTTCCCGTATTCAAGTTGATAGAGTCTCGGATTGGCAAGAGGAGGGCTGCAATTTCGAAATTCGGTCCAACCCAAGATTGTGGTGTATGTGGGGACTGTTGTCATCAACTTTTCGTGGTGTGCAAGTGTACAGTCCGGTCCAAAATACCCTTACGACATTAACAGCTCACAACTTGGGTACGCCCCCTTGAATGTGTGTCACGAAGAACCCAATGGGGTGTATTGGAAGAAAAAGCGCGGCTGGCAGAATCGGGGAGGCCTTGCGTAGGCGGTTTGCTCGGAAACAATAGTTATTTTAAATTAATAATTTAAGTTTAAATTATCTAGTTATCTTGAAATTTTTCTGTAAATTGATAACTAACTTGTAAATAAACCTTAATTTTAACTTAATTGCTCCTTTCCTGTTTTAATTTAGCTTGTATTCAATGATTCCTTTAACATACCGAAAAATGGCCATGGCGTGTTCATCCGAGCAAATTTGAAGGAGATACTGAAGGAGAATTCGACTGCAAGTTTCGATAGTGGGATGTCAGCTTAGTTGTTGATCTCGCCATGTTACTGTTTCAAAATAGAAAATTGATTTTGACTAGGTAAAAGATCGAATGATGGCCAATTTTGTTTCGTGACATCTTGTCATCAAAATATTGACGATATTTTTATGAATACGAGATACCACATAGTGACAAAAACCAAGATAGGTAATGTGTTGTTGAATATGAATATTACAATAAGCATCAGTAGGGCTTACTCAAAAGCAGTGGTCATTGATTGGAATTAAAACCTCTGATATATCACATAAATATTTTTAAATGTTAATAAAAATAATGAAAACATGGACATCGATCTATTTTGTTTTATCAATTTTTCATTTTAAGGTTCCACCATGCATTTATATGTGTTTTCTGTGTCAGTATAACTATCTCTCTGTGTGTGTATGTCCATTACTTGACATTGTCCGTTTGATGCCTGCAGCTGCATGGACAAATATAGCACTTGCGCTATAAAATCCCAACATCAACAAGTCATACATATTATAGCGTAAAAATAGAATTAAAATTTTATGTAAAAACTAGTAAATTTGTGCGTGTAAAGTTCACACTTATTTTATGTTACACACTTTCATTTCCCAGGCAGTTAAACGGTAAAATCACATCAGAGATCACATAGACTACGATATATTTTACAATTAATTAATATTTTCTATTAAGGTGGAAAAATAAAATTAAATATTATGTGAAAACTAGTAAGTTTGTAAAGTATACAATTATTAAAGTATACATTCCTCGAGAAGTTAAACCTTAAAAACACATTAGAGATCATATGGACATCGATACATCTCACACTATATGGACAAAATATTTGGACACCATGTTTTTCTGAAAAAGTGCTTTATTATTGTTTTTAGCACCGGGTAGGGCCACCATTTTCTTGTATTACAACAGCAACACATCGAGGCATACTTTCCAGAAGTTCTCTGTAAGTCTGGACAGGAATACTTCGCCATGCCTCTTGCAAGTCTGTGAGAAGAGATTGCTGTGAAGATGGGCATTCGTGGCAGTGTTGTACACACCACTCCAGTTTGACCCACATCTGCTTGATCGGATTGAGATTGGGGCTCAGAACAAGCCAATGAAGTAAATTCCCCTCATTTTACAGAAACCAGTCCAGCACATGTTTTGCACTATCACATGGAGCTCGATCCTGTTGGAAGACACAACCATCATCTTCGTAGTATTGCCATAGTGCAGAAAAAACCGAATTGTCCAGAACGTTGAGGTACAAGTCAGCCTTCTTGGTACTAGGAACACAAAGCAATGGGTCGAGTCCTAACCAAGAAAATCAAGCCACACTAAGATGTATTCCGCTCCAAATCTCTGCAGTGTCCAAATATATGTACTTTTGTACAGATAGTGTATGTTTAATCGATTTTTATGATTATGGGGGACGAAATAAAATGAACATATTATGTAAAAAACTTGTAAGTTAGGCAATATGTATAATTATTTTATATAATGCACTTTCATTTAATGTATGTGAGGTAGTTAAATAATATAAATCCATTGGGGGATATGTGTTACAATCAACTGATGTCTGACTTGTTAGATGGGATTTATCGGTTCGATATTCGACTTTAGAAACACCCACACAGAACATATTTTAGATACATCAAATACAGAAGCCAAGTAAAGTTTAAAAGTAAATATTAGTTCCCTTTTAAGTTTCTCTTTTGTGCTTGAAAGGCCCAAAAAATCTCAAAGTATCTTTTATGCACTCTCTAAACCGTACTATTATCAAGCTATATAGGTATACTAAAAGCAAATTAGATTAAAAGGATCATATGTAAATTATTAAATGTCTTAAGGAGAGATTTTAGGCCAAATACTGGACCGTAAAATACTAATTCCCAAAAAGAATTGAAAGCATGCAATTGTATTTTGGTATGATTTCGGTTTGGCCTAGCTGAGCCAACACAAGATAGATACCGGTGTCAAGTAAATTATCAAGACACACAAACAGTGAAAGATTTATTCCCTCAAGAAAGGAACAGACACAATGTATGTCGATTTTTATCCGCCAGAAGCTTTCGTAATCACGCACATATTCTATGAATTATTACTGCACATATTGTATGAACTATTCATACGCGATCTCGTATCTACTATTTATCATATCCAATTTTTTTACATCATTTTTGCTATCAGCTACGAATTCTTAATGTTAAAAATATCTTAAAGGAATTCAACAATTTGTCTCAGAACAACAAAAGAATGACTTAAACAGCAATTCCCAAATTAACAATTCAATGCAATCGCCTCATAATTTAGATGGCGAATAACGTAAGCTGAAATATTTGACAAGTTCATACAGATAATTCCATCTTGCGTTCTCTAGTATTGTCTATCTAACTTTCCTAACTAGTTTTGCCTTTTCTAGACACTAGAATCTTGTAAAAGGATTGTTTTCTAATGAAGGGAACACTGTGATCTTTCCAAAGGAATATAATTTAAAAAAATTCCAATATAGTCTTTCTAAAGGGTTCTATTCAAAATAAGGGACATATATAATATATCCAAAATGTTTTATTCTCAGGAAAATACCAACAAAATATTTCTGAAGAATTATGTTTATCAAAAGCCACAATACAAACTTTCTTTATTCTTAGAGATTTTATTCTTAGAAAAGGAGCAATGCATCTTTCCAAAAGGTTCTATTCAAGTAAAGAACCATCATAATATTTCCAAATGATTTTCTTTCTAAAAAGGGATCAACTCCCAATGGGTTTTATTTTTGAAAACCAGCAGTATAACTTTGTAACGGATTATATTCTAAATAAATAACAGTACAATCTTTTGGAAGGATTCTATACTAAGAAAATAACAATATAAATGTTCAGAAAGTATCTAGCTTTGAAAAGCTAATGTAGAATTGTTAAAAATTATTTTATCGCAAGGAAATTAACAATATAATTTTTACAACAAATGCCATTCTTTGGAAAAATCACAAGTATTTGCCTGAAAAGATTAAGAAAAGTATTTGCCTCTGAAAGAACGGGTTCTTTTTTTAGAAAACCGGCAATATAATCTTTGCACCGGATTCAGTTCTAGGGAAAAAACAGTAAAATCTTTCGGATGGATTCTGTACTTTGTAAATACCTACAGAAACTTTCCAGATGATTCTAGTTTTGAAAAGCTACAATAGAAACGTTCCAAATTATTTCATCGTCAAGAAAGTAGTAACATAAGTTTTGCGACAAATACCATTCTCAGGAAAAATCCCAAGAATTTGCTTTCCCTCTGAAAAAAATCCATGAATTCTTCCAACTAATGTGTTTAACTAGCATGTGTCTTGTTGGGCAATATTACGCTTCTAAGAAATCTAGTGATTCCAAAAAGGTTAATATGTAACCACACTGCCCCAAAAGCATCCAAACTCAGTTCGCTTCCTTGCATTAAAAATAAACCAAGTATTCCCAAGTAATCACAGCCGCATTTATCGAGCAAAAATCACAATTACCCGCAAAAACCAATAACAGCCGTACGTACAGAAGTACGTCTTCCGTCGTTACCTCTCAAGGGCATCCATGCCATTCCGAGCGGCGCAAAAATAGTACGCTGTTCATTTTCAGTCCGTCTAGTCCCTTTAACCGTTCATTATGTCTCTCATCCGACTTGTGTTTGCTGGAAAACTCGAGTGATTGAATAGTGCCCAGAAACGAAGAAAGAACACAAATAACGACGCACGAAAAAGTAGCGAAGGGTGGTAGAGAAAAACCAGAAGAGGGTAAACACCACTGTCGATTTTCTTTTCCTGTTTTGCACGGGAGAAGATACCAGAGAAAGAACTGCGGAAAGGAGGTCGTAGGGGGGAATGCGACAAGGTAGAGGGGGTCGAAATAAAATAGAACGTCTGAAACGCAACTACTTGTGCTGATTTCTTGTTGCATACTAACGATCCATGCGCTGCCGCTGTGTTCTTTTATGTGTAATTTCCGAGGTTTTGATATGAGCACTACCTCTGGTTGAAGTGTCTGTTGGTGATCGTAATTTTCAATTTTGTGTTGGCGATTGGATGACGGGAATGTAGAATTGCTTTTTGAGAGCTGAAAGTTAATTGAAGTGCGTGCTGAATATGGTTGTGTTACAGCTGTGGTTATATAAAACTACTGTGAGTAGAGAGTGTTGAAAAGGGCTGTTTTTAATCTATCATTATTTATAGAAATGAAATTAATTTCAACGAAATGAAACGTTTTCATCCTTTAGCAAGCATTACTTCACAGTGCAGCATGCAATTTTTCTTGTTTGGCTTGTAACCTGTTTTTAGATTTTAGGGCGAAAAAAAAAATTGCTCACTTATTTTTTAATTAATATATGAAGATGTGAAATCAATAAACATTTGTAAGGGAGAATGGCAATACACTACTAGCAAATTTCTTGATGATGAGTAGGGCAACTTTTTGCGACAAATGCAACTTTTTTTCACACGTTCTATGCTTCATGTAAAGTACTAAACACATAATTCCTCCTACATGGGGTGTATTGTAAGTGAGTTATAACCGCAACATATATGCAACTTTTTGCATAAATGCAACTTTTTGTATAGTTGCAAATTTTTACAATTTAGCTTAAAATGAATTAATATGAAATTACTGTTTCATTTTTTGACCTCTGAATCAACCCTTCGGTCACGTGTGTCAGATCTTGCTTACGCCGAAGTATTGCAGATCAAACAAGAAGTTCATGGAAAGAAGGTATTCGTCCTAACAGACGAAAGTGAAATAAATAGCAAGTACTTTAACACATAGGTTGGCACTCATGATAATCCAGAGAAAACTTGCGTAATCGACTGCAAAGTTTGTGAGGCGAGTTTAGATCATCAATATGTTGTTTCCTTGTAGATGACGTTTTAAAATCTCTCAATGTTGAGCGATAGAATTTTGGGCATCTGCTATCCGATACAGTATATAATATGACTGCGGCTCGAATCACACTCCAGGTGCTTTATCCGCGATTCCTCCAAGTAACTTGAGAGGTACACTTGTTTCACAACTGCAGAAAAAGTCCAATGCAACATTGTCAGGCAACATCAGTCTCTGTCGAGCGCAATATTTCAATGCTAAAGAAATTATTGACCAAGGATAGGACATTCAACGACATCAAAGTTCTTCTGTATTTAATGATGTACAAATATTTTTTGAATTTTTTCATTTTTTCATTTTTTCATTTTTTCATTTTTTCATTTTTGAATTTTTTCATTTTTTCATTTTTGAATTATAGTTTAATTTAGATTTTAGTATATCAAAAATAAATGCAACTTTAAGGAATGATAAATTTAACTATTTCTATTTTTACTGCAACAACAAAAAATTTCCCTAATGATCAGATAGTTAGATGTCATGTGTAGAGTTAAAATAATACCACATTACTCACAAATTTCATGACTCTGAGGAGTTTGAAAAAGTTCATATACTTTATTCTTTACTATTTATACATAAATATGTGTATAGAATATATATATATATATATATATATATATATATATATATATATATATATATATAATTTATAATGTTAGCATCCAACATCTGCGATAAGTTTACTTTTCTCATTACACTGGGAATTGACTAATCCATAGTGTTTGAGATGTGTATAAAATGACAATCAATGGCAATGTAACTTGTAAATGAAATCATTTTTCATTTCTGGAAGTAAAAAAAATAATATTTGTAGGCATATGATTTAATGAAAAATGTCTAAAGTAATAACCATGATTTATGGAAAAAAGCTAATATAAATAGTTAAGCATCATACCTTAACTACACAATTGATAGCATTCTCTCTTCCTGACATTATCTAAATAAATAATACACCCAATACTAAGTAATAATTCAAAAGAGAAACGGTGCTGAAACTCAGTCTCGCTGTTTATCATAGGGCATAAAGCTTCAGGGCACTAACGATTCCCCAGATATCATTACAACAGACCCTATAGCATACTTTATTCCCAAACCCTGCTTTTATTTTCACTCTATAGGATATTTTAACTGAGCGGTGATAATAGAACGGCACTTTTTTCAAACCCTCATTTAGGACGAATCGATTTTAAGAGAGAACTGTAAAGAGTCACATGAAAAATCGAATCTTCCATTACTGGAATGGCCCTAGCCTGCACTTCAGTGGCGACTTCTGTGTTTTAAAGAGTTATTTAACGACATCAAAGTGAACAGCACATGCGTTTGCGCCATTTCGTCTTTAAGTTGTGGCATTTTTAGAGGTAATAGGACTAAGCCATAACTACAAAAATTAACTTACAGTGTAGTGGGTAGGAAAGGTAATTAATTGAATTTACATCGCACTGGGGTAACACAACAGACTATTGGAGACGGTTCGGGATCGATTCCGAAGGGAACGATCTGAGAACAACACCTCGTAATTTCGAGTCACGGCCATATGGCGAGGTCAAAAAATGAGCTGGCAGTGCACACTGCAAAGTTACACACCACGCCAACTTGAGGACATTTGAGGCCACGTCAGATTTACCTCGGCAGCATCTACGGTTTTTGTATACATCGAGTTTTAAATCTAACACCCTCCGTACTATATATACTGCTACCAGTTTATGTAGCACTGTACCTTAACCATGAAGTTTTATAATGAATTGTAGTATGTATGAGTGTAGAGACATGTATTAAGAGGGACAAAACGAGACATTTCCGTGAAAGTTAACTGCAATTACTTGAATCAAGCAAAAAAAAAAAAAACAGGATGGACAGATAATGTACAGAATAAAAAAACTGATTGATACAGTTAACTTATTTTTTGATAGTTAACTTATTTTTTGATTCAGTTAACTAATTTTTTGATACAAGTAACTTATTTTTTGATACAGTTAACTTATTTTTTGATACTGTAAACTTATTTTGATAAAGTTAACTTATTTTTTGATTCAGTTAACTTTTTTTTTTTGATACAATTAACTTATTTTTTGATACAGTAAACTTATTTTTTGATACAGTTACCTTTTTTTTATGCAGTTATCTTATTGGTTCATACAGTCATTACTACTGTTGGCACAATGTCTTTGAACTCATTGCCTTTTTGAGTGCACACCTCTCTTTGATCGTGGGGTAGCTCAGGACGGAAGACTTGACCTCGACCTTGCGCGCTTTCTCTGTTCACTCAGACATTTATTCTCTGTGCTTCTGTGTAATTAAGATATTCAGTAAGAAATCTTTTGTTTTTGATTCACTTGATCCGACTTTTTTGTCTGGGAAATCAAATAAATTTAATTTTATTTTTGATCTTACGTACAATGACATGAACATGAAAAATGAAATGAATATATTTGAAATTAGATACGGTCTTTTGATAAGGGTGACGAGTCTTTCATTTAATTGAAGTGGTCGCAATGAATACTCTGCGGGTGATGTGAAAATAAAAATAAAACACGAACATTCACAAGCGTCGTGGTATTACAAGAAACTAAATAAATAAACAAAAAACATTAATATAAAACGTATCGTATTATTTTGTTATTGTAATAAAAAACACGTTTCTTTTTGTTCTGTTAACAGCAAACTAATAGATATCCTGCAGGCCTCTAACGTTAATTCAGGCTTGCAACGCTCAGATAAACTTCGCATAAATCTGTCCAACAGTTCTTGGAGCAAAGAACCCCAATCGTGGTAATATAGAGTGTTATGTATGCTGCAATCAGATGCCCAAGCACTTTGCAATTATGATACACTCATTGCCATAAAAATTTGCGGACCAAAAAAAGTCATCAAAATCAAACAAAATTCTATACATGTAAGTACAACTTTGATATGTGATCAGAAAATCAAAGAAAAATGATCATTTATTGCAGAAAAAAATACAAATGAACGGAAGTTTTAGTACTCTGTTGGACCCCCTCTAGCGCGGATGCACGAAGCGAAACGAGCGGGCATTCAGGCATAGAAGTTCCATATGCTCATTCCACAGTTGCTGTAAACACATCTCTAGTTCGCCCAAACGCGTAGGTTGTCCAACTCGCAGTCCCAGGTGATCCCAGATATGCTCGATTGGTGACAAATCTGGGGATCGAACAGGCCAGGGAAGAGTGGTAATGTGACCGAGGCAGTTTTGTGACATCCTTGTTGTGTGTGACCGTTGTAGCATCGTAGGGGGTCTCTCTGACCCCAGCTTTCATGGTGGTCCTTGAATTTATGACCGGATGGGGGTACAGTACCCCCTTGTCTTTGAACTGTAGTGGTTTCGGAAAGGGTAGGGTCTTCTCTCGAGGAAAAGAGAGAATTGTGGAACGCAGGAGCGTGAACGGACGCAGAACGACTCTGCTCCGATTTAAGCCGCGGGACTGAAACCCTATTTGTATGCAATATCTATTAGCCTCTAAATAGCCTTAACTTATATGTATATCTTCAATAATTAATTAAATGTGCTGTATTTTTAAATGTCGTTTAAATTGCCTTCAAGCCACTTGCCACGTAAACTATACTCCCGTCCGAACTACCAATTTGGTGCACAGTGGTGGGATAAGAATCCCAATCAAGATAGTTAGGTTTCAGTCCCTATCGAATGGTTTTCGTTTTTTTGGTCAACCAGACCAAAGGATTGTTGATGGTCACCCTGACCTAAAAGTATAATGATACTGATGGTCATCCTGACCAAGAGAGGAGTTTTAGCTGGTCACCCTGACCAGAGGAGCTTTCTGTAGATTTTGCTAGTCACCCTGATCAGAGAAGCTTCATGCATATTTTGCTGGTCACCCTTACCAGAGCAGCTTTCTGTAGATTTTGCTGGTCACCCTGACCAGGGGAGCTTCGTGCAGATTTTGCTATTCGCCCTGACCAGAGGAGCTTCGTGTATATTTTGTTGGTCACCCTGACCAGAAGAGCTTCGTGTAGATTTTGCTGGTTACCCTGACCAAAGGAGCTTCGTGCAGATTTTGCTGGTCGCCCTGACCAGAGGAGCTTCGTGTAGATTTTGCTGGTCCCCCTGACCAGAGAGCTGCGTCAAAAATTTTTATGGTCAAACTGACCAAAAGAAGGTTACTCCGTCTAGTGAAAATGTGTCTCCAGTGAACAACCAGTTCCCGATAAATTGTGTGTGTTTGTCCCTCTAAGGATAATTCATAATCCAAATCAACTACAAGACATCACGTCAAGTCACGTAAGTACCTTTGTCATAGCATTGGTTGTGATTAAATTTCATTGCAATTAATTATTCCAAATTCGAGTAAATTGTTAAAGTTAGAACAGTGCATTTACTTGTTGGGGAAGAGTATTTCGATTTTACTACGTTTTGCAACTAAACTGAAACTTATTGTAACTGTTATTGTGGAACCATTGAGTGTTTTTTTTATTATTCCAATTGTGTCGATATATGTGAAAGGTTATTTTTAAGTTTGTTTTGCATATCTTTTGAAGTTTTAAAAAAATGGCATTTCTCTGGAAAGCTAGGAATGAGGATTTGATATGGTTGACAACGGAATTAGGAGAAGAGGGTCCTCAAGAAACTAAAATGTTTCAATTGAAAAGTATAATAGAAGGTTGTAAATTATACGATGCTAAATTTGTGGAATATTTAGTGGTAACTATTAGTAATGAAACAAAGGAGTTGAGAGTAGTTGAAGGGAGGTTTATAGAAGCTGAGTGGAGTCAAAAATTCGCTGAAAGGAAGTGGGAAATTAGTCTAACGGTTTCTCGGATAGTAGCGGAAAGGGAGTTTGGAGATGTGAAAGGAGCTTTGGAAAAATCTAAAATAGAGTTGGAATTAGCCGGAGAGAGGCGGAAAATTGCTCGGGTAAAAGCTGAAAAGACGAAGACCCAGTATGCTATAAAATTGCAAGAGTTACAAATACAAAGGGAGGAATATGTAGGGAAAAGGAAAGGTGGCGAAACGGAAAAGGTAGAGTCTAGCGAATGTGGGCCGAAAGGTCAGGAAAATAGGACGAATTCTACCAAAAAAACTTTGTGGTTTCGGATTTTCGCCCACAGAACTTTTATTTTTTGAGCTTACAGTATAGTTAATGTGTAGAGTTTAAATTGATTTTGAATTGAAAGTGTCAGTACCTAAAGGTATTGGTTTTCAGATGTTTCAATTATGTTGTAAAAAAATAATTAAATCCTTTTGTGTTAAGGTATATGAATAGTTTTCATGTATAATGGTTGGAAATTATGATTATGCAATATAAATGACAGTAGTTGTGTATCTTATTCCTTATTTGCTTAGTTCTCCACCTTAACTGAGTAATTGTGTCGCATTTGGTTTAAATGCAAGGAATTAAAATTTTATAGGCCTTGTTAGTTTTATTTATATGTTGTCTTTCATATGATTATCTATGGCCATAACTACATGTTTTGTGTTAAAGAGACAGGCTAGATCTCTGAATTGTGGTTTCCTCATGAAATTTTACGCATAAGTGTATGATGATAGATTTAAATGTAATCCTACACAGGTAACTAGGTAACTGGGTAGCAGTTTTTTAAATTATTTATCCGTAGGTTTATTTATTTAATCCTAGTAGGTTTTCTAATGCTTAAGTTATGACAAATGTCGCAACCTTATATGAGATACTATGTGCTGTGAAAATACATGTGTTTCGGGAACATGATTGAAATAGATTCAGTTTCCGATGCACAGTTGTGGATTGCATTGGCATAAAGCTGAAACTTTTTCCTGAATGCTGTAGCGTCGTAGGGGGTCTCTATGACCACAGCTTTCATGGTGGTCCTTGAATTTATGACCGGATGGGGGTATCCCCTTGTCTTTGAACTGTAGCGGCTTCGGAAGAACGCGTGTAGGGTCTTCTCTCGAGGAAAAGTGAGAATCGTGGAATGCAGGAGCTTGAATGGACTCAGAACGACTGTGCTTCGATTGAAGCCGCGGGACTGAAACCCTATTAGGAGGTATACAATATCTATTAGCCTCGAAATAGCCTTAACTTATATGTATATCTTCAATAATTAATTAAATGTGCTGTATTTTTAAATGTCTTTTTAATTGCCTTCAAACCACTTGCCACGTAAACTATACTCACGACGTTACACAGTGTCATAAGCAATGGCACCCCATACCATCACACCAGCTGTGGGAGTGGTGTGTCGCTGTAAAGCGAAGGCAGGATTGAGGCGTTCACCACGGGGCCTCCACACACGAACATCATTGTCATCAGTGCTCAAATTGAATCTAGATTCGTCGCTGAAGACGATCTGCTTCCATTCCGTTACAGTCCAATCCCGTCGTGCGGGACACCACTCCAAACGGAGGCGTCGGTGGGTGGGTGTCATTGGCAGCACACGTAATGGGCGCCACGATACCAGATGTCCTTCAGCCAGGCGACTTGCGATGGTTCGGGAACACGGGGACCCGTAGTGAAGGTGCTGCCTGTGTCTGGATAGCGTCCAATGAGGCATTGGCTCTACGCGTGAGTTTCGTATGATGTGACGGTCTTCTCAACGACTGGTCTGTCGAGGGCGTCCTGATGCTGGTCGCAGTATAAATGACGTATCTTCTGTCCAATGCTCACAACACCACCTCACAGTAAAATCAGAACGGCCTACTCGCCGAGTTGATCACCCAGCTTCCATCATCCCGATGATTCTTACCCTCTCGAACTCTGACAGCTGCTCATATTGTCTTCGATGGCGGTGTAACGGCATGTCTACTTCAGCGTTTCCTTTGCAAAATATTAAGTACACTCAAACAAGCTCTGCTTACCTGTTTTATACTCCAAGGAGAACGAAGTTCAACGCCCTCTCGTGGCATTACGCAATGCGCAATCACGCTGCAATTATAATCAATTGCATATCTGGCCGACATGTACCTTCATGCTAAGTTTCGTTACGATCCCACAATTATTTCTTGATGTACAAATTTTTATGGCAATTAGTGTATATTGAATCAGGTAACCTTGTTTTATGAGAATTCAGTGTTATTCTGTTAAGAGAAATGTGTGTAGTATATTCCCTTCTTTACGTATATGTACATATACATATGTGTACCTCGGGTCTCAACTATGTTAAAAACGTAATAATTTTCAAATGATAAGATATTGCTTAAGAACTCATACTTAAGAACTCATAAATTATCAACTAGGACACATTAACTAAAGGATTTAGAAATCATTATAAATAAATAAAATTGACTTACTTTTACGAGCACGTTGAGTCAAAGCCATTTCTTCCAAATCATTTTGAATAATAAATATTAGAAAGGAACTACAGATTTATACTGCCATCAATTGGTATCAATAAGAAGCTTAGACGTCCTATGACATGTACCCCCTTTCTTAAGTACCAATTTTATTAGAAAGATTATTTTTAATGCAAAGATGTCGAGGTTCACATAATCACATGAAAAATTAAAGAATAATCGATTGCATTTCTCTTGAAAACACAAATACAACACATCTGCATATTTGTTTCTACGTGTATTTCCGCTGTCAATAGTTATTACTAACAATATTCCAGTGTTGAATAACCAGAAGCACCTTTACAAACACCTCTTCTTTAGACGTAAATATTTAAAGAAATAAGTGGTTATTCGTCGGAAGTTTATGTATATAGCAAAAAGTAACTTACAAAGTGTTAGATATAGATAATGTAATAATTCATATGTCATTTCTATTTTAGCTTTAGGAAATTATCTGTAACGACATTAAGATTGAAATATACAATATAAATTATTTAACTACAGAGTATAATACGAAATTTTAAGATGAAAATTTAAACAAAATTTTTAAAAGTGATCATATAAAACATAAACTGAATGTCATAAGGTCTTTACTAAAAGTATTTTTCTAGTTGGAAAATATGTATTCTAACAAAAATTCCAATATGTTTTCACGATAAGGGTCAATAACTGGCTTTTCAATTCTCAGAGTTCTAAAAAAGAATTTCCATTAAAACTTGGTTGCTTTTTTTCTACATGATTTTTCGGATGAAAGAGGTAGCTTTCGTTCGTAGATATATTTGTTCTTGTCATCCGACATGGACAAATATATCTTTCATTTCAATCCTTCTATTTCCTTTACTTACTGAGGCACATGTAAGGGCGTGTATATACGTCAGTCAATGCGTGTCCTCCCAATCAAAGAATTTCCTAAGGTCTGGACTTCGTATGTAGTTCAACTTATCATCTTGGATTCTGGCAGAATAACCTTCCGCCAAAGTGCCGTTTCTTTTTAAGAAGACTAAAGTTGAATATATATATATATATATATATATATTTCTCTTTTCAATGAATTAATTTTGAAAGATTTAACAATTCTAAAGTTATTTAGCAGGTGACTAACTTTAATGGTTTATTGCTTATTTTTAAGGACATACTGCTTAACTATCAATTCTTGAAACAGGAATCAAGTACTATTTGTTATGTAATTGTCTATGTATTTAAAGCAGGAAAGGAACACATTTTTCATTCTGTAGTTGAAAACTTTGTCATTAATGGAAAACTCTCATCGCGGCACCTTCAACACATTACTATTATATTTTATTCGTCCTGCATAACAGCACCATTTATATTTAATAATAATTATTATTTTTTTTTTGGGGGGGAGGGGGCGGTTGCGCATGGATCCTAAGCAAGTTCGATTTGATTTAGATTAAGTGACCTCTCTACATACAAATTCAGTATATTTTGAGCACTAGTATTGTATTAGTAGTTATAAATAACTCGATCCATTATGGAGCCATTTTTTCTTGAAACCCTTAACACGTTAAGAAATTGGAAATAGTGGCTCCAAATTGTGGATTAAAACATTTACCCAATTTTCAGCAGGTTTTTTATTGAATGATCAATAAGTTTCAAATTATTGTAGTAAAGTTATGTAAACAACAAAAAAATGTATGTGTTTTCATTAAAACCGAAAATATAATACGTGTGCATATTGTTATTTTACGTTTTGAGGTCTGAAAGATCCTTAGTTGTTACTCCTCTCGCAACCTGGTGCTTCATGAGCGACTTCTAACCATTTCTATGTTTCGTGACGAGAAGAATCACTCGTGAGATTCTTTCAACCAATAACCTACTCGGAAATCTCGTGAATCTTTGACCCTCAGAAGGTTAAAGACAATGAATACAGTGTTTTAGAATACAGTGTTTTACAATATAGTGTATTAGAATACAGTGTTTTACAATACAGTGTTTTAGAATACAGTGTTTTAGAATACAGTGTTTTAGAATACAGTGTATTTAAATAAAGTGTCCTTAAATACAATGTCTTTAAATACAGTGTCTTTAAAAACAATGTCTTTAAATACAATGTCTTTAAATACAAATTCTTTAAATACAAATTCTTTAAATACAAATTCTTTAAATATAATGTCTTAAATACAGTGTATTTAAATACACTGTCTTTAAACACAGTGTCATTAAATACATTGTCTTTAAATACACTGTCTTTAAAGAGAGTGTCTTTAAATATAGTGTCTTTAAATGCAGTGTTCTGTGTTTGAATAAATATAAACATGACTTTGACTACAACTGTGGATTTAAACGAAAAAACACAATTCATCTGATTGCTATGAGCACATTCTTTCAAATTGTATTGCATTAGAAAAGTATTTGTATTTGCTGTTTTTGTGTGTTATTTAAATAAAGATCTGCTTATATAGGTAAAAGAAAGCAATTTCCTTTATTTGTTGAGGGCAACAATGTAAGCAACTCTCCTTCATTACTTTTCTTTCAGAAAAAAGGCAGAACTCTCTGGTGTATAAAATAACATATATTCATATCCACACTTCATTCGAGGAAGTAAAAGAAAATCTGTAGAGACCAAACACATGTAAGCTTAAATAAATATTTATCGCTTTTCAAAACGCCTCTGTCTAGGTATCAACAAATAACAAACACGAAACATCCATTTATTACTTTGCGTTAAAGTAAACGAAATAAAAGTTCACAAAAGCCTTGTCGTTTGAGGAACCTTGTATATATTTATACACTTCTGCGCCAAGTGAGCACGTGTATTTATACATCTACAAAGTGATTCTAAACTCCTTGCACAATCTTTAAAGAGAGGAAGGTAATTAAACTATTAACGTAGGAATGTAAGGTAGTAAGATCTATCCAAATGGAAGTTACACAAAAAGACAGAAATGAGAGCATGTACATATATATAGTATACATATGAAGATAATTCTTTCAAATCTTAAATTTGTAGTTTAACTGTAGCTGTAAATTTTTTTTCATAATTTGTGCTCAGATGTGTAGACTAACGTAACATACTAACTAATTAACTATGTGCATAGCAGCATAGCGTCGATGGATGCATTGCTTACCTGATAAAAACTTCCGACGAATCTAATTACTAAGATAAAAAAAGTTTTAGTTACATCTGAGCTATCGTATGCCTCTGGGGATTGGAATATAGTCTTTTTTGTTAACAATACACTGCTTATAACGATTTTAAATATCATATTTTTAGACGGACAAATTATGCAACATTATACAGACAAATGAATTAAGGCAATAAAAGTCTAATTTAAAGTCTACCATCTTATAATGAATCTGATATGCAGACAGTGAACCATGTAATGTTAATGTATAAAAATATAGAGAATGAGATGGATTGAGAATATAATTCGAATGCCGATAAAAAGAGTATACAAATACACTCACTGTCAATAGTTAAGCAAGGAGAGGATAATGTTTTAATTATCAGAAGCTATTCTGAATTTGAGAGGCTGCAATTTTCTGCAGAGGTAGATGTAAGTATGAAAATGTGTTATGTAGCAGCCCATCCCGGTTTCGTGTCGAGAAGTATGCAAAAAAGCAGTCGTAAAAGAAGCCAGCATTGTGAAGGGTTAAAAGATTTGCATGTAAGTGTTGATAAAAAGTATTTAGATCTTTCGTACGATTAGTTTTCAAGACAGACGTGTTTCTATGGCTTCCAGAAGACGAATAGCAGAAAGTGATCGCTGGCGTTCTGTGGGACGCCTTGAAGCAACGTAATGAATCACTGATGTTGCTCTTTTCTATGGCGTTCATCATTACGTCATTTCACGAGTATGGAAACAATTCCAAACAAGGAACTGCCCAGAGATCCAACTCACACCAAAATACATCTTTGAATGTTCAAAAGTTACTGCAGAGATCTTGAAACTCGGCTTGTTACCAGATAGAGATCTGCTGTGGGAGACCCTCTACAGTTCTGAGGCACCGAAGCTGGCAACTGCTGTCCTTCGGACCTTTGACAATATTTGAGACTTTTTTGGCAATCCATATACACGACATCATCATCATTCCAAACAAGGCAAACAGTTATCCGAAGATCTGTGGCTGGCCGCCCAAGAGTTGCATCCCCCTCGGCGGAAAATCGATATATTGCTGTTGTAACTAAGCGGAATCGAAGAGCAACCTCCACAAGTGTGACATCTATGGTTGCAGGGTCCATTTTTAACCCTTCTTTGCATGATTTTTTCTTTATTAGTGAAATAAATCAAGGTGATATAATTCATGTTCAAAATTAAAGGGAAAATGGTTAAAAAAAATCTTAGTATACATACCCTACCTCAGTATACTACCCCTCACATACCCTATCAATATCGGTTTTGTTTATTTGTTTTGGATTTATAAGCATCATTTTGTTAGTGACTCCAGTATGACTTCATCTTGTTATTTATGAAAATTCAATACTGTTTTCATATTTGTATTTAATTCTTTGTTTTATTTTATGCATACGCCTATTCATTACTTTCCTGACGCATTTCGTGTCAATCAGAGCTGTACTTGTCGGTTTTTTCGTATTTTACCTTTAGTGCTTAACTTTTGGCAGTGAGTGTATATCAGGCTAGACTAATTGGAACTAGGCCGAAAGTAAGATCAAAGCTTAGATAGATCGACTATTCTGACAAGGAATTTAGCATTTTCAAAACAAAAAGCTGGAAAACTAATGCAATTAACAGGTCACGATGGAACAGTCATAAAAATGGCAGACTCACACTAGGTTGACAACCTAATGAAAGTAAAAAATTCCATGGATTTTGGATAGCTTGCTGCAGCGATAACAGCTTTTGCAAATTAAGTCAACTTAGAAGTCGATGGTCTCATCCACAATGCTTTTGATGTCTGACTAGAGGAAGAAATAAATTCGTAGCAAATTGAGTGTTTGTGATAGCCAAACAAAAAGTTCAATCCGCCAATTCATTGAGCCACAAAAGTATCGAGCCCAATAAGTAACTATTCAAAAGAATTATTACTTATTGGGTCCCAAGTGAATACTGATTAATTTTGTACTTCTTACCTTTTTTGAAGCTTGGAAGTAAGTTTTAAAAAATTGTACATATCATTAACTCCACACCTAAAGCATGGATATTCACGTATTTTGCTTGAATGTATTTTTTATACTTGTTAGAAATCCTATGATAAAAATAGGAATTCCGGACGTAGGTTGCTTACATCTACATTTGTAATATGCAATCATATTTTAAAACATTTTACATTTTTGTCTACAAAGTCAAGTACTTGAACCCTTTTTTTTTGGCGTGACTCCGACTGTATCCATTGTTGCTTCCAACAATAAATAAACTTACAACCGTTTCTAAGGGTTCAATTCTCCCTTCAATTATATTTTCGTATATTTAATAGTGTACATTTCGAATAATCAAATTCCTGGAGAAAATGCGCTATACAGAAACCGAATAGTTGGTGATGAAAATGCACTTTACAGAAACTGAATAGTGGGTGATGATCTAACTGTTGATCCTTTAAAGAATTAGGTGGAGCCTGTGCACACAACTTTACCGAATTCCTTCTCGTCGTCATATATAAAGATCCGTGGATAACAATTATAAGATGTTGTTCTTGGATCTCCCTTCGGAATTGATCCCACACTGTCACCAATCGACCGTTGTGACATTCTGGTGCGACTTTAATACAACTAGTGCAAGATCTCCAACAGACACGTGGTATTGGAAGAAATATCACGTATCCTGTTTTTGAATTAGCTGTACGAGCGTAAATAAGAATACTAGATTCCGTTTCGATAGCCAATCCATCCAAACCTAAGAGACTACAACCCTTCTGAGATTTTACTATAACTTCTCAGCAGACATAATTTTGCCTGAATTCTAATAGCACGTGCATTTTGTTGGTTGACTTCAAGATGATGTTCAAGAGATGATGCTAAGAGAATAAACATATATGTTAATTCTCTTAGTTTATAAGTGTATTTAATAAGAGATCGTTTGTTAAGACGTTTTCGAATTCTGACCTCTTGGCAGTCCTGCAAGGCACCACCGGAAACTCGTTTGCGCAGAGCTTATTTATGTGTCAGGGTTTCATCATCTGTTAGAGATCTAAAAAAAATTTCAATAAAAGAAAATCGTAAAACATTTTAGAAAATTCGATTCAAATCAAACATCAATACCAATCCTATCCTAATTTGCGTATAAATGAATGACTTCATGCAATGGGTATGTCTGCCTTAGGACGACCATGTGGGACTAATATGCATATATGCAAGTTTCTGCTCGGTTTTCATGGAGATCTGAGCCATTTAGTGTGCAATGTCTAAAGTAGAAATCCTGGAAAATTAAAGAATGAATATGTAGCACATTCGACTTAATGGAATCCATGAATAATTTACAAAGTGAGACGCAATGGAAGGAATTACAAGAATACTTAAAATTGCGAGTTCTGACGCATGGAATCGTTTACGTGTATTTACATACAGACTAATAGCTTTTTGATTTTTTTGTTTATGCATCTTGATGTTGGAATAAGGATTTGATACTCGGTCCCTAATGGAACTAGACTTCATATTTATAAAACTCTTTCTATTGTAAAATTCAAACTAATCAAATAAAATATATATAGAAATAATTACACATCAATTACTATTACAAATATTCATTGATGTAATGATCTAACAAAATGTGTCTAGAAACCTCATTGAGGTTCACAATTAGAAATAAAGTCCTGTGATTACGTATACCAACCAAAAATCTTTCAAATAAATTTGTAACATACTTGCTAAGGGGTTAAGTTACGTTTAATTTAATTAAGACCCATTTAGAATGCAATGAGTTAAAAGTACTAGTGATTGATAGTACACACTGTGTAGATTCTTAAAAGTCTGCTTGAGGACTAACGTCGGTGCACTGATTTGGATAACTCTTTTAGGGAGCTTCAGAGAATGTCTTTCTCATTAAAGGGAATAATAAGTGCAATGAAATCTGAAAAGTTATTGTACGCAACAGAGAAGTGACAACAATGAGTTCCCCTAATATTTGCAGACAATAAGAGACATTGAGTAGAACTATTGAGGTTTACAAGACTAAAAGAAATATCGTTCCACTGATTTTCTGCCATGTCAACTAAGATCTTTAACGAATAGTGAATACTTTAAAAAAATATCATCTCATTCAAACTGTAACGCCAAAACAAGCTTTACATTTTTAAATAACTAACGGGCTCTTCGGAAAGCACAAAGTGCAGCATATTAAATTGACCCCTTAAGATCCCCCAGGCTACGCGTTTTGAAAGTGCACCCCCTTTCCATCAACAAACAGTACTATTAACAAGGCTGGATACTAGTAGGACGGCGAACCTCAGCATTTCTGGACTTTTAGGGCACATCCTCTAATCCGCACTAAAGTTTGCACCACCCACACAAATTAATCCTTCAGCAATTCTAACTTCGACAGTTTTTGTATTAACGATTTGAAACCACTATCGAATTACTCGTCAAAATCAAGCAAAAACTTCGACAGTGTTTTTTAATCTCTGCGTTGAATCAAAATGTAATTATTCCAAAATGTCTAACTTTCCAACCCGAATCAAAAAAGGAGACGCTAATAGGGTTGCTTTAGGGTAAATTTTTGACGAACTGAAACTAGCTCATGTCACCATATCTAAGGCTCGGACCGTCAATGGTGTACAAATAGATCCGCCAGGGCTGTATTTCTTAACTCGCTATAAAAAGTCTGTACACCGATTCTCGCTACGCAATTGGTAATTTGATCGGAGTTATCTGGTGTCACCGGTGGTCATGTTATCCCTGATAATTTCGACGCTATCATTCTTTTCACGAGAGTAGGAATTGACGCCTACTTCTTGATGTTAGAACGGGATCTGACTGAGAGTTTGGATGAAATCTTCTGTTTAGGAAGTTACAGAACCGGTGGTTCATATGGGTATTCCTCTTCCTTCGACATCTTCGTCCAGCTAGTTTGTTCAAAAAAATTAAGGTCGTATAAATTTGTTTTACCCACAGTACTTTTGAGAGCTAAATATCGTATTATGAGAGACCTAGAGGTTATTGCTGGAAGTACCCTTCTTTTCTCATAAAGAAACGGGAAGCCCCTTCTAAAAAGGCGATTCTGCAATATGTAAATTCTAACCACTTGTAATTCCATCCCAATATTTAAAAATTAATACTACACAAACACTGTGGAATTCTAAAATTTTGAAAGATTGCATCAAGGCTCAGCAGAATGTTTTAAGAAAAAAAACGGTATGGATACATTCTACCCACTCTCATTACACGGGACGTCATGACCGAAATTAGACAACACGAAGCAACATCCACAGACGGATGAGAGGAAGAAGTCCATCTACTTGTCCATAATAAGTGTCTGGGTTGTTTCAAGAGTACCGGAACAAATCTGAATTGCATATTGCCTTTTAAATAATAGATATCTTCAAGTAGACAGGGAGACTTTGACAGGCGCGAATTACATCTGCCAGGTCGTCCTCAGGTAAATTAAAGATTTGTCCATTTTTTAGGAAATTGGGGTAATGTTTGAAATAGATTGAACGTCCTAGAATTTTTTATGGGCTGTAAACGTTTCATCTGATTTCAACTCATCCCATGCGAAGAAATACTTGAGTGAAGGAATTTACGATGGCGCGTGAGCTAAAGGACTACCAAAGCGTCAGAATTCGAGAACACTAAACGACTTCTTCATCAATAAGATATTTTTTAATTTTGGAAAATAATCAGCATACACCACCCTACAATAATGGACAGGACGCCAGCGTTTTTGCATAAATCCAACTGCTTGTTTGGGGATGTTTTTCGCGATATGGCCTGAAACCTTTGCATTCTGCTCCTGGTCAATTGAACGCCGACGTCTACATGAACATTTTGGACAATCAGGCGCTATCTACTACGCTCTGGCAATTTTATGGAATGGACGAATCTTACTTCCAGGACGACAACGCTTCATGTCATGTTGCAGCCTCTGTCAAGCATGTGGTATCAAGATATGGGTGTAAAACGTCTTTCCTGGCCAGCTCATAGTCCCGACCTGAATCCCGTAGAACATTTCTGGGACAAGTTAGAGCGACGCTTATGAACCCGGGAACCTCGTCCGAAATCTACAGCTAAGCTGGCGACATTCCTGCAGCAGAAATGGACACAAATACCCATAGCTGTCTACCTACTCAAACCTTGTCGAAAGTATGCCCAGAAAGGTTGCTAGTATAATGGAATCATGTGGGGGACCATCCTCCTATTAAAGGATGTTTTCTTTCCCTTACACCATCACATCTTGCTGTCCGGTCTATTATCGAGGGAAGTGAATCTTAATCTGAGATAGACTAACCAACTTTTTTAACTATTATAATCTGTTTCAATGAAATCCGATTTTTTCGTGCAAAGTAGCTCTCACAAACCGTTTATTTCATCGTAAGGTCTCTTATAGTAAAAACGGCCGATAAAGCTCGTTTGTAAGGGTAATGGATTAGCAACCGGTAGTTTGCGAGTAATCCAACCACAGACCATCGTGTAAAAGGGGGGAGTGGTTCTGGTACTCTTTACATCTGGCGTGTCCTTAAAGGTCCTCACGTTGTCATGGTGAGGAGAGTGTGGTGTCTATTCAGGTGTAACCTTGTCAACTCACCATGGTTGAAAATTACGTTTTGTTCTCTTCGGATCATGCCCTTGAGTTTGATCCCTGCCCGTCACCAATAGCCCTCGGTATTACTCCAGTGGGGCGTTAAGTACTAGAATAATTACCTATCTGCCTATAGTAAAGAGGCAATTCGTTGTTCGTTGAGGAATACGTGTAATTTAGTGATCTATGGTTATGAACATCCAACGAGCCACAAACCATCTAGATAAAAAATGGAACCTAAATCCATATTTCACTTTTTAAACTTTTTGAGTATTTTTATCACAAAGACCCCTGTTGTCGTTTTTGCCTTTGAAAAGTTTATCTTAGAATTCTTCCTTCAACAAATACTTTTGTTTTGAGAAGCTAATATATGGGAATATATTAATATCTCAATACTTCCCTTCATTCAAGCATGATTGAATTAAGGCATTTCCATATTTAATGAACGAACGTTCAGGCTCGTCAAAATGACTATCTATACACATAAAAAGGATGTATGTGTGTATTAGGGATGCGACATCGATGTCAATGTTTTCAAAACATCGATGTTTTTTAAAAAAACATCTATGTTTTTAACGACGATGTATTAGAGTAGATGTTTTTGTAACATCGATGTTTATACTTGTCGATGTTTTTACGGTATCGATGTTTTATTTTTAAATGAAAAAAAGTACCGTTATAAAAATTTTGAAAATAACCAAGTAGCATAATTTTCATAATCAGAAAATTGAACATACTTTTAGACCAAAGTGGCCAAGGATGAAGGTTTTGAAAAGTAGGGATGCGACATCGATGTCGATGTCTTCAAAACATTGATGTTTTACAAAAAATATCGATATTTTGCTGTCGATGTTGCATCACTAGTTGCTAAACCAGTTTTAAGAAATGGGGAAAAAAGTTTAAATACACTGAATTTTAAGAACATCGATGGTTTGGGGGTGATGCATTATCTAATCATCAATGTTTTATTTTTGAACATAGATGTTTTGCTGTCGATGTTGCATCACTAGGTGCTCAACCACTTTTACGAATTGTGGAAAAAAGTTTAAATACATTGAATTTTAAAAACATCCATGTTTAAAAACATCGATGTTTTGCTGTCGATGTTGCATCCCTAGTGTGTATAATCTGTATACAAATCATGTATAGTAAGACCTGTGTTTAAAGTGAGGATAAATGTTTATATTTGGAGCAAGTTATTAAATAAACATATAAGCAACCTATTTGGTAAAAAGTATTAGTCATACTTCAAAATTGCTCATACTTGAGTTATTTGGCAGAAAGTTTAGTTGTAACGACTGAAATACTGGAATTCACCTTTCTCTACCTTTCACGCTCTGGTTCTATATATAAAATATGTTGTAGGATAAATCATCACATTTTTAGTTATTTCTAAAATTGGATTGAAATTTCAAACCGTCTTCACTCTTTTTCATCAGTTTGTAACATCATTCCAATACATCAGCTGGTCAAAACACGATTTCAACGCACGATATTTGAGAGTACGAAACTATAGAATAGAGATGGAGATAGAGTGCGTGTTCTGTAACTTTCGATTGAAATGTTCTGCAAACTTATTCTCTTTTATATAACGAACTGGAATTTTAGAGCCATGTTCCCGGATGCTCTAAAATAGCGGGATCGATATGGCCCAGTTAAATAAAACGTCACTTTTAAGATAGATAAAAAAAATTTCACTTCTTTGATGGATTCACATTTGTGAAACATAAAGAATAAGTTGGGATTTCAAGTTTGCTTGGTTTGAGGTTTCATAGCAAAAACCTTACATATGAACAAGCTACGCCAAACAACAAGTAAATGGCCATACACATAAGGAAAGATTTACTGAAAGAAGAGAGAAGTACACAGTGTGGAATTGAACCTGGGCCCCCTGCAATTTTCTGGGACGAAATAATGTAAGCATCATCAGAAATGGTCAAAGGTCAACACGATCGATTGAACATGGAGACACTTTCACTGCACTGTGATGCAACAGCGCATTATACTTTGTTCAATTAAAATTCCAACGGATTAGTCCAGCTAGTGTAAGAATACACGCATTTGCGCTCTTTGGATTCAAACTTGTTGGATTTCTCTAATCTTGATTAGATGAACGAGATTTTAGTATGGTAAAAAAGTTCTAAACTGAGGAACCGAATACAAATCTTTTAACCATGGAGATTTAAGTATACTATTAAGGAAATTAAAATCTAATATAGACAATGATATAACAATACCAGTGTCATCTTTATTTGTAGAGATTTCTTAATACTTAGTTGGATGATGATTTCTGTAAACACTAGAACAGCCGGATTTTAGACTTACCTAAAACTTGTCTACCTGACCCTCATAAGAAATGTAAGCCATATCAAAATAATTTTTTAAAATTGATAATGGTTGTTGAAATGACTATTTATAAGAGTTTTTAAAATTTTTTTTTAGTTTTAACTGTTAGTTTTTTATAATTTTTGTTAGTTTTAACTGTTAGTTTTTTATAATTTTTTTTAATAGTTTTTAGAGATACTTCTTTTTTTGTTTAAAAAGTTATTATTTTCAAATTACATAAAAAAAAATGACAATGTATGACAATATATAATGTAATGTATAATATTACTCAATATTCTTTCGCAGGTGTACGGGATAAGAAAACAAACAAAAGATACAAATGCAAATAATACAAATTAGCACACATGTTTCAAAGTGAGATTACAAAAAACATAAACTATGAATAAACACACAATGTGTTCCACAGTTCAATAGACATTAGCACATGTGGAACAATATGAACGCTTGACAGTAACATCAACATATTTATCACAAATTGGTTTCTGGCATTACTCGCAACCGGCAGGTTTTATTCTGTCCCTTGAAGACTTCAGAGGCACATTTCTTTCGTTTTGGGGTATGTACTCGAACAATTAGAGGCATCTGTTGCGCCAAGCACCATTTCTAGTTCTTCCATAAGAGCAAGAATAAATTCTAGACGTGAAATTTTGGTGCCCGGTGATTCCCTGATAATTAGCCAAACACTGAGGGCAGCATGTCAATGACATTATAAAAAGCATGAACAGGTCATCTGCTAGTTCCACATCTCGTAGAAGATTTCCTTAGCATCTGATCTGCTACGCCACATTTACTATGATTGTAGTAAGTGTCAGTGCTCGCTTCTTTGCAAAGTTTGCAAGCACATTCGTGTGCATGTTGCTACGAATAGTGGCAATCTTTTGATGCACACAGATCTCTCCCTCAGATATATATGTCATCATATCATAACAGATCATATATATATATATATATATATATATATATATATATATATATATATAGAGAGAGAGAGAGATATAGATAGATATAAATCTGTGTGAACGTAGATACCTGAACCAAAGGCTACAGGAGGACAAGGGCCTCCTGTCTACACAATCTTCTCGATGTTGTTCATACGGAAAAATGTTTACACTGGTCAAATTCAAAAACACCACGAACACAACTATGGAAAGTGGCTCCAGTATAAGAACTCCAGTATAAGGACTCCAAAAGGATTTTCCCTCCAAAAGTTACGTGGCAGACCAGCGCTGTTAAGATGGGAGCGCATTTCAGAGAACAGTCAGAGTACAGTCAGAGAGCAAATCCGTTAACTGTCGCGATAGTCATTGTAATAAGAGATGGGAATATCCCCATGCGCATAAAACAAAAATGAGGTAGTGAGGAAAATTTATGTAGAATTTTCCAGATGACATCAACATATTTATCACGAATTGGTAGGAAGAAGAAACTTACTGAAAAGGGGGAGTTAAGGCCAAAAATTTTGGAAACCATGTTCTACATTTACAGCATTTACAAGTGCTTCACTGAAATACATCTTAAACGCCAAACATGAAATGACAGACAGAAATCAGTATGTGGCAAAATCGAGCTCACAGAAGTTCACAGACTATAAACTTCAGATTTAAATATTTTTAATCTCACTTGCTAAATAACCTCATTTTCATGTAAGTTACAAGGTTTTGGGGTTTCTAATTACATTATAAAGAATGATTTATGGGTACTTACATTCTTAAATGTATCTTTGAAACCGTAATTTGTAATTGCAAATTATATTTACGCAAATAGGAATGTACCGAACTTGTATCAACGTGTAGAAGGGTAAATAAGGGTAACTAGTAAGCTGAAATAATTCTTAAAATAGTGAATTCGTGTGGAAGCTAAATTTACTTCAAAATTTAATCTCCTTACTCATAGGAATTTGAAATCTTAAAATATATTTCAGTTAGTAAAATATATTCAGACATCGAACGTCGCGATCTGTTTAAATAAAGTGTAGAATCAATTTACAAAATTATATTTAATAAAATTTATTTTCAGGAAAGTACATTCCTATTTATGCGATTATTCGCATAACAATATGGTATATAGCAATATATAAATTACTATATATTTACAGGTTGGACGAAACATTGTCTTCTCACATAATGACATACAGCTTGATTTGGAAGAGCCCATCACTAATAAACACAAAAACTTTTCAATAAAAATAAATTGAAAATCATTTTAAGTAAAACTGTCTCCAAAATGAAACATCTGTCAAACTTCACATTCTTGCCTAAGAAAGTCGATGGAAATGTTTTAGAATCATGCGCATAATGAATTTTCTAGCAAGATTTATTTGTGTACAATATAATTTAGATTGGTATCAATAAGTTAGAATTTTGATGAATAGGTTAATGTATTGTTCATACTAGATTTGATGCAAGCATGTGCTCTGTTAATGGTATGAAGTTAATTAACGTCGCAGTGGAACAATACCTACATCAATATCTAGGCGCAATACCGGGAGGTTGGTAACAAAATCATGATTTTTTTTCAAATCAAGTTATTGATTTAAAAAAAATTTTAATCTGATTTTTTTATTGAAACTAGATTTTTTTATTTAAATTTCTCTAGATCCTATACATTGTTTTAATAATATTTATATATAAATTTGTTGATTAAAAAATTGAGTTTTTGACATTACATGTAAACCAATATTTATTTTAAGTAAACAATATGAGTTTGTGACATGGTAAATCAATATTTATTTTACTAAACATCATAGTTTGTTACATGGCACTACATTTTAAAATAAATTTTCAAAATAAAATTAAAAGGTAAAACATATTTTTAACTTTAAAATACAAGTTGACATCCTACGTTGTTTCTCTTGCGTAAATTACATCATCAAGTTAACAAATTTATCAGTAAATGTAAGTGACAGACCTAAATTTTAGTCTGATTAGATAAATATTTGTTATGGGTCAGTACTCTTTAAGTGACTGTTTTAGGGTGCATTTTGAAAAATGAAAGATGTTGATAGTGTTTAAACTTTCATCCTTTCAAATAGAAAACTCAGTTGAATTTTTTATGTAATAAATTATAAATCACATTGATTGTGTTATATTGTATTAGATAGGAAGGTTCCTGGTTCGAATCCGGGTCGGGGCATGGATGTTTGTAAACGTATGGTGTAGAGGCGGCTGATGCACTTTAAGTCTGTCGTGGCCGAAAATGCTTACGTTGGGTTGGTGTGGAAGTTTGGAGAGTGGAGTGCCAGCTCAGGTGTTGCCTCGTCATCTGACCGTGGTTCAAAATTACGAGGTGTTGTCGTCGGACCTTTCCTTTAAGGGATTGAACCAGCACAGTCGTCAATAACCCGTTGTGTTGCTTTAGTACGATATATGTCTCAATTAAATAATATGTCTCAATTAAAAAAGTTGTTGAAAAATCACTATAGCTAAGCCATTTTCACAGTCGGTAACAATAGTTTAGGTCTTCTGAGTGGGGGTTTTCTTTGGCTGTCTTGACATTTAGAAGTAGACCTAATGGTCATGGACAGTATAAATAGCTAGACTTTTTCAGTATAGCATTAATGTACAATATTTTCCCATGCTTCCTACACTTGAATGAATGAATGCTTTATTGTTTGTAACATATAAAATTATACATGAACATTGTCCAAACTTTCAAATTGATGTCAACTTGTTTTTTTACTTTACTGTTTTAAAGAGTCCCTGTTTCAACTGATTACTTAGTCCATAGACACCTCTGATTATGTACAAGTCTCCAGTTCCAAACATTTTTTAAAAGCTGATCAGTACTGGGTGAAGCCATTAGTGTTGAAATCACCATAAGTGCAGAAAGTTTAAAGCATATGACGAGTTCTGTGATATTCCTAGAGTACATTTACTTAGTTATAAAAATGTAAGAACGGGGTTGTAATTTAAATCAATGATTTCAAAAAAAATCATTTGAATAAAATCATGATTTTAATCATTGATTTAAATCTTTACACCCTACTTTAAATAGTTTAATAATTATTATCTACATTGGAGATTGATTATAACCGGAACTAAGCTCAACCATATTTAATCATCCTATAAAAATGTATACAATATTTTTCATTTTAGTTTAGGGATGTGAAGTTAAAACAAAAATATAGGGTGGAAATAATTTCGTGAACCTAAAACTCAGCTATAATCAACTTTTAATAGTCCTCTTTTTAAGCAATTAGTTTTAATTAAACCAGCAAGTATGACCGTAATATACACTACTGTTTGTGAAAATTGCAATACCATAAAGGAATCGTGCAAATGAAACGAAACTTGCAGGAAATGCAGTTTAGGATATGCAGATGATTAGAATTACAAAGCGGTCACACAAAAAGAACTGTATGTATATCATCATTTGATTACTGTAAATGATTGATTAGAAGTCAATATACCTCGCCAAAAACGCAGAGTGTCATACTAGCGACTAACAAAGTTCTAAGGGACCCGCAGGAACCACCTCCGTGAGGGTGGACTATCGCATCGTGAAATCGCCACTCGCACGGGACATAATGCTTCAACAGTGATGCGTGTGTGGAAGAGATGGACCATGGATAACCGTACAAGTGAAAGCCCTGGCGGTGGGCCATGCAATATGACGTCACCACGGGATAACAGACACCTCATCTAGATGATGGTGACGGACCGTACAGCGTCCTCTCGTGGGTTGGCACAGATTGGAGTATGTCTACAGGTGTGTTATGGTCTTACCCCACGGCTTTGCCATTGGCTATGTGTTAGGATTACTCTGCGCATGATTCCATCGACGCTGAACCACCGACGCTTTCGGATAAAATGGGCTCACCTTCACAGCCAACGATTGGCAACATGCCGTCTTCTCAGATGAGTCACGCTTCAACCTGGACTATAACGATGAACGCGTACTCGTCAGACACTACAAAGGTGAAAGCCTTCACCCGGAGTGTCTTACTCACCGTCATACTGGACGAACATCTGTCGTTATGGTCCTGCCCGCTATTGGATATCATGGTACGATTTTGTTTAAGGGGGTCCGGGACACATGAGAAAATTTTTTTTATTAATTAATTTAGAATTTTAAATTTTTTTTGTACTGATTACCCATCCAACTAATAAGCAAAATCAGAACACAAAATTTTTCCAAAAGTTTTTAAAATATTTTTGAAAAAAAGAGGGGTCATTTTTAATTGCTAAGGCTCAAAATATTCTCGGTCGATTTTCAAAATTCTTGCATTAAATTATTCACAAATTTATAAACTTTAATTTTGATTCAGCAATTTAAAAAATATTAATTTAATAAAAAATAAAAAATATTTGAATGAAAATTTTTGAAAATTGTAAGGTATTTGTTTTTTAAAAAGTCATATTTTTAAAAGTAAATATTTGTTTCAAATTTGCTGAGTCAAAATTAAAGTATAATGTTTGAAAAAGATATATTCCGAATTTCAACCCTTAAATTTTATCGGTATTCGACTTATAGCAATTTGAATACAGGAAATCTTGAAAAATGTATCATGGAGAAAAACGCATCTAAAGTTTTAAAGACAGATGTTGTTGCCATGACAACAACTGTCAAGAGTGTTAGATTTTAAAAACAACGCACCACAAAAAATTATTATATCTCTAGTTCTAATTAAGATAGGAACAGGATTTAGACGTCATTTTAAGCAGAAAAACACAGAGAATTTCTTAAAATAATAAAAAAAATTTCGAAAATGTGACGATTTTTGTGGCCCGGACCCCCTTAATCAAAATTGTGGGGACCCTGAACAGTGGGTGCTACATCAGGGAAGTTGTAGAGCCCGAGGGCCTACCCCTCATGCAACGTATTCCAATAGTTGTATTTCAGCAATACAATGCCCGTCCACATGTTGATCGGAATATTCAAGCCTTCTTCAGTGCACGACAAGTTCTGCTTATTTCATGGCCTGCACGTTCCCCGGATATACCGCCCATTGGGCATTCTGGGATTACAACGATCGTCGAATCGTTGGTACCGTTCGTCTGAGATAGAGTACGGCTGAACTTTGGTAACAAATAGAGGCCGTCTGAAATGCCATTCCTCAGCTTAACATTCAGAATCTGTAGGATTTGATGCCATGACGTGTACAGGTACTCATCGCTGCAAGTGCGTACAGCATAATCAATTGTTTTGTGGTATTATTTTTGTTGTTTTACTCGGTAAATCGTATAGTTTATTTAAACCATTCTAAGTAATTAATGCAATAAATTTCATTCATTTTCTGATGATTCTTTCATAGAGTTACAATTTTCACAAACAGTAGTTTAACACGATCTTATGAGCAATACATGGGAAGTTGCAATCATACGTAAAATACACTATTTTGTGTTGCCTACATAAAATCATTAAAACTCGCAAAAGATTTAAAAACGAAAAGAACTAATCAGTCGGGTTTATTCAACCCGAAAATGAAAGTCAAGACTAACATTGCAAGCGCGATGAAGCTGCAAACATAGGATGGTAAGAAATTAATTCGAACAAAAGGAAATTTAAAATAATTACATAAACCAGAAATAAAATATTTAAAAGTAGTAAGAAAATATCGAGATATTTCCGGAGATGAAACTGTCGGTGGATCCAAAAGTCTGGATGAGGGAAGACCTTGGAAAGATGCTCGTGCACTGCATCAAACATCTCCCATTGAAAAGCAAATACACTAAGCCATACAATTTTAAACCACGAGAAATATATAAGAAAAAGAACACACATTTACAAAACTATACACAACAAAAGTTTAAAAGAACAAACGTACTTTTTCACTCAACAGATGATGTTATTTCGTCTTGAAATGTGTGCTGTTAAATTCAATTCTAGCCTACGAAATATTGTACATGGATATTTAAATACTGTTGCCATTGATTTGATTTTAAAATGTACATATAAATTCGGATATAATGTATCTAATTACTGAGATAGAGATAGAGAGAGAGAGAGAGAGAGAGCGGGAGAGAGATAATTTGGCGCAGTTAGGTAACAACTGGCCATTGTACCATAAAAATAACCAATAAACTGTCGCAACAGATTTATTACGGAATAATTGTGTTTTTATAAGGTCTCGGAAGTTATGATTTAGGTACATGTATTTCAATAATAGCCTACTGCAAGAGTTCACAACGAAAGAAAATTGATACCTAAAATGAGATTCCAATGGGACGTTTTCATATTGAATCTCTTAGAGACGATATCATGGAAGATGTAGAGAAGCATTGCTTCAGTGAGACAATGAACTGACAAACGCAATCCCAACGGAATGTAATATGTCTTTCCACACTCAAATTAAAACATGCGGTAATGGTTAGATAATTAAGACTGACAATGGAATTCTTGGTATGATTTATTGAATTTTATGAGCATAATGCTGATTTGATTAAAAAAGAGAAAGGGTAATATATATATTTATAACTAAAACATTTTTATATCATTTAAATAATTTCAAATGTGATGCATCTACGACTTAAGTATCCGGGCATGTTCGAGACCCTTTTTTTTAAATGTAGTACAGAAACATGTTAATTATATTTTTATGTTAGTGAAATTAAACAATATCATTGGTCTATGAATATTTAAAATATACACATTCCAGTCACATTAATGTGACCACCACCTACTTTCGACGTCAACGTGAAATAACCAATCACAAAAGGCAGGTGGCAGCACATTGCAGTGAAGTGTATATAAAGGATGTCCTAAGGCATCGGAAAGCATTTCAATCGCTGGCGCAGTGCAGAAACGTAGCGATTTATCCGACGTCCAAAAGATCGGAAAGCATTTCAATCGCTGGCGCAGTGCAGAAACGTAGCGATTTATCCGACGTCCAAAAGAGCATGATTATTGGCTTACGGGCCAAGGGTGGAAGCATTTCGAAAACGGCTAATTTTGTGAACTGTTCGCGTGCCGCCGTGGTAAAAGTATACCGTGCATTTCAAAATGGCACTATTCAAAATCAGCGGCGTGGCACTTGTGGTGCACAACGGGCTATAGATGACTGAGGCGAACGAAGGCTGCGGAAATGCGTTCGGGCGAATAGACGTGCAACTGTTGAGCAACTGACTGCCCAGATGAACCAATGGGCTACCAAGAGTGTATCCTCAACAACGGTTCAGCGAACGTTGCTGCGCATGGGCCTCCGCAGCAAACGGCTGGTTAATGTACGTATTCTGACTGCTGTCCATTGGCGAAGAAGGCTGGAATTTGCACGACAGTACCGCAACTGGACGTCCACAGAGTGGCGACAGGTGGCTTTTTTGCGATGAATCACGTTTTATGCTCCATCGGACAGATGGACTTTGGCGTATAAGGCGTGAAACGTCTGAAAGCAAACACAGTGTAACAATTCCGGAAGGATCCAGGCTTTAGCAGGGAGCATTATGGTTTGTGGAATGTTTTCCTGACATTCACTGGGTGCACTCATCATTGTGGAAGGCACGGTGGATCAGTACAAGTACGTATCTGTCTTTACAGACCATGTCCACCCCTACATGCGAAATATTTTCTCTCAGAATGATGGCATCTTCCAGCAGGACAATGCGAGGTGTAATACAGCTCGCAGTGTATGTGCGTGGTTCGAAGAGCACCAGGATGAGTTTACCGTACTCCCCTGGCCAGCAAACTCACCGGATTTAAACCCAATCGAGAATATGTGGGACCAACTCGATCGGATTGTTCGCGCAATGGATCCTCAACCGCGTAATCTAGCGCAGTTGGCCACTGCACTGGAGTCGGCATGGCTCAACATCCGAGTGAACACCTTCAGAAACCTGATTGACTCTCTTCCTGCACGTCTCGCAGCGGTCCGCTCTGCCAAAGGTGGTTATTCTGGCTTTTGACAGGTGGTCACATTAATGTGTCTGGACTGTGTATAATAATAATTTTGTAAAAATGATAACTATTTATGAAATTTTAACAAAATTTGTCAAAAACTACAAATGTGCTACATGGAAATCTATTTAACCAATTTGAAAAATAATGCTACCGAAATAAAATTCATGCATTTTTCTAGAGAATGAACTAGAATCCACAGGATATTTAAACAAGCAAACATTTTACAGGTGATCGAAAAATAAATACAAGATTTTGATAGTTTTACAGTTCTATTTCTTAAATAAATGACCGTAATTAAAAACCTTTTCAACTCAGCATAATTATTCTTGTTATTTCATAAGACAACATCATAAAGAACAGGCTCTAAACATTTTATGAGAATCCATCAATAATTTTTCGTGTTATGACATTTGAAGTGAAGAAATATAATGCATAAACGTTGAGAGAGATTTAGAGTAAAAATAGTTTTAATTATACCGTACATTTTTGTTCTTCACTTTTCTTTAAAAATGCACATAATATTAGAGAAACATTTTAAACATTTGAGAAACCTTTCAAAAATTACATTTGCAAAAAAAATAAGTTTTAAATTTAAATTTTCACAGGTTTTTGGTCTATAAACGGCTATTTCCGGTGTATTCCATACGTACTCCCGGTTTTTTCAAGCATTGATTAAAATCTGAATATCTCTGCAACTAATCAACTTAGAGAAAAATCAAATATACTTTGGAAAGTGAAATAAAAACTCTATCCAAATAAGATTTTTTTTTTTTAAGTTTTTTTTTTTTTTTGGAATTAGTGGTCAGAAATGAAATTGTTAATGTGTTCCGATACCTTAAAGCATACACAGTATGCGCTTAGTTCTCTAAAACCATTTTGGTACACAGACGTCATATTCTTAGTTATTGTGTTAAAGTATTTTATATACGTGTTACAATGTATCTACGAAATTATGTTCAACTATGTAGTACGTGAACTATTACTGTCAAATACCCTAAGGATTAAATTTAAAACACAAAAACAAGATATATTTTAGCTACTATATTATAAATCACAGTAGAATTTTATTCAGCTACCAGGAAACATAATTTTTTTAAAAAGAGATTCTGAAAGAATATGTTGCATTACGTTCTTTCATACTGTCTCCTTCTCCTTCACATCTGAGTTTTATGTATGAGTGTACTCTTATGGCATTTGTGTTTAAATATAAATGTAACGGAGACATTCTCAGTTTTGAGACCATTCTCAAATATCTTCGAACCTTTAATAGAAATCATGAATGTTTTATATGCTTCAAAAAGGAAGTGAATTGTTATGTGCAAAGTACAGATTTGCGCATTATATTTCAGTAGCAAACGAGAGTACTTTAATAATAAATCAACATTAAATATGAACTGAACACAAAGGCTGTAAACTAGGATTTATGCGTTTTTGAGATTTTCTTATTGTAGTTCAGTATTTACTAAAGTGTTCTGATGGAGTTGGGAGTATTTAAGTTGAATATGAATGGTACTAGCAGTATATTTGTGTAAACATGTAAAGAGCATATACACTACCTTAAAATAATGGACCGGCCGCCAGCGGATTTGCATAAAATCCGACTGCATGTTGGATTTTATGTTAATCTAGTGCTCGCACATGACCTGTTAAGGTTAAATACGATACCCGAAGTAGTAACGTCGTTAGTTCTATCTGAAGTTTTGACAATATGTCGAAACGAAATTATCTTAGTGACTTCGAAAGAAGTGTTATTGCTGGTTGTCACATAGTGGCTATTCGCGCAATTGCAGTAAAATTATCACAGCCACGGTCAACTGATGATGTCGTGAAGACTACGGGACATGAACTGATCATGTTGGTCGTTCCTGTAAAGTGACCGTACAGGATCGGCGTGTCCTAAAGCTTGAGGTTCGTAAGAACCGCAATAAACCATTCCAAATCATCAACAGTGAGTTTCAACAGGCAGAAGGGGTTACGGTGCACCCTAATACTTTTCGGAAATTACTGCACACTCTCAATATCAAAGGATACGTTGCCGCACACAAACCAAACATCCCCCCGTCCAAGAAAGCCGAAAGAATCGCCTGGTGCTGGTCGCAACTGGACTGTGGACCATTGGAAAACTGTTTTATGGAACGACGAGTCACGCTACACGCTCTTCCAGTAGGATGGGCGTAATCGGGTTTAGCAACCATTGAACAGTTTGCAAGATCGGGTTTGGCAACCAACCAACAATGTACGTCTGCAACCCGAGTGCATCCTTCCACTGTCAAGTTCGGTGGTGGTTGTGTACTTGTTTGGGGGTGTTTTTCGGGGCATGACCTGGGACCTTTGCATGTTGTTACTGGTCAATTGAACGCCGACGCCTACATGAACACTTTGGACAATCGGGTACTTCCTACGATCTGGCAATTTTATGGAACGAACGTATGTTACTTCCAGGACGACAACGCTTCATGTCATGTTACAGCCCCTTTCAAGCATGGTATCAAGACATGGATGTCAAACTTATTTCCTAACCTCCTCAGAGTCCTGATATAAGCCCCATAGAACATTTGTGGGACGAGTTAGAGTGACGCTTACAGACCAGCGAACCACGACTGAAATCTACTGATGAGCTGACGGCATTCTTGCAGCAGGAATGGACACAAATACCCGTAGCTGGGTATCAAAACCTTGTTAAAAGTATGAACAGAAGGGCTGGTAGTGTAATTGCAGCACGTGGGGGGCCATCCCCTATTAAAGCCCATATGCTTTCCATTATACCATTAGATCTTGCTGTCCCGTCCATTATTGTAAGGAAGTGTATATCCACAATGAAATAAAAACACATACGTACTTGTAATAACATTCTTTAAAGTATATTCAGATATGTGTATTTGCATTTAAATCAAAGTGAATAGAGCAAAATATATAATATTGAAATATTTTTCATTGGAAGGGATTGCAGATAAAACTTTATAAAAATGAATTTGTATTAATTTTAAAAAGACGAGCATGCCAAAAAATGTGGGAAAATAATATTTTTCATCTTATAAGCTATTATGGCACTTTACATTTCAGAAAACGTTATGAAAGTGCTTAATTTTGACAGATTGTGTAACTTTATTACTCCTTATATACACAAAATTGGTAACGTTTCAAAATATATCTTAAATTGGATTTGAATATTTTTATGGTTGCACTGTGAGAAATGCTAGAAAATGCTGTTTCAAATGTGCTATATCTTGTATCAGGAACAGGTAGTTTTATAATGTGACTATTGGAGGGTAGACTAACAGACATTATATGGAATAAACGAGTGTATTGTTAATTTAATGTTTAGGTACAAATTATTGTAGGTTTGTTACATCATTATGTAAATTGTTTTCAATCTTTTTTTCAAACATTACATTGCTGAAATTGGAGATTACGAAAGCTAATTCCGTGAAGAATAAATTCTATAACTCAATTTAATTCCATATCCTCTCCTTATATATCAATTTCAGAACATTTCAGCGATGATTACATAAATAACTTTAAAGTTTCTGACAAATACATATAGCTTTCTCATAAAAATTCTGTCAAATTTTGCTCTGAAATTTAGCTTGCGCTTTGGATAGAAAATATAAAAATTTGGCAAGGATGTAAAGCGTAAGGTAAAGGGTTACATGAAAGTAGGCCATTGAAATTATTCATCATCAAACAACAAAACAGTTTTTATCAATTTTAGCACAAACGCACTACTATTCACTGTCAGTAGAATCGCCAAGTCTTCTTAAAGATCATAAATATATGATCATACATCACACTGTGCATCACTATGCGCATACATGATGCTCTTAGTATGATATATCTGGAGATTACCATTGTATTTCGATATTTTTGTATTAGAGCTATATTTTCAGTGAAAGCAAATGCGTGTGATTATACGGTACATAAATTGAATTTGGCGTTTCTTCTTCTAAGACTCTTGTGAATCCCATCGTATTGGAAAGAAAGCCGAATAGCTGATAACAAATGTGATTTAAGAGCTATAGTGTAAAAAATGAGAGAGCAATGCCAGTATTGATATTTTGACTTATTTTTCCTTAAATTGAAAAATGATGCAGAGGTTAGATTTAAAAATATAATTTACCGTAATTTAATGCAGTTAAAAAATTATTCAGACATTTATCCTGCATGGAAACTACAGGAATAGTTGAAGTATGAAAGTTGATTATGTAATGGTGTTCTTGTATTCTCACGTCACATCTTATTTTGAGCAGTATTGAAATATTTATTTCAGAAAATAACGTACTTTTTCAATATAAATGGATGTCAAGCCTAAAATCTGTTGCAATTATTTGATACCTCAAAAAGCATACGGAAAATTCAAAGTAGTTTCATAGCGTGTTTTTGTTATAAATTGGCTCTATATGTATTATTCAGCAAGTGCTTATTTCCTTGCATAATTTTGGAATCAAATATACTTCCTGTCACGCTCTTATATTAAGTACCATAAGAAGAACAAACATTTTTCTTGAAAATAAATTTTTCTTGTTTGAATGTGATAAATATATATTTCTAATCTAAACTATATTTTCGTTTGTCTATAGTATTCATAAAGGAAATAGATTTAAAGTTTTCATTTATGTACTTCAGCGTAATTATTATTGTATGAAGAGGCACTGTATTAAGAAAACCCTAACAAAGAAACTTAACAATGCATAATAATTCTAATTTAAAATAATTGCTTTAAAGTGCTTACTTTTCTTTACCTGCACTTTATACAAGTTAAAATGTTTGTCTCATTAATTTTCTTAAGATAGTTATAGTTAATTGATCCAAATGTGCAGGTTCCAATTTTTATACTACGATTGGATCTATAATTTTACTGTCTTTTAATCTTAGAATGAAAGATTTTGATTTTGGAAAAAATCTAAACATAAACATGCTTTTCTTCTATTGGAAATATCTGATCATGTGATTTTCTATTTGGATAAATACGGTATGCACTTTTTAGTGCATTTTTTCATTCACTCTTCAAATGGTTTTGACTCGATGTATCGTAAAGCAAGATATGATCAATTTTTCTAATGAGATGTATTCATCAAGATATTGCTGGCTTTCTAATGTTTAGGATCTGGTCAGTTTGCCAATGAGAAAATATTTCGTTCAGACAACCACCAGGTGAGTTAAATGTTGCACGTTGGATGAAGTATTTGAAATTTTTAAAGGATGTTTGAATTTTATCTGCAGCATTAAATTGACTAGGTTGTTATATTAATAGAAATGGAATACGTTTAGTTTGAATCAAACACACTTACAATTTCAACATAAAAATTAGAGTGAAAAAAAAAGCAGCTGTGTCAAAAATTAGCTTTCTAGCAGCAATGGGGTAAACCGGAGTTAATAGAGCTATTATTTCCAGCCATTCAGTAATGAGCAGCATATTTTTCAACCACAACCAACATTTCAACTGCCATAAAAATCTGTACTCGCGATCAGTTAAAGATGTATCTGCTGAGTTTTAAACACATTGAGAAATGGTCACCATAAAATACCCTGAATTTACTTCTCTTCGAATGGGTGAGAAAAAGAATTTAAATTCGATAATGCAGTTCCACATTATCTCATCCCTACATTTAAAAGAGGAAATGTAATTAGTCCTTTACCTCATTACATTGCTGAGGGGTATGTGCATTGCCTCGCGGTTTATTAGCTTCGTTCGTTAAGAAGTTTACGTATTAAGAAATAAATGTTTCGAGAACAAATACACTGGTCTCTCTATCTCTGTATATGTATGCATATTAACCGTCTTTGTGCGTGGCAGGTACACAAAAGCCAGTGATGATACAGATTTCAAAACGAATTTTCGCTCTCAATAGAGTCTTCAGAAACATTATTACCCGGAAACTTCTTTGCCATCCGGGAATTCCTTTTGATATACTAATGAAGCAATTTGCGGGTTTTCAAAAGTTGGTTCATTAATGCCTTCTACTTGAAACTCAATTAGAATTGAAGGTGCATTCGTTGCTATGAAAAACATTTTGGATCCGTTTTTATTTATTTACCAGTGTTGTGTTTTTATTCATTCGTAGACAGTGGGATTGGAAGATACAAGTGCGATCATTTAGATTTATTCCGTTGAATCGTTTTTAAACATGCTACTTTTTCAGTGTAGCATTAAATATGATAGTGGTAAGCACAAAGCTTATGAAAAGGACTGGTTCATTACATGCAATTAGAGTAACTGTCAACGGAGGAAACTATTATGAATAAATTGTAGTAATTAGCGGTTTTCAAATGTTGATTTCTTTATGCTTGAAACATGAAACTCGATGACGGTTTCCCTTATTGGGATCATCTATAATTAATGCGATAACGAGTACTTTTGCTATACAGATTTTTATAGGTATGTCTGATTTTAAATAACACTAGCAGAATTATCTGCCGTTGCTTCGGGATGAATAAATTCAGCGTTTATTTAAAAGTGATTCGACTAATTAATTATAGTTCATAAAAGAATGTAAGCATCATTTAAGTGCATGTAAAATAATTTTATATTATTTGAACTTTTTTATCTCTTCTACAATTTTAGACGAAAGTATGTACATGAAATAAGAGGGGGGGTTCACAACGTACTGCAATTACATTAACAGCCCTTCTGGGCATATTTTCAACAAGGTTTTGATACACAGCTATGGATATTTGAGGCCATTTCTGCTGCAAAAATGTCGCCATCTCAGATGTATAATTTGTATGAGGTTCCCTGGTCCGTAAGCGTCGTTCTAACTCGTCCCAGTTACCTCGTTTTACAGACATTTTACATCCATATCTTGTTACCACTGCTTGACAAAGGCTTCTACATGACATGGAGCGTAGTCGTTCTGGAAGTAACATTTGTCCAGTCCATAAAATTGCCAGAGCGTAGGAAGAACCTGATTGTCCAAAATGTTCGTGTAGACCTCATAGTTCAATTTACCAGGAACAACATGCAAAGGTCCTAGGCCATACCACGAAAGTCACCACTACACAAGTAGTTGAATTTTGTGCAAATCCTTTGGCGTCCGGTCCATTATTATTGGGTAATATATCTCAATGATATATCCAAGTATATAACCCATTTCATATTCATTGTATTTCTGCGGTAAGACAAAATAACAACGTTCTTCTCGAAGAAGACTTCTACTCAAGTCAATGTTGAGTTTTGGAGTGATTATGAATATTCCCGTACTTTCATTTTCAGTAAACATGGCGAATATTCGGCGAATAGTTTTGCACATAGTGTTCCTATGAATATATATTACTTACAACATTCTTGAACTTGCTATGCTGTGTTTTCAAATTTCATCATCAATATCAGACGATGATAAATTAAATTGTTAAGGCATTCGTGACTAATTTAGTTTCAAGCCAATTCATTTTTTCGTGATATTTCCATCTAGTGACACGTGGCGTAACTGAGCTTGTGCTAGAAATAAATGTCATCAATATAGATAAATTAATATCATTGTAGGTATTATAATTTTTCAAAACACAATTCATTTTTTCGTGATATTTCCATCTAGTGACACGTGGCGTAACTGAGCTTGTGCTAGAAATAAATGTCATCAATATAGATAAATTAATATCACTGTAGGTATTATAATTTTTCAAAACACAGAGAATCAAATTGAAAGCAATTTTAAAAAGAAACGAATTTGAAGAAGTAAAAGAAACGAAATTAAACGAATGATTAAAATACATGCAAGTTGCATTACGAGAGCTTCAATTTGTAGAGAAAGCAAACTCGACTTTCGGTCACTTAGGACAAAAAATTTTAATGCTTCAAAATTAACTGTAATAATATTCCAAAATGGACCAAGTCTTGTTTAAAATTACTTTTCCGCCAACAGGCCTTCAGTTTTAATTTGAATCCTTATGGTACTTTTTTAAATTCAGAGATTTGGTGTCCACAAATGGTTACTACGTACCTATTTGGAATGAAAGATGTATTTACTTTTCTATGGACAGCTTTAAATACCACCCAAGAAATGAGACATGGAAAGGAAATGCAAATTTAATTTATTATAACCGTCTTGCGATGAAATATATATCATATTATTGAAATGTATAGGATTTACAACGTATGACTACTTTTTTAAATTAACGTAACCCATCTTGTTTCAAAATAATTTTTTTTAACTTTACTGGTCAGATTAAAATAGGAAATTATACACCTTACTTAAAAATGTTTTGTAGATTTTTCTATATATTTATGAAATAGTAGTCTACAAACCATTATATATTCATCCAAAGACTTAAATAAAGTTAATCGAACTATACATATACCGCCAAACAATTACCCATGTCTAATAATATTTTGTAGAAAAAAAAATATTTTTTAAAAATTTAACTCTTAAATAATTTATTTGCTATATGTCTACCACTAGAACACACAAGTATAAACAGTAATAAAATTCAGGTTATTTAAAAATAAGAAGTTACACCTTATTTAAAAAGTTTTGTACATTTTATTTATTTTTATGAAACATAATTCTAGAAATCATTACGTATTCAATCAAATATTTAAGCTAAGTTGGTCGAAGTATACATATGCAGCAAAGAAATTACCCACGTCTGATATTGTGCAGAGTATTAATAAATTATTAAAATATAAATCTTAATAATATATCTGGAAAAGGTATCGGTAGGCACAACACAGATACAAGCAGAAACGAAATTCCATCGTGGAAAGATGCAGAATTATGAAAACAAAAATCTATGAAAACGTGTGAAATTTTGACTTCCTCAATATATTCTGAGCTTGAACTATTCGACAAAAGAGTTTTTAATAATATTAATAAAGACAATTATGATTTATTTACAAAAATAACATGCTTATAATCCTTGGAAAACCTCGAATATATGAACTCACTACCAAAAGTTAAGGAACATGTTAATTTCCAGAAGCCTATCTGAACTTGAGATAGATGAGGTAGAAATTTTCTGCAGAGGTAGATGGAAGTATGCAAATGTGTTATGTAACAGCCAATCACGGTTTCGTGTCGAGAAATATGCAAAAAAAGGCAGTCGTGCAAGAAGCCAGAATTGTGAAGGGTTAGGGGAGTTGCAAGTAAGTGCTGATGAAAAGTGTTTAGAAATTTTGTTCAGTTAGTTTTCAAGATATACGTGTTTCTGTGGCTTCCAGAAGACAAATGGCAGATAGTGACCGCTGGCGTTCTGTGGGACGCCTTAAATTAGGGAAATCAATCACTAATATTGCTCTTTTATTCGGCGTTCATCATTCCTTCATTTCACAACTCTGGAAACAATTCCAAACAAGGCAAAAAGTTGTCCGAAGACCTGTGGCCGACCGCCCAAGGGTTACGACGCCCGCGGAAGATCGATATATAGCTGTTGTAGAGAAGCGTGTGACATCTATGGTTGTATCGTCTATTGGTAAGGCGATATCTGTCACTACTGTGCCCGAAGGCTACAAATGAATGGACTGTACGCTTGGTCACCACGTGTTTGTGTTCCTCTATCCGTACAATCCAGAGGGACACGATTAAAATGGTGCCGGCATCATTTGAATTGGACTGTGTCTGATTGGGCCAACGTTATGTTCACGGATGAGTCTTGATTTACCCTGCTTGAGTATAAAACAATTCATCCAAGATTTTAAAAACTTAAACACTGGGCCTAGAAGTATCTCTACGCAACAATACACTATTCATATAAAGTCCCTATTAGCACATTAAAACAAACATTTCATGAAGAACAGTATTATAAGAAATTAATGTAAACAATTTTAAATGCCAATTCATTAGTAATAAATGCTTGATGTCGATGCTAATGAAATTTCTTCTGAAGTAAATTTTGAAAAGTAAACATAGTTCGGATTCATAAGCCCTTTCAATTTTTTAAAATAAATAAATTGTTTACATCATTTTGTATAGAATTAGAGCAAATGCTAAGTTTCTTTAATTTGCTTTGGAGGATTTATTTTATGAAAGATTACATTTTCATTATAATATTATTCCTTTACAATTTAGACAATATGATGTGTTTACAGCTATATGGTAGTGTCAGCTCTTTAACGAGATTCGTACGCAATCAGTTTTTAACTAGATAATAAAGTTTTGCTGCAGAACAGAATCACGTATAACCTAATTAGGAAGGCAAAACTATCCCGGTAAAATTCTTCAAAATTAAGCAGAAATATTTGAATAATTGTCTAGCGCATTTCATGTGCTTTGATTCCATTCATTGATGGATGATTCAGTTATACTTTGTGTGTTCATTTAATGTTTCCGAATTAATTGTTTTCAGTGTTATTTATTTAAACGTTATGTACTCTACAAGCTTTAGTTATCAGCATGCCACAGTGTAAATTTCGATTTTATGTTTTTGCTTGCCTTTATTCCACATTAACATATTTGCAGCACATTGACCAAAAAAATGATTTTAGAGCAACACATTTAAATTCAGTATCTAACGTAATAATAGATTTTAAATCTTCATACATCTGTTTTTATGTTCGGTATAAATAATACTACTGTTGTCATATATGCAAAAATTCGATTTTGTAAAGTAATCAAGATTCAAATGTAATGGGAAAGAAAAATTTCACATACTTAGACTTCTTAATTTAAATGAATTATTGTAATCATATTGAATAAAATATGATGCTAAAGTTATTAAGATTGTCTTCAAGTTTTAAAATTACCATTAAATGCCATTATACTAAAATTAATTCATTCAAACATTTGAAGTATTTAAGACGGTAACTTGAAAAATTCTTTGCATGAATTTCACTCACAAATATCCATTGTTTCCCAATAATCTTCAATAATCTAGTGCAACGCATCTTCCAAAACAATGCATTCCTAATGTTAGCAAACAGATATTCTTTTCGTATAAAACAGTCTTCCACATTATAAGAAAGGGATTCGAGTTCACTCTCTTTAAACAAGAAAGAAAAGATCATATTTTCTTTCAAGTCCCGTAAAGAAACGGAAGTAATATCAAGCTAAGTAGAACAAATGTCAAATGTTCCAACCGTGAAAGACGCCTGAAGACGTGGTGAATCATGAATCATTGTTACGTAATTTGCCTCTTCCCTCGAGAATATGTTTCCGGTGTAGGCCCCAAAAGTGTGCATTCAGATATCCTCGTCCTGGAGTTCTTCCTGGATGCGTGTTCTAGCGTAAAGATCACCCAGACGCGAAGACTTCGAGTGCAATCAAGGAACTTAAGAGTTTCAGTCATGTTGGGGATGGTGCGAAAAGAGAGAGAAAAAGTGTCTAGTTGATGTTGGGGAGGTAATGCGTATGTGTGCAATTTGAGAATAATATTTGGAGCCTTGAAAAACTGGGGAAAGATCATACAGAAAACTGTTATAAAAACAACTAATCAGAAGAATGGACCATTATGTGTGTACTTGATACTCTATTATTCGCTTTTTAAAATCTTTTCGCACATTTTGTTTCATTCCGTGTGCTCCGTTAAGTTCAAAATATGTCTTTCACTGCGTAAAAAAATTTGTTTATAGTTTAAGAGAGCTAATACAATTTAATGTAAATTTCAAATGTTACCAATACATATTCAAACTCTAGGCTCCTCTAATTAAAATGATTTAATGATCGATTGCATCAGGGAAATTTAGGTAGAAAGACGTAAATATTGAAGTAAATTAGCAAGTAAATGTTCAGAAATAGAATAAAATCTACGGTATCCACGGGTTTTCAGAGATGACAAGATTCAGAAATATCTGCACAGTATTGGTCTAGTGAGAAGTAAGAATGTCTTGAGCATGTTAACTTCTTGAAAGGTGTGGGTTTCGACAGGTGGAATGACTACTATGCGGAAAAGGATACATGACAATTGTTATGTAAGATTTTTTCCTTACAACTCCTAATCACTGCTTTCGCTGTGGGCATTGAACGATAGACTTTGTGCAGACTCTGTGCTAGTGGCAAACATTTAAGCGATTTAACCTGCCGTCTAATATAACAAATGAACTTGTCATAAACCTCGTGACCAAACTCTCCAGAGCCTAAGTACACATTGTATGTGTAAACGTAAATAAACATTGTAGATATTGCTAATGAATTCGGATGTCAACATTCTTTATTTACCTTATGAAACCAATTACGGGATTCATTGATTGTTCAAGGACAGCAATGGCAAACCTTTAATCTTCATTGACTGCTGAATGAAAAGGTTTGTTTCCTTGCATGATTCAACGGCCAATAGTCCAGGTACTTTTTTTAGTTGTGGGTTTTCAGAGAGCTTTTGTGTTTCATTCCTCCTAGCCATGAATCTTTACGTCATGGAATCTCCGAAGTACACTCGCAGTGTTACCCTTATTTTCATAAAGTAGCTCTTACAAGCTCTCTCGAATCCCTCTCTTGTATATTCCATAAAAGTGTAGAACATCGTAGTAAATAAAAATATCATTCGACATGAGTTCACTTTTATTCCGAAACTTTCTCAGTGTTAATAGATATATTCTAGGAATAAATAAGGGATATATTAAATGTAGCTACATTGAACATATCCCTTACTTATTCCTAGCACTCTTTCTAAATTAATTTCGTCATAGAAGGCATTTTAGAGATAAACGTCATTAAGTCATTAATATCTCACTTCAATCAGTGGACATATCAATGCACAAAACAAGGTACGACAGAAACTACAATACTCAGTCCAGTTAAGACCGAACAGGCGATGACGGGGCTCTGCATTCATAAAATCATTCCGGTGCAGAGGAACATGAGAGACTGTTCAAAATTATGTATCTATTTTGCTGGATTGATGGTTAATCATGTCCCATCGCTAGTCTAAAAGCAGCCACAGCCCCCTAGGGAATCTAATTATTTATTATAATTGTTGTGTGTGTGAATCGTATTACTTAATATAATTGTTGTGTGTGTGAATTGTATTACTTAATATAATTGTTGTGAATACACATTTTTTAGAAAAACATATTTAAAGGCTTTGATTGATTTGCTTATTTAAGGTTGCAAGCAGATTTTGCGTTCACTCGCAACCGTTAACAGCCATATTATTATCATTACCCACTTTTTTCAGAGGGAAATAAATGCAACCATTATATTTATTTGTATATTTACTGTCTTTATTTTATGTATTGGTCTTTTTCAGTGAATTTTTCTGTTCTGCTGCACTATATTTCCTTCCTAATCTTAAATGTTTTGCCATTACGATGACTACATAGTTAGGGATACATGACGCTCTGAACAGGGGGGGGGACAAATTATAATCCCCCGGTACATATATGTACAAACAAAAACAAAATAATGAACAAGAAATGCACTTTCACACTCTTTCAGGAAAGTTATTTAGAGATTTAAAGAATTTGCTGATGAGGGTTGAATATATATTTCATTAAAAAGTGAAATCCAAATGTTATTCTTCAAATTACAGAAAATTTCTGGAATTCTGTTTCGATTGCTTTAGAACAAAAAACTTAATTCTGTGCATAACTGATTTTAAGCTATGCGAAAGTGAGAATGTAGCATATTTCAAGTACTTAATCAATAAAAACACTATTTTCGCTTTTAAATTACTTTAAGAATTATATTCAATTATTTTTTCTTCTTTTCCTATCATAATAATATACATACAATTACTGAAAGTAAATTTAATTTTCCAAGATTTCATTTTATACCATACTACTGAAATAACATCTGTATTTTTTCAGTGATTTTTGAGCCTCTGCATCACGACGCTTGATCGTATATCCCATTTGTAAGTTTTTACGCATTTATTATTAGTTTATTTTTACAATGTCTTGCATTTAATTATAGGATACGTAAACATACCTTTTATTTTATGTAGTTTTACGAACGTTGTTTTTAATATTAGTATTTATCATGCAAGAGGAAACAAAGGATAAGTAAGTTTTGCTTTTCCGTAGCCTTTAATCCTCCAAGTGGTTACGAGTATATACATCAATCATCCATCAAATATTTGATCAATTTTGCGAATGAAGAGATATCTTGTCTCTAAGGTATTACGATTAAATGAAGATAAGATGACTTGTTGACTGATGACGAGATAGAAATCTGGTTAATTTTCTTCTAATAACGAGGTATCTCATTTTTCAAGATCTGGTCACTTTCCAATCTGGATAATGACGGCACCTCATCGAGACAACCTCCATAAGTTTTAATCTGGAATATGTATATACTTGTACCATACTTTGCATTACATAAAAGTTTAACAGTGCATGATCCATTAATCAATATGTGGTATATATCTCTACAATTATAAAAGGAAATGTTTGTCTGTATCTCTGTATACTCTGCGCAGTGTCCTGAAGAATCTATGTGACTTACAATAATGAAATTTGGCACATTGGCAGACCTACTTTTTTTTCGCTTATCGTGTCCAGCCGAACTTTAAATTTATCAAAAGCATTTTTAAATTAATTATTAGTCTTTTAAACCTTTTTTCCTTCTTTCTGGAATGTGACGTCACCCCTACTTCAAATGAAAAAGTGTGACGATTTTGCGAATTTCGAACGCTGACGTCACAAGCGTTTTTATGCCGAATGCCTTTAAAACCATGCCAATTTTTCCGATTATAAACTGTTTTGTTTTACGTTGTTGATAACAGCCACTTCGAATCCATCTTGGTATTGCCCGTGGAATTCGTTTGCCAAGCAAACCAAATGGGAATACGTAGTATGGCGGGGGATGGCGAGCGTTAGCGAGCAGTGGTCACAGCTGACAACACGAAAGTAATTGTCACGGGCAACGCCATGCTTGTCACTGAATGGCTACTGTAATACAAATCCAATGATTCCACATGTACTCCAAATTTATTCAACACAAACCATCAATAAAGTGTGTAATATTACTTTAACGCATACTTATATGTATAATATTTGGGCTTTAAATTTGAATCTTTATAAAGTGTTGTGCTTTATTTGAATAAATGTAACATGAATCTTGCACTTATAATTTTGATTTTATTTTCTATCTGCTACTTTAATAATACTGTAGTACGAAAATTTTCAGAACACAGTAGTTATTATAAACTGTATGAAATGTTATTATAAACTGTATATATGTGTTTCTGATTCTTACAACGCAAAATATCGTGTATGGATAATAAACTTGTTTGTTTGATATGCTTTCATCAAAATGTTAAACAACTTAGTTTCCTCGATCCCGAGTAATTACAATTACGAGTAATTACACAAATTACATTGTAGCATAGTGTTACTCCAATCTCATCCAATAATACTTATCACATTTAATGACTAAATAAATTTAATTGTATGAGTTGAAATAATCTATTAATCGAGCAGGTTAAAACTGGTTGGAGATAATGCAGTGGAAGACGGTAGGTCGCAAAACCTCTATACGAGGTCTGTGTGGAAAGTAACATGTCACTATTAATATTACGAGAGCAGTTTGTGAGGAATCGATGTAACTATACAGCCAATGAGAAGGAGATTGATCGGCAAGAGTCAAAAGTGACGAAGTCATTGGACTAATCAATTGGATGCTAAATGCTCTTGCGTGACTGTATGTTGTGTGAAGTTGTCGAATTCACAGTGACTAAACAAGTAGAACTAACTAACTAACACCAACACACACTCCCGTGCTTAGTGTCGAGTTTTAAACAAGTAAATATTGGATTAAACTGTAACATTTATCTTCAGAGACTATTCAGATGATTACGTAGGTTCTCGGGTACTGTGCAGCGCAAACAAAATTAAGGTCAGACGCTTAAAACTTGGTTGAGAATCAGTTGAAACCTATCCACTTTCTGGAAGGTCTTCAAAGAGCAAATAATTGGTGAATGTGAACGCATTTCAATCAACAGAGACCGCCGACTCATGATTGGAAAGTAGTAAAGAGGAGGATATTTTTCGGATTTTCTTAAGATATCTGTGTTCTATATTTTGACGATTGATCTAAGAATGAAACGGGTGATGGTGACCAGACATCACGTCTGTCACATGAAGGGATTTTTGGTAAAACATAAAATCACTCAGGTGGCTCATCCATCTACAGCCTGGAATTGGCGCCCTAAAACGTTTCAAAAGTAGTAGGGAAACTGTTGAAACCTATCCATTTTCTGGAATGACTTCAACAAGCAAATGACACGAGAATGGGGAAGTTGAACGGATTTCAATCAACAGAGATCGCCGACTGATCATGCGAAAAATAATTGGGAAGATATTTGTCGGGATTTCCTAATATTTCTGTGATTTATATTTTGACGAAATATCTTAGCATGAAACGGGTGATGGTGACCAGACATCACGTCTGTTACATGAAGGGATTTTTGGTAAAACATATAATTATTCAGGTGGCTCATCCATCTACAGCCTGGAATTGGCGCTCTCAGACGCTATAAAAGAAGTTAGGAATCTGTTGAAACCTTTCCAATTTCTGGAAGACCAACGAGCAAATAAAACGAGACTGGTGAACGAGAACGGATTTCAATCAACATAGATCTCCGACTGATCAAACGAAAAATAATTGGGACGATATTTGTCGGGATTTCCTAATATTTCTGTGATTTATATTTTGACGAAAGATCTTAGCATGAAACGGGTGATGGTGACCAGACATCACGTCTGTTACATGAAGGGATTTTTGGTAAAACATAAAATTATTCAGGTGGCTCATCCATCTACAGCCTGGAATTGGCGCTCTCAGACGCTATAAAAGAAGTTGGGAATCTGTTGAAACCTTTCCAATTTCTGGAAGACCAACGAGCAAATAAAACGAGACTGGTGAACGAGAACGGATTTCAATCAACATAAATCTCCGACTGATCAAACGAAAAATAATTGGGAAGATAATTGTCGGGATTTCCTAATATTTCTGTGTTTTATATTTTGACGAAAGATCTTAGCATGAAACGGGTGATGGTGACAAGACATCACGTCTGTCATATGAAGGGCTTTTTGGTAAAACATAAAATCACTCAGGTGGCTCAGCCATCTACAGCCTGGAATTGGCGCCCTCAGACGCTTCAAAAGTAGCGGGGAATCTGTTAAAACCTATCCATTTTCTGGAATACCTTCAACGAGCAAATAACACGAGAATGGTGGACCTGAACGGATTTCAATCAACAGAGATCACCGATTGATAATGCGAAAAATAATTGGGAAGATATTTGTCGGGATTTCCTAATATTTCTGTGTGTTATATTTTGACGAATGATCTTAGCATGAAACGGGTGATGATGACCAGACATCACGTCTGTCACATGAAGGGATTTGTGGTAAAACATAAAATCACTCAGGTGGCTCATCCATCTACAGCCTGGAATTGGAGCCCTCAGACGCTTTAAAAGAAGTTGTTAATCTGTTGAAACCTATCCAACTTCTGGAAGGCCTTCAACGAGCACATAACACGAGAATGGTGAACGAGAACGTATTTCAATCAACATAGATCTCCGACTGATCATGCGAAAAATAATTGGGAAGATATTTGTCGGGGTTTCCTAATATTTCTGTGTTTTATATTTTGACGAAAGATCTTAGCATGAAACGGGTGATAGTGACCAGACATCACGTCTGTTCCATGACGGGATTTTTGGTAAAACATAAAATCACTCAGGTGGCTCAGCTATCTACAGCATGGAATTGGCGCCCTCAGACGCTTCAAAAGTAGCAGGGAATCTGTTGAAACCTATCCATTATCTGGAATGTCTTCAACGAGCAAATAACACGAGAATAGTGAACGTGAACGGATTTCAATCAACATAGATCGCCGACTGATGATGCGAAAAATAATTAGGAGGATATTTGTCGGGGTTTCCTAATATTTCTGGGTTCCATAATTTGACGAATGATCTTAGCATGAAACGAGTGATGGTAACCAAACATCGCGTCTGTCACATGAAGGGATTTTTGGCAAAACATAAAATCATTCAGGTGACTCATCCGTCTACAGCCTGGAATTGACACCCTGTGACATCTGGCTTTTCATTCCGCTAAAGTCATATATTAAGGAATTATATTTCAGACCGCGTGGGTGGTGTATCAGAGTAAAAGGTCTAAGTAGCTGATGATGATTGAAGCAATGTACTTAGTTGTGTTTTGAAAAGTTGAAGAGACGTAATTCCCAATGTGCCTACTTTGGAGAATACAAGGTGACAAAAGTCCTGGATGTAATTCACCTTTTTTCGTATTAATAGAGCTGGTTATTTTCAGAACAGACCTCATATTATTGTTCCCTTCAAATCGTAAATGAACATAATTCATAATTTTAAACAGCATTTCATTGAACAATATGAAAATATTAACTCCTGCGTTTCATGTTTAATCTATTACCTCTTCACATATTTTTCTGCAATTTCTAAGATGAATTAAAAGTATCTTGTCCCTAGTTTATAAAATGTGATAAACGTATTTAGTTTGTTTACCCAACCGCGCGAATTTTTTCTCAGTTCTATTGAAAATAAAAATGATTAAAACATGCTTCGAAAATTGCATTCATTAAGACTTGTAGATTATTCAAAATTAGTTGGATAAAGTGGAACTTCTCTTTTTGGGAATGACAGAAGTATGCATCGGTTACTGACACGCCATCCTTCCATTAGCCCATATTCTGAACTTCCCTTTCTAAGTACTCATTTTGCAATTCCCTTAGACGAGTTCTAAAGAAAGACACTTCTAATGTAGATGGAATTTTAAGTGCAGAAATTTCCACCTCCTAATGTATTCATCCACTGTAGTTTTGTGCAAAAAAAAAACACATTATTGCTTTGCTTCAAACTTAAATTTAAAAAAAAAAGAGCTTAATGATTCCTGTCAAATGCAATTGTAACTGAAACGCACGACTAAATGTTTTGTCAGTAAAACATTTTAATAGTACACTTTGCTGTCAAGTGTATTACTTTCCATCATATTGCTTTACTTTAGTTAAAAATCGCGATATATTTGTCAGAAAGTCATAAGTATGTCGTGTTATTTATGCGTTACGCTGATTAAGCATTATGCTACTGATTACATTTAAGTAATGATAGTGATGCATATGCATAATAACTTTATAAAAATTCAACGAAGAGCTTAATGTATCTCGTAGTTTGAAATCATAACTGAAATGCACAATTAAATGAATTGTCGATTAAAAAATAACTAGGAAACGTTGTTTTCATAAATTGGAGTTTTAAAAGAAAGGACGGTAAAAACTCAGACATTTTTTTTTTCATGACAGTTGAAATTTTTCTCAATTTTATGTGCACGGCATTTGCTCTTCCTCCATCCGCCAAGATATTCAAGACAAATAGGCTTTTAAATTTTTTACATGGAATTTTGTTGATCATTAGTACGAGAAATATCAGGTGACATCAGCAATCTGTTTACCTTGTAATAAAATAGAATTACCTTGTTGGGATCCGCTGTCGTAAGATCTGTGAAGTTTAAATCACTCGTGTTTACGTCTTAGCAGATTAGCAATGGGCTATCGAAACGCAGACAAGTGTTCTTGATCACAGTGGACCAATCAATAATTTAGAATTCTTACTTTTTTCCACAATCACGCACCATTTCTTCAAACCGAACGACCGAAAGTAAAAACTCAATGCTGCGTACTTGTTCCGTCTATTTTATTTGAAGGACGATGTCTTCTAAATTATATATATCTTTTAGTTCAAAGCCAGTGGCTTCACTTACGATATTGCGAGATATAACGGATTCAATCTGAAATAAGACTCTCTCCAGTAGTCAACTTTGACGAGTCAAAGAACTGAAACAAAAGTTTTGATGCGAAAATTATTTAATGTACTTACCACTTGTTCATTATGCTTATTTATATATTACTCGTACATTTATGTGGAAAGGTCAAATTACATATACTAGTAAAACTCTGACACCGGATTTCATACATTATTTTTAATTCATATTTTTCATTCTTAAGGGGTATATTGATTTGATCAAATATATTGACGATTAATTTTAATTTAACACAACAGCTTTTCTACAAACTTCTAATTAGTGGCACGTGCTGTGACAAACGAACTCATTTTAAAATTGAATGACTTCAATACAGAAAAAATAATTGTAACCCATTACCGGTTTTTCAAAACTTGTTAGGTCCATTTAACAGCAATTAAAAAAAAAGAGAGAAAATTGTCTGTTTTAAATGAGTTTTTAACAAGTATAGACAGCTTAACTATAACTAAAACTCGTAGAGTAGGAAATTTTTATTTTTAGCGACTACGACAAAAGCATTTTCATTATTACATGAAAATATCCTACTTCAGATTTTATCTAACCTGAATATTTTTCTTCATATTAGCAAAGTTCCATTTAAATTTCGCCTTTCAAACTTGTATGCATTTTCAAATCGATTTCTTTGTGGTGTAGTTATTGCTAGTGATTAATAGTTATTACAATTTATCAAAAGATAAATATTTTTTATAATTTACAACCACAGAAAACATTATAAATAAAACTGAATAACAAAAAATTCGGTTGGGATAAAAGCTGTTCGAAAAAATATATATTAAATCTCAATTATTTTTTTATCTAGTGTTATTGTATAATTTATGTGATGCACAAATCGAAATTGAAAAAAAAATTAATAGAAATTAGTTTTGAGGGAAAATGTAAGAAAATAATATTGCTGGCTGTGGACAAAGATGACTAGTTTTCGTTTAGTTGGGTAACCGAAACGCTTAAAGCAATTTTTCAATTCAGAGCTATAGTTTTGAATAGAAACCAAGTACTCATTTTGAAGAAGAATGATTTTGCTATTTACCTATTGAGTGGAGCATCAATAAAACCGATAACTTTTATTTGAAAGGTGGAAAATAAATAAGATTTTTTAATGGGTTTCAACGTTTCGTGAACGAAACCTATGTCGAATAGTAAAATACTTTGTAAAAATATGATTAAATAGCGACTTTTCAGAAAAATGTTGCCTTAAAATTATTTTCGTAAATCGGAATACATCAACCATATGTTTTAATACAAGAATGTTTGAGGAAAGTTGGTAGAAATGGACACATGCCGTCTAGAAATGAACATTCCTCCCTAGCAATATTGTACATAAAATAACTCATCTCTTTCAAGATCTAGTGCAACATTGAACGTTGTAGGGATTTCTTCTCCTTACACACTCATCATCTCTCCTAAATATTCAAAAATTATTTAAACCTAGTTAAGAAATATTTCCAAACAAGAAGCGTGTTGTAGTTTAAACCCTGTAAAAACTTATTTTGGGGAAATAATTGTTTTACCAGATGGACACATGCGGTCTAAAAATGAACATTCCTCTCTAGCAATATTGGACATAAAATTACTCATTTCTGTACAAATCTAGTGCAACATTGAATATTGTGTGGGTTTCTTCTCCTTACATATACGTCATGTCTCCTAAATATTAAAAAAATATTTATACATAGCAAATAAATATTCCGAAACAAGAAACACATTGTAATTTAAATATTGAAAAAACGGTGATTTTATTGTTAAGATCTCTATTCGTTAAATCTATCATTTTTTAAGAGTTTTTGATGTGTCTGCCATTTTTTACCTTTGCTTTTTCGATACTGCAGATATTCAATTAAAACAAGTTCTTTTGTTTGTTGCATGTGCCACTAAATATAATTTTCAAAAGAAAATTATGTAAGCTTTTAAAAATTAGTCATGCCTATTCTATCATATTATTTTGTGGGCTTTCCCTTGGAGAATATGAAATTCGACAATGCTGAATTGCAGGTAGAGAGTGCTAAAAGTAAAAGAGATAAAGTAGTTACTATAGTATTTGTCATATATTCGTGATTCTTACGCATTGACTTACTGAAATTTTACAGGGAACTCAGACACTCCCAAATTCCAAATTGACAATTTTAATGTTGACACTAGTATCAACTCTGTAGTTGTATGCAGCAACAGGGGTGCAAAGTACTGTAAATGTGTCATGAGGATCGACGCATGCATATGACTTGCATTCAAATTAAATTGAAAAAATTATTAAAAATATAAAAAAATGCGTTATAAATTTAATTTACTCATACTTAAATGGAGGCATTTTACTTCGAACGAGAAAGTGATTATTCTGATCACTTTTTTAATATACTGTTAGATAATGAACCCCAAGTAAGTTCGGGTAATTCAGCTACTTATTATAATAGGGAAATAAATGCACCAATATAGAGAATACTGTGTAATGTGATAAATCAGTTCGTGAACACTTGATTCACTATGAATATAATTACATTTGGTTATTAATTATAATTATAATTACTATAAAAAAAGCTAATAATTATTAGCTTTTTATAAGCAAAATTAAAAACAAAGCAATAAAATGAAATAAAAGTATTTCATTCTTATATCACTTCTCTTTATCATGGTGTTAGTTTGCTTTATTAATTAAAATCTAATTTTGAGTTTATACTTGTAAGAAGGTTCACATGTAACTTAAAAAGTTTATATATATATTCTTTTATTTAAACCATGAAATTAAACACCACTTTTATTAACCATCAAATAACTATTGCAATTATTTTCAAATATTTAAAATTTAAAGGTTTTTTTTCTTGCAATTATTGATTGAAGCATGTTTTCCATGAAATACGAATATGAATATGTATATACAATTACCTTTCTAAGACGATGTATTACTTTTCTTGAATTGAAATACATGGAATATATCATTACTTCTCAAATAGTACTTTTTTTATATCCTTCGCTGTATCAGATGATATGAAACAGTTAATTTTTCAAAACTTATTTGTCAAAGGAAATATTTTGTTTTTGTTATGGCATTCTATTGAAACTGTCTAAGCAAAATTTATTATATGACATAAAGCATGAAGAAATCAATTTTTAATCGTATCGGCATAAAGCTCTAAAAGCCGTAAAGAGCAGAGGAAAGAGGACTGAACTCATTCGTGTGAACTGTACAAAGCTAAAAACAATGTTCGACGACGCAATGAAACTACTGAGGAAACTAAATTAGTTTCCACAAAGCAGTTAAACTCTTCGGATACATCATATACTAAATCTAGAATTATACAAAACCATAAATTAGAGAAAAGGATGAAACCAATTTGTTATTTAGTTTGATTGTCGAATACCAAATGATGGAACTGAATAAGAGGATAACTTTCAATGCTCATGTGAAGTTCCAGTCCTTTCTCCTAAGATTAATATTTCTGTAGTGCATAACCTTTAGTAAAAAAGGTTCGGGTTAAACGTAGAATGTTTTTGAAATGCAAAAATAACATTTTCCATAAACGTATACTAAACAGAAAATGTTTTACTCTTGATACAAAATACTTAAAAGAAGGGGGGAGGGGTTTCGACTCATGTCGTCCTTTCCACTACGACATTTCTCGGAAAAGGAAACTGCTTCGTTTGATTTCAAGCTTCTGCACTTCAATATGTTTCATGTCTGAAATATGCAAATAGAAGTTTGGAAAGAAACTAAACGCTATGTTTAGGTAGGTTTATACTCTTGTAATAGGCTTCGTTTGGTAAAAAGATGTTCTCAAGAATACGAAACTACCAATAGAATTGAAAGCTCCTGGAACAGGAACTTAAATTATATTTCAAACAAACAAAAGCTCTGTTCTGAAATAAATATAATAATTCTAATACATGGTATAAAACGACTCCACAATACTAACGACTCCATAAATATCGTGAAATTTCAATAATTCCATAATGGAATAATTTCCAATAATACAATGATATATATTATTGATACATTTATTGCCACGAATTAAACTGCACTACATGATGGAATATTTAGTATGCTACGAGTATAGGTCCCACGATTGAATTTGGTCAAGCCCTATAATTTACAGGTGATAGTTCTGTTATCCTTTCGTTTCAATACTATTGTTTATTGTTACTTGTTGTAGTCTTGCGTGTATTGTTTAATCTTATTAATGAAATGGAAGAAAGAATACGACAGTGATACAATAAAGGACAGAAATGTGTTAAATGACAGAATGTTCCCTTTGACGACAAAACTTATTAATTAAATGCATGGTAGTTATGAATCAGCAAATGGAACGTTAACAGACGATCTAGGAGAATATTTTAATATTCTAAATGGGGAAAAAAGGGTTTTTCAAACATTTTATTATGGAATTCTGAATTTAACTGTGTTTTTTGTAGTTTAAGGTATAATTATGAACCAATAATATCATAAAAAATGTGTAATGGCTTCCAGAAAAATTGATAAGTTCTTAAGAGAGATAAGTTTATTATTAGTGTAACTTTAGGAAATCTTTAAAATTAAAACCAGTTTCGATTTAAAGGTCTAAACCACTACTGCACTACCAAAATTTCAGCTTATTTCAAAATTTAACAACTTTCCTTATATTTAGCAAGCTCAAACAAAAAGTTTAAATAAAAGGAATGGATTAATTTAATCTCTAGAAATTGGATTATTATTGTATACATTGCTCACTGTATTACTTATACTTCGAAATCAATTGATCTATTCCAATTCACTAACAAGTACACATAATATAATTAATACCAAATAAATTCGGCCAAATACCAAGTATTTCGACATCGTAATTTCCAGGATAATAATGCCTTTTGAAGTGTCAGAAGAGGCATTCTATCCCATTCCTCCTCAACAGCTTTCCAGAGTCCTGTAAGGGTTGTGGGACGACGTTTGGATAATGCAGATTTTAAAAGTCCGAAATCACAAAAATCCATAGGTGATACATCGGGAGCTTTAGTAGGGATATCAGTGAAGGGTATGGCCTTGATACCGGTTTTTTGTTCCATTTCGTTTAGGAAATTTACAGTGGTTTTTGATATGTGACTGCTAGCTTTGTCTTGATGGAGTTCCACAAATTGATGGCACTGTGGGTAAGGCGACGGTATTTCATTCAGAAAAATTGGCGATAAAATATGCTCCTGATAGTATTTGGAGTTAATCTTGACATTTTTTTCCACTCTCTTTATTTTTAACTTGCCATTATATGAAAAACCAACAACAATCATGAATCCCTTAGAAAAACTTTCTTTCGATTCTGTGAACCACGTACTTAAATTTTTTCCTCCCCTTTTATGATAGTAAATGGCTCTTTTTTTTTGCTGCAATGATTGAAATACACCTATGATTCATCTATTGTGACATTTTTTTTCCATTTTTCTTTGGATAAGTGTTTTTCATATAGAATTCGGCACCGTGTCCTGCGTTCAGTGATATGCTTTGCAGAAAGACGATGCACATTGAGTTTTTTCGCTTTTTTAAGATTTAAATCAACGCGTTTATCATTTTGTTTACAAGGGACACCGAGCATTTTAATGATTTTGCAACTATTCTTTGATTAGGGGGATTTTCTTTTAACATTAAACAACGTACCTTTGCAATAGTCGAAGATGTCCGTTTCTTTCTTGGATACTTGTTTGGAATTTTTGTCCCACTTGAGGCTCCAATTTAACGTTTTTTTCCTTTCTTGTTGACGATATTACCTATCGACGCTTTAGATATCACAAAACCATGACTCTCACATCGTTTTTGGATAACGGAATATGAATATTTATCTTCGGAAAGAGCATAAATTTAGCATTCGAACCACTTCTTCGTTAAAAACGCCATTTTGCATAAAAACCAACCTCACAAGCCGCAGACGATAATTTTGACTTTTAAAAACACAGTACAACTGCAATTATTTTTTTGCAGCAAACGATTTTTTATTACCGCTAACCAAAATTGTCTAAAAAATGTACGAACAGCCTCTGTATAACCGTCTCTCCAACCGTCGTCTACCATGATCTTGGCTGCAGTCTAAAAATAACCCAACGGTAAAAGTTGATAACCAATCAGAGGTCATCAAAACGAACAGCAGCTGTTCTTCTCAAGTTGTTGTAAAGCACGTGGCAGCTTGCGCCAAAATAAAAAATCTGAATACATTCGGCATTCTGATGACACTATGGACTAAGCACAAGCCCCGCAATCGACCCTTCCCAAAGATAAAGCTCAATGGACTCTCTCACTATGTCACTTAGCGACTTATTTCCCATCCTTTCTACATAAAGCTCTATGTCAGATTTCAGTGACCGTCATAGGAGTTCGATATACGTGAACATCTATACCTTGTGTTTTGTTTTAATTCTTGAACTATCTGAACAGCCCTAGAACTGATTAATGTCACCAGGTTGATGGTTGATCTCATAAAATCAATTCCTTCTCAGAGGTGATCATACAACCCAACAAGAAACCACCTTAGTCAATACTTTAGTTCAAACTATTTTTCTGCTTTTCTAGGTTTCATTTCGGTTTTACTCTCACCCATCTATCACCTTTTGTCAAATCATTCTTGTATCATTTTCCCACATCCACATTCACTGCAAATTAGCAGCTGAAAATCGTAATGTTCTTTAAGTTTGACATACCAGTGAAATTTGTAAATGGTCCCAGCACTTAATAATAGTATTTTTACAAAATAAATTGGAATATTTGAACTTCGACCCCTTTAAATAATAATACAGTTCTTAATTTTGATCAGCACAAGCTTTACTTCGTATTCCTCGATGTCATCGCCAGCAATCACTCAACCAAAGCGATTCATTTTTTCGCCGACGTCATGATTAAATGGCTCCTTCTTCTCTTGTTATTATTTTGGTTTTATTTACACGTCCTCTCTTGGCGTATCATTTTCAACCACATCCAGATCATTCAGTGCAAAGTTGGTTGAAAATCGTTCTGTTCCTAAAGTTTGCTTACCAGTGCAATTAGTACATGACCATACTCAAAAATAAGAGCCGCGGTACCTCAGTCAGTAGAGCGTTGGGCTCGCATCAGAAGGGTTGTGGGTTCTGTCCTCGGCGGAGCCTGCAATTCTGATGATTGCGAGATCGGCGCTTCGACCTGGCTAAAGACCGTCGTGTTCACTAATGGTGACTGGGGCACGTTAATTAGGTCGTAGTCACAAAGTCCTCCATGTTCCCATACCAAATCAATACCTTTAGAGGTACCTGATCAAGGGGTTATCGGCCTCTGATTGGGATCTAAATTACGATATGTGTGAGTGAATGAATGTATGAAAGGGACCATCCTGTAAAACGGATGTGTCATGTATGTCGAGCAAAGACGGACTTAGTCCCAATGGGGCTCAATAACATGGAAGGCGCACCCCTCCCCCCTCGCCTCTTGACGTCTTCGACGGGCCTGGCACTCCTACGGTCTGCCAGTGTAGGCATAAGAAACAACAACTCAAAAATAAGATCGTTACCAAATAACTTTGAGTATTTGGACCTCGACCCCTTTTCTCTAAAGAACAATGCACTTCTTTATTTTAACAGCACACGCCTTACTTCGTGTTCTTCTATGTAAACACCAGCAATCACTCAACCAAAGCGATTCATTTCTTCAACGACGTCAGAAATAAATGGCCTGAAAAGGTCTCTCCGAGGATGGCCACGGTATACACTTTTATCATTCACTGCGAACCCAAAAGGAGGACCCTCTCCTTTCAATTAATCATCGAGTTATTAATTAGCGCTCACAGCCGGCAGATCGTAATTAAGTAAAATTTCAACCTCGATGTCTCTAGTGCGGAGGATTAAGTATAACCTCATAATTTCCCCACTCCAGACGCTGAACGCGTGAAGCGACTCGGAAATGCTTCGCCGGAACTTTTAGTGGCTCAGCAACTGATACATCTCAGACCATATTACGTGGGAAAATATTAAGGCAAACATAAGTGAAAGGACAAAAATCGAGGATGAAAAATTCATCAGTTCTCTCCTCGTTAGTGGATGAACTAAAGTTCAGGTCAATATTTCTCTTTTGCATCCACTTACTGACAACTAATTAATTAGCAAGTTTTCGAACGGATGGCAACAGAAATTAAATTAACGGAATACGTGTATCGTGATTGGTTTTCTCTTCGATACAATCGCAGATATTCTTTCATCATTTTTAGATACCTTTGTTCAGCCAGCGTATCCTCCTAGCAGTAGATAAATTAATTGCCAGTATTCTTGAGTCAAGACATTATCTTAAGAAAAAAAGTATGACGCAGTTTAATAAAGTTGTCTCAATTGATCGTTTCGTGATTAATACGAACCGGAAGAGACTTGGAAGTAGTAGTTTTTTGTTAGTGTTTGCAATACAGACTACTGGTTTTAGAACTGCTATTCATACACCTAAATCACTTTCTAAATATTATCGGGACGGGCTCACTTAATTAAATCTTATTTCTCTTCGATTATCTTAAAGTAAAGAATTAATTCGCGTGTATGTATGCAAGTACATGTCAATTGCAATGGCTCTGAAAGTAATATTAATTTTTGACACATACAGGTTCTCGTTTCAAAGCAATGTTTGAAAACATTTGCAATGTAAATCAAGCATTTCTTTGTAAATGAAAGTGAGTGATGTAGAGATTAGACATATATTTCCATGGTAGTTAAAAAAATATAAATGTTATAAATAATTCGTTTCTTTGAACGCTTATATTATGGATGATAAACAGTGAACATATATTCACATTAAATTAATAACTATAAAATGTGGAATGTTTAACTCCTGAATACAGCATACCATTATGAACCTTTCAAGTATTACTATTTACTCAAATTACTTATTTCTGGAAAATGTTCTGTGAAATTAAGCTTGTTCTAGTTATCATCTGTACATCTATTGTTACAAGTGAAATGTACAAAAGGCATTCGAACTTAAGATTAAAATGTTTTGGCATAAAGTATTAATACCATTGAAAAGTTTAACTTAAAGCAAATTCATTCCTGAGCAAACTTTGATTCGTGTGACTTGCAAGAAATAAAAAAAATGAACTATACCAACAAATCCTCCTTACATGTGATAAAGTTTTAAGTTTTCTTTTTTATATTTTATTTCAAGCCATGTATAATGTTGAGCTTGAAAAGCATTTATTTTTATTTCAACTTAATATTCAGGCTCAAAGTTTTTGCTTTACATTGAAGCTATTAGATTTTAAAATACGATTGGGGAATGATTTTGATAAAAATTGGTAACTATTATCTAATGAGATCTGACTATTAGCAATTCAGTGATTCAGTTAAGCGTGGGATTTTCAAGCAAAAATTCACAGTTGGAAGTTAATTTCTAAATAGTACACGTTATTCTGTACTTATGACAGCTATTTACAAAAGAGCTACCCATCTTAAAGGTAAAATAGCAATATGAACTACCCTTTTTGAGGTGAATCTATTGTATATTAATTTAATAAGGCTATTAATTACCTTCTGAGTCCACATGGATGAAATATACATGTGGAAAATATAGAGACTGCTTCGGTGCACAGATCTGGCCATATCATCATATTCAATCAAGATTTATTCACGATCAGAACTTAATCTTTATATCCCTCTTAACCTATTATTGCAAATTGCTCTCCTCTTTTTCCTTTCCTACTCTACTCAAGGGGATTCCGGAACTGGGTTGATGATGAAAGGCGGTAATGAGAGAAAAGTAGGGGAGAGAAAAGGGTAAAAAAGATCTTAAACATGGAAGTTTCTGCGGAGAGTTTTCTCTATGCGCTAGTGGAGAGTAACCGAAGGGAATAGGTTCTAGGAGTCACTAGATAGAAAGTTATTTAGTAAATTAGTAATGCTTGTATGGAAAGGGATGATTTATTTCCAAATGTGTTTAGGTATATATATTTTGTGACAGGTGTCATTTTTGTCAGGCACGCAAAAAAAACTGATGCTTTTCGGTTCAGATTCGGTAAAACTGGTTTTATCGCAACTAAAATCGTATTAATACCGCTTATGGGGTGCTCCATGAAGTTCAAAAAAAATTCCCTGCGTTTGATTTGGTTTTTGGTGATGCCCAACTCGTTCGAGGTGTCAATTAAGCATAATGCTATTAAATGTTTGCTTTATTAATCCAAACTCTTCACGAATGTCCCAGGTGTATGCGGCTAAACACGCAGCGCGTATGGAATGAATGTTATAAAAATTCCAACTCGCGAAGGTGGTTCAAAAATTTTGAGAAGTGTAAATGGTAGATGCATTAAGATCCGGAAGACCTAGAATCACTAGTGACGAGGACTTGGAGTGAACATGGATCTGGCATCACCTTGTATGATAAAAAGTTGGGTTCGCCAAAACACATGAAGCAAAAGTTACTCACAATTCGGTTAGGGCTTTACACTGATAACTATTGCCTCATCCATTTTATTTCCTGACGTGTCCTTTAGCTATTATTATGTTTGGATTGTTCTGCACTGTTTATAAGTGAAGCAGTGATAAAATAGGGATGACCAGTTTTTCTTTATTTTAATGACAATACCTTTAAAATATCTGTATACATGAACTCGTGTCATGTGTGGTTAAAGATCTTGAATGTAGTGGTGTACATTTTGACCAGAAAAATCATTTCTGAAATAATTCTAAAGTATTGTAATTTTTATTTAAGAAATTAGCGTCAGAACTGTTTTTGTTACAAATTAAATGCCATGTGAACCCTTACAAATATTTGGGTGGTGCTTATTTTCGTGCGTCCACTTAAACGATTAATTTTGAATAATTTTAGTTCAAAGTGATGTGAGCTTGAAGCGATTTATATCATACACGGATGTTTAACAAGGTCTTAAGTATTGAAAAAAAGGGATCAAAATTCAAGGCAAACAAAATATTTATTAAAAATTACAGACTGGACTGCCCCATGTTGTGTAATAAGGTTACAGTAGGAAGTTAAAAGCAGTTTTATGCAAGTAATAATGTAAAAAATGGTGTGAAGCTGAAAATACTGGAGGAAGGTATTTGAATTTAAGTGACTCTAGAGGGGAGTAATATGACACACTATTGGCGAATGTTCGGGAACAATTCACAAGGGATAGATACCAAGTAAATCTTAGTACCTTGCAACAGGCATTTGAATGGAAGAAAACTTAGCAGACAGTCTGGTTCTTTTGCTTGCAATAAAGATATCTCCCACGAAGCACGAAAAATTCTTTTTCCATAATTGGTGCCACATAGATCTAGTAAAATTAGGCATCTAAAATTATGCAATAACATAAGTTAAAAATTAAAGTGATTCGGTTCAACCTTTTAAACTAATGTGAGGATTTCCAGAGTAGGAAAACTAGACGGTTTCCAAACGTTTTGCTTCTGCTGTCCAAATGCTTTCACATCAGGGTTACCTTAAAAAATTTAGATTATCTCTTTTGGAAGCAGTTATATTTTACTTTGTGTTATCTAATTCGAATTGCGCGAAGTAAGCACGTTCCACCACTAAAACACTAGTGCTAATTACATTTAACTTCACAGATAAAACTCTCATACGATGTTTGGAATCTTACTTTTTATTAGCATAACAGTTATATATACAGGAGGTGGCCAAAAATATGGAAACACCTTAAAAAAACATGTAACCTTGCCTAATATGGTGTAGGAAAAGCGTTGCCATTCCAATCAGCTTTCAGTATTCTATGAATGGATAAATACAGTTCTGTATGCTTGTCAAGATAACCTTGTACGATTCTTCCTGCAAAACGGATAACGATGATGGCGGTGGATAGCGATCACGAACGTTCCTCTCTAGATCGCAAAGATTCAATAATATTGAAAGGACAGGTGACTGTGGTGGCCAGGGGAGATGTGATCAATCATCCTCGTGCTCAGAAAACATGTCCTGGACGATGTGTGCTGATTGAACAGGGGCTTTGTTTTCTTGGAAGACACCACCACCATTGAGAAAAAAAGTTTGTACTATGGGATGGACTTGATCGGCCAAAATGTTCACATAATCCTTGGCCTTAGTGTTCCCTTGCTGAGTAATCATGGGGCCCACAGAAAACCACAATATGGTTGCCGAAACATCACAGAACCCTCGATATGTTTAAAGGCAACAAGCAGCCTGTATTATAGGTTTGAGATGGCATTAGATATACGGTAACTCGACCAGAAGTGGGAAACAGTGGACAACAAGACTCATCCGACCAAATTACTGTCTTCCATTGCCTCCATAGTCATACTTTATGACTTAAACACCACATTTCACTGTTACAGGCATTAGTATCACTGATGAATGGTTTTTGAATTGCAGCACGGTCAGAAATACCCTGCTTATGGATCTCCCTCCTTATTTTTTTGGTACTCACAGGGTTTGTGAGCACGACATTCATTTCAGCAGCAACTTTTGCAGCTGTGGTCTTCTTTTTAGTCACAATCCTACTTACGTTTAAAATGTTATTAAAAATGAATTTTTGACGTAAAAAAAACAAGAGGTGAATCTTAAATATGTGAAACTTATGATAAAAGTGGACTTATATTAGAGCACGTTTTATATTTTTAGTTTAATAAAACAATATTAACATTTCCAATCCATTTGATGTCGAAAACGCTTCTGTAATTCTTACAAAATTTACTAACCCTTCAAATTATGGAATAAAATGCGCATTTATGGGACCTGTATGAACTTAAGATGTAAGAGAAAATATATCCAGATTATTTATGTATTTATTCAGTGACACTGTATATTGAATAGAGTTACAGTACCACTGATAAACCGAAAAAAAATACGGATAATACATTTAAAAAAACATCCGAGTCTATTCTTTTTAATTAATAGATCAACATAATCAGAGTAACTATTTCATGCATTATAAAATCTAATAAAAGCATTATTCTTAAGATATTGTACCAAACAAACAGTAATCTTCAATAAAATGACATTACGAATCTTAGAATAAAGTTAAATGTTGGATAGCAATTCCAGACATTTCACATAACTATTGAAAAATCTTAAGGAAACTGTTTAATTTGTGCTATTACTATGCGATTTTCCTTAGAAATAAAACAAAGTGAATCATGTAAGATACATGTTATAACAAAAAAAAAATCGTCGCATCAAGAAGGTGCCGAATAACAGTGGTGCCGGGCTCGATCAACTCAAAACGGCTGTGACTGAGGACGTATAGTCTTTCTAACGAGTCCAATTTCCAACTGTGTCCTGACGACAACCGCAGATGGGTCGGGAGACATCCAGGGCAGCGTAGGGGTTCTGTCCTTACTATCGCACGCCACAAAAGCCCAAAACAGGGCGTTATGGTCTGGGATGCTATCTCCTTTGGTAGTCATCTGTGGCACTCTTACAGCACATCGGTACGTAGACGACATTCTACGACCGGTTACGTTACCGTTCTTTTTGCGACACTTTTCAACAAAATAATGCTCGGTCGCACACGGCATTTGTTGCTGTGAATTGTCTTCAAGCTTTCCCCACAGTTCCTCGATGGCAACCATCCCTGAATGTTGACCATTTAGTCCGACAGTTGGAAACAATTTGGCACGAAATTCAGCAGAACACCACCCGGGAACTTTTACAGTTTATGTCATGCATGGTGACGGCTTGCATCCAGGCCAGCAGTAGACCGACCCCTTGTTGACTTCCACCATTTGTAACGGTCAAATTCTGAAATAAATCCTTCAATTGTTCTGAAATTTTAATCCTTTGTTTTCTATGTGTGTTCTTCCCGTCCACCAATTTATATCCCAATAGGACAACTCCTCAATGGTGCATCGATTTTTTTTGTTATAGAGTGTATGTATTACATGATTATAATAAAATATCAAAATTAATTAACCTACTATATTTATTTAAAACCAAGGCGTACTTTGAGAATTTGCTATTCTGTTGAATATTTTTGAAGTTAAATATTTTTTCTTTGACATAGAAGAAGTGTTATTTATAAAGTGTTTGTGGTAATTTGGGCGGTGTAGGGAGATTATTCATGAGCTAGAAAATAAATCAAGGTGTGGGAAGGAGCGCTTTTTGCACTGCAAAATATAGTAACTTATGATTGAAAAATTGAGAACAAATTATTCTCCAAAGACTTTGTTCTGTGATGTATGTCTCAGTTTTAAGCACTTTCTGCTCTCGGGTTATAGGAGACTGGGGAGAATTCTGGCACAGTTAATGGTGAACATCAACATTATGAAAGGCGCCTATGCAATACTATTAGGAAAAATTTAGGTGAACGTATTTAAAGGCATAGGCCAATTTGCAGTTGTTTGTTGCATTACATTTTGAGATAATAACCCATATCTTTAGTAACTGCAATAAAAGATGTCTAAGTACAATAAAATATGCAATTGTGAAAAGCAAGCATTGTAGTCTGAAGTGGTGGAAAGTTTCATTATTTTCAAGTACATTACCAACATATAAACAAAACATTGTAAATTATTCCTAACATTGTAACGTATTACTCAATTAATAAAGTGCCTTTTTGAAAGATTGGATTAAAAGTTTGTGAAAAGGTGCATATCCTACGGGTTCATTTATCCATCAAATTTTTATAGTCAGGAATAAGGAGGAAATATATCCCTCTTTAATTTTGTCTTTTAAATTATCACTATTTCAAAGTGTTATAATCTAAAATAATTAAACTTTTCAGTTACAAAGTTTTCATGGAACTATGAGATATGGATGCCTACATGTTAAAAAAATTTCAAACGCATACTATTATAGAGTAAAATTCTACTTAAATCTCTTACATATTGAGTACCCGAAAGGCTACACGTTGATATTCTAAACTGCAAATGCTACTAATACAGTAAGAGATGGATCGTGACTTGCAGCATATCACAGAATGCTAAATTTGTATTTAGATTTTAAGTTATCCCTCAAAATTGGGTTGTTGAAATTTTAGAAGTGGCGCGTATTTAGCATGAGACGACCTCTTAAATTAAATGTATTGTAATGAATTTATCGACTCCATTCATTAATGTATTGACATTTTCTATTTTGGTCTATTATAAACGAGAGGTGGATATAGAGCAATGGTTCAATTTTGAAGCAGTATATGTTGTCAGAAAATATTTTCCAGGCAAAATTATAGCTATAAACAATATCTCTGTTCGGTAACAACTTTCTCAGTACAAAAGCATGTGCGCCTACACTTTGAAAATTAAACAACGTTCATTAATATATAACTAGGGCAACTTTTTGCAACAAATGCAACTTTTTTCAAGCGTTCTACGCAGCATGTAAAGTACTAAAACCAAAATTGCTCCTGCATGGGATGTATAGTAGGTGAGATATAACCGCTACATAAATGCAACTTTCTGCATAAATGCAACTTTTTGCATAAATGCAACCATCTGCAATTTTTTTTAAATATAGCTTAAAATTAATTAATATTAGATTACTATTTTATTTTTTGCTCTCTGAATAACCCTTCGATCTGTGTATCTGATCTTGCGAACGTAGAAGAATTGCGGATCAAACAAGTTCATGATAAGAAGGTCTTCGTCCTAAGACGAAAGTGAAATAAATGGCAAGAAATACTTTAACACATTGGTTGACCCTCTTAATAATTCATAGGAAACTTGCGTAATCGACCGCAGAGTTTGCGAGGTGAGTGTCGATCATTAACATGCTGTTCACATTGTAGATGACTTTTTAAATTAAAACGATTTTGCGCTTCTACTATCCGATACAGCACATTACATGACTACGGACAGCACAGGTTTTCAATGTTAAAGAAATTACTGGCCAAGGATCGGCCATTCAACGTTCTTCTGTATTCAGTATGTATTATAATACTGTTGTATACGACTAAAATTGTCAAGATATTTTCAATGTTTTTCATTTTTTACGAATAATTTATTTTTGATTTTAGTGTATCAAAAATAAATGCAACTTTATTTCCATAAATGCAACTTTAGGGAATGATAAATGCAACTTTTCCCATTTTTACTGCAGCAAAAATGTTGCCCTATATATAACTAAATTTTTATCATTGCATATTTTATACAAAGTATAGTTGTTATCATCAGTGTGAAGTAAAAGCTCGCTGTCTTCCTCTTATTTGGATACAAAAAAAACATGTTTGAAGATTATTTATTCTTCAGACAGTATATCCACTGCTAAGTAAAATATATTATACTTGCCTCGAGAGATTGTACAGTCTGCAATTCACTGGTTCAACTACTTAAGTAACGGTATATGCAAGTAACTATGTAAATTGATGGTTCAAACCACCTCATGCAGTTACGGCAAAATTAATGAGGTTTTCATATTTATTTTAACGCTAAAACGACACATCTAAGTCACTTGTTTTCAAAGGGGCTTGAAATACATTATAATCTCGCGAAAAATATATTTTTATCGTCAATGGTGACACTTCAGAGAAAAAAAATGAAGCTACTGGTAATTTGTCAAATTTTGCATCTGATATACAGTTTATTGAAGTAATAATTTTCAATGAACTTTTTGTTGAAATTTATCCTTAAATAATTATGACCCGTCTTATGTATAACAGATTCATTCCACAGTGTCAGAGTTATTATTTTCTTCAAACACCACCATCAACACCGCCATCTTCTTAAACCACTGGAATATTTAGTTTCTTTTACAAAATTTTGTGACATTTTAAATTAATTGTGTCAAGAAAATTATTTATGTAGATAATTCAAGAAGGCTATCAATTTTGAGTGAAATATTGTCTTCAGGTTTTCCACAATATTTTATAATTTTTCGAAAGTAAAATCCCTATCACCGGGTTAAAAATAATCTAGATGCTTACGGTTTCTTTATTTGCTATAAATGAGAAACTTTACAGTTAAATAGTTGTACTATCGTATTCATTTAGGCTTAATGAATTCAACTGGTCTCTAACTGGAGTATTTTAAGTAATTCAGTGGACCGTTTCAGGCGCTCGGTTGTGTTTATATATCTTCGGAGATGCATTGAATTGACTTATGTTGCATAATTTATACCTTAAAACTAAACATTCCGACTTAATTTCAATATTTACATGCTGGATCATTTGCAAATGCCTAACAGCAAAACATCATTATAAATTTACCAGGGTGTCATACTCTTTTTACTACTCCATGTTTACGTCACACAGTTTTTTGTTTGTTTAATAGTTACGTTGTGAAAGTAATTTTTTACATTTTTAGTAATTCGCAAACAGTGTATTTATGTTAACCATGAATGGAGTTCTATCAGAAGCATTTTAAGTGGAAACAAACCTGAAGTAAAGTGAAGATTTTACTTCTACTAACGAAATACTATCGCATAATACACTTCGGGGTTACATCAAATATAGTTTGTCACAGGTTTGGCGAATTCTGGCAGGAAAATATATTTGGCGTTGATCAATAAAATGTCATATATCAATTCGTATGTCATTCTTTGGAATTTTTACTGATGAAGCGCAGATATCGCACTTGAAAATTGACGTCAATTTCGGAATTTGTAAAGGAAACACGTTCTACCTCAGCCACATTATGTTTCTTTTACTATCGCCATTTAGCTTGGCAGAAAATGCCTACCATAATTCACCTGAAAGCAGTTATTCACTGTTTCTTGGACGTCTATGAAGGCTTATCTAACTTCGATAGACCATTATTTCTTAGAAGGTGTTGAATTTTTTCTAATTATGTGCAACAATGTATAGATAGGAATTAAAATAATTCTGGAACAAAACCAAACATGATACTCTTCGCTTTCATAAAGATTCAAATAATGCATTCAAGGAAGAAAAAATACAAGGACAAAAGATTTAGTTGACAAAAGAATATAAATGTTCAATGCAGTTTGATCTAAAATTCGAAGTGGCATTACGAAAATTCAGTTGTAATCTTCATTTGTGTGTTCCCATCTCAAAGAATACTCACTGTTCTATCTGATCAAAGCAAATCCAACTGGATGGATGACTACTGAATTAATTCTGCATATTTTATTAAAGTTAGAACTCATTTCGTATATCCATCATTAAAAGTGTCTAACAGTACTTAGATGGATATTCTAATCATCTCGCACTTACTACAACTCTCTAGTTCTAAAATGGAGTGATAATGTCCCCTTCCAATTATAATGAACCAAGAGACTTCCAACTCAGTACTGAAAATGTTAATTTATTCCGACACAATTGAACGTGGCATATAGCCAGAAGCTTATTGGCCCCTTAAACTATCTGCAATACCACTTTTCACGAAACGATTAATCTGAGACAACGTGGCAAGAAAATAAGACTAACACTTCAATGGTTTAAGGACAGATTAGAATGATTGCGATTTTTATAAAGAAACATCAATCAAAAGCGTTCCGTTAAAAATCCAAGAAACTTCGAACGAAAGATAAAAGAAGTCTAGTACGGAAAGTGGCAAGAAATACTTTTGTTTCATAATAAAAGCTCGCATCATTTCGAGGAAAGAAAAAGGACTCGACCAGTTCTATGTATCTCATGCACCACCAAAAATTATTTCAAGCGAAATAAAGCATTCTGTACGCTACTCGCTTCAACGCACCCATTGCCATTACACGTGGCATCAGATACAGAAATGCCATTTTCAGAGACTCTCAGCTTTTACAGTTGCTTATTACATTGTTATTATTATTTTGTGTCTAAGTACAGGAAGAAAAACTTTTCGGGCGCTCTGTGTGTGTGTGTATCGCGTTTCCATTCCTTGTGGGTGCGATATTGATTTTCCGTATCTGGGACGAGCTTTCCTTCGGAAACCATCTGGGAAGAAAAACAAACAAAAGGGAGGTCTTACGAGATAAACGGAGTGAAATGCGTTCTGTTAAGGATGTGACCACATGCTTTCGATGAAAAGAAAAGTGCTAATATAAGGCAATACGGTGAATTGCGACGGTGCCACTTTTTTACTCGGAGTTTGCAACATAATGCGGGAATAGATCAGAGTGACAGAACACGACACGGAAAGTTCATAAATAGAGAGATATAAGTAAATGTTATACATTTTGAGAGAATAGAAGTATCCGACATTTCTCATCCTATGATAGCCCTCAGAATTTTAGAGAAAAGTCTTTGTCTGGAAGCCCTTTTTGTCTTGAAACGGAAACAGCTTCAGAAACTATCAGCGGTATTATTCACTACGATCAGTAAGCTAGTAAGATCAGGGCAGCTATTGAGGTTGGTTCCTGTCAGGACAGAAATGTCGTACGAAAAGCAAAGTTAGAGATTCTGACAAGCTGAATCGGTGAAAAAGAAATTGCAGGTTGTCATATCCAGCGAGAACACGAAATCCATTGACTCCACTAGTTCTTGAGATATATATGCCACTTTGTATTTAATATTTTAGATTATTCACTCCTCCTTAGACTCCTGTTATTACAAGTAGGAAACCCATGCCAATTTCTGAGAAATAAAGTCACAATATTTCATTTACAATATTATTAGTACCAAACATATTAGCTTTCGGGTTAACATACTTTAGAGAATGCGTCTACTAATTCATTAGTCTTCATAACAATTGCTCATTTAATGCATTTAACACACTGCACATAAACAAATGGCAGCATTTATGACTCGTGTTGTTGAATTATAACTTAAATTCTATGATGATGGTGATATACTCAATGAAGTATTTACCAGTATGGATTATGGACAAGTTCCATACAGAAAAAAAATCTCACTTTTGTTTTTAAGCTATTTATGGAAAATAGGATACTTCCAATTTATACTCTATCACGTTTTGTACTGTTCAATGTTTGTATCGAAACAATATTTACAAACTTACATGTATACCGAAGCAACTGTTTCAGCAGTTGTTATTGTGATTTTGATTTTCAACTATGAACAAAAAATATTTCTACCTTCTCTTTTTGAGGATATTAAAGATCAATCTTAATTAAATTGATGAAAACTATTTTAATGTTTTCATCATAGTGTTAATGATTTATATTTAAATGCGAGATACAGATGAAACATTTCGATTCCTGTTTATATGTATAGTGAAAATGTTAGTAAAATTACGTCAATACTTTTCTTCAATAATTATCTACAAAATCAATGTGATATCACACCACTCCACTACAGCTTTTGGCTTGTAGTTAGGAATTGAATTTGTAACCGAAAGGTTGTAGTGAATTATGGTCTCTTAAATAATATGAAAAAAAAACACTTTAAAATACTTAAAACACTTCACGTTAATGAATAACTTTCTTTCTAGAAAACTTAGATTTATTTTCATGTAACTTTTATAAAAATCTCGTTAGGATTGTTGAAAAAAAAACAGATTAGTCATTTTTTCTTCAATTAAGCATGTTTAAAATTTATAAATTATATTATGAAAGTGTCTATCCAACAGTATTATTTATTACTAACACTTTATGAATTATCTGTATGCGTCAATGAAACTAAAAGTTCAAAAATAAATATATACATAGTATATTTCATTTACGCACTATACTTTTAATTTTTTATGTTGAACTGGGAAATGGATAGATAAATATCTGAAAGAGTATTTGCAAATAGATATGACAGAGATATGAAAAAAAGTTTGTTTGCAACATTTTTGAAAACATGTTTGCCATGAAAAAATGTTTCAATATTGAGAGACGACAGAATCTCATTAAATTAACAGAATGCGGATGATAAATTCAATAATTCATGGAGAAAAAAAACCCAAATGCGTGTTTATAAAAGTTTTAGACACCTTAAAAAATAAAAAATCTGAAAGAAATGTAGCTTTGTATTGACTTTTCGACGTGTGCAAAAATTCAGTTTAAAAAATAGTATCTAAAAGACTGCATGCCTTTAGGCAAAAAAATGAGTGTGTTTTTTAATTCCTTTAAAGCTCCGTATTTAATGCAATGAAACCCAAGACAGGAATTTCTAGATATTACATTAGAAAAAGTCTGAGAAAGCTTTTTTTTCCATGACAAGAGATTTGGTGCGCAAGAAGCTTATTTTATTAACGAATCTATGTAATGTATTTGACTAAAGATAATAGTTTTCTTTGTGTTCTGATACTAACTAACATTTTTTCTATAAATCGTATATAGTAGTATTTTAGACTTGATTCACTATAATATTGCCACGTAAGAATTCAAGAAAATAAAATTTAAATGGTTTATTTAAAGAAATAAAAAAGATAAAAATATCAGGAGTGGAATCAATATTATATGCACTCAAAAATCGTTTGGTGTTTTAGGATTGGCTAAGAGAAGCTTCTACAAAAGTTTCATGATGCCATTACCAAAAATACGAAATAAAATGGTGAAATTTAAAGGGAAAAAATATACACGGGAATATATCGTCTGCTCAGCTCATCGTGTTGCAATATAGATTGTTTTGGTATATTTAGTTATTGATTTACCCTCAGGTTAACATATCTTTCGTACCTCTAAATTAGGGAATGCGAGATTTTGCATACTCAAGGGGTAGTACTGCCCATCCCTGATTTTCTTCTATTAAAGCCTTAAGATCCCAAGGAATGTCAAATACTATTTTAATGCTTATAAAAGTGCATAAATCAGTGATGTTTATCAGTACGAAATACTGTTCTTTTCAGATAAATTTTGCAATTAGTTTTTTTTATAGCTTTGGAGTTTTAGTTACTCATTCATGAGTGCGATAAAGTGTTTTTTTACAAGGAACTTCATAATTAGTTATTAAGTATGCATATTTACATTCGTTTCCATACAATTTTGTCAGTAGACAGACTTTAAGAGAATTGTATCCCATCAGATTACAGAAGCTCCACACAACATTGCGGCAAATGGAGAAAACACATTGACCTTTTCTGCAGAACTATTAGAATGAAAATGAGACTTCAATTTAAGAGAGACATGATGCATACTCAATAGATTCTTTATCATGTTGGTCTGCAGGGAAATAAAATGCTGATTTCCTGGTTGAAGAGGGAAGTCTGGTTGAGTTACCATCTTCCTGCAAACTTACCTATGAACAAACCGCCTCCCCATTTAAAGTGTGCATGAATATAATTTATAGGACTCTCAAACGTATGTCTGGTAAGACATACGTTTGAGAGTAATGAGCTCCTTTGACTAAAACGAGGCTGCAGAAAGTATCATACTGTTCTTAGGCTTTGCTGTAGACCAATGCATATGAAATCGGATGTCGACTTTTCCTATTTACTTTAATAAAATTTAGCTCTGGATTCACTTGAGAACATCATCTTATGAGTCGGGAGTCCCTCAAGGTAATTTATATCCATTCTGAGTTGATCCTCGAATACCTTAAGTCTCGCGAAGGAAGACTTGATATATTTCAGTTATATCAATTCAGATACATAATAAGACAAAAGTAAAATAAATTTGAAAGTATGGTTTTCCTGAGAAATATCTTCTCAATACCAGTATTATCCAATAGCTTTTTATTTGTATGTTTCCCCGAATTTTCGTCAGCAACATAGGAAATCCTTAGAAGATTATCTTCTCACAAATCATGAATTTTCATTGCGCGTACTTATAGAAATATATATGACAAAATGCCATGTTCTCTGAGCTAACCTATCCACCACAGTTGTAAATCTGAAAAATGATCGAATAAACCACTCTATTTTTAGGATTTAATTCAAACCTAATTGTTAAGTTTATTTCTATTCTTCAAATCAAATCTGATTGGCTAGTAATCAATATCATTTAATGATTTATATCATGAGCTAATATTACAAAAGAGTTAATTATAGATAGTTGTATTTAGCGTTTTTTTTTTAACTAATACATAAGATTTTTTTTCAATAGTTTAATTGCCCCCTATTTCGAAATATTATTTATGAATTCGTAAGATGTTTAATAATAAAGCTGTTAGTTACTTTTTGAAGCATTAATTTAGCTCCACAAAAACACAAGAATTTGAAGATAAGTAACAAATGGAACCTAATTGTTGTCACAAAAATAATTAATGTAATTTCTTTGGGCAAAAGAATATCATAAATTTACACAAAAAGTGCTTTAATTGTATTCAGACTAATGTATGTCTGACTAATGAGAGAAAGATAAATATAGTTTAAAAATTTTCAATGAAGCATATTTTATCTACAATAGATTAGAGGTTACAGAAAATCGTGAAGATGTTAAATCACATATTTTTTATTTAATAATTTATGTTTACATAAATTTTACCTACCAAGCAAACTAGGTAGTCTTCTTGTAAATAGCAGACACTGCTTAATTAACAACTTATAATGCAACAATTTGGATTGTATGTGCAACAGCGTAATTAAGTTCAATTTTTTATTCAATAATAACATCATTCTTGTGTTTCACCCTCCTTTATAGGTTGAATAGAAAAGCAGTAGACTAATATTTACCATAAATGAAGAAGAAATATCTTATTCTGCCTAAACATATTTAAATTCAAAGAATATATGCATAAATAAATCCAAGTTTATGCTATTTTTTTGATTAATAATACTTAAAAGTGGAACGGGAAACAAACATACATTATTGTACGCATCGCATGTTTAATTGACTGAAAAACAATAGACTTTCAAAACAAACTTTTTCAGTTAAAATCCAATTATTAAATCTGCAGACTGTTTTCTTCCATGCCGTTTAAGCATATTTAATATACTTAAGCTTTTAAATTTGAGAGAAACTTCTTTTTTTAGAAGTCTCATTTATACTAACTGTAAATGTTATGTACTTTATTCGTTTTTTTATAAGGTACAATAAACCAGCAAACAATTATAACTCGAAAAACTTTAATGGACTAGATATGATCTTGATACCTTATTGTTCAGTTTTTATTCCTTCGGTGAATTATTCACCTCAAACAATGAACGTAAAAAAATATTCAAGCTTTATGCAGTTTGCAGTTTATTCACTATATGGAAGAAGAATCTGAAAGAATTCAGGGGTCTAGAAAATACCAGAACACTGAATACGCAAGCACAGCGCTTCAACTTTCAAAGTAAAAAGTTTTAAAACATGACAGCATTCTTGAATGCTTTCCCGACACTTAGGAATGTCGCCACCCATTTTCCAATGTGAAAACGCTGATGTACAGGAAAAAACGTTTTTTCGATACCGTTGTGCTCTGGCCAATCGATCGTTCCATTTTTGTGTCGAAATGTACCGCAATTACTCGTTCCAACCGAAAAGTTCACCGTACAATTAGGCTGTCTTCTCCATAACATTATCTTGACTCCAATTTTCCTTTCTTGCTCGTTTCATTCTTTACTTTTGGGTTGGAAAACGAAGAAAATGGATATGACTCTCAAGATGCTTAAGGCAATTATTGGCTCACATTTGCCACTGCCACTCAAGACATCATTAAATATTCGTTATTCAGACAATTACTCTTATTTCGTGTGAATTGCGGTGTATGTTGTATATTTTGGGTTTCTTTTAACAAAACATTTAAATATAAAAGTAAGAATGAGATTTTATGCCTCAGTTTACCCCTCTGTCAGCCGTTATGCAGAGCATAAATAGCACATAAAATTAAGTATCAAACTGAGTGGTTTAGTTCATCCGTTATGTGTCAGTAAGGACTAACCTATTGATTTAACTTTCATCGAATATCTGTCAGAAAGTTTTTCAGAAATTATTTTTAGGTGCCGTCTGTCTATCCAACATTTAGAACTCATATTTTCTTGTATCGAATAAAAATGAGTTTTGTTAGTATAAAAACTATTACTTCTAACTTAACCCTCTTGCTTTACTGAGATGTACTTTTTACGAGCATTTCTCAAAAGTCTGTAAGATATATTTGGAGAGTCTTTGAGAAGAGGCCTCTTTAGAGAGGCACATAGGCTCAAAAAAAGTATGGCTGCCACTTCATTTCAGTATTATAGACCATCTCATGACACACGCCGATGTTTCTTTCAAACCCAATGACGCTGAACAAAGAAGCTGCAAACCGTATGAGGAAACAGTGGCATATTGAAAATTGTACAAATATTGTGATGAGAAATCAAAGAAAAGTTATCAAGATACACTAAAATACTTATATTTTTCTATTGAGAAAGAGATTTTTCCAACAGTTCAGATCGCCAATTGATTCAACGTGAGTAACAGCTAATAAAGCTTCTAATAATTGATTTAAAATTATACCCTGTATCTCAATGTTAAAACTGATGTTTATTATTTTATTTTAATATTTCAAGGAAAAAGAATGTGCGAACGCAAAGGCAGTACCTTCAAACGTTAAGTAGAAATGCAAATTCGAGTGCATCGGGGTCACTTGTGTAATTAATCGTGTGGAGCTTATTGTATACTTAAGTGGGAAACGCAAGTACAAAATCACCTGCCAAACAGCAATTAGTGTCATGTCAAAGTTGCAAATTAAGCAAACGTTATAAATGACATGTTCTTATCCATATCCTGTAATGCTCTGCCAAATTTGTTACGTTAATACGTCGTTAAATCTGGTCCGGTAAAGAGTGGTTTCTAAGAACACTTTAAAAAATAAAAACTACAGAATTGTCAGATAAACTGGATTGAGAAGATATTTTGGATATAGTATTTATATCCGTATCTAAAATAGTGAGTGCGTGCAGCGATGTTGGGGAGGGATAGTGCTTACAATTGAACACCGAAAACGACTCGTTGCGTTTTGGTAGTGTACCTTCGGATTGTAGATAGATGGGAAATGATTTGAAAGATCAAATTGGTTCCTATTCGTAGAGAACAACATGATCTGTCAACTCTACTGAGTTAAAGAAAAATTTAATGGTGAAACAGATGCAAACAAAATATGAGCAGAAATAGGAGAAATACATATAATTAATAGAAAAATGTCATTGTAGAAAAAAATTCCTAATTAACTATTGCCAAACAATGCAGATTGTATTTAAGAGCGTAAGGAAGCAGAGCGCATAAACGCAATCGCCATCGCGGGTACTTCGAGTTCAAGGCCGAGTTTCATGAATAAATGGATCTTGACTTGGAATGTGATAAATTCGAAAGATTAAATCAATAAACTTTGCTCAATTTGTTTCCAGATACCAATATGCCTACCTGTTACCATTGTGCTTACCGGTGATATCAGTGTAGATGTTTCTTACAACCACATGCAACATCACTACCAACTTGAGACGGCTTATAGATAATTTCCAAGGTAATTAAACTTTAAGTACATTTATATATCACCGACTACGCTGGAAAGGATTTGTTTAGGTGTTAATCCTTTGTAAGAAACACTGATGTAAATACTATGACATAGTAATTTGACTCTCTAACCATCAGTCTTTGATAACTAAAATTAACTGTGCCTTATAACATGCCTTGAGATAGATTTTTTAACACAGGTGCACCGAAGTTTTTAAAATAGGTGGACAGGTTATATTTTAGGAGCACATTTAAAAAAACGTAATATAAGAGCATTCATGTAATGTGTAAACTACTTTATTAGTTAGGTATGTTTAGATATGTTAAAAGTAGATAATAAAAAAAATATCTAAATATCTAAATTATCCCTTCTCCTGCGCACGGCTGTCGCGACAGTCGCTTCAACAGAGCCATTTGGAAAATGTTTCGATCATCGGAAAGTTCTGGTGCCAGTGGCACAAGTAAACCTTCTTCCTGTATAAACCCGTTACGGTCCAGCGATTTTGTTTTCTCATAGTGTGTATTTAAGAATTTTAATTACGTTTCTTTGGAGCGTAAGAGGTCAATACTAATATTTTGTTCAAACATCAAAATAACATAAAACTCGTTATCCCCCTTTTTTTAACATTGGGTGCACTGCGTGCACCTAGTGGGATAAAATTAGGTGCACATTTATATTTTCAAGTGCACAGTGCACCTGTGCACCTGGGTATTTCGAGCCCTGCCTTTTAACTACCAATACTATTCATTTAAATATTTTCCTTCCTCAAAAACACAAAAACGGATTCAACCTTTGAATGATTACGGTTGTATCCCTGTACATAACCCACTACATTTTTGGTGAACTTCATGTTTCATTTTACTTTTCTTCTTTCTGACTATGAAAGCGTTCGGTAAGTTGGTGTTTGTTTTGGGAATTTTATGGGTCAAAAGTGCCATATTTGACCATGCTGTTCCAGACACAATACATACAATATTAAGTAATACACATAATGAAAGTTTTACTGACACAGAAGGGAGAAATACATCTGACAGAAATCAAACCTGCACCGCTATCAAATTAAAGGGGAAAAAAACACGCTAAGCTATGACAACCCCATGAAAGGATTTGGAAGATTCCCAAAGCAGTTAGCGAGCAGTTAGGAAGCTTGAGGCGTTACAGTTCAATTTGCACTTTCAATTTATTTTCTGTGAAACATTTTGGTTATTTCTCACTTGAGGGGGAAAATGGGAGGGGTCAAGACTTCAACCCAACTTCTTGCAGCAATAATATGCGCAGAGCTCATTTTGAGGAAGTATAACATTCGTTAACAAGGAGAAAACTCGTGGAAATGCACTTTGACAGCTAAGGCACAGTAACTGCAGATTTCCCGTCTATCCTCCCAAGAATTTAATGAGATCGAAATGTTTTATGATGCTTTTCGAAGAGCTTCTATATCTTGTCTATCTTCCTAAGTGTTTCAAGCTGACCATTTAGAGGAACGATAATTACTGCTCTCTACAGCCCTGGGTAACCTAATTTACAGGGCTAAATCATCTATGCGAAGCTTGTATTAAATTGTGTGGAAGTCAACTAGTCCTGTGTAAATGTTGGCCTGCGACCACCTTTTGGAATGCATGGTATCATCACTCACGGTATTGAAAGTCTAGAGCACTTTTGAAGCAGATGTACTTTAGTTGATCTTTTAACTACTTGTTCCTTTTGTACTATGCTACAATTTAACGTGTCCCACAGTAACACATAAGGGCTAGTAGATGTACAGTAGAACTCTAACTATCCGAACTTCGACTATCCGAATCGCTGATTATCCGAATCGCTATAAGAATTTCAGAAAAAAAAATTAAGACGGAAGCGTACTGCGATTCGCAAAATAATGATTCTGTCTACGCTTGTTATTGTTCTTCTCTCCGCTATGTTCAGCAAGCAATGACTTTCATTTAGAGTACGGTACGTACATACTGTACTAATGTACTGCACTTGTAAGTGCGCTTAACATGTAAAAGTGTTGCCTTTTCATTTAATTATTTAAAAGCTCTTTTTTTAAAGATATTTTTTTTCTCCCATTTTCAACATACATACATACAGTAATTAATTAAAATACATACTAGACCCTTTTTTTGGAAAAAATCCTATTATCCGAATTTTTGATTATCCGAATGGGGTCCGGTCCCAATTGATTAGGATAATTGGAGTTTTACTGTATTTGTCTAATGATTGTTTAAAATTTCAAAGACAATGATGCTTTCTGGGCTGATACGTGCAACATAATTTTAGTTTTTCACAGGTAGGAAGTGTAAAGAGATTAAAAGGGTGTCAAATGTTTCAATTTTAATTTTAATACTGTTTGAGAGAAAAAATAACTCAAACATCTACTGTTTCGTAAAATGTGGAGTCCATACAGAGGAAGTTATACGGATTATTTCAGATTATAATATCCTTGCTTAAATTTTGGAGAAGGCCGTATACCAGTGACCATTTTTCACTCTATCATGTGCTACGATCAGTATTTTAATAATATTTTTGTGAACAAACCAATTTACACGATTCAATATATATTTCTTTTATTAACTGCTGTCAGTACGAGTTGGTTTCCAAAACATATATTTAGAATCCAAATAATCATATTGAAAGTGATATATGCTGCTATGAGCGCATACCATAGTGTATAATTCAGTTCAAGTGCATAAATATAGAGTATCCTATTATCCTTGATGGGGTGCCAGCTCATGTGTTTTCATTCATTTGACCGTGTTTCAAAGTTACAAGGAGCTGTCCTTGGATCTGTCATTTCGGTATTGATACCAGACCATCGTATACATTACGTTGTACTGTTCCAGTACAACGTTAATTAACAATCTATAGAAATCTGTAATTTATTCTAGATGGGAGTGTTTACGTGGACAGATGATTGGTTTTGTTTTCAAGATCCAAAAATGAATAAGATGTGGCAAACACTAGACAAGTAGAATTTAGTAAAAATATATTTACAAACATCCGGTTAATAGCATTAAACGAAGGTTAAAACATTAAGAAATAAGTACTCAGCATGAAAATAAAAATTTGCTTCTTCCCAATGAAAATTGTAATATCTTAAAAATATCTCATCACATGAAAGAGGAAAATATTGTTTGAGGTGTGCTTACGAAGGTACTGCAAAGCAGACCTTTGAAGATTTCAGAAATTTTAAGGGTACGTATTTTGTGGCCAGATTTAACGTAACAATTCACAATAAATACATACTATAGCACAAACCGAATAATAAATAATTCTTAATTCTTGCTTTATGAATCTTTCAACAACAGTTAAAGTAACAGTAGTACAGTCAATTTTTCTGTACATCGTTTATAGTTCGTTTATTACGTTCATATAATCCTAGTTTTTAGTAATCGGAGGTAGCATTTGTTTCCATTTCCTCGCATAATCAAAGTTCAATTGTACTTTAAAATGTAATGAAAATTTTGAACCTTAACTTATACTGTTTGAAATTTAAGCTTGATCAATATGTCATGGATATGTTTTGTATAATCGAAACTGTTTATTAAAATAATTTTAACTGAAGTAACACACACACTTAAGGACAATGCCAATATTTTTTTATTTATTTCCCTAACTTTTATTGAAAAGGATAAAATAACGTGTTTTAAATGTATTGAAAGTCTGCAGCAGCTGGTACGAATTTTCTTCTCGTACCATATCCGATCATTCCGATACACGAAATCGTGATTTAACTACAACCGGTAATGAAGATAGAGCTTGAATTTAAAGCCCTATGTAGAAATAAAATGAAAAATAATTTATTTCCCCCCAGTGCGTTTGATACCGATATCCTTCACAGCTGGGAATGACAAAACTTTCTATGTTCGATATATTGTAGAACGGTTCACTTATTTCTTTCACTGGTATTTCAGCCAAAAGAATACTTTTCTTTTTGTGCGCATTGAGATACTTCTCAATAGTGGATGCCTTTCAAAAGAAAGAAGGATTGCATTCTTGAAACAGTTTCCAAGGAATACTTTTTATTTCTTAAAGCGGAAAAAACAGTAGACGATTCGAAATTCAGCGTGACATCTATATCCGGACGTGATCGACAATGTTTTTGAGTTTTACTGATACTAACAAACGCAGATGTCCGTGCTGCTTACGAACGTGTACATCAAGTTGTCTTAAAAATTGTCCCGTGCAAGAAAATACTGTACTGACAGTAATCTTTGTTTTGCAAAGTTTGCTTTGTGTGAATAGCAAGTGATCTCCGTGAGAGATTGCTAGATTGTGCTATTCGTATTTTCCAAACATTTCTGTCTGCTTCGCGCAGAAAACACGTGATGGAATTTAAGAAAATAACGCCGTATGACATTGCTCCTATATGTGTTGCTTTATTTTTTGTACTAGGGGGCCTGCCCCCTGTTCGCTAACGCTCGCCAACCCCCGGAGGATTGCTTCGCAATCCTCATTGGTTCACTGCGCGAACCTATGCTCGCTTCGCTCGCCTCAATGAAGACATGTGTCCTAGCAGAAGGGATTGTTTACAAAATATGTTACCAAAAAAAATGTTTTTCAAATCTAAATTTGCTGTATTACAGAAAAAATATATACAGTATCTCTAAAATCAGAATTCAAATGAAAACTTTGTGCAAATTTTGACTCGAAATGTGAGCGTTGCTTTGGAAATTGAATACCCAGCATGTTGTTTGTGTGTACATTTTCCCAGCACTCAACGACCCACACTTTTTCATTGAGTTTGTTGCCGTGCAAGCGTCTTGTAGTGCAAGTGTCTTGTTGAACTATAATTGTTGGCCCTGAAAAGATCCTCCGCTTTCTTTGATTTCTATTATAAACTAACTGCAACAGCTCATTAAAATTTCCTTTTTTTTCCAATAAAATTTCATCCGATAACGCTATAAATTCAATCAATGCGCGAGACTTCGCGATAAACAAACAATCGTACAGTGTTGCCAAAACGCGATTACAAAAAACGTCTTTTTTGCGTGCCACGTAAGAGAATTATATATATATATATATATATATATATATATATATATATATATATATATATATATATATATATATATATATATATAGATTGTTTACTATGACGATCTGGATAATGTTATTTGACTGAGTACGAGCTTATTTTTAGTATTGAATTTTGATGATACATTTTAAATCAGGGTCGCATAGAAATCGAGGTTTATAATTTTTGGATGCTTAAGCATTCAAAACACAATTCGAAGTCTGGGAGACCATTTTTGGTGAATTCCTAGTTGCTCTTCATTGACTCCAACTCCAAGTGAGAAGGTAGAAATCAATACGATAGTTGATGTAAAGTCCACAATTGATCTAACCTGCATCAGCCCCTGACCACACGACGGTCTTTGGTTGGATCTAGTTTCCAACTGGAAACTCTCCGGTTGCTATTCCGTTTCTCTTGTAACTGGGCTACTGTGGGCCTGTTTTATTGATGATATTTATTTGTTGAACGTAGTTCGTTTTCTTAAAACGAACTGTCTGATTTCGAGACATGAAAATGTCTGATTTGTAGAGATTCATATATTTTGCTTTGAAAACATTACAAAGCAATAAGACACATATCTCCTTTGGTAATCATCTTTAAACTGTTTTTTCAAATTTTACTCAGTAAGAAGGATTTCAAATGAATGGTAGTAAGTTATTTATTGATGTCTCATTTTGTACGCGGGCTGGTTGCAATATTTGCTTTCTCTTTTCCCTGGGCAGCCCAGGAAAAACGAAAATTTAAGTGCACTTCAAAGATCTTTAAAGTCATTCTTTAGGAAAAAACAACGAGTAAAACTTGCTAACATTTCTCTGGATAGATTCATTTTATAGTGAAGACTTTCACAAAAAAGTAAATATATTACTCATGTAATACATTCCGCATTTAAAGCATATTCTGTTTTTATGTTCTACATATATTTTTTTTTTGTCTAACAAAAAAATTCCATTTAGCGAATTCTATTTAGATTTGAAGATTGAAAAGAAATATTTGAATTTGAGCAATTGAGTAGTGCACGCGTGCATCCAATACATCTAGCATCTTTCAAAAAGGTTGGTAGGTAAGTGAATTTTATTTGACACTGAAGGGACAGAATAGACTCTTGTGGATGGTTCAGAATCAATCTCGTAGGGGAAAATCTGAGTGAAGCACCTATTAATTTTTAACCGTGGTCAAATGACGAGGTCAAGAACTGAACTAGCACACCAGTCTCTTTACTTCCGTATCAATTCAACATAAAGAAGTTTGAAGTCGTGACAGATTTAACATGCATACCTCAGTACTCGAAGGTTTTTGGTTGGATCAAATTTTGAACTCGCAACCTTTCCGTTGCTAATCCGAGACTCTATCTACTGGGCTATCGTGAACACATAATACTTTAGGAATTCTTCCGTTTTTCAAATATAGAAATTATTTGTAAAACTTATAGTGATGTATAAATCAAAAATTTCTATTTTATCATGGAGTGTGGATGAAGATTGCACCACGGATGAAAAGCAGCGTAATAAACTTCCAGCAGCAGTATGACTGCCAACAAGAATTCCATTCCTAACACGTAAAACAATCGCAAGGTTTGGAACTAAAGTGTTTTTTTTATCATATATATCTCAGTCCGTTATTAACCCAACGACTTCGGAGAACCTGCCACTAATAAACTATAGCTGCCATAACACAAGGTTTCCTCAAGTTACGTAGAGAAAACAGAGAAATTATTTAAAATTTGGCACTAGTCCCACGAAAGCTATGAAATATGGAGACGGTAAAATATTTATCTTGACTGTCAAAATCACCACACTATCAGAGTAACAGAATGACTAGTCCTAGACACGTACTGCTGTGTACATGCTTGATTCGAGACAGTTTTTGTACATTTTTCGCAGAGACACAAAAAGCGGATCTGCATTTGATCTCGAGATTATAATTTTTCTACATAATTTTTCTACCAATTTGGACAACAGGGATTAATTTTAAGATATATTATTTGAAGTATGATCAATGTCTCAATGTAAGACTTGGGGAAATGTTGACTTCATTATATACAGTTATTTTCTTGATTTTAAAAAGAAATGGTATTTTTTGTATGAATAATTACTCAACTTCATAAAGTTAGATGTTACAACCATTCATTCTGCTTTAAAAGAACACGAGGTTTCCCTATTCTTTGATAATATAGTAAAGAAGATCTAATTATTCAAGCAAAATTTTTTTTAAGATTAACTACTCATATATCTGCTTTTTCCTTACTTTATTTTCTTTTTTTTAGTGAAAATTCATTTCTTACGTTACATTTTGGTACATGAGTATATTGCACTAGCACGGACATCCCAATGTCGTCAATAAGCATGAAACATTGTTTATATTAAAAAATCATTAAAAAACAACGTAATAAATATGAGTACGACAACTTTTTGCAGCAAATGCAACTTTTTTTCACACGTTCTACACTGCATGTAAAGTATGTAAAGTACTAACACCAAAATTCATCCTACATGGGTTGTATTGTAAGTGAGTTATAACCGCAACATATATGCAACTTTCGCATAAATGCAACTTTCTGCATAAATGCAACCAACTGCAACTTTTTAAAATTGAGCTTAAAATAGATTAATATGAAATTACTATTTGATATTTGCCCCTCTTAACCAACCCTTTGATTAAGAGGTGTTTGATCTTACGAACGCCAGAGTTTTGTGGATCAAACAAGAAGTTCGTAGAAAGAAGGTATTCGTCATAACAGACGAAAGTGAAATAAATGGCAAGAGGTAACTTTAACACATTGGTTGGCACTCTTGGTAATCCAGAGGAAACTTGCGCAATCGACTGCAGAGTTTGCGAGGTGAGTGTCGATCATGTTCGCCTTGTAGATGACGTTATAAAACATATGAATATCGAGGTAAAGAATTTTGCGCTTCTTCTATCCGATTTAGAATATTTTGACGGCTGGAAACACACTCAAGGTGCACTATCCGCAATTCCTACACTTTCCTGAGATCATTCCCCCACCCCCCCTAGTTAGTATATGCTAATGCAACAATGTCAGGCATCATCAATCTCTGTTAAGTACATTTTGTCAATGTTCAAGAAATTACTGGCCAGGGATCGACCATTAAACGACATCAACGTTCTTCTGTATTTAATGATGTATTATAATACTGTTGTGCACAACTAAAATTGTCAATAATGTTTCCATTTTTTGCAAGTTACTTATTTTAGATTTTAGTGTATCAAAAATTAATGCACCTTTATTACGGAAAATGCAACCTTTAGGGTATGATAAATGCAACTTTTCCCAGTTTTACATCAACAAAAAATTGCCCTAATTATGAGACTCTTATAGTCCGGACAAACGTCCTCCAAAATAGTTCTCTACAGTACTAAATAACACGATATGTGACACGATCTTCCTGTTCTTCAAGCAAATTTATTTTTCAAAACTCTTAACATTTTTAGGAATTGCTAATTAAGCAAATTAACAATTTTTTTATTGGATTTCACTAAAGAATTAAGTGTTGTCTTAAAAACAACTGTTAATACTTAAGAAAACTGTGAAATGCAATGCCTCAAAAAAGTTCACCGAACCAACCACATGAAACTAAAAGCATTCCCAACTACTTAACTTTGCATGAAAGCCGGATATTACACGGAGTAGGAAGACTGAAAAAATGAGGGGAAAAAAGTCAGGGAATTAAAAAGTCCTAAAAACACTCGAAATCACACTGAAGATAAAAAACAGAATGGGAACGAGCTAAACTAATATTTTTTTTTCTTTCTGTAAGAAATAAGAAGTCTTAAAAATGCTTTAAAAGTGTTATGCAAATTACTCATCAATAATGCACCTTTCCCAAATCTTTCCAATTTTTTTTTTTACTCCTCGTAGTAATCTGCCGAAGAGCGAACAAAGTTACTCAACAGCTAAGATGAAGAAAAAGTTATTTGGGGGAATGTGGAGAAACGGATTTAATCTCCTCCTCGTAAGACTTCTGTGGAAAGAAAAACTCCTCATCCTAGGGCCGTAGACATTTCCTTCGAAATGTGATAGGAATTTCGTTCCGGAGTTTAAATTACTTTTTTCACAACTGTTATTTACCCGGCTGTAATGAAAAAAAGATCATTAAGCGTGTCATTTGTGCGATACTGATATGCTACAATTATTTCTCAATGTGTGTTTTAGGGCTGGCACCATCGTGATGAGAAATAAGCAACTCGTATTAACACATGTCTCACTGGTTTTCAAATCCTTAATGCCTTAGGTTGTGTTGTTGATTGGACCACTTTGATTATTTCATCACTTCCTGTTATTCTCACTCCGGTTAGAAGATTACCGCCTTAGCGATTGGAAGGGTTGCCAGTTTGAAACTCGGTCCAACCAAATACCATCGTGGAATACCTGTCGTGGAATTGTAACATCCATAGCAAGAACTCGGGATCAGAGTTCAATACCACTGACCTCCAGCCGAAAATACCGATACACATCTTTGGGTGGTTGCTTTACTCTCCGGAAGATGTCTACGGTGCGCGACCCCCCTAAGATTGAACTGTTGCCCAGTAAGATTTACTCGCCAAGGCGGAGAGATGTAGCTGAGTTTCTGCTGGGTAGAGGTGCTTTTGGGGATCACTCAAGCAATCTGTTTGAGAATATCCTAGTTTTCCTTGTTTGCACAGCGCTTAGAACCAAGGAACACAAATTCCAATTGTATCTAGTGTAAAACACAATATCTCTCTATATTAAAAAAAAGTTACCGCCGCCGCCGACGCCGCAGGATTGAAAACTGTGTTGTTTAGCTCGATTCTTAAACGATTTCCCGTAAAAGTACTGATCGGAAAAAAACAAAATTAACATGATTTGTTCTTCATCGTATTCCCTGGACAATTATTAAGATTTTTTTACGATGCGGCTATTAGTTTAGGGTTTATTAAGTGTCAAAATTGAAGAAGCGAAATTTCTTCCACGAGTGAGCAAAACACATACAAATTTTCAATCTTCAGGCGTGAGTTTTTTTTAAAGAGTACCTCTCAACTTAAATTTTTGCAGCTGTTCGAGTTTTTTTTTTGAAATTTCAATTTGGTTCTTCATAATATTTTTTTGAAATTCGGGAAGAATCAGGACATTTTTGTTATTTTTTTTAAAACTGCCGTATCTATATTTTATTACTATTAGTTTTTAATTTTTAAAATATCGCAGTATACATCAGAATGTACTCTTTCTTACGGTACTATTATTTTTGAAATCGGTTAATAATTAAATTGGATGCGATCAAAAGTTGGTCGCACAAAATTCGAAATCTTTGGATATTTTCGCTACTTTTTGTTACAACCGTTAACTAAAACTGTCATATCTATATCGTATTACAATTATATTTTTATTTTGAAAATAGCTCGTTATACCTCAGACTGTACTCTTTCTTACGGTACCATTATTTTTAAAATTGGATCATAAATAAATTCGATGTAATCAAAAGTTGGTGACACAAATTTCGTATTTTTTATTTCGCGGAGCAAATTCGCGGAGCATTGTATTCGCAGATCGTTGTATTTTTGACTATCGGGTTTGCCAGATATCAAATTTATCGTAGCAACAATTGCCATAAAAACGTTTTCTGTTTATTTGGCGAGGAAAAAGGCTCGCTTTTTTCCATCTGTTCTCAGACGGTTTACCGAGAAAGTACAAAGTACACATCGAAAAGTTTGGAGATTAACAGGGTTTACTTATAATTGTACAGGGAACAAGATGCAGAAGATTTTTTACTCATGCGGCTATTAGTTTAGGGTGTATTAAGTGTTAAAGTAAAAAAGAGTGGAAATCACTTGCGTAAGAGGTATTGGTTTGGGAAGCAAACCAAACGGGATTGCAAGGCAATCCTCGGGGGTCGGCGAGCGTAAGCGAGCAGGGTGCGAAGCCCTCGCTGTGACGTCATGGACCGTAAAGTGAAATCAGGATAATACAAATTATTCAGATAGTTTCACTCTGCGAAAGGAATGTTGGTTTGCGAACAAAACAAATGCCATATGTAAAAGGAGTGTTGGTTTGCGAAGCAAACCAAATGGGATTGCGTAGCAATCCCCGGGGGTTGGCGAGCGGAAGCGAGCAGGGAGCGAAGCCCCCTAGTGCTTTAAAGTGAGAAAAACAACTTCAAGAGTCCTAGCAAACCAAGAGAAAAGATCCCCTGCAAGTGGAACTAATGCTTAACGTGACTCCACATTGCACAACCTACCGACCTTGACAAACGGACCGAATAAACTAACAAAAGTTTAAAATGTCATGCAGAAATAACAAAAATTTAGAAAGAAGGACATTTAAATATTTATATACAGAGGAAATATAACATTTAAATTAATTGATGAAAATCATTTTACATTTTATGAGATTTCCTTTAAAGTTCTGTACCATTTTTAAAAATATAAATCCTTCAGAATAAATAATTACGGAACAATATAGTCTGCTATCAAAGCCTCGCGGGTTTCGAATCTTGAACTATTTTTATCTTTCAGTTATATAGCGGCATGGTATATTATAACCACTGACTCGGGAAAAAATGCCCGTTACACACATCTTATGAACTCGAGCTGGTGTGCCCTTTTAATGTCAAGTGCAATAACCATCTCATCTATTCGGCTGCAACTGAAATATCCCATTCTCTTTGTCTTTCCCAGATAAACACTCTGCTGACAAAGCCAATTCCACTAAATCCAACTGCAGCTGATCCGTGTAATATCCATCGAGATGGCACAACACGAAAACAGTTATGGCATGCATAATGTAGTTTAAGCATATGTTTTCGTAATCGCATCCAATACGAGCCCATATGTTCGTCTAGAGCACAACCTATTGAGGATGATAATGATTCTAGATATGTTGTTTTATTCATTTGCCCTCTACTGCGAATTAAATGCTTATCTTTTGGAAAATATTATATAATTTATGCATAATGTATTCCAGAATGGATGGCAAATTGTGAATCAATCTGATTAGAATTAAATACGACAAGAGCATTTGGCGTATTTAATATTCGTGATTGTGCAGCAATGGTAAAGTTTTCTCTGGTATCAATTTACTCAGGTCACGTGGAGCATATCCATGGTATTTATGCAACTTATAAAAATTAAAGATGTCCATATTTGTTTTGCAGTTAAGGCATTTACCTCTGAATAAATATTGTTTTGTCTAAGATATTTCTAGTAATGCATACTTTTTTTATTTGGAAGACATATGACGGGGTTTGTGTTTTATATACTTCATCCAAAGGCGGATATAAAGTTGAAGTATAATTAAATACAATATTTAAAGATTTATTTGAGGTTAAAAAAGACATTCATTTGTTGCATTACCCACAAAATACTGTTTTGAACAATTATCTGAATATTATCTTGTAAAATAGGTAAATGACAAAGTTTTATGTTTTTAGACTATAAAAAATATGTTTACTATGAGTTTTCCAAATTATTTATTATTTTTTTAAAATAAGGAGTATATCTTTCTCACAAACAATAAAATATGATCCTCTTTCGAATGATAAATTACTATTGTTGCATTTAAAAAAAAGAGTCTTAATTTTTTTTTTCTTTTTGAATTGACTATTGTTAATGCTGCGTACATACGTATCTAACAACTGCATGTATGTGCAAAAGTTTAATGGACTTATGAATATCTTAATTTTAAGTGTACGACTTTAATTTTGTTATAATTCTCTTAATAAATGAAATATGGGCGATTTTATTTAGATGTTTGACGTCTGATGCAGTAATTAACTTGTTTCCGTTAATGTGACTTAGGTATATCCTTAAGATGATGCACTCGATCTTGGCGATTGTTTCATCCTAAGTACAAAGTCATAATTGTCTACATTAGTAGTTATTGGGAGTTAATATGTTTCTATCGGTAGTTAGTATGTTGCAAGATGTGTAAAGCATTAGAATTAGCACCTCCGAAATAGAAATTTGTAGAATTTTTCATTCGACAGGTGTTAATAATAGGGTATTTCATGAACAATTAAATTGCTCTGAATCAGATGTTTCATGTGTACCGCATCGACGAAAAAGTAAAACCACTTCCTGGTTAAAATAGTTATATTAAGAATTAAACTTTACAGAATTTGTACAGCTACAATTTTATAATTAAAGACGATATCCATCACCGATAAAATACAGCCACCTTTAGATCAAAAGTTTCACAAATCGTCTCCGGCTAGAAAAAGCCTCTGTTCCAAAGTGTCTCTTTCAGTCCACACCCTCCAGTCGTCACTTCCGCAGTCGGACCTGGAGGTGGACTTGGTGAACGATTCCCGTTGTGAGCTCCCACGATTCTGGATAATGATTATGGATGCTCTCACGATGTTACACATGATTATCGAAACTTTGCAACGAAACTAGAAATATTGATAAAATGACAGTTCAGGTTCGTCTAGACTTTATTACCCTAGGGAAGACAACACATATTTTAGTCCGACCAAAAAGAACAGATTCAGTAGTTGTACTGATATTGTTGAGCAATGGCGATAACCCATATGAGTAGTGACAAGCCTTGGTTATGTAGACGTCGCTTATGGAAAGGTCGATTAAAATGACGCCACCCAAGGAAAAAGTCATTAATTAACTGCAGCAATGGAGACGGAAATTCAGGCATTGGCTAAACAGCCCTAATCAAGGACTATAGACAAATGGCGGAACATTTTCTTTCGGTTGAATGTCGTTTCAGTTTGTGTTGTATGACGCCGAACCTTTCAATTATCACACTTTAGGTGAAGCAATACTTTAAGAAACAGTGTGCAGAGCAAAACTTAAACTATCTGCTTCATTTATAGTTTGAGGAGGTTTTAATTTTAATAGTGTTCGCATTTTAATTTCATGACAAACTCAAAGAACTCCAAACAGCATGAACGTATTGTTAGGCAACACGTTCATATTTTACCATGGGTGTTCCAAAATAAAATTTGTAGGATAAATAATGAATTCATATATTTTTCAACTGTTCATTTCAGTATTAATATTGATCTGAGATTATAGTTAGAGAATATATATAAATACTCAAGGAGCAGCATATTGATTCTCGACTTCGGCCTAGCAACTCTGAGACGCCATCCAATCAACAATTTTAGGCTATTGTAAAAGATTCCTAACAAAGGAAGCTTGAAACTGCCATACGAGAGATGTAAAGAAATTATTATTAACGCGTATCGTCATTCAATCGACCAAATTATGTTATGAAAAATAATTTACTTTATGCCACACCGTATTGCTGTAGTCTCTAAAGAGAAAGGTGAAGTTATAAAATATTAAAACTCCCGATAGATTTTGACCCTCTAAGTGGTTATGACGAGACATTTTATTCATCGATTTGACCCTCCAAGTGGTTATGACGAGACATTTTATTCGTCGATTTGACTTTTACTAATGACTCGTCATTAAGATATTGCCAATATACTAATCACCGGTAAAAAGTAACAGAGTTCGGGTTTCGCACAAAATTCGCATACAATTTGGACTAGCTGAGGCATCGATATTGAGAAAAATTTTCCGCAGATTTCAAATTCGTTGAAATTTTCACTTTAACGATCGCAAAAATATGAACCTAAAATAGTCTTTTTTGTGTTCTTAATGAATATCTTTGTCAGATGCTGCCAAATTCATACTGCAACTATATAGAAATTACAATTAAAAACTTATTTAACGATATTCACAATTATAAGGAGTAGATCCGGTGTAACATTTTCCGCAGATTTTAAATCCGTTGAAATTCGCACTCTATATTTAAGGATCGCGAAGATAGTGACATGGACTAAAGAATAAAAACGAAATAAAAAGAAACATGAAAGAAACAAATATAGATTCCGTGAGAGAAAGAAAATAATAACATTCGACGCTGTAACTCAAATCAAACAGAATAATTCGTTAGCAGTCAGTGACGTCTTGCAAATCAGGCGCTCGTCGAAAGAAATAAAGAAAGGACAGGAGAAAACCGCTCCGCAATGAGGAATTTGTACGGTTTTTGTTTATGTTTTTATAATATAGAAAATGAAAAAATATGATGGAAAGTATCTTTCTTTATTACTTTTATAGCCCGAAAAGTTAAAAAAAAAAATTTTAAGTTCGCACTATTTATTTCATCTCAAAAACGCTAGTTTTCTTACGTCGCTTCTTGTGACGGTTTACTTTTATAGCGAGGTTGAAATAGCAATTAAAATTTTTTTCGGTAATTTAAAATTTGAAATTTTAATTAATGAATTCCATTTTATGGGTTTTAATTGAATTTGAATTTTTTGAATATTTTGTCGATCAATCTATTAATAAAACACAGAGAAATGAGCAATTTCCTCACTGATGCAAGTTCCTCATTGCAGAACCGCTAGGGAATAAAAGCTAATACCTTGACAAAAAATGTTCAAAATTAAATTTTAAAATTCGGAATTCGAGATAGTGACTTTAGGACTACATGTGCGCCAAATTGCATTACTGCAAGTCCAATATATTCGTCTGGACGCCTCGCGCATGCACACATACAGACACAGACATTATTTTATAATACTAGACATGACGAGGACAAGACCTACTCAGTTTTCATCTAATGATGATGTATCTCGTCCATTAAGTTTGCTAGTTAGAGGAGAAACCTCGTCGGGACAACCATCAGAAAGATTAATGGAATAATATTAATGTTTATCTTTATCATAAACTGTGTGTAATGGATAAAAACAATTATAATTTATTACAGGCAGCACACATTATCCAAATAGTGTAAACATTAATAATTATTTAGTTAGATGTTTAATTGTAATTTTCTAATGAATAGAACAAAAAATATAACTACATTCAGTACAATGTTTTTGCTAAAACTTTTGCACTCGTGTGTGCACTCGTAATAAAAGAAATTATCAGAACAAAGATTGAGTGAATGTTCTCTGTCTTCAAACATAACACAAATAATATGTTCAATAATTAATCTTAAACTTAGTGATACTATGTACTTGACTAGTACAATTTCAGAAACATCATTTGTACTATTTCAGAAACATCGTGATAATTGAGGAAAATCTTATGTTAAATGAGGCATTTTCTGGGAAGCTAAATGTAGGTGGTGTCAATGCTTATGTGGTAAACGTATTTTCTGTATTGTGTTACAGCTAAAGTGCAGTAATCAATAATTCTACAGATTATCTAGGTAATGTTCAGATTAACTGAGTAATCCGTTAAAGTGTCGAAAATTGTTTATATCTCAAATTATCTAGGTAATCTGCACTAGGCACTTGTTAATGTGAAAATAAGATCTTTGTTGAAATAACAGCAGCGCTTCTGTATCGAAAAAATAAATAAATAATACTATGTTAATTTTCTAGTAGTAATAATATTTCAAACCGTTTGATTCTTTCTATTATAGTTCTTTAATCGATTGATGATTGATACTATCAACTAATTTGTTGATTGTTTGATTGTATCAACTTGATTCTTTAAAAATCGAAAAATAAATAAATAACATTATGTTAATTTCCTTAATTTTAATAATATTGTAAATCGTTTGATTCTTTCTATTATAGTTTTTTAATTGATTGATGATTGATTTTATCAACTACTTTGTTGATTGTATAAACTTGATTCGATAGATTCTGCGAAAAATAAATAAATAACGCTATGTTAATTTAAGCGTACAGAAACGTTGCTGTTGTTCCACCAAATATCTTATTTTCTATCTAACGAGTGCCTAGTAGGTAATGTGAAGATTATCTAGGTAATTTGCAAATTTTGTTCCAGTAAAGATTTTATTTTCACTTTAACGAGTGCCTAGTAGGTAATGTGCAGATTATCTAAGTAATATTTGCAGATTACCTAGGTAATTTGAGAAATGAAACAATTTTCGGTACTTTAACAGATTACCCAAGTTAATTTGCACATTACCTAAATAATCTGCAGAATAACTGAGTACAATACGTAAGTATTCTTAACATGGCAATAGCTTAACATGACTTGCTTTCCGAACTCGATTTTTTACTTCGTCAATAAAAGTTTCAAAGAATGTATTCCGATAAGATCTATGATAGAGTTGACTGGTCAACAAGAAATTATTCATTCGGAATTTATTCTCATTCTCATTCATTTGGCGAAACATTGTCAGAGTAGCGATACACTTCATCTTAAGGTAACCCTGATTTATATCATGCGACAGCATTCAGACAGTGGAAGTAAAATATTCCTAACAGTTTGATTTATCTGTTTACATTGAAAATTTCCCTTTCATATTTTTCAAATCTAAAACGTGACCATGTTTACCTAGATATTAACAGTCCAAGTGTTTAACCATCTGAGGAGTTCGAAAACCTATATCTGTTCTGTAAAATGTAATGTATTAGCAGCATGTCTTCTAATCATTTTTGGACTTCTTAAAAAATAAAATATGTCCTAGAATTTTTTCAACTCATAGATGAAATTATTTAGTGACTATGCGTAATGTGAGGAAAAGCATAACATCACACTTCGGAAATCTCATGACGCTCAGATTATCTGCCAAACATGTGTCTCAAATCATGCTTATATTCGTGGCTCAGAATGGTTAGAAAGGTTCAGTGAATTTAAGATGTAAGAATTATTTTATTTTAAATATCAAATTGTATCTTTATACAAATGAGCATTGATTATATTCGCATAAATAGCTACAGGTTTGATGAATTCCTTAATATTGAGCAATGTACAATGGAACCTCATTTCAACGGACCCTAGTACACGGACGTCGCTTTTACGGACAGTGAGCGAAATGAAAGACCATTTCAATTTGTTACACAATATGTTGAACAATCGACAAAATGAAAATTGTTTGCATATTATGAACACCTTACAGCCCCTCCGTCAATTATTAACTGAAGACATAAGCATGAATCATAGGTCATATGGTAATTTTTAATTAACGTCGTACTAAAGCAAAACAAACGGCTATTTACGACTATCCTGGATCAATCCTCTACGGGAAATATCCGTTGATAACACCACGTAATTTTGAACCACGGTCAGATGCCGAGGCAACACCTGAGCTGGCACCCCACTCTCCAACTTCAACACCAATCAGTGTTAGGACTTTCAACCACGACAGATTTAAGGTGCATCAGCCGTCTCTACACCATGCGCTTACAAACATCCATGCACTGATCCGTATTTGAACCAGGAACCTTCCGATCTAGAGGCTAACACCCAAACCACCGGACTGGTTCGTCGGAAATAAGCAGCAACCAAACCTAACAGAAAATAATTTATTTTCTCAAACCAATAAATGTAGGCAATCAACAACATTCTAAAGACTAATACGCTAAATACGTACACATCTTTTTCAATTAAACATATGTTAAAATCTGTTTTTTTATTTGATTGATATTAAAAAAATTTTATATCCAACTACTGTACTTTCACTAATGTACATCCTGTTACGTTACACCACTTTAAGAATTATTAGTTATAAACCGGAATTTCATTAAGACGGACAGCCTTCAGCCTTTATTAGTGCATTATAATAAGGTTTCTACTGGAATGGTGTTTACTTGGGAAGCGTCTTTAATAACACTTGAAAAGGGATAATCTATGCAGTCGCAGAAAGATATGATTCACCCTTTTCATTCAAACAACTTTAATGATAATTTAACTTCTGTAACCAAGTTACACGTCATTCATAAACACAGAAATGAACACACCTAATGTTAAATCTGTTACTCGGACTTTTATGGATATATTCCTAAATAGTATTCCTATAAAGAAGTAATATTTGGTAGCATAGCTCTGTTAAGGTACCAAAACAAAATATACACACAATTTATTTTTTTATAACTTTTATATAGCAATTTTATTGTTAAGGGCAATGATGGTCCTCCCACTGGGTGCTCCTTCACAAGTGGCCATCACTTCCGGCCTTGTAGTGACCAATGACTTAGGTCAAATGTGCCCGCCATTAGAAAAATAAATAAATATTGCAATTTTTAATATTAAATTAATATTAGAAATAATTCTGAATAGGCATCTTGATATATAATTTGACATAAATCGATTCAGAAAGATTTCTAACATTATCATAAAATATTTCAACTCTTTCCTTATGATATTTTTTGGTCACTACTTTGGATGGATTCCTCAGGTCTGTCATAATTTTGTCAACTTTGGGATGCCCCTCTAGTAATTTCTGATGAATTTAGGGGGACATATAAAAGTGAAAAAATTATGACAAACCTGGGAATGTGTTAAATTTTGAAAAATATTTGTAAATAAAATTTATGTAATCTAATGGACTTTGCCTTCTATCTGTCATGTTTGGTACATCTGAACAATGATCAATCTAATCGTAGAGATGGACAAAACTGTGTTTTTACGATACCTGTCTTAACGGCTTTTGCACAGACTATAAAATAATAACAGTTATTCGCAGTTTTTAACTGTTATCGCGGTTAATAACACCAAGGATAACAGTTTAAAATTAACTTCTCACATTTAATCTTTCTAAATATCTTGTCCATCAAGATCTGTTCAACTTAGCTTATTATAAGATATCTTGTCGAGACAGCCACCAAGAGGGGTGAAAGTTCCGTGTTACCTTCTTTTTGACAGTCAGCAAATTAATAGTTCCTGATTAACAACAGATAATCGCGATCTGCAAAAAGCAAATTACAATGTGGAGATGATCAATGGAATTGACAATATTTAACACTGAATATCTCCAAATCTGACTATAGTAATTTCAGGATATTTCATATTTAGACTAATTTGACGATGTAATTCCTAATTAAGGCATCACAATATGGTTGTTAGGAAATATAGTTTAGTGGACATTGGTTTTGTTTATGCAAAATTGTACATGAATACGGCCATTTATTCAATATTTTAGCATTTTATATAGAGGAAGATTTTCCCTGTGCCATGAAACCTTTGAATTTCCTCTACAATGGATAGGGCTCGAAATAAAGGGGATACTCTTTTATTTTTCAACGGCTGTACAAGGTAGACGCTTTGGCAGAGTTCCTAAGTATAAAACAATACGTTGGATATAATAATAAGCACTGAATACTAACACAGAGAAAGGCCCAATCTGAGAATCGGTTTCTCATAGCCTTTAATGGTTTCATTTTTAATTCCACTTCACCCCTACCTGATTCTCCAAAAATGCAGCTGACATAAAAGTACGTGAAGTGTCAGGAACAGTGACATTTGAACCATTACCCTTTTCCATGGAGCATAAAAGCCATAAACTGCTGTCTTTGGCATATCTTAAAAAGTGTAATTACAGCTTGGGCAAACGGAGCGGCAGAACTTGGGAATAAATGTTCCTTCACCGCTGTATTTGCATCGGCTCGAACAATTTCCTAACGTCTGGCAGTAAACACTGATAAGCACACTTGTTTTTTGCGTGAGTCCCTTTCCTTATCGATTGCATCCCGGCTCGTTAGCATGCCCGTTAAAGCTTATAAAAGGTTAATATAATATTCCACAAAATGGTGGATCTGCTGAATAAATGAATGAGTGAAACTCGAAAATCCGATAAATGGATACTATTTTTTATTTATTACCATCTGCTTAATGTCCTAGTCGGGCAGTTTTATAGCACACCGACATTTTCAAACACTTCATATACAAGTGTTTCCTTTTGCATAATAAATAACGCCAAAAAAGTTCGGTAAGAAAGTTTGCGTTACAATTGTTGGTTTTCGGCGACAGTTAAATTTATGATAATTTGGGGTATGAATTATTAATTATTTCGATACTTTGTTCTTCCCTCTAGATTACTGAGTGACTAAAAAACTACTTGCCTTTGTAAATATAGCTTGAATTGAAATATTTAGGTTCTTCAGCGATATAAATGCGGAGCTTGCGTAACGATTATTTTAAGTGAGTTTAACATATTGTGTAAAACTTCTATCAACGAGTTTATTTATTTACTTTCCCTAAATGATACCTCAGTGTATAAAAATTCAAATATGACTAAAATTTGGGATATGAATTATTAATTATTTCCATACTTTTTTCTTCCATTTAGATTACTGAGTGACTGAACAACTACTGGCCTTTGTAAATATAGCTTAAATTGAAATATTTAGGTTCTTCAGCGATATAAATGCGGAGCTTGCGTAACGACTATTTTAAGTGAGTTTAACATATTGTGTAAAAGTTCTATCAACGAAATGTTTTATTTACTTTACCTTAATGATGCCTCAGTATATGAAAATTCAAATATGACTCAAAGTCTTTTTAAGTACATTCGGATGGACCGAAAAAATAGTTGTGCCGAAATCACTTTCCAATAGGGTAGAAAAGTTGCCACTTAATTTTGAATGAATGCCTGAATTATTTAAATTGTTTTTTATTTACAACGTACTGAGCGTTTGCTAATGACGGAATGAGCATAAAATGGTAAAACCAGAACTTCGTAAAGCGATTTTTAAAATAATATCATTTTAATTTGTAATACTTAATAAATATATTTTATCAAAAGAAAAAGCATATACAAAACTTTGTTTACGTTAACCATATCCATCGTACCCACAAATCCAAAGTAATTACATCAGACGTCAAATATTATATTGGAAGACATTTGAGCTAACTCACCCGCTTTTAACTTAAGTATATACTAAGCAAATACTTAAGTATAGCTAACACCAGCCCTATTCCAAAAGTTCCGACATATTTTACAAATTAATTTTAGGGGAAATATTATTGATCAAGAGCCAGCAGCAGGGACTTTTGTTTTACGATTTAGTAAAATATAAATGAGTTATTCCAAAATTAATTACGAGGCATCAAGTAGTATGTTCTCCAAGTAAACTTCTACCTCCAGTTTTACCAACAATCGACATTTAGAAGTATAGGAAAATGTGAAAAGCTTCCATACTAATTGTTTACTGAAAAAGAGTGTTACGAATAATGAGGATGTTCTGTGACAAATAGTTCTTGAAAGCTATCATAAAGTGAAATATAATGGAAACTATGATTAGAAGTAAAAGCTTTTAAAAACCATCTAAGACCTTCTTTGACACGTAAACATGTCTTATTTTCCACATGTTCTAGTAAAGGGATTCAAACGATATCACACACACACACACTTAAAGAAACAACAGTACTGTCAGCAAAACACTACTAAACCTGTCAAAGATTCAATATATTTTGGTTCTTAGAATTTTTAGAATAGGAAAAATGGTTGTTCGTGAAGGAAAGAAACATAAATTGTCTCAAGTTTGAAATGTATACTTGACTGTTGAAGTACTGAAAAAGTATTGTACATGCTGCTGACACCTTCACCATAAAAAAATATTAGGGTCCAAAGATTCTAATACATTTAAAGTAATCTATATAAATAAGAATAGAGTGTTTGGTTGTACATTGAATATTTTCGACCTATTTCAAATTTGTTTATTTTCATTTTTGACCCTTCTAATGCCAAATCCGCCTCTTGTACATTTAGTGTTTGTCTGTCTGCATTGTGTGTGTCGTCCACACGGTTTAATATATTGTCGTGAAACTTTACATACTGTGAGTACTTATTTTCATTTAGTCACTGAATTTCTTTGCTTTAGTCTGTCTGTACGTCTTTCTGTTCTATGTTCGATTTTGTGTTTGTGTGTTTCTACAAGCATCACATGAATTTTTTTCTAGATATTTGATACAATGTACCATATTTATACATCAAATTTTTTTAGTTTAGTGAAGGTATTAAACCTTTCCTTCTTTTCATATTTAGATACGTTTCATGCTAAAACACCTGAGAACGCATACTTAAATCAACCATAATTTGATAGTTTTGGATAAACTGTAATGTATATTGAGTATTACGATTACTTATATTGCTTAGCCAGTACTAATAAAAAAGCAATTATTTTTCCAAATCTTATTTTTTATGGAATTTCAGCTCTGATACATCATTTATTAAGAGTCCTATTTTTGTTCTTTGCGCAATGTAAACGATTTCGAAATATTTGGGACAGACGATATTTTGCAACGAATATGAATGAAACGGAAACTCGTGTTGATTGATCGCGTGCAGTGATATTTGTAGAAAATATAACGATGGCAAAAGGCATTAAAGGGTTAGGTACATTTTGAATTTTCAAAAAAATAAAAAAAAATATTATGATCTAATTTTAATGCTCTGTTTCTTAGCAACGTTTTAAAACAAACCTGGTGTACAATTTCACTCTAGAACGGAAGTTATGGTTAAAAGATTGAAGCACTTAATCAAACATTTAGAGCCAAATGGTTTGTATACATTTTGTACTTCGTCGATATCAGTGATCACAAAAATGTAATTTGACTACGCTCTATATTGCTAAAGCCATCTCCATGTACATTGTTTAATTAATTATATTTTTTATCTGTGAATAATGTACTTTGACTTCTACTTTTAGTTTCATTTGTTTTCTTCCTTTAATGCGAAAGAATTTCACAAGCGAATTGTTTTTAACGACGATATCTCAAAACTGTGATTTTACCACTTGCGCGCAAGATTTCTCTGGAATGGTTGGTTAGAATTACATGAAATTTTAATTGATTATGTAAACCATATATATGTTTAAAATGACCAACTTTTTTGTCTATTCTGTTGAAAGTTTTTGAAAAAAGGTTAATTTTATGTTGAAAAAAAAAATTTTTAATTTGTTTTTATTAAAAAATTGTTTTGTAAGAAATTTAAAAAAATACAATAAAAAAATGCAAATACAATTGTAATTATATTATATATTTTTAAGTACATAAAAAAATTCAGCTCAGTATAATAATTATTTTGCCCAGAATACTGCACGCAATGTACCATATAATATTCTAACAACAAAAACAATGCATATCATTTTGGTCCAATTTACAATATATTTCAGGGGTAGAAATTAAAAAAAAAATAGTTAAAAAAGATAAAGGTAGTTAAAATCTGCATACAAAATTTCATTTATGTAAATAATTTATTCATGGAGATATTAAGATTCGAAATGTAGTGATTTTTATACATATTTTAACATTTAAAAGGTACCTAACCCCTTAAATAATTTTTTATTCTACGAAAACCATAAGTGATTATACAGTTTGGTCATCTCAATCTAGAGTTAACCAATTCGAACCAAGTATCTTCGGGTACTTTTCTTAGAGTTCATAAAGTAGCAACTAGTAAAAACAAGGTACCAATAACAGAAGTTATAACTGATAGAAATACGTTAAAGTGCTTAAAACTCATACAAGGTGGTGGTCATAAGGTACTCAGGTGGTGGAGTCAACATTTTGTACCAGACAAAACTTGTCAAATAAATGATTCTGAAACACTCATTTCAACGCTTAAATCGAGCATTTGAAAGTCCATAGAATATTCGGGGACAATGGAGAAAGTTTGAACCAAATGAAAAGAACTGACTGTGCGATCTACGACAATTTCATGCTATTTCTACTAAGTCAAACAGCAGGGTAATAGTCTAGATTAACGATATTTATACAAATTTTACAATGCAATATCATCTGAACAATATTATTCGAATTTACTAATTGTAAACACCGAGAGCTATTAGAGTCTTGAGAGCTAACAATAGCAAACACATACAAAACTTTTACCTGTCTTGAAAGACTTGTCATTAAACCTAAAAATTATTTCAGAATTTATTTTAGGAATTTATGCCTTAATGTGGTACATGATGATATAGTACCATACTTCCTGCAAAGTTGGAACTTTCTATCCTTTTCAAACGATATATGGCTCCTCGTTATTTAAGAAACTAAAAGCTGTTATTCAACCAGTTATTATACAAAATGCATTCTTATTTTCCCCCGTTAATATGCTCCTTCCAATTATTATTTATGATAGCCATCGCATTTGTAGAGGCTAAAGAGATTTCTAAAATCTCGAGAGAGAATGAATGAGGCAAAAGACAATTTTTGAAATTCCAAAATGATGTTTGCTGCTGTGAATTCACACACATTTATGCGCGCAATCTATTCGATATTTTTGCTACTCTTGTCACACATGTGGTTATAAAATGCAATAGAATATTTAACTTTGGGGATGATTCAGGTCTGTTGCCAATAGCCCGTTTGTTGCTCCAGTCCGATGTGAATTCAATACCTCCCTACCTGTCATTTAAAAATAAAAAATGTATTTATTTCAAAAACATATTTTTACTTCCAGAGTTGTTTATATGTTCATATTTAAATCTTTTAAAACAAATTGTGAATTTTTGTACTGTAACATTTTTATAGAAAGACATAGTTTATCAGCTAAAATTTTAAATGAGAACGTCCGGAAGAGGGCTTAAGAAGTTGAATACAAAATTTATTTTGAAATATGGACCGATACTTGATTAAAAGATGAGACTTTTGCAAACCCTTAAAAACCCTCCTGCAAATTGAAATTAAAAAAAAAGTTTCTTCAAGTTGCATGTGAATGGTTAAACCTTTCAAATTGTATAACATTCCAATATTTCCATGAATTCACGAAGCTTTAATATTTGATATTTTTTCGAGAACTAAATTATTTTAGGAAAAAAACCTATATCAAGTATTTGCGTAAGACTTTTCAGTCATAATTTCAGCTCAAATCTAGATAGTGGAACTAAATTTCTAATCTTTACTTTAAATCTAAATGTATGCTTCAGATTTCTAACTTCTATAACTTGTAATCATTTATTGCAATGTTTTTGTAAAATTTGACTTTGGTTTGAATTTTTTTATATGGTTATTCATTACGAAACGTAACTAAATATGCTTAAGTCAATTGGAATAATTTCGCTTTGTACATTTGAAATTTCTCCAAACATACATGAATTCATTGAATAAAAATTAATACAGTCGAACAATGCTCCGAATCACTCCACAGAAAAATGTTATTAGTGCTTAAAAAGTGATTATTTGGGAAAATGAAAGATTTTTGTATTTAATGAACTGTTCTCACTAACGGTTAAAATATTTTTATTAGTAGTACATTATAACTTAAAAGATGTTTTAAAATTACCTGATGCGTAATTTCTTCTCTCCAAAAACATACTTCTACGAGCTTACGTGTTTAAAAGATACATAAAGAAATGTAAAAAATATTAAAGGTTCTGCTTGTGGTGTTCGTTGGTGTGCAGTTAATACAACATGAAATAGAACACAATAATTTATTCCACAAGACGAAGAGAGACACAAGACGAACAACAACCAAAAAGGGAAAGTTAAGAAGTAAGAATATTGATACACGCTCCGTTCGCAATGCTTCGCGCATGCGCATTACAAACTTGCGCCGAGAGAGAAAGAGAGCGATATTACGCGAATCGTCTGCTTCTGACAAGAATAACGAATTTCAATTCGTACTCTCCACAGAGTATCCCCCCAGTGATAGAGGGATACCGAGGAACGATATACAATCATAATAGAGGATTATATACATTGAAAATATAAAAACACAAATTTAAGAAAATTACGCACATTTTCGTAACAATAGAATGTGTTAAAAAAAATTGAAAATGAATGAGTAAACACAAATATACAATGATAATCGTTAATATGTACAAATATAACATTAAATATATTCAATAAGCCTTTTGGGGAAATGTACAGTTCTTCCACTTCTTGTTGTGAGAGGTTGAACAGATTCCCTGGACTCTGTAGATTTAGAAGGCAAAGATAAGTTAATGTTGCTATCGTCACGCAGAATATGAGCAAGTTTTACTCTGTCTAACGTGACAGAAATTGTTTTGCCATTCACAATAATCCGACAGTTCTTTTCCGAACGATCAAGAACAGGATGTGGTCCAATATAAGGCTGAGACAATGGAGGTTTGTGACAGTCCACACGTAAAAACACATGAGAACATGTTTCCAATGAGGGATGAATATAGATTGAATCCTTGCAATGTTTTGATGTTGTAATTGGATTTAAAGTTTGCATCAAGGTGCGAAGTTGATCTACGTATGATGGAAAGGCTGTTGCAGAAACTTGTTCACTTAAGGAAATGTCAGATAGTAAACGAAGTGTTGTTCCATACACAAGTTCTGCACACGTAGCGTTAATATCGTTCTTTATTGCAGATCCCAATCCTAGCAAAACAATTGGTAGTACCTCTGTCCATTTTGTATGTTCATGGCATTTAAGAGCACTATTGAGGTGACGATGAAAGCGTTCTATTAACCCATTAGATTGGGGTCTATACGCTGCGGAATGGATGTGGTTGGTTCCAAGCACTTTAGTTAGCTGTCTAAAGAGATTTGATTCGAAACTTCTGCCCTGATCTGTTGTTATTGTTGTAGGACAGCCGAATCTGGAAATCCAACCACTTAATAGTGCTCGACAAACTGTTTCGGCAGTCATGTCAGTAGTCGGGATTACTTCAGGCCAGCGAGTGAAACGATCAGTTATCGTGAGGCAATAACGTTGGCCGTCAGATGATGGCAGTGGTCCAATGAAATCCAGATGTATATGTGAAAATCGAGCATCTGGTAGAGTGAATGTATCAAGTGGAGTCTTGGTGTGGCGATGGACTTTAGAACGTTGGCAAGGAATACAACATTGTACTTGCTCTTTAATCCATTTGTTCATTGCTGGCCAAACATATCGAGAAGTTATCAACTTATTTGTGCGTGCAGTTTTTTATAACGCACAAAGTGATTACTTACGAAAAAAGAGATTTTCGTGTTTTCAGTACTTAACTATTAAAAACTTTACTATAAGTATTGTTTTAGACCTTAAAGGAAACAACGAAAATACGCCTAAATTATTAATTCATCACTCATATCTTGTTAATTAACGATATATTAATGCATAGTGAACTAGTTTTTATGTCTATGGTTTACGATTGATCAGTCATTCTTTTAAAGTCACCTACTGAAAGTTAAATGTCTCTAGTTTAATTCGTACAGTGACCAGCAATGCCATATATGTATAGTGGTAAATAAAACATAATAACATTTAAACTTACGCAGCAAACATAGCGCTTATTTGAATGTGTAATGCCATATAGTGGTAAAACTAAGATTTTCTCGGTCTAATGGTTCAGTTTGAATGTATTTCATTAAACTGAACAAAACAGAAAATTGGCAGACTAAAGATAAACTTTAGCTGCTGAATCATTTATAACCTATTGGCTTCGGTCTGATTGCGTTCTTTTTATGTCGGAGGAATGGAAAAAAAAACTTATCGCTCTTTTCAAGGCCATTCTATGAAAAATTACACGCAGATTGATTTTTCACCCTCGAATAAACTCGAGATTTTCTTTCTGGAATGGCTTATCACACGTTAAAAGCCTACGAAAGAAATGTACGGTAGGTGTGGTTTCAAAAGGTCATTTCTTTTTCAGACTAAAATCTGTAATTATACTGAAAATGAATAAGGATTTATTATGTTGCGGTCTATGCAATGCGTCTCTGTGTTTGAGAGTGTTGGTAGTCTTTAAAGTTGTAATTATTTAAGGGACTATATATTAAATTAAGACTGGAGAGCCTGTGTTGATAGTTGCTTTGTGACCTAGTTCGAAAAGAGTACATGCCAAAATAAGTAGGTTTAGTGTTCTTTTGGTGCTATGTGTGTTGATAGTAAATAGTTTATAGTTAAAACACAGGAATAATGCCGTGTTACGAAACCAATTGGGATTTTCGTCAAACTTTTATATGAAGCTAATGGTAATTTATGACATAATAGAATGGCAATATAGTGATCAAAGCGATTATTGTGTTAAACAAATTAAAAAAGAGAGACAAAAATAAACGAAGAAATCCTAATAAATATATAGTGGATTCTACGTTAAAATAGGACTGGAGGGTCAGTGTTGATAATTGCTTTGTGACCTAGTTTGAAACGAGTACATCCCAATATAAGTGGGTTTAGTACTTCTTTGATGCTATTTGTGTTGATAGCAATTAGTTTATAGTTAAACACATAGACATAGTGCCGTATTACAAAAAAATTTGTAATTTCCATCAAGCTTTTATACAAAGATAATGGCAATTTATGATATAAGAGAATAATAATAATAAGATAACAATAATTTATGATATAAGAGAATGGCAATGTACTGATCAAATTAGCTGTTGCGTTCAACAATATTAAAAAAATAAATGGGAAAGAAATAAACAAATAAATCATAGTAAATACTACATGCTCATAAGAGATAATAGCAGTAGAACAAACGGAACAGATAAGCAGATATTTTATGTAATGGAATTACTTATCTTTCCATTTATATATAGGCGCAATTAGAAGTCAGAATCTAGTTGAAATACTCGAGTATAAGAGTAGTATTACAATCTCAATTATACGTCGGGAAAAAGATCCATTTGATACGTTTGAACTGCATGGACAGGTATCTTGGCGAATAGGTACTATAATGTGCTAGTGTACAGATATGAAGTCTCTTTGAAGCATTACAAATATGTTGTGGTTTCAGTTTTCATGATTACATAGAATAAGGAAATAGGTTAAACATACGACTGCTCAATACTTCACCGGATATGAGTCCAAAAGCGTATGTTAGAGATGAATGAAGATTTATTATCATCAATACCCATCTAGGATTATTCTCAAAGTCCAAACTCCTATTCAAGATTGACGTTTTTTGAGCAAGTATGGTATAAATTTATGGTAGTATGAACTTTTTCAGACTGAAAACTACGACTGTACTGAACATGAATATGATTTATAACTTTGAGGTCAATAAAGTGTAAAAAGTATGGGCTTGAACGTTTTGGTGGTGCTAAAAGTAGTAATAATTGGAGGACTATTTCAGAAAGGAATAAAGATGGAGGAAATTTGTTGGGGGTGATTGTTTTGTGAAGGATGCCGGATCGTGAAGGTGCGTCCCTTAGGAAGTTATGTGAATTTAGTATTAAATCTTCAAGTGGTTTCGATGTGTTCAGTTTCTTATTATCTAGTGCTTCAAGATATGATCAGTTATGGTAACAATTACGAGATACAATGTTCAAACAACCATTTCTGAACATTGAGAGCCGTGTATGTTTAACATGGAGGATCTGCAGAAAGTGGTAAAAAATAAAATGTATATTTCAAGTATTTCTAATTTGAAAAGATGATCATACTGCTAATTAGCAATTGTTATTAGTAGAACTGATGTTACTGGGTTATTCCCCGAGATTTATTGATTAAAAAAATCCTCAGTAGTTAACTTACTAAAAAAAATTCAATATTTTGCATGATTTAGTTTTCAATATTTTAGATACTATATTTTTCGCGCATGCAAGATTCCTCTATTGGTAGTTTAATCAAGTATACACACTTTTTAAATGTTTGGAAAAATATTAGCATTCTTTAATGTAACAGAAAAATATCCTTTCAAATAACCTGTAATAAAATGGACGGTTTAAAGATACAGTGGTATAAGTCTCTTTTTCGGAAAAATAAAAAAAGAATTTCCACTGCCATCAGTTGGCCGTTGATCTGACTTATTTCACGTGTTCAGGTAACAGATTGACTTATGTAAATCTGGTTTCTGTGTGTCTAATTAATTATATTTAGTTAAATGTGATTATATTATACCTAGTTTCTGTGTCTATGTCTTTTTTTTAAACGTTACTTACACCACTGTAATTTTAAGCCTTCTATATGTCGCCGTATAATGTATGATATTGAATTTTTTTATCGGAATAGCAGACTATTTCAATTAAATGGATTTCGAAACAATTCTCTTAAAATGAATAGTTCTCAAAGGAACAAATGTTCTTGTCATTCATGCGCACTTGTGTTTAGTTGTAATGCATTAGAACTTCCGATTTAAAAACATGTATATGTTTAAACAGATTCGCGATATAATGAAAGAGAGTACGTAATCCTTGTTGAGATTAAGCTATAGAAAATTATTTTTCACACTCCGGAATTTTATGAATGCTGATTAAATAATCATAATGAACTCCACGTAATTTTTAAACATAATCAGATGATAAGGGCAGACCCTTTGCTGATTCTCTACTATTTTTCTGGCACATTTCCAACGTACGGACATTTGGGCATTTGATTCTGCGACATAATTAACATACACAACTCCCACTTACAGTATGGTATAGGTGTGGATTGTGTTTTGAGTCATCCAGTACTTCCATGAATACCTAGATTATGAAACGCGATTTTCATTTATTTGATTAAACATCTAATGTGATTCAAATAGTGTACATTGAAAAGAAATAAATATGGAGTAGAATCGTTGTGTTTTGAGTCATCCAGTACTTCCATGAATACCTAGATTATGAAACGTGATTTTCATTTATTTGATTAAACATCTAATATGATTCAAATAGTGTACTTTGAAAAGAAATAAATATGGAGTATAATCGAGTAATTGCCGAAGAAAAGTTCCATACCAATGTTATATCATGAAAAAAAAGGAGTCCATTTATTCCAAGCATCTAATTGTTGGCAAATTGCCGGATATTGCTCTTGTACGATTTAATTAAACGATACTAAACGGCGCAAAATGCTTAAGGAAATTTGTGTTTTGTAATAATGTCTATGATTAAATCTACACTCTGGAAGGCTGTTAAATCCTTAATTGCAGCATTTGTTAAATGCAAATAATTTAACGCATCATCACTTCAATTACATTCCCCTTTTGAACATTAATTATCTTCTGCATTTAATTTGAGGGAATCTGTGATAATTTCTTTAAATATATTACTATACTTCTCCGAAAATTTTCCGAATTTTATATAACATATTTTCGTTATGGTCTCTGACCAATCCCTCCGATCGCGGACTTCATGTGTATTATTTAAAACTGCAATAGTATAATCTCGTCATCATTTAAAGTTAATAAAATTGTATTTCTTAAGACTTGTTCCTTTTGAAAGAACCCTAAATGAAAGACGTATATTTCTTGACTATAGCTTAAAAATTACCCTATTTTAGTATTTGCGTTTCACAGTTTTTTGAAGATTCGTATGACAATTATACGTAAATTCCGCTCTCAGATCAATTTTTATTGATGGTTCGGAACTTTAATAATGGTTATAGATGAGTACTTTATCAACTTTATCAAGCACTTGGAGACTGTGCCCTTTATTAAGTCTTCAGTTACACTCTCCCTTAAAAATCTTATCAAGTATTAGACTGGTTTGGTACTTTAGTGTACCTATATTTAAAAATTGAGACAAAAAAGTAATAAAAAGTATGTATTGCCAGCCAAAAGATTGAATTTCTTGTTATCAATGTTATTTTGTTCTGATAAATTTCAATGTTCTTTCAAAATCTTTTGGAACGCTTCTTCTTTTGAAATTATTGGTTTAATTGCTCACACTAATCACTGATCCCTAAGTTTTTTGGAACCAGTGAATAATATTACTCCTTCAATAAACCTCTTATGTCAGACAAACTAATTGAATTAGTACCATTAACATCTAAAAGTAAAATTAATTAATATAGAATGAACACAAAATGATTACTTTTAAACTTCGACGAGTCCTAGAACAACAACTTTAATTTTCGAATGGATACAACGAAGCGAGGGGAACCGATTACAATTGCGACAACCATTAAAGAATCTTTGAGGTGTTCATTAAGTTCAGCCTGCTTATAATTATTGCTTTGTTCACCACGAATTCATTTGACCGTAAATTCCTTGATTGGGACGTTGGCTGAATTTCTCCACAACAAAAAAAATTCGTTATTAAATCACTCATTGTACAGTCTTTTAATAAAAACTTGAGAAGCAGTTTAAGCATTTAAGGGAGGTTGAAAAAAGTTAGGGAGAGGATCTGTATAAAAACGGAGCAAAAGAAATTCAAGGTATTCAATTATCCCTTATAAAAATAAGCATTCGAATGGGCTCAAGCATTTGTAAAAAGGGCATTATGCTTTTATGAAAAACTCGTCATAACCACTTGAATGGAATGTCTCCATGGAAATTCTTTTCTCAACTCGGTATATATGTTAATTACAATTTACCTAAAAAATACAAAGACATAAGAATTCTAAGGATGATCTTAATTAAAGTGCATAGAAAAGAAAAGGTAAAGAAAAATCCTGTCTTTGTTCTCTGATGCATTTTTTTAATGCTGCTAAGATTCGAAATTTTATTTTGCTTTTCGGGCTCAATCTCGCGATTTTTTGTGTTTCATTTTCGTAAAAAGGAATATTTATGCCATAAGCCTCGGAATGCTTTTAAAAACAATGATGGTTTGTATTTTCGTTTCTTTAACTTTCACCATACCGCAAGTGGATTGAACTCATGTGTCACACTGGGGGTATCTCGTAACTGTATAATGTCCCCTAATGTAGCTTTGTCATTTTTATTTTGGATGGTGACTTAAAAAATGTTGCGTATCAACTAGTGAGAAAGAAAATGCGTCTGCTAATTTGTTATGTTGAATAAAGAACATTTTTATAAGCTTTTCCGGAACATTTTTCTGTAGGGTGTTTTTTTCTCTCGTCGCTCTTTCGGTGGCATAGCTGATGAGAAACATATTAATGCTTTAGAATTTTTTCATGGCATATTTTCTTTGTTACGAAAAAATTCCCTAGAAACTTTCACGAACTGTATGATTTTATTTGGTGCTCATTAAAAGTCTAATTTATAAAATAGATATTTAACAAAAGTTTTCATTAAGTTAATTGAGCACAAAAAAATATCAGATTTCAATTTTTCATTTGTAACTGAGCTGTTTGTATATTTACAGGGAAAGAGGTTCTAATTATGTGATCAGGGAAACCTGCAAATGGCTTGTTTTGCGCTTTAAGAAATTATTTAATGGATGAAAACTTACATTGCATAACCTAACAGGCGTAGGATGGGATGAAGGCTTCCGAATTATTTCTCAAATTATTACGATTAAACAATCTTCTTTCACTAATCCCGTCGAATTATCTAATCATTTGGAAAAAAGGATATTCAGTTTAGATCGAGGTAAACTCAATAGTGGACTGTTTGAATTTTATTGTTGAAGCATGAATTTAATCACTAATGGTCAATTCTTCCCTGTAAAGAATATAACACAAAAGGGTATTGAACCCCAATGCAAATTCTCTCATGGAGCTCGCTGCTGTCTTCCAATACACTCAAAATAAGAATCCAAAAAGCACGAAGTTGGATCCTAAAAAACTAAGATTACCTGATCTTTGTTTTGAATGTCAAAAAGAACATAATTCAGCTACTGTTACGCGTTTATACATATTTCTGTGTGATCCATCTAGAATATTCCATGTAGAATATTCCGTGAAGAACATTCCAACCAAATATGAATCATGTGAAAAATAAACAGACTACAAAATGCGAAGAAGATGGGATGAAAGCTACCGAATTACCTTTCAAATTATTACGATTAAACAATCTTCTTTCCCCAATCCCGTCGAATTATCTAATCATTTGGAAAAAATAATATTCAGTTTAGATCGAGGTAAACTCAAAAAGTACGTTTTACTCTATTTCTCCTTACTGAATTCTATTGAATAAAATCAGTCAAGTTTAACGAAGGTGATCACTCATATAATATACCTAAGTATTGATTTCAATTACACTGCATGTATTCTGGATGGCTGGATTGAAATGACGCCTTTTTTGAGACGTACATTTTGTTATCGGTTATCTTTTTTCATTTTTAGTAATATCTCCGAAATAAATTGGTTCCCGATAAATTGTGTATTTTATTTGCTGAACATATTTCCTGAAGAGTAAATTTATTTAAAAAGATGTGTCCAAATAAAAAATGTGTTTAAGAGTGTTGACGAATGCATCATTCCTTCACTTCAAAGAGATAGAAACTTATTTTGCCTCGTAGTTTAAAGGAAATATGAGAAAAATAAAAATATTAGTCGATATTGGAAAGAATTTAAGATATGATAAGCTTTCAATACATTTTTTAAAAGATGTAAAAGAGACGTGGTGATACGATAATTTCTAAACACAAAGTCCTTAGGTTTACGTTATAAAAACACATATCTTTGCAGTTTAAAGAATAATTTTTATATCTTATAGCTATAAAATTAAATTAAACATTCATCAATATTTAACTCTCTTAAAATTGAATCAATTTATTGATAGAAGGAAAGGAATATCAGGAATAATTCGATTGGAATACAAATCATCCACTCTTCATTCTCAAAATGTAGATACGTGTTATTAAAAATGTTCTTTAGAAATATTTAGTTTAATCGTTAAAATAGACTTAAAGTTTAAATTTTTTGTGGTAATAATAAAGTATATATTAAAACATGTGAATTTTAGAATTAAACAATAGTATGCTATAAGAAAATCTTCTAAAGCAGGGGGGGGGGAAATTACAAATAGAAAACTTCATGAAGTTTGTATCCAAATCTTCTAATACTGGAAACATAATGAGAGTGTCTATTAGGGAAACGACATCGACAGCAAAACATAGATGTTTTGAACATCGATGTTTGTAATTAAAAGATCGATGTTGATAATAAATCGCCCAAAAATCATCAATGCTTCTAAAAATCAGTGTATTTAAACTTTATTTACTCCATTTCTTAAAACTGGCTTAGCAGCCTCAAATATTAATGTTCGCTGCGAAGGGGTGGATATATAATTTGTCATTTGCTGTGTTTATTAATTGATAACTAACGCTTTTTTAACTGTCAAAACAAAGTAAAAAAAATTAATAAGGACAGTTAACAAATCTTTTATTTTCAAATTAAATAATATAATAGAAAATAACATTTACAGCAATTTGACAAAGGAACTAACTGTAAGTATAATTAGGTAGGTACAAAACAATAACTTTTGTTAGTTATTATTAATTATTTATCAAATTATGGAAGGAAACACAACAAACTCATTGTTTATTTACTGTAAATAAAAAATATTTAGGCCTATAATTATTTATTGTATGTCCCAACATTAGTTATTTACTTTGAAAAAAATTGTTTGTTAACTTTCTCCTCCTAAAACCGACTTTAGTTTTCACTAACTAAAAAGTTCGGGGAAAAATTATTTATGATGGAACATATGACATCACTGACAAATACTTAGCTGCACGGTTATATTTCTTAATTTTTACTATTTTACTTTTTACATTCAAAAGTAAAACATCGATGTAAAACAATCATCGGCTCCAATAAATCGATGGTAAATACATCAATGTTTTATTAAACATCGACATCAATGTCCCATCACTATTTCTCAGACCCTTCACCCTTTGCCGCTTTGGTCTAAAAGTATGTTCACTTTACTAATTATAAAAATAATGCTATTTGGTTATTTTTAAAATTTTTTTAATGGTACTGTTTTTATTTAAAAATAAAACATCGACAACGTAAAAACATCGGCTCTAATACATATTCATTGAATTACATATTCATAGAAAACGTCGACATGGATATCGCACACTAGTTCCTACACGAGCTATACTGATATCTATGAGTGTTATAGTGCACATTCGTTTTGGGATGAATTTCCCACAGCTTTGAGAAAATGATGACTGAACGTATAATATATCTGGTGTATTATGTTTTACAACATAAAGGTAATGATCAATGCTTATCAGTTTCACCAAATCAGTTTCCCGTTTCCTAGAATAAATGCGTCGCTGAAGCAATGAAGTACTCAATACTGAAACAAAAATTAGAAATGCTGATATCGTATTATCCGGCCCATCATATTGCCATTCCTACAGAAAATAGTTTTGCACTCAGTACTTTGATTTAAGACACCTTGCCACTAGTGACGTGATATGTCCGAATTTCATCTTCATTACCAAAAGAATGACAAAGCGATTTAATACGATACTCATGATTAATATGTTTTACTTGAAATACACTCGACAATGTCGTTCACTAGTACATGAAATAACAATGATTTTTCAAAAAATTAAAGGTCATCCGTATGAGCGGTTTAATGTAAAGCTAGCTGTAGATGCTTCTTGTGTTATTGGTGTACACGTACGTCGTGTACGTGCTTGATAATGGGTAACCCGATGTAAAATCCTCGTCTTTTTTATGGTATGTGCTTACATTGAATATTTTTTTTCCGTATTGGTTAGTCGGAAGTAAAATCCCAGTGTTTAGTTTACACTTAAAATCCTCTCATAGACAAAGTAAAAATGATCGGTAGTATATTTTTAAAATGCAATACGTCTTTTTCAAAAGTTTTTGTAAAAATCCGACTGTATTCTTAAAGAACTTCATAGGTTTCTAAACTGCACACGAATAACTTCATCGCAAACTAGAAACATCAATTTTAAGTCAATTCACATAATTTGAATATTTTTAGTTTAGTGCTCTTTTATAAGCTTAATTTGGGTATTTTCTAACATTGGTAATGTTTCAAAACCGTAAAGGTTTGATTAATATTTTTCTTTATACCAACTATCATCCAGTGTCGAATAAAGTTCTTAAAGTATTATTTTCAATTAAAAAATGTGTTTTCCGAAAGGAAATCACATGTGCACCTGTTAAGAATTATATATACCGAATTATTTACTTGAGTGTTCGGTATAGTGAAGTCATTCTATCACAATTAAAAGGAAATAACTGTTTTATAAGGATTAAACCTTTTATTTTATAATCAAAATTAGTTATATGCATCTAAGTATATCCGTCAAAAAAAACAACTCACCCGATCGCAATTACACAATTTACATAAAAAAAAAAAAAAAACGGAAGGTAGCAATCGATAGAAATTAATGTTTTCTACAAATATCAATATTTAAAATTTGTCTAAGGGGCCGTCTTCATATTAAATTGGACGCTTGCTCCGATAATTTCAATACGAACCTCATCTATTATCACAAATTTAGAGTCTACACAAAATTTCAGGCAGATTTGCTGAAATAATAATGTAAAACGGCGTAAAATTGACCGAGAATATCCATAAAAACCATTGAGGGAGCGTATAAATTTTCGAAGTTCAATCACATTATAAATATTAATGAAGACGTGTATTGGCCGTCGCAGTCAATGACCTGTTAATGGCGCCTTGGTATGGAGTCCATTAATATTGTGACAAAGTCAGAATCCATTCTGATTGAATCCCAGGATCTTTTATTAGAAATTTGTATTTCACTTTGTGAACAATCCCCACTAACGATAATAACCATCGAATTTTGCAAACAGTGTCACTGCGCTACTAATTCTGCACATAATTAGCTGAAATTCGTAATTCTGATGATTCAGTAACAGTTGAAACACGCGGTGTCCAAATTTGATCATGTTTCTATTCATAATTTTTATGAATATTAATTTCATAATTGATAAAAAATAGTAAATTTAGTTTGATAATTAAAATGTTTTTAGATTGTGTTTGGGGTTTTTTTGGTAGCAAAGGATGAAAAATCAATTTCCAAGAAAAATTAATGTTTTCAACAAATATTACCAAAACGTGAAACATCATCGACATCATTAGGAGATCTAATTTTCAAACACTTACAAATTGGTGAAAAATCCAATAAAATTTATAAAACTTTTTTTTTATTTTTGCCTGAAATTGTGTGTAGAAACCAAATTTCTGATAAAATATGGGGGTTTGTATTGAAATTATCGGAGCAATCACCCAATTTATTATGAAGACGCCCCCATAGACAAATTTTAAAAATTGATATTTGTAGAAAACATTAATCCTTATTGATTTCTACCTTCCGTTTTGTTCTGCAATGTAAATTGTGCAATTGTGACCATGTGATTCGTTTTTTTCTTTGACGGGTGTACAAGTAAAAACAACTGCAGCGAACAACCACAGCTACCCGCTTCTACCCAATTTCTACACCACGCTCGCATTCCTTTTCTCGCAAGTAACTTTTATTTCTGATTTTATCCGCCATGTAAAGAAAAACTATGTAAAACTTTAAAACTAAATAATTGCAACCAATGATTGCAAGTATTCAGTCATAATGATTAGTTTAATTTTATTTATATTATTTATATTTTGTTTCTTTTTACAAACGGAATTTCTAAACGATTCGTTTTACTCCGGAAGAACAAAGGCGCTAATGGAATTAATCAATTTATTCACAAAAGAAGAGAAAGCTTTTAAAGTATATCGTTCACAATTACTGTTAAGTACAACATGTAAAAATCTTTGACGGTAATGAAAGTGAGGTTAATAAGCATTGTTATGATAATTTATAAAGTGCCACAAATCCAGATATATTTTGAAACTCAGCCCCAATTTTACAGTTACGTTGTTGTTTTTTCGTGACGGTATGTTAAACCCTCAAGTAGTTTTTATACCCTCAAGAAATTAAGTCACGCCTTAGTAGGTTATTGTCCACCATGGTAATGGTAATGGTAATGGTAATTTTATATAACGTCGTACTAGAGCATTGCAATGGACTATTGACCACGGTCCGGGATCAGTCCCTTAAGGGAGAGATCCGAGGACAACACCTCGTAATTTATTGGCCACCATGGAAATCCTTAGTACAAAAATGAGTCCTAAATAATGTATATTTACGACACATAAACCAATAGAACGCGTATGCAGCAGTAGAAGCAAAAACTGAAATCAAATTTCGGTCCTTAAAATGTAAATTTCTGAAAATCGATAGATGTGAACAGACGTATCAGATTTGAACTTCGAATCTGCTCAGGAGTACCGTAATTACAAAAATACATATAAAACAATAGAGCCTTTTTACAGAAAGCGTACATATTCATAATACCTAGAAATGATAAAATATTAACACATTTCCCCCCGTTATATTAACTCAGATCAATAAACGCAGAATTCTAAATGGAATCGATATGAATGAAAGTGTAGTGTTACTTTGTACATTGAGCATTTTCTCATTTCCAATTATTTATCCGTTTGGGTCATTTTAATTCAAAATTAGTTGTTTCCATGTTTTGTGTCTGTGTATGTGCCCGCACTATGTCTATGTCCTAACTGCTGTATATGTTTTCAAAAACTGCTTATTGTGAGTGTTTAGTATCTGAATACCATTGCTACAGGTAGTCATTGTCTGCTCGTTTTATGTCTGTTTTTGTTTGTCTATGGGTATGTGCAAGTATTACATTTAATTTATCCAAAATAATTTAATAAACTATTAAATATTTTACCATGCATATATAGATTATGTAGTACATTATCTAAACTTTCTTCATAACGTTTGTAGGCACGTTACAGGCTAAAATAAATAAATACACACAATCAACTTTAATTAGGCAGTTTTAGAGAATATATATGTGTGTATGTATGTATATATATATATATATATATATATATATATATATATATATATATATAATTTGAGAATTGCGATTACCCGGATTGTTTCACCAGTATATTTGGCAAATCAATTATCTTTTATAAATTATTATTTATTTGTGACAAACGATGTAACAAAACTAAATAATTCAATTTTCTAATACAGAAGTGTACAAATTAGTTATTTTATATACAATCTTGCTGAACTCGTGTGCTTGTTCATTTTCTGAACGACATATGTACATGTTGAGCAATTTTTCTCTAAAGTCCTCGTTAATTACGCATGTTTGCAGAATTCCGTTTGATGGAAAGAATGAAAAACATGGACCACAAACCTTTGGAACCCAAACTGAAACTAAAGAAAACGTTTAAAAACAGCATGTTACATGTTGTTTTCCATGATGGCAAGTAACACCATCATTCTCACGCTAAAGAAGAACGTGATTATCATTCAAAAAAAAAAAACTCTCAATTTGAAAAGTGTTTTAAGATGCAGCGTGTGCTGAACGAATTTCGCTCGGAAGTATGTTTGTATTTTTAAATTGTGTTTTATTTGTTTTGAGAGTAGTGGCATCTATGCGAGATAAAATGAATCGTGAATTATTATCTTCAAAACGACATTTTTGTACAGCGGTTTTACTTTAATTTTATTTCGCTTTTTTTCGGTCGTCCTATATTTAAAAAAACATTTATGTTTTACTTCCTTGTAAATCTTATTCAAGCAGTATAACAACTCTACAAACCATTCGTGTTAAACTTGCATAGACAAATTTTAAATGTAATTTTACCAATTCAGCTGAACGCAACTTCGTTTTATTACTACATACAAATAACATATTGCTCATGAAATAAAGTATCAGCACTGATACTGAAATTAAAATGTTCATCATAACATAATATTGTTTTAGAATGATATAGACGATTAAATAATGAGGTAAAGAGGGAGTAGAATTTAAATTAAAATATAAAACGTGTTAAAAAAATATTTGTTTTCCAATTTTGAGTAACAAGCATCCTGGATTAATTTCAAATTTTCAAATTTTCCTGATTCTAGTGGGAAATGTACTGTAGAAAGATTAAATCTAACGAAATGCAACGGTTAGTTAAAATTATGAAAAAGGTTTTATTGGCTTTAACTAGACTTTATAAACAAACTCTTAGTAACCAAAAAAAGTTTTCAAATTAATAATTCATCTGTAATTTGTCATTATATATAAAACACATTAACAGTTGCCAAAACATGACTTAAAATAACATTTTTAAAGTCGATCCATACATATTTTTTACATATTGTGAATTTTAAAATTTCCATATAAATCATAACAAATGACACTAGCAATTAATAGTGATTATAAATATTAACTTTATAATAGCACTATTTAATGCCGACGGACGAATGTCATTCACTATATATTAGGTTGTAATTTATATATTAGATTTGAAGAGTGTGTTGATAAGGGATTACATACTGATGTTAGTCAAGTCACAATAAATCACAATCTGGCGTCGGGACAAACGTCATTACCAAGATGAATCATCTGATGACTGAGTCATGGTTTCTGCGTCTTGACTACGTAATCTCCCTTCAAACCAAACAGCCGTATTTGCCGATACAGTTAGAACGTTGCAATTATCGAAATAACGCTGTGCTTGTCCGAAGTGCCTCAAGAAAGTTTTGAAACCAGTGAAGTGTGTGTTTTACCATGGAAATATTCCCTAATAACATTTAACATATTATTGTTTTATAGCTATTTTGCTTAATATCTGATCGTGTAATTGAGAAAGAATTGTATGAAATAAATTAAAGCCCAAAAGCATAGTAAAAATGTTTCGCAGTTCTTAAAATATCACAATGAGCAATTTATAACTAAAATCGTATAAATATTTTAAAACATGTTTACATGTTGACTGTTTGGGTTTTATGTCACAAGGACCATATTTAACCAAGCTGCGCCGATAGATAGACTAACAGCAGTTAATGAGTGCACACACACAAGAAAAGTTTTTTGTGACAAAAATGAAAGAGAAATACACCCATGGGAGAAAGTGAATTTGACAACAATTGAATATGTATCTTTTACAACTACTTGCAAGGTGTTCGTGCAGTAGAAAGACTTGTCAGCAATTAATTTATTTGTAATTAATACATGCATTTTTTTGGTTTGGAATACTATTTTTAGTTTATTTTTTTGAGTCTATATATATATATATATATATATATATATATATATATATATATATATATATATATTTATAGATAAATATATATATATATATATAAATATAAATATATATATATATATATATATATATATATATATATATATATATATATATATATATATATATATATATATATATATATATATATATATATATATATATATATATATATATCTTAACAAGAGGAAATTCAAAAAATAAAAACCAAAAGTAATTTATTGAAAATAAAAGTGTTGGTGGATCAGGGCGTCATCAGTGAGGAGCCTGACCCATACAACACAAAATGGTGTTTTCTACGAATATGAGCCGCAAAATGCTAAGAAATTGCTCATATACTCCCCCAAACACCATTAAAAGCAAATATAATAATATAAGCAAAAAATATAATTAAAAATATAAGCAAAAAAGATTGAAATAAGAAACTTTAAATCAAACCTGCAGCAGCAGTCGGAAGACCGGCAACACCAAGCCAGACGATCGCAACAAATGCCGCTACTCACTTAGTTCAACAAACCGCCAACACCAATGACTCGGAGGAAATTACGGAATAGAAGTAGTCTTCGGTGGCGTAATTGTTGATAATAATAAATCAGCTTCATCATACTTTATTACTTTTCTTGAAGGATTTATTTGTGAGAAGTGAGTTTTATGGAAATAACATTTTAAAAATATAATAATAATAACACACCGACAAAGAAGTGCGCAAAAGCTGCAACTACCTCTGAAAGGTAAATATATTACAAACACAAAAGTTATTTAAAAAATATAAAAATAAAACACACTGTGAGAGGAGTGCGCTAAAGCTGCAACTAGCTCTGACTGGTAAATACTTATATCATTCAAATACGTATATCATTTAGTAAAAGATCAATTCCTTTTGGTTTTTATTTTTTGAATTTCCTCTTGTTTAAGAAAAATATATTCCTTACCATGCTATGTCTGCAGCTTTCAGCGCGCTTGCATGGTTAGTTTTAACTTTTCTTCTAACTTTCGTTTTGACTTTCGTTTTCTGGTTAAATACTCATGCTTTTTATTTTTATTTTGATCTTTCATTAAATTACGTATTTGAATGATATAAGTATTTACCAGTCAGAGCTAGTTGCAGCTTTAGCGCACTCCTCTGACAGTGTGTTTTATTTTTATATTTTTTAAATAACTTTTGTGTTTGTAATATATATATATATAAGACTGAAAGAAAAATAAACTAAAAATAGTATTCCAAACCGTTTGACCAATCCACAATATATTTGGTAAATTTATTCTAATATAAAACATAGGCTATTTCTTTCCTGTCTTCCGACCAACGCGTGGGCATGAAAAGTAGCAAACATGTAGTCCTAAAAGTGACTCTCTAAACCCCAATTTTAAAATTAAAAGTTTATTTTCCTGCAATAAATGGACATGGACAAGGAAACACGTTCTACAGTGTTTGTGATTTTGAGTTAACACAGGGAAACGTCGCGGTCACATTTTAGCTGTCATGGTAGGAAACATGTTCAACAATGTTTGTGAATTTGAGTTAACGAAGGGAAATGTCGTGATCATATTTGAAACCCGAGCAACGACGGTTATTCAGCTAGTCTGTTATAAAATGTGCCCCTATATTCAAGGAATCATGGTAGTCCAGTTGGCAGTAACCGGTGGGTTGAAGGTGGAACTTGTAGTGCTTGAAATGTTATCATGTTGGTGTCGTGTCGTATCAGTGGTGTCACTCTCCAAAAAATACATCGTCAATTTACCTTGGAACCCTCACAAACATATATACCACCATCATACTCCAACTGAGCAATAATGATACATAATATGTTTTATTGTTGGACTGATAGCTGCAATGATAAGTTTAATTACCGCAAATAATTTTTCCTAGTTTTTTTTGTCATTGTTTAGTTTGAAGAGTGGGGTGCCATCTCAGGTGTTGACATCACTATTGTACCGTTGTACACAATTACGAGTTTATTTCCTCGAATTATTCCCTTTGAGATGGATCCCGAACATAAATTTGACTACCTACCTACTTACCTATATCCATGGAATGTTGTGTTAGAAAATTGCTGTTATGATGTTACAAAATTCCATGTGAACTAAATAATTTATTTTCTTTAAAATATATTTAGCTAAGTAATTTCTAAAGAATATATATTTTGCATCTGCAAACTATTTATTACATCAGCTTGCTTACAAGCTTGAAACAGTTTGTATAATTTTACTGAAGCATATAGAAAATTATGAAGTTGGGATAGCAATACATCTCTAAAAATTTATTTTGTAAACTTGAAAGCAAAGAAACACTCTATTTCAAGATAATTAGAAATTAAGTACAACGAAGTGATCGAAAAAATTAATTTTCAATCTGAACATTAACAAAACAAGCTTTAGTTTTCCATTTTAGTGTTCACTACCTTTGTTCGTAATTTTCTTCCAACCCATTAAACTTAACTGGATAACGTAACAACATGACGGAATGCTTGGAAATTCGTTCATTAAGACAGTTTTTAAAGCAACCCATCTTCTGTGATTAGTTCTAACTCAAAAGCCTTTTAAAAAAAGAGGTATTTAACAGAACTGGCTATATTTAGTACTTGTTTCTCTATAACGTTTCATAACTTTATAGATAAGAATTGCCTGATGAGTGCACTTCAAATGAGGTCATAAAAGTAAGTTGTAAATAAAGGAATAAACAAATTTGACTTTATGAAGTGTCAAATAATACCCGTGAAAGATAATGAAATAATGATTACTAAAGAATACTTCAAGCTGGAGTGCTATAAATATTGCTATAATGTAAGTTCATTTTGTACTTTTGGCTGAGTCCACCAACATACCCTCTCTCAATAATTTAACCGTTGTTGAATTCGATAGATGCTTGATTATTTAATATTAAGGTACTAGCTGTGAACATCATTTTTGTAACTTTTGAGAGTTATATGATACTTGAGCAAGAATTGTGAAAGATTAACATGAAGTAATTACAGTCGAAAAATGTGTGGTAAGTTGGGTTACACTACCATACATTTGTATTTTTATGATTATTTTGTTGAACAGGTGCAAACTCCCTGTGCTCCACAAAAGTACATCACGGAGCAGAAGTAATTTGATCTACGAAAAAATTTCATACAAATTTATGTGTGCTTTCTTTTCAAGAAAAATTTCATAAAATATTGCAGATAAACTTCCAATCATAAACAAAAGCAAATCAATCATTTGAGCAGCAGATAAACTTTTTTCTAATACAACTGTCATTTGTTCCAACTATGTAAAGTTCTTTAAGTAACATGGTCGAAACAAAATTATTTTGCGATAAAAATATTGATAAAAAGGCAATTCATAAATTCATGAACTGAGCAAATACTAATCCCGACAAGTTTGTTCAAGCATGAATTTTCAATGCCTAGAAGATACCTAATAAAATAAGAAGCGAAAAATTGAATTTTTTTTTTCCAGAAAAAAGGTAAATCTATAAAAATACTACGACTCCATTCTTTTGATTGAGTCCTATTGAATGAAATTAGTCTGGCAAATCGAGTTTATCACTCAGAAAATATGGCTCTAAAAACATTGATTTCCGTTAAATTATTTCATATCAGATTGGAAAGAGAAAGATCGAAATTACGATTTATTTCCACGTGAAGAATTTTCAAATATTAATTTTTTTTACCATTTTCCTATATCTCTAAAACAAATTGGTTTCCGATAAAAATACACTTCATTCAGAACTGGAAATTGAATAAAAATGAAATCAAATTATAAGTTTTGTTAAATTTTGTTGACAAAGCTGTCGTATTATTCTCGAGAAAAATTCAGTGATAGTAAAATTGATTCTTCCTGCATCATTTATATTATAGATTTAAAAATATTCAATGTAATTTATCACAAGCAGTGTATTAATACTTCAAAGCAGAAAGGAAGGCACAATATAACCAGAAATCCAAAGTCATTCAGCCGCTCACATTTGGAAAACTGAAAACTCAAAACTTACCCTTTCAGATAGATAAACATTATTATCTATGTCATGGAGACCGTATCAAAAATTGATATACATTCCTCATAAAATCAGACATTAACAATGACTCATATCAGAGTTCAGTTAGAATTCACATAAACAATTGTACATTTACTATTTTGTAGGCGGCACCCATTGGAATAGTAGTTAGCTATTTTTTATCAACGTCGTATTTGAGCAACACAACGGGCTATTGATGACTGTGCGGGATCAATCCCCTAATGGAAATATCCAAGAACAACACCACGTAATTTTAATTCACGGTCAGATGGCGAGGTAACACCTGATCTGGCATCCCAAACTCCAAACTTTTACAGTAATCCAACGTGAGGACTTTCGGCCACGACATATTTAAGTTGCACCAGCCGTCGCTACACCATAAGCTTACAAACATCCATGCACTGACACAGATTCGAACAAGGATTCTTCCAATCTAGAGGCTTAACACCTTAATCACCACACCGGTTCGTCGACTGGAATAGTAGTTAAATATTTTGGGACCACCTATCTGTATAGTGGTCGTAGAGATTGTTTTTCATATAGTAGGTCCTAGATTCGAACTCTGGTTTCTCGGTGTATGGAAGTAGGTGATTGTACCTTTAAGGAGAACTCAGTGAGTACTCTTTCTCTAGTAGTTTCTTATTTGGAGGCAGCACTCTCCTCTGCACCACCCAATGAACGGACATAACAGATTAGCCACTAGCTAGTGAGGTCATCGAATGGATAAAAGGAGACGCCTTGCACAACACTTGTCTCAAGGACAACCGTCCTGGTCGTCCACTCAAAAGCCTTCGCCACAACTAACAGTTAAGCGAGGTCGAATGCGACATCACTTGTACAAGCATCCGGCACCACTAACGTTTAAGCGGGATAGTGAGCGAGGCCAGTTGTTCAATAGGGTGGGCCGAAAAACTCACAAATTTTTTCATGTCGTAATACTATTTGATTTGATAATACTATACTTTGAAAAGTTGCGAATTTAGAAGACTAAAAAGGGTTAAAAAATAAGTAAAATTTGTTTATAACTTCCAGCCGCGCATGTACTCTAAAGTTTGCCAAAACTTGGAAAAATTCACATTTTTACGATAGCTTGTAACATTCTTAAATTATCCTCTTCCCGAATGTAATATCTCAAATTCTTATGTATTAGAACCACAGAAAACCTTGTTTAAATATTATGTAAATCTATCAACATCTTCCGGTCACGCATTGCTTTCAAAATTAATGAAATTTTGAAAAAAATTACAAAAAAAGTTAGATCACAGTCCAAGGGGAAAAATACTACTTGTATGTTCTTTGGGGAATTTCTTTATTGAATACACGTTTAAATGTTTAAAAACAAATTATCTTATACATTATTAATATTTATAAACATATTTATTTTTATTGAAAAAAACTAAGTTTTTGTGCGAAGAGTCGTAAGTGCAAGAAAATCATGTTGAACAATTAAACTCATTCTTTGCTGGCGGTACTTTGAAATCTGATTTATGGGCGAAGTTAGGTATGGTTGACCTTGGCAGCAGAGTCGTTCTCATAAAACCATCCCTAAACTCAGCTCCGAAAACTTTTCATGAGCTGCACACATCGTTCAACTGCTTGTGTGTGAACTGGGAATGTTTTGAGTGTTATATCCAATATAGGGACTGAGCCACTTTGAATATGCTATTTAATCCCATCGTCACTGATATCTTTTAATAATGGGAAGAAGATAAATCACAGTCCATCCAGTTAATTATTTCCGAGTAGTCTTTGGCCTTGAAATTGAGTTTTGGCGGCATGAATGTTCTGACAGTTGTTCCATTTTTATCTAACTGTCCCGCCTTTATAATTTGTCGAATTCCGAGCTCTCTTATGTGTTTTGTATTACCTTGTGTCATGGCTAACATTAAATGGATGAGCAAAAAAGCCATTTCGTTCGATCACAAGGTCGACAATATTACGTGAATCTTGAGGCAGGTACCTTGAAGATTGCAATTATTGGAACACAAGTTTTGGTCCCTCTAAAGTATTTACTTGTTTTAATACAAAAACACATTGCCATGTATGTGATTTCAAAATAAATGCAACTATTTCTTGAAGTTCAGGTGTGTGACTTTCTTCACTTAAGTATAATCTGAGAGTTCGATTTGCTGTTGTCAACCACCTCGAGTGTGACAAGGGACCAGGAACTAGTACAGCCAAATCCTTTTTACAGTTTCCCGACTTTATTGCCATAGAAACAACGAGTGTATATTGTTGATACTTACTTAGTATACTTCTGTCTATTGTGGGATCTGAAAGCCAATACTCTTGAAGCCAATCACTGGACGTTTTTCGCAGCCACGTAGCTTTTCACCAATTGGCCCTCTGAAAGATTTCGCGCCCGTTGATTTACCGTCTAGATATTGAGACAGATATCGGAATGGCAGTTCATTGAAATGGTTGAAAGCAAACTGTCTATTGTAACGGTTTCCCTTAATGTATTTCGATTCTTAAAATCAGACCATTTTTCCAACATGTATCAATAGCAGTGCCATCATATCCTATGACAGCTAATTTTTCAAGAGAAATACCACGACCAGGCAGATAAGAAATAATAGAAGTGACAATATCTTCAGAACTTCCAGAAGTTAGAGTAACATGGCCGATGCAGACTGAACCAGGTTCTTGAATTAGCGAGTAATGCTCCTCTTTTTTACTCTATGGAACTTTTTCGAATGAGCTAGATCTACCAATAACCTGTTGTCCTTCCTTCCATCCAAATAGAGATCTTGTAGTGGAAATTTAGTCAGATTTACTTCACAATTGGGCCCTAACATTTTGTTTTTCTCTTCATATTTTGTTCTTGTCTCTACTATTATAAAAGAAAGTTTTTTTTGTGTGTGTATGTTCGTGTAAAGGGTGCCCTGACGAATTTATGGCATTCACACTAATGAAATTTGGCACACATGTAGTACGAATTTTTTAGCAATTTTATAGACTAGCCCGATTTTTAAAATTTAATCTTGAAAATTTTAAAACTAATTTAATGCGATGTTTAATTATTATTCCCTTTTCTCCGAATGGCAACAGTCATGATCGGTATTGAATGAATCAGTATTTTCTGCGCGTGTGTAGCCGCCCTATTCCTGGATATCCTTTATGAAATTTATTTAAAAGTATATATTTACTTTTAGTTAGCGTCAACTGTTATATTTGAATTTTTTTGTTGTGCTTACGTTTGTTGTTCAATACGTTTGTTGTTCTTTCTCTTTTAGACTACCGTTGTTTGGAATTTGATTTTTTAAGCATATTCACTTTTAGTATTACTGAATATCCTTTTTAAAATTTATTTCCTTTTTCAAAGCAATTAACTTTTAGTTAGCGTTAACTTTTAATCTTTTATATTTCTATTTTTTATTGTGCTTACTTCATTTTTCGAACTGGATAACGGTTGCGCAATACGTTTGTTATTGTTTCTTTTTTACACTACGATACTTTGGATTTTGATTTTTTGAGCATATTCACTTTTAGTTTGGATTATTTGGATATTTTTTTCAAAGTCTAGGGGGATATTTTTTTTAATCTTTTGTGCAATTTATGGTTCGTTTCATTTGTGCAATCTTTTGTTTGTTTCTGTATAGTACTTCGGTTTTTATATAATCAATTTTTAAAATTTTTGTTTTGATGTCTTAGGGAAAGAAAAGCGATATTTAATGTACAACATTTAAAAATTAATTTATTATTATATTTTTGTTTTATTTGGTTTCCTAAAAATGTCCACAGTATTGAAAGGGTCTTTACTGCACTCACGCCAATCTTGGATTTCTATCATTTATGCAAACTAAGAACATTTCTTCTATGTAGCTCTACGCTCACAGGATGATGATGTGCTCTTCGAATTTCAACATTTTACTGAGAAGCAAACACATGTTCCATCAATTTATTGTCGCCATGTATTCCGAGATTCAATTGGAGAAGGTGTTGTACATATGACTGAATCAGATCACTCAGAATGGAACAGTATGCACATTTGAGAGATGCGTTGATGAAGGATGGAAATGTTGCAAAACAAAAACACACAGAAATTGCTAAACTTCCAAAAAGATATCAGAACCAAAAGTTAAAGGTGATACGTTTGTACATTTATATGTTGCATAAATTATCAAAATTAAGTATTGCTATTCTTAATTATTCCTATTCTTTCCAAAACTCACTCAAACACAGAAACAAACAAAAAATTGCATAAAATAATAACTAAATTATGGCATTTCGCTAAAACGCCCTCTTTTAATTTACGCCCCACAATGTTTTGTTATACGACCAAAACAAATGCTGTTTTTATGCTTTTGTTTAGTATCAGCTTCTCCCTTTAGGCAACACTGCTACATTTTGCCTCTCGAAAATATCAGTAATGTTTGCATAACATTGTCATAATTTTAATGCGTTGTCGCTATACTGTACTTAGACCAACATCGACTTTATACAAAGCCCACGTCACAACTGAAAATCCTATCGCGAGGCTACTTTTACATGCTACGATACGAACTGAAGTCGGTTCAGACTATTAGGTGTAGTTAAACATAAGTAACTTTTTCATATTCGTCTTACAATACACTCTACAGAAATAAGGAAGTATTAAAATGTATCACGTAACGGCCAATCACGGTTTTGTTTTTAGAAATATGCTACAAATGCAGTCTTGGATTTAAACATTATTTTATTAATGACACCAATGCTCTGGCTTCTTATATCACTGCCTTTTTTGAATATTGGGGGCTGTAAATTAAAAAAATTATGTTATTACAAAAGGATGTTATTTTGTTCATCTTTTTATGCTATTTTTTTTTGTTTATGTGTTTGGGGGTCTTTTGGAAAGCATAGCAATATTTAATTCTGTTAATTTATGTAACGTTTTAATTTACAAAAGCATATACTTTAACTTTTGGTTTTTACATCTTTTTGGAAGTTGAGCAATTTTTGTGGAGTTTACGTATAGCAACGTTTCACTGTTCATTAAAGCATCTCTCAAATGTGCATAATGTTCCACTCTCGGAGTCCATCTGATTCAACGATATTCAAAACAAAAATTTATACTTTTGTAAATTTATGTTGCATAAATTATCACAATTAAATGTTGCTATGTTTTCCAAAAGTCACCCAAACACAGAAACAAACAAAAAATTGCCTAAAAGAGCAACAAAACTATGGCATTTCACTATAACTGTCTTTTTTTTTAAATTTACGGTCCACAATATTAAGTTATATGGCCAAAAAAAAAGCTGTTTTTATGTTTCTGTTTAATTTCCAGAAGCCAATCTTCCTTTCAGAGGCTACAATTTGCTGCACAGGAAGATGGAAGTATTCAAATGTGTTAGGTAACAGCCAATCACGGTATCGTTTTTACAAATATGCAAAATAAGGTAGTCTTGGATTTAAACATAATTTTGCCAATGCTGGCTTCTTATATTACTGCCTTTTTTGCATATTGGGGGCTGTAAATAAAAAAAAAAATTGTTTTTGCGAAATGCTGTTATTTTGTTTATCTTTAATGCTATTTTTTGTTTGTTTCTGTGTTTGGGTGTCTTTTGCAAAGCATAGCAATACTTAATTTTTATAATTTATGCAACATATAAAATTACAAAAGCATAAACATTCACTTTTGGTTTTTATATGTTTTTGGAAGTTTAGTGATTTCTGTGTACTTTAGTTTTTTTATCGCAGCATTTCCAACGTTTATCAACGCATCTCTCAAATCTGCATACTGTTCCACTCTGAGTGATCTCATTCAGTCGTATGTACAACACCTTCTCCGATTCAATCTCGGAATACATACTGACAATAAATTGATGAAACAGATCTCTGCTTTTGAAAAAGATATCGTAATAATCCAAACAAAGAGTTCATATGCTTTAAAAATGATAATCCAAACTATCGTACTCTAAAACAGAAGCAATAACAAACACCATATTGCACGACTGTGATACAGTTCCAAAAATGGAGGAAACACACAAAAATATATACTTATACATTATGATAATCCAAACTAAAAGTTTACGGTAACTAAAAGTTAATATGCTTTTAAAAAAGCAATACATTTTTATAAAGTATATCCATTAATGGGGCAGCTACATACGCACTGTAAATACGTATTTAGTCAATACCAATTGAAGACTTGCTATTCGGAGGAACACAATAATAATTACATATCTCATTACATTATTTTTAAAATGTTCTGGATTAAATTTTAAAATTTGTGGTGGACTATAAAATTTTAAAATATTCACACTACCTATGTGCCAAATTTCATTATTGGAAGTACTATAGATTCGTCACGACACGCCGAACAGACAACACACGTAGTACTTCATTTTATAATTGTCTACACTCGCTGGCAAAAGTTAAGCCTTCATGAAAAATTTTAATTTCTGGTAGCTAATCTAAATTTGAGAGGCTGCAATTTGCTGCAGAGTTAGATGGAACTATGCAAATGAGTTATGTAACAGCCAATCACAGTATCGTGTCAACAAATATAAAAAAGGCTGTCGTATAATAAGCCAGCATTGTGAAGGGTTACAGGAGTTGTATGTAAGTGCTGTAAAAAGTGTTTGCAACTTTTGTAGGATTACTTTTCAAGACGGATGTGTTTCTGTCACTTACACAACACATATAGCAAGCGCTGCCATTCTGTGGGATGCCTTAAAGTTTGGCAATTAATAACTCATGTATCTCTTTTCTTTGCCGTTCATTCCGTCATTTCATCATTATGCTAACAAGCCAAACAGTTGTCTAAACACCTGTGGTCCACACCCAAAAGGTTACAACCCCTAAGGTTCATCAATATATTGCTGTTGTATCATAACACTCATCATGCATGGCTGTGCCAAAGGGCAAATCTTTCCCAAATAAATAAAGATGTCAATGTGATCAAAAAGCAAGTCTTGCGAGAATTGCCCCATAGTTTTTAAATTTACAAATCTATAGACGTTACGCATGACAGAAATGAGTCCTTAAAACACACAACACAGTTTTTTTACACATTGGAACCATCTGAAGTACTCTCGCACATATTGGAGCACCAATTATGCTTCTCACGAATCTGAATCCACCTTCACTGTGCAATGGCACAACACTCTGTCAAGAAACTCATGCCAAATATTATTGAAGCCACCATCGTCACTACACATGCTGCAAGTTAAAAAGTATTTATTCCTAGAATACCAATCATCACTTCTGATACCCCCCCCCCCCCCCATTCCAATTTAAAAAACTTCAATTCCCAGTTCGTTTAAGTTTCACTGTAAGCATCAACAAGGCACAATCACTTAAAGTCATACGACTCGGTCCCATTAAACCGTGTTTCTCCCACGGTCAAGTGTTCGACAGAATTTAATACCTTTTTACTTTTTATAAATAGTTATTACTTCAATTTCTTGCCACATATGATTATTTTAATAAATGTACATGTATACTATCTTGGGGAAAAATAATCAAGTATAAAATGCTTATTTTTATAATTTGTTTTCCTTTCGCACATGCCACATACTTATTTCATTTCATTTAATTGTTTCTAAAATTGCATTTCACATCTACAAACATTGCTAATTTTAAAAATTCAGATAAATAATAAAATAATTCACTTTGTACTCAAAATAAAAAAAAATTACCTTTTATTTTGGTTTATTAATCTATTTTATTCAAAATTACCTCAACATACAAAAATATTTCTAATTTTTCTGTCTCCCTATTATTTAAGTAATTTGGGGTTAAAATATACTGTATTGCCCAAATCAACAGATTTCATTGTTGTGTTAAAAATAAGATACACCACACATTCAAGTTGTAAAATTTAAAAAATAAGACACTAATTTTTTCGGTTTTTAGTACAAAAGCGTGTTTTCTCTTCCTTTCAATTTTCTCAGCTGCCTTTTACAAAAACTTTAATCTCTTAATTCTTAGAAAATACAATTTTTGCCATTGCAGTAAAATGTGTAAAATATGCATGTGTATAAAACGGATTTTAAAAAAAATTACAACAATCAACAGAAGTTCTACATGTTTTTATTAAAAATTTCAGCGAATTTGAAATCTGAGGAAATTTTTAATTAACATCACACAAAATCAACACAATTGGCTATTAACAAGTGTATGTGATTAATTCCCTAATTGAGAGATCCGAGGTAATTTTTAATTAACGTCGTACTATAGCAACTCAACGGGCTCTTCACTACGGTCCGGGATCAATCGCCTAAGGAAAGTATCCGACAAAATTGTGTAATTTTTAATTAACGTTCTCAAGCACTACAACTACCTATTAACTAGGGTCGAAGTTTTATCCAATATGGGAAATATACGTGTACAACCACGGTCAAATGATAACATAACACCTCAGCTGGCATCCCACCCTCCAAGAAATTGTCACGTCACACCAATTGGATCTCTTCGCAATTCCAATTTCACAATAACTAGGCCATCACGGCGTTATCCGTGGTGTTGGTTTGCGAAGCAAACCAAATGGAAATGCGTAGCAAACACCGGTGAATTACAAACGTTCACAATGAACACACCTAACCCCACAAAGTTCAGCACGGGCAAGGCCGTGCTAGCCACGCAGTGGCTAGTCTATAATATGGGAGACGTCAGAATCGGTAATTAATCCAACATCGTGCCAAACACTTGATGCGATTGCTCTGTAATACAGTAGATTTTAACTGAATCCTCATCTGCCTATTACTATTAGAGGAAACTTTTTTTGGCACTTTAAAATCTGGGTCGGTATTTCTATCTATACTAAAGTAAGTTGTTACTAGGTGTAAGTTAGTATTTGTTTCCTTGAACTGTAATTTATCTTTATTTGTAATTTGTTTTTCTAAATTTCATTAATTTTGAAGGCAATGCTCGACCGGATAGTTCGGTTTGGTTGGGCAAACAGCCTTCAGTTTTGGGATCCACTGACAGAATACTGGAGGGCCCCAATTTTGACATTCGTAAACGTACATATGAATCTGTTGGCTACTGGATAGAGATGCAGTCTACCTCGAACCTTAGAGCTGCTTTCTGATTATTTAGTCCGGATCACGGAATTCTGGAAGCCGTAATGGTAATAACCTTCATCAATTGTCATCCGTACGGACTGGCCGATTTGGGGTTTCAGTGTACTAGGATTTATGCAACCGAGTTTTAAGCTCCTGGTTTGGAAGCTCGCTAGCCCCTTGTTCAGATTGGCCGACTCTTGCCACTACACAGGTATGGCAGTCAACCGCTCTTCGTGATCATGAGAGAGTAGACGTGGTCTTGTGTCAACTGGTTGTTCGAATTCTGTCAATTCCTACGTACAGTATGCAATGGAATAAGATAAAAATAATAGTGGAGTGGAGTAATAAATTAAAAGATTACCTCTTTTGGGTGGTTTGACAGGGTACAGGGAAAGTGTCTAAGATGTGAGGGGAAGAGTTCGTTTACTCAGATAAGGTGTCCATTCTAGTTGGGATTTTGAGGCGTCAACCCTGCGGTAACGTATCTACCTAAGTGAGAGTTTAGAAACAATTTGGGTGTTTGGTCAGGTCGTGTGGGCTACGTCGAAGAAAGTGTATGCCATTTTTGACGGAATCAACAAATCTGCAAGGACAGTTATTGTGTTATATAACGACGTGAAAACTCAATTGGTAGCGTCGTGGATTACTAACGGCAGGGTTCTGATATTAAAACTCGATCAAATCGAAAACCGTAGAGTATGTGCGGGCTGGTGCGCATTAAATCTGTAGTGGTTGTTGTGTGTAAACATGTTGATTTGATAGTTTGAAGAACATATGAATCTGTTATGCTCCCAGATGTTGACCTCATCGCCCGACCGGGATTCAAAATTACGAATTGCTGTTCACGAATAGTTTCCTCCTGGATTGATCCCAGACCATCACTAGTAGCATGTAGAGTTTCCCCCAGTTCCGTCGTTAATTCAAGCACCTGAATATAGTGTTAATTTCGTTTTTGTGTGCACTTTAAATTCACAGCAACTTTAAAGACCCATAAACAAAGCCGTATTTAATATTTTACTGAAATAAATAACTTTCTATTCTTATACCATACACTATATGGACCAAAATATTTGAACACTGCAGAAATTCGGAGGAGGATCGATCTCAGCGTGGGGCTGTTTTAATGGTTAGGACTCGGCTCATTGCTTTATGTATTTGGTAATATGAACGCATACGTGTAGCTCGACTTTCTGGAAAACTCGGTCTTGCCTATACTATGGCAATACTATGGCAATTATGGTTCTTTATTCCAACAGGATCGAGCTTCAGGTAATACTGCAAAACGTGTGCTGGACGGAATTCCTGAAAATTAGGTGAATTTGCTTCACTGGCCTGCTCAGAGCTTCGATATTAATCCGATCGAGAACTTGTGGGACTAGAACGAGAAGTACGACACCGCTACGTACGCCCATCTTCACAGCAAACTCTTCTTACAGCCAGACTAGACGATAACTTGTTTGTGGAAAATATGCCTCCATCTGTGGTAGTTGTAATACAAGCTAAAGGATACTGTTACCTGTTGCTAAATAGAATAACAAAGTACTTTTTCTGAAAAGTATGCAGTGTCCATATAATTTATGTATATCTTCAATCCATCATTTAGCCAAAGTAAATGAAAATTACGTTTTTTTTTTTAAACTGATACTCATTTTCTACACTTTTTTTTTCTTTAGATTCTATTTTGCACCCAGGTGACTAATTTTTATGATGCATCCTCTTAGTTATGACTACGCCATTTTTAATCAATTGTTCAAAATACAAATTTTCCAACGTACAAATATGATTATGTATGATTTGAATGCTTTGAAATATCATACGTAAATTTATTTTAACAAAGTAGAAACGCAAAATCGATTCAAATCTTTACACAATAGCATACCTACGATTTCATCGCTTTGAAATCACTGAATTTACACTGAAATCGATGTATAGCGGAATAACTAAAATACGATTGATTGGTACTAAGGAATAACTAAGATACGAATTGATTGATACGTTTTGAGAAACATTACCTGATTAGTCATGTTGAGAAATTAGAGTACAAATTTCCTATGTTATAGTTAGATCTAGACATTAGGCTATATTTCTTAGAATTTTCTTGTCCACTGCTGGGCCAACTGAACCATTACGCAACATGATAAAGGAAGGGCGGAATTATGAATCAATTTGCATTACCCTGGTAGTGGGCAAACATACACCTCATGAACTTGCAGTGGTGGCATCCGTTCACGCTTGAAAATAACTCGCGTGGCTATGCCAACGTATTAAATTTAAATTATCATTTCCTTTCAGCTGTGCTGAGTGTTCGCTCTGCGCATAAGAATGTTGTTTGCTTGTAACGATATAAAAGAAGACTCGTATTTTAAGAATAAGTAGTTAAATCTCACTTTGAGAAAAGAAATTATGCTCCTAGATAAATAAATATAGTTTGTTTATTCAAAAGTTTTGTTAACTTTATTATTACAATTCCTCTGGTAGTCATAATATTTTGCGAATTTTGTGTATAACCCAAATTTTAAAGTTTAATATACAAAATTTTTCAATTCATTTGATGGCAATTAATTATAATTTGTTTCCTTAGAATGGCAAGAGTATAAGAGATCACATATCCTATATTTATTTTTTCCCTTTCATTTTCCGAACAACTATTTCAGCGAAAGAAAAAAAAAGATTTAACTGGAGTTCTTTTTTCAATCTCCAGGATCATTAAAGACAGAATAAAAATTTCAACAGATTTGAAATCTGCGCAAAAGTTTATATCAAATTGATACCTAAAAATGTGATTTTCTTTAAATAAATAATTCTTCAATTGTAACATGGGATATAAGCATTAACATCCTCATATACTCATGATTTTAGAACATCAATCTTTTCATCGCTGCAAGCAAACTACACTGAAGAGCCAAAGCATTATGACCACCTACTCAATAACGCGTTTCGCCTCCTTTGGCTTGCAAAACAGCTGCAACTCGCCTGGGCAAAGATGCCCCAAGTTCTTGGTACATGAGTGGAGACAGGTTGTACCAAATGTCTAAGCAGCGGTCACGCAAAGTCGAGATATTCGGACATGGTGGTGTTTGAGCTCTGAGCTGCCGCACCATAACACCCCAAATGTGCACTATTGGATAAAGATCCGGAGAGTTAGGTGGCCAGGACATTAAGTGCAATTCATCAGTATGCTCCTCGAACCACTCCAACACAATCCGAGCCTTGTGACATGGGAAGTTGTCCTGCTGGAAGATTCCATTTCCAGTCGCGAAGACAGACGCCATATGACGATACAAGTGATCCGCAAGTATGTTCAGATACTTCGCAGCGTTCATGGTATGTTTAACCACAATTATGGGTCCCAGAGTCACCTATGAGAACGTCCCCCAAAGCAAAATACCGTCACCACCAGCCTGTGTATGACCTGCTGTACAAGAGGGGAGCAATTGTTCGAATAGCAGACGGCGTACCCTGACAAGACCATCGACGTGATGAATGCGACCAGGCAACTCTCTTCCACTTATCCATGGTCCAGTTGCAATGTTAACGGGGGTACTGTAGGCGTAGTTGACGATGACGCTTTGTCAACAGAGGCACACGAGTAGAACGTCTGCTGCAGTCACATATTCAGCAGTGTCCGCTGAACTGTGTGTTCCGAAACACTTGCGCTTGGATCTGCATTGTATTGGGCTGTGCGCTGAGCTACTGTCTCGCGCCGATTTTGCTTTTTACTAAGCGGGACAGTCTCCGACGTCCTTTTTCTTTGATGACGCGTGGACGACCAACACTTTGGCCTCTACTGCTGGTGTCACTATCATTTATCCACTTTGCAGGAATACTAACAATGGCAGATCTTGAACAACCTACCTGTCGTGCAGTTGTAGTGATACTCGTTCCGAGTCTTCGGGCCATTGCGATCTGACCTCTATCAAATTTGCTTAGATCAGCAGCTTTTCCCATCATTCGCAAAAGTAAGTGCAAGAATTATTAGCAGCTGATGAATACCATTCTCACTTAATTACACGCCCTCCACGTCATCCAGACGAGTTCATGGGGAGATGGTCATAATGTTTTGTCTCGTCAGTGTATATTCCTATGCACAGCACAACTGAGAGAAAATGATAACTTAAATTTAGTTCGTCGCCAGCTAAGATTTGCTGTTGTGTTATCAGTTCACGGATGGAAATAACTCGGGTGGCTTCCACATACCTCACTCTAAATCAGAATATTGTGTGTTCGTATCAGTTACGCAACCGAATTTCGGGTTTAAGAATATGTTAATTTTCATATCCCTTGCAAAAGTGTTGGCTACACCAATTAATAACGAAGTTAAAAACAGTAATTTGAATCAAAATTCACCAACTCTTAACCCTTACGCTGCGTTGCTTAGACTTTTTCAATCGTTTCCCAGAATGGCTCTTTGACCTGACTTCCCGAGCCCCCTTACCTAATTACCAAACTTGAGCGACAGGACCTTGAGTGGCATTTACGACTGACGTTTTGCTTTCATAGTAATGTGTGGCGTGATAAGAGGTATCAATGGAGTGACTTTATTCTTTTCCCAAACCGTTTACACTTCACGATATGCAGGGTAGGGTAGCACCCAACAAAAGGAGGGACCCTCTAGAAATTCAGTCGATGACAGCTCGCGTAAATGGTGATCGATGCCAGTGGTCACTTAGAATGGGAATAACATACACAGTACACAGATCTATACAATGCCACTGGTCGAAACGAAAGGTTAAATAAACATGATATGCTGATTAGTCTAGCAGCATAAAATGCGTCTTTCCTCAGAGTCCGCGGACTTAACTAGGTATTCGTAAAATCTGTCTAATTTGATACAGCTGCAAGCAAACGACTTTCTTATGCACCGCTCGAGCTCCCAGCACAGTTGAAAGAAAACGATAATTTAAATTCAATCCGTTGCCAGAGTCACGTGAGTTAGTTATTTCCATGCTTGAACTGTTGCAACAACAACATCGTATATTCAAGGCACAATCCTGTTTCTAGAGTGGCCACACATTCGCTACTATTCCATGCAGTTGCCAGGATTCGAATCAGTGACTTTTCGACCTAGAGCCAGCATCTTCTTCAGTATATTGATTGGTCTACATTTCTAAGAAGTACAAATCGCTATTTTTACCATTTTCATAATTATTATAATTGATGTGTTGTAGAAAATTGGAATATATCGATTAAAATACTTTTTAAATTTGAAATCATTTTAAAGCAATAGATCTTCTGAGAATAATTACGGATTTTACAGTGACGGTCAAAATAATAATTTTCTACAGATGTTTTTGTTCCACATTTCCCTTTTATGCCTTAGTGACTAGAAATCCGCAAAATATGAAAGACATTGGTTTTAACAAGAACTACAAACTACGAATAAACATTGAAATTAACTGTTAACTATTAAATTATTTGCAAACACTACAAATTTAAAAAAAAATAATTATTTAGAAAAAATGCCGAATAATGAATGCATATTCATACCTATAACTTTTTGCCAGTCTTAAAATTCTGCCTTATGTGCCCAGAAATTGAGATATTACGTTTTTTCGTTATTATTGTTTAGAAATCCACTAAATATTAACGTTGTTACTTATTCACAATATCTACAATCTATTAAGAGTGAAATCGTCAAATCATTAATATATTTGTTAAATTTAAATGCTTTACAGATAATAACTAAATAAAACAACTCTTTTTATATTAAGAGCTTAATCTGAAAAACTCAGTATTCCCCCCTTATAGTTAATGTTTTGTTGCATTGCCAGCGACACCATTACTCTTCAATAACAGACGAATTCTGTTGGAATTGTTTGACGTAACTAGGTGGAATAATAAGGAAATCCTGCCAGAAACTGTCCCGGCGTTCTTGCGTCTCGGGGAATGCGGCCATGGCGATTGTTGATTGGATGATTTAGCTCTAAGAATGCCCCTCTCTGCGCATAGGGATTGGTTGCTCTCCGTATGTGTCAGAGCCACTCGAAATTTCGAGTGACGATAAATAAGATAAGTTTCTGTGATAGCAGGAGGCATAATTGCATTACCTACGATCCCTTAAGAAAATAGTTTGCGAATGTAATTGTCTCCGAGGTTGAGTTTCAGTGCAGTGGCTAAGAATCATTAGGTAATAGAAGAAGGGGATCATTTCGTCGGTGTTAATGGTTCAGAAAAGAAAAGGAATTCTTAAGGGATGTGTGTTCATCTAATTGGTGTAATTGTTTGTGTTAACTTGATTTGGGGATTAATTTTATTTCTCTTAAAAGTTTGTGTATATTTATTTTTCAAAGTACGCCTTGTTTTCAACTTCGGTCTTGTCACCGTAGCGTGACAAGTTGACAGGTAAAGTACTGACTTTATTGAAAATGAAAGTGTTGTTGGATCAGGGCGTCATCAGGGAGGAGCCTGACCCATACAACACAGTATGGTGTGTTCTACGAATGTGAGCCGCAAAACGCTAAGAAATTGCTTATATACTCTCCCAAACACCATTAAAAAGAAATGTGCAAAACAAAAGATGGAAATAAAAAATTTAAAACAAACCAGCAGCAGCAGCAGTCTGGAGACCGGCAACACCAAGCTAGAAGATCGCTTCAAATACCGCTACACACTTAGTTCAATAAAACGCCAACACCAATGACTCAGAGGAAATTACGAAATAGAACTAGTCATCGGTGGCGTAATTGTTGATAAAAATCAATCCCCTTCATCTTACTTTGTTAATTTCCTTGAAGGATTTATTCGTGAGGCGTTTTTATGGAAATAACATATTAAAAAAGTAATAATAACCAAACACTGACAGAGGAGTGCACAGAAGCTGAAACTACCTCTGACAAGTAAATATTTATTACAAACAAAGATTATAAAAAAAAATTTAAGAAAGTTATATATATATATATATATATATTATATTGGTCAATATTTCGAATGTCTGTGAATGTCGAAATTACGATATCTGTCCATATTGGTAGATATCATTTAGTTTTATACAATGAGGAAGACTGTAAATAGCGTTTTTTATAATATTATTATCATGTAATAATAATGTTAAGAATGACACCGTGTTGTCTTACCGATTTTTTTTAGTTAAAACATTTCGCCATTTTTTCTGATAGTGTCCAGATATTTGGCGACATTGTGAAAACAATATCCAGAAAACGATGTTGAGCTGATATTGGCCGATATTTAATTTTGAGCTGAAGCTATGTTTGGTCACGTTGTTTGGGTTGCCGGCCGGCATTTTATTACGAGAAAGTGACTGACGAACATGCACGTTTCTCTGGGTATGAAAAGTTTTTCTATTTTTTATTTGTTCCTTCGGAAAAGTAAAATGTCACATTCGAAAGATCGGGTGAGATGTAGACGCCGAGAACGTGTTGATTTTTCGCCGAATCTAGCAGTGAATCAGAGCAGCCATCCCTAAAAAGTGCAATTCTAATAGGGTAACTATCATGGATATTGATGTACATTATTTAGTAATGTTGATAATATTTAAACAAGAATAATTAAGGTATTCATTTATTGCATTGATGAAGTTTTAGCTCGTGTTTGTAGTTTGTTACACTATCAGCATAATGACAACAGGAAAATATTAGAACACTATACAGCATTCTATTAGTGTTGGCATAGTGTTCCATTTTTTAATTAAATATTCATCGTTTACTGTTATCAAATTCTCACGTCCCATTCTATTGTGTGCAATGCTATTTTCATCGTTTATTGTTCTAGATTATATTGTTTTCGACAGTAAGATATTAGTATGTTAGCAGAGTTCTGTTTGCATTAATTATTATCATTGTGCCATTTTCAAAGTAATTTTAAATACATTGTTCAAGCATAACATAACATTTAAAAATTTAATTGATTTTTGTTTTATATTAAACTACGAAATGTTTCTAACATAAAAAAATCAATAAGTATATTTGAGATGTGAAGTTTTAAAATGGGAGGGGGTGACTATTGGGTAAAACTGCCTGTTCCCTTCACGTTTTGTGTGATTTGATTCATTTGATTCTTAAAAATAAAAAAAGAACTAACTTTAAAAAATGAAGTATTGTGAATATTATCCATACTAAAAATTTAATTTACACCAAATATTGTTCTTCTAAAAATTAATAAATCATAAATTTTAGTACCAAATATATACTTTTTGTCCTAACATTTTATCACAAAAAAATTATAACTTTACCAAAAAATGGAAGCTTATATTCAGTGTGTGTGTGTGTGACAGAACAAAACTATACGTAATCTTACTAGCTATTTCTTTCTTTTTAAAGAGACAGTTATGATAAGAATCATCTTTGTTCAACCTAGTAGTTTTTTTCTTGTCAAATCTTGCCAAAATTTTTAATATTAAAAAATAATACTTTTCACACTCTCTTGTATTATAATCTTTTTAGAATATAATCTGGGAAAACGTTTTTATAAGAAATAATATTCAATCATGTTTACAATGTTATCTTTAAATTTAGCACAATGCAACAAAGTATGCTTACATTTTTAAAAGTTTCAGTAATTCATATTCCATTATATATTGCAGGTCAGATGAGGATTATCATGATGCTATAGACATTGGAGAGGCTGTGGGAAACAATACCAGATCGAGAAGAAATTCCAGATTACCTGCAAGATTGGAGGATTACTATGTGTATGACTAAGCTGTAAACATGTTCGAGTCTAACATTTGAAGACGTCGAATAATTACCTTTCGAACAGCAAGCTCCATGGAGGGAAGCCATGGATGATGAGATGTAGTCCTTACGAAAGAACAAAGTATGGCTTGTTGAACTGTCAGGTCCTGCAAATGAGTACTGCACATCAAAAGGAATGATATGATTAAAGCAAGATTGGTGGCTCGTGCTGACATCAGTATGGCATCAATGCGACTTGTTTTAGTCATTGTTCTCCATAGGGAAATGAATATCTATGCACTAGATGTTAGGACTGCGTTTTTGAACCTTATTTTCAACATTAGTCGATGAAAACTCGATGAAACCTTAATTTTGGAACAACCTATGGGGAACAACGCCAACAACGGTCATGTTTGCAAACTTTCAAAAAGTCTTTATAGACTAAAACAGGCACAGTGACAGTGGTACAAAAGATTCACCGATTTTGTACTCTATCTCAAGTTCCAGCAGCTAAATTGTGAATCGTGTTTGTTCGTCAGAAGATCTGGTGAACACAGTGAAATCTTTATAGTGCTATGTATTGATGACCTACTGATTGCTGGTTCCAATGAATCAGTTGTCATGGTGGTGATACAACTTCTAAGAGATGTGAGATCGAAATGTTCAAGGCTGAAGTTGTGAATGATTTTTTGGGCATGTGTATTCAGTTTTCTCACCAACAACTTTGCTTAGAGCCAAAGGCCTATATTGAGAAAATTTTAAATAAATTCAAAATTAGGGGGATGTCAGTGTAAACCAGCGGACACTCTAGTGACTAAAGCAACACCATCGTGTTACGTGCAAGGTGAAACTTTTCATGGGCCCAGTTGGGAACTTGTAGGTTCATTATTGTACCTGTCTATGAAAACACGTCCAGATATTTTATATTCGTACTGTCTGAGCTAAATTCAAGAGCTGCCAACAGAAGCTGCCTGGACTGGTTTGAAAAGAGTTTTAAGATACCTGAAAGGGACTTTAGAACTTAATCTGGTGTTTCCTATTTCTAGCAGTGATTTTATTTTTAATGTCAGTTGATGTAGATTGGGGAGGAGGGCTGATGCATATAACAGAAAATCTGTATCATGGTATATAATTTTCTTAAATGATTGTCCTGTGACTTTGTGTGGGGAAAAGCAGACATCCATTGCATTATCCTCTACTGAGGCAGAAATTTTGGCGTTGGCTAAAGCTATTCTAGATGTATTTGTGCTACACAACATAACAAAATACATAAGGTTGTGAAAGTATTAAGAATACTGTCTATGAGAATAATTAGTCAACCATTAAGGCCGTATTGAATGAAAATAATAATGCCAGATTAAAAACACTTAGATATTAAATTGAAGTAGGCTCATGACGTTGTAAAATTCTTAAACATTTACATTGTACTAGCAGAAATACCCCGCTTTGCTCGGGTTAAATTAATAATATGTTGATTGAAAAGTCATCATCAATTCTTTTTCATAAAAGAATGTTAGCATCATTTAAGTGTACGGGGGAAACAATTTAATACCAATTTAACTTCTCCGTCGCTTCTACAATTTACTTCGGACGCAAATATGCATAAATGTTGTATCCAACCATATAATCCATTTCAAATTTGTCACACTGCTGATGAAGTTTATTTTAAGTTTTCGAGTGACTACGAATATATTTCTTGTATTCAATTTCAGTAAAAGTGGCGAATTTTTGGTGGATAGTCATGCACTTAGTTTTTCTATGAATATGTTTTAATTGTGCCATTCTTTCACCTAGTATACGATATTTTCGAATTTCATCGTCAATATGAGAAATGGTAAATTAAATTGTTACAGTATTCGTTACTCATTTTGTTTGAAGCAAACGCAATGTTTCTTGAAAATTCCATTCAGCTGCAGGTGGAATAAAGGAACTTCTGTTAGATATATAAAGCAGAGTTGACGTTTGTCTGTTCTCTACACTAATCCACCTTTTGAACAATCCACACATTTGGTACACTTATATTTTATAGCCCTGCGGATATGATAGACTACATATTAACCCGCGTTCTATTTGTCCAAGGGGGATAAACATTTCCGGCATTCGTGATTAATTTAATTTGAAGCAAACGGCACTTTTTCCAGAAAATTCTATTTAGTGGCATATGGAATTACATAGCTTTTGTAGGAAATACATGTCATCAGAGTAGACAAATGAAACCCAATCGATAACATTTTTTTAATAAACAGAAGGTTTACTTTACAGCGCTTTTAGAAAAAGACAATTACTTTCAACGAACAATTCACATGCATCTAAGTTGCGTAAGAACAGCTTCAATAAATAGATTAAGCAACCTCGACTTTCTGTCTCTTAAGACATAAAATTTCAATTTTTCAAAATTACTTAGAGTGTTATTATTCCAAGATCAAAAAAGTCTTGTTAAAAATTCCCTTTTCTCTAACACACATACAGTTTTAAATTGAACCCTTATGATACCTTTAAAGATCAGTAATGTGGTTTCTAAATGGAAAGCACGCATCTATTTAGAATGTTAGATGTAGTTACTTGACTGTGGAGTACAGCTTTCGATAACACCCATGAAACACTAAAAACAAATTAAATTTTATTTATTTTAATCGTCTTTCAATGGAAATCTATATCCAAATTTTGAAATATATTTTGAATTACCATGTATGACTACCAGTTTTAATTTAACGCAATCCATCTTATTTCAAAGTTATTTTTGAAATTTTTCATGTCATTTTAAAATAACAAACTACACACTTAAAAAATTGTGATTTGCAAATTCATGTCTGGTGATATTTTGCAGGAAACAAATAAATAAAATCCAAATCCTAAATAATATTTCTGGAATAGGTAATATACCGGAACACAAACAAAATTCCGATCCTTAAAAAAAGCAGAATTCTGAAAATATATATATGTTTTAGCATGTTGAATTTCGACTTCCTGAATATATTCTGAAGTAAAACAATTCGACAAAAAACTTGAACAATATTGATAAAGACAATGATATTGATGAACAATATTGATATGACAAAGATAGAAGCAAAAAAGAACACATTTATAATACTTGGGAATCCTCCAATATGACCGCTACCATCTCGTTTTCAACTCAAATACCCAAAAAAAGAATTATAAATCACATTAAAATATTAAACATTAATACTGATGTTGCCAGATACCGAGTAACAAAATTACGATTTTATGATCAATGAGTTTGTCGTTTGGGCTTTTCGTTCTCCATTATAAAATTTAAGTAAATATAAAATTAAATGTTCTAAATATTCTTTCTTCATCAATCAAATATTTATAAATATTATTTTCATCATTAGTAGAAGTAAAAATTCAGTTCAACAATGAACATTATAGTTTAATTTGTTTTAAGAAAATTGTTTTTCGATCAACACTGGTAAAGCAATCCGAGATGCGTATAGTAATCGTTTTATACTCAATGTTATATCTTTGGTGATTTCAAATTGCTTTTGGCATAGGCCTTAGGTCAATTTTAGGCCTCTTAGGATTCGAATTTTTGAAAATATTTTCTTAGTGCACCTCTGCAGTATAAGAAGAATCACCCTGCAAAATTTCAGCTTCCATGAATTGTAGTTCTTGAGATACAGTGATGAGTCAGTCAGTGAGTGAGTGGTATTTTAATTATATATATAGATATGTTGCAACTGAATACATATATATATATATATATATATATATATATATATATATATATATATATATATATATATATATATATATATATAGAGAGAGAGAGAGAGAGAGAGAGAGAGAGATATGTTGCAACTCAATACATATATATATATATATATATATATATATATATAGATATATATATATATATATATAGATATGTTGCAACTGAATACCAAATTTCTGATTTCTTTACAAAATCTTTACTTAAACCTAGACTGAATTAAGACAAAGATGTATGTTAATGTGATTAAGGGAGGGTGTTGAGAATAATTACTAACTGTAACTCATCTTTGCTTAGCAATCTGGCAACACTTGTTCCAATTGTTTATCTCTGTTGTGTCGCAGGTTGCTGTTTGTATTCTTATTCATGACTTTATCTGTCAAAGTTGTTTGGAAAAGCATTGGCTGGTGCGGCAGATTGGGATTGCCGAATAATTCGCCCATCGGATAATCTGACTTTTTAAAGGATGACTCCGAAGAGTACCAGCACTGTGACTAATAGTCTATTGTACAGAGACCCTTGCTGATCCACTAAAGACTGATTGACGAAAGAAATTTCATCAAGTACCTGATTGGAAAGTTTGACAGTTCCCAGGGGTTAATCTGTCTTTTAAATAAAATAAATTATTTAATTGTGATTTGGGATTTTTTTTAAACTGATGGAAAATTTTATTTAAATGAAACTATTTCATCAATAACCGTCTCTCTTAACTTTGTAAGAACTGCTCATTTTTCTGTCAATATGCAATGTGCCCTTTTTTTTCTTATTTAAGGAAGACCCAAACCCCATATTTCGAAGAAAAAAAATTCCTAAAAATGTTTTTCGGTTTATTGGATATAAACGATGCATCAGACATTCAAGAACAAATGGTCAAAATTTCAGAGTCGAAGAAAATTGCTACCAGCTGCTTTTTAACTTTTATTTGACCTTCCAACTACATAATCGACTGCCAAACATTGGCTTCGGTTTCCATGAAAACCTCCATTTATGCAACATTATATCATAGTGTATATAACAATGATTATTTCAAACATTTTAAATACCCTTAAGGTGTAGACTCCTGGTTTTTCTATCAATCGGCGAAAGATAAATGACAAAATCCAGGTCCTCATATAAAACATGTGGTGACGCCATTGAAGGAAACACATTGAAAAAATAGCGCTTAATTTCGTCGCATGTGTATCATTACAACAAGACTCGTTTACAGAAAAAAAATAGCTGTAGAAAAAAAGAATGTGTAGTTTATACACTGGTGGTTTATTTTAAAACATTACTGAACCAATAAAATAATTTTTTTTCAGTTCATTAAACAAGAAATTTATAATTTTTCAGTGAATTATCACAAATCACTCACTTGACATCAAAGATAAAACTGACTTTTAAAAAATATGTACGAGTTTACGGTAAAAACTCTTGTTTTGATAAAAGTCTCAATGTTATGGAAACTACTAAAAAAAATAGTACTTGCATAAAGTAAGTTGTTTTCGTTAACTTCTGTTGCATTTTGTATTTAAAATGCGATTATCTCAACATCAGTTTTTTTACAATTTTGAATAATTTTTAAAGTACTAAGGCTTTTTGATATATGCACTTAGAGTTATTCAGTGTTTAACAGACACATAGAGATTTTTTTATAAAAAGGTTAGCAAAATTTATAAAAATTAATAAACATAAAAAAATTGGAAACTTTTATAGGAATTTAACGTAAAATGAGCAAATTATTTTTTTTATGAAATCTCGTAAATACATTTTAAAAAATCTCTCCCTAGATCTTTTGCATATATTATTAAAATATTGTAGACATTTATTTCATAGAAAAAATATTAAAAATTGACACAGAAGTAAGGTTTATAAAAAGTGTGTATTTCGACTTAAAAACTATATTAAAATCGTAATATAAATTATAATTGCAAATAAAAACTTTTTTTTTATTATTGATTAAAATGTGTGCATAATTATCACTAAAAAGAATTGATTATGTAAAATGAATAATAAGAATTTTGGGTTTTTCCTTACGGGTCTTCCCTTAACATTTCTAACAATATTGATTTTTTAACAGAAGTTTCGGGAAGCAATTCATTTTCAGGTGAAATCAAAATTATATAGATCTGAATCAGTTCTTAGAATTACATACCAAGTAACTGTTTATCAAGTTGAATTGTCATACAAGCATCAGCTTGATGTTTGTATTGATTTTATTGGCTTTTTAACTATAGATTATGCTATTGGCAACAGTAAATTTTAATAGCACTAGATTTCTAAGAGAGAAATGGAACAAAAACTCAAAATATGCACTTAATAAATTAAATTAAAATATTAGCTGCTATATCAACAGCTTAGCTAACATTTTTGACTGAAAATGTTTTTCTAAAACAAACAATTTTTTGAATTGAAATCACAATAAAATGTTTGCATGTTTTTTTTTTATTTTCAAGCTACTTAGGAGTACATTTAAAGGGAGAAATAGATTTTATAATGTTTGATTTGATAATGGATTGTTGATTTGATAAATGTTTAGGTTTTAAAAAGCCAAGTAGGCCACAATTTTCTTTTATTTCCTATACAATACAATAGTTACAAAAATTGTAATAAGGATATTTTTAACAATTTAAAAAATTAAAATTATATGTTCACTTCAATGTTTGTTGTATTATATAAATATTTTTTAATGATTAATATTTTTAAAATTTCTACTAAATTTAAGATGGTTGTAATTTTGTGTACCCTCTAAATAAACAATCACATAAGCCATAAGAAGTATATTGAATGAAAATATCCCATTATTGTGAAGAATATATTGAGCAATGACAAAAAACGAACATCGACTGTCAGAAAACAATATCTATCGATGTCGTAAAACGATATTGCGCAATATTGTCAGGGGGGTCATTTTTACGTTAGCTAATATCGGCAAACAATATCCATCAATTTCGTAAAACGATATTGAATAATATTGGACAATATCTATTAATGTCGTAAAACGATATTGAGCAATGTCGACAACTGTATCGGCCGATATCGGGAAACAATGTCTATCAATGTCGTAAAACGATATTGAGGGATATCGCCAGGGGGGGGGGGGCATTTTTACCTTGGGCATTATCTACGCCAATATAGGCCGATATTTTTTTTCGATATTGGCCGACATATATGTGCTACCTGGGACACATATCACTAAATACTTTAAAAAATAAAAGTATTTGTTTTGGATATATTAATATATTTTTGTACTCTATGTTAACAAATAAAAAAACAATTTCTTCTCTCAACCTCTCTACATTTATACAAATGTAGCAAGATTGACAGCATTTTTGTGGATTGTGTTCTAAAATGCACTTGCAAGCTTAAGCAGAAAATGGACCTTCAAAACAAACTGTTGCAAATATTATCAGCTTGTTATAAAAGTTACAGATTATTTTCTACTAAAAAACGATCTTTCAAGCTTACAGTATTCCAAAAACTGTAAGTTATCACATAAAATGTGTCTAAAAGGTTTTCCTATGTAAGCTTACAAAACATATTACCATACTCATTAAGTTTCCTTACAATGTCAAATTTGCTTGTCATATTACTGGTCTTATACATATATAAATGAAACAAAACTTCGACTGCGCAATGGTGAAGCACGACAAAAAAATTTTGTACTAAAACATCTTAGATCTAACAAAAAAGTGTAGCAAACAACATTTTAAAACTATAACAGATATTTCGAAGCATGAAAGTTTTCTTATTTCCAATGAGATATATACAGCATATTTCAAGGATTATACAAAAATTCAAGTGAACGAATTAAAATCAGTTGCTCAGGGAACAATTTGAAAACAGAATAATGTCATTGGAAAACACTTTTTGTGGTAGACTTACTATACTTACCAACTAGATGCCTTATGTAACTCTGTCCAAACTGATTGCAATTGAAAAGCTATGTTCTCTACCCACAGAATTTGATGTAAACAAATTTTAAATTTAAATTAAAAGAAAGATTTTTCGATTTAGGTTAGCTTTATATATATATTGATTAGTATTAGTAGATTCCAGTATATTATTAATGTATTAATATTATACTGGAATATATTATTTGTATACGATTATAAGGCTAGATGCTTATTGCTTGGATAGAAATATTTTCTTTGGTAGAGTTCTTTTAAGATTATTTGTTATATTTATCTATTTTGTTTGCGGTTTCTCAATACGAGCATAGGCAAGTTTCGGAAAAAAAATACTTACGACCGACAAAATCCGATTTTTGCCATTTTGGCTTGTTTTCCATTAATTTTAATACATGAAGTACACTGGAATAAACTCAGTGGACTAATATTTACTACAAGTTACAACTAGGTCACTAACACTTTATCATTCACACAAAACCTTAGTAAATATTTGCACTCGAGGACTGTTTACAGATTGCGATTTTTGACTTTCTTTGTCTCCATATCTTTTGACTATAATGTACAAGACAAATGAATAATTTCTGGCCGTTAGTTTTTACCAGACGCCGGTTTCTTTTAAAGTTAGATATTAAATTAGCGAAAGTACTGAAATTATGTAGGCATAACAACAAAATGGATAAAACTTGCGGTTCTGTAACATATTTACAACTCCAGAAATTAGCTTATTTATATCAACAAAAACAACAACAGAAAGCTAGAATGAATCTAAAACTCAAAACGAACTTTCATCCTCACAAGAATTTTCGAAGCTACAATCGGAACGTTACAACACAAAGAGCATTTGCCATTAGTGGTCAATTTAGATTTCATTCGGAAGAATCAAGCATATGACGTCACCGCATGTTTTTTTTTTTTGCAGGTTTTGAGCTGTTACCTGGATGTAGTCTTGCCTCTACAAGTTGATTTAATCGTAACCCTTCTTTTACAATTCCAAATGCATAATTAGAAGCCATAACTTCTACGAAATAACTTCTTCATCAAGGTTAAATTCATTTTTAAAACACAATTACAAAATCCCCTGTTTGGTAACGTTTCCTTTCATTTTGTTTTCCTGTTTCAAAATGCGTTTCTGACTAATGCGGTGTTAAAGTATTTATCAATATAAGGAAGATATTACATTTAAGAATTTGAAGTCATCATATCCTATGATAGTTATGCACGGATAACGTATTATACTCAAATTATTATAACTCTATGAAAGTGAATACTTTATAAAATGATTTTAACATTCTTGTTCTAACTTTCTCAAATGTTCTTTCACATGTGTTCATGCCAAAGTTTGCACGACTTTGAATAGGTTTGATACAATCTAGCAATAACTTCTTTCATCTTATTACTTAGTCAAGACCTGGTGGTATTATCTTGAAAACTTAGAATATGTATGCATATCACGTAGTATACGCAAAGTATTATAACTCTACGAAAGTGAATATTTTATAAAGGAATTTTAACGTTCTTGTTAGAACTTCCTGAACTGTTCGATTACAGAATAGCAAGAGCTGGAAGATCGAATTTCAGTCTCGTAAAGAAAGACTGAGTGATCAACTTACTCTGCATAAGAAATTGTATATTTTGTTACGTTACTTTCATAGATTAAAACACCAAAAAAATTATCAAGATTTATAATACAAGACATATTCGAAACAAAATACTAATCAACATCAAAACATAAAAAATTTTGATCAGAAGACATGTCTTTCGATATTTCAACTTCGTGTTTGGCATTTTTATCAATTATACGTTACCATGATTCTGAATACACTTTAAAAATTCTTTTTGATCTGGGTTTACGCACATCTGGGTTCATGGTAAAGGAATTGGGGTCTTCATAAGTCACTTATATTAAATGATGGGTCTAGTAGTTCTCTTTAGGGATGCGACATAGATGTCGATGTTTTCAAAACTCAATGTTTTTTTCTAAAAAGCATCGATGTATTGGAGTCGATGTTTTTGTAACATCAATGTTTATACTTTTCGATGTTTTTACATTGTTGATGTTTTAATTTTAAATGAAAAAAGTACCGTTATAACAATTTAAAAAATAACCAAGTAAGTAGCATAATTTTTATAAACAGTAAATTGAACATACTTTTAGACCAAATTGGCCAAAGGTGAAGGGTCTGAAAAGTAGGGATGCGACATCGATGTTAATGTTTTCTGAACATTGATGTTTTATAAAAACATCGATGTATTGGAGCCGATGTCGCATCAATAGTTGCTAAACCAGTTTTAAGAAAAGGTGAAAAAAGTTTAAATACACTGAATTTTAAAAACATCGATGGTTTGGGGGCGATGCGTTAACAACATCGATGTTTTAATTTTGAACATCGATATTTTGCTGTCGATGTGGGATCACTAGGTGCTAAACCAGTTTTAAGAAATGGGTAAAAAAGTTTAAATACACTGAATTTTAAAAACATCGATGGTTTTGGGTCGATATATTATCAGCATCGATGTTTTAATTTTGAACATCGAAGTTTCAAAACATCGATGTTTTGCTGTCGATGTAGCATCACTAGTTGCTAAACCAGTTTTAAGAAATAGGGGAAAAAGTTTAAATACACTGAATTTTAAAAACATCAATGTTTTGGGGGCGATGAATTATCAACATCGATGCTTTAATATTGAACATCGATGTTTGAAAACATCGATATTTTGCTGTCGATGTCGCATCAATAGTTGCTAAACCAGTTTTAAGAAATGGTGATAAAAGTTTGAATACACTGAATTTTAAAAACATCGATGGTTTGGGGGCGATGCGTTATCAACATCGATGTTTTGCTGTTGATGTGGGATCACTAGGTGCTAAACCAGTTTTAAGAAATGGGTAAAAAGTTTAAATACGCTGAATTTTAAAAACATCGATGTTTTTTGCATTATCAACATTGATATTTTAATTTTTAACATCGAAGTTTGAAAACATAGATGTTTTGCAAACGATGTAGCATCACAAGTTGCTTGTTGTTGTCGTGCGGGCCATATATGGCCCAATTGGGGTTCAGTAACAAAACAAACGTGACTTATTCATAAAGCTCATTTATTAAACAAAAGATAAAGAATGAAAAAGATGGTGTATGTATGATACCATTCATAAGAGCAACAATTTTTGCCTCACTGGAGCAATAACAAAAATATCGACCTTACAAAAACATAATATGAGATGGTTGGTATGATGGTTAATATATTGTATCTCGCTCAGACTCGCGATGAAATACTGTCCGTACAACGTCTGGGTAAGCTAAGGATCAAATTATCGAGTTGATCTTGGGGAAAATCTCTCCACTCAACAAGCAATGCTCTCCGAATTTCCGGAACACATATAGGAGGAGGTTGGCGGGCTGCAACTTCGATGTTTTTAAAATTCAGTGTATTTAAACTTTTTTCCCCATTTCTTAAAACTGGTTTAGCAACTAGTGATGCGACATCGGATCCAATACATCGATGTTTTTTTTTTATAAAACATCAATGTTTTGAAAACATCGACATCGATGTCGCATCCCTACTTTTCAGTCCCTTCACCCTTGGCTACTTTGGTCTAAATGTATGTTCAATTTGCTGATCATAAAAATTATGCTATTAAAAATTAAACATCGTCAACGTAAAAACATCGATGTTACAAAAACATCGACTTCTATACATCGATGTTAAAAACATCGATGTTTTGAAAACATTGACATCGATGTCGCATCCCTAGTCTCTAGCCTAGAACTGATGAGATTTTGGAAAAGACTTCGTAGCCAAAGGCTAGCAACTACAGATCAATTTTAGACGCTAAGATAAATCATTAGGAGGATTTAAAATATGAGTACGTAAGAAAATAATTTAATACTATGTTTTATTGTTTCTTACGATAAAGTAAGATAAATAGTTAATACGTGAGTCAATGAGTGGGTAAAATAAACGTTTATCGATATTTTCAAAAAAATTTCTATTTTCGGATTTTGAATAATTATGAGACAATTAGTCCTACTTAATAAAGTCGCAGAAAGTACAACTATAAAACTGAATGGAAATAAAAAATATTGGACTATTCTCAGATTTAAAATGAGGTCACGCTTTTATTCCAATTAGTTTTAGGTAAATAAAACCCAGTCAGCAAAAGAGGTTTAAATAAACCTTACAACCATTATACGCTAGATCAGATTCTGAAGTGTAATTCAAATCTAGCTCACTTCAGTTTTTTAATGCACATGTAAAAAGTCCCATATCAAGACTGTAAAAAAATATATGAACTAATTTCAGAATTAATTACTAGGCTCAAACTATGACGTATTTCTCTCATTAGCAGTTCAGATAACCATGTTTGCAGTCGCAAAACAAATTAATAATTTCATGCTGATGTCAAACCCAGAAGATTCTAAGAAAGGATATGTGAGTTGATCATCCAACAAAAGCAAAACAAAAAAAAACCATGGAGTTTGATAACATTTGTGAAAAAAAGAGGTTAATTTAATGAATCAGTTCGTGAAACAGAAGCTAATTAAGTTATTACGGACATTTCATTCGGACACATAATATGGTTTTCACGAGAAAAAATGCCTCCTTTCGTTTTTGAAACCGATGACAATTTTACTCGCGCGCTTTGTCACAAAAGTATTTCTCACGCACAATAATTACTGAGGTTTCAAAGGATTTTTATGTTTACCAAATACTTTGGAATTTTTGGTAACAAACTTCTTTTAAGAGAAGTGGTTAAAATTACTTGATTAATTTGATTTTAGTGGTTCATTGTGAAAAAAATGTCAATTTAACAGTATTGAATTGAGAACTGTTCTATTATATTTGAAATTAGCGTTAATTAAAAAAAAACTTATTCGTCGTTGATATTTGCGTAGCTGTAAAGTAATTTTCCGTTGGAATTTTCGTTGGATATATAAATACTTGTTACTAATATATTTTATCAGAGGGTTTTTCTAGGCTTTTTTATGTGACATTTAATTTTTTGATTAATCCCCCTCCAGTTATAAATGTATGCTATTATCCAGTTCTGCATGAAAATTCTTCATATAAATTCGCATTCTTTTTGCAATAGATTTTTTTGCGAGATGGATAAAGTAGTGATAGTGTTAAAATGTGGTCTATCTGTTCATCGTTAAGGAAACGCTGTAGATTATGTAATGGAAATTTTACACTTCGTGACACAAATCCATGGAACTTGGTTTGTACACGAGAACAAAAATTCTAGATTTTGGTTCCAGCTTGTTTCTTTAGGTTCCATTTTTTTAAGGTCTTCTACTTTCAGATTTTGTTCGCTTTGGCCTCTTTCGGGTAATGGAAGCACTTGATAACGATGCATCATCTGCATCGCTCTCTTCATGGTCTAATTGACGACTTAGTTCACATGTGTTGAAGAGGATTCTCCCTGACAAGTCATCGATATCTCTTTGCACCTCGTCGTCACTTCTTTTAGAATCTTTTTCAGTCTCTGCATCAGCATCCTCTCTCTTTCTCAATAGGGGGCTGGATAACCACATTAGTGTGTTTTCCAGTTTTATGGATACTATCTGACTCCGAATTACTGTCTAGATCGAAGAACACACCTAATATGGTATTCGTTTAGCGTGAGACTGAAAAGAAGGGGGAGAAGAACTAAATATAAATATATTTTAAAAAGTTAACTATTCACCTAAAATATTTTATTTTTAGGTCGTAATTGAATTTTAACGCTGTTTAAGATTTTAAATTAAAATAAATAATCAAATCAATATTGGAACATTTTACGTAATAAGTAACTACCGATAGTACCGAACTTCACACATCCGACGATTGGCAAGATTACTCGCCAATCAACAATACGTCTACTTAACGTCTAAAAAATAAGTTTCTTAAGATTTTTGGTATATTAATATAAACAATGGATTCATGTCAGTACAATAAAGTACAAAAATAGATCGTAAACAGTAATAAAAATAATTTTTTTTTTGCCTCTTTAGCGATGACGGACAAGACAATTCTAGCTTTGAACCACGTTTTCACCGACAAAGCTATCTGGGAAATACACAACCAGTGCAGCATTTTGATTGGTTGATTCTTAAGAAGAAGAAATCACTGAGTGGTACCACTCTAGCCATATATTGGCAAAAAAAAGTAATGAAAACGTCGAATGGTAAAATTTCTTACAAACCTCTACGAGGAGGAGGATTTAGGACTACCTGTGCGCCAATTTTTTTGGCTACAGATTGGTCTGAAGACAAGAAAGAAATAGCTTATGTTCTTCGTAGTGTTCTATAGTATTATTCTACCATATTTGGTGTGGATTGATTCAACGGCGATATATATATATATATATATATATATATATATATATATATATATATATATATATATATATATAATAGGGAGAGAGAGTAGCAAGACGTGTTAGAGCTACTTTGTCTGCCAAAAAGTACTTCATATTGGAGTAGCCTTATATTACAATGTATACTAAAAGAAAGTTTGTTATCGCTATTTGATACATTTATTATTGCTTAAGACCGTTAGAGATGTATTAAGGTCTTCAAAGTACTTCTGAATTGGTGATCATGCAAATTGCATTTTTTGAGTTTCATATGTTTTCTTTAACAATCGAGTGTGAGTTTTATAGTGAAGTTAAGGTTGAGTAGAACTAAAAGTGAAGCCGTGATAGGAATAAGATTATTATCTGCAATTACACGAGTAGTATTTTCCACACAGTCATCGGAAGTGATTAGCACCCCAACAGTAATTCAACTGTTCAACGTGGACCATCTATCGAAGAACATGGCGATTGTTTTGAACGTCATTTGGCATTTAAATACAATTCGATGTAATGTTTCTTTTTAATATGGCATGTTCCCATCATGTCTATCAATCACCAATTTAGCAAGACATGTGAGAAGGTGGAACTTTTCCACCTAAAAAGCACTTAACGGTAGAGTTGTGTTACAATGCTGGTTTATTGCATACAGCTATATTTTGAAGAGGTGACCAATCTCGCCACAATACATATAACATATTTATTAAAGACGAATTATACAAATAGGTAAATAATAAAGTGTTCACTAACCCACTCTGCCTGCCTCTTAACCTCTTTTATACATACATTTTTAATAATGAGATAATTTTACAAAAATGCGGCTATCAGAATAATAGTGTCCTAACCCACGAGAAATAGAAAATGCCAAAATAATTATTTTTGGCACCTACAGTACACTCTTTTGGTATTTAATGAGTTTGCAAAATATATTTTTAATCTATCCGATAGATGGTAGTACCTTAGCGTATCCAAAAGGTACTTGTTCATTCTGAGGAATGCATCAGTGGCCTGCGCCACTGGCAACTGGATCGCTCTATTCACGTAAATGTTTCCGGGCTCACTCGTCCAACTTTCGTAATCATGTTATATTTGACAGTTATAGTTCCCAACTTCTTGGGCTATTAGTTTGGTAAGGAAAATAGGTATAACTCCCAAATTAAATACATAGTTATTGCTATTACTTGTAATAATCCTTTTTTATTTGTAAATTCGAAAATGTACGCTTGGAATGAATCTGTTGCTTCCAGAGGCACACAGTAAATAGGTTCTTGCCTGATTCCTTAAATTAAAGATATTTTGTGCAACTAATTATGTATTCGGACCAATGATGAGGAGGGTAGGGAAATGGAACATAAAGTTCTATTTGATGTGCAATTATATCACTCCCAGTCCCGACTTTCATGTCTCTCAAATTGATCACACATTTCTGTGAAGTGGACATTCCAACCTGCCCTGTTATTATGATATCGGATTGCTAGAAAAAGCAAAAAGTATTCCCTCCTCCAAATATTTACGTTCCCAATGTCTGGGAAGAAATTCGCGAAAGAAAAAAACATTACATGTTCTTACAATGAAGATGGAACACTTTTTTTTTCAAAGCGTATGGGAAACATAACGAGAATAGATATATCCAAGACGCAAGAAAAGGTGAAATTGCTTAAAATCAGTGGCTAACATTTGAGAGCTCCGAACTGTTTTGCGTGACATACAATACACATATACAAACTTAGGGCGGTATACCCTTTATTGAACATGACCTACTAAAAAGAACATAGCAAACCATGAACACTTTAATAATGTTGCATTCTAAGGGAATCTGTATAAGTGTAGAAAAGATATATGACCTTCTTCAACCTATAGTTTATGTCCATCCCCCTTGCACCATGACTTTTTTTAAAAATAGACAAATCAGCCCTAGAGTTCCTAATGAGGTTCACGTAAACCTGGAGGAGAGCGGGCGTGAGGAGTTTTAAAGTTTTATTTTGTGGTATTTCATTTTAGACTACCTGTTTTAAAATGATAATTTATGTTATTACAATTTGTAATATAATCGAGTTGAAAAGTTTTGAGTTTTCATTAAAAGAAAGAACAAATTGGCTCATAATGTGGTATAGGATGGCATAAATGATCTTATCAACATCCATATCTGTCATTTTACAAACACCAAACTGCAACAGCAGCCAAATCCACACTTTGCTTCTACTTTTTTTAATGTAAAGGTTAAAATCTTCTAAAATTCAAAAAAAAATTATTCTTTAATCTCTGAAAAATAAATTTTAAAAATTTCAGATCATTAATATGTATAAATAAAAATGTACAAAAAATGGTTCCAAGAAAATGGCATTTTTCCACTATTGCTTTCATAGCCTCAAATATGATAAGCACATAGCAAGGAAGGTTTTGATACTAAAAAATCTTGCAAGGATTGGATGTCTGACTATAAAACAAAATTTAAATGTTTTTGAAATTTTGAAGTATCCTTTTACTCATATTTTTAGATTCATTATGAAAACTTTATAACTTATCTAAATGAAAGAGGTTTTAGTGTTTAAAATGTTAAAACAATGTATTTGAGTGAGTTTGTCAATCTAATGAAAGCTTACAACTTTCTATAATATGTAAGTAGGTTCCAAGGTTCATTTTTATAGAAAACTTAATACTTTTCTTAGAGAAATTTGATATTTTATAGAAAAATTAATGTATTCTTGATATATTTTAGCATTTCTGTTCCTCGAGTAATTATAATGTGGCCTCTATTTATTTTTCAACGTGAATCGATTTGGTAAGTCCTTATGTTTATTGTTTTCTAATTTTAAGTACTCAATAACGAGCGTAAATTATTTGCTGCAGTTAAACATCTACCAGCTTAGGATTGTAACAGAAGACTGCATAGAATATAATAACTGAGTCAGCAATTTCACGTAATGAATAGAGCGTAAAATGTAATATTAGCTTGTCACGTGATTAGTTTATCCCATTGCTAGTAATGGAGGTTCAATATTAACAAACAGTAATATACTTAGTATTTACTCGCAAAAGGATAGAGGTCCAGCCAAAAGTCAAGTGACAGTCAAAATGTAAGGGACCCTAGAGAATTAGCTCCTAGTAAATTTAGTTACATAATAAGCTGTGTTTTTATGCAGTCTCGTTTTAACTGGCATTTAACACAATTTTTGGCTTTTCAAAACGATGCATATTCACAATTTGAGCTCATCCCTACACTGAAAGGCACAGTACTTTTAACCCGATGATAATTAAGAGTTCAATTACGATTGACAATGGAATATTTGATACGTCAGTCAAATGGTATAAAGATGTTATGTTTAGTATAAGTTGTTCTCCGTTTTAGCGCCGCTAAGTTTATATGTAACTATCAAACTCCAGACAGAAGTAAGCTCATTAAACTATTTATTGCGACACCAGAATGTAAGTAATGATGTTCAAATATTCATCACACAGATCCACATCTCTTTGCTGATTGAGAAAACGAGTAAGAAATATTAAACATGTCGTACTCAGTTAAATAAATATTTAAGATGAAGTTGGCTTTTAAAAAATTCTCACCAAATCGCATAACAAAAAAGGATTATTTAGATTATAGAATAAAAAACTAATTTATATCAAATTTTAAGAACGGCAAAAATATCTCAATTACAATAATTTTTATCGGATTCACAAGTAGAATATCATAAACATGTAGCATTAAATATATAAGTCTACTACAAAATGCGTTTTCTTACGATTGAGATTTTTTGATAGTTTTCTGATTTTGAAATGATTCCTGCAATAATAATTAATTTCCTCAAAACTTCTTTCGGATCATTTTGGCGGTCTGATGTAAGCATAAATGTTATATTCATCATTCCTTCGATTTTATGAAATTTATGTGCAAAATATTTGTTTTACAAAATATAAAGTGTGTTAGTAGAACATAATTTTTGCTTTACATTGAAACACTTATCAAAGGGATATTAGTTTGATGTTCTTTGTTTTCTAAAAAACATCGTGTAAAATAAATATTTTGACAATAAATGGACAGTTAATGAGTATGCAACCTTGCAAACAATTTATTATTTAACCACGTTTTATGTAATGGCGTCCGTAAAACTCAATAATTATGAACCAAACTTTATATATAGGCTTTTCAGTAACAAACAATGAGTGCAAATTTTTTAATAATAGGATAGTCGCAAAAGTTTGTTTTCAATGCTCCCTGTCTTCTAAAGGAGTCGTAAAGCTTCATGTTGTTTAAATGTATAGGAATTCGGATAATTTTATTTCGTCAAAAGTCTATTTACATTAAAGAAAACCGATAACATATAGTTCTTTTACAATCCATTAAAAATAAACTAAGTTGATTTAAAATTTAGAAACTAAGTTTGTAAACAGAAACTTGACCTCTATTTTAACTAACGTGCTCGAAACTGAGAGCTAATTATTTTCTTGATTAGAGCTTTAAACATGAAAGTAAGATGACGTATAAAAGCTTTAAATTAATGGATAGGATGTATTGATGCCATGGTTACACTTTATACGTAGAAATTTTATATTTCCCTTAGATATGCAATGCACTAGGTAATCTAATAAGTTTGACTATTGACGAATGCTTTAATTTCGAAACACATTTCGATACAAATTTAATCACATGAACAAGTCCCACTTCTAATATATCTGGCTGATATAAATTATACAGTAATGAAAAATAATTACTACACAGATTCAAATTTAATGTATACTGCTCTCCAAGTATCGTATGTGGAAACTTTTTACAACCGATAATATTTAACGATGGTGAGCCTCCCATATAAACATCCGAAAAAGTATGATACTTGCATATGAGACATAAAACCGGCCGAATATTATCAAAATATTTTATGCGTCACTTTATGTAAAAAGACTAATTGTAATTACAGTTATGAGTTTATGACCTGTTCCAAGAACATTGTAAAATTCTGAAATGTTAATTGAATTGTGCTTAAATGATTTTGTACGCAGGGAACATAAAATACGTATCGAGCATTTCGTTGAACCTCCCATTCCTTTGATAACAGTAGGCATCTGTGCGTTATAGGGGTAATTGTATTCTAAATGCATGTTTTATTCAGACGATGCAAAGGAACATTATTAGATACTTTTGCATCTCCCTTTTGCCCAGGGACTTCCGTTTGGAAGCATGTCTGATCAGAAATATTTAATTTTGATAAGGCCGGGCTATTCCTAAACCAGAAAATGTAGTTCGTTTCTCTCCCAGAAACTTTTGCACCTGAAATGTAAAAAAGGAAAGGATCTGTAATTTAAATTGTACATCAACATACTATTCAAACGTAGGATGAAAATACAGATTTCTTCGGTTTAGAGCGGAAACTCACTAACTAGCAAACAGCATATTATACAGTATAGCTGTTTAAAGACTAACTATAAGATTTTAGGTCAAAAAATAAAAATTACTAGCACACATTTAGACTGTGTTTGATTTCATTTTCAAGCATACTACAGAATGAATAACTATTTCGCGTCATCAATTAGTTCATTATGGTAATAGTTCTTTTTTAATGAAAATATATTTTATCGAATTTCAACATGACTGATAAAGTTGACAAACAGCAGATAGTGAACTTTAAAATGAACTACTATTATTGAAAATAAGGGTTTTCTTTTATTGTTAATTATTTTAGGCGTTGAATCCATGGACGGCAATTCACATATGTATAACTTTATGTTTAAATAGTTTAATTATATCTCAATTGCTTTTTTTACATTGATATGGAAAGACAACTTTTAGAGGTCTTGCAGAGGGGAATTTTAAGATATTCATGGGTATTCAAAGGGTTTTTATGATTACGCGCATGTCCAATCATTTTAAGAGTATGTGTTTCTTTCGATCCAGATGTTTGCTCCTTTGCTAGAAAAATTGATTAGTACGTATCCTCCTTACTTATAGAGAAATTTCATTTGGTTTGGCATACAACTTTCAAAACGCTTGCATTTAATTTAAGCCATTTTACACTTGTTTCATGAACTGCCCTGTACTCTCTGGTAATGACGAGTACAAGAGGTATTGGCACGAAGGGATAAGATGCAGGACCTTCAAGCTGACTGACGGTTCTTGATCTGTGTTTTTGGCTGACGCCAGTGTCCTTCCTATGTTTGCTTTATTGTTACGTTCCTTGTAACAGTTTTTGTCCTGTATTAATGGTGTTGTGTACTTGTACACCATTGAATGATTTGTATCAAGTGCTGCTGCTAGAAATTTAAAAAAAAAACATTTTCTTCATGTGATTGTCTAGTTTCCTGTTCTTAACAAATACATCATGAAATTTTAATTCCAAAATATCTACATATTTCATTTTTGTCTCGATGTAAGGACAATATGTGTGTTTCTTTGAAGGTCTTGCCAATCATATCACATTCAACTAGTCATTCATGAATAAATGTTGACTTATTTTCTTTAATTAGTTCGTGAATTAGCTAATTTTATTCGTTCAACTGAGTTGTTTGAACAAAGCATAGGCATGAAGCTCTAAAATACTGATTCCGGTTTGGTCTAGTCTAGAACAAGTGTCATTGAAACCGGATATCTCGTTCACCGGCGAAGGTACATAATGTGTCCTCTAGTAGAGGTATGTTTCACATTTCATTACTTCCTTCTTTCCATTTATCTCTGGACACACATAACAATAACCGTCGTTTCGGATTTTAGCCTCATAGAACGCTGAGTTATACACAAGTTTGAAACTATAATGTAACGATAAAATGCTGCTTCTCGTTGGATCGTTAACCTTGTCATTACGGCTATAGATAAAACAAGCGCGATTATTTCTTGGCGCGAAACTTTCATAGTGCAACTGATGTAATAGCCGTAGTATAAAATCTTTCTTTGTATGATTTTTATAACTTTCAAGGTACAACTGATGTATTGTCCGTTGTCTAAATTATTTCTTGGCGCGATTATTATAACTTTCAAGGTACAACTAATGTACTGTCACTTGTATATTTTCTTTTTTGGTGCAATTCTTATAACTTTCAAGAAACAACTGACGTATTGGCCATTGTCAAAATTCTTTCTTGGCACGATTCTCGTAACTTTCATGCCGCAACTGTTGTAACGGCCGTAGTCTGAATTATATTTCTTGGTTCGCTTCTTCTAACTTTCAAGCTACAAGCGATGTATTTTCCGTTGTCTAAGTTCCTTCTTACCGCTATTCGTATGACTTTCAAGCTACAGCTGATGTAGTGTCCGTTGTTTAAATTCTTTCTTGGTGCTATTGTGGTAAAACTGGAAAACTGGCTGTAGTCTAAAGATTAATATATATTTTTTTGACAGTATATTTGATTGCTAAACTATGCTGAGCACATTCTTATGTTTAATGTGTTCAGCATAGCTTGTTTATATTTCACCTTGAATCGAGACCATGGAATTCTTTTTAACTTTATGGAATACACAGCAAGTTGTGTATTGATCTCAATAGAGTTGGTGAAATGCCGAATTATAGTCTAAACAAAATATTCTTCCGTATGTATACTCTAACAAGGACTGTATTCTTATCTTTGTTTTTGTGTTTCAATAACGCGACCAAAGAATAGGGAATTATTCTGCGTTTTAATTAGAGTGTCATCGTCATCACTGAGTGCGTTTACTCGACGGTCTTTTTCCTCTGTGAAAAAAGCAGATATCACACACAGCTTTTTCAATATCTGTATTCATGGTTGAAAAGATTTTTACTGATGTAGGTCGTTTTTCAAAATATTTTGGTCGTACTCTTTTCATTTTGGTGTTTTTACAAAAAAGTAACTTCATACATATTTTCTCTTTCTCTGGAAGGATTTGGGCTCCTTTTGCTTAACATCTTTAATACTACATCTTTTCGTCGTTAATAATTAATATATTATAATATGCAGCACATAAGGTACCGATATCATATTCTGTAAAAGTATCAGAACACTTGAAGTGCTATTTACAATTAAAAGCTATGGGTTTGTTTCGCTGTCCCAATCCTTTTTTGTGGTAAATTATTCAAAGATCCTCAGACATTTTTCTATTGATATTTTCCCCCCATTTAGGTGGTACTTTTTCTCACCAATGATCAGTTTTCCTCTCAGTTTCTCCTTCTAGTATTACATGAGAATTGAATAAACTAATATTTAAAAGGTTACTTTTGGATGATAAAACCAATTTCAAACGTCAGAACAGATTGAAGCGAGACCAGTTAAGTCTCATGTCACAGACATTCAAGTATCAGAAAACTTGAAGTGAGATTTACAGTTTATAGCTCTGGGTTTGTTTCGCTGTCCTAATTTTTTTTGTGGTAAATCATTCAAAGAAGACACTTGACATTTTTCTATTGATATTTGTTTCCCATTGAGGAGGTACTTTTTCACCAATGATAAGTTTTTCACTCAGTTTCTTTTTCTAGAATTAATACGATGAGAATTCAAAAAATTAATATTTGAGACATTACTTTCGGATTAAAAATCCAGTTTCCATGTTGAATCTTGCACATAGTGAATGTTCATCAAATTATTACTTCATTCAGCAAATGAGTTTGAATCCTAACTTCAGTTCGTCTTCATATCTGAACTGGAATAACTTTTCCCTGTTCGAGTTCCGACAGAAAAACGATTATTTAGTGTAACTATAAAATTGAATTAAATAAATCGTTAAATTTATTAAATAACCGCATTGTGTAAAATTGTAAATATTAATGAGTGACATAGTGAATTTCTACTTTTGAACAGTATCTGTAAACGTGTAACTTAATTGAACATAAATCCATTGAGCGCTGTCTAAGATATTCAGCTTTTTTCCCAAATGCTGACGCTGCAGACATAAAAATCATTGAAGCATTTTAATGATTTACAGTCTTGAATTTTAAATTTGGATAAACAAAAACAGTTGGTTAGGTCACAGTGATTAACGTCTTAAAATTTGTAAGATATTTTTACTCATATACAGTTTGAGAAATCTCAAAAACGTCTTGAAAAGTTAAAATAACGGATAAAGACTATTTAAAATCATGGTTTATCACGAAATTTAAAACATTTCCGAAAAATTGTCAGTTAATATGTCTCTGTTCTAAGCCGATGGTTTAAATACCTGCGGATTTGGCATCAGAAGGGTCCAAAACGGATAGAAAACTTGAAATGGGTCGAAAATATTGACTGTACAAACAAACACTCCATTCTTATTTATATACATTACTTCAAGTGGTCTCGACGAAATATCTCTTCCATCACAATATGACAAATTGTGCTAATGGCGAGATATCTCGTCATCAATGTATTTTCTAATTTTTATATGATAACGAGATCAGGTTCTGGTCAGGTTTCTTTTAAGGACGAAATATCTCGTTCATCAAGATCTGATGAGCATTTTTATGTTGCATGATGGATCGTTGACACAACCACCAGGAAGGTTAATATGTTTAATACCAGGATCCCCTTATAGGATTTTACAAAATCCAGGTTACGAAGACTCAGTTTTGTGGTGGCGCCATCTACAAGGAGTTAAATGAACTAATTTGTTATTTATTTATTTATTTCGTAGTTCCTCTTTTAAATTACTCAGTTCGAATTTCAAGAAACGTATAGTGAAATCACTGAAATTTTAAAAACTATTTTCTTGGTTCCGGATTCAATTTATACGACGCAATTGTTATGTCAAGCATCTGAAAACAATATTAAATCTAATATCTTATTTGAAGTATAAATTAAACTCGCAATCAAAGAACTCTGCAATCTGATATATTTTTATACTCATGTTTACAAAGGTTAGTTTTCTTCATGTAATATGTTGGGACAAATAAGCGCACGGAACTTTAAAATTATTAGACTAGTGTATATTGTTAATATTTGGTTACCTCGTTTGAAATATTTTCGCTGTCAATATACTCAGCAGTTTATTAATGATATTGAACTGTCATTTTTATAACATGTTTGTCTTTTATTCAATAGCATCTCGCTATCATTCTACTCAGCAAACTGAAAGAAAATCAAATTAATTATCTCATGTATGTGAATAACTGAAAATTCTACGTCTTCATTAGCTGGTTCCAAAGCTTGAAAGTAGGTTTTCCAGAATGAAACATTGAATTTTTGTTGCTAAATGTTCATTTTCCAGTCAATACTTTTTATTTTAACCCTTTCGGCATACCAGAAATAATAATATTGAATTCTTCTAGTATTGGTGTCTTTAAACTTTCAGTCAGATAAGGTGACGATGCATTTTTATAATTGTTTCGTTCTCCATTCAAAAGCAAATGCAATAAATACACAATACAAACACAAATCAAACTCCGATGCATAACACAGAAATTCACGTATATGTATAGAAATATATATATTGAATGCCGTCTATAATCAATTGACACTCATGAATTGAATTCATCCAATTTTTATTGAAGACATCATGGTAGAAGCATTAATAATATTTATTATTGGTTTGTGTTTATCAGGTACTAGCAAAATACCCGACCTTGCTCGGTTTGAATTGGTATACTCTAGATTGAAGAGATAATAAAAATATATAATGACTTACGTTTTTTGTGGAATAAAAATTTATTTGAACACCTTTCGCCATCCTTATAATTTCTACAACTTACTTTGGACATAAATCCTACACATGCATATCCATTCATGTAATACATTTCACATACATCGCACCCTTGCTGTTTGAGAAAGCTACAAAATAACGAAAGGTGACCCTAAGGTTACTACTCCAAAAGGCGATTTTGTGGGAGATTTGGAATTCCCTTTCTTAAGTTCTTTTCGTGTTCAACTCAATTAATAAAAATTACGATTTGCGGTGAGTACTCTCGCACTCAGTCAACAAAACAATATTTGTTTACTTGCGGCACTCTTGCATTCGGTATGTATCATAGTGAAATTTTTCAATCTTCTCCTGTCATTATGGCAACGAATTTTTTAATGTTTGAAAAGTTCTAGTTCGGAAATTTTAAACATTATTACTCTTTCAATAACGACATTATTCTTTAAATAACGGCATTTTTTTAAATAACGGCTTTATTCTTTCAATAACGGCATTATTCTTTAAATAACGGCATTATTATTTCAATAATGGCTTAACCACACTTAAAATTTACTGAAAATGTATTCTGACTTACCTGCCATTTTTAAGTCGAATACTTTGTGGTGGTGTTGAGTGTGATGAGAAGGAAAACATATTTATTAAAATAATAAATTTTTAAAACAGAAAACAGCGAAATAAAACAAAATAAAAGATGTCATAAAAAATTGTTTTAAAGATATTAATTTGTGATTCATTTTTATCTCTTGATCTTGCACAGTTTTGCCACAACTTACAACTAAAAGTGCACAAAATTTAGAAATGTGAAATTAATTCAGAGTGAAAGAAAAAGAAAATATCAATATTCGCCCGATCTTGTTCATTCCCGTTCGTTGAAAAATATCGTCTGTCCCAAGTATTCAAAAATCGTTTTCATTGCGCAAAGAACAACAATAACACTCGAAATAAATGAGAAATATCAGAACTATAATTCCATTTAAAAATAATAATTTTTTGAAGAATAATTTTTTTTTTTAGCAGTACTGGTAAAGCAATCGAAGTTATCGTAATATTCAATATACATTCCAATTTTCCCAAAACTACCAAATTATGGTTTATTTAAGTATACTTACTCAGGTATTTTAACATGAAACTCAACTAAATATAATAATAAAAAAAATTTTAATATTGCATTCACTAAACAATTACATAGTGTATAAAATGAAATAAATTGCAATCAAATATCTTGAATAAAATACATGTGATGCTTACACAAACACACAAACACAAAATCATACGTAGAACAGAAAGTCGGATAGACAGACTTTCGCAACCAATTCCACTCACTAAATGAAGATAAGTACTCACTGTATGCAAATTTCCATGAAAATATATTGAACCGTGTGGACGTGTATAGGGCACAACATACAGACAGACAGACAGACAGACGGACAGACAGACAGACAGACGGACAGACAGACAGACAGACAGACACCAAACGAGAAAAAGGCGGATTCGGCATCAGAAGGGTCCAAAACGGATAGAAAACTTGAAATGGGTCGAAAATATTGAATGTACAAACAAACACTCCATTCTTATTTATATAGATTGTTTTACTTTATACTTATTTTACTTCGAAATAATTCAAAAATACTTTAAGATTTAAAAACTTATTTGTCACCGAAATTTTGTCATTCGTTGATAATTTCATTTACAAATGCAAAGGATTTTCACATGGGTTGAATTAGTCGTTTAATGGAAAAAAAATTTGTTCCTTGCATATGTACTATGCAAAAATAATTTTTTTTTGTTTTCAAACCTTTTTAATATATTGACACTAGATTTTAAAACTGGAAAAGACATGTCCCTTTATTTGTTAATAAATTAAATAGAGTGATCTTTTTAGTGTTACTTCCCTTTACATTTGTATCAGATAACACAATAAATACTATTTACATAACCTTTCATAACTACCCGACATAACGGACGCTACGACGCGTCTTCATTCTACGCCGCCGATAACTCCCTGACCTCCTGAGGGTGTCCTTGATCGGAACAGGGGTTAGATTTAGTTTTGGTTCTCACTTTTAGTTCGGAGGTTTATAGCTCTGTAGCTGACGCTGCACTTATAGTTCACTTGTTACAATATACATATATTGTTACACTGTTACAAAATGCACTTTGAATTTATTACATACTATTCATTAATGTTATTTTTTTATTTAGATTACATTAAATAAAGATATCTGTCACTAAATTGGTAATTAGTACATAAATGAATGCATGCACAGAACTCTAGCAGACACCAACCAAATTTCCTTTTCCAGAATTCAATGTTAGTGTTTGAGATCAGTCTATTGATGATAGATAATTCTCCGGTGTTATTGATAATCCTGTAAGCCTCTGAAAATCAAAGAATAATTTTTTAACGCAAAAAAAATTGCTCGATTGTGTTAAAAGGCTACTTCATGTCATTTTTTTTTTAAAGTACGGACAGTTTTTGAAGTCGGTACCTAATTTTTTGTAATGAGTTTATTCACAACTGTTATTCTTTAAGCATAATCCGCCTAATTTATTTTTCAATTCGATTGCCACACCAAGGGTCAGCATGCTAGAGACAAGCATACGTTGAATTGGTTAGGAATGTGACTAATAAAAAATTCAGAAATGGAATAAAATTTGCATTACAGACATTAAATTTTGTTTCTTTTAAGGTAAAGTTAATAATTTTATACTTGTAAAACAATGTCAAACTTTGTCGAATTGCAGAAAGTTTTTCCTTAAATGGCACACGTATATTAACTGTCGAAAGCTGTTTTGAAATTTATCTAATAAAATTTGTTACAGGATATGGAAATAATTTCACCTTTCCCGTATTTGTTTCGCGGTTTATAGTGACAGAAAATTAATAGAATTTGATAATATATTATACGGAAAGAAGGTAGATGGAGCCACGAGATTAATTGATGAGTGTTTGGAAGGAAAAGTATGAAAACGGAAATAAATGTTTTGAAACATCAGTTACTTATTCGCGCTTCGATGTTTACGTTCGATATTTTCGATCATTGAAACAATGTTTAACAAAAGTGCCTTATAGAATTCCTTTTACCGTCAATCTAATTATTTTATACTCAATTGTTTAACAGGTGGGTCACAAAATTTGGGTGACGATACGGGTTTGTAACACATCAAGTACATTAAATTAATATGAAAACACATTCATCTAACCTGAAATTTAATGGAATTTAGTAGAATTAATTCCATCTGTGTGAGAGAGATCATTATTGAACCATAGTACATTTATTTCCCATTGTTTAAATGGTAAGATACGAAATTCACAAATTTATTAGCTTTTATTACAGATAAAACATATTATTTTTATGAACCGACATAAAAAAAAAATATTTATAATTTTTATTTCCTTTTTTTTAAGTATTAAATCATGGAATTAAATTTTTTAATGAGTGAGCGAGTTTTGGGATTTCGAATTTCCTGTGTTTGAATTTGAGCTAAAAACGATGTATTTAAGTTTATAATTTACTTGTTCTCAAAATTAATCTTTTGCATCAAAAGTAAAAAAGGTATGCAGCTAAAGTTATTGAAAATGGAGTGAATATAAAGATACTACTAAATGTGTTTGAAATCTATTATTAGTATTATTCGACATTTCCACTGCATATTAAAGAAGTGTTAAACAATTTTGAACGATATTAATTTGATATATGAAGAGTTTATTGGTATATCAAGGTATATTTGAAGCAGTTATTTGAAAGATTTGTGTGTAAGCCAGGCCTCGAAATAGATTTTTTAATGCAGGTGCACGTTGTGCACTTAAGTTATTAAATTAGGGGCACAGATTATATATTAGGTGCATATTTAAAAAAAAACGTAACATAAGAGCATTCATGTAATGTAAACTACTTTATTAGTTGGGTATGTTAGGATATGTTTCAAGCAGATGGTAAATAAAAATATTTAAACATTTTTTTTAATCTGCGAAATTATTACTTACAAATATTCACTCATCATCAGACATTGGTGGGCAATCAGAAACGTCTACGTTTTTGGCAGATTTTTACCCATAAGGTTTAGTGTCCATCCTTCTTTTTGTATTTTTCCTTCATTGCAACATAGCATTTTCTGGATTAAAGTTTTCGCATATTGTGTAGTTAGGAATTTTAATTACGTTCCTTTAGAGCGGGAGAGGTCGATTCTGATATTTTGTTCAGGCATCAAAAAAAACATAAAATATGTTTCCCGATTTTTTTTAATGATAGGTGAACTGCGTGCACCAAGACGGACGAAATTAAGTGCACAATTTTATTTTCAGCTGCACAGTGCACCTGTGCACCCGTATATTTCGATCCCTGATGTAAGCTTATAACTAATCTCTACTATTGTAAAAGGAAGTGTTTGTTTTCTGCATGCAAAGTCCTGACGAATCTAGTCCGAAATTTTTGTAATTTTTGGGTCGGATTTTAGATTTTAATGTACAATATTTTAAAATTAATTTAATGAAATGTAATTTTTATTGAATGGACAGCATAGAAGATCACAGATTCTAACATTATTTTGTTTTTGTTTCCGTTTTCATTTTGTGCGCAGAGGACTGATTTTCCAGCAGACGATAAAAACAGATTAAATATTTAACTGGTGTTATTTAGTTCTTTCTTCTATCTCATAGACCGTTAAAGATGGATTAAAAATTTCAACGGATTTCAAATCTGCTTCGGAAACCAAATGGGAATTTGTAGCATTCACCGAGGGTTACCGAGCAGTGGTCACACCTGACCCCATACACACACAAAAAAAAAACTGTCACAAGCAACACCGTGCTGGCTAAGCAGTGACTAGTGAAATATAAACATGTTTTGTGGATGCTTTTAATTTTGTGTCGTGAATACAAATAAAGCATACTGTAAATTTATAAAACAATCCAGTATTTGTTGTCTTTTACTTCATGTATGTTTTACATTGAAGTTTTTTCAATTCATGTGTCTACTAATAATTTTTACATTGCAGTACTTACAGTAGTACTCTAAAAATAATCGAACGTCAATAAGCTGGTTGATTTAAATTTGAATTAAAAACATCGAAGTGGCTGAAACATTTTTTTATTTTATCGTTGATATGGGGGTGGATGGTTGATAACATCAAATGGCAATGCCCAATACTTACATCGATATATCGATATAAACAATGGAACTTACAGTCATAGTATTTCAAAAATATTACTGTTAATATTATGGGGACATGAAATATCAGTATTCATCTTTGCTATGACTACGGAATGAAATCGATTACATTGTGAATTTGGAGCAAATTGGAGCATTGATAATTTTAAAGAAAAAAATAGAGGTAGGTTGGGGGGGAGGGTCTTTCAACTGCATTCTAGAACTTACAAATAAATTTGCCACATTTATAAATAAAGCAATTTGTTTCTCTATAGAAAGATTAAATTTGAGCATGAAATTTCTCATGCTCAAATTCAATTTCATGCTTTCTGGATAAACAACGCTTCATATTTCCAGTAAAAACTGTAAAACCATAAATGAACTTAAATTACCATTATTTTGATCTCAGCTGTTCTTATTCTTAAAATAATTCTTATTTCTAGCGACTAAACAAACTATAATATGCCAGCCAATAACTGCTAGGCAAATTGTAAATTTTCTGAAGTTTAAATATTAAATTTTTCTGGTATTAAACTGGTTGTTTTCTATTGAATAAAATAAGCTATTTAATGAGTAACGTTCATTTTATTTTCCAGGAGGCTATAACGCTCTTTATTAATTGCTTACATACCCCTTTTTATTTTAATACCTTGTGGGGTGAAGACATGATAAAGAGCGAACCTTTTATGCGTAAGGCAATTTAACGGTGTGTGCTTTCCAGTACTAACTGGGAGTGATTAATCATTCTATTAGAAAGATGGCAGGTCCTAAGTTCTGGATTAGAAGGAGAATAAAACATAAATATAAATAGGAGAATTCTACGTTTTCATTAAAGTACAGCAATAAAAATATTATTGATTTCTAGAATAACGTCCGTGGTCCAACTATTATATGAAAGTTGTTTATGTACGGCAGTCTTCTGAAGCAGAACCTCTAAAATGGGCTAATATCTACGTAGGCACAGGGTAGTATGAACAAGTGGTTCGTTTGAATTTATATTCTCAGTCATATCAACCGACCTATCACTTTTGGAGGACGTGCACAAGGAGGGAGGATATACACTGACGAACCAAAACATTATGACCCTCCTCACATTTCTCAATAAACTCGTCTGGATGGCATGCAGGGCGCGTGATTAAGTGAGAATGGTATTTAACTGCTGCTGAAGAAGGTAAGTAATCATTATTACACTTACTTTTGTGAGTAATTACAAAGGCTGCTGATCTAAGTGAATGTCACAGAGGGCAGATCGTAATGGCCCGAAGACTCGGAACGAGTATCACCGAAACTGCACAACTGGCAGGTTGTTCACTATCTGCCGTTGTTAGTATTCATGCAAAGTGAATAAATGACGTTGACACCAGCAGTAGACGCCAAGGTGTTAGTCGTCAACGTCATCAACGAAAAAAGACGTTGGAGACTGTCCAGCTTGGTAAAGGAACATCGGAGCGAGACAGTGGCTCAGTTGACAGCCCAATACAATGCAGGTCCAAGCTCAAGTGTTTCGGAACACACAGTTCAGCGGACACTGTTGCATATGGGACTATGCATCAGACTTCCCACTCGTGTGGCTCTGTGACCAAGCTTCATCGTCAACTACGCCTACAGTGGGCCCGGGAACATCGAGACTGGAACATGGTTGAGTGGAAGAGAGTTGACTGGTCAGATGGGAATCCCGATATCTCATTCATCACGTTGAGGTGACCTGTCAGGGTACGCCGTCTGCCAGGCGAACACTTGCTCCACTCTTGTACAGGCTGAAAACAGGTCATAGACAGGCTGGTGGTGGCGGTATTATGCTTTGGGGACGTTCTTATGGGCGACAATGGTACCCGTAGTTGTGGTAGAACAGACCATGAAAGCTCAGAACTATCTGAACATCATTGCGGATCAGTTGCAACCTTACATGGCGTCTGTCTTCCCAACTGGAAATGGAATTGTGGTGAAGGCTTCCCCTTCCCCACATGTTATAATTATTTTCCATTCCACCCCGGATTGTTTTGGAAAAAGAATGAGAGAAAGAATTAGATTCCCTGTATAGTTGTTTTTTCGATCCTATTCCCGGCTTCCGAGCTACGAAAATCTTGTAAGTAGAGATTGGATTTCTCAGGCTTTTTTCCTTCTTGGTATTCTGGGGTTTGAGTGTCATCTAGTTTAGGGAACAGCGTCACCTCTTATTTCTCCCTGTCTCATCTCTATGTGGCCCACACTGATTAGACAATTGATGACCTTCCAAGGTCAAACCCACCCCACCATAACCTTCAATCGCTACACTTATTAATTACCGGAAGATGTTGACTTGATTTGGCTCTCTTCTTCCTGGGTTTTTTTAACATTCCGTTGGTATAAAGGGATAACACCGGTTGTCTTTCTCCCGCGTGCTATATGTTATTTATTGCCGCTAATTTTGCCCTCGTGTTGGGGTGACCTTCGTTTTTGGCGATCCAGGAAAGAGGACGAAGGGTCTTATTTTTGCTGCTTCGGAGCCCCCTTTTTATAGTTAGAGAGATGCTACTGCTTGGTTTCACGGCGGTTTTTCACCCCCAAAATTATGATCTTCTCGTCTCTTTTTTAGTTTGAGAGACGCTACTGCTTGTCTTCGCTGCGTTGGATTCACCTCAAAACTACCTTATTTTGGTCGTCCTTTTTTTGATAAACTTTAACCATAACATCTTCATCAATGATTGCTATGAAGCTCTAGAATTTTACATACTATGATCATCAACTGATTTTCGACGAAACGGTCCTTTGATCGCATGGATCGCTATTCCAATTTTGTTTTTCTAAGAGTCACGAAAATCTTGATCTGCACCCCGACGTCTGGGAAGGAATGCCATCGGTTTAAGTCACTGACCATCTTTTCATCAAGTCTTCCCCAGCTTGATTTTATGGAGCAACCTAGGGAATCAAGGATTCCTCTTGGGAAGAGTTTTTCCGGCACCATTTGTGTCCATAGAACGATCGGATTCTTTTTCGATCGTCAATTCTTACATCACGATAAAATGACCTGATATCCTGATGAGGAGCCCTAGACACTCTCTGATGAAACTTAAGTACTTTCCACCCCCTTCCACCAACAATTGGACTCGACCACAGTGACCAGCGATCCCTTCGAAGAAAAATAAAGAGTACTTGGGCTCTCCAAGCTTGGGTTGCGACCTTTTTGTGTACGTGGTTCCACTATGTTTCTAGAAGTTCCTCTCTTTTCAAAACAGTTCCAGCAGCGTTAACCACAAAATGAATGAAAAGAAGTCATCTAGTGAGTCCCATCTTTATAAACTCTTCTTTCTAAACGTCAGACATTCATATTACATTTGCCTTTCACGAGACAATTTTGTTTCTAAGGCACGGCCAATGAATATGATTGTATCCAGTTAACCTATATAGGAGTTTGATTTTACGAACCTCTATTTAACTCCATTAACCTTTTTTTCTTACCCCCTAATTTTCACCACACATTTTGTGCCGATTTTATTCCTAACATATTCTTACCACAGGAATCTTCCAGCAGGACAACGCCCAATGTCATAAGGCTCGGATTGTGTTGGAGTGGTTCGAGGAGCATACTGATGAATTCCACTTAATGTACCGGCCACCTAACTCGCCGGATCTTTATCCTATTGAGCACATTTGGGGTGTCATGGAGCGGCAGCTCAGAGCTCAAACACCACCATGTCCAAATATCTCGACTTTGTGTGACCGCTGCTTAGACATTTGGTACAACCTGTCTCCAGTCATGTACTAAGAACTTGTGTCATCCATGTCCAGGCGAGTTGCAGTTGTTTTGCAGGCCAAAAAAGACGCAACGCGTTATTGAGTAGGTGGTCATGATGTTTTGGCTCTTCAGTGTACATCCGTAATATTAATTATTTTATTAATCGTACTATTGATGATGCTGTAGATATAGTAACAAGAGGTTGGGATGGAATTAAATTTCATCATTTTTTGAAGTAATGGTAGTAAATTACAGTTATGCCTGTTATTGTCAGAAGCTGATTCCTGATTTTCTAAATATAAGAAGAGGACTTCTGGAGCACTAACCCCCGAGGTCTCCCATCATTAAAGAAAGGTGATTCCTTAAAAAAAAAATCAAATTAACACAAATAAAGGAATGTAACCTGTAATTCTAAGATGACATTCACATGATACTTCGAAAAAAAGGATCGTGCAGATTAACAAGGAGTAAATCACAGTTCTCTTTTGTAGTTTCTCCTAATGATGGAGAAATGCGAAAGCTGAGGAACGCTGCCTTTTAAGGACAAAATGATAGTTGAGAGGGAAGTGGAATCGACGGGCACTCCTCTAGAATTTGATTATATCTTTAGAGGATTGTTGTCCTGCTCACATTGATATATTGAAGGTGGAGTTGCATAGTTGATAAAATTCTTCTAGTAAAAACTTTCTTTAAACTTAGTAATTAGGTGTTTACCTTCCAACTAACCGACCAAGGATGCTTAAGTTATGGTGACTGATTACAGGTCGTGGACTTTATCCCTTATACAGCTGTCAAGGTTACTTTAGAAGCTTAATAAATTTTAATACAAAGGGATTTATTTATTTTGGTGTTAAATTTAAGAGGTTCTAACATATTAAAAGAGGAATTTACTTGAAAATAGTGTAACAATCATAGGTTCTTTCGTGTCTTTACATTAGTTATTATTGATCAGAATCGGAAAGAGAAGTTATTTAATGCGGGAATTATCTTAAGAATTTGAAGTCATATACTTCAAGAAACAAACGAAACACACAAAGTTTTGATATGGAAAGGAGTTAAATTGGTTGTGAAGAAGAGTTATAGGTCTCTTCTGCGAGCTTTTAACTGTTGGGTCATAAGGCTGCAATGCTACCTTGGGAACCTGAGGTATTTTTTTTTGAAGAATTTGACTGGAAGTGAGTTTAGACATTCGAGCTATGGGTTTGATTTGAAATCCGAATGGATGACTTCGCTCCGGACGAACTACAGCAAATTTGCGATTATTTAGGAGTCTGTTACACTGACATTGGATTGATACTAACGTCCTACATTTTTTCCCCTCAAATGTTTCGTCATCTAATTCAAGATGTTGCCACGAGGCGGTATTATCGATCAAAGAGTGAATAGATTTCACTAGTGTCCATTAATTAAGAATATGTTGTAATTTTACAGAAAAAAATATTTCTGAACGGAGGATTATGATAAATATACAAAACTAGGGGGCCCGGCCCCTGCTCGCTAACGCTCGCCAACCCCCATAGGATTGCTTCGCAATCCTCATTGGTTCGCTGCGCGAACCTATGCTCGCTTCGCTCGCATCAATGAAGACATGTGTCCTAGCAGAAGGAATTGTTTACAAAATATGATATTCCAAAAAAATAATTTTCAAATCTAAATTTTATGCTGTTTTCAGAAAAGATATTGACAGTACCTCTGGAATCAGAATTAAAATGGAAACTTTGAGCAAATTTTGACTCGAAATGTGAGCGTTGATTTGGAAATTGAAAACCCAGCATGTTGGTTGTGTGTACATTTACCCAGTACTCGAGCCATCCACGCTTTTTCATTGAGTTTGTTGTCGAAAGTTGTAATGCAAGCGTCTTGTTGAACTATAATAGTTTGCCCCGAAACGGACTTTTTTTTTTAATGACTATGAAAAGATCCTCCGTTTTCTTTGATTTCTATTATTTACTGCAACAGCTCAACTAAAATTCTTTTTTTTTTTCAATAAAATGTCATCCGATAACGCTATAAATTCAATTGAAGCGCGAGGCTTTGAGATAAACAAAGAATCTTTCAATGTTGCCAAAACGCGAAAACAAATAACGTCTTTTTTGCGTGCCACGTAAGAGAATTATATATAGAGATACAGTCAAACGCTACAAAGATTGTATTCTTCGTGTTTTGTGTCCCTCGCCATAACTAACATGGACAGTTAAAACATGGACACATCACAAAGTCTTCAGTCATCCGTTTCAGCTTTTATAAAGTTTTAGCAATCTGATGGTTTCACGTGACTTCAAATATGTTAATTGGTGGCAATTAGGTAAATCTACAGCATTGACAGTATTAATATATTGGCATACCTTGGTATTTGAGAATCCTAATAATTTGGAAGATTAGGAAAATAACAAATATACTGACAATTTTTCTTGTATTGAATTTCTATTTTGTCTGCCCTTAGGTTAAGTCCAACAAAAAGAAAATTTGTTTTATTGAAATCTTGAAAAAGTTGAGCTTTGATCTGAATTAGCACTTGGTAGACTCCGAAGTATTGATCAAGAGCGTTGAAATACACGAGCTTCTTAATGACAGTACAAAATGAAATACAGTGTTATCATTGACTGTACGACAAATGGTAGTATGAATTGGGGGTGTTTCAGAATTGCAGTCTCCGAGAAGTTTTGAGAGATGTTTTATTTTAGGGAGGATTGGATCATAAATTTCAATTTCTTTTAATGCAGGGTAAATGTTATTTCTTTCAACCTCAGACAAGAATTTGGAAGGGAGAATTTGTTAATGAAGTTTTTAAGTGAGGGGAATCTTTCTAGTATCGCTATTACGATACAACGATCTAGCTTTAGTAATTTGGCGGATTAAAGGACTTCGAATATGCTTATTTTTTTTAAAATTTTGTTCTCACCAGGGGTTCTCCACATTGGGTAAGCATATGTTATGATCGGCTGAACGATGTATAAGTAAATTGGTTTTTACTGTACATTAATAAATAGTAGAGTACCGGCAAGGCGTTGCCCGTGTCAAAGTTATGCTTTTAAAAAGTTGAACTAACTGATTCCAACAAAACCAAATTATACACTAATAAGCAAAAAAAACTTATAAATGAAAAAAAATAAATATCGTTATACTTTCAAAATGTCTTAAAGCTAAAGAACAAAGCAAGAAGCAATAAAATTTCAGAAATGATAAAAACGTTAAACCTTTACTGCCTCCGTTCCGACAAGCAACGTAAATCAAAACCAAAGTAATAAAAACAAAATCGCTATGCTTCCAAAAAGTCTTACAACTAAATAAAAAGGCAAGTTAGTCTTGGTTTTTATAAAGTCTTAACGCTATTCACTGATTCCGACAAACAACGGAAATCAAAACCAAATGAAACATCAATAAGTTATGCTTTTAAGAAATCACGCCCAAAAAGAGCGACTGCATTGAACCGTGACTCAAATAAAAAAAGAACGGAAAACTTTTTCCAATTTATACAATCTATTAAGAATTGAGAAGGAAAAAATAAAAGATCCAATGAAATCAAAGCAGAATCGGAATCCATTAGCAGTCAATAACGTCATTGAATGCTTGGCGCGCGATCTTAAGAAATGAAAATAGGGGAGTGGAAAACGCTCCGTAAACGCAGAGCCGCAATGGATAAAAAACTAATAAATTAAATTGAAAACGTTCTGGATTAAGTTTTAAAATTTGGGCTTTGAGGTAAATTTAGTCACTTTTGGCAACTTTGTGTCAAATTTCAGGACTGTTAGAACTACAGATTCGTTTGGACTCCTCAAGCACATACAAACACTTCCTTTTATAATAGTAGAGATGTTGAGCTCCAAGAAGTAAGTAGATACATGACTGTGCGGAAGTTTATAGAAAACTTATTGCTTATTTTTTATTGACGTCGGAATTTGCTTAAAGGAGTGTTTGGAGAAAAATATTGACTACATCAGAAATCATTACTGGTACGTATAAAAATAGTAAATATATATAGTAGAATGCATTAAATCAACTTTTCTCTAAAACAGGTAAAACTTACTAAATCTTTCGATATCATAGCACATAATAAATCATAGTAATAACACGTACAAAATGTACCTACCTCATTTTCTCATTTGTGGTTCAATATTACAAGTGTTGGCCTTGGGGACCTCTCCCTTCGCAATACAATGCGGAACACCTCCAAAAGCGCGGTGTTCTTATCCAGAACGACCTTAATTCAACTATCAACCTATACCTACCTCAATTTCTCTTTTATTTTTTTTTGACATTAGACTATCTTCAGTAATACTACTTATCTAAGAATAAGTTCTATGAAAAATTTCACTGATCATGTGCATAAGGCAGTCGCCATGTTTGACGACAATACTTGATTAGTATTTTCCTACATTTTAAGCCACTGAATACTCTTCCGATGGATAATAAAACTAACATATCAAAAAGTTATTTCTTTCAATTCTAAATAAAAATTGTTAACATTAATACTGATCAAACACGCGAAAGTAAAAATTATATATTTTCGAATTCTTTCCACCACGCTACTGTTATTAACCTCAAGAGAATCATTTGTGATGCTCAGAATGTCTTTGAATTAAATTGTTGGGAAGCGAAGCAATCAAAATTAACGTCTCTCTCTCCTTGTAACTACTAAGTTGGACGCTTATTTTGAGTGTAACATCGTTGAGAGCAGTTTAATTTTATCGCCCGTAATTCCTTCCCGCGACCATTTTGCAAATTCCATTTCCGTGTTAAGAGTGAACGTTGCGGTTTCATTACACACAGTTCAAACCAAGCGGCCTCTCTTAATGTAACTAACAACAGTAAGACATACGATACCGGATATATACAACCCTTTGCACTGAAAGGATGGCAGAATTGTACTAAAATTTAAGAAAAGTTATGGCCAATCAAAGTATTTGTAAAAAGATGAATTTCTATCCATACTTATAATTAGCTGCTTTTTTATGGAATAAATGGACTAAAAATGAAATGCATTTTTGAATATACATTGTTGTCCATAGAAAAATACAAAATGAAGGTAAAGAGATATAAAGCAATATTTATTACAACAATAACACTAGGCACATGAGTAAAGTGATTGAAATTGCAGCTCAGTTTGATTTGCGGAATGTGAAGAAATCAATTTTGATTGAATTAATTCATTGACTGCCATAAGGACTGCTACACACATCATCTACATTCAAAGTAACATTTTTGGATGTGAGTGTTTGGGGCATGTCAGTCCATGTTCCTTCAACACGGTGTAAAAGTACATCTGGTGTAGAGAATGATGATATGTGGTGTGACAGACTTTGGACTATAGTTTATCATATGTGTTAAATATCTGATAGATCTGGTGAACAGGCAGGCCATTGAACAAGTGAAACCTGGTGTACAGAACGAAATTTCCTTCGTTGTTTTCAATATGTTGTCGCGCATTATTTTGCTGAAACTGGCAAGCACTGAAAACAATAAAGATTATTTTACAAATATTGTTGGAAAAAAATTTTTAAAAAATGTTTTTTAATATAAATTATCATGTTTATGTTTGAACAATTTTTATTTATATTCAAAATATCTATAATTTATAAATAGTTACTAATAAATGAAACAGTTAAATAATTTTTTTTCTTGCATAACTTACCATTTGTTTGAAAATGAGTTTAAAGTACTTTTAGTGAAAAACAGAAACAAACAAACCAACTGATAATAAAATAAATTTTTATACATATCTGGTAAGGCCAAAATTAATTTTTCCTTTTCAATTTTTTTAGATTTCTAAATTAATGTATCTGTTCTAACCCATTAACGCCCGAATTATTTCTGCTCAAAATAGTTTCATGATTATCTCAAATCTATGTAATTATGACCCCCTGAATGCAAATAATTTGAAATTCAAACAATTTGTGATTTAGTTTTAAAATACAGCCCGTCCTCATATGAGGACTCTGGGGGTTTCGGTAAAAAATATCAATAAATTGAATGAAGTCTACAATTTCGAAAACAACATGTAATATATCTAAAAACGGACTAGTTACGGTATTCTATTAAATTTTAAAATAAAATTAATTTTAAACTGTTATTAATTTAACATTCAATGACAATTTATCTCAAACTGAATAATGTTCAACGCTACAATTTCAGTTTTGTGCGAACTATGACAGTTGATAAAAAGGCTAATTTTTTATTCAGAATGACGGAGAACAAGACGCACATCTATGATACATAAGCAAAATACATACAAATTTACATAAAATATGCATCAATTTTTGGGTTTGGTATGATAAATGGGTAAACACACACACACAAGGAATGAGCACTGTTACATTACACTTTTTACAGAACGTACGTGGCTTTGACGCACAATTTTTCAGCTGACAATTTATTTGTCTTTCTCGTTTCAAAATAATATGCCCTAAGGCAGTGTTTCCCAAACTTTTGACACATGTGTACCCCTTCTATAATTTTCGTAACGCTGAGTACCCCTCGTCAAAAAAATGGATGTATTTTAATAACAATCAAAATGTATTTGTTTTTCTTTTTTCGTGACATACACAAAATAATAAGAAAAGAGAAATAAAATTATTCATAATAAAATATAAATAAGTGTTATATTATAAATACGTTTATTTGGATCAATGAGAAAGATGAAATTGTTTGTGCTGTGATAACAGATCGTCATAATTTGGTTCCCTGGTTGTTAATTTTAATCTGAGATGTGGTTTCACGTCCAATAGTCTGTTTCTTTTTTTCGACTTAATGTCTACAAATGCTGAAAAAGCAACTTTACATAAATATGAAGTTGGAAAAGGCAAGATGTAATTTAGAACTTCTTCTGTTTAAACCAGATACACAAGTTGCATTTGTAACCAGAATGATGTTAAAGTACTCTCCTTATATTTATTTTACCAAAATCCGTCTGAAGCCAATTCCAACAATTGCTCTTCTTCCGCTTACGACAAATTTTCTGGCATGGATGTTGTGTTAATGTTAAACGGATATCTTGTCCATTCAATATTTTTGGTTAAATCAGGGAAATACTTTTTCAAGCCCACTTGCAAACTCTCCAAATGCTGCGTTATGCATTTCAGAGTATCAGCATCAATTTTAGTAGTCTAACGTGTTATAAACTCATGAAGAGAGGGAAACGAGTCTACTTCTCCATTACCAACTCGCTTTTGCCATAACTTTAGTTTTGCGATGGCAGCGTTCACTTTATCTTGAACGTGAAACAATGAAACTTCTTTGTCTTGTAACGATAAGTTGAGGCAATTTAAAACAAAGAATATATCTGCTAAATATGCTAGTTTATAAAGCCGTTTCCTGTCACGTAAACAATTTCTCAACTCAAATCTATCATTAAGAAAACATTGAAGTTAATGTCTAAGTTCAAACAATCGATTTAGAATTTTTCTTCGAGATAGCCAACAAACATCGGTATGATAAAGAAGCTGGATATGACTACTTCCCATTTCTTCGCATATTTGCGAAAAAAGTCGTGCGTTCAAATGGCGGTTTTTAATATAGTTAACGATTTTCACGCTTTCATCCAGAACTTTCTGTAGATCAGCGAGCATCTTACGTGTTGCCAAATCCTCTCTGTATATGCAACAATGTGTGAATATGACATTTGGGGCAACATTTTGAATTCTTGCAACGAGTCCTTCCTTTATTAATTCCGACCATACTTTTTGCTCCATCTGTGCTTATTCCAACACATCTATTCCAATAAATTTTGTTCACTAGCATAAATTTTTTCATAACATTAAATATATCTTCTCCTTTTGTGTGACCTAATAAAGGCTGGCAAAATAAAAAGTCGTAATGATTTTCTAGATTTTTTTCGTATCTAGCAAAAACGCCATAAGATTTGCAAAATTCACAATATCAGTGGACTCATCGACTTGCAATGCATAATAACGACTTTGAGAAACATCAGGTAATCAATCAGTCCACCAAACTCCGGTGCAACGCGTACCCCCACCAAACTCTTCCCGTACCCCTGGGGGTACGCGCACCACACTTTCGGAAACATCGCTCTAAGGGATCGTAGCGAGCACCATCAAAATTTACAGCCAAAGAGGATGGTGTTGATATCGGGCGGCCTCTCACTGAACGAGTTGCTACTCCTCTTTACAAGTAGGTTACTGCTATTTCTCTTCTAAAATCCTTTGATAGATATATATGCTTTTTTTCACATCTCGATGGACAGATTTATACAATATATAGGTATTTACAACAGCCGTATCAAGCATTCTTGCTAAAAACACCAATACCATATTTTGCTTCGTATGGATATTGAATGTTTTTCCAAATATCAATCAAGTTGGTTAACAGCATCCATAAATGTGTTGTTTGAGTGGATTATGTTTGGTTGAGAAACTGGAATTCTTTCTTTCTGACCTTCACACCAAAGCAGTGCTTGTCTAACAGGATCTGTTCCGAATTTGTTGCCAAAGTAACATACTTATTGTCGTTCCATCTGACTATTCGAATTTCATTTTCCTTATCAAATTGATGCTCACAAAACCCTCTTGTTTCTTTTTCTATTTCTTTCAGAGATTTCAGAGGACATCCTGCTATTCTGTGGTCTCTAAAGCTGCCACAATTTCAGTTTTTGAACAAAATTCTAGTCGCAGAGTTTAATTTCAGAGAAATTTGGATTTTCAGAAACTTCGATTTCAGCTGTTCCTGCTATATCACGTACTTCAGCTAAAGATGTACTTTCATCGTCAAGATCCTCTTCATCAGTAAGCTCATCTACATTAGGTGGAATTCCGATGACGCCGGTTTTAATTTGTTCGAAAAATAAATATGCATTAGCTTCTGCAGTCGTTAAAAACCTACGAGCCATTATAATTACTTATACTTTGTTCTGTTTAAGGAAAGTAATGACTATTTGCCACAAAAGTCAAAATAAATTTTAATTCAATAATTACACAAAAAAATACAAAAATTGTAGTGACTCTTGAAATTTGTATAAAAAATGACTATAACGCCCAGCGTCCTCAATTGAGGACAGCAATTTTGGATGTAATTTTTGAAAAATAATATTTTTTCTGAAGAAATTAATGTTTCTTTATAAGTTTATATAATACTCTAATTTGAAACACCAATAAAAATAAAATGTCTTACCTAAAATTTAGCCAATGTAGCTAGACAGAAAGCAAACGCAAGCGTGAGACATGAGAAAACATGAAATGGCGATCCATATCACGGAGTTCTAAGCATCCACATATATTTGGTAATTTGTGGGATTCTTTCTGGTAGTACCATTTACCGTGGTGCAGAACAAACAATCGTTTCCGGAAAATATGAAGATTCTACACGCTCTTTTATACACTGTTCTCAAATGAGGACGATGGGCGTTAATGGGTTAAGACAGCGAATTGATGCTACCATATTTGAACAGCTCTAACACTTATGTGTTACAATGAAAAAATTATTTGAATGTGTAAATAAATTTTTTGGATTTTTATGAATGATTTATTTTATGCAAAATATTGCTAAATACACAGGTTCATTTTTTGGAGTTATGTTTATCAAGTTTCAAATGATATAATCGTTAATGAATTGCTTTAAATCGATTTAAAACTGTATGCCATTAGGAGTAAAGCAAATATTAAGTAATACTTTGCTGATCTTTAAATATCACGGCAAAAAAAATTTTCTAACTAGAACTTTTGAAAAGTTTAAAGTCTTTGTTTGAATTGACTGATGATCGATGTTATTTACTTTACGAGTTGAAGTTATTCTTATGCAACTATTCGATCTCAAATATTCGTTGAAACTTTTATATTCCTTTTAAAAACGCTGTAAAACTGAAGCTCCATTTTTTTAAAAGTTGTAAACGAACTGTACTGAAGATGATTAGTTTTAAAACAAGCTGTTATTTCAAATACGGAAGGGAATTTACAAAATAAAAATGTGTTTGCTAAAGAAGAAATTGATCATGCATATCGTATAATTATGAACTGTCAGTTTTTCATAATTATGGTGAATTTCGGAAGTTTTACAGTCCTGGTGCAGTGCCACTATAAGCCAAAATATATTGATGAGAAAACTGGCTAAGATAATATGCTTTAATTTTGTCCTGTTTTACATCAATAAACACACACTTGAAAGGAATTCATAATCACTCCAAATCCTAAATTGACATCTTTAACATTCCTTTCACAATCACCTCTTGTAGTTTTTATGTCTTATATGGATGAAGAAAGCAAGATTACGTATTCCGTACAAAGTAAACTATAGAAGAAAGAGAAAAAAAAATTTGAAAAATTATTTTCCGCTGACTTTATTTTTATTTATTTTTGCGATAATATTTACATTTCTATGATAGAGAAAAATAATTTTTCGGTTCACTTTCAATCGACGGTTATGAAACTCTACCCGCAAAACACTGGGTAATTCTGCTAGCTTATTAATATATTAAGGATGATAGGAAAATTCTCACATCACAAATCGATTCTCCTTAACACTCTTAGTTTTCTTATTTAATAGGTTTTCACGACATTCCATTAATTACAGTTTGCAATTCAATGATTACAAAATTTTGACACTGATATTACAGTTTGGGCGTGCTTAATAAATATGATATCAAGACACAGCAAAAAATTAAATTCATGAAACGCTTGTGAGCACTCACAGCTACAATACAAATGTATTTTCCAAAATTATATATCAGTTATGTTTAATCTAGTGAAGCCTGTTTATGGTGCTCTCATAGATGGAAACGTTTTCTTTATGTAGTCTGAGGTCATTCATTGATTGAAGTGATATTTTCAATTAGCAATCTGGAATCTAATGTAGATACTTTTGATAAGTTTTTTTTTTATCATTTTATCCTTTCCAGCATAAAATGAAAAATACTTAATTAAAGTTTCCAACTATACTTCAAAATGCGATTTCGAACCATAGATGGCACCACAACTGATCCATAATGTCCGTACTTTGTGGGTTTGTCAATAAAACGACTTTATCTGCTCTTTAAACACATGAAATAAAATGTAACCGAAAAACAGAGAGAGAAAAAGAAAGAGGCAGATGTTTTATTTCCGGGCTACGCAAATAAATGAATTCATATAGCTTGTTTTTCAAGTGACTCTGATGTCATGGTAGCGATAGAAGAGTTGCCGATTAACAGTCGCCAGTAGGAAACTCGATCCAACCAAAGATCGTCGTGTACGTGGGGGCTGTTGAATGTTAAATTTACCATGGCTTCAAAATTCCTCACTTCGGCATGGTGTGGATGTTTGTCGAGGACAGTGCCAGATCAGGTGTTTGACATCATTCGTGACCGTGGTTCAAAATGTCGAGGTATTATCATCGGGTCTTTTCCTTCAGGATTGTGTTACTCCTGTTCAACACTAATTCAACCTCCTACCTACAAAGTGATTCGAGGCTATTTTAACCCTCCTGGCGTCATGACAAATCCTTGTTGTGTGTATGAAAGCGTTACCCCCAAAAAGTGAGTTCTCTTTAAAAGTGTTAGGGTTTGAACAAAGGGAGTGCTTTCCCCTTCTTCGGTGAATGGGTCAGAGCAGTAGACTATTTAGACGGGACCATCAAAGAAAACCGTTGACAGTCATAGATAGGAAAGCCATTGGCTTCTTCCAGGTTCGAGGATACCGAAGGATGAGATGATTCTTTTGAAGGGGAATGACTGCTAACACTTTCAAACGTTACGTCAGAGGATCAAGATACATTCGATTGATCCTTACTTACACGCGTTTAAAAAACCAAATATGTACTGTATAAATGGAAAGCTTTGAAATTTTCATTTGATACACTTTTTCTCTAATAAGTAGTTTTTCTTCAAATTGCAAATAAGTTAAATTCTAGAACTAATTTTCTTTTGCACACGTTTTCCATCATTGCACAAATTTACAATATTAATTTGTACATAGAACGAAATTAAACTATTTATCACAGTTGAGTTTGACGTGGGAGACTTAACGAAATGCAGAAATAAAAACAAAATTGTTTAATACTCGCTTCAATAGTGTTATCTAGGTAAAACAATTGAATATATAATATCACCTTGAAGCTTTAGGTTTTGAGTATTCATCTTTCAATGAAGAATTGAGTATACATAAAATCGTTCACATACCATAAACTGCGTTTGAGGTACTCATACCAATAAGTTTTTAAAGAACGGAAGTATGGGACGTTTGGAATCTTGATCCCGAATTCGAATCATTATTTTTAGTACAAATTTAATGAAAAACCTCTAAAATAATTTTATAAAATTGGTAGTAATAATAGTTGGAAATAGCCTCAAATAGTTCTTTATAGTAAACCCTAAATTTGGTACAAGATATATCGAAGTTTTTTCAGTGTTATTTATTTTGACTGTTTCTCTTCTGAAAATGAAGCAAGGTTTTTATAATCTAAAATATTTATATTGGTAATATCCTGAGAATATTCGTGAATGTGCCGAAATGCTCAAACGCGGAACGCCTATACAACATTTGTGACCAAGAAAACAAAACGAAATTTGTTTTACTGAAAATGAAGGTCAAAATAGTCCATTCAGTTCTCAAATCTGATAATACTGAATTCTGTTTCTTCGCAAGTTCACATAGTTCATGTGTCATAATTCGAGACCTGATTTTTTTAAGCCTAAAGATTAAAATTTTAACCCATTAACTCTGGTTTATAAGAAAATATGCCATTCGACATTCTAATTTTTTTCTTTGCAATATATTTGGGAGTGATTCCATTCGGTGTTTTGTTTCATTCTTAGAATCTGCCAATAAAAATTATGCACTGTTTGTGTATTTTCCAGATTGCTTTGTCTGTAAAAACGTGGTTCAAAGCTAGAATTTCATGCGAGCGCAAATGATGTCTCGTCAACCATCGCTAACCAGATAAAAAAAATTACTTTAATTACTGGTTTTAATCTATTTTTTGTGTTTTATTGTAATTAAATGAATCCATTGCTTACATTAATGCACTAAAAAATCCAAAGAAACGTATTTTAGAGACGTTAGGCAGACGTATTGTTGATTGGCAAGTAATCTTGTCAATCGTCGGATGTGTGAAATCTATGGTACTATCGGTACTTATGTATTACGTTACAGTGTTTAGTTGGACCGATCTTGGAATTCGCAATCCACCCTATGGTTTCTAATCAGTTACTCTTCCAACCAGACTACTAAGGACTTCTCATTTACACTTCTTATCCATGGCGCTCAGTGCTGTATAACCACTTCAAATAACCACTATTTTGGCTGTTCGCTTCTTTTCGTTCTATCGCTGTTTTCACTCATAGAATCACTAACTCTCCATCCACCTTTCGTATCCTTTTCAGTCATCCAATTTCTTTTCAGTGTAAAATAGCAACTATGTTCTTACTGTTCCGCTTGTGCTTCACTAGTGCAATTAAATTGTTCTCCATAATAAAAGGTAATTATTCTGAGTTATTATTTTCTTTGTTTTTTATTTTGATTGAAAAACTTTCTGATGTACACTTACCTCAAAGTACTTGTCTTCACGCATCTTATCCTTTCCACTGAGTAGGAAATGGAAGATAAAAAAACCTGCAGATGTGTCAATTCGCGAATGGGACGTGAAAAAAGAAGTCTAAATGAGTGCGTATTCTTGAAGTTTCAATCACAGAAGCAGAATACCTACAAACCTAAAATTCGTTATTGAGAGAAGCTTTAAAATGTATGACCAACATGTTGCTATTAGTTATTTAACTGACATGAAAAAGATTGACTTGAATTTGATTGAAATTAAAAGGTCTGAAAGTTTTGGATCACTGCTCTAAGTAACTAATAAGGATTAAAAGTTCCTCCTATGTTACACAGTTTACAGGAAGCCATCAACAATTATAAAACTATAATAAAACAGTGAAAGTTTGAAAAGTTTTAATTTTGCCTTATGAAACTGAATCGAATTGAATTCGATTCATTTAATGTCAGCTGCCGAAAAGTATTTTCCGTTTTGAAAGTATTTATGTCATGAAATTTACCATATTTTGATCCTTGGAGGTACGTGACGTGGTGTCCAGTGAAATCGACACTTATATCATCTTTCATTCCGTCTAAGATTTGATCTGCAAGAAAGAAATATGCATTGGGTTATAAAGATGTTATTACAAATAATAGCGATGATACGAAAAACCAGTTATCAAGAAGGCAAAGCACTTTTCAAATGAATGTTTAGATGATTCTTTTAAATTTACGATTAAATTCAGGGAAGAATATCGAAAAAAAATTTTACATCAAAACATTCTTTAGTGGTGAAAAATATTACTGTAATATTATCTTTTCAACCTATTTTACTGTCTCATTCTGTAGAATAAAATCATTTCAATATTTCACACAAGCGGGATAGGTAGACCAGATGGTGGAGTAAAAGGCTATTAGTTGGGTATAGTTGAATTTTCGTCGTATTGGCGAAATGTGATGTGCTATTGGCTGGGATCAAACTAGATCGTCGTCTTAGTCGAAAGGAAATTATCAGAAAACCACTTCTTGACATTTTTAAGCATGGTCGAGGTTAAACTCCTGAGTGGGCACCCCAAACGAAAGTATCAGTATAACCTTTCCAAGAGATTTTACTCAAGGGAAATGACCAATTAAATAGGTTCAAGTGGTTGAATAACCAGGAATTCATCAATTCAACCATTATATATATATATATATATATATATATATATATATATATATATATATAAATTATTCTATATCCAGAATAGATCCAATTTGAATCGTTTCAAATAATTCCATACCAATGACAGGACCAATTAAATTTTTTTCAAAATGCTGTTTAATTTAAAAGAATCTACGGAATCGTTAAACAAAACGAAAGTATTTATTTATTTATTAAGTGTCTTGTGGGGTACATAAAAGCAATACTACAACGCTCAGAAGGTCGACAACAAAATCCGATACGTACCTACTCGTCGGGTATGCATCTGTTATATATATATATATATATATATATATATATATATATATATTATCGGTCATCTATACATCACTGATGAGGTGAATATCAATGACTTTACGATTCGAAACTATTGTCTCACTCACATATACGTTAAAAATCGTTATTTTTCTCTTCAAGCTTTATCGACCCACTCTGATGAATTTTATCATTATCCTCATATGTTTTCACTCCTCACATTCATCCAAAAATAGTAGGAACAATCCGTTTATATTAGCCTTATATTCCTTCTAGAAGGCCGAACCTACATATATCAACCCCGCATTTGAACCAGGAATCTATCGATTCAGAAGTCAACACCCTGTCCACTGGACCGATTAGACGATTGTATGCCACTCTAAAAAGCTTGATATCGAGTTTCATAAGTTACCTTCCGAGTGGAGGCTAACCGCATTATGAGTACCACGTGTAATCTCTCCATCACTGCCTCTGTGAAGTGCAGCTAGTTGAGATTGTAGAGGCGCCGGTCCATCGTGATGAAATTGTTCACCACCGCTGCTCTCATCTCCACGGTTGGAGTACTCAGCAAAGTGTCCTCAACCCATGTGGTCACCTGTTCAATAATAAAAGAGATTATACAAGTTAAAGTCTGTAGGTACAGAGATTTAGAAGTTTGAAAAAGACTTAGAGAAAGATATACTCACATTCACGATTCTTGCTAGAAGTGTGGAGATGTTTTGGAACGGCTTCCAGTCTCTCCTAGCAGAATGACCAAACTCCTGAAATATTCGAATCGCATTTTGAAAAAAAAAAACGTAATGTTAGATTAAAAGGAAAACTCTTTAGAATGACTAATAGTCAACATTAAAAAAAAGTTTCCAACAACGTCTAGGTTAAATAGTAAAAATAACAAACAGGTTGGTTACCACGAGCTTCTGTATTAAGAAGACGTAGGATAACGTATCTATAATAAAAAAATAAATGTTGTTGCAAAAGGTTTGGTTCACTCCGTTTTCAATTCAACCTAACGAGGTGTGAAAAAATCAACTTGGAAAATTGCCTCTGTGATAAAATCGACCCACCTCTGTACTACATCATGATCTGCCCCTAACAGTATCATGGTAAATGAGGACAACTGTCGACCACTGTACCGTTGATTAAAAACGTTGCATTATAATCATCATTGCACCTACACGAAACCTAAAAAATACCCAGACGACACCAATTTTCATGGATTGACCCCCTAAGCTGGCCAAAACGAACTCTTTCTGAAGATCACTCGTATTCCCAACGGAAAAGTACAACGCTCTTAGCTGGAATACCCTTGCGTTCCCTCTGCCCATAAGTGAGAGAGAGAGAGAACCATTTTCAAGAAAGAGTGGGCCTTAAGATCACATGGCTCAGGAACATTGCTGGTAACAAGAGCTCAAGTACCAAATTATTTCCTCACCTAACACTAGTTCTTCAATTCGATAATTTGTAACCTAATTTAAGCACCCTACTTTTGTTTACACGACTAGGCTAGTGATCAATTTGTTGAGAATTGGATCGAAATGAAATCCCAAAACAGAAGCAAAGTCGGAAAATTACGCTCTATATTTGGTAGGTGAATGCTACGATGGTAACATGAAAAGTTGTAAAACCTTGAAGAACTTTTAATTGGACATGATGATATTTCTGCAAAACCTCTTCCGTAAAAAATGGACGTTATAGGCTGTAGGCTATTAAAAAATAAATATTAGTTATTTTTTTATGTTCATTTAGAAATCTGCATTCTTATGAATGTGTGAATACACACATAGAACAAATAATACTAGGGGGCCCGCCCCCTGCTCGCTAACGCTCGCCAACCCCAGGAGGATTGCTTCGCAATCCTCATTTGTTCGCTGCGTGAACTTATGCTCTCTTCGCTCGCATCAATGAAGACATGTGTCCTAGCAGAAATAATTGCTTACAAAATATGATATTCCAAAAAAAAATATTTTTCAAATCTAAATTTTTTTGCTGTTTTTCAGAAAATATATATACAGTACCTATGGAATCAGAATTCAAATGAAAAACTTTGAGCAAATTTTGACTCGAAATGTGAGCGCTGATTTGGAAATTGAATACCCAGCATGTTATTGGTGTGTACATTTACCCCTGCTCTCGAGTCACCCACGCTTTTTCATTGAGTTTGTTGTCGAAAGTTGTAGTGCAAGCGTCTTGTTGAACTATAATTGATGGCCTTGAAAATGACCTTTTTTTTTAATGGCCCTGAAAAGATCCTCCGCTTTCTTTGATTTCTATTATTAACTGCAACAGCTCGACTAAAATTCTTTTTTTTTTCTAATAAAATTTCATCCGATAACGCTATAAATTCAATTGAAGCGCGAGGCTTCGTCATAAACAAACAATCGTACAATGTTGCCAAAACGCGATAACGAAATAACGTCTTTTTTGCGTGCCACGTAAGAGAATTATATATATAGATCCAAAGGAAAACTTTTTAAAAGCAATGTAAATAAATAGTACTTAAAAAATAATTAAAATTCATTCCACGTTTAAGTTTTATTGTATGAAAATTTAAACATCCAAAAACAATAATGATCCAAAATGTTATATATAACCTAACATTGTAAAATGGAATACCTATTTTAGAATCTTTTCAAGAAATCTATAGGTATGTGTATATTTGGATAAGAATCAAAAGCCAAATCACAACAAAATAATGAAAGATTCATAGTGGAATTGATAACTCACTTTCGTTAACATAAAAAAAAAATCATAATTGTAAAATTAAAAAAAATTTTCTTTAACATGAGTCATCCAACGGATCTGTCACAAACCCACGACAATTTCTCTTTTTGTCATCAAAAATGCATAGTCATTTGGTTCTAAATAAATAAAATTAAATACATTTTATGTTTTTATATTTTTAATTAAATTAATCTTTTACACATTGAAAAGTGTTTGAAATATTTTTATGGCGTTCTAAAAAAATTTCGGAAGGAATTTTTCGTTATCTATTAAACACATTTAATCCTTACCAATGCTACAATAAAACAGTTTTGCTTACAAAATCACCGACGATGTAGGTGTCCTTCTTAATGGTCCACTTACCGGTGTTAGTTGCATAATTTCCCCCTTTCCATCCTAGGCAGCACTGCTTCAAACATACTTCAACTCTTTATTTTCTTTTTAAAACTGAAGCTTGAAGTTTGATACAGACAAAGAATAACAATGTATAGAAAATGCTGTACTACATAATGTATTATTCATCTGCTGCTGGTGTTCTCTACAAGGTATCTCGTCATTAGCAAAACTGACCACGTCTTGTTGAATGAATTAATCTTGTCATTAGAAGAAAATTGACCCGATCTCAATCTCGTCATCTTAAGAAATCGTCAGTATCTTGACGACGAGATATCTCGTCATTAGTAAATTTGCTCAGATTATGAAGGATGAGATTTCTTGTCAGAATCACTTGGAGGGTTGAAAGCAGGTTGAAGAAAAAATTGAATGTTTTTTAACAGGAATGTGTGTGTGTCCTGCTATTTTCCATCATTTGAGCAAATATATAATGAGAGTAGTTTGAGAGATAGTCCTAATTCCTTTAAATCATCGGAACACTGAACTGTTTTTCTAGCACTTTAGGATTTTTAGGATAGTGTTAAATCTCTCATATTGTAAAGGGCGCTGTGTGAGCTCGGGGAGTGTTGTCTCCCACATACTGTAGAGGGCGCTATAAGAGCGCGTGGGTGACATTGAGGCTTCCTTAGCTCTAACGATAACCAGGCCTCCTTAACATAAATGAGAATGATCCTTACACAACCTTGTTAAGCTTGTTGTCAATAAATATAGTTTTTGTTCAATCAATTGTGTTAATTAAAATGCAGTCCACTATAATGCTATAGGAACAACAGCTTTTGAGGATTTAACTGTCTTAAAATCATTGGAATGTTACATAATTCATTCCAGTTCATTCAACCATCATATATAATATTCATATCATGGGCAATGGTGGTCCTCCCACTGGGTGCTCCTTTACAAGTGGCCATCACTTTCGGCCTTTAAGTGGCTAATGATTAAAGTTGGCCAATAGCCAATGGCCAATGACCAAGTTCATATGCGCCAGTCATTGGAAGGAAAAAATATTCATATTGTGTATCATAACAGTAACCCCTAAAAAAATTACAAAGTTCGAGTTACCACTATGTGAGAATATTATGTCCCTAGCAATATTGGACAAATCTTGATGGACGAGATATCGCGTTAAAACACAGTGGCCAGTTAACGGTAATAATTCTTTCGATGACATAAAAGTTTGGGGACCGAGGGATTTTCTACGACACACTAAGAATACCGAATATTCCAATTTTTGTGCTTGGGATCTTTTATTACGATGACAGAAACCGCTGGTACCGGTAATACACACACTGTGCGACATATTTCTCAGTTTCCAAAGGAACGTCAACAGATAATTATTTTTGTGGGTTGTTTGTCTTTCCGGCTATCTAAATAGAAATGATGTTGTTGACGAGTCTTCTGTGTCCGCTTTGTAATAAAGGCAGTAATTGCTGGATTTTAGACTTATTTTCTCTCAGAAAAGGGTATTCCAATCCAACATTGGTGATATTTCACGGGTGTCGAGGGGACGGAAAAATTACCGGGCTTGACACTTACGCTTGCATTTTGGTATCCGAGATAACTTGGCCTGATCTTTCCAGTACAAAAATGTTTCAGAGGTATCTCGGGCTTGCCGCTTGAAGGGTTAAGAATATGAAGGTAAATATTTCTCAATATTTAATAGGTCTCTGTTGAATTTATAAATATCCTCCATTGCTATTCATCTTACAAATATCAACAAATATGCTTGTTTCCTTTTATTTAGGGAACACGTTTTATGGTTTCATGATTTAAATTCAAATTCGAAACATTAAAATTTTTGAAATGCAATGTAAATTGAATTTTACCAGTTTTGCGCCATATAGTTGAACTCCATAATTAATGTTCAATTGAATGACTCACTATTAACTCTTTGGTTGATTGCATTAACAGTTCGATTGTACTTAATATAAGCGGTATATAATGTAAGCGGTATTTTAACTGCATACGTTTGGTACTTGAGTTTTGGTACTTGCAAACAATAAAGCCAATAATGATCATTTCTTTGAAGGCTCATAGTAGACTACTTTTATTCAAGCATCAAATGAGTAATTACTGAATCGCTACAATTAATCTAGATCTACGAATAGCGATTTTCGATGTGGAAATGAACCTTGAAATACACAACTTTAACATTGAATATCTCCGGTTGTAGAGAAAATAAATTCATAAAATTTCATATTTAGGCTATTTTAACTAGTCAGAATCTGTCGTCGGTGTCGATTCGAAACCAGAGCCTGTTTATGATGTTCTCCTTTTAGTATTTGTGTGAATAATAGAGTTGGTAATATTTAGTTATTACAATTGTACTAAGCGATTGATTTACCGGTGCCGAAATGACATCGAAGGACGTTTAAGGGCAACCACAATGGCGGATGTTCTAATATTCAGTCATCAAAATTTGGTGTTTATATTTGACATAGTGTTGTTTATACAATATTGGATATGAAGACGACCCCCTAATTTAGAATGCATTTGACCCCCAATGCATTTTAATTTGTAGAAAACGCTATTCCTCATTGAATAATTTCTTTTATTTTGCTCTTCTACGAACATTTTAATCCCCATGCACACGTCTCCACTCAAACCGTGTTCTGTCTTTGACGTTTAAAAGGACACAAACATGTGCCAAACAGATGCCAGCGGATTCACATAAAGTTCGACTACTTGTTTAAGGGTGTTTTTCGTGGTATGGGCTGGGACGTCTGCATGTTGTTTCTTGTCAATTGAACAACGTCGCCAACATGAACATTATGGACAATCTGGTTTTTCCTACGCTCAAGCAATTTTATGAAATGAACGAATGTTACTTCCAGGAAAACAACACTACACGTCATGTTGTAGCCACTGTCAAGCAGTGGTATCAATATATGGATGCAAAATGTCTTCCCTGGCCTGTTCACAGTGACGACCTAAACCCCATAGAACATTTGTAGAACATGATAGAGCGATGCTTACGGACCAGGGAACCACGTCCGAAATCTACAGCTGGAGACATTCTTACAGCAGGCATGGACACAAATATCCGTAGCTGTACATCAAAACCTTGTTTAAAGTATGCCAAGAAGGGTGGCTAGTGCAATTGAAGCACGTGGAGAACCATCCCCCTATTAAAGAATGGATTATTTTCCTTATACCATCACATCTTGCAGTCCGGTCCATTATTGTAGGGTAGTGTATAGCCTTCGCGCTACAGTATTAGCATATATTTATCTTCCTATTTTTAAAGTTACCATTACTCTTTAGAATTGACGCGATATATAAAGACATATACTTATCATCATAGTAACCTCTGGAGGTCTGCTAACAGGTACCTAGACAACTGACCTACTGGGTTGGAATTGTTTCCATACTCAAGGAATCACTGTGGTAAGCACCAAATAAAATATACGTGTTTAATAGACTTAACTGCTTGAAACCGCCCCATCAGTGAGAATCGTCCAGACTTCTTTGAACCATGATTGACCTTATGTAATCCCAAAATAACGAAGTGCTTTGAACAATTATATCATCTTGCCATAAATGTCCTTATCTAAATCAAGTGTCGTTTTTACTGTAACCAGAAGAATCCTATGTGTTTATCTATTTCTTTTAAAATACTTACTGCCTTTGAGACATGCATAGAGCGAAATCCATCAATCACAAATTAAGGGGAAATAACTATTAATAATGAGGTTTAAACCTTTTGTTTTAGGATCAAATAAGTTATTTACATCTATATACATGCTTTAAGCAAAACGACAACATATCGCTTAAAGCCGCGTCCACACCGGAGAAGCAGAGCAAAACATGGATGATTGATTAACCCCGGAGACAGGTTTGATTGGCAGCTCGTTCAGTGTAGACGGTGAATGAACATTTTGAGCACGAGCAAAATGATCCGCTTCTTGTCGGTACATCAAAGGAAAGCAAGTGCTCGTGCTCGCTCTATTTGGACGGCGTGTTTTCGTTCCCTTGCTCGACGTGCAATCAATCACCAGGGTCATCGTTAAGAAACGGGTCGGGGATTGGAACTTAGAAATATTTATATATCTTCGGATTTTAAAGTGATACTATTATTTAAGTAGTCTATTTGTAAGCATTGTGTGTTTTGCTATACATAGTTGACGATTAAAACTCAGTTGTGAAAATGTAATCTGCCCATATTAGTGTCAAAATTGATGTGTTCATCCATGTGTATTTAGATGGTCTATATTAGTGGTCTTGGGGAACTTTGCACGTCTAAATCTCTGCTATTATAAAATGAAGTGTCCGACCTCCGCAATGTCCGGACGAATCTATTGCACTTACAATGCTGAAATTTGGCACATGGGTAGTCCGAAGTTTTTGCAATTTTTGTGTCCAGCCTGAATTTTAAAATTCAATATAAAACATTTAAAAAATAATTTATTGGAATTTAATTATTATTGTCTTCTTTGGAATAACAGTTGCAAAAAAAGTTAGCAGATTCTAAATGTATTTTTTCCGCTTCCGTTTTCATTTTGCGGAGAAAGATTTGTCACCAGACTCATAAAAACAAATAAAGTTTAAACTTTAGTTACGTAGTTTTTTTTTATCTCCTTGATCGTAAAAGATTGAGTACAATTTTCAACGGATTTGAAATCTGCGGAAAATTTCACATTAGATCTATACCTAAAAATATGATTTTCGATAAATGAATAATTTTAAATTGAAACTCATATTTTTTCCAACACGAACGCCACTTTCTGTGAAGAATGAGTTTCGTTTGATTCGAGATATCACAGATTTCATTTCCTACGCTCAAACCATTTCACAACGAAGAAAAGCAAAACAAATAATAAAAAAAAACATATTGACTGGCATTGTTAAGTACTTTTTTGTAAAATCGGGATCGTTAAAGACAGATGAAAATTTCAACAGATTTGAAATCTGAATAAAATCTAAACCCCTAAATCTCTACCTTCCATTTGATTTTCTTTTAATAAATAATTTTTCAATTAAATATTTATATTTTTGCAAGAGATTGTGACGTCACGCCGATTGGATCTCTTCGCAATTTGAATTTGGCAATGACGAGGTCGGCGTTGCCCGAGGTGTTTGTTTGCGAGGCAAATCATAGTTCATAATATTCATAATTTAGTTTGCGAAGCAAATCAAATTAAAATTTGCTGGGAATCCATTCCAATAGGATACGAATTTCCATTTTGTTTGTGAGGCAAACCAATGATATGATTACTGTTATCCAATAGGCTTCGTAAACCAAATGGGAATTCTTAGCAATCACCACGCAGTGGCTAGTTTAAGACAAATAAGAGGAGGATATTTAAAATGTATTTAAACTTTTTTGCAATTAAAGAAAATTTAATATTGTTGCACTGCAATATTAATACGTTTTATCGAAACATGCCGAATTGAAGGAGACATTCAATATGTTGGAACATATAAGTGAAATATTCAATAAGAAATTTTTATTTTGTAGGGAAATAATCTGCTAATATCAATTTTGCAAGCACGTATATATATATATATATATATATATATATATATATATATATATATATATTAAAAAAGTGGTTGCCGCAGCCGCCGTCGCAGGATTGAAAATACGGTTTGTTCAAAATTGTACAGGGTTAACGACAAAGTGGATTATTTTCCGAGGCGGCTATTAGTTTAGGGTTTATTAAGTGTCCCAGTAGGAAAAGCGTAATTACTACTGCGTGTGAACAAAAGACATACATTTTCAGTCTTTTGGCTGCTGAGAATATTTTCCATTACGGTTGTCACCAAATGTCGCCTTTTTTGGGAACTTTTCTTCCTATTTCTCTTTAATAAATCTTTAATGATAATATACGCTGCACTCGCGACTATGCGCCGACTTCGTAAAGAACGGGACCTTAAAACAATTTGCTTCAAACAATAAGTTTGCAGTTTAACCTCAACACTCAACCAACCAGTTTTATCGCGAGCACATGGAACATTTTGTGTCCGAGCTGTCAAACCAGAAAAACCAGAGAGATTGATTCACCAAACCTGTCTCCGGGGTTAATCAATCATCCATGTTTTGCTCTGCTTCTCCGGTGTGGACGCGGCTTAAGAGTAACGTCAGCGAACAACCACTGCTACCCGGCTTCTCTCACACGCATTCCTTTACCTCCCCCCTATTTTCACTTAGGGGAGAAACTGTCCTTTTCCAAATTGAAGGTCAATGGCACTGAAGGAGTGACGTCATGTTGTCGGATCATCATCTGAACCTAACATATTCCCTCTTGGAAAGCCCATCGTCACCCTACAGCCGATGCTTAGTAATCGCATGTCAATCATCATAGGCAAATATTCGTGAATAAAACCAAGGTTTCTAAAGATCTAGTATAAGGCGGTAGCTGAGAGGCAAATCTGCTATGGCTCAAGCATATGGGCGCCAAATATAACTAGCAGATTAATAAGAAAATGCTCAATGCTGCAAAGATACTTCGCTCTCCGAATCTGCAGAGCATATCGCACAGCACCAACCAATGCCTTACAGGTGCTCAGTGGACTAGAGCCACTTCACCTAGTTGGCCATAGAGAAGGAACAATCACAAGGCTGTTCAGATTTAGGACAAATGCCAATTTTCTGGGGGAAACCTTCAGAGAAGCAGATTACGAGAGAGAGAGGTGCCCATCTGGGAGGAAAACACCTGGGAGGCGGACTACGAACAAATAAATGGAGACCCAACTAACTTTGCGAACCTTGACATTTTCACTGATGGGTCGAATACAGAACATGGAGTAAGGGCAGCATTTACCGCGTTTGAAAACAACAGGGTCATGCATGACTGGACCGCCATACTCCACCCAGAAAACACAGTGTACCAGGTAGAGAAGACCGCACTCCCATATGTCATCAACTGGGCTGCGCAGCAACAACAAAAATACATTAGAATCCACACTGCCTCTCAACAGTTAAAGCAATCCAAACGCTTGCAAAACAAGGATATCATCATCCACAAAATAAGAAGGCATCAACCCCACATAGAAAACATCCATATTAACTGGATAAAGGCGCATGCGGAATACTACGGTAACGAAAGAGCGGTCCCACTGGCTGAAGCAGTAACAAAGGGAAATTAAAGTATGGTAATACATCTGAAGCACTCAAAAATATACCTAAAATCTCAGTTAAAGGATATCACTTTAAAAGCCTGGCAGGAAGACTGGGATAATGGGAAAACAGGCCGTTGAGTCCACTCGTTTTTACCAAAAGTTAACAAAGAAAGACAGCCTTGTGCAGCAAATCTAACAGCATTCTACACTGGGCATGGCCTATTCCCCAGTTATCTGTTCAGGTTCAAAATATAGAACAGCGACCAATCCATCTGTGGGGAAGTTGGCACTCCAGATAATTACAAGTTTGAATGTCCACTTACATGTAGCAATCACTTCAAGAAACCAGCAGCAATAACGCACTACCAAGCTAGGGCCACCAACACAATCAGCAACTATCAGGCTCAAATAAAAATTATGAAGGTTTGAAACTCCTAATGGAAAAAACATTACGATATCACCAACTAACAATCAGAAGACTCTAGGACTGTGTACATTTGTATTTTATTGTTACTTTTTCTTGTTAATTTTTAATTTCTGTCTTTTTGTTGTACATAATTAATGTAATTAATCGTTTACTATCTAAATATTAGTGTAATTTAGATAGGGTCAAAAATGAGTGTTTCTTCATTAAATCAACTTTGTGTACGTGAGGCTGATGTGAAAAGAAGGACTACACATGACATTTTAATTAAAAATTCAGGAAACTATTAGCCTTGTCATAAGAGGAAAACTATACTAAAATTAAAGCTGATGCAAAATACTTAGGGAAAATCCTGCAGACCCTACATGCCAATGTCTTAAATGTACTATCAAAAGGATATTTAATCATTATTTTCAAAATGATATATAATCATTATTATGAAAAGGATGTATTTATTACTCATGTAAAATGTATATCAAATGTATTTTCAGAAATTTGGTCACGGGGTTTAAAGATTAGTCCGGTTTCCTTTGACGGGTTCATTCCATTTTTCCGTTTGTGACTTGCAAACTATTTAACCTGAATAAAGTCGGGAGGTGAGGGGGTAACCCGCGGTGACCAACCAACCAACAATTTCAGCAACAATTAAACACATCTACTGAAAGGTTTCGGAAAGGAGTCGTCGTAAACCAATGCCTAGTTTGTATATTCCTGAGGAGTAAAAGTTATTTTTGCCAATCATATGATATTTGTTGATTACCTTCAACAACCACAATCAGTTTCATTCTATGGCATTGGAGCACGTATTTCGAAGCTCAGAATGTACATCGATAACTAGCCTTTAAAGGGCAGCGTAAAATAACACATGAAATTCAAAACACATGTAGAATATAGAGTAGACCAAGATATATATATATATATATATATATATATATATATATATATACATAATGTTAAAGCTTTAAAAAAGGTTGTTGCTACAAGGGGTGTTCAAATGAAAAGGTACGAAACGTCGTAACAACGTAACCGTTAACATATTTGCATATGCCGCTATGACATAACGTAGCGAGACATCTAGGGGTGCGATTGGGTATTTCCGGCGTGGATCGGTGCAAGCGCGGGCTCCCGCATGCGCAGGAGAGAGCAGAGGCTCTTATAAAGAGCGCCGTCCATTTGACGCGGCAGTGCGTGTGAGGACAGGATGGCGTACACATTGCAGAATTCGACGATTGAGGAGCAGCGAGGCGTTATCCGATTTTTGACAGCAGAAAGTGTTAAACCGGCCGTTAGTCATCGCCGGATGATGACCGTATACGGGGAAGACTGTGTGTCCGACAAGTCAGTGAGTAAATGGAGTGTCCGTTTTCGTGCAGGAAGTGAGAGTTTGGTTGATGAACCGAGACCAGGCCAGGCAAACACAATTATCACGTTCGATCTCATCGACAAGGTGGACGACCAAGTGAGAAGTGATCAGTGTGTCACATTGCGAATGTTGGCGGTGAAGGTGGATATCAGCGTTTGAACGTCGAGGACAAATGTTCACGACAGGTTGCGTTATCGGAAGGTGTGCGCGCAGTGGGTTCCGAAGCAGATTACCAACCAGCAAAAGAAACTGCGTATGGAGCTAGCACTTCAACATCTGTTTCGGTATCATGAAGACCCCGCTTTCTTGGAGCGGATCGTCACAGGTGATAACAGCTGGCACCATCACTACGAGCCAGAGACAAAGCGGGACAGCCATGCAGTGGAAGCATGCGTCGTCACCTCCCCCTAAAAAGTTCAAAGTCGTGGTGTCAGCAGGGAAGGTGTTGCTCACCGTCTTTTTTGACGTCCAAATTCCGCTACTTGTTAAATTCCTCGAGCACAGAAGAACCATTACCTCCCATGTGTATTGTGAGACACTCCGAAGCCTACGCAGGTCCATCAAGAACGAAAGACCTGGGCTGCTCACTGAGGGTACGGTTCTGCTGCATAATAACGCGCGTCCATACAGTCTCCAGGGTCAAACAAGCGGAACTGGCCAAGTTCAAATGGGAGCAGCTTGATCATCCGCCCTACAGCCCGGACATATCGCACTGCGATTTCCATGCATTTGGTCCTCTGAAAAAGCATCTGAAAGTGAAGCGCTTCAACTCGGACGACGAACTCAAGGACGCTGTGAAGACTGGGTCTCGTCACTGCCACATGAATTCTGTAAACAAGGAATCCTTTGGCTCGTTAATCAATGGGATCGTTGTGCTTAGGCCTAATGTGTATACTTTGAATAAAGTCTTCATTTATAACCACAGTGGCGTTTTGTACATTTTCATCTGAACAACCCTTGTATATTCGAAATTTTGAAAATAATGTTTAAATAGATATGAATATTATCTAAATTAATCTGAAAAGTATAGGGAAAATAATAAATGTATCAAGTGTTATAACAGCTTTATTTTGAATGTGTGATAGTACCAAAAGAGGAATAACTGATTGTGATATTCGGATACTTGTACGACCGACTGTACCACATAAATTAAATCATGCTTCCCATATGAGTGTCTGACTCACAGTTTTACATGCATGTGTAAAAATTGTATAAATTATTTCTTAATTGATGATTCACATATCAGCAGACTTTTAAAAGGACTTCAATTAAAATTGAATTTTGTTTATTTTCTATTTCAGGCCAAGAAAAATAATGATTGTTAGATGGTATTTGAAATGAGAAAATGGTTTACATTTCCTGAGTAACACTGTTTTAATATATTTAAAAGCACCATACGTACACAAATCTAAATTTTGTTTGTATAAGAACATGTTGAGACAGTACAACTTTGATCTACCTAAAATATTTTATGGTTGCGTTCAATTATACTGCTGTGTCAACTATTGTAATTCAATTTTTTAGCGATGATTAAGTTTACCATAGAACATCCCTTCAGTATAATTCAGTAATTTTTTATTCTGAGGATACATTTTGAAGGTGGTTTGTTAAATTTAAGCGCGAAAATTTCAGCATCGAAGATGATGAACTCTCTTGACAACCATCCTCTGCAAACGTGGACTTATTACAAGATGCTATAGTGGGACTACAAAGGAATTGTTTATTATGAATTGTTGTCCCAAAATCAAACAGTAAATTCGGAAAAATACTGTTTGAAAATGGCAGCATTAAAAGCAGATATCAAAGCAAAGAGGCCAGAACTGACCAATCGTCGAGGTGTTGTTTTCTAGCATGAAAGCGCTGGGCCCCACATTTCGCTGAATGTCAGGCAAAGACTTGTTGAGTAAGGCTGGAATATATGCCATATTCACCAGACCTTGCCCCCTCAGGTTTTTACCTCTTCGTGTTACTTGAAAATTATTTGAACGGCCTGGAGTTCAATTCTTTGGAGACTGTCAAACAGCACCTCGATAATTTCTTTACAGATAAGTCTAATAATTAAAAAAAAGTCTAGCTACTAGAAAGATGGCAAAAAGTCATAGAACAAAATGGGCTTATGTGATTCAATAAAATTTTTATTATGTTTTTGAACTGCTTCGTTGATTTTTATCTTAAAAACGCGTGGAACTTTCTGTATGACCCAATAAGTTCACCATAATTTATAAATAGTATAAAACTTGTTTCTAAAGTCTAAATTTATATGTAGCTTAAGAATAACTTAACTTGAAAAATAAAGACATAAAATATGATTAAATCTCTGTGCAGAAATATGGTCTACAAGTAAACAGATAAGTAAAATTTGGGAAATCAGTTAGAAGGAAATTCTACCAAGATCTGGCTGCGTAAATTGTAGGATAAATGTAGTTTAACACTTGGCATGTATACATCACTAAAATTTGCTTTGTAATCGTAATCAAATAAGTACATTTTGGGGAACCAGAAGGAATAAAATTTTACAAAAGCATAGATATTACCATGTACATAAATATAACGCAATCAATCGTCTTATTTTAGATATAGTAATGCCACCCTTCCAATATTCTTGAATTCATTTATTTATTTGCAAATAAATTTATTTCACTATTTCATTGGATAAAACTGTGACACCATACACAGAATAATACATTTAAGCAATTCGCCTCCAACGGATATGAAGGAAAGGATTAGAAAATTTCTCTTAAAAATAAATTAGATTCAGGAAATGCAAACTCATTGTCTACTAGAGATAGAAAAAAAAAAGATTTTATTTTGTTCTTAGAGATTTCAAAACACTTTCTCTGAATTTATTGTAGAGAAACTTTGCTAGGAAGTTCACAGAAAGAAAGAGCTAAAAGTTATTTCTTTCTTAAGATTGAAATATTTTGAGATTGACCGATTTATTTTATTCTCTTTCGTGTTTCTCGTTGATAAGGAATCCTTTTAGAATTCAAAATTGTTTGATTTATGAGAATCCACGACGCTGAAGATTTAAAGTTTTCTATTGTTTTACTATCGTTTATATCTATAGTTTCGCTAAGTTTTAAATAGCTTTTTGATTTCCATGAAACTTTATTTTTTAAATATAAAAATTGTCTTGAAGTGTTTTTTTTTCATAGTTCTATTATGGTGTACACATTTTTTCATTGTATGTGTTTCAATACACTCAACGTTTGTGACTTTTATAAGAACTCTTACTAAAAGAACATTGATCATATTCTTCAAAATAGTTTAAGGCACAATAATAGATTACAACGAAATATTTTCTTACGATGTAGCTTTTTATGAGACATTTTTCGCTCTTTTTAGGATTTAGGCTGGATATATAAGTTTAATAAAATTTAAAATGACATTGATTATTAAAGATATATGAAATTATACTAGATTGCAACGTTTTTTGGCACAGACGCCCCGCCCTCGCGGAGGGGTAAAGTGAGTGATCCGTCTCCTGTTGGGTTACAGGGAGAGGTTTCGAGGAGACGTCACACTTACAAGCTTCCAACTTGGCGCATTAATCTAATTTGGCCTTAAATTTAGCACGTAAATGTTTTGACAGCTTGCCTGTCAGTTGATATAAGAAAAGCATGATTATAGTAGTTTTAAGACATTTTTATACAGGTAGTAATAGATAATATCGAAAGATGTTTTTTGAATTTGCAATGGTATTTGTTTAAGTTATTGCTACCTAAAACTTTTCAAAAAGAAGTATCCCAGGTAGCAAATGAAATTTTTAAGGTTGTTATTGAAAAATATGTATGAGGTGTGCCCCAGCGTGTTATATTACTGTTCGAAAGAATATAATAGATTTTACCGCAATAAATACTTGCCTGAAATTTAAAAGAAGATTGTATTTCAATTAGTTAAAACTTATATTTTAATATAAGTTTTATAGTATCCTCTTAAAGTTGTGATTTTTCCAAAATGCTGCAATTTTGAGCTGTCACTTTTCTTGCCGGGGTGCGATATGTCGGTCAATATTGCCCAGCGTAAAAATGACCTCCTGGTAATAATACTAAATATCGGTTTTCGACATTGATAAATATTTCTTTTCTTACATTGCTCTATGAGTTTTACGTCATTGCTCAATATTAGCTTTACGATACTGCACGATGTTCTTTTTTAACATTAGTCAATATCTGCTTCACAATATTGAGTTATTTTCTTTCAATATTAATCAATATACTTCTTAAGGCTAATGTAATTGTTTATTTAGAGGGTACACAAGATTACAGCAATCTTAAATTTTAAGAATTCTAAAAATATTAATCATTAAAAAATATAATAGTTTATAAAATTGAAGCGAACATTTAATTTCTTTTAATTTTTAGAACTATATTTATAACAATTTTTGTAAGTAATGTACATAAATATTTTATTAATTATTATTGTTTAACATTACTACAAACTTTTAATAGAATAAAAAATATAATAACTTTATAAAATAAATAGAATAACCTTGAGTGTCCTCTAAATAAATCATCACATATTCCATAAATAGGATATGAACCTCTTTAAAAACGCTTATGGGAAAGCTGTATTCTTCACAATTTTAGAAATTCATGATATGTTTAAAATTTAGCGAAATTTAGTTAGAATCCGGAGTTAATTAAATAATTAATCACAAAATACACAAATATAGATTCAAATTCTAACAACAAATGCAACGCACGTAAGCTGAAAGATAAGTAAATACTAAATATCTGCCAATGTCGCCAACACGAATCGAGAGCGCGCGGAAAATGCTGGTTGGCTCTTATTGGGTGGAGCGCGATTCTAAATGAAATTACTACGCTCCACGTAAAAGGCGAAATATTCAATATTTCACGCTAATTACGACAAAAAATCATTATATATGTGTGGGGTTAACAATTTAATCACATTTATAACTTGCAGTGCCTCATTGCACTCAAATATCGGACAAAGCGCTGGGAACTATTTGTTTCGTTTGCTCTCAGCGTATTCCTATTGTGCCAAGTAAGCCTGTAACTTAGTATAGTTATTTTGTGTCGAATATTGTTAAAGAAATTATGTTCATTTCTCTGGATGGCATCGGAACATTTTTACCAATTTTACTACAAAATGTATCGTTTAACACGCGTGTGTGTATAATTTCTATTTAAAAAAAAGCAAAACACAGTATAAAACGTCTTAAACAAATATTAGTAGATAATCGAATTTATTCAAAGTATTTTAAGAATTTAGCCTTTATTCTTCTCAAAACAGTTTAAACAAATTAAAACTTTAATTTCATGGTGCCCGCGTGCAATTATAATGTTTTCAGATTCTTTAACTCGGAAATTATTTAGTATTTTAAAATACTGGTCACGATCTGCGTTTAAGTTGTGGAATTTATGCGAGTTCACGAGATAAAAATGGTTCAATATAATTGATATCTTAAGAACAACTTACTTCCCACTGACTTTAGTTTTATGTTGCTCTGTGTTCTGTGATTGTATATTTGAAAAATATTTATTTCAAAACAAATTGTTTTTTTTTCTTTATCAGCAACAATAACCACACAAAGAATTTGATTCAAATATGCATATAGGTCAAACTAAATCATATTTTAAAGGGAACTTTTCCGTTATTAGAATATTGTTGTTAAAATATTCCAAACTAGAAATTTTGAAATATTCAATATTCTTCGTCTCAATAACAGAAAGTCAAGGTTGCCTATTGTATAAGTTGAGGATATACTTAAGCAACTTATATCTGTTACATGTTTGTAAAAAATAGAGTTTTTTTTTTTTTTTAAACAATGCCAAATGGATCTATCATTTTTTTGAAAATTAGTAAATGGTTGGTAAACTGATTTTTCTGTTATGAAGACGTTCAATTTTGAAACAAGTTACTTTGTTCTTGCACGTGCAACTAAATGGAATCTGCAAGAAAAAATGTATTTGCTGTAAAACACTTACGGCCATATTCACAAGTCTCGAGTTAACTCGAGGATCAGTTGATCCGCGAGTAAGAGTTAACTCGAGGATTAGCAAGAACGGTATTCTCAAACAGCGTATTAAGTGATCCGGGGATTAAAATGAGACGCTCGCTGTGATTGGCTACCTCACGATCACGTGGTATTGTTTACATTAGTTACGACGCCCGAATCTACATCCATACTGATCAAGCACGTACTTCGCCGTAGAATTAATTCCAAATTGTGAGTAAATAGGACTCATACAGTATTTTAATATGGGTTTGTGAAAAAAAATGCAAAGGTATTTAATTTCGAATTGAATTTTTATGGAAACCTAAAGTTTGCAAGAAAGAATTGTACACAATGTCTTGGCAGATGTATGTAATCCTATTATCACTGTACTTGTCAGTATAGGTGTGTGTTGTTGGTGGGAAAAGTGCCTTGCACTGTCAATTTTTTTTTCATTCGTAATAAATCAACAGAATAATTTTTATTCTACGACGAATTTGTATCTGCCATGGTTGTTTTCTACCGTTCGCTCTCTACGGCTTAGAGGACAGAGGTGGCGCCATCTATCTTTTCGCTAAGCTGCTTGGTTAAAAGATTACGCAGCTACCTTTATTTTCATTTTTCTTTTGAATTTCAATAAAAATATGTTTAAATTTTTCCATTTAAGCAATATTATTATGTGGAGATTAGCTGCTATGTAGTAGATGCTCCGTAATGACAGATCCAGTTCAGTCATCGCAATAATTCTGTAATTGAGAATAGAATGAAATGTGTCATCCATTTTGTTTTTCCACAAAGATGGTACTGCGCATGCGTTAAATGTAACTCGCGAGTTAACTCGCCGATTTCGGAGGATCAAAATGTAACACCGAAACGGCGGTTTAAACCACGGATCAGGACTTGTGAATACGGTCTTTTCGATACCTCGCGGATTATCGTTGATCTTCGAGTTAACTCGGACTTGTGAATACGGCCGAGAGTGTGTTAATTCTTATCACCTCATGTTGGGGATCTCTTTTGTTGGGTCGGGGTATGCCTGTAAGGTGCAATTATTTCCCGAGTCACTGAAAGGGCGGCAACAACTGAGACATGGCCAGTTGAACTCAAGGGATTCTGAAGTTTTCTTCGGCGTCGTTTACACCATGCGAAATCTATTTTTAAGAATTAGAGAAACGGATGATTTTTTTCTTTGTAACATTCCTCTTTCGTACCTTCAAGCATGAATTATTTGTATGGAAACGCGACACGAAAATAAAGATTGCTTACCTATAGCTGCATTTAACACTTGTCTACTCCCTGACTTCAGGTGGTGCTGTTTTAATACAGGTATCGAGAGAAAATATTCGAATAACAAGAGGCAGAGTATTTTTGAGCCCATCCACATCTCCACATGGACATAAAAGAAAAAAAATTAGATGGTAGGAGAAAAGAACCTGTGTCAAATGCCGTGAATGAATCGGATAGTAGAGTTCGTGGTTGTGTGAAATGTGCAATATGCTTTTGCAAAACCTGTTTCCAAACATCATAAATTTATCCCACTCTCCTTGCCTGTCCAATGCAGAATTGAATTAAAGGAAATAAAAAATATGCCTTCTGGCGAAACCACCTAGCTAATTGCAAAAGGTGAAATTCATCAATAAACCATACCCCTTGGTTGATGAGGAAATTGGTTTGATACACTATTTTCAACATAAATATAGCATAATTATTAAACACAATTTGTCAATCATAATTATTAAACAAAAATAATCAATCAATTATCATTATGATTAATTCATGATGAAATAAATTTTTAAATGTAACAATTAATTTTTTTAGCTTTGAAATGTGTACATTGATACAATGCTATATTATTGGTACATCATAATTCTAGTACAAGTTTAAAATACACGCAAGTATTTCTAGACATGCATTTTTCGTAATACATTCATCATTAATTAAATATCCTCAAATAAATTGCGCTGAGAGAATATTATTTTATAATGTGCATCATTAAGATGGTAATCCATTGAATTTAAGGAGTTAGCCTCCAGATCGAAAGGTATTTGTATGGATATTTGTAAGCGTATGGTGTAGAGGCGGCAGGTGCACCTTAAATCTATCGTGACCGATTGTCCTGACGTTGGGTTGGTGTGGAAATTTGGAGAGTGGGGTGCAGCTCAGATGTTACCTCGTCATCTTACCGTGGTTCATAATTACGTGGTGTTGTTCTCGGATCTTTCCCCTCGGTAATTGATCCCGGACCATCGTCAATAGCCCGTTGTGTTGCTCTAATACGACGTTAGTTAAAACTTACCAATTACCATTGAAATTATTGACTAAATATTCATTTAACATTCTGGCTGAATAGAATTTATCAAATTCTATGAAAAATGCTTGTTTTATTTCAGGTTGCATAAGTGATGTTACCTCCGTGACCCTTACCTCCTCCATCAACCCTCAGAGCTACGGCAACTCGCAAATATACTATTTTCCCAAGTTGTTAATGGAAACAAAATTCTAATTATTTCATTCTTAAGTACAAAGAATATTATGATGCATTGGAAATTTCCCCATTTTTAGCACTTAAAAATTATGTTTTATTTTGAAAATAATCTCAAAAATTATGGAAATGAAAAATCTTTTTGCCATAAAATGAGCCCAATGAGAAAATTATTATAAAAATAAAATTCAATTGAAAATACCGCACTAATTTTATGAAGTTTTTCTAATTGTAAACTTATACGTAAAATACTTACGGATTTTAAGAGTACAAACATTATTTATTAACAAACTTAGAAAGCTTCCAATTTTATTTGCACTTTTTAAAAAATAGGAATAAAAGCTTATACAATTTTTTTAGATTTCTAACTCGTAAGAGTGGGTAAAGTTAATAATAATAATTTTAACTACATTACTATGTTTACGACCTTTAAAAAATTCAACTTGTTCACTGTAAATTATATATTTCAAATTATGTTAATTATTTGCGGTACTAACATTTTTAACTAGTTTTGATTATTGACAATTTTTTTTTATTTCTGGAGATTGTATTAATGCCATACTTAAATTAGTTTTTTTTTCTGATTTTCTTTTATTTACCTAACGTTTATGATGCAGTATTACACGACATTCAATATTCCATTGTTGGGCAAAAACTATTGCTTTCTAAACTTGTAAGAATACCATGATTTAAAAAAAGATTGCATGAACTAATTTTGATAGTTAATAAGACACAAATTCTTTCGTAAATGCGCGCTGGAAGTTGCCTCTCACGAATCTAATAGCTTGAAGTTAAGCGGTCCCCCGGTATCCCCGTGTCTTCGGTGAAGTGGTTATTTACGAGGAGGTCTCTTTGTTGCTTAGAAAAAGGGGGAAGTAAACCGTAATGGATTTCGGGCGTCTACTCCGTAACGAAAGAACAGGGATATATCGCCGTTAGGGCCGTCAGCCGTAACCAGATTGTTAAACACGAGTATCGATTAATTTTTCAACTTTTTTTTTAAATATGACATGTGACAATGTATCAGGCCTTGTGAAAGTGTCAAAAATAAAATAAATATTGAGAGAACAGCGTGTACTAGACTATTCACAATAGATTTTGACAGTATTGCGATTTGAATTACGACATGAGTTGTTTCGAAAGTGATATGCATTGCCCTGTACTAAGCATGAGTGATTTAGAATTGATTTATATGTCAGTGTGGTGAAAGCGGACATTGGAAAAATAGCCCGCACTCTTGAAAAATGTATCAGCAGCCATCCGTCGTAAAGTGTGGCCTCCGTATGATGGAATACCAGCTCATTTCAATACCCCGTTGAGTGATTGCTTGTATGCCACATATAAAGACCAATGAATTGGCCAAGAAGAACCCTTCACTGGGCTCCCACGCTCACCAGATCATTTCCTTCTGGATTTCTTTTTATGGAGAGATCTTAAGTCTTCCTTGTACGACACTCCATTTGATTCCAAGGATGAACTATTTGTCAGAATTTCTTTAGCTACGCAGTCGTTAACTAGACTAGTTTTCCCGAGCATATGGAGTATTAGGATTAGTGGTCGTATTTTCAAACAGTTTTTGTAAATGCAATTCATTGAAGAATTACTGATGAATGTTTATTCATGTGGTTTAATTTGTACATTTATTTACTGCCTATAATTTTGACTACATTTCTTCATGTAAAACCGTTGATGATGTTTTGTTTTGTCATAAGTAAAGGTTTGCTTTGAGCCTTCTAACTTCTTCACTTGCGATTGTGTATTCAATGAAGAAAAGTGTCTGTTTCGGTTTGATATGTAACCCCTGAAAGTTTGTTGCATTAGCTTTAAAATACCCCGTATGTATGCTGTTTGCTTACGAAGTAAGGTGTAGAAATTATAAATATGTCGAAAGACGTGATAAAAAATAAAGATGCCCGAGTCATGTTTTCTCTTTTGTACGATTGAGAAAACGAATGATTATTATGGTCATATTCAACCAATTATGTCTTAGTAGGGTATTGTAATTCCGCTAGTAATGAATAAAAAGGACAAAGGAATAATTCAAATAGTTTTGTATAGTTATAGTTGGTTGTAAATATGACATATTATAAAAACGTATGCTCCATAACTAAAATATATCATCCTTTTCTCAGGAAAAACTGATTTTATTCGAGAGTATAAACTATCGAAAATCGTGAAACTACCGTATAATATCAATTAAACTTGAATTTTTGCAAAAAGCAATTCTATCTAATTTAGCTATTCAAATGTGTTCCTTTATTAGCCAAATTAGAAATAACATCGGTTTTTTATCTCTATAAAAAATTAGAATCATACATTTTGTGGAAGGAAAATGTACTAAGCAGCCTTCTTCATGGAATTAAATTTATAAAAACCTCTATTGATTAAAATAGTAAAAAATTAAATTAGTGTTGTCTTTCCAAGAAATTAAGGAAGTCCACACAGACTCATTTACATATAATGAGGTTTAGAAAAATCCTCCTGAATATATTCGCTTTTATTTCTCATTCAACATTTCCAAAAATTACATCACATTTCTTAAACCTTTTGTGTATCATGAAATTAAAATTCATTATTCATTTACAAATAAATTCTCTTTGATGTTTGGGAAAGGACAAAAATATCAATAATGTAATCCCTATCTAAATTGGGAAGGGATGGTAAAAAGATAATGTGCTTAATAAGTCAATTATTTGGAGAGATCCCAAAATGTCAAGGCAAACAAGTTTTAAATTTTTTGATAACGCACCAGGAGAAACGGAATTTAATTGAATTTTTCATTTCATTTTACTTCTGTGTTACAGAAAAAGTTATCTGCTTAGTATTTTCTTGTTTTCATTTAATTTGAATCCAATTCTGTTTTATGTTAACCAAGCAGATCATAATACCAACCTTTAATTCTGATAGATTTTTTCTATTAAAATATTTCTGTATTTTTTCCTACTTAGAATGGGGTTACTTATTTGTTTATTAAAACAAGTTTGGTACTCTTTAGAATTTATGTTTTCAAACTTCGATAGCACTACAGATATTTTTTATAAAATAAATCCATGTGAGTAATTACTATTACTTCTATCTATTATAGTATTAAATAGCATTAGACACTCGATTATAGCATTAGAGACTTGATTATAGCATTAGAGACTCGATTATAGCATTAAAGACTCGATTATAATAGATAAATCGTTGTGAATTTATAATTACACAGTAAGAACTGCATTTTTTTATAGTTTCTGGTACGCATACCGTCAGGTTAATCAGAAAAACTCGTAATTCCACTGTTAAAGTATAACAGTTATGAGTTTTGCTAAGTAGCATGCCGATACTACAGAGGCTGTTCACACATTTTTTAGACTGTGTATATCAGGGCTCGAAATATCCCGGTGCACAGGTGTACAGTGCACATGAAAATTAAATTGTGCACCTAATTGTTTTCCCCCGCTAGGTGGACGTTAAAAAAAAAGGAGGAAAATAATATTTGTATCGACCCCTCTTGCTCCAAAGGAACGTAATTAAAATTCCTAAATACACACGACGCGAAAGCAAAATCGCTGGGCCGTAACGGGTTTATATAGGAGGAAGGTTTACTTGTGCCACTGCCACCAGAACTTTCCGAGGATCGAAACATTTTCCAAATGGCTCTGTTGAAGTGACTGTCGCGACAGCCCTGCGCCGAAGAAGTGGGAATTTAAATGTTTAAGTATTTTTATTTACTATCTACTACTAACCTATCTAAACATATCCAACTAATAAAGTAGCTTACATTACATTACTTTCTTATATTACGGTTTTTTAAATGGGCTCCTAAAATATAACCTGTGCACCTAATTAAAAAAATTACGTGCATAAGGTGCACCTGTATTAAAAAATCTATTTCGAGGCCTGGTGTATATTGTATTCACAAAACTAAATTACATAAAATTCTTGTGTTTTAAATGTTCTATTAGATAGCCCTTATTCTGAACTATCTTTCGACACCGTAATTTCCAGGATAATAATGCCTTTTGAAGTGTCAGAAGAGGTTTTCTATCATATTCCTATTGAACAGCTTTCCAGAGTCCTGTAAGGCTTGTGGGACGACGTTTGGATAATGCAGATTTTAAAAGTCCGATAGCACAAAAATCCATAAGTGATACATCGGGAGATTTAGTAGGGATATCAGTGAAGGGGATGTCCTTGATACCGGTTTTTTGTTCCTTTTCTTTTAGGAAATTTACAGTGGATTTTGATGTGTGACTGCTAGCTTTGTCTTGATGGAGTTCCACTGATTAATGGCACTGCGGGTAATACGATGGTATTTCATTCGGAAAAATTGGCGATAAAATATGTTCCTGTTAGTATTTGGAGTTAATCTTGACATTTTTCCCACTCTCTTTACTTTTAACTTGCCATTATATGAAAAACCAGCAACAATCACGAATCCCTAGGAAAAACTTTCTATTGATTCTGTGAACCATGTAAAATTTGTTTCTAACCTTTTATGATAATAAATGGCTTTTGTTTTGCTGCAATCATTTAAATACACCCATGATTCATCTATTGTGACAATTTTTTTCCATTTTTTTTTTGGATAAGTGTTTCTCGTATAGAATTCGGCAGCATGTCATGCGTTCAGCGATATGCTTTGGAGAAAGACGATGCACATTGCGTTTTCTCGCTTTCTTAAGATTTAAATCAACGTTTGTCATTTTGTTTACAGTGAACACCGTTCATTTTAATGTTTTTGCAACTCTCCTTTGACTAGGGAGATTTTCTTTTAACATTAAACAACGTACCTTTGCAATAGTCGAAGATGTCCGTTTCTTCCTTGGATACTTGTTTGGAATTTTTGTCCCACTTGAGGCTCCAATTTGAAGTTTTTTTCCTTTCTTGTTGACGATATTACCTATGGACGCTTTAGATATCACAAAACCATGTCTCTCTCTCTCACATCGTTTTTGGAAAACGGAATATGAACATTTCTCTTCGGAAAGAGCATAAATATAGCCTTCGAACCACTGCTTCGTTAAAAACACCATTTTTAATAAAAACAAACCTCTCAAGCTGCAGACGATAATTTTGACTTTTAAAAACATAGTACAACTGCAATTATTTATTTTGCAACAAACGATTTTTTATTACCCCTAACCAAAATCGTCTAAAAAATGTACGAACAGCCTGTGTATTTAGGTATAATTCTTGTTATCTTTCTATTTCTGTATGCCCCACTTCGGTAGAGACAAATTTTTATTATCTTGGCCATTTAGACTTCGTATATAATATGGCTCTAATTTTTACAAACTTTTTATTTCTTAATCCCATCCTTAGGTGTTAAACCTCAGTAGAGGATAAAAGACTTAAAGCAGAAGTGTGTTAACAAATACGAGCCTTTATTTAAAGAAGAGGTGAACGTTTCTACTCTATTGTAAAAGCTATTTCAAAAACGCATTTTTTGGTCCACACTAGAATCCATCTGTAAAGTCGGGTAAGATAACACAATAATAACTTTCTGTGAATGATAATTTGTTTCAATTTTTAAAAGTCAACGTATTTATTCAATACTATTCTATGTAATAAATCACCAATTTTAAGCTGTGCTGTATTTATTATCTTGATAAGTTATGTGTGCAAGTTTTTCATTCCTGACGTTTTCCCGATCAAGTAATTTTTAAATAGGAATTCATGTACAACTCCTTAAAAAAATATTCATGTATTCAGTACTTTTGTCTGATATTTAGAACCTGAATTTTATACCCGAATGCCATTTTATGTTTGCAGGTTCTCAAAAAATACTTCCTTTCCAGTAAATTACGCACACATTTACGAAAAGTACCCACAACCTTTTTATTTTTGTATGTCGTGGTCGTACATTAGTTTATAATACAATAAACACAAATTCATCGATTCGATGTCCCTTATGCATTAAAAATATTAATTCAATACTAAACAATTGCTCAAATCGTTTCTGAAATTATTTTCAAATGATTTCAAGACACTACGCACTTGAAAGATATTCAAAATGAATAAACATATATTTCCATAAACTCCAGAGGAACCTATATAGTTGCTTAACCAGAATATCTTCTCTGGCAAATACAGGACCAATCTGTTTCCACTCCAGTGTTTCTATCGAACACAACAAGATCCGCTGATTGCAAAACAGTCAGTGGATCATCCTCATGAAAGCCTATCATAGATGGGACTACAAAGCGTTTGTTAAGTTTAAGTTACCTAAATCACGAGATCTGATAGGACCGCGAAACCAGACTCCATTAGTGGATGATTAATGCAGATGTCCCCTGGCGAACACTTGGAGCCTTGTTGTTGAAGCAGCACGCTACAAGGTGGCTTAAGCTGATAAGCAAATTAAGCTCCATACACTGTCCGTTTACTTCCAAGGAATCGATCTGCCCCTCCAGTGGGCGCAGAGACAAAGGTCGCGTATTCAGGTGTTTTAAATAAAGCTGGAGAGGGTGCATGATCCATGACCTTGCCACGGACAAAGAATTTTAATGAGGACTCAAGTAGAAATTAATTGCCCCCTACAATGAAATATAGTGGATTGTTTTTGTTGAGAAATGTCATGGCATTGCTTAATTATTCAAGAGATAAGAATTAAGTTGTAACTTACTGCAACATTAGGCTACAAGTTTGCGAGGTACAAGTTGTGTTTTGAAAATTTCGTAAACAGCGTAATATATATGAACTCCACCCTTCTTCAGACATTTTTATGACTCTAAGTTCACTAAGCGTTTATGCACTGATATACACATGTTGGAACAGAGAATATATTTCATTATAACACTATTCTAATGAGTGCTACAGTATAAAATTAATACTTCGTTTCTCAACGTATTCGTTTAACTGTTTAATTTACCAGAGCCGTTTCTAACTTGTTGGAGGGGTCGCCGTGATTAGCAGAGTTTTCCTACTGCACTAGCGATTTATGAGTTGTAGGCGGCGAAGATTTGATTCCTTCTGGTTGTATTTCTCTCGTCTTTGTCAACAATGAGGAACTTGCACTTTTTTGTTTAAATTTTTATAATATAGAAAATGAAAAAAATATGATGGTAAAGTATCTTTCTTTTTTACTTTTATAGCCCGAAAATGTAAACTAAAAAAATGTCAAGTTCGCACTATTTACTTCATCTCAAAAACGCTAGTATTCCTACGTCGCTTCTTGTGACGTCGCTGTGTCCCATGATGGTCTGTAGCGACGTTGAAATAGCAAGCTATATTTCTTTCTTGTTGATCGAAAAAGGATTTTTGTAAAAACGAATAAGATTTCGAAACGTCTACGATTGGAAAACCGTCTTTTAAATATTGTTTAGTACCTTTCTGCACAAATGCAATGAACACAGCACCGGATAAGCCTTTTCTTAGCGTACCGTCAACCGGGATTACTTTGCCCAATTTTAAATTTCTAGTAAAATATCCGTGTACGTCTCTATCAGTTGGATAAAGGGAAACATTTTCTAGGCTTGGGGAAGGGCTCATAGAGTTGATTTATTGCGTTTAAATATATTTTCATTGCTTTCTCTTTCAGTAATAATTCAAAAACCTGGTGGGCAAAGTTACCAATATAGCAAGGGTAACTTGTCCATAGGAGGTTTTCTATTGAAAACTGCCTCTAAAGTCACTTCTGGGTAATGTTACTTTTGCCGTGGGTGAAAAGAAACATGAAAGCAGTTGCAAAAAAAAAAAAAATTATTATCTTATAAATTATATTTTTTTAGTAAACACTCGTTAAATGAGGTATTAGCATGTGCGAGGGTTTTGCCTGCAAATGATATTTTCTAGTATTTCCAAGTTTAAAAATCCTTAAATATTGCGCTTAAACATTCAAAAAATGTTTGAAATTATTATAAAATCAATTTTAATTTTGTTGAAAATGAAACAAAGTTACGTGATCAGAAAACAGGCAGCCATTGGATGTGACGTCATTGGGTATAGCTGAGCTTTTGTTTACATATTTCATCTATGCTCCCAGTACACTCGCAATCGCTCTTGTATGAAATCAACACGTGTCTATATTGATTCGCAAATTTATTTCATAAGCAACAGTAAATAAGATAATAACTGTTTATAAAAAGTACTTCATCAACCAACAAATCACTAGTACAAAGACTGTTTACAAAAGGGCAATCATAACACATAAACAAGTGAAAGGTTCAATTAATAATTTAAAATATTATGCAGAACAGAAATATTCGAAGAGTTTTGGAAAAGGTTTTAGAAATGCATAAAGCCCTTTTACACTAAATATCATTACTGAACTTGTCCAAATTATAAACAGTTATAAACTTGTCCAAGTTAGAAACAACCATTGCAATGCCTGCGCAACATTACTATGCGCTGTGACGTCACAGAGCGGCCATTACGAAATTCCTGTTTTTCCCGCCAATACCGGAAACGTAATTTAAAAATTAACATCTCGGGGAATAGTTTTCCAATTTCAATAATTTATACGTCATTTTTCATGGATTTTCATTCTCTAACATACTAAAATTGAAACAAAAAAGGTGAAAATACCTCTTTGTTAGATTCTCGTTATAAAATTTTAGTAGATAACTATTAGCAAAGAAATGAGAAAAAAAGAGAACGTATATAGGTAATATGAATCTAACTGTTTAAAAAAATCTTTATAAATCTTCTTCAATAAAGTATTTGCTTAGTTATTCCCTTGGAGATGGAGATTTCAAAACACCGTCGGTCAGAGAAATGCTAGATTCATCCACATTTTCAGGAAAGGTGAATGACTTATCTTTGTCTTTGGTTCTCAGATAGGAAACTTCCAAGTCACCATCATCACAAATTTTTAAAATTTTGCCAGGAAATGTTTCAAAGTTTTTCCTGAGCAATTTCACAACCACAAAGTTTCCTGCTTGTAAGTTCAGTGGCCTTTCATCCCTTTGAATGTTTTGTTCCATTTCCATCGTTCTTTCTTCATCAGACAAAAACTACGTGACTGAAAAAACAGTAATTATGTACATAAAAGCCTTTATAATTTTTCCATACACAAGAAAGGTGGGTAAAATAACCCTAATTTACCTATGGATCATGATGTAACATTGCCAATGAAAACAATGACATGAAAATTAATGTAAAAAAATTCCACATCAGACATGCATAAATGAATACGTACAGAATTGTTTATTAGACTAAAAAAAGTAGTTTAGCTTATTTAATATTTAAACAAAAATACACATAGATAACAACTTTTGAGTTTGTTTAAGGAACTGTGCATGCCACAGCATTTACAAACAAAGCCATAATATATCCAAACAAAAGGAAGTATACATACATCTGAGCTTTAAATCCTCGTATTTCAGCTCCCATAAAATCACACATCCATACAAATCCAGGCATTGTAGCCATTGTAAACAAGATAGAAATAAAAAAGGCAAGTTTAAATTAAGAGATAGTCAATATATAATGATAATATAAACGGAGTGAACAACAAACACAAACAGTAACACAAAATAGCAAGAATTTTTTTTAATTGATTGATTGTTTAAAAATTGAATGAGCAAGCAACATGAAATTTCAACGCGCTAGACACAAGTAAATATAACATTGTGGAGCAAAATGACGTCAAACCAATCACGTAACATTTTGAGGTCATGTGCTTTTGCCGCACTTTTCGGTAATTTAAAACTTGAATTTTAAGTAATTAAGGTATCCGAACGAACACATTGAAAATGTCATTTTTGTCCAAGTATTCAATAATCTTATTTGATAGAGTATGTGTTTGATTTTCCAAAGTATATTTGACTTTTTCTCTAAGTTAATTATATAAGATATATTATGATTTTAATCAAGGCGGGAAAACCGGAAGTAGATTTGAAAACCATCGGAAATGACTATTAAAAGACCATAAACCTTCAAAATTTAAATTTAAAACTTACTTTTTTTTTGCAAATATAACTTTAGAAAAGTTTCTCAAATGTTTAAATGGTTTCTCTTTTTGAAATAATGTGAACATTTTAAAGAAAAGTGAAGAACAAAATTGCTTATGCAAACAGTAAAAACAAGGAGAGAGCCCCTCAAACGATACTCTTCAAACTGCTTTTACTCTAAATTAATATTTTTGCATTATTTATTCACTTTAAATGTTATAACACAAAATAGTATTGATGGATTCTCGTAAAACTTTGATTACGTGTTCTTTATAATGTTGTATAGTAAATAAACTATGTTAATTGTGATGAGTTGAAGAGTTTTCAAATTATGGCCATTTATTTAAGAAATCTGACTGTAAAACTATGAAAAATATTGCAATCATTTTTCGATCGCTAGTCGAATTTTTGTTTTTTTTTAAATATCTATTTGATTATACTTCATTCACTTGACAAATGCATGTAGTTTATTTTGGAATAATAATTTTTCAAATTGATTGAATACATTTTGATATAGCATACTTGAAGTTTTTGACAAATTTCCTTAGATGTTCTAACATATTTATCAATTTTACAAAATTATTAATATATAATTTTAAATATTTACAGCCCAATGCTATTTTTAATAACATTAAACATAAAAATATCATTAAAATGTTTCATCACCACATTTAAAAAAAGGGCTTTCAACGTGTCCGAATACCTTAAGTCCATTTTATAGGTTTCAATCATCGTTTTTGAACAATTTATCGATCAATCTATTAATAAAACATAGACTTGAGCATTTTACTCACGGGTAAAAAGTTCCCCATGGTTTCACTGTGTGTGTGAACCCATTATTTGATATAGTTCGTTTTGTGTTTGACGCAGATTGATCAAATATGGCCATCTTGTACCATAAACCCTAACCCACCTAATAAACTGTTAGCTGCTTAAATTATTAACCTTAACAAGCAGTTCCCTGTTCTGAAACTTGTGCCATAAAAATCAAAATGCAATACAATTTCTCTTCTAAAAAACATTTGGTTTGGTAAAAGTACGCCCTTCATCAAGCAAGGATTCAAAAAACAATTTCGGATGTCCAGTTTTTGTTCCCAGTATTCTAAATGCCTTAATATAAAATAATTAGCAGTATGTTTTTTTTTAATTTTTTGTCTGCTTTTAGACTATTGAGGTATTCAGATGAATATTTTTTAAGTACCTTGGTTACGAACCTTGATTTCCTCTGATGTAAGTAGTTTCTGCAGGTATTTTTGAAAGTCGTTTAATTCGAAAATCTTTTCTTAAATTAGAGCCCCTCCCCCTTTCGGCATTACCTATTTTTACGATTGCATGCAGTGCAGGCCCAGCACACCCCTCAGGAATGTTATCCATTTAAACAATTCAAATTATGCAACCTTAAAGATAATCTGGTATAATTTATCTCCTACCCCTTTGAATAATCCTTCTTATCGTACGAGTTTCATAGAATATAGCACAGAAAACAAGAGAGTAATAGTTGATTCGAATAGTCTACAAAATTGGAAAAAGTTTAAAATTGTCTTACTGATTTTTTACAAAGAGTAACGCAATAAGGTATTCTAATCGGACTTATAGATCATCACAAATAGCTAAAAATACCAATTGATAGGGAGGTACACAATCTAGTTAAACGTTCCACAACAATGTGATAGCTTGTTCAGAACAATTAGATGTTTATTTGCCTCCTGTTCGGACAAAAAAACGATACATTTTTTATGTTCTGGAGATGAATCCTGTTCAGATACGGTATTGTATATTGCTTAATAATGTGACCCAATCACGTACTCTGTGCACAAACTGAAATTGTCTGAGAACATCATTCGTTTTCTTTCAAAATTTAAAAATACGGCGACTTGAGCATGTGTTTCCATTTCCGTTTGATCCTTTACTGGTCATAACAAAAACATGTAATCAATGAATGAACACAATCAAATAAATGAACACCATTAGAATTGAAGAATTTTTTGTTCAATCTGGTGGCTACCGTGTTTTGAAATAAATGCTTGAAGATGCTGCGGTGTTGTGTTTGTAGTTACTTTAAGAACAACATTCCTTGTTGTAACTTCGTGCGTTGTTCCTGTGGATGTTATTCTTTACCTTCGCATTATAAAATATTTTATAGATATAATTAGTTCTTGAGAAGAAAATAATGGTTTGAAAGAACCAAACAATATGTCTTAATAATATTTTTATATCACAAAACGGTAAAACATAATTCGTAACGCACTCATAAAACGCCACCCACTTTTCTAGGACAACTTTAATTTTAGAAAGAATATATGCCTTCTTGTATTCAATTGTGATACTATTTCGGCATTGACTTTTCTATTTGAGCTCTAATAGAATGTTTGATAGATATAATTTTATACGTGAATAGAATGTAGTGGATAAATTCTTAAGGACGTTTATAAGCATCACAAGGTGTCATCTCTTCGAATCAAATAGACATGGCATGTACTGAGAATTCAGCATACCTCTGAATTATCGAAAATACGTCTAACGTCTGAGCAAACTACGTGCAAATGCATTTATAAAACTACACGAACTTTTCTTAATCCCCTTTACTTTAAGAATAAATATATTACTTATTGTATTCAGTTGGGCTATTCTTATGAGCATCACGTTTTATCTTAAAATCTCATAAGATACATAATTAGATGTAGTTAGTTTTCGTGTATAAGTTAATGTCCGGATTTAATCAAACCAAATCTCTTGAGGATTTTTACAAAAATTTTAAACGATGCTAGCCATTCCAAACAAATTGATGATACATGCACAAAGAATTCATCACATCTCAGCAGCATCGAAAATGCGTCACACGTCCCAGAAAATTCTGTTCCAAGTGACAAGAATAAATCTCCACACACTTTTATTGGACCAAACTTCCGTTTAAAACAAATATATTCGTTCTTGTATTCGAATGTATTACTATTATTAGCCTCGCTTCTTACCCTGAACTATTGTAAAATGCTACATAGACATATTTTAACCATGCATTGAAAGTAGTGCTAAACTTTTAAGAACTTTTACGAATATTGAAACTTACCAGCCATTTCAATCAAACAGATAATGCATGCGCAAGGTTCAGCATACCTCAGAATCATAAAAAATACGTCGAGCGTTTCAACAAACTATGTATAAGTGCCCGTATAAAATTACTCACACTTTTCTCGGTCCTCACTTTAATTAAAAACCAATATATTCCTTCTTGTATTCAATTGTATTACTATTATGAGCCTTACGTTTTACCGTATTTTTTTAAAATTAACGTAGTACTAGAGGTCTACAACAGGCTATTGACGACGGTCCGGGATCAATCCCTTAAGGGAAAGATCCGAGACTATTATAGGATGCTTCAGAGATATAATTTGATCTTTTCATACAAAGTAATGCTAAACTTTTAAAAATGTTTATGAATATAAAAACATGCCAGCCATTTGAATCAAATAGATGATACATGTGCACGGTTCAGCATACCTCAGAATCATAAAATACGTCACACGTCTCAACGAAGTATGTATAAGTGCACGTATTAAACTCCACATGCTTTTCTTGGTCACTTTGAAACAAACATATTCCTTCTTGTATTCACTTGTATTACCTACTACGTATCTCACCTTTTAACTTAAACTATTACAGAATGTCTTATAGATATAATTTTATCCGTTCCTACATAGTAATGTGGATAAGCTTTTATAAGGATGTTTGTAAACATAAAAACGTGCGATTCATTCGAATCAAATGGATATTGCATGCACTGAGGATTCAGCATACCTCAGCGTCATCGAAAATACGTCGCACGTCTCGGTAAATTCTGCAAGTGTACGTATAAGACTCCACGCACTTTTCTTGGTCCACTTTCCATAGGCAACTACGATCAATAGATTCCGCTTGATTTCAAGATTCCTTTGAGGTTTTGGAATTCGGTTTGTCCGCAGAAAATTCCGGGAGGCGGGAAGGGTGACGCGAAGATGTAGGGATGTAGGGCGGGGGAGGGGCTCTTGTCCCCATTCATTTCGCTGGGCCCCCGGAACTCCATGAATAATGCAAACCCCGACAAACACTTGTTTCCGTAAAAGGGTTAAAGAAAAAGAGTACAAGGAAGATTTATTAGGAATGGAGGAGGGAAGAAGTGATTTATGCCCAATAAATCTGTAGGTCGGATTGGAAGTGGAAGGAAGAACGGTGGATTTGAGGAAGTAATTGCTACCGGTTCGTTAAATAAAAGAAGTTTCAAATATCTGTTCGGATGGTGTAGAAATTATGCTGGATTTGGACACTGGGAACTTAATTAGGGTCTTTGTTAAGATTGATTGTATAAATTCAAACTCACAGACATACGCGTGGTACTTTAACTTGAAATACAATTTCAATTAGGGTTGCAGTGGATCATTTATATTATTTATGGTGTAGTTTTATATCTGTTATGTTTTTAAGCACCAGAAACGTAAGTAGAGATTATGTTATGATTGATTGTATCATTTCCAATTCAGACACCGAAGTGGTACTTAAACATTAAAATATAGTATCTATTTGGGCTATTCATCATTTGTATTATTAACATTACATTTCTATGTCTGTTCAGAATTTGGATATTAGGGTCTTTGTTAATATTGACTGCATAAATACACACACAAATACACAGGCATACACATGGTATTTAAACATTAAAATTCAGATTCTATTAGGGTTACAGTCAATCATTTTATTATATCCATTATAAGTTTCTATCTGCTTTGGATTTGACTTCGTACTTCATCCAAAAAAAAAAAAAAAGGAACTTTCTATTCGGGGAGCTGTTCATAATTTGTATCATTTGCATTATATTTTTGTGTCTATTCGCAATTTGGTCATAAAGGATTTTGTTAAGATTGCTTGTACTAATGCAACATCAAAGACACAAACTTAACTTCTTTTAAAGTCAAAACATTGATTAAACTTTATAATACATTTATATTGAGCTGTGGTTCATAAATTCTATGTGATTTACTTAACATTTTTGTGTTTGTTTTAGATTTGGATATTATTAGCTCAGCAACCCTGTATGACTTCAATCCATTATTAAATATTACACTACTTGTTAATCTCATTGCGTCCAACGTGTTAACATAAATCGAAACATATCTATTAAGATATTACAACACTGATAATAGCATACATTCTATCAGATCAGTATATATACTGTCTGCATTTTACTATTAATTAAGAGTTTTCTGAATATTGCGTTGACTCATTAGCAGATTTGCATTGAAGCAAAGTGATTGATGAATTATGCAGGGATAAAAATGTTTCTAAATAAAGTTTGAAAACAATAAGAAAAAAGCTTTGGGAAACAGACATTATTCTGAAAAGACGAGGTAACATTAATTACAAAATCAATCATACTTATAATGTCCTCGGATGATTCATTAGTAGATACAGAATGAATGATGGCACCATTATTAAAAGCTATTTGTGAGTACTTTTTGCATTTCGGAAACTTTGAAAGACGTTGGAAAGTTTTTTCCCATTGTAGCAGAACGCATTTTGTAAAAACTTAACAAATATGTTACCGGTTAAACTGTAATGAATGAAAATTGCTAATTTAACATGAATTGTGTTATGTTTGCTACTTAAAAATGAATAAAGCAAATTAGTGAACCCACTCATAACATCTACACTAGTTCCTAAATTGCTCCATTCTGTTGATGTCACAACGCGACTCATATCTCATACTTTATTTAAAAAGCCTCCAAATGTATGTTTCGTAGCATTTAATGTAATAAAATTGATCATTAATATAAAGCAGCATTTAGTAATTTTTATTGATATCAGTTCATGTTGATAATAACTGCAAAAGAATTTCCCAGCACATCGAATGCATCGTAATATCGTCTCTTTGGAAAATACCCGTGACTTACGGAGGTTTAACCTGTGCTCTTTAAAATGGTTTAAAACAGTTCTACGGAACTGTTTAACAGTAGGTTTATAAATGTGCTACTCTCAAGTAGAAGCAACATAGATTACTCTGCATCATACTGCTTAATGAAATAAAATTGATCATTAATATAAAGCAACCTTTAGTAATTTTTATTGATATAAATTCATATTGATAAAAACTGCAAACGAATTGCCCAGGACCTCTAATGCATCGTAATATCGTCTCTTTGGAAAATACCCGCAACAAACGGAGGTTTTACCTGTGCTCTTTAAAATGGCTTAAAACTGTTCTACGGAACTGCTCACAGTAGGTTTATAAATGTGCTGCTCTCTAGCACAAGAACATGGATTACTCTGCATCATACAGCTTAAAAATTTCGCTATTGGCAAGAATCTATTTATTTAATACATTCATTCTATTTTGTAAGTAAAGGTATATTCATAAAGGGGATATTATTCGTCCTCTAATACTTATTCAAAAATGTTCACAATTGATGTGAATCCGTATACATTCCATATGCTCTATTACTTACGTATAACCTATCCATATAATCTCATACATTACCGAATAGAATAAGCTTATAGGCGAAAGGCAAATTTAGCTGATACTGTATACTTAATACATTTATTTAAAAAGCAAACGTTTATATTTCCCATTTAAAATTGAATTGGTATGGATGACGAAAGAAGAAAGGATAATTTGAAAATAAATGTATAGGAACGATCCTATTTTTTGAAAATTTCTTCGTTATGAATATTTAAATACTTTCTTGCATTATATTCAGAACAAAATAAGAGTTGAACCTTGTTCAACATTTTCCAAACAATACTGCTGTTCGCATATGCTAGAAGTCGGCGATTGTTCAAGAAATATGTAATTCCGAAAAAAGGGTCTGGTAATTCAAGAAAAGTTAAAGAGCTAATAATTCTGTTAATCTATTAATATAATTATGTATTTTCTTTCCATACAGTTAATATTCAGGCGATCTTCATCGGCGTTATGAAGATGACGATGCTCACTTATGACTTGTACCTGATCCTCTTGTGAATAATCACCTGCATAAACAACATTGACATTTTTGTAGAATTCATTAAGCTGTAGTTCGGTTTTATTGAAATGTCTTCCTACGTTATCCTCAGAAATCCATCTGTGCACACTAATAACATTTTGTGAAATTTCACAAAATGTTATGCAAGAAAATTACGAAAATTACGAAACTGTATAAATATAAGAATAATTGTTTGCATATTGAATATGTTCACTGTTCCAATTTATTTATTCGTTTTGGTTCATTTTAATGCAAAATCAGCGGGTATACATGCTTGGTGTTTGTATGTGTGTACCCTCACTACGTTCGTCCAAATAACGGCATATTTCATGAAATTTACATACTGTGAATACTTACATTCATTTAGCGAATGAACTTCACTGTGCGTCAATTCGTCTATCCACCCTTTTTTTGTCTACTTTTTGGTATGTTTGTAAAAGTATATAAAAAAAGCATTCAATATTTATCAAATAACTCCCCTTCTATATTTCCGAAAACACATTTAAAGTTAGAAATACTAACTTGCATTTCCTTTTCTTGTTTATTTAGGCAAGTTTCTAGCTAAAAACATCAAAGGGTACAGCTTCAGTCTACGTTTATAGCGGTTGCAACGGCCTTTGCGCTTCTTTTGACGTTCTTCTAAAGTTGCCAAGTAAAGACTTACTTTAAATGAACCAATGAATCGAACGACAGTTAAACGGAGTTTCAAAAAACTTTCTAGGATATTCAAAATGTACAATTTAAACTTACAGCTCACCAAGGTTGCCATAAAAGCAGCAATTACCGTGATACAGATGGGTTGCCTTAACCTGCCATAGCTCATTACTAGAAGTGAGCCAAAAAAAAGCGCTAAGGTCGTTGCCACCGCTATAAACGTAGACTGCAGCTGAACCCATCAAATTAACTGACTATTCTTAAATCAAGCATAATTTACTTGTTTTGGAAAAACTGCATTGTGATTAGTAGGATTGTTTTACCATGTACATCTCAAAAATAAAATATTCAAAAATTACTTTTACAGAATTTAAATTCTAACACTTCACTCATTTTGTAGAAACGAATAAATAATTTCTCAGAAGTTGGAATATAAAGAAAGTATTACCTATAAAGAAAAAGAGCATTCGATTTTCAGCTTGAGCGAGGTAGTTAGTAATTATTTTGATCCCAATATTGCTAAAGACGTGTGTTCGTTTTCTGTACGGTATATGTTCATTTTGAAAAACTTTTCTCCAACTTTCTTGGTTTTAATTCCGACTTTCGATTATACAACACGGGTATTAAATCTGTTGACTCATCTGAGAGACTTTATATAAACCTTCTTATAACACTTGATATTTAATTCAAGTGCACGGTTTCACAATTGCTTACGAGACTGACTTCACCGTCTGCATTCTTAACCTTAACTCTTTTATCCGGCTTATTTTGTAAAATTAAGTATATAAATATATTTGGTCTTAATTTTTACATGAATGCATTCCGGCCTGTACTTGACAGACCTTAAGCCCTTTTCTGACAGGTCGGGCCCCAAGTTTTAAAAAACAAAGTTTAGTTTTCTTATTTATCACAGACTGAATCTAGAGAGAGATGAGTTTTATCAACTACGTTCATACTCTCCTCACAGCCTCCACTCACAACGTCAAGTGAACATACGAATATAGGTATTAAACTAGCGAACGGTCTGATAATGTATTAATGGAATTTATTAATTACCTCAACGCTTGGCTGTTAAATTGATGTAGCAATAATCTAAGTACTTCTAGCAGGTAATTTCCCGAGATAAAAATAGACAATACCCCTTTCAACTCTCAATATATTTCGAATAGATCGTACTGAAAATAATTTTCTAACGTTGCTACTGCAATTACATTCTGTCAAAACCAGTTTCCTTCAGGAAAAGCTAAACGCTCAAGTTTACATTTTCTTGTTTGCAAAACTATCGTATCCAAAGTATAAGAATAACGACAAGTAGCAGCACCTGGAAGGGAAGCTCGAACAAAGTGGTTTCGGATATTATTTCTTTACGTTCTTGAAGCGCTGTTGTACTTGCTTCCTTCCGAATATTGGAGTTTCAGTTCTCTCATTTTCAGTCGTGAATCGATTTGGAAGTATTTATTTTTTCTGATGTTAGTTTTGAAATGACGATAAGGGTTCATTGCCAAGATGTAAGCCACTTATTCGATAAACACGTATCTACAATAACTGTTGTCATAAGTGATGGGTGAAGATTTAAAACAACAATGGACAGGGACAGATAATATCTGCATTGCACTCTGAAATATGAATGGAAAATAAGGAATGTGAAAAACGACTGGATTATAAATGGACGTTTCGGTCATTGAATTGTTTGTAAATAAATTCATCGATAGATAATGCTTGTCTCGTAATAGATTTTACTGTGTGAAATAATATGATACTAATACCATTAACTATCAAGATCTTGTGCATAATAACAAACAAGAGACTGAGTTTCCGTTACTTATCTCTATTACTGAATTTTGTGCTAGCATAAACGATCTCTATAACAATGGGAGATCACTCCTAACTAGTGGAATATGTACGGAATTTGTTGGATAAGCCTACTTATAAATGGTACTACATCTTGAGTTAGCCTGGGCATTCTCTGCGTAGAATGGACAACTGAAAAGACAAGGCTGCTCTCTTTTGGCTTCTCAGCGGACATTTGAATCCAACGAATATCAAATTGGTTTTCAAGCCATTTCCACATTTACTCTAAATGCAATACAGTTGAGGTTTAACCCATCATTTAATGTATTAGCTGATCCTCGGAGAGCTAATTCATCTTCCAGAAATGAACGTCGAGGGTCTGCAATATCAATTCGTAGCTGTTCCTCGATCGAGCTAGTTCACCTTCTAGAAATGAACCTCGAGGGCCTCAATTTTTACGAGTTAAAAGACTTGGTGTAATTTAGTACCTAGGGGCAATAATTAACAATAAATGTATTCTTAGAAAACACACAAGCATTTTACACATAAACAAGAGCCACATAAAAACAACGATCAATATGATTTATTATCAATTTTTAAAAACACAGTAACATTAATTCATATGAATCAATATAAAAATATATTTATGCTCGAGAGTGACATGTGTAGTCAGTGAAGACAGTGCTTTAAATCTTCAGGACCTTCAACATCAAATTCGTTGATTGTACATGTCTGTTCTTTCGCCTGGAAAATTAATCACATTAATGTCATATGTAGTATGTCAGAAATAATATTTATATTCAAATGGTTAAATCAGTGCAGGCTAAATATTATTTCTGTCTACGCTTTCAATCATGCAGCCGGTAAAAAAAGTATACGAAAACCTGTTGTTCCTGATAACGGGGTCTACTTGTGATGTTCCAAGATCGGGTACTACAAGAATAATTTGCATACTGTTTGGACCATTTGTGATTAGAAGTAATTTTTGCCCCCCCCCCCCAAATGGAGGTACAAATAAAGAATCACTTATTTATTTGTCATAGCGTAGGCGTTTTCTTGTACTTTTATTAACTTGGATACAGTTTGTTTTGGGGTTTTTATTGATATTTAATGATAAAATCTCGTTAGTTCTGAACACGAAAGTTGAAAGACGAACGGACTAAAGATACTTTTATGTTTTAGAGTTCCAAGAATGTTGCTAGCACGAAGGATTCGTATACATTTTTGATCGGATGTTCACAGAGAATTACCGTGCACGCATCAGGAATATTACTCATTTATTTGTTGTATCGTATAAATTTATTTGTACCTATATCATGGCTGCAATTTATTTTTGCTTATACTGATTCATCAAAATGGCTCATATTTACAAATTTCATATTTACAAGAATATTACATGATGAAAGGTTTCTGAAATTATTAATTTTAACTTACCTAATTATGTAATTAATGTAATTATTTCTATATTGATACTAACTTCGAATAAAAGTGCTATTTTTGCTTCATTAAAACAACTTCGTATTCAATCTTTTAGTCATTTTTTACAATCACGCCAATTTTATAACAAGTAATATTTTAAAATCCATTTATGTTGAAGTTAATATTATTTGACAATATGTTTTTACGTATGGATTTAGTGGGCTTTAAAGGTGTATACTTTCTTGAGCTATACAGTTGTTTTCACATAACGTTTAGGTACATTTCAATAGATTGAATTTTAGAATGTGTAATTTTAAAATAAGCTATGAGTTATCTTACTAATAATTCTTCCAAGTATTTAGTTTAGAAAATGGAATACATACATACATTCACTAAAGATTGTTCTACCTACCTAATTTATTTCTTGTCACACATTTTGATGACATATATAGTTATTAGGTTCCACACCTTTTGACAATTACATGGTCGGTTACTTATCACGAATAATCTTTTAAAGCACTTGTCTTCATCTGGAACTAATTGTTTTGTTTTCACATGCGTGACTTTCCTCTATGATGAGTTAGTTACAACTGTATGGAAATCCACTCTTCTAATGAATTTAATCTCATCACCGATCTATTCCAGGTAAAATGACCTCTATTCCCTGAAATGAGATGTACAATAAGAAATAAATTATTGAAAACAAGCAGTCATTCAAGAAAAAATAATTCAATTTAGTTTTCAAGAGGAATTGAGAATCTAAACAATATATGTGAAATGAAATATTTGGAATGACATTTTCCTCGGATATTATTATGGGCATAACTTGGTGAGTTCTATCAGTGTTGGATTCCTTAACACCCTATTAACTAGGAACTCAAGCTAGTTCCTATTCATTAGGTGTTTCCTGACGCATGTGAAAGTGCTTGACCGGTTGGATCCTGTCATAAAGAGGAGTTGTTAACCAGATGTCCAACTATCCTGGATCCTATATACAGATGTATTATTTAGAAGACTGAAAACCAACTCGTACACTTGTTAAAGTTGATATATTTTCAAGACTGGATCGGAATCTGGAATTTACTTCGAAATAGAGTTGAAACTAAATTACCTGAAAAAATAAATTCCACTTTCCCACTACTGTAAAAATAGTTTTTATTATTAGTCTTGAGGAATACAATTGATATTAAGCTTATGTATCTACCTTCAGTGATCGCGCATTGCATATTTAATTATGGTTTGATGTACCAACAAAATATTTCGTAAATGATACATTTTACGTATTGCATTTCTATTTCAAAATTATTAATATTGACGAATGCTTTTTTGAACTAGATATATGTATCAGAAAGTTGAGTTGATAAAACTTGAATACACGTTACAGCAATAATCATTACAAATACGTATTATGGAATCTAAAACAGTTGTTTATACCAACAAGGATATAGTATTATCAATTACATCTCTCAGATACTTTAACATAAGAATTTCTACTCCGAATATAGACATTTTTCTTTATGGGAAAGCGTTGCCATGATGACTTCTACGTCATTGCTAAGTGGCTCCATAAACTGACTACTAATGGGGTTTGAGATAAACCCAATATCCACCTTCAGAGTATACGCAGTTAACATACTCTTAATGCACTTCACACGTTCATTTGAGGCCGGAATACACCGCCTCAAGAATGCCATGCTTTATTTTATATTTTATTTTAATACATTTTTTTAGATTTTCGAAACTTAATAATGTTTTAAATTGGCTACAATTTGTAAAGAAAAAGAAATAAAAACGGCTATCAGGTTTATTGGTTGGATTTTATGGCTTAAAAGCCATACTTTTCTAATCTGTGTCAAACACAGGACAAACAACTTCAATTAATGGGTATACACTTACACATACTTGCCAACTTTTACGGATTTCCACTTAATCTTACGTGAGTGTCTTTTTAACGGATTTTTAATGTTTCGATCGAACCATCGAAATATTTAATTATCACAAAAATTTCTATCAGACTTGATGAGTGCAAATACGAAGCAATGGATGAGTTGCAAAATGAGTTTTATTGTCTTGAGCTGGAAGATTTATCTGTGATAATAGGACTCCATGTCCGTATTGATGTGCAGTGGGTTGAAGTAGGTAGAATAAGAGGGGCTGATGGGAAATCTAAATTTCGCTAGCTTGGCCAAAAGTATGCTTTCTATTCTGCTCACCCCCCATTCTAAAGAAGAGTGTGAGACAATTTTTAGCCTCGTCAGAAAGAACCGAACATAATACCGTTCTCTCATTTCCAACAAAACGATGGAAAGCTTGTTGGTGTTGAATACACAAAACCCCAAACCTTTTTTTGAGCAGAAATTTAGTGCAGAATTATTAAAGAACAAAAAAGCTACTACAGCTTCATTGAATTTTTTTGCAACCCCCTCTTCTGGATAAAACAATAAAGGAAACACCTTTGTATATAGAAGTGTTCAGAGTTTGGTATCAAACACTACTGCTTTGCGGATTTCTTTAGTTAATAAAAATGTGAATTTTTACTTATGCATTTTTAAATACAAATAGTGTTAGTTATTAAGACATACGGATATATCTAAGGCACATTAATTCATGCATTTATGTTGTGTTTTATGGCAAGGGGAGTTCAGCGCAAAAGTTTTACTGATGCACAGGTTTCAAAGTTGGCAAGTATGCTTACAAAGAAAGTTTTTATCACTCCAAATCGAGAAACATATGCAGAGAAAAATCAAACCTGCTGCAACTACAGCTATCAGGTTACGAACGAAGTGGGTAAACCGAATAGGCATCTGCTGCCCAAAAGAAACTAACAGGTTATAGTTTAATATATGTATTGAAATCATTGTTGAAAAGAGGACTTAAAATTTTATAAAATATAAATATTTGCATTCTTTTCAAAAATTCCTAATTGCCAAGGCAGATTCAAAGGGTGCTTTTTATAATACCCATCAGGTAAAGAGCAGTCAGCATATAATGAATAAATGATAGGTCCTTACCTCTTCCTGGAAAGAATGTGATTTACATAATACGCTTTGAAAATTTTTTTGGTGGCCATCAATCAAACTTTCGTACAGACAATCAGGCGCAGACTTCGGCGTTAAATGAACGTATTCTGAAAGAATATTTTTACATTATTTATAGATTACGTACAATATTATACATTCAGTTCGCATACATCGACTTGATAAATGACCATTGTGATTATTCAAATTGAGGTTTTGTAAATTCCTTAAATTGGAGAATTTCTACTGAGGATAGTTTTAGAAGTTCCACATGATTACAGAGGTTGTTAATAAGTTCTGATTTCATTTTTAAAGGCACTAATACATGTAATAATGCTCATTAAAGCCTTAAATTTCATAGTTATGTTCAGAAGATGAAATACTTTCTGGTGAAACAATGGGTTCCACGCAGTTTCGATAAACATATACATGAACTAGGATTTCCAAAATATATAAATGTCTACTATAGGGATGGTATTATAAAGGTGTTCTAAGGAGATTTCTATGAAAAGCGTTGGTTTGATTAATTGTGTTTAGAAAATTCAACCAAATATATATCTGTATGTCCCAGTTTATTTAACAATGGTGGCATGTTGCATGATGGCTTTTTGCGAATTCCTTATTCTAAATCGTATATTACTAGTGAGATAATGCTGATATGTGTCTTCGTAAGACATTAAGGCCCGGTGTACCCATCCGGTTTTTAACGTGCGGTGCCGCTGCGGCACCGAAGTTCAAATATGCACACATAACCGTGAAATGACGCAAGTACTCATTTCGTGCCAATTGCGACAAATATTCTATTGAAGAAAACGTGTTTATTTCGCTTACTTCGTGTAAAAGAAGTATATTTTGAAACAGAATAGACGGAACTGGATGCAACTATTTATTAATTATTTTTTATATTCCTTTTACTTATGAAAATAAGGTACTTCCAAACGGAGAAGCGTGAACGGCGAGCTGCGGCGCCGTGGGGAACTGCGGTACAAATTGCACGCAAGTTGGACGTGCGTCGCAGCAGCGGCGCCGGAGGCATGTGTGCACTACTCCATTGGATCTAATGTATCTCAAACTGCAGCGGCGCCGCACGTTCAAAAACCGGATGTGTGTGCACCTTGACTAAATATGCTTTTATATGTACTATAGGTATAAAAAAAAGCTCAAATTCTGTTAGTTTTCTTGAATTATGAAATATTTTAAAACCAATTGGACTAACACTTCGGGTTTGAACTTTTTCAGTTTACTTTTTCTACACGGAAAATGGTTTTTATATGCCTATCACGTTTAATTATTTGGTTTGAATTTAATTTTTTCCTTGAGAAAATATGCATAAACATACAATATTAATTGAACACGAAGTGTAATTATTGAAGTAAACATACCTTTTGGCATATCTGAGGTGTGATAAACGTAAGCATTTCCATCTTCGAAACTTTGCTTGTTTGAAGAAGGCATTCTATAACAAAAATGCTTCAAATTGATAATAGTTCAAAATATAAAGAATGCATGTGTTATTAATCTTAGTTACTTTTCATGGATAGGCATTATCGGTAATCTCCATAATAGACATTTATTTTTAATGTTAACTTAAATAGCACAGGACTGTAATTTGTGTAAATATTATAAGATGTCTTTACCAGCACTTCTCCCTTTTGATATTTAAAGCATATATACTGAAGTACCAAAAGTCATGGGATACCTCATTTTGCCCAGTGAAGTGTAGCAACTCGACGTGGCACTAACACAATAAATCTTCGGAAGTTCCCTGAAGAAATATTCAGCCATGCTACCTCTTCAGCCGTCCATAATTGCGAAAGTGTTGCCGGTGCACGAACTGACCTTTCGATCATGTCCCATATATGTTCTATAGGATTCATTTCTGACAATCTAGGTAGCGAAATCCTTCACTGGAATTGTCCAGAATGTTCCTCAAACCAATCACGAACGATTTTGCCTCGATGGCATGGCACATTGCCATCCTGGAAGATTACATCGTTGTTCAGGTACATTAAGTTCATGAATGACTACAAACTCCAAATAGCTGAACAGAGCCATTTCTAGTCAATGATTGGTTCAATTTGAAGAGAGAACCCAGTCCATGATATGTAACAGCAGCCCACACCATTATGGAGCCACCACCAGCTCAGACATTGACTTGTTCACAACTTGGGTCCATAACCTCTTGGGGTCTGCGTCTCACTCAAACTATTAACCTCAGCTATTAACAACAGGAATCGTGACTCATCTGATCAAGGGTCCTACAGATGCATTCGATAGCGTGTGGTTAGTAAGGGCACGAGTCGGTCTTCTGCCGCCATATCCCATCAACGCCAAGTTTCACTACGATGTCCTCACGAACACGTCTGTGCTACGTCCCCCAGTGATTCTTGCTGTTATTTGACGCAGTTTTTCTTGGCTGTTAACACTGATTACTCTAAGCACGTCGCTGGTCTCGGTAATTAAACCTGGTAAATCGGTAAAATTCGGCCCCTGCGTTGTCCATGGTTGAAGGTAAGGCCTTAAATTATATTTTCTTGGCACACTCTTGACACTGTAGATCGAGGAATGTAGAATTCCCTAACAATTTTCTAAATGCAACGCCTTCAACTGGCATACCGCGTTCAAATTCGATTAATTCCAACTGTACGGCCATAATCACATTGGAAAACTTATCACGTGTATCACTTGAGTACAAATGAAAACCCTGACAATGCACAGCCCATTTATACAAGGTGTCCCGGAACTTCGTGTATAAACTTGGAGGGGAGGTAGAGAACATCTCGTTACGAACCATAATTACATAGGAAGGCATGGGCGTAAATCGATAGGTGGCGCTGTACGTAATCTATCAAGGTCGGCACGTGTGGCTTCCTCATTGTAGACGCCGACGAACAACATGAAACGTTTTACAAACGCCTAGTTCACAGATATCCACTTCGTCTACGGCCTTGCAGACGAAAATGGACGCGCCGTTGTTCGGTTGTATCGGGAAAGATATCCAACGAGGCGTCACTCAAATAATCAAATGTTCGCTTGGGTACATTAGAAACTTACGAAACGTGGATCCTTCACAGTCACGATGCAGGTTACGGGGGGGGGTGAACAGCGCGAACACATGTTACATGTTACATGTTGTGGCAGCTCTTAAATCCTGGTACCAGTGCACGGGCGCTTGCCGCTGCCACCAGAATGTCTCGATCAACTGTACATCGCATACTGCAGGTCGTATCCTTACATCCCTTTCATATTCAGAGAGTTCAGTTATTGCAGCCGGATGATCCCCACGACGTGTCGCATTTTCACAGTGGTTTCTACACCAAAGTTCGCCCAACATGCAATTTTCCATTTCTGTTGTGTTCAGTGATGAAGCAACTTTTTCATGTGAAGGGATGTTCAATACGCACAAGTGAGACTTAGACAACCCACTCGGAACTCGATCACGAGCCGCACAAAAATGATTAACTGTTTATGTGTGGGCAGGTATAGTGGGGGACAGTTTAGTCGGGCCATACATCTTACCACCTCGACTGGACGCTCGCAAGTATCTCGTCTTTCTTCAAGAGGTACTTCCGGAAATGCTTAACGATGTCCCCGCACATGTTCGGCGTAAAATGTCGTTTCAACATGCGCCATATCATTACACAAGGTGTGTACGTGACCATTTGGACCGGACATTTGGAAACAATTTGATTGGGCGTGGTCCCGTAGCATGGCCTCCCAGTTCACCTGATTTATCTCCTTTTGATTATTTCTTTGGGTTGCCATAAATGGCATTGTGTACGACACGGCCGTAAATTCTGAAATGGACCTGGTGGCACGAATCTCCTTCTCTGCTGCTACGATTAGCAAAACCTTCGAAAATGTTTTTTTTTTGTCTCTATACCACGTGAGGGTGACGTTTCCGCCCTTGCTTTCCTATGTAATTATCGTTTCAAACAATGTTCTCTTCCTCTCCTCTAAGTTTTTACACGAAGTTCCGGGACACCCTGTACATTTCGTACGCAACACTACTGCCATCCCTATGTTTGCATATTGTTATGCCGTGACGTTTGACACTTCTATGCACATATTCAATTCCAGAATGAACCCCCAAAGTACTTCTTCCATCACAATCTGACTTATGATGTTAATAACGAGACATCTTGTTCATCTAAATCTGACCGATTATTTAAATTACGAGATACCTCGAGTAGACGAAAAATTGTCCGTTTACACTATGTCGGAAACACAAATTGTCCTTCACTCAGAAGTGGTGACAGTTTAGAATAGCTTAGCCAGATGGTAGTTTATTGCAGCTGGCCACGACAGGTCAGTTTTCGATGCAAAGATAAACCACCAGGGTCTTTACAAAACTATGAGCGTTTTATTGCTGATAAACCGTATGAACCGTAAGAATACTACGATATTTTTATTGTTTCTTACAAAAAAAATAAGATGACAAATTTTTACATAAGCTATTATACAAAAGGACAATAGAACTATTTATATATTTTAAATTTTGCTCCTGCAAATATCAATTTTTCAAATATTTTTTCTTTATTTCCTTTGGTGTTTCTTCCCAGATTTTGTACACGAGTTTGTACTTACTGTTCGTTATTTTGTAAAAATATATTTTTTTTACTACAGATGCTTTGCGAAATAGTACAAAGGTGACTTTAAATATTATCAATTTGAAAAAATTAACTGTTCATGTAAATCCTTATTCCGTGCACAAAGTTGTCAAATTCATCTTATAAACAACATTAACATTTAAAAAATCTCTATATATTAACTACAAAGAAGCTTTAACATTTTTTACACAGGCTGCAATCATGATAAAACAGAGAATATAATTAAAAATTAGTCATTTTAACTCTTGACATTCGAGAGGAAACTTTAACAATTCGGTAAATAACGTAAGGAATGACATTTTGCGCACATATTATCTGATTATAAATAATATAAAAAAATAAAATCGTGGTCATTTTAGGGTGCTGTAATTAGGTTCAAGAACAGACAATTTTAAAATAAAAGCATCAGTACATATTACGAAACACTAGTAACCTAACGAAATATTGATAATTACGATTCCCAAGGTTGGAGCGAATACCAAATAACTCTGTTATTCAAAATTAGACAATCGTATAAGTCAACTAGATTCATAGTTGTTTCATTTCCTCTAAGACAATAAAATGCAATTCAATTTTTCCACAAGTGTCAAAAGAGCTCAAAATGCGTAATTGCGCCTAATCTTGGCAACTCTGATCCAAGCGCTGTCCTGGAGCTTCAGTTTGTCTTTTACAAAGGTTTAAGCATGAGATAGAACCGGGAGAGAATAACAGACCATACGAAAATACCGAGTTTCAGTAGGAAACGCCATGAACAACTAATGTGGTGAAGGGGATCCTAAGCATAAAGGTACCCACTACGCATAACAAATGCCCTTAATGAATCATAGTATGAAATCATTTGATATTGGAACGATCGGGTGTCAACAGTCACTGGTCAGTGCGGTGAAAAGTTTAAAAGATTTAAATTAAAGATAAAGATTAAAAAAAAAATTGAAAGATTTAAAAACAAAAACTGCCATTTATTTTCGATTTAAGTTAAAAGTATAATCGTATTAGGTTTTATATCTTCTGTCACAAGATTTGAATTGCACTTATTTGAGGATGTCGAACTTCTTGACATTAATAGGACGCTAAGCAGCTATTCGATTCCTTTATTTAATGGACTTTAACTAAAATTACAAAGACATCTAATCGTTTCCCGACCTTTAATTTCGTTGACATAATGATTTTTCAATTATGTCTCCGGAATGTTTGAAATTTAGATAACCTTCGGGGGAAAAAGTGTTTAATTAATTGAAAGGGCTGAAAATATAAACCTGAATCTGTCTTTGATTGTTGTCCTCTCAATCCCCATCTATTAAATATTAAATTGGGCAAACAAAAATTATTCGTTTTGAGAGACATTTGAAGGTACGTAATATTAAGGCTTAACAAACAGAACTCTTCAAATACATGAATTTAATGATTCAGTACATCAAATACAGGATTCTCCAGAGGATTTGTCTTAATAGCAATTTCGATTTATAATTAAAATTAAAAGGTTGTGTAAATACTGCAAAATAGGTTAACTCTGGATTTATTAATACATGCGGTCACTGTTTGCTCAAAGTAATTCATGAAAGGTAATGAAATGGGGAATTTAACGAATTCAAAGTTTGGTTGAATCATTTTAACTGCAAACTTATTGTTTCGAAAAGGAAATACACTATATGGACAAAAGTATTTGGACACTGCAGAAATTCAGTGGATGATCCATATTAGTGTGGGGTTGTTGTTAATTTGGTTAGGACTCGACACTTACTTTATGTACTACATGGTACCATGAACGCTGGCGTTTACCTTGACTTTCTAGATAATTCGGCCTTGCTTACACTATGGCAATACAAAGGCGATGATGGTTGTTCCCTCCAACAAGATCGAGCTCCATTGTGATACTGCAAAACGTGTGCTGAACTGGTTTCTTGAGAATGAAGTGAAATTGAATGACTGGCTTGTTCGGAACCACAATATCAATCCGATCGAAAACTTGTGAGACAAACTGAAGCGACAAGTACAACACCGCCACGAGCGCCTATTTTCATAACTAGGGCAACTTTTTTGTTGCAGTAAAAATGGGAAAAGTTGCATTTATGGAAGTTAAGTTGCATTTATTTTTGATACACTAAATTCTAAAATAAATTACTCGTAAAAAATGGAAAAATTCAAAATATATTGACAATTTTAGTCGTGTACAACAGTATTATAATATATTCTTAAATACAGAACGTTGAATGGTCGATCCTTGGCCAGTAATTTCTTTAACATTGAAAAACTGCGCCAGCTGCAGTCATATAATGTGCTGTATCAGATAGCAGAAGCGCAAAATCCTTTGCCTCAACATTCAGAGATTTTAAAACGCCATTTACAAGGCGTACAACATATTGATGATCGACACCTCGCAAACTCTGCAGTCGATTACGCAAGTTTCCTCTGGATCAGCAAGAGTGCCAACCAATGTGTTAAAAAGTGCTTCGTGCCATTTATTTCACTTTCGTCTGTTAGGACGAACACCTTCTTACCATGAACTTCTTGTTTGATTCGCAATACTCCGGCATTCGCAAGATCAGACAAACGCGATCAAAGGGTTGGTTCAGAGGGAAAAAAGTGAAATAGTAATTTCATATGAATTAATTTTTAGCTACAGGTGGTTGCATTAATGCAAAATGTGGCATTTATGCAGAAACTTGCATTTATGTTGCGATTATAACTCACTTACAATACACCCCATGTAGGAGGAATTTGTGTTTTAGTGCTTTACATGCAGCGTAGAACATGTGAAAAAAATTTGCATTTGTTGCAAAAAGTTGCCCTATTCATAACAATCTCTTCTCACAGCATTGGAAGAAGCATGGAGAGTTATTCCTAGAGCTATTCTAGACTTACAGAAAACTAGTGGAAAGTATGCATCAACGTGTTGCACCAGTAATAAAAGGAGGGCCTACCCGTTGCTAAATAGAATAATAAAGCACTTTTTCTGAAAAAACATGCGGTGTCCAAATAGTTTTGTCCATATAGAGTATGACATTTATTTCAGGTTTTATGTACTGCGTAGTACATTTAACATGTGTTAACAACTAATAAAAAGTAAATATTTATAGTAACAAGTTCGTTCCTTAGTGGTGTGTAGGGCATGTCCTTGTAAATCATCGAAAAATATATAGGTGTCGAAGGAGGGCGCTCGCTGTATATCTCTAACTTTACTTAAACATGCCCAGAAAAGATTTTTTCAATAGTATTAATTTCATGTATATTCGTTTTTTGTAGGATTGAAATGGAAAATGCTTTTAATAATCGTTGTTTGGTCTTATTTTGCATTGATAAAGTCAAAAGGTACTCATCAACAGCAAGTACGTTTTGATGGGATGAGACCATGAAAGTTGAATCTTATCCGAAAATGACTTTGAAAATTTTGAAAGCTATCAAAAACACATAAAATGTTTACATCAGAGAAAATAAAAGTTTCGTACACTAGAAGTAAAATAATTATTTTTATTTGTTAAAAACCGGAGAGAGATCGAAAAAATCATAAACTCAATGCTTAATGCCTATGCGACGGCTTGTGGGGTACCAATTGAAAGAAGGCTACGGTATCGAATTTTGTTCTAAACACTTGCTTGACGACGCGTCTTGCAAATTAAAATGGTTTGGAAGAATTGGACAACTTGTTTTGGTACGCACGTGGTCGTCTGATACCCCTGGAACGACAAGGTATAAGAAACATCTACGAACGAAAACAAAAGACATCTTACTTTTCAGTCATTTCAGTTTCAACTGTTGTCGCTGCAAGAAAGAGAATTCAAGAAGTATTAAGTAAAACACAATACGAAATATTTGCACATTTTAACTAGGCACAGTGCTAAACTAAATTATTACTAAATGTGTGGCATAATTTTTTTTTCTCCAGAAAAAGAGCTGTCCTTTGTATTATTTTTCTCTCAGATGAATAATTTGGCAGCACTCATAAAGAAGTTTAACATTTCACTTTAAAGTGCATATTGTTCATATTTTTCAAATTTTAAGATATTCTTTTGCTGACAGTTTTCATTAAAATTGTGAAATCATAACTACAAATGTATTCAATTTTAAAACTAATTTCAAATGCATTTGTCAAAAGGATCTAAAAATTGAACTTAAAAAGAAAAAAGCTTAAAATAATCTAAAAGTTTTCATGCATTCAGGGAGCACAGCAAACCTGAATAAAAATGCAAACCAGTTGTGGAAAAGGAACTTCAGTTTTGTTTCACAAAGTAAGAGTAACATCTGTCAATAAAAAGTCAAATTCGGTTGAAGAAAAAAAAATCAAACGTAATGTATATAAGAAGAGAGAAATATTTAAGAAAATAATTCATTTGAAAAGTTTAACAGAGTAATTTACAAAAAATTGATCCAATGGAAATTTATGTAATATTTTGAATCAGAAGGGCGTTTTTCAATTTGCATTGAAAAACAATAAACATTCACACCTTTGATGATTTTTAATCGGTGTAGTTGTATATTGGTATGAAAGACATGAACCTTTGTCACCATAACTTGAGAAAACAATGGTGAAAAATAATTCTTACAAACTGATGAAATTTATTAATCTAATTATTGATATATATTTTTCGATAAACCTTATTCTGAGTCACATTTTAATAATTGTTTACACAAAATAATGAATGAATGAAATTATTCCAAACAATTTTATGAAACGGAAAGCTAAGTAACATTTAAGCGGAAACATTGCATTTCACGTTTTACCCATATTAACTTTCAGAATCCATTAAAGGCTTTAAAATTTAGATACTTTCAGTACCCACAATGTAATAAACACAAAAATATTAACCTGCAGATCCTAATGTTTAAAAACGATTTAGATACGGCAGATCTCGTTTTACATTAAGAAAAAATATCATTTATTTATTGTTCTATACATTACAAAAAAATATGTTTCTTAAATAAAATAGTCTTAGTATGCACACATTTATCAAATTTGTTTACTGCAAATTAACATTAGATAATGTGATTAATAGTAAAAATATGCTTACAATTCTAGATCAATATAAAAAAGTGTGTATCGCTTTGTAAAATTCCAAACAAATATAAAAAAGTGTGTCCGACATTGTAAAATTCTAGACAAATATAATAAAGTGTGTCTAGTTGTAAAATTCTAGAACCATGATAAACAAGTGTGTCTAGTTGTAAAATTCTAGAACCAAGATAAACAAGTGTGTCTAGTTGTAAAATTCTAGAACCAAAATAAACAAGTGTGTCTGACTTTGTAAAAATATAGTTCAAATTTAGTGTTTAAAAATGCATCATGAAAATTATATATTTGTTTATTAGTTGAATTTTGAATATACAAAGCATTTTTGCTTCTTTTGCAGTTTGTAATTTTACGATAAGAACTGATCCAACGATATACAACCTATACCAGTAGAAACTGTAGTTAAACAGTGTATTACAATATGGCGATTATATTTTTTTTTAATATGGAAACGGATTACCTTCAATAGAAGAACTTCCTGCTTTACTTCTAACCACAAAAAGTCCTGCCATGACTGTAAAAACTGCTAAAATACCAATTACAACGAGGGCAATAAAAAGAATACCGTTTATAACACCACTGCTTTCTTTATCTGGAAAGCAAAAATCTTAAATTACCAATTGAACTCATATCATACACAGTAAAATCTTCTAACCCTATATTTCTATAATACACTAATCAGAATATGTTTGTGACATTGATATCTGTATTAAATAAAAATCCCCTAACCATAACAGTTGTATTCATCCCACTATCCAGTAATAACTGGTTGCAAAAATCCATTTTTATATGCTAAATCTCTCCTAAACTTTTCTGACATGTCGAAATAATAGATTAAAACTGTTATTTACTATTGTATATCCTAGGAATTACTAACTAGTATCGTAGAGGCACTCGTAATATTAAAGTAAAGTATTCTAAGGGTTAACATAAGAAACTTTGGAAATAAGGAGATTGTATTTTATTTGTATGAATCTCCAGTATTTTACATGAATGGAAGATATTTAAGATGTAATATCAAAAGTTCTTTTAATTTATCAAATTCAAGCTACAAATAAAGACATTTAATAAATATTTAGAGCTAAATAAATTCTTTGTAAAATCAAATAATGCAAAACAATATTTTGTGCTCTCCAAAGTTACTACGCAATGCAGATACAAAAGTGCAGTTTTAATCAAATTCCTTAAAGTTATACACGAAACACTATTTTAAATCTGAATTTATGTTTTGCCTTTAGGCATTTCAGTAAAAATTAATTAACGTCGTGTTTCAACGGTAAATTAATTAATTAACAAGGGATTAATTTGGAATTGTTCCATTTTTGTTTTTCACACAGGATGTGGTCACACTTTTTCAGTCTAAAAAAGAATTAAAAGGCTTTTTGGGAAAACGATTTCGAAACATTATTTCGTGCTCTCTCAGGCAATTTAAAAAATACAACAGCATTCTAAATTTAATTAATTTTTAAAATTAATCAAATTTTGGAATTTTTTTCTCTAGAAACGGGTTTACACGTTTTCCTCTCGTTAAATGGACATTTTACAATGGAATTACTACAAAAATTAAAACAACTGTTTTATGTATAAAATTCTGCGCCTTCAAACCGCATTTAATTTACATTATTCCTGAAAATCTAAGATGTGTTAAAATATATAATGCTGTTTATTGAAAATGCAACTGCAAGAAAGAACAAATATATACCTGTTACATGTTAGGGTTAACGCTGTTCAGGCTGAAATTTGATTAGGAGAAGGTGTAAGAAAGCCTTAAAAAATACTGCTACATTATATCAATGAATTTGATTCGTATTGCTCTGCTAGTACTTAAATATGCCTAATTGCACGAAAACGATACATCTTATGAAAAATTCAAGGAAATTATGAGAGGAGGAATTATTGAGTAGAGAAAAGGGTAAGTAGTTTGTTGCTGTACCCGCGTTTTGCACAACGCTAGAACAATCATGCATACTTAGGGGCAATAGACAGGAAGTTCTAAGTACAGTCATGAGGTATCTGAAGCATCTACGGCTGACATTAAAGGAATGCATACAGTGACAACAGTACAAGCATGACAATGACGAATCATATAGTGACATCTATAACGTGGCTGTTAGGCATCAGGCGATAACTACTAGCAACGATTTTTGCAACGACGTCTCAAAGCTCGTTATCCGTTACTCTTGGATTCATGACTGCCGGATTGTATTTCACCGATACAGTAGATATTGTCTTGTATGGAAATGCGGATGGCCTCCCACTGACACACATCCTTCCTTGAAATATTTTATAACAGGACAATGCTTGTTCCCGTACCACCTAAATTCATTACTCTTACTTCTGTGACCTATGAATACCACTTCTTGTTGGACCTGATTGGTCACGCGATATGTTCCCCATCGAAAGCACGTCGTATACAACTCCTTGAAAATTATTCCATAAGTAATCAACACAGACAATGACAATACAAATGACATATTATGGATATATGATGTATTTGAGTGAAATGACATTCACAGATAGCCGTCCAGAATCTTTATTGGTCAGTGTTAAGCCTCGTGTAAGTATCTATATATGTTAACGGTGGACATATAAATTATACATAACAGTATGTTTTGGATAACATCTTTATAATTGCAATCATTTAGACATTGTAACACACGTCATTACTCATTAAATTTCATTGTTCTAACTCACAGAAGTCTGCTCAATTTTCAATGAACTGCAGAGTTTATAATAACTTCATAAAATATTTAATATCCTTTCTGAAGTTTTTCATTCAAATTAAGGAAAGCTAATTTCAATGTACTGTAGATTAGATGAGAACATCAACACACATTAGAAATAAATACATACAGTGCTTGGCAACTATTATCACGTACTCTATTTAAAGTTATAGATCTCAAATCCGTAAAACATTTAATTGAAATCCTTATACTGTCTTCATATCGTTTCAAAGCATGAACCATTTATCAAAATTGATATAAGATAGCGTGATTGCTTGATTCATTGCCTCTCCGAAAAATGAACCGACAATCTTTGAATTAATCAGTTAAATCTTAATATGAGTTTAAAAATATCAAAAATTATAATTTCAGTAGAAATATCAATTCTATTCGTTATCTTTCTTGTCCAACTTAATATTTATCAGTTCTTCCCTTTATTTCTGCATGGTAAGCAGAAATAAATTTGAAATCCAGATTAAAAAATTCATTTTAAAAGTTTAACTCACTCTTCACTTTATAAAGACTAAATCATATGTTTCAACTAAATAATATAGAACGTAGTAACGTTTTACAAGCAACATAAGTTAGTATAATTCATGAAGTACTAACAGAAATTCACAAGAAAATGTTTTATTACTTGTGTGTTTCTGTGACGATAATAAGGTACTGGTAGTCAGGGCAACCGTCTCACTCCTTCCTTTGGAACTTGTAGTATATAGAGCAACGATGAATGTAGAGCCAGAAGGCAAGTCCTGAGCAAAGAATTCTGGCTTGTGCTTAGAGGTGATGTTAAAAACTAATTGCTCTCCTTTCATATCGTAAATTTCCAAATGGTACGTCAGTGGCTTAGGAGAATCTTCATTTTCACAGGACACATACAGAGAACTGTTAGTTTGATTCAAAACAACACAGCTTCGTAGAGGTGGAGGAGGACCTTAGAGTAAGCAAACATAAATTTCAAAACAAAGAAGTAACAAAACCATTGAAAAAATACAATTTTACTCGGATTGTAATGATGCTTCATATATAAGTTTAGATGAGAGCAAAAAAGGTACGTCCGTTTTTTAAGAATCTAATGGTATTTAATATTACACATAAAAGTTCTTAAAGTTAATCCCTACGAAACGTACACAGTACCAAAGATATCCTGCACCAATATTCTGTTTATTATTATGAGGAACATTTAAATCCAATTACGTCTATAAATACAGCAAAACTTTTGTTATCCGAGCGCTGATTATCATATTACCGTTCTATTGGAGCCGAATTTCATACCAAGCTTTCTAAAGCTTTAAACAAAGCTTGAATCACGAGTTTGTATAATTTGTTCTCGTCTAGATAGAATGCTGTCTTTGCTTTATGAATATTTCATTAGTTGTAGTAGTGACATGTAATATAGTAAATGTTTCAGTATTTAGTAAAGGCTGTTTTGTGTTTTACTACGTTCGTATAATCGGAGTCTTGTTATCCGAGGTAGTATCCATTCACATTGAGGAGCAATTAAGGGTCTAATGTATATGTTTTTTAAGAAAAAAGCTATTTTATGTATTCAGTGGGTAATATATTTCACTGAGAAAAGATGCTATAGTTTTTTTTCCACATACACACACACACATATATATATATATATATATATATATATATATATATATATATATATATATATATATATATATATATATATATATATATATATATATACGCACACACACACAGCCCAGTCACATTATTGTGATCACCTGTCAAAAGCCAGAATAGCCGCCTTTGGCAGAGTGGACCGCTGCGAGACGTGCAGGAAGAGAGGCATTTAGGTTACTGAATGTGTTCACTGGGATGTTGAGCCATGCCGACTCCAGTGCCATGGCCAGCTGCGCTAGATTACCTCCCTCCTACAGCGTGGATCCTTCCGGCAATTGTTGCAGGGTGTTTGCTTAAAGACGTTTCACGCCGTATACGCCAACGTCCATCTGTCCGATGGAGCATTAAAACGTGATTCATCGGAAAAATCCACCTGTCGCCACTCTGTGGACGTCCAATTGCGGTACTGGCGTGCAAATTCCAGCCTTCGTCTCCGATGAACAGCAGTCTGCATAGGTGCATTAACCAGTCGTCTGCTGCGGAGGCCCATGCGCAGCAACTTTCGCTGAACCGTTGTTGAGGATACACTCTTGATATCCCCTTGGTTCATCTGGGCGGTCAGTTGCTCAACAGTTGCACTTCTATTTGCCCGAAAGCATCTTCATATCCTTCATTCGCCTCTATCATCTATAGCCCGTTGTACACCACATTTGCCGCTGATTTTGAATAGTGCCATTTTGCCATGCACGGTATACTTTTACCACGGAGGTATGCAAGCAGTTCACAAAATTAGCCGTTTCCGAAATACTTCCACCCTTGGCCCGAAAGCCAATAATCATGCCCTTTTGGACGTCGGATAAATCGCTACGTTTCTGCATTACGCCAACGATTGAAATACTTTCCGATGCCCTAGGACATCCTTTATATACACTCCACTGCAATGTGCTGACACCTGCCTTTTGTGATTGGTTATTTCACGTTGACGTCGAAAGTATGTGGTGGTCACATTAATGTGACTGGACTGTGTATCATCGGTAAAAGGAAAATAGGAAATAGAAATCAAAAGGGAATTTATGAAATATGAGACTCCCATGAGTTTGGTTGGGTTTGTCTCTCTGCAGTCATGTTTTTCTATCAAGTGCTAATTCGAATGAGGACTTCTGTTAAATAATTGCATGACGGTAACGCTAGGAGGCTGATTTTGTTGTCTACATGTTTCGGTTTATCGCTTTCATAGTATTAAACTAATTCTTCCTATTTGGTATACATGTTCCACTGTCATTGAATTTTTTAATAATCTCTACGTTAGTTACAGTATAGTCTCTACATTGGCTATATATTAACAGACTCTGGTTTACTTTGAAACTAATTGATCCGTATGCAATCCATGTATAATATGTTTAGATCCCCAATTTAAACTAAAATCTTTTTATCTTTTAGCAGTAAAAGTCAAGAAAATTGCAAAAAATTAAAAATAAATGATGCCTAATACCGTGATTGAAAAAAAAGGTATTCTTATGAAAGGTTTTACTTCATAAAACCACTTGCTTTTTTCCAAAAATGAAACTTAAATTCGCAGCATCTAGTTCAATCCAAAAGTTTCACTGAGTTATAGTTTCGCTATTTTATAATTAGTATAAAGGACATATAATATACAGTTAAAACGTCTCCCCCGGGGTTGTCATGAAGGCAAGGTTTTCAAATTCGTTTTTTTGATAGTGAACGATTGTAATATTCTAATCGTAATTATTGGATTCTCAACACACAAAACAACAGTAGGATTAGTCAATCAACTCTGTTGATTGACTAATCCTAAAAGGCTATACTCAAATATATTTATACCATTATTTATTCCATACTCTATCACACATTACAATTTAACAATTTTAATTGCTATGTGTGAAAAAGTTGATGCAGTTATTAAGTTATTAAACTAAGGCTTAATGCCTTTCTGAATACCTCTGAATACCATGCCTTTCTGAATACCATGACACTATTACTAGAACAAATAAGAACTAGTATAACAAAAACATTTAAAATTTGCCTATAAACACAAATTATTTATGTGCTACAATTTTGAAAGTTTTCAAAAGTTTATTATTTCCAAACGATGTTAAAAACGTGCTCAACACCATGCATAGAGCTGGCAAAGAGCATGGGTTATAATGGAAAAAAGGATTTACGTATTACGTTTGGGGAGAAGAATGATTCCACAATTAGTTTTTTTTTTCTTTTGGCATTCACGTGTGCAATTAATGATAGTTGATGAACCCACAATGAGTGGGATTATAATTTAGTTGTCACATACAGATTTACATGTGTGTTTTCTGGGATAAAAGTCTAACTGAAAGCTGTTCATACAAAGCTTAAAGTAACGTAACATGAGACAATCTTAACTGTCCAAGATTCCATTTAAACCGCATGAAGAAATTCATCTTTCCTATAACTAACTCCATGATCAATTTTCAAGATTTTAAACCAAAATGATAAGTAGTTAAATTTATGAAGTCGTCTCAAACTGGTATTAAAAATTTAAACACCAAATTGTGACTGATAAAAGATCAAATTATGATTAACAAAGACTAAAGATCTGTGTCCTGATGGTAGTAGATATTTTGTTCCACCAAAGTTTTTTTCTAAATATTTTTAATTTAATTTTTAAGGGAGATATTTTGACAATTTTAGGTTTCCGCAACCGAAATGTTATGGTTTGGAAACCATAAATTCTTATTATATTTGAAGACAAAATAATCTTGATAAATCCACCTAAAAATAAAACCCTGTTGTATTCCCCTAACACAGCAATGCTAGTAAAATATCTTGAAGTATGGCATTTTGGACTCGTGAGAGAATTATGACACACACTCAGTCAAAGCCACACTACCCGGAAGCAAACCCCTCAACACCACTTGATCCAAGAAGCAGCAATACCTGCGGGGACGATGGTAAACACGCATGGTTCTCTCATGTCCCCTATGGCGTTCTTGGCATGACACTGAATAGAGCCGTAATCCGTCTTCGTCACAGGGTGATACTCGATGACGCTCTTGGCTCCTCCGATGGTGCCCAGCGTGGACGCTCCCCGCAATTCCCGGAAGGCAGAGCCATTTAATGTCCATGTAAAGGTCACTTCGGATGGGTCAGCTTCAACGGAGCACGTGATGTTGCTCCTCCCCTGATGGACGATGCCATACGTGCGCTGTTGACGTGGCACACAGTAGGGCGAGTCTGGAAGAGGAAGAGTTTGGATTATGTTAGGCGCTGTTGATGGATTGTTGAAATGAAACGTTGTATTCATAACATTAAATTTATCCCAAAAATACTGAAATTGATATGGGACAGCTTTAGTCTACGTTTATCGAGGTTGCAACGGCCTTGGCGCTCTTTTAGTAGCGAGTAATGGCAGATTAAGGCAACCCATACGTATTACTGTTATTTTTTCTGAGCCAACCTCGGATAGCGGAATGTTTAAATTTCCATTTTTAGTATCCCAGAAGGTTATTTCGAAATCCGTTAAACTGTCGTATAATGTCATTGGCTCGATTGAAATTTTTTCTTTGATTCCATTGGTTAATTTAATGTCAAACTATCATTTTATTTCATTGGTTCCTTAAATTAGTTTTCTTTGTTTTTATAGGTTATTTTATTTTATTTTCGCCAGTTGTGGAACTTAATTTCATTTTAATTTATGCCACGGTACGATGCTGTCCTCTCAGTTTGTATTGTATATATTTTTATGTATTTTATTTACGTATATTTATATTACTTACTTGTGTAATATATTTTTTCAACGTTTACAAATGTGTTTCTGAAGCTAGTTGCTTTTCGTTGTAAAAATAAAGAGATTTTTGAAATAATTATTTCCATGACAACATTAGAAGTGCTGCAAAAAGTGCTCCGTTACCACCGCAGTAAACGAAGATTATAGCTGTACCAATAAATTCTTAACACAAGACAGCTTTTAATTTTCTACTACATCATTGCTTTTGAAAAAAGTGGTTTCATTCTCTAATTGACATTGAGTTTCAAGCAGTGTACTACTGTTTTTACCTTGCAACACTCATCAGAACTTAATCTTTACACTGCGGCAGATAGATAATTGTTACCAATAAAATTTCGTTTACACTAGCGGCATGATATAGATTTGTGTACTGTGGTTGTTATCTCCTTTTAAGTAACCACTGGCATCGATACCATTTACGTGTTGTCAGCGTCGGAACTTCTAAAACAGGGGTGGGCAGATGTTTTTTTCCCTCAAGGGCCATTTTATGGAAGCAAAGGTTTACGGAGTGCCCCACCATTCAAAATGATTGCATTCACAAGTTAACTTGAATTCCAGATAAAGTATAATAGTGCTATTAAATTCATGAAGTGTAAAATAATAATAATAATAATAAATAATAATAATATTAATAATAATAATGATATAATAATAATAATAATAATAATAGCAATAATAATAAAAATATAATAATAATAATGTTATAATAATAATAATAATAATAATAATAATAATAATAATAATAATAATAATAATAATAATAATAATAATAATAATAATAATAATAATAATAATAAAAATAATAATAATAATAATAATAATAATAAAAATATAATAATAATAATAATAGCAATAATAATAAAAATATAATAATAATAATAATAATAATATAATAATAATAAAAATATAATAAAAATATAATAATAATAATAATAATAATAATAATAATAATAATAATAATATAATAATAATAATAATAATAATAATAATAATAATAATAATAATAATAGCAATAATAATAGCAATAATAATAAAAATATAATAATAATAATATTAATAATAATAATGTTATAATAATAATATCAATAATAATAAAAATATAATAATAATAATGTTATAATAATAATAATAATAAAAATATAATAATAATAATAATAATAATATAATAATAATAATAATAATGTTATAATAATAATAATAATAAAAATATAATAATAATAATAATAATAATATAATAATAATAATAATAAAAATATAATAATAATAATGTTATAATAATAATAATAAAAAATAATATAATGTATAGATGGAAGCACATATTATTAGAATGAATTTAATGTGAAAAATATAACCCGTCGCTCTTATCTACAATTTTTTTTTAAATAAGGAGTTAGAGTGCTTGTTCATTCTCTCTTGGGATATTCTCTGTATGTGCTCTCATCTACTGCCAAAGAAAAGGAAACAAAACCATTTCTTACAGTCTTCAGCTGTTATGTGAGTTCGTCACTAATTGATTCAATGCGCCGCACTATAGTCCTTGACAACGGAATGCTTTCAAATTTGTTTTTCATATCAGTATACAATACTCTTGTACACTCTACCATACTCTGCTTAGTAAACTCGCCATACGAAAAAGACTTGTTGCGTTTAGCAAGGTTGTAGGTAATCATAAAAATTGCTTCTGTAGCACTATTTTGAAGTGTTGATTGCTTTATAAGTAATAATCATTGCTTTTTCAGTCTTTTCACACACTCTGCGGCTATTTTGCGTTATTCCTTGAAAAATTAGGAGCCAAATCAATTATGTTTTGCTTCATAATATAGCTTTCAAATTGTACTCCTAGAATACTTCAATCGTTTCTTGTCACAATAGACACACTGCCTTAATATTCCCTGTATTACAAAATATATATTTGTACGTCCGGTCTTCATTAAACGCACGATACTCCTCACCTGCTCTACGTTTTCCCGGAGGGTTCATGGTTTCACTACAGTTGGAAATTTACTGTTGCAAAGAAGATCAAAGACGTATGCCAGAACCAGAGGATCGTTAACCCGATGCTTCGAGAAGGGAGGTAGGTGCGGTCGCCCGGTTGACCTTCTGAATAGGGTACATCTGGAAGACCAATATATCGGAGAGCGGTCGCCACGTTGACTAACTCAGAAAAGTCAGAGCAGAGCAAGGAAGCTGGAAGGGTTGCCTGGGTTGGTTGACCTTCTTTAAACGGATGGTGCGAGGCGAAAAAATAAACGGTCGCTTGGTTGACCCACCGTGGGTGGTTGTGCCTAGTATAGCACTGCAGTTACTGGTGTTTGTGAAGTGGAAAATATAACGCTTATTTTTAATTCAAAGGGTGGTTCCAGACGACACGTCTATGGACATCTTATGAGATGTAAACATTAGAAAAACAGGAAAATAATCAGAAGATGGAAGAAGCGATGAATGGGAGAACGCCGACTCATGGATCAACGATACATGAGAGAAAAAAAAATGTGAGGTTGTGGAACTCATAACTACAAGTGGATTTTTCTGACTGTCTTGGCGGGCCGCCAAAAACGTCTCCGCCGGCCGCTATTTTCTGACCCTTGTTATAGAGGATTCCTCCTTTTGTTCGGTACCCTGCCATGTCGACCATGAGGTGCGAACGTTTTTGGGGAATAACAGAATGTCGCGCCAGTGTATCTCTCTCACGCCAAACGATGCGCCAAACAATACTATGAAAGGAAAGCATCACCAGTAAATTCCACTCAAGACTCTATCGCTCAAGTTAGGTAAGGGGGTCGGACATGCAGGCGAAAAAGTCGTTCTGTGAGATGATTGAAAAAATCTAAGCGCCGCAGCGTAAAGGTTTAACAACTACATCTATAGGTTGATACAATCCCTGGAAGGCTTATATTGTTAAAAACTGTTTAAAAGGCAGGAAAGAAACCTGCTGGCTTCAGTGTGGAATATTGCGTGCATAACCCTCAATGATCAATAAACATAAAAAAGATAAATCTAGTAATTATTTAGTGAACTATTAGTTAACTAACTATGTAATAAACCATGAAAGTGTATTTTTTTTTCCTCAAAATTTATTTTGAGTAACTTCGTAATCAGTGAATTCGCGTATTTTTATACTGTGAGAAATGTTAAGTTTTAGTTTAACGAAATACCTTCAATGCTTCTAATGTTGCTGGATTGTTTTTAGTAACTTTTCGATGAGTTGTTCCAATCAGACGGTATTTATGTCCAAGATAACTGTTAGTATTACGATTGAGTTCGTATTATTTGACGTTGTAACGAAGTAGAATTTGACACCAAGGGTCAAGTCTCTATAACATAATTCTTCCAACAAATAAAACAGAGAGTGCTTACCTATCTGTATAAAATACATACTAAAATAATGGTTAATCGATTTATAACAACGATTCTTAACCTTATTACTTCATCTGAATGCATGCGTAAACTGTAACCTAAATTTTTTGTGACGCCAAAACATTTATATTTTTTGCTAGTTTGACAAAATTTTAGTCATACATACATTATATTTGATTTACATGAAAATAATAGTTGTTCTTAGTATTTTCACCAAAGTAGCTTTTGAAAAATATATTTAGAACAATTTATTTAGGATACTACGTAAAAAATATAAAGAAACGTTATTTGTATGTTATTAAAACCACTGGTATCACTTGAAATTATTTGGAAACACTCGTGTCAAAATTTCAAAAATTAGCTGTTGAAATTAAACAAATCTTTTACAGTTAAAACCATTTCCCACTGCTCACAAGTTCAAAATCGTTGATTTAGAAATCTGTCGCAGAAGAAATATGTAACTTTGGAACAGCTAATATCAAGGTAACATAAAAATAGTTTGGAGATCTGCATATTAATTCTAATTCCACAATATATATGTAGGGGAAGGTGAGGTACAGTGTTACATGGGGAACAGTGTTACAGTGAATTTCTTTTTAAAGTGGTAGCCACATTAGTTCAAATTTGTTTATTATCTTGCAAAAGATCCTATTTTCTAGATGTCCGTGTGTTTTGGAAGAATTTGCTTCATTGGTTGTATTTCTGTAAAGAAATCTGTATTTTTGCAAGTTAAAAGTAAACGTTAGTGTTTTTAATTAAACTCTCTTTATCCATAAGTGGTGTTTATTTCATAATAAATAATATTTTGGTATTAAAGCTAACTGTGTTTATGTTCTGTTGAGTAAAAATAGATAATCTAAATGCACAGTGTGTATTCATAAAAAAATGTTGTTACAATCTATGTCATATGGTACCAGTTGTTACCCACCTTCCACTATATATTAAAATTGAAGTAAAATTCAAACTATATATAAATAGGGTTAGATGTGATTAGTGTGCGTGCACTCATAATAACAGATTTAAATGAATAAAGTTATCCACCTCTTGAAAGTACTTGAAAAAAATCCATGAATTAGTTTCATCGTTAGAGGCCAATAGGTAATTGAATATGCGTCACACTAGAACAACACAACGGGCAATTTGTGACAGTCCAGGATCAACCCCGAAATCACCACTAAGACCTTTCAGATATCGTTACACAAGTTGAGTAGATCAAAGAAGAGCATGAATTAAAGTACACTTCTGTTTGTAAAAAATGCAACACCCTGAAGGAATCATCCGAATGAAATGAACTTTACAGCAAATGTTAATTATTGGATGTCATGCAAAGTAGTAATGTTTCAGCGCCACCACGCATGCGTGATGTGAACAGCGCCCTCTGAACTGATGTTAAAAGCGTATAAATAGAGGGGTGTAGCGGGAGGTTGCAAATAGTGCATGGTTATTTTTTAGTGGCGAACGTTTAGTGAGACCTAAGCATGCCTCCACGACGAAATAGGGTAAAATTTCAAACACTTACGGAGTTTGAACGTGGAAGAACCATCGGCCTTCGTGAATGAGGATTTTCCTATCGCGCAATAGCAGCTCGTGTGCAGCGGAACAGTTCCACAGCGATGTGAGTTTGGAAGCAGTGGACCGACGCGCACTGTACAACTCGAAAAACTGGGAGTGGACGACGGAGGGTGACGTCAGCGTGCGGTGATAGACACCTGGTCTACATGGTGGTGAATGACCGTACAGCAACCTCCATGCAGTTGGCAGTACTTTGGTCTACTGCTACAGGTGCACTAATGTCGGCTTCGTCAATTTGCTGACGTCTGCTGCACCGTGTACTGCGTGCAAGGATTCCTTTATACAGGATCACAATCACGCCAAACCATCGACTGCTGCGTCTGCAACGGGCTCATGAGAACAGAGCCTGGTGGACTGATTGGTAACAAGTTGTCTTTTCTGACGAATCCCGCTTTAATTTGTGGAACCATGATGGCCGCATTCGTGTTAGAAGCTATGCCGGTGAACGCTGCCTTCCAGAGTGTGTTACCGAACCTCATAGTGGCTGAACACCCGGAGTTATGGTCTGGGGTGCGATTTCGTATCATGTAGGATCTCAGCTGCTACGAATTGAGGGTAATCTTAATAGCGAAAGGTACGTCCGTGTCGTGAAAGAGACCGAAGTCGTTTCCTTCCTTCAAGGCATCCCTGAAGCTATGGTTTTAACAGGATAATGCACGCCCACATGTTGCAAGCAATGTTCGAGTCTTCTTTTCAGTCCAACACATGCAACTTCTTCCTTGGCCTGCTTATTCGCCGGATATGTCGCCTATTGAGCAAGTGTAGGATTTGGTTGGTCGGCTTCTCGCTCGTGATCCGCGTCCTACAGCTTCAAAAGACGAAATTTGGGTGCACATACAAACAATATGGAATTTTCTTCCACAAGCAGACATTCAATATATGTTTCACTCCATGCCACGTCGAATTGCAGCGCGTGGTGGCTACACCAAATACTGATTTCGGACACTTAATATTGTTTTTTTTTGCTTTGAAAATTTATTCATTTATTTGTACTAATACAAGCCGTTTGTGTATTAAATTTCATTTAATTCTGGTGACTCCTTCATGGTGCTGCATTTTTTAGAAACAGCAGTATATGAGATCTTGACTTACTTACAATCCATCACACAGAAAACTAAAAAATCGTGTATTTGTCCCACAATGTGGGGCAAGTGCAATTCCATCAAGTAGTATTGGAACGCAAATATTAAAATTAAATCAATGGTATAAATTCAAACACATAATATTGTTTAAATCTGCAAGTATTGGTAAAAATTACAATTTTGAGTAGCAGTCGATTCACTATGAACTTTGATGATTTCAGTTAACACCTGCCCCAATGGACCCTATTTAAATACACATATCTAAACATTTCTATGCCATTACCTGACACGCAATTCATTTTATCGAAACATAAATAATACAAAGTATACAATATGAGAAAATTCAATCAAGAGATCCATCCATTCATTTCTAAATCAATCTACGATGGCTGATGTACAATTTAACTCTTCTCAATTATATTTTTCCTTGATAGCTTAAACATAAATAATACAAAGTATACAATATGAGAAAATTCAATCAAGAGATCCATCCATTCATTTCTAAATCAATCTACGATGACTGATGTACAATTTAACTCTTCTCAATTATAATTTTCCTTGATAGCTTAAAATGTATGCACTAATTGGATTTTTGAAATCTTGTTGAACTGCACTACATAAGTATCAGATTAAAAGATTTTAAATGTATGAAAATTCAATAATTCATAATATTTAAACAACAATTACTATAAACATTCTAGCAATCTAATAACATCGATATTAAGAGGTTCCACAAAAATATTTTGCGGAAAATTTATTTTTAATGCGATTCATAATAAAATACTCTTTGCACTAAATTCATGTTTCAATATACATTATTATTTGTATTATTCAACATAAATTAATGAAATAATCCCTGTTGTTGAAGTGTAGAAACAGTATCATTATCTTGAACAAAGGAGATCAATCATTTATAAATTCTAGAACAAGAATATCTTGTAGAAATTAATCGTAATGACTACTAAAGACAATCTAATTTTCTGTGGTATGTATTTTAATGAAATTGTTTAAGTGATCATAAAACTAAACTAATCTTTAGCCGTTAAAAATGTATCGCGATTTATTGCACATTTATTGTTTCAAAGCAAAATGCGAATAACGATTAGAGTGAATTGAAGCTATCAAAGCAAGTGTAGCCTAAATCACCAACTTTGGAAATGGAGATCAATGCGATTTGCTTACCACCATTTATTATATATTCTGGTTTATCCACAAGATAATTTGAGATTCTGAAACTTTTCCTCAGTGATCAGCAATAATTTATTTTGTAATTTTCGAACACTTCAACTAGCACATTTAAAAAAATAAAGGGTCTTAGTAAAAGGTGCTAAAAATAATTCGAAGTTTTGTGGGTTAGACAGGCTTAAAGCTAAAATCGTAAATTTAAGTGCTCAGATCTGAAAATATCGTAAATGAAAAATACCAACACTTTTTAAAGAAAAAATGAAAATATTAGTTTGAAAATCCAAAAAAAAAACCTACTTACACTTCATACATATATATAAATATAAATTATTATGATATACTGAGGTAAAAAAATTTATTACATGCCAAAGAATCCATTTAAAGTCTGCATTAAAACACGCTACTGCTTATCTGTAAACAAAAACTATTCTTCCCTTGAACCGACTTGAAAAGGCAGACAATAAACAGATTACTTTTATAGTAAACAAATACTAAGCACCGATATATCTTACTTAACAATTCTAGTAGCTATTGTCCCGAAAACATAATCGTAATTGCTAATACATCAACCGCAGGATTGAAAGAGGAATTTTCTTATTTTCAACCACTGTCTGGAGTGCGATTCTTTTCGAAATTCTTCAAAATAAAGTAACTTTCCTGTTAAAACAATTTATTTCCGGAAACAGTTGGTTGTGTTTTTTATTTTCTCTTGATCAAATATACAACTTTCTTGTTACTAACATTATTTACTAGGATTTATGAACATATGAATTGAGTGAATTTTTTATGTTATTAATTATTCTGTTCTCATACTTTGTACGTTATAACACTCATTTTTAAGATAGCATTTGGTGAATGAAGATGTTCATCTCAAGCCCACGTTTACGTTAAAATTTGCGCTGTTGCGCTTGGATATTTTTTTTCAATCGTCTCCAGGAACAATTCTTTCACCTGCATGTCCAACCCACCTTACCTAATTGCTAAGTTGAGCAATAGAGCCTTGAGTGGCAAAGTATGTTGTATTTACGACTGACGCTTTTCTTTCATAGTATCGTGTGGAGAATCGTTTGGCGCTGAGAGATATTACCGGAGCGACCTTCTTACTTTCCCCTAAAGCGTTCACACCTTACGATTGAAAGGGGAGGGTATCGAACAAAAGGAGGGATCCCCTAGAATATCCCCTGACAGCTCGTAAATATGATCGATGCAAGTGCACACTTAAAAGGGGGATAACATCCACCGAACGCAGATCTATACCATACCGCTGGTGTAAACGAAATTGCAGTGGTAACCTGCCGCAGAATAAACGTTAATCTTACATAAACAGCAGCAAATCTGTTTGTCTGAAGTATCAATTATTCTCGAACAATGAAGCATGGTGCCATGGCATTTCAAGGCAGACAAAACGAGAAAAGTTGGCCCCTTCCGAGCAATGGGAAGAGAAAAATACACAATTTCGTGAAGCGGACAAAGCTCAAAAAGGCGTTTGTTTGTGTAATAAAACTTCTGAGATAACAGTGGCACAACTTGTCTTGTGTGAGACGACATAAACGTATGAAACGTCATGATAAAACAGTTGCGACTTGTTTCAAGCGACAAGAACTATCAAATGCTCATATGTCATACAATTTTCTCTCTACCATCTTTACTGTCTTTAGCTCTCTACCATCATTTCCAAATAGTTTTCTGTCTTAGTTAAATGTGTAATATAATAAATTTCTCAAAGCACTTGATTATCCTAATTTTTTGCTCTATTTTAAAATTAAATAATAAATTGTTCAAATTGATATAAACTCAATCTATAAAAAAACAGTTACAAGTACAGTATAAAATCCCAAATCCGTAATCCTCTGGGCCTCGGACATTCCGGATTTCGGATTATTTGAATTTTTGTGTCAAAAAAAAAAAAAAAAAAAAAAAAAACAACCTTGATCTAATTTCTCCACACAAATTTTTCGTTTGCAATAGTAAAATAGCAGATAAATAAATGGGAACCATTAAAAAAAAACAAAATTTTTAATACAATAAAACAAATTTTACTTGCGAATCTTCCAAAAATTTTTTGCATGGTATTTACTCTGAACATGTCCGTTATTTTACGTTACTTCATTAATTAGATCCAGGTTTTACTTTGTGTTCTTTAAAAATTGTCGCAAAGATAGGAAAAAGCAAGAAAAACAAAAACAAAAAATCCGCTAGTTAGCAAAGCGTCCGGATTTGGGACTTTGTATACAACTTTTAGACCAAAAACACACTATGCATGTTCTAATAACAAATTTTTAACTAAAAACAGTGAATTAAAAAAGAATTATAATCCAAGTAACATAGGCGTCCCACCTTCAAGGTGAACAAATGACTTATAATAGTGTGATAAATACCTACAACGCAAATAGCATACTTAATGACTTAAACGTTTTATAATCAAATGATGTTCAGCCCATGGATATCGGTAATGAGCCACAACTTTCAACATCAGCAACTAGTGTATCAATTGTGATATATTAGCGGAGCGATGAACATTTGATGTGTGAAATTAAAACAGTGTACTACATTGATCAAAAGGTGTCCAAAAGGCTTCCTTTAAAATACATGTATAGAAGATATCGTCTACAAATTTGTATCAAATATTTTCACAACTTATATGAACCTGTGGCAACAATCAGGTATTTATTCTAAATCTAATCTAAATTATTTATGTATAGCTGTTGTATTGTTTTTTATTTTGATAAAAACCTTCAAAAACGAGAATTATAGATAAATATTTTTTGATGTTGATATTATTTAACTTTCTTTCGTTTCAATGATCCGCTAGAAAATCTGTTTTTGAAGATTAAGTACACAAATGACAAAATATGACATAATAAATATTGTACAAAATATGAACTATGTCAGGATACCATTTGTTTTTTCTTAATAACCGGTTCTAAGGACCTGAATTTCTTCATATACCTAAAATCTTTTATATCTTTTGAGATGTACACCCAGAATCAAAACAGTGTTAAATGTTCCGATGGAAATTCAGAACCAATGTTAAACATTTTTACTGCAGGAAAGTCAAGTAATTTTCCTAGCACGTTTTTCAATTAATTATGATGTATGAATCCAAATGATAGTTCTTTACTGATTTTAGAAGAGAGAGAATTTGTAATTCAATCAATAAGCAATCATCAAAAACGATTTCACAAAAAAAAATTTAAATGAGGAATGCAGTGGGTTACATATGTATTCATGTACATTTCACTTTTGCAATTACTTGTATTTATAAGGACTTAGTTGAAATTACAATTTTATAATTAATTCTTAGTATTCATGGCTACATGTCAGAGGCTGCAGTAGGGAGAGAAATTATTGCTAGCATTCTTGTTCAATTTGCACATACTGATGTTTTAAAATGAAGTTTTATAATGATTCACTGTAATAATAAAATACAGATTTTTGTCGATCTTGACAAGGAAAAAAAAGATTTTGAATAAGGTCTTATAAGAATCTACATCATCAAAACGACTTAAAAATTCTGACCCTATTAAAATCCGTATCGTAACATTGCTATTACGAGAAAAATGAAAAATTATACATATTCGTGTCATGAAATAAGGAAAATTATCATCATAAATGAAAATGTCTTTTTATAAATGAGATTCCTAGCAATTTGCCTAAGCCTGAATAAAGTTAGCAATGACAACAAAGCAGTCGAAATTGAGATACATAATAAATTATTCATGTTTTTAGGCTCAGTGGTACACATCCTGAGAGTGGACTGACTTTAAAGCTTTCATGAAACGTGGTGGTCTTTTATAACACCATTATAGTGTTAATTAGATATGAAACGTGTACTAGAACAAATTTGTTGTCTCTCTTTCACTCAGGTCTTGAACGTATCATCTGAACTTGGTTAAAAAATATAATCTCTAATCTCCATAGGGATTAATCTCGGACCGTTGTCAATAGCCGCTTGTGTTGCTCGTATGACATAAATTGAATTGTCACCAGTCTGTCACTCATTCAGCAAGACTAAATTTTAATGACAGATATAAATAGGAATATAAATAGTATATAAAATAAGTATAAAGAAACATATTACAGATATTCCCTTCGCATGTTTCTCAAAAGAAAAAATTATACGAGGATCTAGCAAAAGAGGTACTGCCTGCCTACATTGAGAACTGGTTTCAGGTGCAAAGTCTGTCCAAGTCTGTTGCCGTATAAACGGACCTTATCATATTTTCCATGGATTTGTTTGAAGAAATGGACAATTTCTGTCCAGAAAGTATCCAGTCATGTTATTTGAAAGAAGATTAGTTGTACTTGGAATTGATCTTTCTACTATCTAACCGAGTTACATCCTGCACTTATAAGCAGAGGTTTTTATTTGTTGGCACTCTTCCACTTGAAATAGGCATCATTCCCTAACCACAAATGATTAGACATTACAAATTATTATCATTAGTCCAAATATCTGTGATTTATATTTTGGAAATAAATCAAAAATAAATTTAAACATAAATGTTGGAATTTAAATATATGTTAATATACGAAATAATTGTTTTTCCAATATTACTGCTGAAACAATTCAAGTTCATGTACCTCAATCGTGATTTGTATGACCATATGGAATAGGTATAGTCACCTCTGCAGACCTAGGACAAATAGAACGGGAGTTAATATGTAGTCTATGTTAATCACATAATTCTTGGAATAAGTGTACCTAAAGTAATGAGAATAGTTCAAACGAAGATATGTAGAGAGAACAGATAGACGCCAACTCTGCTGCTTCATACATGTAGATAAATCCTTTTATTATTCAAATTAGTGAAGAAACTATTAGAGAATATACTCATTACTAAATTACGATGCATATTTATGATGCAGTAGTTCATTTTGTCTGATAATGCTAAAACACAGATACAGCGTTCACGAAAGTTATTATGTTTCATTATTTAGAGTCATGAATGCACTCAATTTCTTGCCCTGTATGCTAAATCACGATAAATTAATTAAAAGCCAGAAGGAACCAGCTGATTTTATAAGACGTCCTCCCAATATTTACATCATAAATTATTCTACCATGCAATCAAGGATCTTTGGTATATTTCCCCCATGGTTCTTTGGTTTTTCCATTAAATGAAGGAAATTTACATCCGCTTAGCAGTTTAAGTTTGTAAATCCATTGCAACCAATAGAAAATACTCTTCCCCACCAACTATTTAACTATTAATAAACGTCTTGGCATTAAACTAGCGTTTATCATGCAGTTTTAAATGTCTTAGATTTATCTATGTATACATTTGCACTTGCATTTTACTAGAAAGTTAAAAGAACCCACATGAAAATGTGAATGTGTCTAGTTTGTATTTTTTAAGTCATCAGATTTCATTAGTCAGAAAGATGTAAAAAAGACAATGAATGTCTATTTCTAAGTAGACGTCAAACTCCAGTATTTTCTAGAAAACAGTTTTTCCTATAAACGTCATGTGAAAAAGTTGACTATTTTATGAACTGCAGCTCTACACTAGCAGTAATTATAGCCATAATTAAGCCCTTTAATTATTTATACCATACCATTATAATAATCTAATAATTAGTAATGATATATTATTAATTAATATATAATAATTAACAATATTAAATTCATAAATTATTTATATTAATTAGTAATAATAACTTATGTAATGATATTTCAATAAATGAATTATGCAATAATAATTTTATAAATAAATAATAATAATCAGTAATTATAAATGAATAAACAATAAAAGTAATAATATTTTATTAATAAGTTAATTATATTAATTATCAATATTAAATTAACCAATTAATTAGAAATAATCAGTACTAATAAATATATCAATTAATTATAAATAATCAGTTCTAATGAATTAATCATAAAAATTACTCTAACACATTAATAAACTTCGTATTATAATTAGTAAAAACAAATTAACAAGCTAATTTTAATACTTAGTAATCATAATTTTAATTACTTTGTTTCCTTCAATTCTTATTTTTTCTATTGATACTAATAACTGTGATAAAAATAATAGAAAATTAGTTATCTCTTTCAGATTGTTCAGTCATTATGTTCAATAAAATAGTCAGTCTTTGAACTGTTGTCGTGTCCATTTCTGAGAAAGATGTCACCTTGTGCATTCCCGCATATTCACTCTATGAGAAATAGCGAAATCGTCTCCTTTCCTGAAAAGGAGACGTTTTGTGAAATTTGGTCAAATACACTTGTCATTTCCGGATATATGGTTAGAGATATTGAATTTTTGTCAGTGTCAATCGATTTCCTGTATGAAAATCCACCGGGGGTCCCGCACAGTTTAGCGATGGCAATTACTTCCTTGCTGTAATGCTGTTCTTCAGGGTGGTAAAAGATGTCTTTAAGAGCTGCTGTTATTAAAGGGCATGTGAATGTATCATTACGAGGGAATTCAACAGCCGGATAGTCGTTACAATGTACACTACCCTACTATAATGAACTGACAGCGAGATGTGACGATATAAGGAAAGGAATACATGTTTTGATAGAGGGATGGTCCCCCACGTGCTGCAATTACACTAGCAGCCCTTCTGAGCATACTTTCAAAAAGGTTTCGATACACAGCTATGAGTATTTGTGTCCATTCCAGCTGCAAGAATGTCGCCAGCTCAGATGTAGATTTCGGACATGGTTCCCTGGTCCGTAAGCTGCGCTCTAACTCATCCCGCAAATGCTTCATGGGGGCTTAGATCGGAACTCTGAGGAGGCCAGGGAAGATCTTTCACATACATATCTTTGTACCACTGCTTGACAGAGGCTGCAACATTCAGGCGTCCTTGACGTAAAATTCGTTCATTCCAAAAAATTACCTGAGAGTAGGAAGAACCTGATTGTCAAAAATGTTCATGTAGGCTTCCGCGTTTAATTTACCAGGAACAACGTGCAAAGATCCCAGACCATACCAAGAAAAACACACCCTAACAAGTAGTCGGATTTTATGCAAATCCGCTGGCGTCCGGTCCATTTTCAATGCCTTTAAAATGTGATGTTTGCAGTCTTAGATACTGTGATAATGATTTTCTAAAAGCCCAAATATATTGCTTTATTTTAATTTTCTATTATACGAGTTTAATTTTACCAAAGCATTGTCATCACTAGAGCTCGGATTTTGCATATCTTTCTTTAAGCCCCTAAAGTTAATAGACCCAAAAATACTAAATTAGTAAAGTAATAAACCCAAATTGCAACCAAAAAAACCCGAATTTATTTTGCATGTCCTTGCATATTTTTTTGTGCATATTTGGATGACTTTTCTATATTCTTAAACATTTTTACGAAACAAATTCAAAACTTTGCTCGGTGCGTTTGGAAGAAACATTTTCAGAAGCAAAATGCATTTGGTTTTATTGGCCTGACCTTTACGAAGCAAACCAAAACCCTCCCCGACAACACCTTTTTTAGATGGCAGAGACTTAATTTCAAAGACAAATAGATTAATTTGCAGCAATTTCATTTTTAGTATAAGATAAAATACCAAATTAATTAGGACATTTCATTGACAAATAATCGAACCGCAAAACGGACGTTTGAACTAGACACTCTAAAAGCTAACCGAGATCAGTTTCGTTGGCCTGCGCAAAGTACCAAAGCCACTTACGAGACAGGAAACTTACACGAGACACGAGCCCGTTATCCTAAACACTCGGGCGCTACAACGCTGCATTCCTTCTTAACACACATCCAACTAATGCAACACTTCATACATTCTGCATTTAGCTCCTTTTAAAGTTTTCGTAGTGAACTAATAAGTTTTTTTATTCATTTTTTATCATGCGGAAATACTATATATGTTACCGCTAAAGTGTACAGAGGCTGTTCGCACATTTTTTAGACGATTTTGGTTAGCGGTAATAAAAAACGTTTGCTGCAAAAGAAATAATTGCAGTTTTACTATGTTTTTAAAAGTCAAAATTATCGTCTGCGGCTTGAGAGGTTTGTTTTTATTCAAAATGGCGTTTTCAGCGAAACAGTGGTTCGAAGGCTATATTTATGCTCTTTCCGAAGAGAAGTATTAATATTCCGTTATCCAAAAACGATGTGAGAGTTATGGTTTTGTGATATCTAAAGCGTCGATAGGTAATATCTTCAACAAGAAAGGAAAAACACGTCAAATTGGAGCCTCATGTGGGACAAAAATTCCAAACAAGTATCCAAGGAAGAAACGGACATCTTCGACTATTGCAAAGGTACGTTGTTTAATGTTAAAAGAAATTCCCCCTAGTCAAAGGACAGTTGCAAAATCATTAAAATTCTAGGTGTCCACTGTAAACAAAATTATAAACCTTGATTTAAATCTTAAGAAAGCGAAAAAACGCAATGTGCATCGTCTTTCTTCAAAGCATATCGCTGAACGCAGGACACGCTGCCGAATTCTATATAAAAAACACTTATCCAAAGAAAAATGGAAAAAAATTGTCACAATAGTTGAATCATGAGTGCATTTAAATGATTGCAGCAAAAAAAGAGCCATTTATAATCATAAAAGGGGAGAAAAAAATTTAAGTGCATGGTTCACAGAATCGAAAGAAAGTTTTTCTAAGGGATTCATGATTGTTGCTGGTTTTTCATATAATGGCAAGTTAAAAATAAAGAGAGTGGGAAAAAATGTCAAGATTAACTCCAAATACTATCAGGAACATATTTCATCGTCAATTTTTCTGAATGAAATAGCATGGCTTTACCCACAGTGCCATCAATCTGTGGAACTCCATCAAGACAAAGCTAGCAGTCACACATCAAAATCCACTGTAAATTACCTAAAAGAAATGGAATAAAAAACCGGTATCAAGGCCAGTCCCTTCACTGATATCCCTACTAAATCTCCCGATATATCACCTATGGTTTTTTGTGCTTTCGGACTTTTAAAATATGCATTATCCAAACGTCGCCCCACAACCCTTAGAGAACTCTGGAAAGCTTTTCAAGAGGAACGGGATAGAATACCTCTTCTGACACTTCAAAAGGCATTATTATCCTGGAAATTACGGTGTCGAAAGATAGTTCAGAATAAGGGCTATCAAATAGAACATTTAAAACAAAAGAATTTTATGTAATTTAGTTTTGTGAATGCAATATACATTGTCTAAAAAATGTGTGAACAGCTTCTGCAGTAGTAGTAACTAAAGTGTAGTACCTAGGTAATCTGTAAAGTACATAGATAATCTGCACATTACCTACTAGGCACTCGTTACAGCGAAAATAACATCTTTGCTGGAAAAACAGGAATGTCATTCAACACATCATACCTTTGAATCATTCGATAATCTCGAGATTATTCTTTTTTCTTGGAAAATTTTATTCGCTTTACATCTTCAATTATGGAATCATACTTTCGTTTTGTCAAAAAAACACTATTATATTTTAAATCTTCGCTAAAGAGGGGTGCTAAGCATCTTTTCTTCATTTTACTCACCAATTCGGTGATTGCTTGTATACTAGGAATTAAATTTGTTTGCTTTAAAAATAATCAGGACACAAATTCAATCGCTAACAGGCAGAAACGAATTTGAAAACAGAATTAGCTATGCTACGCACTGGCAGTCGACGCAAATTATGAGAAATAAAAACAAGCAGCGATGACAAGACTCTGGTGAAGCCAAACTAAAACTAAAGTGGAGGGAGAGGGTGTTGACAACAACAAGGGAAATGAGGGAAACACGCTTTTGAACTTTAACGATACGAAAGCCGTTAATGTGCACATTACCTAGGTTAAATGAGGAAAACTCTTGATTCCGCACGTTAACGAGCAAATCAGTTAATCTGCAGATCAGCTACGCAATGTGCACATTAACGGCTTTCGAGCTCTAGCGGTAACATATATATTACAAAAAGACTCGGCTTGTTTAGCGTCCCTTACTAATTCGGCGCCCGGGCACGCGTATGCCCTCACCCCTCGTTACATCCCTAAGGACGTTTAAAATGCTTTAATTTTAATCGACATTTTTCATTTATGTAATATTTCTATATTTGTTATTTTGTATATTTGTTGCTTTGTGTATTTTTTACTTATCTTTATCTCTGCTATAAAAATGAAATTGTGAATTAATTGAATTAATGTGTGACTAATTTTCACTTTATCCTCATCACTACCCATTTTGTAAGAATAAATTTATTCTTGCTATTTTGCCATTTTGCATATTTAGTGGGTTTAGTTCATATTTTGGGATTTTGTAATGCATACTTCCTGTCCCATTTTTGCATATCGATCTGAGCTCTAGTCATCACTAATAAGGGAAATGCAATAACATCCTCTCGTGGTCTCTACTGACCATTGAAGACTTGGGCCAAACTCTGGTCCAATCTCAAGGACACTAACGAGTGCAACGGCACCCATTTCGCCAATTATGAAATTTATAAGTCGCTAACATATTTCAAAGCACCTATCACCTTATTTTGCAGTAAATATAAATTCATTAAACATATCTAATATGTTGCTCTGATAAATATGTCTTATGCGTTTAGAAAATTACTAATTTTAACGTAAATGCAAAATGTCAGACTTTTCTCAATACCATTACGTTAAATTGCTACTAATGTAAATCAGATTGAAATTTAATTTAAGTTATACGATTCGTACTCATCCTACACTTTAAAATACAACCATTTATGATTATAGAAACGCTGCTACACACGCAATACGCAACCAAACATTACAGATTAAATCTGTTATCAAATAAATGCTTCAGATAAAAAGTTAAAAGTTGAAGAATTAAGACGTAGGATTTATTTATATATGTATGCAATATTAAAGAGGTCCTACTTACAATATTATTTATGCCTTATTGTCAGTCATTAAATATGTTATCTGAAGGATCAATTAGAGTCCTTCGAGCAAAATAATGATTAGCCACTTTTCAAATTTTTCTGGCACAATTTCAGTTTTTAGGAATTTTAAAATTGTATTGTTCCATCCATAATTCAAGAGATTATGGTATCCTAAACTTTTAAATATAACGTACTCAATAAAAAAATCAGAAATTCTTTTAATCTTCCTGTCATATTTTTTTTATTTTTAAAAATTGGAGGATTGTGGTAATAGTGGATGAGTTGAAGTGGTTCCTTACTTACTAAAGTATTAGCAAGAGGACTTCAATAGCAATAACCCTAGGTTTCCCATTAAATGATTAAGGTGACTTCTTTAACAAACGAACAAGAGATAAAATAATATTTTGATACGACCTGTAGTTCTTAAGATGACATTATCTGAAATTGTTTCCAGTATTGAGGAGAGTCTTTTTCTGATGAGGAAACCGGAATCGAACTTGAAGACAAATGAGGGTATCTCCCTTGAAGTGTAATTGGAAATGCAATGGGGACAGTGGAAGCGACGGCCATTTCCCAACTTTAGTTACAAGGAGAAATAATAGGATTTGGCATCACTTTAGATAAAACTGGTAGGTTTCTCCTGATGAAGACACTGACCGGAGTATTACGATTCTCAGAGGACACAGAAACAAAAACTGATTGAGAGTGGAAATATTTCCTTTCGTTTATTCCAATACGAAGGGGACTTTGTTACATCCTGGTCACGTCGGCAAGGATTCATGCAGATATATCTGTTGATGTGGTTTGAAGGGGTAGGTGCGTTGCTCAAACAAGACAATCTCTTGTATTGAGATCCCTGTCGGAGTAGGGCCTCGAAGAAGTAGATACACGGAAAAATGAAGAAGAAACTGCACCGGAACAGGGTGTCCTGGGAGACACCACTCCAGCCAGAAATTGAAAAAAGGGTTGGAGGTAACTGCAGGATCAATATAAAGAATTATTGAAGGAAGGCAAGCGTTGAACTTGGACCAGCCAGGAAGATTAGATGGTTGAAAGGGATTTTCCACAGGAGGTGATTCCGGTCCCTCGTTCAAAAACACTTCCCTTCGATTCTCCGATCCTCGGAGTCACCCCAAACAATCCAAGCAGTCGAGATTTTTACGTCTTTTGACGTTGGTGAAAAGTGAGAGTCTGAGGAAAATCACGCCAACACCTGTATTTATGGGATGAATGAAAACTGCGATTTTGTCGCCAATTATGTTGCCAAAATTCCATTTATGATGGTTTATCTCCATCCGAAATCCAGCCAGAAACCGCCAAGTGGCAACCCCACTTTGCGTCCTTCCTGGGTCTGAATGAATGAAATTGAATAAAGAGGATTATAAAATCAATCCTTCATCATATCGACTAGAAACAACTATCAAAATGACCATAAGGTCTTAAAGCACATCTTGACAGATGTTCAGAAGCCGTACGATCAAAATTGATGAAGTTAATTACCCTTTTGATAATTGGATCTATGAATGAAAGTTGGCAAGGGGTTGACCCCTAAATTTGCCCACTTTTTCTCGGAATCGGCCGTCTCTTCGACCGTTGTGGGAAGAAGGAATGCAAGGGAATTCCAGCCTGTAGCGCTGTACTTTTCCGTTGGGAGAACGAGTGAGTTTCAGAAAGCGTTCTTTTCGGTGAGTTCAGGGGGTGAATCCATGAAAATTGGTGTTGTCTGTGTAATTTTTAGGTTCGTTGTAGGTGCGGTGATGATTATGAATGTAACGTTTTCAATTAACGTTACACTTCCTGAATATTTATTTCAATTTTTTCGGAACATACTTATTTGGCTTATCACTATGTTGCCCGGAGACCTTCAAAGGTCCATTCAACATTGCAGATTCTTGCTGCCTGCTTTTTTATCATATTTCAGCAAAGATTTGTTCTTGGTAGGCAATCCAAGTTATTCTCCAGGCCTCCGTCCGTTATACAATCTTTAAATTTCGAAAAGTTCGGAACTCAGAAGTCCTACATCCCCATAAACGCATTGTGACTCTTTCAAAACAGGAAGCTTCCCAACAAATACTCTCTTCCTCACCACATCCATTCCAAATCATTTTCCAGATGATACACTGGAAACTAAAGCAGTCTGGCTCAAAAAATTCAAACCACGTCCTACCGTTTTGATTTCAGCGTAAACACTAACGTAAAAATAAATGGCTCGACGCTCCGAATCCTGTTGGCAAGGTAGGCTTATGTTTAATTCAAGTACGATGTGTGCAACTTACGCTGTATCCTGAGGGGCACGTCTTCGCTCTTCCCCCTCCCCCTGGGGTTCTCAGCCACGCACTGATAAGTGCCCTTGTGCCGCCTGCTCACACTGTGGAGTAGAAGGGAGTGATTTTTCACAACGACTCCACTGGCGGGAGCATGGTCCAGGATATGGGACTGGAATTTCCATCGGACATCCGTGACGGGGGGGTTGGACTGGATGTTGCATTCGAAGTAGACGTCGCTGCCCTCCCGGATGTGCTCGTACTGCACGCTGGCACCAAAGACCAGGGTAAGCTGCGGGACAACTGGAAATAGAGGAGTTTTACTCTGTTATTGCTGTCTGTGACTTGGGGATTTTTTGTGGTCCTTCGTTCTGCATGCTATTGAAGGATGATAACATTATGATATAAGAGCTAGAGATGCGACATCGATGTCAATATTTTCAAAACATCGATGTTTTTTAAAAAACATCGATGTATTTAACATCGATGTATTGGGGTCGATGTTTTTGTAATATCGATGTTTATACTTGTCGATGTTTTTACGTTATTGATGTTTTCTTTTTTTTATATAAAAAAAGTACCGTTATCAAAATTAAGAAATAACAAAGTAGCATAATTTTTATAATCAGCAAATTGAACATACTTTTAGACCAAAGTGACCAAGGGTGAAGAGTCTGAAAAGTAGGGATGCGACATCGATGTCGATGTTTTATAAAAAACATCGATGTATTGGAGCCGATGTCGCATCCCTAGTTGCAAAACCACTTTTAAGAAATGGGGGAAAAAGTTTAAATACACTGAATTTTAAAATCATCGATATCTTTTGAGCGATGCATTACCAACATCGATGTTTTAATTTTGAACATCGATGTTTTGCTGTCGATGTTGCATCACTAGGTGCTAAACCAGTTTTAAGAAATGGGGGAAAAATTTAAATACAATGTTTTTTTAAAAACATCGATGTTTTTGGGGCGATGTATTATCAACATCGATGTTTTAATTTTGAACATCGATGTTTTGCTCTCGATGTCGCATCCCTAATAAGAGCATATTGCATCAATTATGGAGCATTAAAAATTGATTAATTGTTTGAGTTTATTTAGAAGGTTCAGCATGCTGATAATGTGAAAACCCAAGTTATCTGTTTTTCTCAGTATGTAGAGAAGATACCATTTTATAGGGATTCGCAAAACCATTGTATTATTATAATAACAGTGTTGAGTGGTTTTGTTGATTTACGTTGACAGTTATAGTTAAAAACTAATATAACAGTTACGTTTGAGATAGCTCTTAAAACGTAGGTAAAGTGTTGGTCATTATTGACTTTGATAATAATTTTTTTTTCAGATATCAACAGTTTAAATCGACTGTTAAAGAATTTGTAAAACATAAATTGATGAAACTTTTTTTATTTTATCAAAATTTTTAAGAAATTTGATTTTTTAAATTTATAATTTTAATTTTTTGAAATTGTTTTACTGCTATATCAATTGCTCGATAAAGATTGCAAGCTGCTATTTCAAAGCACTTTTTTTTAAACTGCTATCGAAATAACAGTCTCTCACTACCAGTTTGAAATTAAATAGGTGTTGTAACAGACATTTACTCACATGTTTTGTTGAAGAGAGGATTTGTAATACATAATAATATATTTTTTCGAATATTTTTAGGTAGTTTCTACAATTAGCGGTCTTAGCGTCACGAGATTTTGAAGTAGTTTAGCATTGCTTTTACCTTAAATCGCATATTTAATGACTAAATAACTATACCTCTTTTTAAAAGTATTCCGACGAAACATTCTAGTTCAAAACAGGGAATTTGGTTTAAGGTCTCTAACGTTTCAAGCTCTTAGATTTCAAAACAGCAGAGAACAGTATCTGGTATGTGCTGAAAATTCTTAATTCTCGTGTGAAATAATTTAGAACAAAAAAAAATTTCACTTTTTTTTAGTTTTCGAATTGTTTACATTTGGAAATCTTAACTTTATAGGATAATGAAAATAGTTGATTTAGTGATTACGTATTATTATAATTCCCTCTGAAAAGTTGTTTGATCTATAAAAATATTTGGTGTTGATTTTGTGGATTAAAAGAGAAATATCTGAAAAACTCAACAATTTTGACAAGAATAATGTTTGTCTCCTAGAACACACGAATTTCCGGGAATATACATCCAAAATAATATCAGTTTACACTACAAAAGTGATTGAATAAATGTGTAAAATAAAAACAACACATATTAAAGACTTATTTACACAAAATTATCTTTAAGAAAATGATAATAACTGTTTCTTACACTGCACATTTAGAATAAGGCTTTCTTTTAAGGCACTTTCTGGAAGGTGTGGGTTTTGAGCATGGCAAACTAACTTTTTTCTATTGTCATCTGGTGTTAGCTGCATTTGAAGACTGCTTACGGATATACTCCCATACACATTATGGATAGCTAGTTGAGTAACATTTTCCATTCCTTTCATCCATGTTATCTCAGCAGGTGGTTTGGATCCTTCACTTTGGCAGTTTAATTCAAAGTTGTCACCAGCTACTAAAGCTCCTGGGATTGGTGTTAGTTGAATGCTTAACGGTTTCACTGTAAAAAAAATATGTATTTATTACATTACTTTAAGCATATATTCATTTGAGTTTTGATGTTAAGATCAATAGTTCATTCGTAGGATAGGGTAACAATAGGGTTATTATTTCACTTGAAGTAGAGTTTTATGTAAAATCGCCAATGATTATCGATTTAACTAGTCTGTAAACCAAGTGAATTTCTCACCGAATATGATAGGAAGCTATCACCACTACCGTTGTCCAAATATTTCTCCAGTGAATGAATTTATCGACAGCGTTTTATGATATATATGGACAGGTTAAAGTTATAGTGGTGTAAGTCACTTTTACAAAAAAAAAAAAAAAGACAGAAACTTCATTGTCATTTCTTGGCAGTTGAACGAAGCTCTGATTTTCTTCACGTTTTCTGATAACAGATTGACTTCTCTAGATCTGGTTTCTGTGTCTACAAAAAAATAAATGTGTCGTAATTAAATTTGTTTACATTATACCTGGTTTCTGTGTCTAAGTGTTTCTTTTTGAAAAAGTGGCTTACACCATAGTAACTTTAACCCTTCCATATGATGTTTTTGCGAGTCTTGAAATGGAAACCGAGTGTTAAGTTTACAAATTAAACTTTTACGATCTCTCAGTTTTGAAAAGTTATTGTTAGCTGTTTGAATATATTTAATCATAAGGTCTTCATATTTTTAGGTTTTAAATATGCAACTGATGAATGACGATTGGAAAAAAGACGGTTAATATAAAGAGTCTGTAGCGATTCTAATAACTAATCCATACATTCCTTTCTTAACTGAATCGGGATATATTTGTTTGGAGTGGATACCGCGTCACATTTTTTATTTTGAAGTAAGATAGCCGATTTGATGGTAGAAGAAAGTTGATAGGAGATCATTTAAACGAATAATTTACTTAAGCGAAACTTACTCTTTGTACAAATCAAAAACATATATAACACGGTATGGCACTCACCATATTCTTTGTAACCTCAAAGCGAATTTAGTGTTAAACATTATAAACTCCAAACAATATAAAATTGTCTTGCAAAAAGAAGTTCTCTGTCAGTAAGAAATTTTTTTCATTTTTACTTTGGGAAGTTCAACAAGATTTAGCTTGTCCCATAAATTGAAAGTAAATGGTGACACATATTTTTTTCAGTATTCATAGTGAGCAGAAATTACAATAAGTGTTCACAAGGAACTGCATATTATAGTATACCTTAGCCTGGAACTATCCTAAACCATAATCGAATTAAAAATTTTAAGGCCATTGTTATTACAAAAATCTCATAGAGAAAACGTAAACTGTGTTATACATCTCAAATAAATTATAATTAATGTGTGGTATCATTGTTTCGACCAGAACGTGTTATGAAAACGTGTGGACTCTATGGAGCATAGAATTACTATTATCATTAATGACAAAGGTGATGTAAAGAAATATTAAGGACTTTAATATGGAGTTTCAAAACCTAACCAAACTTTACGATCATGTACAAGCTAATATTATCATTAATATTGAGCAAAATAGCAATTACTTAATTTCTTCATTTTTCTAGGCTATGTTAGGTCATGTAAAAGACTATCATAGGTAGAAACAGAGTAGCTGTAAGTACACAGTATGCATAACTATTGTAAGAAGAGTTAAGAACCAATAAATTTGAGTATAAGTCGTGATCCCTGAAATTCCTTTCCCTATTGGTGTATTTTATAGTCCCTTCTATTGGTCACTACCAAACTCTCGAATCGCTTAAGGCCATGATGGTAAAAGCCACTCTTAACATCACTCGTACCATTTACGCGCTATGTTACAAACGTCCCCTTTCTCATATTTCACTTTTGGTTCTCACGTACACGAATGAACAAGTCGTTCGTGCTCCTATTCCGTTAAGAATCAGCTCGTTTTCCTTTACAAATCGGAATGCAACTATTTTTTGCACATAAAGCTTTATAAATATTCATAGTTTAAGAGATTAAAGTGAATATTTGGTCAAAATGCATTGCTCTGCACCTGTCTTACTTGAGAGCAAATTTACGATTGTGCGTGTATATCGAACATAGGTTAGTGCGACCATATATTTAAGAATGTATAGTGTCTGTAAAACAGCTTATGGATGACACAGTTGGTCGATATGCGACTTGTAAAGCATAGTCTTGGTGAAAATGAACATGGTATTAGTTCATCCTTTGAAATGGTCTTGGCTAAACTTCTGATATGGTGTTGATTGTAATATTATTCAAGAAAATAAATAAAAAAATTATAATTATTGCTGGGTTTTTTTGCATGTTTTTTAATAATTGCATTACTTGAAACTTATTTATAAGAATATTAATACATATTTACTGTGCTGTTTTGTCAAACGTAATATCTATGAATTTATAACAATATAAATTTACTTACGTGTATCTTTTAATGCGCACGCAATTCCTTATACCTAATGTTGCGTCACATACCTAACGTTTTTTCTTAGTTTAAAGTAAAAATTAAATCATTAGAACATACCATATTAATTTCTTGAAATTTAGTTTAAATTCAATTATGGGTTACATGATACCACTAAATTAACTTAAATTATAAAACTAAATTATATAACATTCACTACTTTTTAAGATTTTTCTAACGCAACACACATTAATACATAGCTCCTGTATAAGGATATGTTAACTTTCAACATTTAGCAACTCTTTGATCAAACTATTCATCGAAATTAGGATGGGAATTCCGGGGATCAATAGAATAGTTGCGGAACTTTGATAAATATTCCTCTTAATCTGAAAAGTTATGATGATTTATTCTATCCCTGCAGTGGAGAAATTTTCTCCTATCTCCAGCTCTGCCCCAAGACTGTACATTCGCTTAAATGGGCAGATCGAAGTAGCTACGCTATCTAACTCATGCGACTTTATATGTTTAACCACCAGAGTGTACTTGAGGAAGGATAATGAATTGGGAGGGGATTGATTACTTCTCTCGTGGGGAAATGATTTGATTGGTTGAAGAATGATTCATTGGATGAGCAGTCCACGCCGGAGAGATTATTTTGTGAATACCTCTGTAAATACTGCATCGTTGGATAGTGAGAGTGGCTTTGAAGTTGGGTATATTTCAATACGTTTTGCGTAAAACTGAATTTTTAATGTGAGATCGCTTTGCTTTTGGATCAATCAGAAGTTTTAGTGGGATTCATTTAAAGAAAATTCGAGTTATTTTTAAACTTCCAGTTTTGGTGTTTAGATCTTGCAAATGGAATTGCGTATTAAAAAATGATTTTTAGAATTCTGTATATAAGCTATTGAAATAATATTTTGTTGCAGCGGGAGTTTTTCCTGCCTTAGAAATTCAAAGAAGGGTGATTTTTATGGTAAAAATTCCAATATTATAGTGTAGATGTGGATTTATCTCCTATATTTTTATATTTTATTACAATTTCCTCTTAGGGGGGTCCGGGACACATCGAAAATTTTTTTTATTAATTAATTTAGAATTTTGAATTTTTTTGTACTGATTACCCATTTAACTAATAAGCAAAATCACAACACAAAATTTTTCCAAAAGTTTTTTAAAAATTTTAAATTAAAATATTTTGAAAAAAAGAGGGGTCATTTTAAATTGCTAAAACTCAAAATATTCTTGATCATTTTTCAAAATTCTTGCAACAAATTATTCACAAATTTATAAACTTTAATTATGATTCATCAATTTAAAAAATATTAATTTAATAAAAAATGAAAAACATTTGAATGAAAATCTTTGAAAATTTTAAGGTACTTTTTTAAAAAAAAGTCATGTTTTTAATAGTAAATATTTGTTACAAATTTGCTGAATCGAAATTAAAGTATAATGTTTGAAAAATATATATTCCAACTTTCAACCCTTAAACTTTATCGGTTTTCGACTTATAGCAATTTGAATACAGGAAATCTTGAAAAAATGTGTCATGGAGAAAAAAGCATTTAAAGTTTTAAAGACAGATCTTGTTGTCATGACAACAACTGTCAAGAGTGTGAGATTTTCCAAACAACGCACCACAAAAATTATTATATCTCTAGTTCTAATTAAGATAGAAACATGATTTAAACGTCATTTTAAGCAAAACATCACAGAGAATTTCTTAAAACAATAAAAAAAAAATTCGAAAATTTGACGATTTTTGTGTCCCGGACCCCTTTAATTAAATTATGTGATGTTTGTCCATTTATTTCTCTTGGATTATATGTTTCCCTGCTCTGTTCTTTACATACAAAACGTGGTAGTTGTTATCCCGATTGCCTCTTTAATGAACCTTAAGATCAATGAGTATATTGGGAAGCCTAAGTTATGATTGAGTGAATTGGTTAGATATTTGAAGGGTGATTTACATGAACAATGGCCTAACCTGCTTTCAATCTTCCAAATAGAGAAAGCAGTACCATTTGCATAGATTTAATTTTCATTTGAACTGTTTTTATTAAATTTCGATGGACCCATGTTTAAAATAAGTGATATTCAAATATAAAATACCTACAAATTTTAAATGTATCAAAGTGTTAGCTAATTTAGGTTATTCGCTTCAAAACCAAGTTCCTAGTGTCCCTGGAGAATTGATATTTCTTCTTTACTGAATATTCATTGCTCTGTATCTACAGAACTATTTTTGAATGTTTTATAACAATACCCACGTCTGAAAAATTGATATTATTGATACTTCTATCAAGATTCGAGCTATCTCCAATCCGAATTTAAAACTGTATAATATGTCTATCTGAATAAATTTGAATGCTGCACAATCTTAATTATCCGAGGCAATGTGGGCAGAGGTTATCACGGCTAACCGGAAACTCGTAAAATACGAATGAGTAGCTCAAAATAAACTGCAATAAACACAGAAACATTTTACTGTGTTACACCTTAAAGCTACTCCTACTGAAATATTCGTAAGGCAATGATTAAGAAGAATCTATGATCGGATTTGTGTTTTTGTCACACTATGTATTTATTGTGATAATTTTACAATGAACCTCTCACCATTTCAACATACCGTGATTTTGCACGTGACATGCAACATTGTGCTCAACATCTAGACCAGCCAAGGCAAAACAGAGCACACTCAAACTCGAAGCTTTATTTATTTCTACGAAACATTCGGGTTCCACATTCAGCTCAGGTAACACGAACACGCACTGCATCGAAACTTTAACGACTATAGTTCTACTGTATTTCCAGATGACTCTCAGTACTGAGGACTTTGTTTAAAATTACAACCATTTACATGATGAAAATTTTCTAAAAATCCTTATAAAGCAAATTTTTTCACAGCAGATCTTGAATAATCTAAGATCATCAGGGTTTAAAATAGTAAGATATCACTTTTAATTTTCTTTATGAAGCAAAATTATACCTTACGTACTCACAATTGAGGTCAATGGTTACTGATGCATACACCGGGGCTGTCAGATTACTGTTTATTGCTTGGCAGACAAGAGTACTTAACAGGTCTTCTCTTTTTAATGGGTCGAAAACAAGCTCATTCCTGACCCAGCCTCTATCTGTAATAGATACTGAGCCCTGCAGTATATTCACACCTTTTCTCCAAATCACAAATGGTCTTGGACGACCTGAGAGAAAGTAAAGAATAACGACTGTATTTTTAGACGTTCACATTCAATATATGTGGCTAATATTTCGTTAAGAAACTCGTAGCATAGCGTGATGGCGTGCATACAAAAATGAATGTCTGATTTTTAAATATATCAAACAAATAATTCTGATCAATTTAGAAAATTTGAATACAAAAAATTTTACTTTGAACTATAGGAAAAAATAATTAATATATATATATATATATAATCATATTTTAAAGCAGAATAATGTTTAGTCTGGATATTCTGGAGTATAATGAAATGTTACCATGTTAGTTCTAAGACCGTCTAAGAGAAATACGCTTAAATTCCTTCATGTAATGCCGTTTAAAAAAATTGAACACAAAGCTGTAATTCTAAAAACCTCAAATATTTTAAAAACAAAGTACTCTGAATCTATCATTTAGCGTAGCATGTATATATTTATAACGCGTAAATTAATATTTAACTGCTCGCTTACATAATTCAAAAATAATCAAATACATACTTCAACGCAAAACGAACGGGTACATTTTGTAATAAACTTTTATTTAGTTAATATGAAACCAAGTATCGAGCCCTGCAAGTTTTCAGAGGTATAGACCTTATACGTTTTACAGAGATATGGACCTTACATGTTATGTATATACATTTATGGAGACGCATTTTACTCAGTAATTTATCTTAACTTTGTTCTGTGGCAAAAATAAAAGAGGAGCATTGCAACAACTTATACATGAACCAACACGTGGTAAATATTTTTTTATAATAAATGAACATACCTTCAACTGCTTCACAAGTTAATACAAGGCGTTCTCCTTCAGTAAAAGGTCCTATTGACCCGCTATAAGTTGTATTTCCGATACCCCTTATAAGCACTTTTTTTACAGGCACTGCAAAAGAGGTTACTATTATTCATATAAACGGCAAAAAAGTATTATAATAAATGCTACTAACATAAAATAAAATTGCTGTCAATACCATCTAATAAACTACTAAACTCTCAACTTAATATGCCAAGAAGTTCCATAGCAATGTAATTAATTTTTGGTAACTGTGTAGCCTCTAAAGGAGGTTGATGAATTTCGTCTGAATGGTCAACCAAGCATAATTTAAATCCACTGACTAAAGAATAAAATAATGAACCTTTTTACAATCTCTCGTCAAAAAAGCTATTAAATTAATTAACTGATGTTACGCCAAATGCAAATCAATTTGTAAATCCAAATCCTTAATCACAGATTCCTTGCTATGCAGAATTAATTCAGCAAGTCGAAATATTTTTATTAAGACTTAAGCTCTCATGAGTGATCCAAATCAATTTACTCAAATTGTATATTATTTACGTGATTTATTTGTCGGTGTCGGTATTAATTTTATCTATTTCTAAGTTGTTCTATGAATATTTAAAGGTAATAAAGTTTAAGATGCACATTAGTTATGGTTCATTTATTTATCTTATTTCTTACAATATTATAATAACGAAGTACAAACAGTACGTACATCTCCAATCCAATTACACGACAAAAGCATAAACAGCCAAAATAAATATTATGTTATTCCCATGACAATATCCGATTCTGTGTATCCTCCAACCCTTCATTTAACAAAGAACAAACGAACGTAGAAACATTCGATAAATGGCCTCCAACCCCGATCGATCCTGCAGATAATATCCAAACAATGGCTCGTTTAAGATTATTAACTGCTCCGATCTAAACTAAATTCCGCCATCACAAATCACAAAATATTGAATATTTAAAATTATGTACATTTCAAACAGCTTATGCCGATTTTCAGATGGAGGAAGGGACGATACATCAACAAACGTTCCGAACTTTTGAAATTCTCAGCGTCTCAAAATTGAATATATTTTGATTAGGTTTACTTGGAATCCGCTAATTTAACATCTTAAACGGATGTAAATAAATCACCTTCGATTTGGGGATAAATATGAATTATTAAAGAGATGGATATAATGCCTCACTGAGTTAAAAGAGTTTAGGATTAATCATTTAAGCATCCATTTGCGAGTTTCCTAATATCTGACAATCCACCGGATGTATGTCAAATCTAAAAATCGATGAAAGTCGGTTCATATGTAGTGAAAACTAAATAATTAATAGTTACGACATTAAATACAGTATGCCATATGTAGGATTTGAGGATTGTCTTTTAGCTAACAGCTGCAGTTCCTATAATGTTTCGTACTGTGTTTTGATCCTTGTGGTTTAGGAAAGATACAAGGCTTATTTCGCATTGAAGTTGGAATAAAGCATTTGGAAGCAAGCAATTTATCATGCCAGTTAACTTTTCCCCGCTTCTTAATTTTTAGTCGTCATTGATGCCGATGTTGTCACTGGAAAGTGTTTGTCTTGTGTAGACAGACTAACAAATGTTGTTTAGAAAAAAACCATTTAATTAACAAAATACGAAAAAGACGAAATTGTACACATTTGAAGCAAGAGGTATATCTCTGCTCTGGATTACATAGACTTAAAAAAACCAAAAAACACCATTTCACACGAGCTGTTGTTTCGTCCCGCTCAAAAAACTGCTCTAATCTTGCAAGCCACGTTTTCATCCTTCTTTCCCCCTCTTCGGAAGGAGGTGGTATGACGTCACAAGCCTTGGAGATGTCTCCTTCTGTCACCGGACCTTATCTCTCCTCTAAGCCCTGGGCCGTACAATGCCTTTTAACTTTTAATTTCAAATTATTGATAAAGTTTGACGATTTGAAACTAAACATTTGTGTCTTAATAAACCTTTTAAATCTATTAGAATGTATCCGTATACTATCTAAAAATTACAATAATAATTGCATACATTTGCTACTGTAATTAATCATCTTAGGCTAGGGCTGGAAATATCCGGGTGCACAGATGCACCGTGCACATGAAAATAAAATTGTGCACCTGAATTCGCAAGCGTTAAAAAAAAAAGGAACGAAACGTGTTATATGCTATTTTGATGTTGGGAACAAAATATTAGTATCGACCTCTCTCGCTTTAAAGGAACGTAATTAAAATTCTTAACTACACACTATGCGAAACAAAATCGCTGGGCAGTAACGGGCTTATACAGGAGGAAGGTTTACTTGTACCACTGCCACCAGAACTTTCCGATGATCGTAACATTTTCCAGATGGCGTTGTTGAAACTAATGTTGCGATAGCCGTGTGCCGGAGAAGGGAGAATTTAGGTGTATAAATATTTGTATTTACTATCTACTATACTGACCTTTATATTTGAACAAACAAATCTAGTAATTTGTTTTTATTAAATAGGGATTTTCGTACGGGTATTGAATAATTTCTTAAGTTTGAAAGCAATTTATCTTACTGTAATGTTTTTACTATATTCTGCAATAATTTTGTTTCACGGTGAGCCAATCTCAATACTTATTTTTTAAATTTTTATCAGGATAACATTTGATTTAAGAGGCGTTACAGGCTATTACAAATTAAACTTCATTGAATTATTTTCAGCAAATAAAACTTCATTAAATTATTTTAAGCAAATAAAACTTCATTAAATTATTTTAAGCAAATAAAACTTCATTAACTTATTGTAAACAAATAAAACTTTATTAATTTTTTTTTTAATTTACTCAATTATGTAGCTTTAAAATACGTCTCAGATAATGTTAACAATTTATTTATCTTACTAATTTATCAGCTATTCATCGTCACTAATATTCAAGATATATGTAATTTATTTGTTTGTTGAGATATAAGGTAAAACATTTTCAACGGCATTGGCTGTTTTATACCATATATCAACAAACATTTATCCTTTCCCGATATCTAAATCTAAAGTACCCAATACGTGATATTGTGCTTGCATTGAGATGAAAATATTTGACACACGTTTCTCTTGACGACATAATACATTGTGTCAAGAATTAAATGTTTGTAGAAAACGTGTGTTTTCTGAAATTTATTTTAGAGCATTTATACCAGTATAGTGAAATACGTAAGAGCAATAAAATAACAATAACTACTTTTCATGTGTTATAGCCTCAATTTAAGTGTGTTGAGTTAATATTAATGTAAGATGTAGCGGTTTCTAAGGACTCCAACCTCATGTTTTATGTATTCGAAAGTGCAGAGGCACTAGATAGATTTGCCTTATGTGCTACTGTAGGCAGAACTGTTTCGCTTTCGGATAGGTCAGCACAAAGAATAAAAGAAGAAACAATCGTACTTCCCAAAAATACGAAAGCTCATGGAACCAAAAAATTGCATTTGCTGACATCGAAAATATTTTCTTTCTTTGTTCCTTTAAATTGTTTTGTTTTCCTAAAAGGCATATCAAAAATATATTATTTGATATGCTGGAAATGATTCCACTTTTACAAATAACTCGAATTTTTTGAGATGTCATTAAATGAGATGTATTCCCGGTTTTACCTTTCCTTTAATTTAAGTATAATAAAGAGCACTTTTCAATGTAGAACAAAAGTTTAGAGATAGATGTGATACGGATTACAAAAATCATGTTTATATGTTGCAATTAAAAAAAAAAAAGGTTTGTCTTTTTCACCTTTTCCATTTATTATTAGATCAAATGATTACGTTTATGATATTTTTACAATTTTAAGTCTTAAAATATATGCTGGTTGAAACCTATTTTATACTCAATTTATTAAATTTCTGTAAAATTGTAATAAACAAATTTCAATCATCTGAAATAGCAAAAATATTTTTATTTGAAATCTTTACTATCTTTACTATTAGCGTAATTACAGTATGAAAACATGAGCTGTCTTAATCTACGCTTACTAAATACATACAGGGAAAAGAACTTCTCTAAGATATTTACAAGCGTATCGTACTAAACATGTAGTATATTGGTAACTAAAATATATATATATATATATTTTTTGTATTTACATAATATGTTGGTTTACTGTTAAATTGGCAGACAGGAAGCTCCAGACATGATTCAATAAGTCAGCAGCCTTATTGATTGTCCATATAAGGAAATCCTTCCAATAAAAAATTGTGAATTTTATAAGGTCGATTTATCATACATACTAGGGCTGTTTAATAAAGAATGATCATAATTTTTTTAAAGATAATTTTAAAAAATCAAGAAAAATATAATTCATATTGAATGTGTAGAGGGATATGTGGAGAATAGAAAGCGCAAGTTTCACGGTCATGACGACATTGCTGATGCCTTGACATCCGGCCCAAGAACGCCTATTTTTACTTTCGACTACGGCAAAAATGGACGTGACACCCGAAATGCAATACACTGCATTGAACATTTGTTTTCGCCTTAAAAAAAATTGTCAGATTTTTCAAAAGCCAATGCCATGTGTGCCATCCTCCATATAGTCCTGATGAACCGTGAGATAATTTTCTTTTCCCGAATATGAAGGGAAATGCTGTTATCATCATCACAGGTAGTGGTTAAAGTTTTGTAGGCGATTTTGAAAGACCTGTCAAAAAATGCCTTCCAACATGTGTTTGAAGACTTGAAAAGAGGTGGGACAAGTGCATTGCATGTAATGGAGAGTATTTTGAGAAATACCACAACATTTTGGAGGATTAGTACAGGAAATTATTTTTTATTAATTATAACCATTCTTTATTGAACAGCCCTAGTAAATGGAGGAAGTATGTAGAAAATCGTAATGCAACTGTGACTTATGATACTTTTTGTAGGACTGGAATAAAAAATACGTTACACCAGCACACATTTAGGTGCAGACAAGATGGCTACAAATACAATGCATGGCTTATTAAAATCATATGATTGAGTGAGATAAATTTGGTAAGCTGAACATTCGAATTTCCACATCAATTAAGGGGGTCCGGGACACATTGAAAAGTTTTTTTTATTAATTAATTTGGAATTTTGAATTTTTTTGTACGGATTACCCATTTAACTAATAAACAAAATCACAGCCCAAAAATTTTCCAAAGTTTTTTAAAAATTTTAAATTAAAATTTTTTGAAAAAAAGAGTGGGTCATTCTAAATTGCTAAACTCAAAATATTTTTGATCAATTTTCAAAATTCTTGCAGTAAATTATTCACAAATTTATAAACTTTAATTTAGATTCAGCAACTTAAAAAATATTAATTCAATAAAAAATAAAAAATATTTGAATGAAAATTTTTAAACATTTTAAGGAACTTTTTTTTGAAAAAGTCATATTTTTAAAAGTAAATATTTGTTTCATATTTGCTGAATCAAATTAAAGTATAATGTTTGAAAAAGATATATTCCAAATTTCAACCCTTAAACTTTATCGGTTTTCGACTTATAGCAATTTGAATACAGGAAATCTTGAAAAAATGTATCACGGAGAAAAACGAATTTAAAGTTTTAAAGACAGATGTTGTTGCCATGACAACAACTGTCAAGAGTGTTAGATTTTCAAAACAACGCACCACAAAAATTATTATTATATCTCTAGTTCTAATTAAGATAGAAACATGATTTAGACGTCATTTTAAGCAGAAAAACACAGAGAATTTCTTAAAATAATTTTAAAAAATTCGAAAATTTGACGATTTTTGTGTCCCGGACCCCCTTAAGTTAAGAGCAAACCCATTGCGCCAGGAAAGCATTAGCACACTCACCTATAACATTGAGCTTGACCAATCGGTTAATCGTTCTGCCTCTTTTGTAGTCAATCCTACATCTGTATTCCCCTTCGTCTGTTCCTTCGATGGGGTTTATCTTCAGATGGGCAGAGCTACGCCTGCTCATGTTGAAATGAGCTCTGGAGCCCAGTATCTTGCTTGAGAAATGTTTTGCTTCAGAGGGCACATCTCGGGTGTCGAGTGTGTAGATGGGGTTAGGGAGATCGAGCCTGTACCACAAAACTAAAACGATGGCATCGTCGTCTGAAGGTGGGCTTAAATTACAAGGTAAGTGAACTGCAGATCCAATGACAGCGTGCAACTCTGGATATTCTGGGGAAATAAGGTAGTATATATAGATAAACAGTTGGAGCCTCAGTTTAAGTTGTAGTAAAAATGTAAAACTTTGAAGTATAAACTAACACATATTAAATAAATTGGAGAATATTATAAATGACAAATTGGATTCAGCTAAACATCCACTATCATCAGGATACCCCCTTTGTCCCGATAGATGTATCAGACGTTTCGTTCTACCCGCGGTTCTCTTTTTGCTGGTTGCTGATTTTTTTTATATGTTCATAAACCTTATTCGTCGATTCGAAATTTTACATTTTTGCTGAAGCAGTAATTGCGATCATGCTAGTCTAAATGAATTATATGTATGCAATGAGATATAAAGTACTAAAATATTAGACAGAGGTGATTGGGTTGAATTAGGTCAACATTGATTGAAACTTACCATAACAATCATTTTTCTCTAGCATGGAAAAAATGCATACATCCTTTAAATGAGAAATTGGCTTTCAATCGTTCCAAATTTCACCATCGCTATGAAACGATGACAAATTTTATCGGCAAAATAACATGAAAAATTTCTTTTCTAGTTAATAGTTAATACATTTTCAGTTGAAAAACTCTATTCTACGTATGAAGGAAGCTGATTTTGTACTGACTGTTTGCGAATGTCCGGGATCAATTGCAAAGGAAAGATCCGAGGACAATCCATCGTATTTTGGAAATGCAATTGGCGTCGTAGTCAAAAACCGCATAGAAAATAACAGCTTTTTTAATATTAAATATCTTCAGACAAGATGATATAAAGTTAATTGGTTACAATTCGGCACAAAAGAGGAATATTTTATTTTACTGTGATTTTAAAAATAAAATCAATGTTTTCAACGTACATTTCAGAAAGCGATGCTGAATAAGACAAGCTATTAACTGATAACCAACAATAAATTACAACTTTCTGCAACTTTGGATAGAAACTTTCAACCCTCAAAAGTTTTAATTAGAATATTTTACAATCGAGCACTATTCCAAAATGAGAATGTGTTTAGAATTTGGTATGGCTCTCCAACTGGAATGCTGTTTTAAATACATTTTTGAGGCACTTTTTTCTCAATTCAGAGATTCAGTCTCTATATGGAAACCACGTACATATTTACAATGATAGATGTTGTTCCTTGATTATGCAGTATAGCCTTCAATGTTGATAAATATTATCAAGTGAAACTGCAAAACAATGATTTTTATTAATGTATAATGGAAATCTTGGTTAATATATTAGAGAATATTTTATTATGACATATGGTTACCCGTATTGAGATAAATTGTTTTGTTTCAAAATAAACCTTTATTTTAACCTTAACTGTCTTAGTATAAAATAAAAATGTTAATAAGTTAAAATAAGTTAAAACATATGCATCAAATTTAAAATTTTTTAAATGTAGTTTTTTTTAAGTCGTTTTTAAACAATACTGGTTGAACAATCTGATTTGATTTGCGCATTCTTAATAAAAATATTTAATGTTATAGCTATGCGTTTTCGAATTGCATTTAATTTTCTTTTACTAGGACAAATAGAAAGCAGTTGATAACTAATCTATGTTACCCACGGATTTGTAAAGGATAAATTGATACTCAAGCTTAAACAAAAACACTATTTATCCTATAGGGTCAAAACTTTAAACATCTTAGCGTCGCGAGTTTTATGAGTTGTTTTAGCATTGCTTTTATCCTACTATGCATGGTAAACAGCCACAACCATTCCTTGAAAGAATCTTAGAATTAATTTTAGCTGTCAAAAGTTTAAATCGGATTATAAGCTATGCAGAGCAAACTTTACAGTGGCATAGAGGGTTTATGCGTACAAGCCTTTCATAGGGTTATTCCTGATTTGCAGTCAATATTTTTGGCATAAAGTCTACGATATATTCCAATGCAGAATTTAAAGAGTTTCATATTTTTTTTACGACACATGATTATATTATTTTACGAAATCTGGAATGCCGCCACATTGTTCTGAACTACAATATAGCTAACATAGGTATAGTTAGGAATGCATTACTCGTCCAAAGTAAGTAAAGATTTAAATTGGTCTAAGATATCACGATCGTTAAGGATAATAGTTGTACAATAATCGTTTAATTTCTAAAGGGACAATTGAGTTTCATGTTAATTTAAAATGTTTCTTTCTTTACAGTAATTGATGACTTCACTTATAAGATAGCTCGATGTCAAATCCACTTATAGATAGCGGAACCATCCCTGCTCCCGGACTGTCGTCAATTGCCTGATGTGTTGCACCAGTACGATGTGAATTAAAATACGTACCCTAACACATATAAATACAAATCTTTAAGAGTATTTAATATTACAGTTAAATGTTTGTATCAAAAGAAAGTAACAAACGAATGTGATTCTTTACATTGACATCATTTATAAGAAATACAAAAAGCTGTGTTAGCGAAAGCTACATTAAAATCAGGGACCTGCGATTGGGAGCGTAACTTTATATTATATTTGCCAATCGCTTGACTAGGAGATCTACCACGTGGTATTAAAAATCCTTAGAACTAACTATTAACTGGTAATTATGATTGATGGGATTGTAAACACTAGTTTGCTCTTCGATAGCCAATCGTGGCAAGTCAATTTCCTAACTCATGTAACAGGTACTTCTAGAATTTTTGACAACGTCTTCGATCACATTCGCCGACAAGAACCTACTTATATCATAAGCGCCCTCTCTTGTCAACACTTGCAAATCCACAATTTCATGTGTCAAATGTCAGCAGTTATTATGGGTCTGATAATGTTTACGTTTAACTTCCTATATAATACTGCCAAAAAAGGTTTTAAAAAATTAAAAATTATTAATAATTCACTAGCTTGCGTGTTTTAATTTGCTTATATTTTATTACTTAACACGATGAAACATGTTCTCCACTATACTGTAAACTTTGATGATTTGAAAAAAAAATATCTTGCTACATTATTCATGCATGAACAATAAAGCATAAAATGTGTTGTAAACTATTAGAATATCGTTTAGTGTAGAAACTATACGAATAATAACGCTTGTAATAATTTGTATAAACGTGATTCTTTTGTTGTGTTTACTAAATCAATTATTAAAAATATTTGACCGGGAAAAGTAGGTCTGTAGAAAGAGATAAATCATAACACAATACATTCTCACATACTCAGTATTAAATTCAAAATATGTATTTATCTTCAATCTTTCAAGGAAAGAAACAGTTGGAGTTTACAACTGAAACCAAGCATTCAGAACATTAAAGCTAGAATTCTATAATATCTTTGCCGCATAGAGGAAAACATAGATGATTGAAACGTATTTTAGAGACAAAAAGAGGTCTTTGGGGACGTTCTTTGAAACAATGGTAACGGTTTGGGGTTTTCTCCCAAATCTTCTTGGCGTTTCCTGCAGTCGAAATCTTCTTTGCAGTATGCTTTAAAACTCACAAATCTTCTAAATGGAATTTATATAACCTGTGTAAGAATGCATCGTTTAGGTATAAATGCAAAAGCTTAAAAATGTGAAGCTTTAAAGTTTTCAAGGAAATGGGAAAGAATTCTTCGGTACATATTTGACTTATCGAAGTTAATCTACAGTTCTCACAGATTGGAGTTGCTTTCGAGAGCGAAGAGTATTGGCGGATTTCTGTGAATTCTCTAAAAGGAATTTTTTTATCAGCTTAAGGAAATATGCATTTCGATATTTTAAAGGAATGAAATGGAGAGGAAACTCATTTCTTTTCTTTTAAAATATAGAAGGTATTTTTGAATTTTTCATTCACTTCGTGGTCGTAAAGATTTCATTTCTACACATGCAGAAATATCCTCCTCTATATCACTTTTATTTGTGTTTCTGTAATAACTATACGACAGAGGTTGAAGCGTTTTATTTTGTTGCATGAATGTATATTTTCTGAAGATAATGCATATTTGTTTATCAGAGATATGTTTCAGTCAAATTGGGAGAAGGGAAAAACAGTTGCAATTTTGCACCACATGCCTCATTTAATATTAGTAGATATTGATCTGATTTGATGTATTCTTTGTAACGTTTACTTAATTTTGTTTACCAAATACCATGAAATACATGAAAGCTTGAATATTCGAGCTGAATTTAATACCGAGTTTCCTTTAAAGCTTTCAATACAGCTATAAGCACAAACACACTTTGCTTTGTCCAGAGGCGATAAAATGATGCAAAATAGAATATATTTAAGTGTTTTTTTAAGAGAGTTAAAATAGGAGGGTTCCGTTTCTCATTTTTAGATTTACTGTTAAATTATCAAAATGAATGCATACCGAGAAAAAATTCGAGTATATGTTATTCTTATTCCTTGCTTTATGAATATTTCGGTAGAAACGGTAGTAAAATGTAGTACAGCACATTTGTTCTGTTTTTCGTACATATTTGTTCCATGTTACTACTTCTGCATCATCAGAGTTTATGGTTAGGTGATGAGCCATTGATCCAGATTTCTTCTAATAATCGATTCTACTGGAAACATATTTGATTTTAAATCACTTAAAGTATTAATAGCGAATATAAATATGTGTGTCACATGTATGAAATGCATACATGAGTGAGTCATGTAATTTAATTATAGTATCTGTACAGTTATTATCAATGAATAAATTACCAATGATATGTTTCGTCGGTTTATTTCATTTGAAGTAACGTAAAATATTCGTTTATCCTCATCTGCGGAAGATATGAATCTTAAAAATGTACAGAGTTAAACCACTTTTACTTACAGTAACACTAGGTTGCTACATATGCAATATAAATTATTTGAAAACCTAATCTACTTGACTTAAATGAATTAATCCGTTCTTAAGAGAGTTTAAGCAAATAAATCGTTAATGCAATTTCAATGATTCATCGTGTATTATACAAGATTAACATTTTTAAGTACAAAAACCCACAGCCTTATAAATAATGTATTGCTTATTATTGACTGAAATAATGTAGTTATTTTAAATAATAATAACGAATAATGATGGAAGTGACTGAAATGGGTATATGCATATAATGAAAACAAACCAATATATCCATTCATACTAAACAAAAATCTGTCTCTATGATTTTCAATAAGTAACTATCGAGTTAATATACTAAATGAAATAAACGTATTTTAACAGCCATTACATTTGTATGTAATACATCTATATATAATTATCTTACTTGGCACACAAAAAAGACGTTATTTGTTATCGTGTTTTGGCAACACTGTACGATTGTTTGTTAACCACGAAACCTCGCGCCTCAATTGAACTAAAAGCGTCATTGGATGAAATTTTATTGAAAAAAATTAATACTTAAAGTTTATTACACTACTTTCTTTAAAAATGTCAAAAACAAGAGTATTCAGGGCCATTTAAAAAAACAGCCATTTTCAAGGCCAACAATTATAGTTCAACAAGATGCCTGCACTACAACTTTCGACAACAAACTCAATGAAAAAGTTTATGGATAGCTCGAGTGCTGAGAAAATGTACACACAAACAACACAATGGGCATTCTATTTCGAAAGCAGCGCTTACATTTCGTTTCAAAACTTGCTCAAAGTTTACAATTGAATTCCGAATTGTTCGAGTTCTGATTTCAGAGGTACTGTGTAACTTTACATTTTACAAATTTAACTTTGAAAAATATTTTTTTGGAATATCATATGTTGTAAACAATCCCTTCTGCTAGGACACATGTCTTCATTGATGCGAGCGAAACGACCAAGGTTCCAGCAGCGAACCAATAAAGATTGCAAAGCAATTCTCTAGGGTTGGCGAGCGTTTGAGAGAGATTTATTGATTAAAATATTGAGCTTAATTACATTAGTTACTAACAAACACATTTTAATAAATCACTTTCTTCGGCTTTTAATTTAAAACTCCGAATCATTAATTCGGCTTTTAAATAAATCACTAACGATTAACTTTGTGTATGCATGTTTAAAGAAAAAGAAAAAGTTGCAATATTTTTTAATGTATAATGGAATTTACTGCGATACACAAAAACATGTGGCTTAGAGATGTTTAGAAATGAAAGTGAATGACTTGCTTAGACCTTTTAACGTGAGTTAAATTCTTGAATTTTCTAGATGAATTGAATTAATGAGCTTTTTTGCTAATGTAAATTATTCGGAATAATTTAAAATAGAAATGTAAAATGACTTTGTAACAATTGCTCGAAACATTGTTTTTAAATATCACTTATTTTTTACAAGAATAACACAGTAATTATCCTTTTATTTACAATTAAATACATAATGTTTAATGTTTACTTGTTCGATTAAATAATAAATGAAGCATTTAAAATTCGTTATGCATAGTGTATTAAACCACGTAGGGACTAAACATTTACATAACTAAAAACAATAATTTCAATAGGAACATAAATACGAAACTCCAGTTTATTCTTATCTTGTATCATTGCATGACAACAATTTCTAGTTTGGAAGAGCTGAATTCTAAATTATTTAAATAAAAGATATTTAGTATATTAAATAAAATATTTAATGATATTAAGAGCTGAAAATAATGAACAATGAAAAAAATAACGTTCACGTTGCACGGATAAGCATTATATTTCCTGAAAAATAAACAAAAAACATACACTTTCGTTGAATGATAAATTTTAAAATTTATTTTCTTGACATAGATATATTTTTGTTGTTAATGAATAATTAACAAATCTCAAATATAGCACATTTCGCACTCTTTAACCATAGTATCGAACAAATGTAATGTGATGAAAGTTTTATAGACTGGAAAAAGGAAAAATGAAAACTACATGATTTAAAAAATTTATAAAATCAATAATTGGAAATCTAAAGGAGATAACTCTTTTTCTTTGAATAATTCAGCAAGAAATTATTTATAAATAGCATTTCAAATGTTTAAATGGGGATGCTTTAAGTCACACTATAATAATCAAAGAAATTGAAATACAATATTATTTTATATCTAATATAAACCCTCCGGGGCAATGGCACCCCCAATTGGGCCATATATGGCCCGCACGACAACAACAACAACAACATCTAATATAAAGGGTAAAAAAAATCATTGATAATCTTATTCAAAAAGTAATCTCAAATTATGAATTACTGTAATATTATAACAACAATTAGTAGTTTGCATCGCAGCCACTTTCTAAGAAGCTACACAATGAAATATCATGGTAATTTTAATCAATATAATGTTTAGGATTGAAGCCACAAGCGCATCTATTTACTTCCTTTATTCACTACAGAACTCCGTAATCTAATTTCAGAAGAAAATATACTTTGCCGAAAATCTCTTAATAAAGTTTGGGATAGTTACGAGTCTTAATAATTGAGTTACCGTTTCCGTCATATCAATCGCTTTGGAGTTTTTTAAATTTTCCTCTCTGCTCCTTCATGGGAATCTAGATCAAAACTTTGTGTGTAAGCCATTCATTGTGGCTTACATGATTATGATTATGATAACATTTTTAGCTAGTAAAAATACTGTTTTGGATTTTAAATAAATGGTATTCCCCCAAATTTTTATATTTAGTGTGGTAGGTCTCGAATAAAGATATGAAACATATTTTCATAGAGGTATTAAAGGCAGTCCCATTATAGTGTAACGTATTTAAAAAATAATTACGTTTATAGAAAAACACGTTACACATATACGATATGATGTATGAGCAGATTGAGTTACGTCTTAGGTAATGTAATGTAATGCATCTACGAAAATTAAAGTTTCACATGCCCATATTAAAAAGAGATTGCATATATTGTGAAGACTTTCACACCTTCTCACACCTGTCGGAATGCCTTATATATTCTGACTGGTTTTTATTTCGTGCCAGCTACTGTTCTTTTGTCGGCCGCTTTACAACGACTTGAGTAGAACAGGTGGTGTTCGTTTAGAAGAATTCCAATTGCATCTCCACTTTTACCTTTGCGTTCTTTTTGAAATGCGAACGAACGACAGGGTTAGAGGGTACGAGAGAGACGACACACAGAGCCATAGTCAGAGAGTGGCTCTGGCAACCAAGCTGCACTTTGAGGACAAATACTAATATGAATTGGTGTTATACTATTAATGTGATGATGTAAATACTGTTCATATTCTTACAATCTTGGAATAATAAGCACTTCAAAACTTAGCAGTTGATTGTCTTCACCTTGTGTACGATTCGTACTGTTTTCACTCTACCGTTTGAATCGACGACATTGTAATATGTTATGGAAATAATAAACCCACTCCCCAAAAAATTGCAAGAGATCTTTCGATTAGATTACTTGTCTATCAGGGTTTGGTCAATTTTGATATGTATGAAATGTCATCAAGATTCTCCTCACTTTTTGATGATAGCCATGTCAAGATGCGGTCAGGATTTCCATTAACGACAAATTATCTCACCCAGTAAGAAACTGGTCAACTTTTCCAATAATGAGATACCTGTTCGATACAGCTACAGGTGGGCTAAAATGAAACGCTTATTAAATTTAATACCATCGAGATAGTAAAAAATCAAAAATTGTTGCAACCGATTTTCTTTGCAAAAGGTTTCTACACAGCAACCTCGCGGGAACAAAATTACTTTGATCGTAACTAAATATTTAAATGAACAACGAATATCTAATAAAACAAAAAAATATTTAAAAAGAAAGTTGTATAAAATACCTTACAATAATTGACCAGACACCAGCGGATTTGAAAAAAATCCGACTACTTGTTTGGGGGTGTTTTCCTTGTTATGTCCAGGGACCTATGCATGTTGTTCCTGTAAATTGAACACCGACGCCTACGTGAACATTTTGGACAATCAGGTTCTTCTTACGCTATGGTAATTTCATGGAATGGAGAAATGTTACTTCCAGGACAAAAACGCTCCATGTCATGTTGCAGCCTCTGTCAAGCAGTGGTATCAAGATATGGATGTAAGATATCTTTCTTTGCCTGCTTAGAGTGCCAACCTAAACCCCATAGAACATTTGTGGGACGCGTTAGAGCTACAGGAGAACCACGTCCAAAATCTACAACTTAGCTGGCGACATTGTTGTTGCAGGAATGGACTTAAATTCCACCCATAGCAGTGTATCAAAACCTTGTTGAAAGTATACCCAGAGGGTTTGCTAGTGTAAGTGCAGCACGTGGGTATCATCCCCTATTAAAACATGTTTTCTTTTCCTTATACCATCGCACCTTGCTATTCAGTTCATTATTGTAGGGTAATGTATCTTATAGGTGAAATTCATGCTGTGCCATATTAAAATAGCATGTCAAAACAAACGGTTCTATAATCAAATTAAATTCATTTTTGGTGTGTTCTCCTTACATCCTAAATCTCCTTACATCCAGATGGTTCTGCACATTTAGACATAAATCATGCGATAAGGAGACATTAACATTACACTCAAATATCCGTTCTGCAACTTACAGTCTCATTTCCCTCTTAACTAGTATTAATATTCTTTAGCAATTGAATATCTCCAATGGTACTTTAAGCCAATGAATATGGCTATTTAGAAATCATGTGTTCTGGGGAAAAAAAGGACGACACTATTCAGAACTATCGTTACTCTCAGAGGAAAGTTTAAAATGCATTTCCTATTGATAATACGTAAACGGACTTGAATAAATGTTATGCAATTTACATGTAAATGCCCTGACGAATACTGCTTAAATGATAGCTGGTTTGGATCCCTTTGATTATGTTTAAACAGTGGTAAAACTGATCAAACAGTATATAGACATACCGATTGAGAAGTAATGGTATTCATAGGGATTTAGCTCATTATAACTTCTCAAATATGTATGTACTTTTATTACGTGGAATATATATGATTCTGGGTACCTAGCATAGATGCCCTGATCAAAGACTTCAATGTAAAGCAAATAGTAGTACAATGTCGCCATTAGTTGTGGTAGTAGACGATCATAGATAAGTCAAAGTACTTGTCCTGTTCCTTCGTGCAAGTAAGAGAAGTTATTGATCTTGAATAATGGTAGTAACTCCTAGTATTCCTTGGCTAAACCTTCGTGACTCAGAATCCTTTCTTATGAATTGATTAAGCAGTCCTGAGGCAGCATAGCCCCATTTCCATGGCTGAGTGACTTTGGGTTGCATTGATCTTACCTATGGTTTCGTGTCATGCAATATATGGAAAATGACGTACCGTATCCATGTCTAAATAATAGTATAACGCTGGATGTAATCGACCTTTAAAACAACGTATTGTATTCAGTTATCTGATTATGTAACACCTCATTGATATATCATACGTTGTAATGGATCTTATCTTTCAAGTTAAATTTGAAAGATTCTCAATTTAGGGATTCAAAGTTAAGATTCTTATTTTACCAAGTGCATTTCTTCTCTTTTGTAATTGAGGGAGATCATACTAGTGTGTTTTAATGAGAAACATAGAAGCTTCATCAATTCTTCATTTATAGTAATTTTTTAAATCTAGAAACTAAAGAACTTCACGAATTACAGATAATTTATAAGTATATAAATGGTACAACTATTTTAAGGGCAGATTTGCAACTTTCGTTCGTAAGGTTATATTGCATAGCTTGTTTCTGATAACACTGTTGAATACATTTGAAAATAGTGGAATAATTTAAATATATATTACGTTTAAAGCAATGTGCATTTTTGGAAACTCAATTGCAAGTTATTTTATCTTGATACGATTACAATACATGGAAATTAAAAACAACAATCACTGTTGGCTGTTCGCACTAAATGTTTATATTATTTTCCATACTTTGTTTGATATTTTCCTTAAATAAAGCAAAATTAAGTTTTATTAATTAAAATTTATTGGCAGTAAAATTATATATCTATTTGTGCACAACTGTTTCAGTTTTTAAAGTTACAAATAACGAAAAATTTACATATTTGTGAAAGTTAGGAAAACTTTTAGAACAACAATAGATATATTTTATGTAAGATAAATCATTCAATAATTAATCCATCTCTAGAATAATTTCTAAAACATCTTAAATTTAAGCTTTACTCTTTGGTTACGCTGAAATTGTACCTGTGTTAAATATTAATAATTTTAAAGAACAGCAAAAATGTTAATAAGACTAAATGTTTTTTTACATAGTATTGAAAATTGTAATCCATAATAATTATTTATATCATTCAATTTATTTTAGTTGCATACATTAATATAATTTCGATTTTAGTTTATAATGCTACTTTATACTTGTAATGAATTTTATGAAAGCTAAAAACACGCGTATTGCTATAAATGTATAGAAAAAACTTTCACATTAAAAACACGCCAATTTCTTAACTTATAATCATACATATTCCTAATTTAAATAAAAATAAATTGAACAATAAAATCACTTAATTTCAATGCATATCAAATTAATGTAATGCATTGAAATATATTTTTATAAATTCCTGCTTTACAATACTTTACAGAATATTGAAATTTGTTAGACTGTTGAGAGAAGTGATGATTCCAATTTTTGTACCCTCTCATTCGTTTATTTATACTGTGAATTTGAATTATTTAATATTTATTTGATTAAAACATTGGAATATGTGTTGAGAAAACTAACATTATAAGAATCCAGACGTAACAAATAACTTAACAAGAAATAACAGTGTGTATCTTTTTTTTTGCATTACTCCGGCCTATTGAATCCTGTAAAATTTACAGAACACTTAAAGGGTGAGCAGATATATTAAATTTGTATTGCTTATTTCAATTCAATATACACTGAAGAGACAAAATATTATGACCACATACTCAATAACACGTTGTGCCTCCTTTCGCCTGCAAAACAGCAGCAATTCGCCTGGGCAGTTGCCACAAGTTCTTAGTACATGACTGGAGACAGGTTGTACCAAATGTCTAAGCAGCGGTCATACAAAGTTGAGATATTCGGACATGGTGGTGCTTGAGCTGTAAGCTGCCGCTCCCTGACACCCCAAATGTTCTCTATCCGGAGAGTTAGGTGGCCAGGACATTAAGTGGAATACATCAGTATGCTCCTTGAACCACTCCAACATATTCCGAGTCCGTTGTCCTGCTGGAAGATTCCATTTCCAGTTGGGAAGAGAGAAGCCATGTAAGGGTGCAACTGATCCGCAATGATGTTCAGATAGTTCGCAGCTTTCATGGTCTGTTCTATCACTCCTACATTCTACCACGCCTACGGGTCCCAGAGTCGCCCATGAGAATGTCCCCCAAAGCATAATACCGCCACCAACAACCTGTGTATAACCTTCTGTACAAGAGGGGATCAACTGTTCGTCCGGCAGTCGGCGTACCCTAACACGACCTTCGACATTATGAATGAAAAATCGGGATTCATCTGACCAAGCAACTTTCTTCCACTGATCCATAGTGAAATCTTGATGTTCCCGGGCCACTGTAGGCGTAGTTGATGATGACGCTTGGTGAACAGAGGCACTCGAGTGGGACGTCTACTGCACAGTCCGATATTCAACAATGAACGATGAATTGTGTGTTCCGAAACACTTGCTCTTGGACCTGCATTGTATTGGGCTGTCAGCTGAGCCACTGTCTCAAGCCGATTTACCAAGCGGGACAGTCTCGACGTCTTTGTTATTTGATGACGCGTGGACGACCAACACCTTGGCGTCTACTGCTGGTGTCACCGTCATTTATCCACTTAGCATGAATACTATAAACGTCAGATCGTGAACAACTCACCAGTCGTGCACTTTCGGTGATACTCGTTCCGCGTCTTCAGGCCACAACTATCTGCCCTCTATCAAATTCGCTTACATGAGCAGCCTTTCCCATCACTTGCAAAAGTAAGTGCAAGAATGATTAACTTACCTTCTCCAGCAGCAGTTAAATACCATTCTCACTTATGACGTGCCCTCCACGTCATCCAGACGAGTTCATTGAAAAATGTGGGGATGGTCATAATGTTTTGGTTCGTCAGTGGAGATTCTCTGTTGAAAATGAAGATTATATATGTAGGAGGCACATAAAATCCTGACTGGTTAAATTTAAAATCCACGCATTTCTCAATTTATCCTCTTCACTACCAACCACGAAAAAATTGCTTACATTTTTTTTCCTGATAAATATTATGAAATACTTTAAAGTTCTCAAGTAAAATTCCTCTTTTAGATGGTGACATCATAGGACGCTAAACATTTTAGGTGTATATACGTGTACCTCGGGTCTTTATTATGGTGAAAGCGTAATAATTTTCAAATGATAAGGAATTGCTTAAGAACTCATATTTTTGTACAGTTTGGTATTATTATCTCTTTATAGATACAATAACAATATTAGAAGGTTAGAACCACAAAATAAATTATTTTCATGTCATATTGTTTCTTGGTAAGTGCTTTTTCACATACATTGGTACATTTTATTACAACAAAGCATTAGTTTTGTATATACTATATCATTATCAATTTAAAATAAAACAATATGTGTACGAAATAAGACACAGAAACAATTTTTATACAATATTTAATGGGCGGTGTTTCATAATACAGTATTTTTTCATGATGAAAAAAAAATAATATGAACCTTTGTTTGAATGTAATACAGATTGGTTTCATCTGCAATTTCTTCGAAGATGAAAGATATTAAACATTCACATCCAAGTACTTGATTTTTTTTTTGTATTTTCTTTTGTTAACGTCGTACTAGAGCAACACAACGGACTATTGAGGACGGTCCGGGATTAATCCCTTAAGATCCGATGACAACACCACGTAAATTTGAACCTCGGTCAGACGAAGAAGCCACACCTCAGCTGGTATCTCACTCTCCAAACTTCCATATCAACCCAATCAAATACTTGAAGAAAGCATTTATTGGTGTACGTGGCTCAGACAGAACTTGAAACATGTCTTCAAAAGTACCTTTAGAAATATTCTAAAATTATTAAGATGAAATCAAGTTTATTATCACTTGGCAATTAAAATATTTTAGAAGAATCTATATTTCTTTATAATAAAGCATTTTGGTACATAAGCAAAACTTTAGTTAGATAAGTTTCTAACCTTTAAAATAAAGGTGCAGAATATATTATTAGGATACACATAATTAAATAAAACACACCATTCTTCTTGGATTTTCAAAGTTCACGTTCTTTCCTTGAAGGAAAAGAAGTTGGCCATTTCTTTTCTGCATCAGAACTAATAGCAGATTCTTTTTCAGTCACTTTCATAATCAGAACCAGAATCTCGCAAACGTTCTTGCTACCCATCATCATCACTTTCATCTGGTCCATAGGACAAATTATTTTCTTGCAGCAGAGCTTGAATTTCTTCTTCAGTCAAAAATTCTATCAGAATACTACAATTAGTATTGCTATGATATATTAACATGAATTTTCAGATACTTTTGCCTAAAAATCGAACCAATGCTATCAAAATAAAATTTTTAGATAGTAGAATAATGTTATACTTTTTAATTTAAAAATATTAAAAATATCTTGTGAAATACCGTAAACGGTTCAAAACCGACTGTTTGTTAAATTTGTTAAAGGACAAAATGTACAAAATAACAACACCATCTTTAACCCTCGAAGTACTCACGTCCACATACGTCGACTTATATAACTATCGCTCTCAAATGCACAAAATACAGATTTAAGTCAGAAAAACTATTTGATCACATACTAAAAAAAATTATCAACTAAAATACATTAACTAAAACTTTTAAAAATCATTAAAAACAAAGGAAATGTACTTACATTTACTAGCATATTGAGTCGAAGCCATTTCTTCAAAATCGCTTTTGATTAATACACATTCCACCGGAACTACCAATTTTTATTGTTTTCCATTGGTGTCAATAGGCAGATTAGATGTCCATGCACGTGTACCTGAGTTATTTACTATGAATTTTATCAGAAATATTATTTTTAAGGCGAAAGAGTCGGGATCCATCTATGTGGACCTAGGCAGCGAAGAGGTTATGTATGTTCCAAAGAAAAGAGTACTACATATGAAAGATAATATTCTCAAGCTTTTTTGATACCTTCAGGAAATATGAATAAGTTCGATCTAACATAATAATGTTATAATAATGTTACGCGTTACTTTCCTGCCTTATTAATTATGCCCCAATGTATTTGTCGATCTTATGTAACTTAAAAACTATTAACCTATAAAACTCGATCTTATGTAACTTAAGGGGGTCCGGGACACATTGAAATTTTTTTTTATTAATTAATTTAGAATTTTGAATTTTTTTGTACTGATTACCCATCTAACTAATAAGAGAAATCACAACACAAAATTTTTCAAAAAGTTTTTTTAAAATTTTAATTAAAATTTTTTGAAAAAAAGAGGGGTCATTTTAAATTGCTAAAACTCCAAATATTCTTGATCCATTTTCAAAATTCTTGCAGTAAATTATTCAAAAATTTATAAACTTTAAATATGATTCAGCAATTTAAAAAATATTAATTTAATAAAAAAAAAATTTGATTAAAACATTTTGAAAATTTTAAGGTACTTTTTTTTAAAAGTCATACTTTTTAAAGTAAATATTTGTTTCAAATTTGCTGAATCAAAATTAAAGTATAATGCTTAAAAAAGATATATTCCAAATTTCAACCCTTAAACTTTATTTGTTTTCGACTTATATCAATTTGAATACAGTAAATCTTGAAAAAAAACTATCATGGAGAAAAACGCATTTAAAGTTTTAAAGAAAGATGTTGTTGCAATGACAACAACTGTCAAGAGTATTCGATTTTCAAAACAACGCACCACAAAAATTACTATATCTCTAGTTCTAATTAAGATAGAAACAGGATTTAGACGTCATTTTAACCAGAAAAACACAGAGAATTTCTTAAAATAATAAAAAAAAATCGAAAATTTGACAATTTTTGTGTCCTGGACCCCCTTAAGCCAACACATTTCAACTTTTCAAAAACCTGATAAGGCCGTGGTAGCCAGAAACTGAGGGTTGCAATTTCGAATCCGACCGAAAACCGTCGTGTGCAAATGTGGCTGGTTTACATTAAATCTTTCCTTAAATGTCCTCAAGTTGACGTCATGTGCAAGTGTGGAGAGTGGCACTGTTGCTGTGCATGTGCAAGTTTGGCATTGGTTCATTAGTGCAATTTGGCATTAACATTGCACCCAAATATTCATTCTGCAACTTAGTCTCATTTGCGTCTTAACTAGTATTAACATTCTTTAGCAATAGAATATCTCCAATGGTACTTTAAGCCAATGAATATGGCTATTTAGAAATCATGTGTTCTGGGGGAAAAAAGGACGACACTATTCAGAAATATCCTTACTCTCAGAGGAAGGTTAAATTGCATTTCCTATTGATAATACGTAAACGGACTTGAAGAAATGTTATGCAATTTACATGTAAATGTCTTGACGAATTATTGACCAGAGAACCACAACCGAAATCTACAGCTGAGCTAGCAACATTCTTGCAGCAGGAATGGATACCAATACCCATAGCTGTGTATCAAAACCTTGTTGAAAGTATGCCCAGAAGAGTTGCTACTGTAACTGCATCATGTGAAGGACCATCTCCCTATAAAAGCATGTCATTTTTTCCTAATACCATCACATCTCTCCGTCCTATCCATTATTATAGGCTAGTATATATTGAATCAATGACTTTTCTGAGAAAAAGTCTAGTAATACCGTCAAGAAATGTACACTACTTAATCAATATTTTTCTCAAAATAAATATTCGCTACAAAATTAGAAAACCAAAAATTAATTTTGGCCTTGCCAAAACGTTTTATTGGTACTGTTTTTTTGCTTGAGTTTTTCCAATTAAATAGACTCGTTCTCTTGTGTATAGCGAGAGCCTCAGAAGCCGCTATGAAAAAATTGGATTAGAAACTGGTGACTTTCGAGTTCGAATCCAAAAGACCGTCTTGTACGAAGTGGGATAGTGCACGTTAAACCTAACATGGCCTCAAATGTCCTCACGTTGGCGTTGTGTAAAAACTTGTAGAATAAGATAGCTGCTCAGGTGTGAGCTCGTTATCTGATTGTGGTTCAAAATTACATGCTGTCCTCGGATTTTTTCCCTATCTAATCCCGGATAGTAGGCAACAGTCAATTTCGTGACAACTGACCTTCTATAGGGTTCTTCCTTTTGTTCAGTACCCTACCCTATCGACCGTGAGGTGTGAACATTTTGGGGGAAAGGCAGAAGGTCGCTTCGATGATATCTGTCTCACGCCAAACGATACGCCACACAATATTCTGAAAGAAAAGCGTGAGTCGTAAATATGCCTCTCAAGCCTCTATCGCTCAAGTTAGGTAACTAGGTAAGGGGGGTCGGACATGCAGGTGAAAGTGCCTTTCCTGGAGTCGATTGAAAAATGTAACCGCAGCAAAGTAAAACTCACTGTCTCCCTGGAACAACACGATGGGCTATTGGTGAGGGTCGGGTGTAAAACTCAAGGCAAATATTCGTAAATAATACCAAGTAATCTGACTTCCGTCTGCTAAAGCCAATAAATATTAGTCTATGTAAACAATTATCCATTGCATGTCCACGAATATGGAAATGCACCAATAATCTCTACACCGATATCACTGACTTATGCAATTTATTAACCAGTGGCATCATCTATCAAATTCAGCAAGTGCAAGTCATTGAGGGAGTATTCCCATAACGTACCTCCATAACGTATTTTGGATATAATAAGTTATGTAGTCTTTCGCACACGAGTTAACAAACTGTAATTAATATATCGGAGTGTACGATGAGTTAGTCTTGGGCTATATTTTCTGATAACTGATTGAAAATGAATGACCATTAATTGAATAGGAATGAAATAAATTGGAAAATGTAATTAAGTGAAGTCTCTTGGGTATTGAACTCTAAAAATTTTAATAACAAATTTCACTTAATCATACTTTAATTACTTTGAAATTGATCATATAAAAAGGATTTGAAATTAAAATTAGTAAAATATAAGAAATTCAAATTTTCCGAGATGCATTGAATCAAAATACAATTTGAACCCTAAACTTTCGTTTCAATCTCCTCCAATCTAAAGTATATCGAATCTCGTTGTGAAATATATAAGAATCCTTGCCAACCGATTTTATGTTTATTCGACTCTAAATTAAATTTAATTCAGTGTTTTGATTTTATAAGACCTTCAAAACAGTTATTGAACAAGTTCTGTTACACCACTTGTTTCGTCGACCTATTCACAACTCCCTTTTAACTATTCTAAATCTACAAGAAACATTTCAAACACTTGATTTCATATTTTCCTTATACACGTATTTGATATAATTTAATAAAATAAAACGCACATCCAATTAATATGAATTGATACAAATAATTAAACAAATATACAAGAAATTCATGAATAAGAAGAACGCACTTTATTGCCTCTTAAAATGAATCACTTAATTTAAGTTTATAATTTCAATATATATTTTCTACAGATCATACTGTATAAAAAAATAGTAAAATAGTAATGTATATATATATATATAAAGAAATTTTGGTAAGATCAATACACATACTTCATTAGCATACAATGGCACAGACATCAATGCAAACACTTTATGCACCATTCATTCCATGCGAAAAATGCAGAATGTTATAATATAGAGTTGCCTATCGTTTTTTTTTTTTTTTTATATTTTAATATTGCCATATCAATATAATTTACCTGTTGTTTCATCAAAGTTGTTTGAAGGCTTTATTTTTATTCCAGGTATCCCTAAAAAGAAACAAAAAGTATTTTTAAATTTTCTCAATTTTTGTGAATGTTTAGAAATAGCATCATACGAGACATAGCAATTGAAGGAACTTGAGTAAAATATTTCTAAGTAAAAGTATAAAGAAATTTTTGGTAAGATCAATACATATATTTCATTAGCATACGTTGGCACAGACATCAATGTTATTAATTTCCTTATGTCCAATGACAACAACGGACATAAGGTAACGGAAATACACAGGACACGTTTCATTTCATAAGATTCGGTGAAACAGGGTCAATGAAAGTGAAATTTTTTCAATCGAATCTGCTTTTCAACTCGTTTGTCAAATTTATCAAATCTTGTCAGTTTAGTTACATTTTCCTTCAACTCTTTTTTGCTTAGTCCACTTACTTCTGTGAGACCGAGTTGTACTTCTGTGGTGCACTGGTAGTTTGCATTCGTTCAATAATAAAACAATTTTGTCGCTTGATTTAATGTACTCAATGTGTGCTAAGGAGCTGCTTAATATTTCTAAATCTACACATAAGTTCTGGACGATCTGATGTATTACTTATGCTGTCAAGTACAGAAATCAATGAGAAATCTGGAAGGAATTCTTTACTTTTGACAAATACTATATATACAAGAATTATACTTCACTGATATCCATCTAATATCTGATATTATGCTATCCAATGACAGATAAGTGATTTATTTTTATTATTTATTTATTTTTTGTGACTGACGAAAAAGCAAATGTTACAGAACATTAGCATTTAGGACAACAAATAAAAATTTTGACGCTGTTTAGGTATTCTATTTTTTACAAACTATAATCATGACACAAACTATTTTTCATCATCAATTAGATTATTAAGGTTTTGGTTACTTTCGTAAAAATAAAAATAGCTTTGAATGAATTGCAGCATGACTGATAAAAATTGACCAACAGAAGATAATGATTTATTATGGAACTTCTACAATACAAAAGTCTTCCATTCTTTCAATATTTCATTCTGGCATTTCATCTTTTATCAATCTTGGCAATTTCTTGCTTGGCCATCATGTCAATTTTATCTTTCACTCTATGTAACTTTATGTCTGTAATAAGTTTAACTATATATATATATATATATATATATATATATATATATATATATATATATATATATATATAGAAAATATGTATAGAAATATATGTATAGAAAATTTCCTGATATTCTGTGTCGTCAAAGGAATGCTATGTGCATTCTTTAGTTCAATTATTTACAAGTTTGTGTCTTTCAATTCAGAATATCAGCCCTTTGAGTTCAAAACTGAAAATTTGTATTTTTATTTGTGCTTATGATAGAATTTCGATTGTTTTGACATGCTACCTTCAAACTGCATATATTTTCATGTCGCAGCACTTTAAAACTTCATCATCGTCAATGTTCTTACTTTTAATAAGTTTAAAGTTGTTGAAATGTTTTAAGTATAAAATAACTTCATACTATACTTGTGCCACAAAGTTAGGATGAACAGATTTACATAACCATAAAGAATTTGATATTAAATTATTAATAGAGGAAATATAGACGTACTTCCTGTTCTTTGTATGCTGTTTGGTTCCATTAATGAAAATCTGCACATTATTTTAATTATATGCATTCAACAGACATAAAGCACATATGTATTTATTTTGGTATTTATGTAAGAACTAGTTGGTTCTTAACCTTTACGTTGAGGCAGATAGACAATTGTTACCACTAAAATTTCATTTATACCTGCGGCATGGTATATATCTGTGTACTGTAGAAGCTACCCCGTTTTAAGTGACCACTGACATCGATCAACACTTACGAGCTGTCAGTTACTGACCTGCTAGAGGGTCCCTCCTTTTGTTCGATGCCCCCTACCCTGACGACCGTGAGGAGTGAACGCTTTGGGAAAAGCAGAAAGTCGCTCCGGTGATATCTCTTCTCACGCCACACAATACTATGAAAGGAAAGCGTCTGTTGTAAACGGCACTCACGGCCCATAACACAAGTGTGGTAATTATGTAAGGGGAGCTCGGGGAGTGTCAGACCAAAGATCCGTTCTGTGAGACGATCTGATCGCCGTAGCGTATAGGTTAAGTGACCGCTGGCATTGGTCACCATTTACTAGCTGTCACCGACTGACCTTCAAGATTTTTCCTCATTTTTTTTTCGAAACCCTGCCCTGTAGACCGTGAGGTGCTAACGCTTTGGGGGAAATGCAGACGGCCGCTCCGTTGATATCTATCGTACACCAAACGATACACCACACAATACTCTAAAAGGAAAGCGGTAGACGTAAAAAGCACTCAAGGCTCTATCGTTCAAGTTAGGTGATTAGGTAAGGGGTTCCGGTCATGCAAGGTGAAAGAGCCGTTCTGTGAGACGATTGTAAGAATCTAAGCGTCGCATTGTAAAGGTAAAATGTGGCACAGTAACTCGGTAGAAAGTTTCAGAATTTCTTTAGATATATGTAGCTTGAATTTTCAGGGGGCAATTGACTTTTTTTTTATCTACAATGATCTTTATTGAAAACCATCTGCCAAGAGAATGGCGTAGATTCATGTTTATAAATCAATTTAAATATTATTTTTCTCAAAAAACATCAACGTATCTAAAGAAAGTTTAGCTCAGATTTCTCGATGCGGATCTATAAGAAGAATGAAATAAATGTAATAAAATATAGAAGGATTTAATTTAATTGGGTAGTGTAGAAATTTCTTCGTATTAAATTAGCAACATCCTTTTAGATAATTAAAAATATTTAAGTATGCCTTCAAATAATGTAGGTATATTCCTATGCGTGGTTTTACATCTAAGGAATTGGTACTTTTAGAAATAACTTATTAACTTGTTTAAACATTAAAATCAGAAACATATATCATAAAATTATTTACGTTTACAATAGCATTCCACCACAACACTGTTAAATCTTCTTTTATAAGTTTACAAGCTGAATTACATGGTGTTGCTGTTATTGAATTGGTTAAATGATTATTGAAAAGTGATCTCTCAAAAAAAATTATCATTCCTAAAAAAATGCAAGCATGTACGGAAAATTATTTTTTAACATAATTTTAACTTTTCGATAGCTTCTACAATTTACCTTAGAGCGTATATATTCAAATATCTAATATCGATCTCATAATTAAATTCATATTTATCGCAATCGTTCGGTAAAACAAATTTTAAAAAAGTTCCATAATCTACTACAGAAGGCGATTTTTTGGACTGATTACAAATACCTCGTTAGGTTCATTTTCAGTAAAATTACAGAGTTTCAGGTGTATAGTTTTGTACTTAGATTCCCCTTGAATTGTGGCTAAGGTTAACAGAACATCTCTTTTAAAGACAACATGTTCAATTTTTCCGTTTGGATTTCTCTTTTTTAAGTCTTATCTTTTCATGTCCTCTTTTATTGAGCTGTTCACCTTTTGTTCTCCTTGTTGATTATTTCGGATTATGTTAAAAATATATTTCACATTTGAAACTTTATGCGCTACTATATTCACACTGTCTACTATATCATTATGTGAACCACAGTTATTAAAATACGTACTACATCTAGAACATTGCACGAAAATCATACGTATTATTCAAAAGCATCAACCTATAATAGAAAATTTAACCTGTAGTGTATCTAGTGTACAAAATATGAGCTCCATGTTAAAACGTCTTATTAGAAGATCAAATAGATAACCAATGAGACTTTAGATTCGAGTTTGAATAATATGAATGAGAAATATTGCTCTTCTATCAGAATGAATAGTAAGAAATATTGCTCGTATTATATCAGAATGAATAGTAAGACAGATGATTCGCAGCGTTTTTTGTTTGGAAGGAAATCATGTTGCTAACGTAGCCACATTTAAGCATTAAATCGAAGTCGATAACTCAACAATGATTACTGCGCAGAATTCGGTGAGTTAAAATTATGTATAGGTGTATTATTTACTTGTGTTGTTTGTCAGTATTTGTATTAGTTCTGACCCTTCTTAAATTATATTTTTTCGTGTTTGTTTATGTGATAAAGTAAAACGATTATAATATTAGTTACAGTTCATTTATTAATCGAAATTCTAAACAGGCTTTAGATTTGGATACAGAATTGGGTCTCGTGCATGTATTTTGAGACAGAATTTTGTCAGTAATTTTTCCCGTAAGCTTTTCAAATGATCGAACACTCATTCGAAAGTAATTAAAAAACATCTCTGGATGTTCACTTTTCCTGTCCTCATTTTGTCCTCTTTTTTTTCAAAATAATTTTACTAAATGTTCTCTTTTCTGATATTCATATGCTGATAACCATACTTGTGGCACTCGTATACCAAGAATGCGAGAGATTGATCATAGTTATGATAGGATGCCAAATAAAATTGTTACGGCATTATTAATTAATGCGTTTTTGGAGCAAATATATTTTTCTTGAAAATTCTATTCAGCGGTTATTGGAACAAAACATTATTTCTGGTGTTGCTAGGTAACAAGTATCAAATTTACACGTTATGATCAATACGTTTCTGTTCGGGATTTTCGTGCTCCATTACCCCAAATGTAAATTATACAAAATTAAATATTTAAATTGCTCTTTTTTCATGAATCAAATATTCATAAATTGTTGATATCATAGAAGAACAAAAAGTGAATTTAAACATAAATATTATGATTAAAATGTTTTTAAAGCAATACTGGTTAAACAATAATTTAATTGGAAAATTTGAACTTTGAAAAAATAGAATTTAAATATAGGTAAAGTAAACTGAGGAGATTATCGCTGTTGTTTAATACTCATTGTAATTTCTAAGGCAATTTTGAATGGTTTCTAGCCATCGTTGTACACTTAGAATAAATAGAATGTACGTGTGTGTGTATATATATATATATATATATATATATATATATATATATATATATATATAGAGAGAGAGAGAGAGAGAGAGAGAGAGTACACAATGACATTTTATCATAGAAAGTAAAAAATAATCTTTTGAAACTACAGTAGATATTACGTAAGATATTGATGAGGCTAGTTTGTAAATCCTTTTCCAAAGGGCATAGAATATTTTTCAAACGAATTAAATCAACAGAAAGATTTTAGTAATTATATCTAAGTATTCTTTCTGTCGAGACTTCTTTATTCGAGGCTCTATTAAAGACTGGAACAAGCTCTCGCCCAAACTTCATTAAGAATTATTCTTCAGTAGGAGATTACTTTAAGTCTTCTATGAACGGAAAGGTAGTTCGCAAGATAATCCAAATGACAAAGATTTTCTAGTGGTTAATTAGCTTTATAATTATTTGAAGATTAATAAACGCTTTTGTGCATGTTGGACGTTTCACCAGTCTTTTCCCCTCTAGCATTGGATGGAAATGATAAATTGTGGTCGTGGAACATCTGGTTAATCTAATTTAAAGCTTCGCAGTTCCCCAGCATTATCAGATCTGCGATTATGGCGTGTTTGGGAAATAATCGTCATCAAGAATACATTGTAAATAAATAGATTCAAACTAAAAATGATGTTAACTTTCGCTCTGGCTTGCATGTTCAATTGAATTTGTGCCATAAAAAACAATTTCATTTGGGAAATTCAATAAATTATCTACCACGAAGCTAAGCCCATGAATCTTTTATGAAGCTCAACACATGAAACTATTATGAAGCCAAATGTATATCTTAAGAAAATTGCTTACATTTTATTAGTGTTCAACAAAGACAATCATTTCATTAATGCAACTGTCATCGAGTAAGGCCTTATGTACATTACGTACTGTATATTACCTTAGGGTATTATCTGGAAATCACTGTCAATTTAATGTTATTTTTATGTTTAACCTTATTAATACTTAAACTTCTGAGTACCCCAAGAAATCCAAGTATTGTAGACGTCATCTGACCGTGATTCAAAAATTCAGTGGTGTTGTCCTCTGATCGTTCTTTTAGGGGGTTGGTCCCGGGTCGTCAACAATAGCTTCCCTATGTGTTTCTCCATTGTGACGTTAATTAAAAATACCAAAATATCAATACCTAATATTTTTATATTCCTTGTTTTAAGCTTTCAACACGCCTAATGACTAAATAACCACTTTTATTAGCTGAAAGCATCCCTGGAAAGCTTATACGGATCAAATAGTTCAATGCTACTAGATGCCATGAAGGGAAGATTCTTAGTTATATAATGAACATATGTGCGTAAACCGCTAAGGACCTGAAATAATGTATAAAATTTGTATTTATAGTTTAATAAAAAAAGGAGTAAATCGAATTTTTCATTTTGACTAGAATGGTTCGATTGTTTAAATGTGTTTTGAAAGGGTTACATGAAGATCAATATGAATTTAAATTGATTTTTTGTGTCCATGGTCTTGAATAAATTTTCTACAGCCCTGGATTTTATTTAAATGTGCCGAGAAAGATAATTATGGTTTAATTGTGAATATGTTTCTTACTTGTTTATTTCATTCTCTTAAAACTCGTTTACGTACTTCATTCGCATAATTTTCTTGATATTTCTTTAAAAAATAGTTTCTTTTGAAACCATTTTTCAGCGACACAAAAGAGTTACTTATGACCTGTATCTTCTATTGTAATTTCTACATCTCAAGCTAAGGTCAATGAATGTCTAATGAAGCATTTCATTAAACATATGTAACCAAAGTCAAACTAGCAATCGAAAATTCAAAAAATTTCAATAGGACCCGTTGGTTAAATATTAAAAAAATTATGATAGCTATTACGAAAGAGAAAAACTCCACTATTATCAGTATGAGAGTAAAAAGCAAGAAGAATACTTGAGTGTAACTATGTTGTCCTAAAATACTGTTGGCACAACGTTCGTTTTATTAAGCCCTTCCAGGCTACTTGTAATGACGGGAAAGCACTAGTGTCATTCACTAGCGCGTTTAAGAACATGAAACATAGGTCATCCCTAAAATGTAACTACAGAGTCGACCTTGAAGATTGCACAGTTTAAACTTGTGTTTTCTTTCACATATGAAACGTATTTAACTACTGTCCTAGTGATGATGGTTGGCATGGTGTAGGAGTTAGGAAAATGAGGTGAAAGATCTGGTGTTAATCTCGTTATACGAGGGAGTATCAAGAAGTAGCGCACATAATGTAAATAATAATAATAATAATAAATGCAATTAATGACAATAGGAATCATATATAAAAGTATTACCCATTTATTACTTTTCCACATAATTTCCATGCATTTGAGGCATTTTTCCCACCGATGGATCATTTTGCAAATCCCGGTCTCATAAAACTCCGTCGACTCTTCACTCACCTTCGCACGGCTCGTTTGAGTGCCAATACAGTTACAATACTCAGATTCCCTTACCAGAATAACTGAAACTATATTTTGTCCTTAAAAGATTTTTACAAAATTTAAAATCTAATTACACACTGGCTTAAAATGTTTTTATAACATTAACATATAAGAGTCGCTAATTGTAAAGAGGAGTCAGGTCTAATTTGTTTTCAATTTTCATGTTTTGATGGATTTGTGGAATAGAAACATCAATGCGTCGTTTAATGGTAAAATGGGTTATGTCTCGCCCTTATATGTGTCTATTCCACAGACACTACAGTTAAATTTTTACTAAAAACGTACTATTAGAGAATACATGTTTTATTTCCTCTTCTGAAAACTTGAGAAAATGACCATAGACTCTGTTTTACATTTAGAGACATTCGCTGGAAAAAAACGAACTATCTTCTTTATTTAAAGCTCTATTCATAGTAGAGCAAATTCAAAGGTTTCATTGAATAAGGAATAATGTCTACAAATTCAAATCCAAAAATAAATTGCAGAAGGGGACGTCTAAATATCATATTTTTTTCACAGACAACGAAATAGAAATACCATGTTTTGATGCCATTATCAGATTCTGAATAATTAAAATTGTCTAAATTTAAAATTTCATGCCTTTTCTACCATTATATCTCGATATCTTCAATCCTAAAATTTGTGTGAATTTCAGGGATCGACAATTTAATTATTCAGAAAGTTGCTGTTTGTAGATCGAGAATAACTGAAGTTACAACTACACAAATTTTAAATTTGTCAATGATCCGAGAATTATTTTAATTTTCATGAAAGTGTAAAAATTTGAGATTTATCTTATTAGATTTACTATGCAAGTGCAAATGATCTGATAATTATCATCCAAGGTTTGTTTGTCGCTTTTTTTAATTTTTGATTGATCCCTAAAATCGTAATAATGAGGAAAATTTAATGTAGCTAAAAACTAAATATCGGAAATAGCTTGAATTTTGCATGGCCATATCCTAGAAGTTCTTCTGAATCGAAAAAATATAATTAGGTTCCATTTCATAATTTTGTAGGATTTATTTCACTAATTATTCTATAGACTAAAAGCTATTTTTGAAACAAAATAGTAGGTGTATTTTATTTGAGTTTTTTAAAAGTGGCATGGTACAAAATATTAGTGCTGTAGAAATATTGTTTAAGAAGATATCCATGAAAGTCTAAGAAACGAATTTAGCATTAGGAGCTCCAATCTTTCTGCACTAACTTCGAAACTAATGAGAACTAATGACATGAAATTTGGAATCCGTAGCTAAATTTTGATATAGTTTCAAAATTGTGTGCTGAAATAGGAGTTCCGATTGTAAATTATGAATTTGGTGCTCAAATTAATATGAAAACGGCTCCTTATACAAATTTTATGAATTTGAAATTCTAGAAGACATTAGTTTCTGTCAAAAACCATGTTTGAATTTCTTCTAATGTTAAAATCGCTCGAAAGAAGATCGGTGGTTCGTAGTTTTATTTACCTTACTTTATGTGTTATTCACTAATTTAGGGATGCTGAGTTAACTTAAAAATGATCACCACATCAAGTTTTCGTTACTGGGTATCTTTCAAAAATAGATCTTTGAGCATGTAAAACAATACTGTGGTATTTCATTTTCATATTTCGCCAATTGACATCTAATGGGTTGCGATACTGAGTTTTTAACATGCAGTAATGAACATATGTAACCGAACTCTCATTACTTGCTTTTCATTCCATGAATGAATATTACATAAGGTAAAACCTTTATTTGATGAGACCGGATTAACCTAATGACCGTGTTATCCGAGACGAATCGGGTACCAAGTTCTGTGAAACTTATAATAACGAATGTTTTGCACTTTGTCCAACGCCACAGAGAGTTACGAACATAATTAAGGAAGGTAGGTTGGTATTTCAACTAACGTTGTATTGGAGCAATACAATGGACTATTGAAGGCGGTGCGGTATCATTCCACTAATTGAAATATCAGAGGGTAACACCACGTAATTTTGAACTACGGTTAGATGACGAGGAAAAAACTGAGCTGGCTCCCCACTCTCGAAACTTCCACACCACACCAATCATATAATTAAAAGTTCTTTTTAATGATGTTTAAACCTTACGTTATTTTCGTCCACATTTATTTAAAAATAATTCTTTTATAATACTAGGAGGCTCCGCCCCCTGATCGCTATCACTCGTCAACCCCGGATGATTGCTACGCAATCCTATTAAGCTCGCTTTGCGAACCATACTTTTCAACAATGAGGGGTAGTGGATTGCTTCACAATCCATCCCCATATGGATCGCCGCTAGATTGATCCCGGAGCTCTAGTACAACAATAATTGAAGGTTCCCTTCCCATTGCAATATTTATCGCATGCGGCCGAGTAATGGAAAATTTCCCACTTTTTCTGCGAGATAAGTGGTTCCGTATATAAGCCGACCCCAGAACTTTAGCTTTAGAAAACGTTCCAAAAAATCTCGGCTCATTCATGGAAATATAGTGTAAATAAAAACAAAATGTTTTTAAAAATGTCAGGAACAAAATATCTCATTTCCACATAAAAAAGGAAGTATTTTAGCACAACATATTGTTAGAATTCAGAGGAAATCTCATCATAATTTTAAATGTTTAAAGTGTTGTTTGTTGTAATAGTATTTCTTAGTATTTTTTTATTCGACTATTGCTTTGGAAACAGCTACCGAATTTGCCGGTTCTTCTGAAAAGATTGCAAACTCTCTTCCGCGTGCTGGCAAATTTTATTAATGAATTAATTAAAAAATATAACTGTGTTTATCGCGTCTGCGCGTGCTCCAAATTCATTATCCTTTTGAACCACGAGACTCGCTATTACCAATCACAAAACGAATAAACCTGAAAGAGATTGCAAATTTTTTTTATAATAGAAATTATAGATGTATAAAAAGACACAAATCCGAATCTATATATATAATTCTCTTACGTGGCACGCAAAAAAGACGTTATTTGTTTTCGCGTTTGGCAACATTGTACGATTCTTTGTTTATCCCAAAGCCTCGCGCTTCAATTGAATTTGTAGCGTTATCGGATGAAATTTTATTGAAAAAAAAATGAATTTTAGTCGAGCTGTTGCAGAAATAATAGAAATAAAAGAAAACGGAGGATCTTTTCAGGGTCATTTAAAAAAAAGTCCGTTTCGGGGCAAACTATTATAGTTCAACAAGACGCTTGCATTACAACTTTCGACAACAAACTCAATGAAAAAGCATGGGTGGCTCGAGTGCTGGGTAAATGTGCACACAACCAACATGCTGGGTTTTCAATTTCCAAATCAACGCTCACATTTCGAGTCAAAATTTGCTCAAATTTTCCATTTGAATTCTGATTCCAGAGGTACTGTAAATATCTTTTTCTGATAAACAGCATAAAATTTAGATTTGAAAAATATTTTTTTGGAATATCATATTTTGTTAACAATTCCTTCTGCTAGGACACATGTCTTCATTGATGCGAGCGAAGCGAGCATAGGTTCGCACAGCGAACCAATGAGGATTGCGAAGAAATCCTCTAGGGGTTGGCGAGCGTTAGCGAGCAGGGGGCGGGCCCCCTAGTATACATTATTCTCTTAGTCCAGCTTCAGCTTGTATATTTCATTATCAATATAATAGCAGTAGCAATTACGCGGTGTTGTCCGTGAAACGTTCCCCTCTCGATTCATTCGGAACAGTCGCCAATAGCCCCTCGTGTTGCTCTAGTGGGGCGTCAATTAAAATACCTACCTATAATCGCAATATAATGTGGTACATTAAGGCTATTCAGTATTTCTTAAAGGCTGTTTTATGTTCATAATTTCGTATAACTCATGTCTCTTTTTATCCTAAATGGCATCCGTTCACATTAATACGGATAATCAAGGTTCTATTGAATTTTAAAACATGTAGTACAATTGGATGAATTAGATTTATTTTCACAGAAACATATGCAACCATCGAATGCAATAAGTAAAATTGAGCAGTGGATAGCTTATCAAATATTGTTTCATATGGTATATTTAAGTCTTTTACTTAACTGTTAAGCTTGCTTAGTTTTCTAACCTAATGTAAATAATTTTTGCTGTAGTTATTTAATTTATTCCATTTAATTTCCTCTCATTTAATGACCCATTCTGATATAATATAATCTGATGAATATATGTACTCTATTAGATACTGCATTCAAATTTATCTGGGTATTGAATAATATATTGACCAAACTGGAATCTAATACAAATAGAGCAAGAGCATCATTGACGATATGATAAATGAATAACAACCAATTCCATCAAGTAAATACAAATAGTTTCAGCCGAGATACACAAGATTATTAATGGCTCATTATATAAATGACAACCCTCTCAGCATCCCGCCTTTGTTACCTACTATCAGCTCCATTTCTTACACTTCTGTTATCGAGTCGGTCAAATTCCTTGAACGGAATCATCATTCAGCAGTTTCTGAAAGATTCTCCCTAAAGAATAGCGGAACTTCCTTGTGGGAGTTTCTTGGAGAGCGGGGTCCTTTTCCTCGGGACTTTTAACAATTCTTTCAGCATCGAAGAATCTTTTTGGGTGGAAAATACGACTTTAAAAGTTGAGTGAAATCCCCAGCAGCATCCCTCTTTTGCCAGATAAATTAATTACGGAATTTTTCCGGCTGTTTTCTGGGTCGATGATCCGCTTGAAAGAAGAGTTCGTAGCAGTTTGGGGCGAGAGAGCCGGAATAAAATATCTCTCTTCGTTGCCAGCCCACGCGAGAGGGCAGACGATAATGGGGAGGGACGTTGGAAGCACCCCTCGCTGTTAAATCATGTGAGAAAAAGTTACTGCCTCAAGCTGCCAGTTTTTAAACAAATCTTACCAGTCGAATCATTAATGCTTTGTTATTCCAGAATGGGAGAATATGTTTGCTCAAGTTTCTATAAAAGTATGGAACATTTTTTCACGTATGGCATTGGTAACTGAGTGTTTAATTGGAAAATGGGTAGTGTGTGTACTAATGCGAATGGTGTATGCTTTCATTTTAAGATGCATTAAATAAGCCTTAAGATATTTAACTATAACGACATATGGAATTAACATGTGTCATGTTCTTTACTTTAGTGCAATGAATGCGCTTGATTTTGTTAGCAATAATCTTTATTTTAAGATAATAAAGGTGTTTTAAAAAGATATCCCAACGTCTACCATGTCAAATAACGCAAAGCATAAACATATTGAGACCTTGTTAGCCCAGTTATTTTAACTATTTTAACTATTCCTTGCTATTTTATTTTACTATACTTGATAATCCCACAGTAAAAACTTGTTTTGGCTACTCTTTCCAGAAAAGGTTACGCAGCTAAATTTACCAGAACGTTCGCTTAGTGTCGGTTCGACAGTGATAATATTTTCTAAATAGCTTTCAATCAGCAAAAAATGACTATGACTAAATAAAAGAATGGCAAAAAATGACTATGACTAAATAAACAAATGGCAAAAAATAACTAAATGCTATCGATTTAAGTAGAGATAACATAACAAGGATATATATTTCCAGGAATTAATGTAAAAGAGCTTTTTTTCTATTCGTTGAGCATCGATACACTGTACAGGTTTATGGCATACGCTATCATAAGCGTATGGAAATATTCTAAAATAGTCTTAATGTTAACTATTTTCAAAGATAGCATCGATGTTAATACGATATAAGTATTTTACGCAATTTATATATTAATATTGAAACGACATCCATAGACGTTGTAGGTTAATCTGAATGCCTACCACTTTGATGATAAAAATAGAAAGAGTTTTTTGAATTTCAGATATTCCGGACATGTAAATATTAGACAGCAACCTGATCTAAGTAATTTAAAGACATCGTAAGAAAACTTACCATTTAGAGCGATGTGTGAAAATAAATTCAATCTTGTACAACGTTCTGTTTGTAATAAGTCCTCTTCATAACATTTAAAGCAGTTTTCTTATAAGCATTATATTTCTAAAGAAAAATATGTTCTAAACCAAAACAATCTTTAAATCTTGTATTTTATTTATAATACATTTGTAACACTTAAAATTTGTAACGAATGTTTTGCTGATGAGATATAAAATATTTTCATATATTTGGGTTAATCTGATAATCAATCATAGATGGAAATTAAACTAATGGTTTCTGACATTAATTTAAGCATAAACAGCTATATTTGTGCATTCCCCCAATTTAAAAAGACATTAACATTCAAAGCAAAATTCGAAGGCCTAGTCTTGAGCCCCTGATTAATCTGAAATAGCTTAAGGAACATAATTCCGATTCTCATTAATGCTTTACTGTGAAGAAACGGAATTAAAACCTATTTAATCCTTTTTAATGAGGATACACCAAAACATAATTACCTAAACTGTTTAGTAATTTTTACTCCAATTCTAGCTGTGCTTAATAATTTCAATTTGGAATTAGCGATGCATTTTCTAGTTTTAAAGTAGGAATGAATCTTAAGTGATGTCTAAAAAGTTACAGACAAGATTATTTTCTTTGTTCTGTAAGTAATAATAATCCCTTATTAAAATATGAAATATGATTTGGCTCTAATGAAATACACTATATAACAAAAAAAATCGACGCACCAAGAAGGAATCACCCGATTGCTTTGAAATTTCGTATGCAAAAATGTGTTGACCAAATATGCAAATGATTAAAATTTGGTGTTCAATGAATGAATAATGCGATCTCCAGCGCATCGGAACTGCGCATCCAGCAGATGTATATTAGGAGTTGTTTTTGAACTGTTGTTAAAAATTTCTGCTGCATTGTGATTTAGAAAACCTTTCAACGACTGTAAAAATGCCTCGCAGCAGGATTCGAGCTTATTACGAGCAACTTTCAGAGTTTGAAAGAGGTCGTATCATTGGATTGAAAGAGGTCGTATCGTTGGATTGAAAGAGGCAGGTTGGGCAAATCGGAGAATCGCTCGTCATGTGAGTCGAAGCGATGAGGCGATTAGAAGATGCTGGCTAGAGTGGGTGGACAGTGACAGATTTCAGCGTCATGATGGTAGCGGTCGACGTTATGGCCACAACAGATCGCTTGGACAGAGTGATTGTCAGATCAGCTGTCACAGCGCCTGATTCATCGCTATCAACCATCAGTCGTGCGACCCACACACCAGTATCCACCATGACCATTCACTGACGGCTGAGAGAGCGAAATCTACGCTTGTACCGACCGTTACGCCACCTGCCACTCACGCCTGCACACTGTCAAGACAGATTACATTGGTGCTTGGCTCGATCAGGCTGGAATGATGCTGACTGTGGACGTATAGTCTTTAGCGACGAATCCCGCTTCCAACTGTGTCCTGATGATCATAGAAGACGTTTTTGGAGACGCCCAGGGCAGCGTGCCGATCCTGCTTTCACTATTGCACGCCACACGGGCCCTCAACAAGGTGTTATGGTCTGGGGTGCCATTTCCCTTGATAGCCGGACCCCTTGGGTCGTCATTAGAGGTACACTTACTGCACAGCGATACGTTAACGACATTCTGAGACCTGTTTTGCTACCGTTCCTTTCTCAGTACCCTGGGCTTATTTTTCAGCAAGACAATGCCAGACCACATACGGCACGTGTTGCTATGAACGGTCTTCAAGCTTGTCAAACACTTCCTTGGCCAGCCAGATCACCAGATCTCCCTCAAATCGAGCATGTCTGGGATATGATGGGAAGGCGGTTGCATCCGGCAGGGAATGTTGATGACGTAGTCCGACAATTGGAGCAAATTTGACAAGAAATACTGCAGGAGACCATCCGGGAGTTTTATCGGTCTATGCCACGCCGTATGGCAGCTTGCATCCAGGCTAGAGGCGGGTCAACATCTCATTGAGCTCGTTACTGTGACTCTGAAATAAATCATTCAATTGTTCTGAAATTTTAATCATTTTCTATTCTGTACATAATTTTCCTATCCACCAATTTTTGTCTCCATCGTAAAACTCCTTCTTGGTGCGTCGATTTTTTTTGTTACAGAGTGTAGTTGAATCTATCCAAATTTGGGTTAATAATTTTTTAAATGATACTTACGTATAAATATTTAAAGAAATTTGTCAAAAACTTAAAATGTGCTACATGAAAATCTAATCAACCACTTTGAAAAATGATGCTACCAAAATAAACTACATGTATCTAGGGAATGAACTAGAAACAAAAGGATATTTAAATAAACAAACATTTTACAAGCGATGGAAAAATAAATACAAGATTTTTGATAGTTTTACAGTCCTATTTCTTAAATAAATGCCAAAAGAGAAGCCATTTAAACATTTGAGAAAACTTTCTAAAATTATCTTTGCAAATAAAGTAAAATTTAAATTTAAATTTTGACAGGTTTTTGGTCTTTTAACGGCCATTTCTGATGTTTTCCATATCTACTTCCGGTTATCCCACCTTGATTAAAATCTTAATACGACTGCTACTTAGCAACCCAGAGATAAATTCAGAGATATATTTTAGAAAAACAAATAGAATACAAAAAACCTTTTTTGGAGTTTTTCGTGAAGAATAACATTTTTAACGTGTTTGGATACTTTAAAGATAAATCACTAACAAAGCAACGATTCACCAAAATTGGAAGCATTTTTAGTTTAAGTAACAATGATTACTTTTAAAAAAGAAACACACACTTAAAATTTGTTATTTCCATATACTTATAAGTATATGAAATCTTAACATCATTTAACCATTGGTGGTTGTATCGACATCGATAATAAAACGGACCAAATTTTGATGGACGAGATATCTCGTCAGTAGAAGAAAACGGACCAGATTTTGATTTTATCGTCGTAAGCAAATCAGCAATATCTTGATGACAATTTATCTAGTCATTAGAAAAGTTAATCAACTCTGGATGGACGAGATAACTCTTAAAAACCACTTGGAGCATAAATATTTCCAATTACGTGATCTTGAAAACAGTATGCGATTTTGTAATTATTCGAAATGTACTATTGCAATTCAAAATAACCTAAATTGTGTTGCCCCCCCCCCCTACACATAAAGATATGAAAAAATTATCACCATATGGAATTTTTGATTACTTACTATTGTAGACTTACAACATACACATAAATGAGTAATATGCAGTCTCCTATGGCAGTGATACATACCCATGTACGACGTGGCATGGGATGATAGGTGTCATGATATTCTATGGCCAGATCTTTTATTTTTCCGGGGCGATGCTATTGACTCTTTAGGGTATCCTAGCCATGCTGAGTGTGAGGCAGATCTGGGGATCTCACTGCTCACAAAGTGTTTAAAACCACGGAGACGTTAATGGAGGGGCGAGACTCATGTGACTAGAAGTTGTATTGCTGATAAATATGCCTTCGATATTCGACGAAAAAAGATAAAGGACAGGTAAAAGTATCAGTTGAAATCACTACTAGAGGAGACCAACTGTTTAAAGTGATGATTATCCACACCGATACACTACGAGGTAAAGCAGCGTGCTTTTCAACATGAGACTAAAAATGGTTGTGCTTATATCGCACCAGTTTATATACCAATATGTATTTCTTTGTAGAATAGTACGAAAAGTCAGGGGTCAGTGGACCTTTAATCAAACCTCCACCAGGTAGGCAATTGTTCTTGGACTATGACAGAATGACAGCCTATGACCTTCATATAAATTAGATGGAGTTTGTGTGCGCAGTTTCATGGTATTTATTCCGCTCTCTTGGTTTGAAGATATGTTACATGGTTGTGGAAAAAAGCATAAATCCCAACGTGGGACAAATAATTCATTGGTTAAAGTGACTATCTGGAAGTGATTAAAAAACTACTTAGCGCATTGACAGCTAATTATCTCAAGTACATTCGCAATGCCAAAACCTACGGTCTAAGACGACTTTTACGACATACTCTTTCTATATCATTTAAAGGTCTAAGATGGCAGCGTATCATGTTTAGTGACAAAATTCGGTTTTGTTTTGAGCTATTTACATTCGCGTCTTATGGAGACTCTGTTAGAGCTGCAACTTTCAGTTTTCTGTTTAGCAGCACACCTTTGTAACTACCAGTGCAATGATGTAAGCAGTCATCCCGTAAGACAGACAACCACTTACTAATAATGATACAAGTAATATGATAGTACAGCAATATATTCATCACATTTTTTCGTATTTCGTTTTGTCTTATGGCTGGCCATACATACCTCGCCTCTCATATGTGTATTTCCGTAGTATTGAAATCCTTACTTGTTCAGCAATATCTGCAAACATATTCCCTTGAGTTGTTTGGGATATTATAGGTCTTCAATTACACCCTACCCTGACATGTAAGATATTTGGAGTAGCAGTTGGAGATTGCATGGCATAATTTGTCCCAGAGGAGCAGAAGGCTTATGTCTGATTTCATGCTTCATTGCATGCCTGTATATATCGCCGACTGATGAGGTTTTTCCAACTTATTCATTGATGGCTTTTATGATGTAATTGCAATATAATAACGTGCCCACTGGATTTGTTACGGTGGTCATTTCTTCATTCAAGACATAACGCATGCTGAGGTAAACAGCGACAACACTGACTCAGAAGTGAGTCGATAATTTTCAAATTGTGTATTTTAATTAAGAATTTATATCATAACTTATATATGTGGAGTAAATATAGGAATTCGAGATTTAGCAAGTATCGTGTTAAACGCAAATTATTCACAATACTCTATAAATAAGATCATGAATATATTCAATAAAAACATGTTAGTTTTATACTTTCAATTCTCACTTTGTAGTATCTAACTGAAGTTACAGAATAATTATGTATTTAAAAATAACAGTTGGCACATTTATCCCTGCTTTATTTTTCAATCAATACCTTGTTCAGTGAAAAAAATATTTTTAGCCTCGATTTCCATGAGTTACACAGAAAGTTTATTATTTCTGTTAAGAAAATGATATATTTAATTTTTTGAAATTATTTCTTTTATAGAATCATAAAACAAGAATTCCTTAGAGATTATAATTAGAGTTAAATGTAACATGGATTTCAATTCTAAACCATGTGTGTCTTTTTCCAAGTATATTTAAGCACATATCTTAAGCAGAAAATTGTTTATAAGTTTTATTAGGGTAATGAAATAATGTTGCAGGTTTCTAGCATATTATTATTGTTGCAAATTCTTAATATTAACTTAATCAAAATAAGTTAATAATTTTTCGGCATTTCAATTCACTGATTTGTAATTTATAAAACAAACAACTCAATTTTGATTAGAGGAATTGTATATGCCTTTAAATCAAACACTTATAAAATACTTCCTTATCTGAATTACAAATTATACCTGTAAGATGTCACGATTTACTTCTTAAAAAGAAAAAATTTAGATACATCGATTCGTAGTCTATTGTTCGTCTTCTTGCAGATTAAGTGGAAACTATCGATTCGATATCGGGATTCTCTTCACAAATTTGCATCGATTACACTATGTTTGCTAAGACAGTTAATTAACGGTTAGCAATAAATGGAAAGCTCTTAACAAAGCAAAATTGACACTTAAGCGAAGTTTGTCGATAATGAAGAGCACTTAATTATTCAACATAATACATTCAAAGCCGATAAATAACTGTTATGAATACATACTCTTCCTTTTAGAACCTATACTGCACCTGTTAAAACAGATTTAACAGAAAAGAACAGGAAAAAAATCCCACATCAATATTGAGTGCTCCGATCCCTTCGAAAAATTAAAGGTTTTTGCTACTTACCTACAAAGACTTTGATTGGTCATATTTGTAAGAACTTAATGTCTTATCATTTTTTTTATAAATACGTTCTTCTGATTGGTATTGGAGAATGTTCGTTAGTTGGAAAACTGTTTCCTTTCATATGAATTTCTGTAACAAGTACTTATAAGGTGCTGGGAAACTTTAATTAACTAGTTTATGTGAAACAAAACCACTTAAAATCACAAAACTTACGATAGCTACTAAAAGATTCGTAAAACTAGGATTAAGAATTATCTGTACTCGGTTTTGTGTCCCCGAGAGTAAATCCTACTCCGTATTAGTACTCGGATAATACATACGTAACCAGAGCACTTAACAGCTCAAGAAATACCGAAAAAATCTACTGTACTAAATGCTACTATATCTTCTAAATATTGGTAAATTCAGAATTAAAATAATTTAAACTCCAATTTGTGTTAAAATAATCATTTTGATAACTTTACAATAAATCTAGATGTGTGTTATATCCATTTAAACTTTCTTTATAAAGTCCTTAAGGGTATCGTGTTTTGCCATTTCTAATTTATTTTGACAAAGTGCACCGACCAACCGGTCTGGTGGTTAAGGTGTTAGCCTCTAGATAGGAAGGTCCTGGTTCGAATTCGGGACTGTGCGTGGATGTTTGTAAGCTTGTGGTGTAGATGCGGTTGGTTCACCTTAAATCTGTCGTGGCCGAATGTCCTTGCGTTGGGATGATGTGGAAGTTTCGATTGTGGGTTGTCATCGACTGTGTTTAAAATATACCTGGCGATTCACCGAATGTTGACCTTGTATATTTCCCTTAGGGGATTGAACCCGAACCGTCATCAATAATCCGTTGTGTTGCGCTAGTGCGACGTTAATTAAAAATTTAATTTCTTTTAAATGGCAAAATGCTTGAAGCATTATTTGAAGCTCAAAAGGTTTAGCATCCAATTCGGCTAGGTTAACAAGAACAAGATTGATAGCAGCTAGAAGAATAAGGGAGGTACATTATGCATTATTCCGAGGCAGACTGTAGAGGCAATACTAATTCATTTTAACGTTTTTAAAATACAGTCATTATATGTTTATTTATATAATGTATAAAGTTAAATTATCTGTTCATATGTTTTATGATTATTTAAACATGTTCTAACTATTCTCAAATATTAAAACGAGGTAGGTATATGAAATATATTCTTAGTTACGTTATATATTTTTTTTTGGTTTGCAGAAGTTGCTTTAAAATATCATAGGAAAAGCATTGAACCCCATAGAATCTTCAATGATGAACTTATTATGGACATTCCAGTTAAATAATCAATAATTCGATACTGTGTAATGGACAGGATTGACTGAGGAAGTATCGTAAAACCTACTATTAACATAATCTGTAACATCACTGTATCAAAACTTTTCACTACCTATTTAAATTTGTTTCTAAAATGTAATCATGGCAGACAATACTGTGCACGGAACAATCAAGATTATTCGAGATGAAGACTGCGAATAATTTATGCCTGCTTTTGTGTATTGATGACTCATCTGATGTTTCACCACTGGGTAGTTTGAATTTTTTCTCTTCAAAAGCATCACCTCTTGGGAATATAAGTAGACATTGTAGAGGAACTTCTAGCAAAAATGCAAGTGCCTTGAGACATCATCCGGAATATTCTTGTAATTGCTTTAGTAGGTTCATTAAATCACGGATGGTATAATTTTTAATGGTAGGCATCCGATTCAAAGTCCTAGAACTTCAGATACGGTGTTCAACTGGTGCTATTGATACAAATGTCAAGCACCTTCGCACGCTGCCGTCATCTGACAGATCTGCTATAAAATCGCACTTGCGCGTGTAAGTGTCATTTTCTATCCTACTTACCCACTCGAAATTGTAACTTCTGTTCTATAGATCTTTTCTCAAGAGTCTGGATCTCAGGCACTTTAAATATTATTATTTATGAATGTTAATTATGTTTGAATATATTGTGTTTTTCTGCAATGTTTTCTCTGCACAGTCGATAACATGTTGGAATATCAGCGAATAACCCATTCCTGCTTGCCAGCAATGTAATTGAAGCCCTTCAGAAAGTCAGAGTCGGAACCAAAAAACGACGTGACCCCAAATAGAATTTGGAATAGTCACATTAAAGTTATTTATTCTCATTCTTTGATGCACACACACAAACATGATCATGTTCGGATTATCCCTGAGAAAACTGCAGAATCAGATCCTTTACATAATCCTTTGGGGGGCGGACGCACCTATATATACCTTATTTGCCTAGATTCTAACCAGATAAGACCTTCTTGACCAACAGAATGCTTTCTTGGATTTTTCAACCAATAGAATGCTTTCTTGGATTTTTCAATCAATACAATGCTTTCTTGGATTTTTCAACCAATATAATGCTTTCTTGGATTTGTCAACCAATATAATGCTTTCTTGGATTTTTCAACCAATATAATGCTTTCGATGATTTTTTTACCAATAAATGCTTTCTGGGATATTTCACCAAATAAAATGCTTTCAGGGATTTTTCAACCAATAGATTGCTTTCTGAGAATTTTCTACCAATATAATGCTTCCTGGGATTTTTCAACCATTAGAATGCTTAGTAGCAATTTTCAACCAATAGATGTGGTTTTTAAGGAATTAGGGCAGTGAGTGATTTACGTGCATATATCCAGTCTACAACCTGCATTCTCCCCCGCATGACATCTAACCATTCTTGGCCATCCTGACCAATTGAATCTTTCCGATGATTCTGTTCATCCAATAGATATAGTTTTTTACTTATTATTGTTAGTCTTTTTTACAATATTATGCTATCCGGAAAACTGGTGACGTTCAGTGGTTTGAATGTGAAGTGAGGTAAAAGCAATACTAAACTCAGAAATCTCGCGACGAGAGTTAGAGAGTAGAAATACAGTGTCTCCGAGCCCAATTATATTTTCTTAATTTACTGCAGACAGACGCATGCCTCAGATTAACAGGCACAATACAATACTTAAATTAAATGCTTAGTTTAATATATTCAAATCAGCTTAAATCCCATCACGCGCAACATAATTGTTCTTATTTCCCTGCTTTTTTTTATTCAACGCTTTCGCCAAATTAAATAAATTAAAAATTAATCCTTTCGAAACCCATAAACACACACCTTTTACTAGCTCATGATAAATTCTATTATTCGAACCAATGACACACAAAGAACTAGTAATTGCAACCAACGTCGTTTTTCCGCAGTCCCTTTGTTCCCGGCCTCATAAACAATTTGCCAAGATTTGTTTGGATGCTTCTAAATCAGAACGTAGAATGCATTCTTTCCGTTGCTTTGTTCACTGCGATCACTATTCATCAGGAGTTTTTCTGCGTTTCGCAACTTCTGTTGTTGGTCTTTAATCTGTTTTTTAATCACCCAACAAGAAGGATGCACAAGAGCTTTTCCTCTCTTGAATGGTTCTTGCAATTTGATTCCCAATTTATTGTCAAAGTAATTCCCCCTTTCTGCAAGGTTTAAAAAAGAATCAGGCGCGTAAAATTCTTTAGCGTGAGGTAGGATAGTTTTTTTTTCTTTTAAATATATATATATATATACCACGTATGCATGCTTCCTTTTATCTACTTTAGGCGTTGAAAAGGTTCTTTTTTATTTTATTAGAAAGTAAACGGGTACAGTAAATATATAATTTCGAAGATAGTAGATTGCGTAGAAAGAGTAGATTTCTCCGCAGATTCAGCTAAAAATAGTGCTTGATTGCAACAATATGCCGATTAAGGAACTTCCTTCTTCACGTAAATTTAATTATAAAATAGCTTACAGTTATGATGCACTGTCACCATCACGTCACTGGGTTTAATAAAATAGATGAGGGTTTATCTAAGTGTTTTCTTGCATACAGACTGGCTAGTGTGTTCACACACTGCGTAATCAACCTGCGAGTTGAAGGTGGCGCAGTTTCTATTCGTCCCTGTGTGTATTTTTCACATCCGTGTCGATAAAAGTTTCATGTGTTTGCCTATTATTTGATTATGTGTGTCCTGTGATGTACGTAGCTAGACCAAATATCTGCCTTGTGCCATGTAGCCAAACCAATCATTCTGATACACTCAAATGTAAGTTCTAGTTTAAAAGCCTTCCATAGCCACTGCATCACATACTACTTTTTCAGGTAATTGTTTTCTGCATTTTATAATAGAGTTTTTAGTCTGTGTAGTTTCAATCCAGCCGACCAACCGGTCTAGTGGTCGAGGTGTTGGCCTCTGGATCGGAAGGTTCCTGGTTCGAATCCCGGTCAGGGCATGGATGTAAATTGTGCTGTCCTTTGTTAGGGACAATGATGGTCCACCCACTGGGTGCCCATTCACAAGTGGCCATCACTTCTGGCCTTGTATAAGGCTACAATGACTTCGGTCAATTCCGTACTGTATTGTATTTCTGTATTGTATCATGTATTGTATTTGTCTTTGCAATCTGTACCCAGCCTCGCCATTGGAAATATAAAAAAGTTTCAATCGAAATATAATGTGAGGTAAGTACTTGAATTTACATAGGACTAGACACTCAACGGACTATTGAAGCAGATCCGACATCAATCTCGAAATGAAAGATCCAATGAATACACCACGTCAGTTTGAACTATACTCAGATGACGATGTCACCATCTGATATAGATCCCCACTATTCAAACTCTCACACCACGTTAATGAGAGGACATTTGTTACCATGACAAATTTAATGTGCATCAGTGCCAGATGGTCTTTTGTTGTTTCGTATTTTGATCGAAATTACGGTTGCAAATACGTCTCTCTCCAATTTCTAAATTGCCAATCGCAAACCTCCACATATTGAACACACATTGGACAGTTCTGTTAGGTCTGGTGCCCCGAACTAACTAAATAAATAAATAGTGAAAACCATCCCATCCTAAGCCATTCAGTGCGAATTTGGGTTGCAACAACAAACCAGATTCTTGAAATAGAACTCGGAATTGAACTCGCTATTCATTCGTTTCCATTTACTCAATTCTGAGCTCCAGTATTTACCTTATAATTTCTTTTAGTCCTTCACTGGATTTTTTATTTGTCCAGAGTACCAGAGTAGTTTTTTGTCTATGTTAAGGTATCCCTTAGGAAACTTCGTCCTTGATAGTCCGAAAGTTTTTACAATGGTAAACTTCGTGGTCTACACTTTGGATGTCTTCCTGGCAGTCAGATACGTCGCATTTGTTGAAGAAACGTTTTTGGTATGTTCCAAAAACGCCATTTTCCGGTATGAGCCGCGAACTAAATATATGAAATACTTTCCAATGGAAATGAAATTTCCGATCCATCTTAAAAGGTCACAATAACTTGCTGATTCTTATTTGGTGCTTGCAACTTTATGGATATGATCATTTAAAGTAAATTAAGGGGGTCCGAGACACAAAAATCGTCAAATTTTCGAAATATTTTTGTATTAAAAAATTTTCTGTGTCTTTCTGCTTAAAATGACGTTTGAATCATGTTTCTATCTTAATTAGAACGAGAGATAGAATTAATTTTGTAGTTCGTTCTTTTAAAAACCTAACACTCAGACAGATGTTGTCATGGCAACAACATATGTGAAAGACGTTATTTAAGTCTACAGAGACCTTTAAACTATATAGAGAAAAAAGGTAGAACTTGCAAAAATCAAACTAAACCAAAGATTTAAGAGGAAAGAATAACTTAGATACTCACCTGGATGCTCTTAAAGGGTATTTAAACATTTTATTAATTGTAAATCTGTCTTTAAACCTTTAAATGCGTTTTTCTCCTTGATGCAATTTTTCAAGATTAGCTGTATTCAATTTCTTATAAGTCAAGAACCGACAAAGTTTAAGGGTTCAAATTTGGAATACATCTTTGTCAAATATTATACTTTAATTTTAATTCAGCAAATTTAAAGCAAATATTTACTTTTAAAAATATAACTTAAAAAAAAGTTCCTTAAATTTTTTAGTAGTTTTCATTCAAATATTTTTTATTTTTTATTGAATTGATATTTTTAAATTTGCTGAATCAGAATTAAAGTTTATAAATTTGTGAATAATTTACTGCAAGAATTTTGAAAATTTACCAAGAATAATTTTAAGTTTTAGCAATTTAAAAAAACCCTCTTTTTTATTTTAATTTTATATTAAAAAAAAAATTGAAATTTTTTTATAGTGATTTTGCTTATTAGTTAGATAGGTAATCAGTACAAAAAAATTCAAAATTCTAAATAAATTAATAATTTTTTTTTTGATGTATCCCGGACTCCCTTAAACAAAATAAATAAATTACATAAAGTTTCATAGAGGGGAAACAACACTGTCTCTTTTCCGTATATTAAATACTAATTGACCGATGGTCTTACAAGGTACCATTGAGTAAATGGAATGATTAAAAATACTAACCACATATATGAGGATTCACAGCAGTTATTTTGAAGTATAGGCATACAAATTTTAAAAAAACTATGCACAACGGTTTTGAACTCAAGGTTTTAAAATTGGAATGCAGCCTGTTTCAAGTTCAAAAATACAAACGTAATTGGCCTCACGCCACCGAATGTTATTTATTCAAACAGCAGCTGGAATCGAGCATCCCCATTTCTCATTATCCAAACAGAATACCTCCCCCGCAGAATAGCGTTAATAGAGTCAACAAAAGCATGAAAGCGCGATGCTCTTTATTAAGTTTTAATTCGTTTCTAAAATTGTTGTTGCGAAGAGTTCGTGACGTTGATGCATTTAGATGGATGAGGCTGGCAATTGAAGTGAAACGAGGCATCAATTAGCTGGGGAAGTAAACGCCACGGTAACAGAAGCCTTTTTCTTCGCTCTATACACCTGCGAGCGGTAGCTGCTTGACATTCACGCTATGTGGAAACTTATAGGCATTTGACATGCATTTCGGTAATTTCGTTCAGTTTTCGTAGGAATGCACTTGATAACTAAAAAATAAAAAAATACGTGAAATCTCTTAAAAATAATTATGTGTACGTAACGTTTTCCTTGATTATTTTTGTAGAACTATTTTTTTTTCTGTAAAAATAATATATTTGACAAAATAATTGCAGTGTTTAGTTTAATTTTCTCTTGCTTCACTGCTCCTTCTTCAAAACGTAAAATCCACTAGTACATACACGTAGTTGATTTCAGTAAAAAGTTATACTGATTACAATTTTGTTTCAATAAAACTCTGCATTAGTAACAAAACTAATCAATGTAAACAATTATTAATATTCATGTAAGGAATTATGTAAATAAATGTCGTTTTTTAGAAATGCAAATGTTAGTTTTTTCGTTGTTTAAATGTCTTTAGCCCCCTGGTTATCTTTGTAAAATTTTATTTAAGATGTTCCTTATAATACTGATGATAGAAAATTTAAAAAAAAATGTTAAATTCCATTGTCTGTAATTGAATAGCATTTTCATGAAAGTTTATCAATATACACTTACGTATAATGTTTTTTAAAGTCTATCAGGGATATGAATATAATAAACCTATAGCACAAACTATTCTTCTTTGTTTTCATTATATTTTTATATATATTGGGAGAAAAAAATGTTGCTTTTGTATGAGTGATATTATTTTAATACATTTATTTCATTTTCAACGAAACTGAAGTGTAATAATATGTGAAATATGTAAGAATTTTTAATAATTAGTTTATAATTGTGTTGCATCACGGTTTTTTTATAAAAAAATTAGTTACACTACATAATAAAGATAGCTATAGTTTATTAAAATTTTACTTTATTTAACAGGCTTATATTAATGTTATAATAAGGTTTTTTATTTGAAAACTATTTATGAAAGCATATTTAAGGATGTAAATATTCCGATTCTTTTTACATAATTTAATTAAGATTCGTTGTCAAGAAGCGTCAACTTAAATAAAAATTGTTTATAACATAATTTTTTTATAAAACATAAACAATATTTAAAATTAGTAATTAATAGAAGCACGAATTGGTTTTTACTTTTAAGAAATATTAAAGAGATTTGCGTTAGTATCAGTTAAAATATTATATTTCACCATGAACAATTTGCCATTACATTTTTCTTCGTAAAACAACTTCTCGCATTTTCAATGTAGACTTAAAAAGTTTAAATCCGATTTCAATTTTGCAGCATACAGAAATTGTAGTAATAGTGTACTTATTAAGAAATATTAAAGGTTATGTGTGTTATTCTGTTAGCTACAGATTGTTCTACGCAGCATTTTATACATATAGATATATGAAAGTCGTGGTTAGCTTTATAGCATTTTAATACCAATAACCTTAAGCAGGACGATATAAGAAATTGTGAAACCCTGATCCTTGATATTTCTGATAAACATATCATGGACTTCAAAAGGAACTATTTGATACATTTTTTTGGAAATACCAAACGCTTTTTTTAAGGAAGAGAAATATATAACAAGATTGTTATATGCTTAAAGTAGATTATAACTATAAAAATACACGCATTTGTTTTATTCTTTGAACAAAAAATTAATCCTAAAACTAATTGTTAGTCTTTAAACATGAGTGCAGTAAACAGATTATCTTGTTTGTTAATGCGTTTCTGCTCTAAACAGACATTAGGTATATGTAGGGATTTTCCATACTACCTTAATAATGGAAACATTTCAGTAGGATAATATTCTTAACACAAAAGCCGCTGAATTCACTCTTTAATTTCTATTATACCTCTCCTGTAAGCTGCCTCGACGAAGTATATGGAATTAGAAATGCTGATCAGATCTTGATTAGTGAGCTATCGCTTCGAAACCATCTTGGAGGGTGAAAAAACAAGATGGTACCGCTTTTCAGACACAAACGAATAATGTAAAATGTACTTTTCACACACACATACACGATCTATTGAAAAAAACATACTAACGAGAGCATTTGAAAAAACACAGGACCCAATTTTTTCATGAATGCTTTCTGTTAACAAAACCATTTTTCTCAGTTTCAAACACATTCTTACAAAAATCTTTTTAATCTTTAGACTACGGCCAGTACAGCAGTTGGACGATGAACGTGCTAAGAAATAATACAGACAACTACCAGTACATCAGTTGTACCTTGAAAGTTATAAGAATAAAGCCAAGAAAATTTAGACTACGACCGTAATAGCAGTTGCACTTTGTAAGTTATAATAATATCTACAAGAAAAAGAATCGCGCTTGTTATATCTATAGCCGTAGTCAAAAGGTTAAACACCAATAATTTTTACATTCTTTATACCTTTTCTCAAATATTTGTGATTAAACTTTTGACTGCGGCTAGACATATAACTGGCTATACTCATAATTGGTACCCTTCTTATAGCTTTCAAGGTACAACTGCTGTACTGCCCGCAGTATAAATGATTTCTTGAAGCGATTCTATAACTTTAAAAGTACAATTGTTTTACCTGGCCGTAATCTAAATACTTACTTGTCATAATCAAGGTACGGCTGCTGTAACGGCCATAGTCTAAAGGTTAAATGCGAAATGCAATTAAATAATCATTATGGTCAGCACAAACAACAAACGAAAACTGTGCCATTATTAAATAATTAAGTTGTGTACAATCAACTGTTTTTTTTAAATAGATTGATTAGTTATCTGAATTGTTAATCATAACTAAAGTTAATCAGATGATAATCATAGCTAAAGCAATCAGTCTAATAATTCAATATATGAGTCATAATTATGTTAAGTCTATTCACGTATAGGAACCATAATATAATTACTTTAGTGATTTTTTTTACTCTCGATTTGCATTACTTTCTAGATCGATCGGGATAGGAGTAAAGAAGCAGTTGTCGGAAATAACGAGAAACAGTAGAAATAATGTTTTATTGCGCAGTAAATTTCGAATCAAACAAAATCTCACAAATTATGCAACGATATATTTTAAGAGATAATAGCTTTTTCAAAACAAGTTTTCATTATTTGAAGAAAAGAATGATTTTGCTCCGTTTAAAAAACCCAATTAAATTACCACATTTGACTATAGTGGAAGCAATTTTCGTTGTGTTGCTCTAATTTTTATTCGGTAAAATTATATATAATTTATTAATTTCGTCATGCTATCTAGTTTTTGATTTTGTGGAAATTGTTTTCTTCTCAACACGTGGATAGGTAGACATTTTATTGCAGAACCTCATACGGGCACATAATATTTTCATGGATTCAGAACCTTTAATGGTGGCACACATTCAATCATAACTTTTATTTATGATTACTTGATCAAAACTAAGTCTAAATAAATCATTCGTTTATGTGGTAGGAAACAAACTAAACATTCTACTCATATCAGTGACGATTAATATCTTTGAATTCGTTTTCAATCTTTAATCCGATTAAACTTTACTAACATAACAATTAAAGTTACAAAACACTCTAGTAACTTTATCAAATAATAAAAACGAACACATTCTGTTGTTAATTGGTTGCGTGCATTAACTATATTTTGTAGCATGAGTGGATACTTAAAAAAATAGCAAAAATCAATGTCATTAACCGATGATTTACAGTCTATTCGCATTCTACTGGGCATTTATACAGATTAAGCGAAAAATCTTTCGAGTGCTTTTGTGGTTGTAACTTCTCAAAAATGTTGTTTTAAGTTTAGAATATATATGTATACACATACAACATCGTTGGTAGAGGGGTACATACTTAGAACTACTGGCACTCTACTCTGCAAATGTTCGCACCATGACAACACTAGAACATATGATACGAAGACAGATTTATTGTCTACTTATTCCCCACGTGACAAAGGTTTTTAGTTGGATTGAGTTTTGAACTCGCAATATTCTTCGGTTGCTACACTACTTTTCTAACTGGGCTACAATGGTCTCGCGTATATTATGGGGGAAAAAGCTAATATTACCTAACTTATGTAAGACATGATATGTTTTCTTTTATGTATATTTAATTTCTTCAAATCAAAATACTAGTAATGTAAAATTTTAGCGTCGTCCAACTGACTGTTATTTTTAACAACATGTTTAATACGAAAACAGTATTTTTACACAATTGAAATGCAGAACACTTTCATTTTTAGGAGTTATCCGTCTCTTTGAATATTAATTGATTTCACAAAAGCTTAGCTAAAATCAGTATGTCATCATTTTTTCTCATGGGTCTCAGGTTTTCTCATCTCAATTAATACATAGGAATACATATTTGTTGTTTTTATGTATTAGTAAAACCCTGGCTTGTAAGTTTAGTTGCTAATAATAAAAATCTAAGAGGAATTTAAATGCAATGCTGCTTGGTAAGAAGTGATGGGAAGCTAACTTAAACTGAAACAAACTTTTTAAATTAATTAAAATTGGAGACCTTTCCTAATTAAAAAAATATCAATTTGCCTTCTTAATGGTTAATAATCTTCATGGATCTTCCTTATGGAATTATCACTAGAATGCATGAATAATGAAATTTTATAACCTTGCATTGTAAGAAATGAGCTGTAGATCCCCAGTCTGAGTAGCTTTTCATATTATGTATTTTCTTATAACTTATATTATACTCATGCATAAATCTTTCTCGGATATTCTGCCATTAAACCCGGGTAATTGTATAATTAAAATACGATATCCGCATCTCTGCTTTGTAATAATTAAATGACAAACACACAGAAATGGACGGTTCGTAAAAATTTATAACTGCATTGTTTCCGACTATTCCATTTGTTTCAGCTTCGTTCCTTTTTTCCATTAAAGAATACCTTCGTGCAAGAAGTCCGCTTCAGGCTAGTAGGCTTCAATTCCTGGTAGGCGGGAACAGCTATTTTTTCTATGGCAACGAAATGCCATTCGACAAATTGGCAACACTAAATTACCTCCATACAATCGACATAAAAAGGTATCCGGCTCGAACCAAATTGCCCGGACAGTCCTAATAGCCCAACAATTGTGAGAACTGCATGTGACGACCATTTTTTCCCTTCTTCTAACCCCACGTCTTTCACATCCGGGGTTTCTCTTTCTTTTTTTCGGGTCAGGACTTTATTTTTTATCCATCTGGATGTAAGGACACTAATGAGGCTGTTAGGGCTGAAGTACTCTTGTACACCAGAGAACAAGGGTTTTCCAAGGAGAATGGAAACGAATAGTAGACGGTGCACGTTTTTCTGTGATCAGTAAGCCATACTGACGTTTTGGTATAATTTGTATAAAAAATTGAAAGATAGGGCGTGCTTGAATTCTTAAAGGGAAATGACCTATGGATGTCAAAGTCTTCGCAAAAACAATCCTTAACAGTAGTCAAGTTTTTTATGATCAAATCTTAGAACCAGTCACAATTATTAATTATATTACGAAAAGGAAAATAGTTACCTCAAATCAGCAATTTCCAAGAATAGCTGCTATATTTAGTGTTTTACCAGACGCAACCGTAGAATAATGGTACGCATGCGCAGATGATAAAAACCGAAAACTTTATGTTATTTGACTTATAGTACATGTATCTTTTATTTTTGTCTTTTTACCCATTTTGCTTTAAGAATTTTTTTTTCTTCTGAATACGTTTACTTTTTCATTGTTTATTATCTCCGTTTATTGTATATGGATTATATTATTATTATTAATTTATTTATCTGTATATTCAATACATTTTGAATTCATTTTCTTGCTTCATTTTGTATTTTTGTGCTTACATGTTTTACTCATCACTTACCATTTTATGTGTAATATCTTAATTGTTTTATATTGATAGTGGATTGCTTAGCTCTCTATGATCCCCGAACTATTTGGTAAGGTGGACTAAATAGTTGAAAGCCCTACAGGTGAAACAGTGTCAGCTTATGGTATCCAGTCTAATCCAAAGATGAATATAGAATATAGTTTCATATGTAGATGGTATTGAAGTTCATTGTAACTAATTGTCATAAGTTAATTGCTTTTTTACACTGTACAACACGAATTTTACAATCTGAACTAGTTGTATAGCCTTCATTGTGTAACAAAAATTTTTTGAATACGGTTGCATACGAAACATAATATTTTACGGTTGATGTGTTTTGTTTTAAGGAAATTAAAGCTTCAAGTTTGCTTAGCATCTTGAAAAGATGAAACATTTGTTATACCAACAATACGCCTTTCTTCATAACAGGTGATTTGGATCCATTTAATTTCTTATATTGTTTTTTTCTATTTTTATTAATCAATAAAGTTGAGTTGAAGGGCAATTTCAAAGTTAAGCAAGCATACAATCAACTTAGATAAAATCATAGTTTTCTTTTGAAGATTTGAAAGTTCATCATCCATCTTATATTTTTGAAGTTTTCACGCATCACAAACTTACATTTTGATTACATAAATATATGTTGAGTTTTTTTCGAAAACTTTAAGCACTTAGCTAGCTATTAAATATTTTTTTTATCTTTTACTAAAAACGACTTTGCATCCAAGGAAAACAATTATTGGTTTCAAGACGATAGAATGAAATTCGACGATTCGATAACTTAATCATTAATTATACTTCTGTTTTATCATTAATTATTGATCATTAAATATTGAGTTGAATTATTATAGTTCCATGAATTATTTGCTGATATAGAAAATTTGTTTCAAGCAAAACAACAGTACATTTTGTTATGAAAAATTTTCCCATGATGCCACTTTTTAAGCTACATTCTTCATGTAGCTTAAAAATGATGATGATTATAAAACGATTCACAGACAGAAATTATCGATGCTATTTTCTCTGAAATTAAATCATGGTGTCATACGTCACATTTCAATTAATACCGTCGTACAAGTCGTAATGCGAACATTTTGGTTGACTTTAACTTTACAGAAATAAGTCTATAACTACGTAAGTATTCATGTGGTAAAAAGAACTAGATAATTATGATTCAATGAATATACAGTCATTCAAATCTAGTGCCATTATTTTCTTTTAATAAAAATTCCTCGTCACAATTAATTAATATCACCTTTACTTGCGATTTGAAAAAAATGTCAATGCATTGGGAAATCATTGCCACATTCCTTAGGAAAATTTCTGAATAGTTAAAGCTACATCTACAGCAATATTTCGCTATTGCTTGACTGAAAATTCAGATTATGTTCAATCAGTTTTGAGTGATTAAGAAGATTTTAATTAATGAATATCAGTATGCATATTAATCTATTGCTTAAACGAAAATTTAGTTTAGTGCTGAGTATCATATTTAAGTGTATTTGCATGCATATTTTGTTAATACCTTTTTTGCAATGCAGGGTCAATGGAATATTAGTCATTTGTGGCACTATTTTTGAACCCTTTGGTTTATGTTGGTGCAACACAAGAGGTGGGTTCATTTTACATCTCACGCACATACCAAACACTCTAGGCTCTACCAGCTTATCGAGATACTTCACACGTACATTCCAGAAGAAAAACACCCATTCCTTACCCAGGATTAAAACCTATGAACCTTTCAATCCACAACTTAGCAAAGTAACCACTAGACCGATTGATCGAAAAAATAATAAAAAAATATTTTAACATTTACACTGGGTGGCAGGTAGACAGTTGTTACCACAACACCAGCGGCATGGTATATATCTGTGTACTGTGAATGTTATCCCCCTTTTAAGTGACCGCTGGCATCGATCACCATTTACGAGCTGACAGCGCCTGATCTAGAGGATCCCTCCTTTTGTTCGGTTCCCTACCCTGTCTACCGTGTGGTGTGAATGCTTTGGGGGAAAGGCAGAAGGTCGATCTGGTGATATATGCCACTCAATACTATGAAAGGAAAACTCAGTCGTAAATGCCAATCAAAAATATATCGCTGAAGTTAGGAAATTAGGTAAGGGGGGTTGGACATGCAAGAGGCAAAATAGAATTTCCTGGAGACGATTAAAAATTTCTAAACGCCGCAGCATAAAGGTTAATGCAATTACATACTACGTTTTCGTGACTATCAGAATAAAGGCGTGAGAAAACATTCACCTATTTATTTTTTAACGATAGTAAATAAACAGTTATTCATAGGTGACACATGGTATTAAAAAGTTTACCCACCTTACCATATTTTTCGTGCACAAATTCCAGCCGCATGAAAAATGAAACAAACGACCCCAAACTCGAAACTTTTAATTATCCTCTGTAATATACTTCAGAAAGTCATTTTACGTAATGCCGCAAGAAAGAATGCTTTGAACAAGAAAATATTTTTTCCGCCTTCTTTTAGTACCGCTACCTTTTCCTACAGAAGAAGTATCTACACTTTTTTCCTTTGTACTTTAAATAGAAGCGCAGAAAAGGAGAAAAAAGCAGAACAGCAGTTCCAATCGCTCTTGAGATTTCATCGTCATTACATTTCTTTGTTCAGTGGTATGGACTAGTGTTGGAGCGTACAGGTAACGTTGTTTGCATTTCAAGATTCTCTGCCTGTAATGACTATTTTTTTTCTTCCATTTAACGGAGCGCATTTATCCGCGTTTTTTTTTCTTTTCGTTGCTTACTTTACTACGTTTTATTCTTTTTTAAACAAAGTTAGAGTACTTAACTTTACCTCCTAGGCAATGCGTAAAGCTGGATGTATTCAGAACTGTATTTGTTATTGGAGGATTATCTCTTAGATTACGTTAGACTTAATTGAGCTGTGTGGAAGATAAAGTTAGAGAAGCATGGGAAGAGTAATGAAATTCAAACAAATATAAAAACTTACAAAAACATTCGTTTTTAGCTGAGGCGGATCATTGATTAATTACGTTCTATGCAATTAAAGTAGAGTCATTTATTAACCATCTGAAGTGTGCAAATGTGAATGAATGTTCAGCAACCTGTGGTATTTTCTACGTAACATCTAACCAGTGTTGAAAATTTCGACCAATATAATCGTTCATTTTATTCTTATAACCAATATATCGCACACTGTCAAGAAAAGTGACACAGCTCAAAATAGCAGAATTTGAGAAACATTAACTCATTAACGATCGCACTACTTTTTGCTTGAAGGAAATGAATAAAAATTATTTTTTATACGTATTAGAGTCCAATTAAGACAAAAAAAAGTAACATGAAAAAAAAAAACATATATTTGTATAATAGATAAAAAGTGTTCCAAAAACGCAACGCCAGTCAAAACCGACTACTTTTGGGAAAGATGAAAATCTTAGAAGCACTTTATGTAACGGCACATTGCATTTTTTACATACATATATTGTTTGGCTACTACAGTTTTTGCATCTTTTTCTTTTGTTTGTTGTATATTTCTCTCGATAATATGACTTGTGGGATACTAGGCCATCACCATTTCTTTCCATTTACTTGCACTCTATACATTGCAAAGAAATTATCCAGTAGGTCCAGCCCCACTCATATTTTGTTGTAATCCCCGATGAGTTTAGGTTGCTTTACCGATGCGGATTTCTTTATTTTCTTCAGTATCTCTAGGCGATTGAAGATGGATTGATTGTATCAAAGTTGGCGGCCATAGAGTAACAACGGAATTTTCGTTCCAACGAACTACTGCGATACTATGCTCCTTATCAAAGACAAAGTAATATGTTCCACGTTGTTCTTTTTAATTTTGATTACAGGTCTAATAGGACATTTTCCTAATCTGCTGTCACGGATCATTCTAGTGGCATGAAACCACGACTTTTTCAATTTCGACAACAACATATCTGATGTAAAAAGTTGTCAAAGTATACATAGTGATTTGAAGGATCTTCGATTATACTTAAAAGACGTTTCCACTTAACCCAGATCCGTCGTTTTATCTGCATATTTACCTGAGTATACATCAAATGATATAAGTACCCTTCAGAAGAACACAAACGCCAAACCTTATACCCGAAACGAACGGGTTTCCCTTTAAGAAAACTTTTACACGAATGTCTACAGAAATAAAGTATCATTTGTTCATCGATAGAAAGATTCAAGAAAAAACACACACCACTGCATGAAATTGGCATTTAAAATGTTTACACACTGACGAACTTTATCCATTTAATCTGTTTTATCCAATACATTGTTATCCGTGAAATGCAAATTATGTTTGATAGTTGTATGCATAGAACGTGTTAGTGCTGTACGTACTAATGTACAACTGACATCTTCTGCAACTGAACAGTAAAGTCTCTATTGAGGAAGACATACACAGTCAATGTAAAGCATAAATCCTATAAAACGCTTCAATATAAGAACATATAGAGAAAAAAATTTTAAGATTTTCAGTTGTGCATATTTTATACTTTCTTGAGTAATATGTTCCAAAACATTCCTATTGTATAATTGTAAAAATACATCTACTGGATCCAGATCATGTAATTTTTGTATAATTACTTTCTTTTTTGCTTTTACTCCGATTTCTTTGTCAGCAGGCATTAGTGTGCATACGGGAGGCAAATATCTGCAAGCAATATTTTTTTTAGGTGATTCAGACAAGTGTTTGTCATTTTGTGATGAATCCGATAAATTTTAAAGATTCTTTGAAGAAAAAAATTTGATATCACCTGATATGTCTTTCGGTCTTTCAGTATTTCCTAACATATCGTCATCAATGCATTCCTAGTCGGTCAGTAAGACAGGAAGAAAGGAAGTCTGGGAGGGAGGGGGGGGAATCACTACTATATCTGCTTGACCTTGACAGTCTTCATGTGATAAAAATTCAGAAACACGATTTAATTCTTTCATATATTCCTATGCTTCATTCACAGTAAAAAACCGTTTTCTTCGGCATCCGTTATTTTCGGACAAAGGTTCATAAATTCACTGCTTTGGACTAAGTTGCGTTTTCGCAACATTTCAAAAAAATGCATATTTATACAAACAAAATCAAAATAGTAACCCAATTTTTTATGCCATTTTGCAGACTTATGTTTCTAAGACATAAAGCTGAACTTCAATTGCTTATTAAATGAAAAAAATGTTTTCAAGGTGGAATCTATAAATTAGATCTTGTTGCATCATGTTATGAATTCGTAAATTACAGTCACGAATTAATTTAATAAATTTGAAATTTAATGAATTCTGTTCCGAATTTAATAAATTATATTCCGAATTTAATAAATTACCAGAAGTTGCGTCAATAGAGTAACTATATCGGTCTTGTTGTAATCTTTATTTATTCAATTAAACTAACTGTTCAGATTTTTGGGAGTGGAATTCATACTAACTGATTAATGGTATAATAAAGAATAGATCTAATGAACAAAGAGGGAAGTGTAAAGGAAAAGAGTTAGATCGAATCACTAAAGGCAAACGAAGGGTGGTATCCAAATAATAACATTTTTAACACGTAAAAGAAGTATAAGTTAGTATTAAGGAATCTTGATACTCCCAAGACTTTGTTTAGGTATATTGCTTCTGAGGTATTGAAAAGTGCGTTACATTTGCAAACTATTTTTAACATAGCACCACATATGTAAATTAACAATGAACATTATGTGATTAACTTATTTATTGAGGAATGGAAAATAATGCTTGTTGAGACGATCCGTAATGTAAATTTGAACTAAGTTGGTAGTTTGGATTTCTATGGCGCAATGACCACATTTGTCTATTGCGTCACATATGTGATTCGTCAGACATAAGACATACACTATCAAATAATAGAAATAAACACGCAATGAAAATTTTATTATGAGTAAAGAGAAATAAAACAAGGGATGCACCTAACAGGAATAAAATCTGTGTCACTTACAATTCGCAAGTTTGTAGAGCAGTGGGCCTACACACTAAGGCTTGTTGGCCCCTAAATTTTAACCAAGAGCTAAATTTTGTTAAATATATTCGATATTTGTTGTAAATATGTGCACTGTTATTCCCCCACGGGAATTAGAATTAAATAGTATACAAAATCGTGTTGCTTCCAAGTTTACTGCTCGAAATATCAAATAGGATACAACACAGAAAGAACAATATCCGCCAAATAACACTATGAAATACACTATTTCAAAGCCTGTTTCTGCAGTAAAGCATTGAAGACAGTTCTTATGTTTTTAAAATAGAGCTTAGAACAACCAAAAAACATCAGGAATCATATTTACGGATATTGGAGTATGAGGTATATAGAGTAAGAGGAAAATAAAATTTAGGAAAGATTCCATTTTCCACTTTCGAGATTTTGCCGGTCTTACCCATGAAATATTCAGTGCTTGTATTCAAAGGTTTTTCTGTTTTTTCCATGTTAAATTCATTGAAAATATCTCAATACTATTATAGTCTTCTATCTCATAAATTTTAATCTATAACATATTTCGCTTTGGAATCACTAAGTATATATTTCGTGGGAAAATGCAGTCAGTTTTAATGTCGGACATTTTCATAAAAAAATATCTGAAAGTTAATGTCTCAACGGTGACATTTGTGATACTAAACCTTTTAAAACTATCCTGAAGCTTGAGTTTAACATCTTGTGAAGAGTAACTAGTAATGATTACTAGTATTGAAACTTGGTACTTAATGTCTCAGTTTCAAGAACGTTATGTGAATTACAAAAACAAAGCAGAAACTTCCACCAATTACTGCAGATCAGATGATTCATAAAAAGCAGCCGCTAACATATTCTTGTAGTGTACATTCCTATAGTTGTTTTAGAATTGATTGGATTGTCACTAGTCACTGCAAAACAAAGGATCCGCCGATTTTGTTATATATATATATATATATTTATGTTAACTTAACTTAAAGTAACTTAATTTCCGTCGTGAACTTCACATTTAATTTCAAATTATCCAAATATGTTAGATACGACTGGCTAAGGAAACAAAATCAAATAATAGAAAATATGTATTATTTGGTAATTAGGGTAATATTGCCTTTACTTTGTGGTCAGAAAGAGCCCTTCCAAAAAAAAAATTACTGAAAATAAAAAAGGTAAACATTACTTATTCAACACAAAAGTCAAGACAAATTGTTTACCTTTATAGAAAAGATTCGCCATTATTTCTATTCTTTCTGGATAACCTACATTTAAGCCTTTGCCACTTTCCATTGACAAATAAATCATCTTCTTTACGAGACAAAAAATATCTAATCTGTGGTATACGTTTGTTACTGTTGCCACATATTTCAAGAGAGGTATATTAACTCCATCTGTCATCACGAAAAGCCGATCTTGATCATCAAAGATACGAGTTGTTTTCGTCTTGCTCTTTTTCGGGGTTATTGTCTCTCTTCTAAGGTATTTTTTTTGTTATTTTTCTTGTACTTCAGTTGCCATTATTCAGGCTTCAACAATTACTTCTGTCAAAGGATGTCGCTGAAGCACACGAAACAAGTTAGGCAATGTATCTTTGGAGATTGAATACTTGGACAGATGTTGGCAAGAGTGGTATAGGTTAGTTCGAATAGAAAAGGGCGTGCATGCTTTAGCTATATCTGGACTACAAAAGCAAAAATGGACAATGGAATCTTCCACGAACTTAAAGAAGAATAGATTATTTTCATTATCGAAGTTATGGACGTTCTATACAGACATCAATAAATATTTTTTTAAAAATACCATACTTTTAAAACTATATTCAACTAATTTTATTTTAATCGATGAATATAAATACATTAATTAGTACGATAATTCTTGTCAGGTTGCAATTACATTAAAAACACAGATTTTGAAAGGTATTGTAACCCAAATTGCAACACAATCTCCATCCCAAATGCGGCATTTTAAAAACGACTACAGTCTCTTAATTCATTGTGAAACTATAAAAGTATGGTTTTGTTGTTTACAAACTTATTTATAGTAAAACAATAGGCAATGTTGTTACATACAGTGAGGAAATATTGTTTTTGATTTTTCATCGGTTCGGTCACTCAGACATACTAATCCGTATGCATGGTATCTATGAACAACATGACGTTTATAACGTCTAACTTGTACGATGATAGATTATATTTTATATGGGGATATAAGTAAATATTTCGTAAGCTAACTCAAGTAATATAATAAGATGATGTTTCGTAGTCTAGTCAGCGATTTGTCTGAATGATGTTCCATTTGAATTGTTAACTTATACAGAACAATTCTGAAATATGAGTTTGAAGAGAAGAGTATTTTTACAAACCTGATATTTTTTTATAATTTTTTTTTCTGCTTTTTATGGTCTCGTTGCATCGGAATTTGGTGGTAATTTTTAGGCTTGTTGTTGTTGATCTCCCGGCTTCGGCTTCGATTTCGTTTTGTTCCTGCTCTGTTTTGGTTTTTTGTTTTACTTGTTTTTTGGTGGTGCTAGGGGGAGTGTATGAGCAATTTTTTCCGCCTAATTCTGCTCATATGTATAAAACACCATTTTATGTTGTTTGGGTCAGGCTCCTCCCTGATGACGCCCTGATCCACCAACATTTCTTCATTTATTATTATTTTTTAAGACTTTTGTTACATTTTTTTAGAAATTCTTGTGTTCTTGAATTTATATTGCTTACCATGATATGTCTGCAGCTTCAGCGCGCTTGCATGGGTAGTTTCGAGTTTCGGTTTCTGGTTAATGCACCCCGGCTGTTTGGTTATTTTTTGTTATTTTGTGTGTTATGTTATTTTGTATATTTTATGTTATTATATATATATATATATATATATATATATATATATATATATATATATATATATATATATATATATATATATATATATATATATATATATATATATATATATATATATATATATATATATATATATATATATATATATATATATATATATATATATATATGGTAATGTTTAGTTAACGTCGTACTAGAGTAACACAACGGGCTATTGACGACGGTTCGGAATCAGTCCCTTAAGGGAAAGATTCGAGGACAACACCTCGTAATTTTGAACCACGGTCAGATGACGAAGCAACACCTGAGCTGGCACCCCACTCTCCAAACTTCCACGCCAACCCAACGTGATGACTTTCGGCCACGACGGATTTAAGGTGCACCAGCCGCCTCTACACTATACGTTTACAAACATCCATGCCCGGACCCAGATTCGAACCAGGAACCTTCCGATCTAGAGGCTAACACCTTAACCACTATACCGGTTGGTCGGCATATATATATATATATATATGGTAATGGTAATGTTTAGTTAACGTCGTACTCGAGCAACACAACGGGCTATTGAAGACTGTCCGGAATCAGTCCCTTAAGGGAAAGATTCGAGGACAACACCTCGTAATTTTGAACCACGGTCAGATGACGAAGCAACACCTTAGCTGGCACCCCACTCTCCAAACTTCCACGCCAACCCAACGTGAGGACTTTCGGCCACGACAGATTTAAGGTGCACCAGCCGCCTCCACACCATACGTTTACAAACATCCATGCCCGGACCCGGATTCGAACCAGGAACCTTCCGATCTAGAGGCTATATATATATATATATATATATATATATATAATTAGAAGCTATATGAATTTGGTCAGTCATGAGGAAAATGTTATCTATGTGATTAAGTATATATGTTTATTACATATAAATAAATCGAGTAAAATATAATTTTAAAAAATTACTTTCATGAACCATTCGGTTGGTTTAGTGGAGAAATGCATACTAACTATTCAGAAACTATGCATTTTTCTATCCGAAACATTTATGAAAAGTTGCATCAAATATTTAATCACAGATTAAGTAATAAGCTTAGATACAAATATATTTTCCTTTTAATAATAGATTATTCAAAGGTTTACTCTAAAAAGGATTAGCGGAATATATTTTAGTTAAAAATAGTTTTATTCAATTACTTAACTGAATCAAGTAAAATATATCAATAACTTTTATTAACAATTCGAAAAGGTTTGTTAGGTAAACGAATTTTTGTATCTTAAACAATTATGCTAAAGTGGATCTCGAGTATTTAATTATAGTTCCAGTAAAAAGAGACGATTGATATAAATTCCCCAGCAGGAAAATAATTGATACGATTTCAACTCGAATACGTCCTCTAAATATATTTCTTTAAAGAAATAACCGTTCTTCTCTTAATGGTTTCACCGTAAAAAAAAGGAAGAATGGATCCCATCTCAGGACTTTCCATGCATTTCGAATCAATTCCAGACTTTGCTTTCTTGAACCGCTCTCTCTAACTGGACATATCCGGATAATTGATGCCGGGCACGAGAAAGCAAAACAATTAGCACTCGGCACAGGGATTGAGAAAGATTTAAGGCTCAAAAAATCGACAACGGCGCCGATAACTTTACGAAGAGTGTAATCCTTGGGATACTGTATTGATCCCGAATGGAGATGTTGGAGCAGTTGCAGTGAAACCAAATAAAATTTCAGCTTTCTTGGATGAATTGGGTTTTAAAATAGCCCCACTGTAATGGGACTCTAGAAATTGTAACCTACAGATCAGCAGGAATACAGTGTATATATCCATTTACTTTCAATGTTAAGTTGTGCAGCATTTGAGAAGAAGGTATGAAATTGCATTTACATAGAAATACTTGTCATTCAAAGTAAATGGTTACATACACTGTATTCCTGCTGATCTGTAGGTTCAATTTATAGATTCCCATTACAGTGGGGCTATTTTAGCTTGTGTGTCGGGTAGTGTGGTGTCGGTATTACAGTGGGAGTATTTAGTGGGGCTATATAAGAGGACAATATTTGATATCCTTAAGGTGCAGAGTTGACCCACTACCATCGCCAATAGTCAGTTCGTTTTCTCCAGTAAGATTTTAATTAGATACTTACCTACTGACGGTGCTGCGTAATTGGTAAGATTTTTTCATTTTTTCAAGGTAATGTTAATTTTTTTAAGGTAAATGTAGGTGAAGGTAATGTTTCGGTGGTGGAACGGTTTCCCAAAAGCAGTGTCACTTGGAATGTTTCTCGAATGCAATTGCACCAATAAAATTTCCAAAGATTAAAATTCGAATGGATATATAATAGTTTATTGGTCAATGTCAATTAGATAAATAGCCAAGCGTCACTAAAATGAACAGCATTTTATGGTAACACGTATAGATATCATGCGAGAGGATTTTGGTAATCGAAGTAAAGTCTTAACAATTGTCTGGTTTGCATCCCTTTTTCAAAAGGGCCATAGCCGTTACCTGAGACACAGTAGGCTCAGAGTTCTAATCCTGATTTCTAGCGTATGGATGTTTATGATTGTTCGTGTAAATAGTACGGTCGGATTTTTCAGTGGGTGCTCCTCCTACCTAAATAGAAGCAACGTATACCCAAATACATTAACACAAGTGTACACAATTTACATTAGGATATATTACAATTGATAATTTTGTTTTGAATTGTGTACTGTGCGTTTTGTTCATTTTTATTGGTAACTTTGTATGCAATCGTGTTTCGATAATATTTGTTAATACAAAATTATGAAAAATCTCCCTATAAATATTAAACTGCTCTAAATTTAATTGATTTTTTAGATTATTATTTAATGCATTTTAACAAAGTATAAAATTTCACGCGTCGGCTAAAGATTACTTTGTAAAAAAAGGGCCTAAGGCAAAAAATGTCACCAAGTTTACATTACTTTCAAATACATTATATGCTGTTTTAATTTTTGCATTATTTTAATCCAAGGATAATTAGCTGCAGGCTAATGAAAATTGAAAATCTGATATGTATGTAACAAAAATGCTCATCGAAAACAAATCCTTTTTAATTGTTGAAATTGGTATTGTCATCGTCATATGCCCGTGGTTCAAAAACACAACATGTTATTCTCGGCACGCTCTCTTCTGGATTGATTTCTAACAGCTGCCAATAGCCCGTTTTATATTGCTTTAGTACGACGTAAATTCAACTACTTACATTTTTTATTAAATTCAGAATAAGTAACCCTTTAAAAAGTAGTACTTTGTTTATTTATTATTTCTCTAATGGAAAAGTATTTAGTAACACGCACCACATAACAACCAAAAAATATCAAAACGGCATATAAATACTGTTAGATGATAGTAAAAATCGCTATAACTCATTACGCATTGTATGTATGTGTATTAAAGTTTTAAAAATTATTAACTCCCAAAAAATAATTATATTTTTAGAAAATATATTATAACAAAAAAGTATTCTTTACACGCATTCGTTTCTAAAGGTTTCACAAATATATTTCACAATTTCTAGTAATAGTACTGCGGTCGTTAAAATCAATATCGAGAAACTAGAAAGGGAGACTCAATTTTGTCATGTCATGGGTTGTAAAAATTTAGGTTAAAACAATGTCCTGCGAAACTAAAAGTAATAAAAGAAAGTCTCAGTTCAGAAGTGCACAATTGAATGTTTGCAATTTTCAAAATAAATATAAATGAAAAATGTATTCTGTATTCTTTCAAAATATCTATGATAAGGCAATTGTAATAAGGATTTCAAATTACACATCCATACTTCAGACTCAATCAACAGAAACATCGAATAAAAATATTGAGAAACATTGTATGCAATTTATAAAGTAACAAGACTAAGTAATCGGTCAAGTTGAAGTTTTTAAGAAACGACTGCTTCTGCATATATTTTAAAGTGTCAGGAAAAGGCTATGCAATTTGAAACGGGTGACAGATAGTAAAATGCGATGTGGAAGTTGTAACAAGGATAGTAAAAAATAACACAAATTAATGGTATCTTCAACGAACGCCATACACGAATTTCAAAAATAATAAACATCAGCAATGCCTATAATAGGGTCGTTTATTGAGATAGCAATATTCATTCGTAAACTGAAATGCTGATCGTCAGCTGAAGTAATTACACAAAGTTCCACATTCCCCAATCAACCCAAAAGCCTTTTACTCACCCTCCCGACTTATAACAAAACACTATAACTCACCGCTGGCAGATTCGACCTCCTTGAAATATTGATGCCTTTTATCTCTGAGATATATATCTCTTGAACAATATGCATTTTTCAGCGCTGTGATCTCAACAGAGTCGAGAGGTAAGTATAGCCTGTATGGCACTACCATAATGATGTACTTTATCTCCGACATAACGAAAGGTAAGGTATGGGATTCGTAAATGTTTGATAAGAATGTTGAAGAGATCAATGACTGGAATGATGAGTAAAGGTCCATTCGGTCGCTTGTCTTGTGTGCAACGAAATGATGTTCACTTCCAATAATGTGCGGTTTTATGGTTCTTCATTCCACAATGAACGACCAAATAAACAACCGTGATTGCGGAGAGAGGAAATGTGGAAGAGGTATAAACCCGTGGCTGGTATGCATACATGCATATATATGTTACCGCTAAAGCTCGAAAGCCGTTGATGTGCACATTACATAGCTAATCTACAGATTAACTTATTGGCTCCGTTAACGTGAGGAATAAAATACTCATTGGCTCCGTTAACGTGAGTTTTCCGCATTTAACCTAGTAATGTAATGCGCACTTTAACGGCTCCCGCATCGTTAAAGTTCAAAAGTTTGTTTCTCTCATTTCCTTTCCCTATCCTTCCCTCACTCCTTCCACTTATAGTTCGTTTTCGCCTGTTTCTCTCATTTCCTTTCACTAATTTGTTGATTGTTTGATTGCATTAATTTGATTATTTAGATATCAAAAAATAAATAAACCACTTCATGTTAATTTCCTTAATTGTAATAATATTTTTAACCACTTGACTATTTCTACTATAGTTTATTAGTTGATTGATGGTAGATTCTATCAACTTATTTTTTGATTATATTAACTTGATTCTTTCGATACAAAAAATAAATAAATAACGTTATGTTAATAAATGCGTACAGAAACGTTGCTGTTGTTCCAGCAAAGATCTTGTTTTAACTTTAACGAGTGCCTAGTAGGTAATGTGCAGATTATCTAAGTAATTTGCATATTTCTTCCAGCAAATATATATATATATATATATATATATATATGCTCGAAAATGTAAGTGTTGGTTGACCAGGGCGTCATCAGAGAGGAGCCTGACGCACAAAATGGTGTTTTTACGAATGAGCAGCAATTCGTTAAAGGAATAGCTCAAACACTACCCAAATTATAATCCATTATTAAAACCACCATTAAAAAGCAAATCTACAAACCAAAACAGAAAAAAAGAAACAGAATAAAACGAAATCAGACCCACAGCAGCAGACAGGAGACCGACGATAACAAGCCCGAAGACAGTCACCAAATGACACTATCAATTTCGTTCAACAAAACCCTAACATCAAAGACAGTTAAATTCTTGTTGCATTGAATTTATAAAAAATAAAAATTTTAGTATTCCTAAACAAAAAATATATTGTTCTTGTTTAGTTATTCAGAACCGAGAGTGTTCCGATTTCTATTTTAAGGAAGTCGAATATAAAATTTTTTATTCCCTTCCAGGCCAAATTTAAAAACAAAATTTAAATACAGTATCATAGAATTTAAAGGCAAGTAATACTTTGCAAAAATAGTTAGAAACATAGTTAATCATATATATATATATATATATATATATATATATATATATATATATATATATATATATATATATATATATATATATAATTCAAATCCCACTCACTGACCCACTAACTCTCTCATCACTGTATCTCAAAAACTACAAGTCCTAGGAAGTTGAAATTTTGCAGGGTAATTCTTATATCATAGACGATTTTTAAAAGTTCGACTCGGAAGGTACCTAAAATTGACCTAAGTCCTAAGCAAAATGAGTTTGAAATCTCCATAGAAATAATATTGAGTATAAAATGATTACTCTACGCAGCTCAGATTGGCTTTATCAGTGTAGATCGAAAAACAATTTTTTTTAAATAGAAATTAAGTTATAATATTCATGTTTGAACTGGCTTTTTATTTATTCCCATGATGAAAATAATATTTATAAATATTTGATTGAAGAATAAAGAATATTTGAAGCATTTAAGTTTACATAACTTACATTTTGTAATGGAACACGAAAGCCTGAAAGAAAAACTCACTGATCATAAAAGCGTAATTTTGCTTTTCGTATTCTGTAAACGTCTGAATTAATGTTTAATTTTTTTAATTTAATTTAGAATTCTTCGTTTGGGTATTTGAGTTGACAGCGAAATGTTGCGTTCATATTTAAGGATTTTTTTTTTGTTCATAAATCATTATCGTCTTTTGTCGAATTGTTCTATTTCAGAATATATTCAAGAAATCGAAATAAAACACGTTAAAACAGAATTATTTTTTCATAATTCTCCATTTTTTTCAAGGATTGGAATTTTGTTTCCGTTTGCGTTATGTGTTCCGGTATACAACCTATTGAGAAATGTTATTCAGGAGTTAGATTTTAGTGATTTATTTATTTCCTGCAAAATATATCACTAGACGCTGATAATTCCTTGGTGGTATATGTATATTCCGACCAACTTTCTTTAAATCTCTGGTTTAATACGTAATTGTGTGCGGATTGCTGTATCATAAAATAAATAAAACTAGGATGCTCGCCCCCTGCTCGCTAACGCTCGCCAACCCCCGGAGGATTGCTTCGCAAACCTCATTGGTTCGCTCCGCGAACCTATGCTCGCTTTGCTCGCATGAATGAAGACATGTGTCCTAGCAAAAAGAATTGTGGAGGACAAAATATGGTTTTCTAAAAAAAAAATTTCAAATCTAAATTTGCTTAATTACAGAAAATAAAAATATAGTACCTCTGGAATCAGAATTCAAATGAAAACTTTGAGCAAATTTTGACTCGAAATGATAGCGCTGATTGGAAATAGAATGCTCAGCATGTTGTTTGTGCGTACATTTACCCAAGCACTCAAGCCACTCACACTTTTTCATTGAGTTTGCTGTCGAAAATTGTAGTGCAAGCGTCTTGTTGATCTATAATTGTTGGCCCTGAAAAGGACCGTTTTTTAAATGGCCCTGAAAAGATCCTCCGCTTCCTTTAATTTTTATTAACTGCAACAGCTCGACTAAAATTTTTTTTTAAATAAAATTTCATCCGATAACGCTATAAATTCAATTGAGGCGCGAGGTTTTATGGTTGACAAACAATCGTACAATGTTGCCAAAACGCGATAACAAATAACGTCTTTTTTACGTGCCACGTAAGAGAATTATATATATAGATATACACATACAAATATTTTAAAGCTTGTAATTTCTCATTTTTTAAAATAACAAGTAAATTAAAAAAAAAAAAACTTTAAAATAAGATGGGTTACGTTAAATTGAAACGAGTTGTCATGCGTTGTAGTTCAAATATAGTTCAAAATTTAGATACAGTTATTCATTTTAAGACGATTAAAATCAATTAAATTTCATTTGTTTTTCGTGTTTCATTGGGTGTTATGAAAGCTGTACTTCATAATCAAGTAACTACATCTATCATTTTAAATAGGTACGTGCTTTCCATTTAGAAACCGAATTTATGTGAATTTAAAAAGTACTATAAGAGTTTAATTTAAAACTGTATGTCTGTGGGAAAAAGGGAATATTGAACAATACTTTTTTTGATATTAGAATAATATCAAAGTTAGTAATTTTGAAATCTTGAAATTTTTTGTCTCAAGTGACAGAAAGTTGAAGTTGCTTACTCTACATATTGAAGCTGTTCTTATCCAACTTAGATACATGTGAATCATTCGTTGAAAACAGTACTTTTCGTTTTGTGAAAACGCTGTAAAATCAACCTCCTGTTCATTAAAAAATTGCTATCGATAGAGTGTAATTTGTATACACTGATGACATTTATTTCTATCAGAAACTCAGTCATTCCACATGTTGCTTAATGGAATTTTCAGGAATAAGTGCATTTGCTTCAAACTAAATATGTCACGAATGCGGTAAGTTTTTAGCCCCCTTGGACAAACAGAACGCGGGTTATACGTTGCCTATCATACCCTCAGGGTTCTAAAATATAAGTGTACCCAATGTGGTGTAGATTGGTCGAAAGGTGGGTTAGAATAAAAAACAGAAAATGTCACAACTCTACTTTATATATTTAACGAAATTCCGTTATCCCACCTGCCGCTGAATGGAATTTTCAAGAAAAATTGCGTCTGCTTTAAATTAAATTAGTCAATTTTAATTTACCACCTTCTCATATTGATATTAAATTCATAAACATCACATACTAGGTGTAAGAATGGCAAAAGTAAAACATTTCATTGGAAAAATGCAAGACTATCCGAAAAAAAAAATACTTTTTTTTTTACAGAAAATGAATGCATGGGAATATTTGTATTCATTTGAAAACTCAAAATCAACTTTTGAAGTAGTCACATTAGAAAGAAAAATATTCAGCAGAAGTGCGACGAATAAGAAATGGATTGTATGGATGGATATAACATGCAAGTAAATTTGCGTCCAAAGTAAATTGTAGAAGCGATGGAGAAGTTAAAAGGGATATTAAAAAATTTTTCCGTACACTTCAATGATGCTGACATTATTTTATGAAAAATAATTGATGATGACTTTTCAACCAACATATAATTAATTCAACCCGAGTAAAGCCGGGTATTTCTGCTAGTGTTTTTATAAATGCTATATTCCTAAACGATTAATTGAATAACTAGAAATTTAAAAACGTTACGTTTATCGCAGACGTTATTGTCGGCCTTGCAGCACGAAACAGAATTTTTTTTCTTCTAGAAAATCAGTTTTATTATTAACTAAATTGGTTTTAACTAAATAAAGTTTTTCTGGATAGACTGATTTATAAATATTAGAAAAGTTACTGTTTAAAAAAATTACGTAATAGATATATCTACAGACAAAGTTTATTTTAAAAAAATGTAAAAAAAATGAGCAAGAATGGAAGAAAAACTAGAACTTTGGGAATGCCTTTAATTTGAGCACAATGGTGTCGCCGGTCTCAAGAGTGCTGTTGTGGGTATTATATCGTTTTATTCTTATTCTTTTTATAATGATTTGTTTTGTGTGTTTGCTTTTTAATGGTCTTTGGGGAGTAAAAGAGCAATTTTGTATCATATTGCTGCTCATGCATAGAAAACACCATTTTGTGTTGTCTCGGTCAGGCTCCTAATTTATGACGCCTTAATCCACAAAAAAATATAATTTTCTAAAATTTTCTAAAACTGTTTTCATTTTAAATTTCGTTTTGCTTTTTAAATTATGAAGCTTACATTGCTTACCTTGTTATGTGTGAGCTTCAGTGCGCCAGTATGATTAGTTTTTACATTTTTATCCGGGTTTATATATATATATATATATATATATATATATATATATATATATATATATATATATATATATATATATACGCTAAAAGAAAATTGGTCATACACACCCCAAACACCATTTAAAAAGCAAGCACACTAAACAATTTCTTTAACATATAAAATTGAATAAGGAAAATACGAAAACAAACATTCAACAGAGACGGTAGACAGGCAACGTTAAAGAATAGAAATGTTCTATAGATCGGTTTAAACCTACATTTCCTCCCTAATAAATTTGTCAGTGGTACCTAATTATGTAGTTAATTATATACAATCATAACATAATTTTATAATCCGAATTAACAGATTTAAAACATGATTAATCTATTAACACAACGAATTTAACTCAATTAGGTATGTACAGCTAACTATTCACATTTAGTCTAAAAATAACTTTTAAATATAGTCATCCATCTCATTGTTTTATGCAAACAAAAACTTTATGGATAAAAAAAATATTTTGCTATAAGAACATAGCGCGATACGAGATAAAAATACCTATTTATCTAACGAATATGTTGAAAAAGTGTGGAAATGTTTTAACGCATTACAGAAATTAACCATTCTTTTAAAACATTTAGCAAAACAATTTTTAAATTGTTTTCATATAAAACCAAGGTAGTTATAGTTTAAAAAATATTATTTATGCTTATCTTATTTGATATATGTGAAATAAGACGATGTTTAAAATACTTTAATCGTGATAGAACGAAAGCAAACTTTTTATGTAGAAATACTAATGGAAGATTATAATGGCTGTCTTTGTGTTATACATATGAATGGGTCGTGGTATTTGCTTGTTTCAAATTTTTCCCAGAATAAAACTGTTAAAAACAAATTAACCATGATGCTGTAAGTCAGTACATACGAAACATAAGAAAAAATTATTTAAATTAAAAACTGAAGTCTATACAATGTATCTAAAAAATAACCTATTAAACTTTAACTATTAAGAGTTTACACTACTGAGGCAATTTTTATACTACTTTTAAAATTAAAGGTCATTAGTGATTTAAAAAAAAATTATTGGGCCAGCAAACTGCGTATTGAAGACATTCACATAATTTTACAGGTTTTAATTTATTTTCGATTTGATGTCGCGCGTCATTAATTGAACATTTAGGTATGATATTGTGTTTTACTATTCAAAAGTTTGTCATTTATGCTTTGCCATATATTGTTACAGTCTGAAAATCCATTTAATCGATGTTACTCGCATTTTAAGAACATTTGAACTCTACTAAGTTTAATCATTTCATGCATTCAATTCTTTTTCTAGATTCCACGATCGTTATTGAATTCAATAATTACTAAAATGGTATTTATGATTAATTTAGAGAGGTTCCGAACATTGAAAAGCATTGTGGTTGTAAAAGTGTGATATCGTATACCTCGCAAAGAACAAAATAATATTCTTGAGAAAAATCATCCTGTTTCCATCTTCGAACATGCCATTTTCATTATTATGCCCGAAACTTCCAAGTAGAAATAAAATTTTACAACTAAAACCCGATCAAACTATACAAAATGGCTTCTGAGACATATCTTTCAATCATTATCATCTCACACGTCCTCGCAAAGTGAAATCGCTTTCCCAATCTGAACTTCCCACCTACATCTCAAAAAGACGAATCAGCGAGCAATTTAGGAAACCCCCGCGAATCGCACCCAAAGTAACTCCGCCCTCGTTCCAGCAAACGACGAGCGATATCAATTTGAAACGACTTCGAGATGAGTACTAAAAGATATCCCATTTAACACGCCACTACAGGGCGATAAAAATAGGAATTTCGGGAACTAGTTCAAAGATCCTGGAAATTCCCGTCCCCCATTACGTAACTAAGGTCCGGGAATCATCGCTTTAGACAGAGTTAAATGATCCGGAGATTTTCCGAATACGACTCTGCCACCGTTGCAGTAATTTGATCTAACAAGCTGCAATGGTGAGACACGATGGAGCATATTTGCTTCTCGATGACGGCTAAGTGCTCATAGTTTTAATGGGGGAGGTGAGGTAACTGAAAATCTAGATGTAGTCATCAAAAGAGTTTCGAGAGATTTCGGAAAACTCATGGATCGCTTACGGAATCGCGTTTTGCGCCATATATGATAACGTCTTTAACACTGTAGTAGACTTAAGATGCTTTTACGCGCATAGCTTGCTTAAGAATATCGATAATTGTGGCCATAAATTATTAATTTAAATTAAACTGTTCAAATATGTATCCATGTTTAATGGTTAATTTATTAATTATTAAAATTAAAAAATTAAAAATTACTGTTAAATTATTTACTATAACACTATTTCGATGCATTTTACTCATAAAGGTATTTCAAATTGGGAGTCCCTGTATACTGGGTGAGTATGAAAAGGAGAACGGATATTTAATTTCAACGTTCCATTTTGTACTTAAGTAAATAATGTACTGCAATATTAAGTCAATAATCTGAATATTAGATCTTAAAGGATTGTAACTTAAACAGTATTGTACCTTGATAAATCTATTTGAAAATAAAATTTAATCCCCAGAATAACACTAGGTATCCAAGTTGTGTATTACTGCTCTTTCTCACAAAATAATTAATGATTACATAACCACATGAATTGTTAGAAAATATCCTAGGGAAGATTCTATTGGTCAAGAAGATCAAAATTGGCAGGAGTCATGTGGAAAAAACTGCATGTTGCTGAACGTTTATATCCGTCTGCACTCTTCTGAGATAAATCATAAAGTAGACCTTGATGATAAAGCAAGTGGCGTATAAATGTAAGATTTTCCTTTTAACTGTCTATAACTTTACAACGTAATTAAATGAAGATCTGTTACGGTTGCTAGAATAAAGCAAATATGATTATATGCCATTTGATGTTTGAACATTACTTCTCCACATGCCTTTCAAACTTTTCTTCACACTCATTTCACTACAGCTAAGATAGCTGAGTAGCTATTCCTTGGCGTGATATAGATATCTAGAGTGTAGGGTTTCAGCTCAGGTATTGACCTCGTCGTTAGACCGTGGTTCGAAATTACGAGTTGTCCTGGGACCTTTTCCTTCAGGATTAATCCTGGATGGTCACCAATAGCCTGTTGTGATGCTCCAGTGTGGCGTTAATTCAACCATCTGCATACTTTTCTTATAAAAAACTGTTCCAATGAAAATAAAATTATGAATGTATCCTACTTTAAAGCCCTGCTCAACTCTGTAAATCGTGATAAAAAGTAATCAAAAATAATGTATTTCCGTGATTGGTTGTAATGTAGTCAATTGCTGTTATCATGTTTACTCAGTTAAACAGTCAATATAAATAAATTTGTTTTGGATTTTTAAAACATACCTTCAGAATAATGAACTTTCTATTAATTATTACCCTCTATTTATGAAACTTACTAACATATGGGTTTTTATATTTTAAAACATTTGTAGACTCAAGTATTACGAACAGATGTGAACATATTCTACTACTCCTAACATATCATAAAGGCGAAGAGCCCCTAGTGAAAATGCAGGAGACATAAATTTAAGTTTTTCAATTATGCCCTAGAAATGATATTAGTTGTATCTTCAAATACAAAAAATAGGAACGTGATTTCATCTAGACAGTTATTGTAATAAGTTTGACGACGTTATACTATAATCCATTGTAAGCTACATCAAACCAATTTTAATCTCCTTGCTCAGTCAAAAGCCCCGATGATTCGTATTACCACAATAAGCTCTTTATCTACAGAATGTGGTTTTAGAATAAAAGAAAGTGCCCCGAACACAACTGTGTAATTTTCATATACATCATTCAAATGTATGATTATAGTATTTATAATATTATAATATTCATCTTAATGTATGATTATAATATTTAGATCATCATAAATAAACTAACTGTTCTTAACTTTTACAAGTGTTGAACACTTCAAAAGCATGTATAATCAGACACATTTTTCATGCTTCATTAAAATTAGGTATTGAAATTACAAATATATTAACCTTCTTATGGACAGTACACAAATGAACTCGTTTATTATCATTATTTTAAACGTTGCAGAGTAAATAATATGAGTTTTGCACCTACAGGTCAAGTATACTTTGTTAAATCACTACATTGTAATTTTACTACACTTCTCTCGATTCTATTAATTTTCAATATGAGGCTTATAGATAAAATTTTCTGAACCACTATACCCTCTCGTTTGATACAAAATTAAATACTTACCAGCTTTCACAGAGCTGACACACAAATCCAGTTTCAACCAAAGAAGTACCATCCAATTCAAGATCATACCGGTTTGCTTTATGGAGATAATAGCAGAGTATTCTTTAGCATGTAAACTGACAAATATTTGGTGACTAACGTCAAATTTCCAACATTTTTTACTAGTGTAAAATACCTACATCGATGTATATTTAAGAGATGTAATTCAGATACAAGCTGCTATTAGACGAATTTAGCTCAAAGCAACAAATCCTAGTTTGATTCAAAAGTGTTCAAACATTGTTTTCCTTCATATTTTGTGTTTCAGGAAGAGTGAGAGACAAGTGGAGCGGTGTACATAAACAGCGAGGTAGGAGATCTCGTTTAGCGCCGAATTCAGTCGTCAAAGAGAGTCTGCTATCAACGGAATACTGAGTGGGAAACGGAAGGTTGCTGAAATAAGGTGGTTTTGGCACCATCAGTGAAGGATGCGCCAAATCCATCCCGATTTGGCGAGAAGAGTTGGAAAGATTTTCCCTCTCATTGCAATAGTATCTGAATGGAGAACTGGATATTTACAACATTTCATACCAGCGGGAAATAAATCAGAGACTCGACAGATTTCGCTTGACAAAATTCAGTTTATTTTTTTGAATGATTTAAAAAATAAACTGTATTTTAAATTATATTAGTACATTGACATTATTTTTTATTCATATTTTTATAGATATATGTATTCTCATTTTTTTTTATTCCTTTTGAACTCATAAGAAATTATGAAGTAAAATTTACGGAACACATTTATTGTAAAATTTATTTAAAGGTCTAGAAGAATGTCACCCGATGTTGCGTGGAATGAAATAACGAACCAACCACGGAAATACTCAGTTTTCTAATCACCATTTTGACTTGTGGACTCTTGAATCAGGGATGAGATATTTTCGAATTTCATCAACGTTACCGAATTGATTAAAAAATATTATGATACGATAATCATGATTAATTTCTTTTAAAACAAATATACTTCCACTCACTGGCACATGAAACCACAAATAGCACCTTAAAAGTTAAATATTTTCAATGTGCGAATGAAATTGTGCATTTTCTACCAAGTTAAATGTTTCTATGGCATTAGTGGATTGTGGTAGAATGTGCTTTTTGTAGCCAGATTTAACTGGAAGTTAGGTACTTATATTCTGGAGATTCATTTCTGTGAATCTTTCTTGTAGACAAAGCAAAAGTAATAGATTAATTCTTGAAAACGTAGGTAGTTTGAAAACTTTTAAGTATGAAAATTACTATTTTTGAACGATGCTTAGGTCAAGGAGAGTTTGCGCAAAAATAATTTCAATTCGTAAAGTAAGCAACATCGACTTTCTATGGTGAAGTGATTAAAAATTTTTTTTTTAAAACAAGTACTAATTTTCTGGTATTTTGTAAATATTATGACTTTTAACGAAGAATAATGCAATCATCCGAGTAAAATAAATACATAAATACACAGAATAAAGTACCAATAAAACAAGGAATTACTTATAAAACTACATGAAGTGTTCATATAAGAGATCATGTTGCCTTATTATTTATTTGCTAGCAGAATTACGAGATGTTATTTGGGTCGAATTGGCTAATCGCCATACGTTTTCGTTAATAAATTGCAATTTCTCTTCATATTAGCTTTCAATCCTATTTTTAAGGTATGCTGTATATCTTAAAAAAACATAAAAAAACTGTCTCTCAATATATTTTTTTCGTTGATCCAATTCTTTTCATATCAACCAATTTAATAGGATTACCAAATACCAAGGCATGACCATTTATCAAATGTTATACTGTCAATACTGGAGGTTGAGGCCCTTTTGGGATCAGGATATCCATGACCTCATAAACACCTATATTTTATCTGTTTTATTTTCTTTATCCTTTGCCCTAAACATTGATAATTTTTAATATTTCTTAAAGAAAAAATACGGCTCAAAGTAAAAAATAGGTTTTGGAATTTAAATTACGTAAAAATAATTTTTGGAGAAAGAATTGCTTTTTTTTTTGCAGTACTGGGTAAAAGTATCCAACTAATATAATATGCATTCAAGCTTCTTCAAAACTACAAAAATGCGGGAAAAATATAGTTACTCGTATGTTTTGGCATGCAACTAATATATAAATGTATAAACACATAAAATTGAATTATGTATTTAGTAAACTAAAATCTGATGTAAGAAATATAAAACATCGCATTAAAATCTGTTGAATAAACTGTATGTGAACTAGCACCAACACACATAAACAAAACAAAGATAAAACGGGAAGACAGACAGACCAAAGCAATAAAATTCAATCACTAAATGAATGTCAGTACTCACATTCTGCAGAGTTTCATTTGAATGCACCAGTAGTATGAACGTAGTATGGGCACGCATATATAGACAAACACCGAGCGCTGTAGGTACGCTCAAAAGGAATAATTAGTATGAACTGGGTCAAAAACGTTTTAAAATTTACAACCACTGAAATCAGAGCGATATTAAACTAAAGTTATGTCGGCTGAAAAAAAAATTGTTCCGAGAAAGGTAGGTAGTTGCATTAATGTCGCATTGGAGTAACACTCAACGGGATAGTGGTACCGGTCTGGAATTAATCTGGGAGGGAATGATCCGATGAGGAACTTGTAGATTTGATCCCCGGTACATTATCTTGTATCTCCAAACGTCCACACGACGTCAGCGCGAGGATATTTGAGGTTACCATAGAGTTAATGTGCACCAGCCCCCATACACAAGACGATGTTTGGTTTAGTCGAGTTTCGATCTCGATATTGTTCGATTCATAATTCGATTCCCCTCCAACTGGTCTGTCCGGACCCTTTTTCTAAAAATATTAATTCGACGCATTTTTAAACAGAACACGTTTTAAAAAGGCTAAATTGATTATGAGTAGAACAAAATCATAAAATCATATTTTATATTACTACAAAATCATAAAATCATATTACTACACGTTGTCTACAAACGCGAATTTCCGTTTAGTAGACCATGTGCTTTACTTTAAATACCTTTTGATTCAAAGTTTTAGCTTTGAATGAAAACTACGCTCCTGTTTGAAATGAGAACGATATTATTATTGATTTGAGTGCAGTTTCCAATAAAATCAAGTGATTTTATTCGGTTCTAACTTGAGGGACAGTACTAATTAATAGAACAAGAAAATATTACACTGCTTAAATTGCGTTGTCTAAATTTTTCAAATTTCACGAGGTTTGTAGTACGCATCCCTATTAAATACGCTTAGTTGTTTAAATATTTAGCCCACATTAAGTGATAAAGTTCATATCAATCATGCATCTGACATTTAAAGTTACAACGTCAATTGAAAAATATTTGCAGTTGATAATACTGCAGATACTGAAAGAAAATGTACCAAGTTCCTCGTTAAATTTATAAAAATATGCTTTATAAGCAAATATCTATTGAACCCATAAAATATGTTTGCCAACTGAACATCAAACCATGATGGGGAACGCATGTATTAAATACTAGAAAATAATTCTGTATTTCAATTTGCATACTTACTGTTTAATGCGGTAGAGATTCTAATGAGATAATTTTTTTTACAATAGTTGTTTTTCATTATAATTTCCAGATATAAGCTAAACTTTCGCAATTGTTCTTGAAAATAACTTAAATGAGATCTAAGTCTGTGATCTTAAGCGATCTACGTTACAAAACAAAATAAACTGAAAACTAGAATTTGTAAATTGGCTTTAGTGTCGATGATTGAGACGTAAAGCTTGAAGAAGTCGCTGAAATTGATAACGAGTCTGCCAACTGAACCGAATACAGTAAGCTGGTTGAAATCAATAAATCGCAGGAGAGTTCTTACCAGCAGTTTTCAGCTGGTGCATCAGAAGATTCCTGTTTGTGTTACTTTTCTGTTTTCATGTTTTAAAAAGTGTCTAACGTTTATAAGATGTTTGAAAATTTTACATTTAGCTATTAACATCATCCAAAGATAACTTGAGCGGTGAATGTTGTGTGATTTGGACTGTTGATACCATTCAGACTAGGTTTACTTTGGCTATAGAGATCTTTCTTATGTAGCTAGAATTTAAAATGGGCATAGCTTCTGTAAAGCTTTTTAAAATTGTCAAAATTCAAAAACACATTTATGATCCAAAAATAGATTACACGTTAAATATTGTGTTGTTTCAATTATTAATTACATTTATTCTGGGTTCCATTGCTAAACACAGATATTATTCCCCCATATAGTTATAGATTTTATAATGATAACAACTTCTACAAAATATTTGAAAAGTGTCCTTGTTTCAACACTCATTCATGATTCAAATTTAGTTTTGAATGGGATGTGTTTTTCTTCATGGATTGTTATTCCATTTATATTTTCTTTCTTTTATAGGAATACTAGAGCAGTGTCAACCCAGTTGGAAATATAACGAACTAGCAACCAGATGTTCGTTAGTTCGAAAAAATCTATTCGAAGCATGAAATGTTTTCACTTTGGCGTGGTATGGAAGTTTGCTGGGTGGGTTGTCAGGTCAGGTGTTGCCTAGTCCTCTAACCACATGGTTCAAAATTGCTTTATGTTATCTTCGAATCTTTAACTTATTGATTGATAACGGAACGTCACCAATAGCGAGTTGTGTAGCCACAATGAGATATTAATTAACTACAAAACTACCGACCATCCATTTAGATACCCATCCATATTGATCCATTCGTGTATTTATAATTTAAAGTGAGTGTTCCATCTGTGTACAATGTTTTAAAATAATCCCTATCTAAACAATAAACCACGAACCAAATATAAATTTAATGACGATTGTTTTGTGTGTTTAGACTTTTATTTCTAATCTAATTGGATTGGGTTTCTTTTTAATCCATAGGTATTGTTAAATAGGTTCTTCCATCAAGTTATATTTTAATATTCGTTTAGCCTCTAAAAGGAGCTAGAAAATTGTCTATTACTCAGTACTTATCCATGGCTCAAGTTAGGTTACATGGTGATAGGAATATTTTGTTACTTAATGAACAGTTTAATCCCTACAATCTATGTTCCTTTGGTATATATGTATATTAATTCACAGATATTTTCTAATTAGTTAACTATCTAAAAGAGTATAACTTTTGAAAATATAACTAAAATTGTCACTATCTCAGCAATCAATAATGTTCCAAAGATAAATTGAGTGATGAGTATTGTGTACTTTTTTTTGATCTGCTAAATCTATTCAGATTAGGTTCATTTCCTCTATTTAGACAATATTATTGGGGAATACAAGAACCACGTCTGCAACCACACCTAATAAAAGGAAGAAATAATAAGTGACGTTTGTCTGCTGTGAACTTAAATAGACTTGCAGTTCTTTGAAATTTATGCTCTTACATGAAAAGTGGGGCATATTCACCCGTTGACAAGATGATAACTCCTCGCAAAAATTACACAGAATAGGAGAGTCCAGTGAATAATTATATAACAGTAAAGATGCAGATTGTGAATAAATTTCATGAATTGCTAGCTATTTCATTGCATAAGGCCAGCGTGTAGCCTTTGTTTCCAAATCAACATCCTAACAGGTATACTCAGATGTCGGCGACATGTCGAATGGTTGTACTCTAAATGTACAGATACATGCGTTAAAGACAGTAAAAAGTCTATAAATGTAATGGTACAGGATACACAGATGCAGAGAAGAAAAAATTCATTCCAACACAATTTTGCACGTTCTGTCAATATACTACCTAGAAAATTAACTAGTTATGAATAGGTCATGGCCAAGGGGAACACTGGCAGTTAAAATATTCTTGGTTGACTTTAATATATGGTCTAAACATTGAGATTTATATTGAAAATAAATCGATTAATACACGTGTAATTTGAAAAATGATCCTACTATAATTTGTGTATAGGGCGTTTACAATATGGAGGAAAAGACTAGAATTAATTGACAATGCTGTTTTTAATAAGTCAATAATCAAAAAGCTCTTTAAAGCTCCTGAAATTTAAACTTTAATTGTTATGAACAAAAATATACTTTTTTCACTATTTATAGAATTTCTTACTATCTATGAACTGATCTATAATGCTAACGATCGACTCACAATTACTTGATTTATGGATTTAAAAAATAGAATTTTCACGCAATTGATGAAAAGATAATATTATTGCAAGAATACATAGAAAACTTTGCAATGTTACCTGTTACTCCAGTTATAATTTTGTATAAAGGTCATTATATAAAGGTGTAATTTTAAAAAGTCCTATAATAAATGTAGGCAAATTTTCATTATCGTAGGCTATTAATTTTTGAAATATCCTTCGAACCGCGAAATAACGCATACATGTATATTTTGTTACATTTGCACAAGCTGAAAGTGATTTTATTTTTAAATGTAACATGCATGCTATACAAAATGCAGCGATGGTGTGCTACAGAACTTTTAGAGTAAACCAGTCCTACTACAGCTGCTATCAAGAACGAAACCCGACGCCACTTTCCACAGCTGTCTTCTCGGAGTTTTTGATTTCGACCATTGTGAAAGCATTTTTCCGTACACACAATATCGATAAGATTGAGTCAACAGGATGTCCTTGTCCTCTTGGAGCAGTTAGATTCAGACATCAGTGGCTCACACAGATCAATATATATATATATATATATATATATATATATATATATATATATTTCGCGGCTCATATTCGTAGAAAACACCATTTTGTGTTGTATGGATCAGGCTCCTCCCTGATGACGCTCTGATCCACCAACACTTTCGTTTTCAATAAATTCCGTTTGGTTTTTATTTTGTGAATTTCCTCTTGTTTAAGAAAAAAAAAATATATATATATATATATATATATATATATATATATATATATATATTTATATATATATACACTGTCACTTACTACTTACTACAATCATACTAAATATGGAGTAGAAGTAGTAGATCAGATGCTAAGGGTATATACTACGACATGTGAGACTCGCAGGTGGCCTCTTCGTGTTTTTTATGACGTCCTTGACATTGGTGCACTCAATGCTTGGTTTTTTGCTTTCAAGGAATCCACAGGAATCCAAAATTTCACATCGGAAATTTATTCTTGCTGTAGTGGAAGAACTACGACTTGGTGCTTTGCTCAACATATGTCTCCGATTGTTCAAGTACAGACTCCAAAACGAAAGAAATGTGCCTCTGAACTTTGCAAGGGACAGTAAAAGACTTCTGCCAGTTGTGAGGAATGCCAGAAACCAATTTGTGATAAATGTGTGCTGTCAATGTCAAGCCTACATATTGTTCCACCTGCGCTAATGTCTATTGAAATTTGGAACGCATTGTGTGCTCATTAATTGTTTACGTTTTTTGTAATCTCAGTTTGAAACATGTTGCGTGCTAATTTGTATTATTTGCATTTGTATCTTTTGTTTGTTTCCTTATCACGTACTCCTGCGAAAGTATATTGTATAATATATATTCCAATATTGTGGAATGTAATGTATAATAGTGTTTAATATTATACATTTCAATATGGTATAATGTATTGTAAATAGTGTGTAGTATTATACATTACATTATATATTATCCTACATTGTAATTTTTTTGTTGTCGTTCAAAAGTAATAACTTTTTAAGGAACAAAATAATTAGTTCTAAGAACTAAAAAAAAATAACTAACTCTAAAAAGATCTATAAAAACTCTTATGTATTGTCATTTCAACATCCCCCATTGTCCATTTAAAAAAATTTACTTTGATATAGCTTTCATTTCTTATGAGGGTCAAGTTGACCAACAATGGCTGTTTTAGGTAAGTCTAAAATCCGGCTGTTCTAGTGTTAAAAATAAAATAAAATGTTTTCAACGAATATTTCATTGATAACTAAGTTACATAAGAATAGCTTTCATACGAAAAGTAAACCACTTCAAGCTTCTGTCACTTACGATAAAACAATTTTAATTTCTCAAATATCCTTGTTTGAATATTTTCTGATAGTGATACTATCATAATATGCTTATATTTTGCTTTACTCCATCTGTCATGCAGTTTAAAATAGAATCTTTGTGCCACAATGTTCAGTTCAGAGGTTTGGTTTCTAAATGGAAATCACGTAACTATTTCGAACGATAGATACAGTTGATTGCTTACTTAATATATATTTCAATACAACCAGCAATATAATTTCAAGTATGAAAAGAAAATGTCAGTTTAATTGATTTGGAACAGACTAGCAATTGAAACCTATTTTTACATTAAGCGGCATTAAGAACATTGCATTAAAATAAGTAAAATAAATTGAATGTACAATACAACCACACATGCACATATGCAGACATAAAACAGGAAGACAGGCAGATGGACTAATGCAACTAAAATCAGTCACTAAATGAATGTAAGTACTCACAGTATCCAAAGTTTAATGAAAATGTATTCATCCGTTCGGACGTAGTACAGTTTGTCACATGTAGAGAAAAGGACAGGCACCACACGGGCAAGAAGCCGATTTAGCATGAAAAGGGACCACAACGGAAAAGTAACTTGAAATTGATCAAAAATATTTAATGTAAAATAAACACTCCATTTTTAATTATATAGTAGATTTATCTGTTAATTTTCAAAAGTAAGACGACAGGTATCATTTGTAGAACGTATTAGCGTAAGATAACGGTCTTGAAAACACGCATAAATTTGTTAGATTCAAGCTTATGCAAATTACGACAAAATAAAAGAGGTGATAAAAAATTGAATTGATTCACTCTCAATTATATGAATGCGTTTTTTATATGTAAGCGAATCTTTTTTCAAGCTAATGATATTTCACATTTTGACTCTATCTTTCAGTGTACCTTGTTTCATTATTTTTCGTTGCTTTCGCAGCAGAATTTATTTATTATCAGTACAGACGGCATTAAATCGTTTAGTTGAATCGATAATGCTATTTTTTGTGGCATTGTCTGTTTTATCACGTTTGCCATGTGACAGAATGATTAATACAAGCTTATGAACACATAACGAAATCATTTCAGTTCGCATACGGGATAAATAATATCGGAACGAAAAGACTGTTTTTATAGCGTATTTGATTTAGAAAAACATTTAATAATCTTATGATCATGTCTGAAGAAAACCTTCGACCATGGGAAGAAATGAGTTATTATTTTGCATCCGAAAGTAGTATGCAAATAATCTCGCATTCAATTTCTGTGAGAGTGAAGGTTGCTATTTTCTTTTACCTTTATTTTGTTACCCTATATGTATATTTAAATACTATCTAATGATAAAAAATTCTGCTTGAATTTGAATTTCCGAGGTAGTTGATAAAATACTTGAGACAGTAACGTTTACGTCAAAAACTTTTGATCTAAGAAATAATCTGTAAAGAAGGAAAATTTGAAATGTTTACTATTTTCTTTCAAGTAGGTGTTCATCAATATGTAATGTCCATAAAATTAGTTTATTTTACTGAACATCAAAAATGAATAAGTACGATATAAATATTCCAATTGAAAATATTGTTTTTATGTGTAGTTAAAATATAGTTGGTTATGTATTCCCACTAGTAATTTAAAATACGTAAAATATAAAAAATATTCTGAGACTAAGGTATTCTTAAAATAAATCTATGCCTAACTCCAAGAGGAGAGTTTAAATAATCATAGAATAGTTTAAATAATTTGTGAGCCGTCTTAGAAACGGTTGCTTTGTTTAAATCCCTTTTACAATAATTATAATATTTTTGCTTTGCTTAGTTCCCTTTAAAAATTCCCTTTAGTTACTTGTTTAGAACTCTGAGAGTGAGAAGTAAATTTTTAAATAATTTATAATTGAATTTTCCTTCTAATTTATGATAGTCTTTTAAATAACTACAATTGTGCCGAGACACGGGCTTATTGGTAAAATTGGTTTTAAATTATACAGTTATTCTGAATATGATTTTGCGTAGGAAATGATTTTTTATCTCATATTGGAAAATGACATTTTTGAAAAGGATATTTTAAAAGGCTGGTTATTCTACAAATTTCATTTCATTGTATGCTACCTAATACCTCCCTGGTAGTTTAATACGTATGTCTCTTGAATTTGATAAATGTTTTGGAGACAAATGGTTTTTAATGTACCCCGTAGCGTGTATAAAAATAAATGTACACTTAATAATAAAAATAAATGTACAAATTTACAGTACCAACCGATAATATAATTTTAATTCCCAACTCACATCTTGCTTTAGAGGTATGAAATTTACAAAAATAATTTTATCCACATCGGTTGGAGGAATACATATCGCACCCCGCAAGAAAATTGACACAACTCAAAAAATAAAAATGTTGATATTATGTCATTAAAAATATGTATGAGGTGCCCCAGCGTGTTAGATTACTATTCTATAGAATATAATAGAAGTTACTGTTATAAATACTTACTTAAAACTTAAAAGAAGATTAGATAATTTCAGTATAAGTTTTATAGTATTCTTTAAATTGATGTTTCTTAAATTCTACAATTTTGAATTGTGTCACTTTTTTTTACCGGAGTGCGATATATATTCCTGATGCTTATTTACAGTTTAAGAGAGTAATATTTATTAACATTTGTACTGAAGCTCAATAATTTAAATGTATGCGTTGTGGTCATAGTTGCTACTATTTGTATTAAGAACGATATATCGGTTTGTGCATTATATATTTTTAAATTTAAATTAGTGGGAAAAGTTCTGATTCAGATGAACGGATGATTCAGAAGATGATTCAGAATCTGATTTTATGGTACAAGGAACTACAACACAAGACAAACTGCGCCAAACGCGAGGCAAAATCTGAATACGTTGTAATATAAAAACACAGTCATTAGATCTTATGATACATCTATAAGATATTTAAATGTGTTTTAATAGTTTAAGTATTCCAATTACTTTAAGATTTATGAAAAATGTTACAATATACATTATTATATGCATTAATGTTAAAATGAACGCATATTAAATGTTATTAATACAGTTTCAGCTGATGTTAATAGGAGATGTTGATGTCTTTTAAATGTTATTTGTCTGATATAATCCACTCTATGTCCGCTATGGGGTTCACATGCATATATTCAGTTGCTCTATGTACTCTTCCACCCGACGACAAACCAATGTTGAACTCCTTGAACAAATTGGTTCCTGGGATTCTTTCAACCAATTGTTGTGGATATGTAATGATTATGTGATCAGTGGTGAAACATCATTTTTATACTGATGATAATTCTTGCGACCCTCACTCATAGGATATTAAATTATTTAAAATAATTGAACTCTTATTTAAAATAACTGAATCCTTATTTAAAATTTGTTTGTTTGGTAATAATACGTTAATTAATACGTTTGGTTGGATTTTATGGTACAAGGAACTACAACACAAGACAAACTGCGCCAAACGCGAGGCAAAATCTGAATACGTTGCAATATAAAAACACAGTCATTAGAGCTTTGACAAAGCAATATAGTGATTCCAGCAGTCCAATCCTCAGTTAGCTGGTATCATCGTTATAAGTGATACATTTGGTTATTAAAGTATAGCAATCAAATTATTTAAACCCCTGATAGGTTTACTCGTTTTTAATGTCTGCAAACTGGGGTTTTCAATGTATGATTTATAACTAAAACACGCACCTTTTATGGTGCCAATATAGAATTTCCTTGTATTCCTTACCAATAGACGTTATTTTCTCCTCATTATTTAAGCTATAGGGAAAAGAAAACGATATCATTAGCAAATTTTGTGACGTTCAGGATGATAATCTTATTTCCAATGTAACTTTCGAAAATAATTTGGTAAAATATGCAATCCTCTTTTGAGGATTGTACCTAATTCATGTGTTGAATGAAAATGGTTTGCCGAACAAATTAAGTGTCTCAACCTTCTCGAGTGCATGGAAAAATAGTCGACTCGAGAATCGAACGTTTGAAGTAGTATGGAAACACTTAAAATTAATTCGCATCGAACAAAAATCTTCCAATCTTAGTAAAATTGTCTGTGGCAAAGGTTTTACATTTACAAGGATAAACCAAATTTTCGAGATTGAAGCATTCATTTTAATGATATCCCAAGTTCAACATCGCAATAAACTGTGATTTACGAGAGTCCTCAGACCTTAAATGCATATCATTAACATCTGAAGCAGCATTTGAACGACGCAAAAGAGCACAGGATCCGTTCGAACGAATTTCGGGATACGTACGTCATTTAGGACATTTGCGGGAAAACCGTCTTTCAATAACACTCAGAACCCCGGTACGGCCTTGGGGCTATCAAAAATATATTTGTTGACCGTAAAGCGATTTTAAACACACTTCTTTCGTGCCGGATAACGATTTTCCCATTAACATCGACTGGGAATTCAATGAAAGACCATCGGCTGCAAATGTCGCAAGCGGAAACGCGATGACACAGCTTGTGTGTGCTTCCACGCGAATTGATATTCTGCTTTAACTTGTCTTTCTGCGTGGTGGGATTAAGATAGGAAGCGTTCACATGCAAACTGGCGTTAAAATATGTAGATGATATAAGGAAAATCATCCAAGAAGTTTTAACTCTCTGAACATCACGGGATGTCTTAGTAGTACAACATTGTTTTAACCCAACAACATATATAATGACTAAAAGTACACATATATTGGATGAATGGTTAGACGGATTGTACTGGTCAAAGTCATAAAGTGAAAGACATGTTTCATGGTGTAATAATGACTCTCAGATGTTTAAAGTTCTGTAACCTCTTGCATATGATATCCTATTTAGTACTTGAAAACTAGCTATAAACCTAAATACGTAAACACAGAATTCTAAATCAAACTAAAAATTAAATATTAATTCTGGTGCTGCCTGATATTGAGTAGTAAAATTACGCTTTTATGATCAGTGAGTGTTTCGTTCGGTTTTTTGGTGTTCCATTACAAAATATAAGTTCTGCAAAATTAAATATTCAAAAATATTCTTTCTTCATCAATCACATATCTATAATTTAATTTACATCATGCGAAAAAATAAAAAGTCAGTTTAAAAATAAGTATTGTAATTTAATTTGTTTTCGAAAAAAAGGTTTTTGGATCATCACGGATAAACAACCAAACCTGCGTAAAGAGAGCAATCATTTAAATCTCAATGTTATTGCTCTGTCGATTTCGAATTGTTTTTAGCCCCCTAGGAAAAATAGAACGAGAGTTAAAAGTTAGCCTAAGTTTTCAGCTAAATAAAGCATAAGTGTTTCAAAATTGGTGCGGATTGTCCAAACAGTGTAGATTTAAATAGAAAATATACACACATAATTTTATATATAGATTACTGGTCATACCTTCTTGATGGCACTTCTTACACATCGGTGTTTTACGTAACCCTAAATGACACTTTGCAAAAATTACACCATTATAGACGGTTACCATATTCTTAATTAAAGATATTTTCGTGGGTTTTCATTTGTGAAACATTATAATTGATCGGCTGAATGAGTCAGTGATTTGATTTGAATAAGATTTTTTTAATCAGACCAGTACAGAAATGTATCGAAGAAATGGACACCAAGTCCGGTCTAATAATTTCTAAATTATCAATTCGAAATAAATCAACTTAGTGTAATTCGATAGATGAGGGGAAAAAGACTTAATGATTTCGTGTTCGAGCTCGGTGATACTCTGGGACAAGGAGGTGTGGTTTGTATAACACGGGATTGGGGTGCTACAACGTCGAAATTGGTCTCAAATAAATCGTCTGGATCTATCAATTTTAGACATTAGAAATGAAATCTAATTCAGTGTTTGTTGTGAAATGAAATTTGTGATCAAAATTGGAAAATTTAAAAAATATCTCAATTTTGGAATATATTTCTTGAAAAGCCAAGCAGAAATACATCGAACTCAAACTAAAGAGTAATTTGTCAACATTCAATCGACAATGAATTGACTTTAGTTTATTTTTACACATAAATAAATGTTATGCGCTAAGAACGACATATTCACAGAAACCTTGAAGCAGTGCTTCGACACAGCCTACCCGTTTTATAGTTATGTAATTTTGCTTTATTCCTCTCGTCAAGTTGGAAATAAAAAATAAAAATACAGTATTCATTGATGGAAAATTAAAAATATATTAATATTAGTTCGAAAGATATGACCCAATTAAATAATAATAACATTTGTAGAATTATTTAATGTCAATATTGGCCACTTTCTTGGCAGCTTCTTATTTTGCACAAAAATAATACAGGGTCAGTCAATATACTACAGAAATATTAGTTAAATAGTATAATGTGAATAAAAGAATGTAAATTTTTATTTACAGACTTTTCTTTACAAATGTATAACCATTTATTGAAGTCCAATTCCTAAATTTATTATGTAACTCTAACTTTCATACACTGTATATGTTCTTCTTTTTAATGCAGAAAATTCTAGGATTTCATTTTATCTTCGATTAAAAAGAACTTGCTCAGTTTCGTAGCAAGTTGGAAGAATGAAATAATAAATGTATATGTTCTTCTTTTTAATGCAGAAAATTCTAGGATTTCATTTTATCTTCGATTAAAAAGAACTTGCTCAGTTTCGTAGCAAGTTGGAAGAATGAAATAATAAATGCAAAAGTTATAATTGAATAGTAGAATGACAATAATAGAAAAGTCAAGTATAATCGATCTGAAGAGGACTTTAATTGATTTGTAACTCCTTTGCAATGAATTGTTCATGAACATAGAAAAATACAGACGCTACGAACTAAATAGACTTTAATAAATTAAGCATGACATTTGGTTGAAAAGTGATAAATTTCTAATGACTATCAATTGCAAAACGACCGTTGTACTGGGGAATCCATCTATAGCAGAGGATATTTTATTTCACTCCCCCATTGCCTGCATCTTACATTCCATACAAAAAATTGTTTGTGGTCGTGATTAAAAGTATACTAATGATGCATTTTTTACTTTTAACTAAACACTTTATCATATAATTGCTGCATGCTTTGTATACGTGTTTATTAAAATATGATAAACAACACAGGTATTCATAATTCATAATCGATACTCACATTATGCACTTTTTTTGAAGTATTAGTTCATCATTAAATAAATTAAAATAATTAACACAATCGATTGTATTATGGGCATTTTATTCATTGACAAGCTAACAATCGTAATAATGTAAACAATGTAGGGTACTTTATAAATAAATATAAAAAGAGCGATGTATAAGATTAAAACATTTTCCTAAGAAATAAGTTTATTAATCAATTGTTCAAGATTTGAAAACTGATTACTGATAAAGGAGTTGTAGAGAATAAAAACGAATTAAAACAAATGGTAATTTATGATTGTTTAAAGAGATTATTGGAAAAATGTTTAAAAAATTGAAATTGAGTTTTAACCTTAGTAAATGTACAAAAACTGTGTGTTGTTTGAAAAATTTCCTAAACCTATGTTAGGTTTTCGAAATTTTGATAGCATAAAATATACGTTTGGAAGTACTGTAAAAGTACAATAAATTGCTGTTTGATAGTGGAATTTGCATAGCCTTTAAACAACATATTGCATAAGAATGATATAGTTTAATAAATTAAAAAAAATTGTATTTATTCATAACCATATCATACATTTTTCATTGTGATTTTTGGAATTTCATATAGCAGAAACTAGTCGAATGTAAACCGCATAAGTGTCAAACAAATGTCTTCAAAATACAAATACAATTCGCTTCTTTGTGAAAAATCATTGTGAATCCTGACAGTTCCATGCAGAAAAAATTCACATGAGGAACACCGAAGCAGGTTTTGTTCCTTCAAAAATAAATATCTTTGTCAGCAGTGTGAAAGATATTGCTTACTACAGATTTCAGCACAGAAAATACATTTTCTTGTTCTTTTTGGACATTATTCTGCTGAGTCAGAATAAGAAGTAAATATATTAGATATTTTTAGAAGTAACTTGTATTGATCAAAGAATATACCATATCTCAATCGATTAAGTAATATTTAATAGATTCATTGAATATTTTTTATTTGTGAACTGTAAGATTGTAAGGTAATAAAATTCGGTAATGTTTAATTGACATCAGAAAAAATAAAAGTTTAATTCATATTTGTTGTAATTGAATCTACATTACTGTAACATATTTGATCAAAATTACATTGAAAATTCTCAACATGATTAATATATTTAAATAAACATTAGTTTCACAACAGTGTTTTTCATTCTTAAAATTTGAATTTTAAATTCTGCACAAATTTCAAAAGCCCTCAGTCGAAGCTAGAGACAGCTCTTAAAGGAGTTATTTTACTGCAGTTATAATAAATCTTTATTCGTATGTTCGTAGTATAGAAAATAAACTAGCAACATTGAATGTATAAAAATCTTTTTGCACAAGTTTCAAATTTGCTGTTTTCGAATATTACGATAGATGGTCAACGAGCCTGACAAAGATACTTGATGGGCGTATCGTCGAGCTGCGAGTCGGGCAAAACTATATGAACTGTCTATAGACAGGTTAAAATGTTCGGAAAACCAAACTTAGTCTACGGATAGGGTTAAACTGTATGAGCAAGGAATCTTATATGATCTGCGGGTCTCAGGTATACCTATTCCTTTCAAGTGATTCACCTTACCGTCCTTTATCTTAAGTGTAATTTCAGTTTTGTGCACTATTCCTGATACCAACCAGGACAACAGCTAAATATAATCCGTGAACAAAATGAATAGCAGAAAATATGAAAATATGACTGATAATTTAGAGGGAATATGTCGTACCTTGAAACAGTTTGTATTGTGTTGCCTCCTTTTGAATAAGTGACAAAATAGCACATTGTAGTTTACCATATGCCACCAGAGAACTTATCACTAAGATTGACACTCCACAGGTCTTTATTGAGTTTGCTAAATAAATAATTGAAATGCGTCCTCTGAAAAGTCATTATTTTGGATATTTCAGTTTTGATTCTTGTATTTTCACTGATTATAATTACATTTCTTTTGGGTTGTTAAAGTTAATTTAAAATCTGTTATACTAAATATGATATGGTACGATTTCAATATAAACATAAACCTGATACTACTTTCTAGACTGTTTTATTTGTAAAGGCAACCAGTTGTACCTTAGGACAAAATAAATGGTGTACCATGGGACATCCTAAGGTACAACAATTTATTTTGTCTCCTGATACAACTGCCTGGTTTTACATATACACTAATACCCTGAAGTTACGCAATAGGTGGGATCTACGAAAAATAGCGTAGGTCGAATTCTCTTAAGTCGGAGCACATATTTTATTTAATTGAGACCGAGGATTAACCAAAACACTAGTTTAGAAGAAAAATATTTAATGAAATTGCAGTTCTTTTGTACGTATAAAAAAAACAAATTGTTAAAAAAAAATTAATGTGCAACATAAGAAAAGTTATTTCGATGTCGATGGCTTCATAAAATCTAACATATTTGTCTGACGACACAATGCCTTATTTTTTTCACACGGAATTTCTTCGTAGCAAGCTAATATTTTTTCATCCCTTGCTTTGTATCTATAACATGTTCTTCGTTGGAGTCTATGGTTTCAACAATTTTTAAGCCCCTTTCTTCTTGCCGGGCCGCGCAGATGGTCGTCGACAGCCGTCCCATTGTTTTTAAGTACAGGTGATTAACTGATTTCATGAAAAATCTGATGACACAGAGAGATCTACACAACAGCTCGAGCTGAACAGAGGTGTTTGTTTTGTAGTGCTCGTTTATGGGGCCACGGCCGTTGAAGTTTTTCCTGTTTTGCAGCGCCCAAGACACAGAGATGAAAATCTCATTTGTAACATAGTCTATATATAGTTTTTTTGAAAAATAAATGCAAGTTAATTGTAAATTAGGCTGTTTCGTTGTGTTGACAGGCCCACCACTAGGCCCAGTTCATTATAGCGTAACACAGTAGGAGAAGCACTAAAATAACGGCCGAGCGATAAAATGTTGAAACTGTGTGTAGTTTTTTATAAATACGGAATTTAGTATGTGTGGAATTGATTTATTATGAATGTAGTCTACTTCAAACAATCTAAAAGTAAAGTTGGAAATTGTATTCCAAGGAACAACATGTATCCCAAGGTACAAGAACAGTATCCCAAGATACAATACCATGTATCCCAAGGTACAACAACATGTATCCTAAGGTACAACAGCATTCATCCCAAGGTACAACACCATGTTGAACTGTGGGACATTTGAATAGGTTAACAAAACAATTTATTAAACATTTAGTGTTCAAGTTAACAAATAAATAAAAAATGGCAACTTTTTCCGAAAGTAATGAATGCAAATACTTGATGGAAAAAACAAACTGCAGCTACATTATAACCTCAGGAAAAATATTTGTTTAAAAATGTCCCAAGGTACGACACATTCCCCAATTTTATAGCTTAGTATATATGCTTCAAAAAATATTTTTTAAATCCTTCATACTTCTTATGGTCTTTTTTCTTACGTGTACTTTCATTTTTTTTGCACTCTTCCTGATAGCAACCAGGACAACAGCTAAATATAATCTGTAAACAAAACGAACTGCATGAAACTTAATTGTTAATGTATATTATAGCTTAGTATAGGTACTTCAAAAAATCTTTTACAGCATTCATACTCTTTACGGTCCTTTATCTTACGTGTACTTTCATTTTTGTGCACTCTACCTGATACCAACCAGGACAATAGCTAAATATAATCTGTGGATAAAAAGAAACTGCAGAAAATCTGACTGTTAATGTATATTATAGCTTAGTATATGTACTTCAAAAAATCTTTTAAAATCCTTCATACTCAAAAACCAGTATATACTCATGAGAGACTTCTCGATTAAACACTAACTTTAAAAAATAAATTTAGCAAACGTCGATAGAAGACGAGAAATAAATTGCAGCATCGTTGTATTCTGTCTTAGAAATTAACGATGTTGATATGTGAGCTGACAAATAATCACAATGTATACCGGGAATATATTTTACTTCCCACAACTAATTAATTTGAATTGGAAAGAGGATACATTTACAAGCATCAAATAATAAAATCACAGATAATTGATTCGACTTACTTCTAAATCAGTTACAGAAAGTATCATCACTAATTAAATTCAAGTATTTACCTAGGTTTATATCCTATTTGTGATTTAATTTGATCAAGTTGATCAGTATTTAATTAAAGTATCTATTATATTAACTATTTTATTTTATTCATTCAACATTACTTTAATACACAATATATTGCTTAAACAATTTAGTCTGTTTTTAATCGAGTTTAAAAAAAAACAAGCTATTACTATAGGATTTCACTGATATCTACAGGAGCAAATCAAATGAAATCATGAAAGTTTTATTACCTGCAAGATGTTAAGCTTTCCAAAGCTGCTTCGACTGTTCCCTGGTGCTCATTTCCAATAGAATATGCGTATGTTCTCTCATTTCTGAAAAGGTACTTTGATTTGTCATGAGTTCGTGAGAACTTCCGTCGCTGATATGCAGAAATTAATTATCCATCCAATTAATTTGCGTGTAAGCGTTTGAAATGACATTTTAAAGCTTTTGAAAACCCGACAAAATGGCCACGACACAAAGCTTTAATTACGTGAAACGGAGCAGTGATTGTGCTGACTGTCCTACAAGACATAGATGTTAATGATTTCATTAATAATTTTAATGAATGTATCGATGTATGGTAAGTATTGGTGCTACTCTTTTGATTTGTTCCAGTCATGCATTACCCTGATAAATGTCCTATTATACTTAATTTTTACTAAATCTTGCTAATAAGTACATTTATCAAAAATAAAAATTTGATGTGGCTTATGATTAAATGAGAACTCTGTACTAATGAGTTACATCAGCAGGTGTTATGCACAATATGCTAAAATGAATCAAACAGGATGAAATCAGTCAGTGTTCGATAGGAATTAAAGTTAGCATATATTATGATGAACATGAAATGATACCTTACAAGGAGCTTGTAAGAACAGCGACAATACTTAGGGATACTGTCTTTTTGACAAACCTGTGATTACGCTCATGAAATATGTTATTAAACTACACTTTGTATGAATAATACATCAGGTTTTGTGCTTATAAAGTCAGCTCCAAGACTGTAAACATGATTTATACATTATTGGGTTTTATGTTTACTAGAAATTCGTAAATTAACTAGATGGGTATTGTATTTGTTTAGCCCACAAGAATTTTTGACAGAAATCCAGATTAAATTTAAGTGACATAGACCGATGTATGTGGTGGTGTCTGTTCAATTTCGTAAGATGTTGCTGAATGGCAAAAACGTGTTGCTATTAACACTCACTAGGGACTGAGTGTAATCAACTAATACTCGAGACGGGTGGGTCATCTTTAAGAACAAGAATCTGTTAATCCCAAACCAATGTAAATGATAAATGACACTGTTTCCATTTTGAAGTACCATACACAGTAGGAGCTCTTAACAAATGTGTAAGCACTCTCCGGAGACCTATTTGTTAGCTAGTTAGTTTGATACGATAAAGGTAGCATTTATATTAGTATCATTACGTAGATGGATTACAATTAAATGTATAGGTTACTATGTATTCAAGAGTAGATATACAGAAGAAAAGATTTAATTACTTTAAATACTATTACATTAGTGCTTGTTAATTCTCCAAAGTAGCATTTCTTTAATATTTTTGAAATCTAAAAATTCAAACTTGCAATAAAAACATGTGTTGCATTTGATTAATGCGTCTCTTTATCAACTCAATTTTTTACAAATTAAAAGCCTTCTACCAACTTTAGTGGTATCGCAGTATAGGTTTGTTATTTATGTTCATCATCACCAGCTTGAGTAAACCTCTCACAAAAAATATCAGAACGATCGCAAAGTACAACATACTACAAAATAACTCTTCAGAAACCTAGTCACATTTATCTTTCCTCGACTCTTTAAAACAACTTCTTTTCAGTTATTTTTTCACACAAAAAAGCAACCACAGAATTTATTTCGCCTTTTTTTGAAATAAAAAGTTCCAAAAAAAAATAAGTGTCTTCTCGCAAGTTTTTCTGGAAAAAGATAAAGCGCCATATGTGGTATCCATGATTCAAACTTTCGGACACAGCTGTTCTGAAAGCGACGAAAACTGCAGTGTGTACTTCTTTATGTACTTACATCTTCAGAAATTAGCAAATGAAAGAAAATAAAGAACTTTTATATTATTCTCTGTAGCCTTCAAGTCCCTTTATAGAGTCTCACAAATATTCTTCACATCTTAAGAAACATGTCGAGAACTCTAAAAAACTTTTTATCAAATAAAAATTTAAAAACAATATATTCGGAGTAATGTTTTATCTCAACGTATTATTCTCCATTGTTTAATATTGTTCTAGAACGGCGTAAAAGAAAAGATGTTTAGTAAAACATTAAAAATATTATTTTTTTTAATTCATCTTAACATTCTTGTTACTTATCTGATATAAAGAGAGTGAAATGTTTTCCAGATTATATTTTATATTGTTTAGAAAAGAAGTTAACCAAGTCTAAAATATCTCAAACAATCACTTTAATTACTAAGCAAATGGTTCCTTTTCAAGAAAAATGATACCCTTTAAACTTCATATTTTATTTTTTTCAACTATCAAAACTTTCTATTTAATCGAAAGACTAAAAGGAATTCAAATCAAAAACATGTTACAGATTTTTAATAAAAAATAGGCATTAACTTACAAGGCTTGTATTACATTTAATACAAAGTATTACTTTTAACTACAAAGTTAAAAGTAATAAAGCTTTTAAGTTTTCTTTTGGTTCTCTCCTATAAAACTAACTTTTATAAAGAAAGTCACTTAGCTGACAAGGTACTATATATAGATTGTAATTGTTGTACAAATCAGTAAAATTCTGAAACATCAATAAAGAAATACGAATTTAAGCAAATACTTGCTCGCTAAGATAATACTTTATATTTAATAACTAGAATTGAAGAACAAAAGAGCATGTTGTATGACTCTTATTTTGATTAATTTAAAAATAGTTATTTTTAAGTCAATGAAGCATAAAAACAATCAAGGAATATTACATTTTTATTTAAACATTATTAGAAGTGACCAGTGTTGTTCGAGTCGAATTAATACTCCCTCTTTCGTTAATAAATTGTAATTATATTCATCTCATGTAACAACTACCACACTTGAATAAAGGAATACCTTTTTTAGATAGACAATTTCACAAAATTATATAAATGTCAGTTTAACATTTTATATTTGTGTCGAATTTACATTTTTTATTAGAAAAAAGTCTCGAGAGTATGCTAATACAACGCAAAATGCATTGCATAATTGAGAGTATAAATAGAAATAAATACATTGTATGTCCTTTAAAACCGAAAAAATTCCCGAAATTATCTTAACATGATACAAAGAATGCAAAATTATTTTAATAAATTAAAAATTTACCTATCTCACAGATGTTCAACTGTAAACGTCAAATTGAAAATATCGAGAAATTCCTATATTTTATGCATACATTAATAAAAATATGTTTCGAACACTCAAAGTAATAATCATATATTTTTTTCACTTACAAATGGATTCCTGGAATATAGTCTAACCGGAATGCAGAAAAAAACCGATTAATCATGATTGCTTCCAATAATTCAGTTGAGCATGCCAAAGAGAATTTCTAAAAATACCACGGTGGCTTTTAGCTATCATCCCTATTTAAAAGGTTTTGTGTGCTGTTAATTTTGTATGTTTAACTATCAATACCGTTTGTCCCAAACACTCTTTTTTAATTGTGAAAGAAAAAGAAGCTCAAAATAAAAAGTGTAAGAATTTGAATTCCATGAAAGTAGTTTTTGTAAAATACTTTTTTTTCAGCATAGCAATTAAAACGTAATGCTTAGTTAACTAAAGCTTAATATTACTCTCAACTTTCCAAAACTACCAAATTAATATAAGTACAGTCTTTCAGATGTTTTAGCATGAAACGTATCAAAATATGCTAAAGAAAGTCAAATAATGTATCCACTTAATTAAATATGATTATTATATCAAAATGTGTTGAATAAATATATATCTTACTTAAAGAAACAGAAAAACAGACATAAGAAGGGAAGACAAACAGACTAACCAATGTAACAATTTAAGTTACTTGCTAATATTGATGCGACATCGATGTCAATGTTTTCAAAGCATCGATGTATTGGAGTCGAAGTTTTTGTAACATTGATGTTTAAACTTGTCGATGTTTTTGTAACATTGATGTTTATACTTGTCGATGTTTTTGTAGCATTGATGTTTATACTTCTCGATGTTTTATTTTTAAATGAAAAAAGTACCGTTTAAAATCTAAAAATAACACAGTAGCATAATTTTCATAGAAGTAGAAAAGTAGGGATACGACATCGATGTCGATGTTTTCAAAACATTGACGTATTGGAGCCCATGTCGCATCACTAGTTGCTAAACCAGTTTTAAGAAATGAGGAAAAAAAGTTTAAATACACTGAATTTTAAAAACATCTGTGGTTTGGGGGAGATGCGTTATCAACATCGATGTTTTAATTTTGAACATCTAAGTGGCAAAACCTCGATGTTTTGCTGTCGATGTAGCATCACTAGTTGCTAAACGAGTTTTAAGAAATAGGGGGAAAAAGTTTAAGTACACTGAATTTAAAAAACAAGTATGTTTTGGGGGCGATGTATTATCAACATCGATGTTTTAATTTTGAATATCGATGTTTCGCTGTCGATGTCGCATCACTTCTTGCTAAGAGTAATTATCCACAACATGGAAAGTTTAGTGAAAATAAACCCAGCCGTTGGGATGTAATGTGGGATAGCACATACAGGCAGATAGACAGACACCAAACCTTCAAGACACCAATTTTGAATGAGCTGGGCCCGAAACGGATGACTGGGTCGAAAATATTCAATCTACAAACATTCTAACTATATTTATATGGATTTTTAATAATATGGAATTGATAATAATAATTAAATGTATAAACTGCTACGCCTACATTTATCGCAATCCATCTATGAATTCTCAAATCGTAATACATGGCAAAACACTACTTCGTTTCTCTAATTACACGAATTATTTTTAAGTAAAGTGATAGCTTGAGATGGTTGTACAGCCTTGATTATTATATTTCCAATCAACCCTGCGTTCATGTTATCCTAATCAAATGGGAAACCAATATTTCAAAGATTTAAATAGCTTTGACTGGTCTGGTATGATGGTAGCTAGTTTTTTTTTTTTGCTGTATGTTAAAAGATGCAAAGATGGATAGTTCGCTTGAAAAGCAAAGCAAAATTAATTAAGTAAAAAAGTTTACTTAAAGCATTAGATTAATAAACAGATGAACGATAAAAATACGATAAAACATTCCTTGTGTAATCAAGATTCTACTATAGTTAATTTATGTTTTAAACTTTGCATAATATTCAACAAGCGTAACACACTTATACTACATTCAAATAGTTAGGTATTGAAATTTAAATATATTTATGTGTGTGTTTCACAACATCAGTATTCATATTAAAATAATTAGAATGCAAAAAGTAAAGTTGCAAACTTTATTGAAGAGATGCCATTGTATTAATATTTTTATAAGAGACATGGAAATGAGATGCAGAAGAAAAACAGCTACTATAAGGATAAAGTATGTATAACGCATAATTAATTCATGCGCTTTTTAGCAATCTACAAAAAAAAACTCATTAATTACTTAAAAAACTTTAGCGACACGTTTTCTTAGCTCGAAATTAATAAATACCAGTTAATACTACTAGTCTTGAAACGAACATAACGTTATAAATTCCGTAAGCGTCTGCCACCATTTTCTTTACGAAAATAACTCTATTAATTAAAAAAGTTCTTTCACCATATCACTTACCTTTTCTGAATTTCTCATTCTTCTAATCGTTTTGATGAATAAAAAATTATCCAGTTTAATAATGCCCTTCCTTTTCATTTTTTAAATTAGTTTTCGTTCTGCATTTAATTCACTCATCTGAGAAAAGCAATAAAAATTCACACACGAAAAAATAATTCCTCTACTGGAAAGAATGAGTTTTGAAATCAAATTCCTTTCTCTCCTAGTGTTTAATAAAGAAAAGTTGGAGAGCAATCAGCAGGTAAGGGGACATAGAGGAATCGAAAGGCGAACAGTTTTCTCACGTGTCATTACCGTAATGACACATAAATTTCGTTTTTCTCAAGGAATCAGTGATTTTTAACGAGATTTTGCTTCTTCAGTGTTCCGGACAATTACTCGCTGTTGCGACTCTTCTATCGGACATTAATTACAGCATCAAGCAGGACTATTCCCATTTTCTTATAACAAGAGCTGTTTCGTTATTGTAACAAGAGCTGAATGTAAATTGCAACTAGGTTGCATACACAAATTACTGTGGAATGTTTGGAAACATTATTTACAAGACAAGTTTTTTTCTCATATTGATGGACGTAAATGAAATTATCTGTGCGTTTATTGACCTCTACAATTCCTTTATCCATTTTTACTTTTTATTAAAGCATTTTAAAAATTATGGAACTCTTAATAGGAACTGAATATTTAAAATGTTACGTGACTTTTCCATCTATATGTATAATTCTCTTACGTGGCACGCAAAAAAGACGTTATTTGTTAATGCGTTTTGGCAACATTGTACGATTGTTTGTTTAAACAAGGCATCGCGCATCAGTTGAATTTATAAGCGTTATCGGATTAAATTTTATTGAAAAAAAAATAATTTTAGTTGAGCTATTGCAGTTTATAGTAGAAATCAAAGAAAGCGGAGGATCTTTTCAGGGCAGTTTTAAAAAGGGTCCTTTTCAGGGCCAGCAATTATAGTTTAACAAGACTCTTGCACTACAACTTTCGGCAACAAACTCAATGAAAAAGTGTTGTGTGGTTCGAGTGCTGGGAAAATGTACACAACAACATGCTGGGTATTCAATTTCCAAAGCAGAGCTCACATTTCGAGTCCAAATTTACTCAAAGTTTTCATTTGAATTTTGGATTTTAGAGGTACTGTATATATGTTTTCGTGATACAGCAATTTTAGATTTGAAAAACATTTTTTTGGAATATCAGATTTTGTAAATAATTCCGTCTGCTAGGACATATGTCTTCATTGATGCGAGCGAAGCGAGCATAGGTTCGCTTAGAGAAACAATGAGGATTGGAAAGCAATCCTCCGGGGGTTGGCGAGCGCTAGCGAGCAAGGGGCGGGCCCCCTAGTTCAATTTAATACTTTACTTAGCTCTCAAACTTTGGCACATAGTAACGCACTATGCCATTCACCTTATTGTTAAAAATTCTTGATTTCTTTGCAAGCTTAGAAAAGCTTTGTCAAGCAAGCTTAGAAAAGCTTTTTCAAGCAAGCTTAGAAAAGCTTTTTCAAGCAAGCTTAGAAAAGCTTTTTCAAGCAAGCTTAGAAAAGCTTTTTCAAGCAAGCTTAGAAAAGCTTTTTCAAGCAAGCTTAGAAAAGCTTTTTCAAGCAAGCTTAGAAAAGCTTTTTCAAGCAAGCTTAGAAAAGCTTTTTCAAGCAAGCTTAGAAAAGCTTTTTCAAGCAAGCTTAGAAAAGTTTTTTCAAGCAAGCTTTGAAAAGCAAGCAAAAAAAGCTTTGAAACTCAAGGTTTAGTTTAAAATAGTTAAAGTATGCTCTAAACTAAACGAAATATTTATAACATGCTTAAAATGTTTTTAGTGTGTTCATATTAGGTATGTTGTTTTATATGGTGCTAGGATATTTGACTAGGGTATTTGGATAAGCTGCGCTCAACGTTAGACAAATAATATTAAGTAGCGGATTTACATAAGCTAGGTAGGTTTTCCTTATTAAGAAGAGAAAAATGTTCCCTGGGTAAGTTACACTAAATCGAACCTTTTATCATACTTCATAAACTTTTTCGATTGATTGATCTAAGGCCTTATATGCCTTCAGAGGGGATAAACATTTTATTAATATTTTATGCTGGTACAGGGCCTTAAAGTAATCCCAATTGCCAGAATTTAGTTCGTCAAATGCTTACTAAATATTATAGACTTACAAGTAAAGTACATGTAAACTTGTAATTGAGGATTAAGAAAATTAGAGTCAACATTTTGAAATATGATTTTGTTTTAGCTCTTTATATTCCCGATGTCCACTAGGGCATTTTTTTCTAGTGAAGGTTAGATTTCTTCTTGAGGTACACAGTGCGTAAGGGGTAGAATTACAATATCTCTCGCTTTTCTGAAATAATGTTGTATTATTTCATGTATATTACTTTTAAGTCGATGATATATTTAAATATGAGAGAAATGCTTATTAATTGTTCAAATTGCTATAAAATTGCTCCTTTGAATATTTTGGTATACTTGATTTAAAAACATAAAAACAATTGATTTAAAATATTCAGATTTGTTTTGTAGAACTGTGAACAAGCTATACTAAAACAAGGTCTGTAGAGGAGTGAAATCATAACATCTTTAATTAAGAAAATGAATTTGTTTGAAGAAAATAACAATTTAGGTTTCAGCGTCAATGTTTGGCTACATGTTAGTCTATCATGAACTTTATGCCTTAGAGAATTGTAAATTGTTCATCTATGTAAAGGAAGAAACTGTGCACTCTTGTTATTGTACTTATTTCATTTTGAAATGAAATGGTTAACCAGTATCTCTATCTTTAAAACATGCCTATTATACAAAGTGCCTTTTCGTTAAAAATAATTTATTATTTTTCCGAGGAGGTTTCTTTGAATTCCTTTTTACTCATTCTTTTCCTCAACTTTAAACATTTAACTTTCCTTCAAGTACTTAAACATTCGGTAACTGTATGCTTGGAATATTGAATAAGATATCTACTTGAATAAGCATAGCCCCAAGCAAAGAAGGTAACTAAAACCGATTTTTGTTCGCCCTCAAACTAATGTTTCAGGTTACAAAGCTAGAGTAGGACGTTAAATACATTGTACAAAAAATATTCAATTCTATATAAAGCATTTTTTTAATAATTTATAACTATTTTTCTAAAACTTGTTTATGTTGATATAAGTTTTCAATATGAAGGTATAAAGTGAAAATAGTTAAAAAAATGCATAATTTTCTTTATCTGGGTATGATACCATAAACTATTTCATAGGCAGATCATATTTAATAAATATATAAATACAATTTTATTTTGAACCTCATAAACTGAAAATTAGAAATATGTTAATAGATACAATATATGCATATAAAATGAGTTTTTTTTTAGGAAACACAACATTAGAACAGGCAATTTCTAATTATACTATGATGTACTATATTATATTATATTAAAGTATAGTATAATACAGTAAATCATAACACTATATTATTTATTATAGTAAAGTGCATGAATATTTCCTTTAGTATGTTGAAATGTCTAAATCTGTCAAGCTAATATGATTAATGAACTGATAATTCCTGATTGATTTCGCTGTCTTGCTTAATAATTGTGCAGCATAACTATCGTAACTTGTTCCTATATGAACACTATTATGTGGTTGTATGTAATTTTTATTACATTTGCCTTGCATTATATGTCTCTCGATTAACTGTTTGTCTGTCAACTGTTTCTGCTTATTTCCACCTAAGAGAGTATTGAAAATTAATTTATAGTATACTATAATAAAGATTTAAAGCTACAAAATAAGGATCCATTTCATTCGGCCGGAAGAAAAATAAAAATATTTTAAGATATTTGAAATAATAAGATAAAATTTTAATGTTTAAATAACTTAATGTGGTATTATGCTAATTCCATTTTTAACGTGGAATTGGGTGTCATAGACATTTAATTTACTATTAAGCAAAAAAGAAAAAAAAATCACTTAAAGCCTATATATTATTATCAAAATTCGAAACATGTAATTAATTATAAATGTATAAAATATCTGGACTTTTAAATATAATTCGCCTTATATAAGTCACATACATATAAATGGAAATAAACACAATATTGGAATACCGTTTGGTATATGGTATATGTTAACTGAACAAATGAGGAATTAGCACGTTTAACAATCTTTATTTTCAAACATAAATACACACATCACCTCAACATAAGCTTTCATAGATACTTCCTGACCTCAAAATTTTACTTGCTAAATGGTAAATGTTTCATTGCAAGAAATGATTATATTATCAAATTACCAATATTTAGAAGCGGTATTTAAAAATATTGTTCCCAATACTTTTGAAGTTATTCATTCTTCAATATATATACGAGTCATATGATAATTGTGCCAATTGTATGTTGATTGTACTTGTTTTTCTTCGAATTTATGCATAAATCGTTTCCTGTCGGATTTTAAGGTAAATGTTTTCTATAAATGCACAATGATTAACATTAATTATTTGAAAACAATAGGGTAGAGTAGTACACAGGGAAACAGGGTACACAGTGAAACAGAAAAGCTTTTACAATGAAGTTTATATTTGTGCCGCTAGACGTCAGGCTGCTCATTGACGCTTTCTTTGGTGTAATTGCCGCTCACATTTCATGCATGGATGTTTGTTCTGTTGGAAATCACGAAACGAAAGTGATTTTTTGAGCCTAAAAGTAAGTTATTTATCTCTCTTATATATCACATATCTTCAGTTTAATTGTAGCTATTATTTGGGATTGAATATTATATATATGCCGCACTATTCCTCCACTTAATACCAAGGATTTAACTAAATAAAAACAATGGAAGGGATATATTTAACCATATGATTTTAACAAAGTGAAATGGTACACAGTGAGACATGGAACAGTGGTACAGAGTAAAACAATGTCTCACTGTGTACCATGGTAACTATATTTATTCCACAATAGTAGAGTGCATTAAATGCTACTATAATGTATTTGTTGCTGTATAAAATGTATTTAGCAATGCGAATTTTCTCAATTTTGAATTAGTAAGATTTTGCTTTAACACAATATAATGAATTTTACATCTTAAAATTGTAACTTGTGATTTAACATCTTAGATTGTAATATTGCTGTGTCGATACACAGAGCCGAGACAATCATTAATAATATTATTTAAATATTTTCTGGTTAAAATATGTTTTTTCAGAGTTATGATGCTACGGCCTAAGAATGTTCCAAGGAAAATTGAAACAACTGGAGAAGAACAGATGGCTGCAGCTGTGAAATTAGTTCTACAGGAAAAGTACTCCATTCGAAAAGCAGCTGAAAAAGAAAATGTACCCTCTCAAACGTTGTATAGATATGTCATTAAAAAGAAAGAATATCCAGATGTTGATATACGAATGCAGCCACAATACAATGTACGTCAGATATTTACAAAGGAACAAGAACATGATCGCGCAGAATACATTGAAACATGCAGTAGAATGTGCTATGGATTTTCAACAATTGCTGTTCGAAAACTTGCCTATGAAATGGCAAAAAAAATAACATAAAATGTCCAGAGTCCTAGGAGGCTTCAAAGTCTGCAGGTATAGAATGGTTGTGGGGTTTTTTACATCGAAGTAATAGAAAAAGTGAGAAATATAATGCCTTTGTGAAGCCAAACATTCTAGATGTGGCCTCTTTAATAAATAAATTGGATAGTGTCATGGTTCTACCTCAGCCAATGCACACGAAAACAAAAAGATTGTCAGGATATGTCCGTTTTGAAGTACGGCTTGACCTTATAAATGTTCGGTGACTTTTCCAAGATTGACAATTGATTGCTTCATGAAAACTTGTGTATAATGAACAATTGTGTTTGTGTTTAGTATTGTGGCAATATATTTTTTAAATAAATAAATTAACAATGTCCTACTGTGTGCGAGTTGTGGTACACAGTGAGACGAATGCTGATATTATTTTAAAGTTAATTATTTCTGGTTTCTGTTTATATGTATTAATAAATTTTATGTGAAAGATATGGCCAATGAAACAGATTTAAACATAAAATTACTAAATTTCTTCAGTCGATAGTATTTAACTCTTAATTATTGTTTGTTTTTAATTTATCCCACTGTGTACTACTCTCCCCTACACTATTAATGATATTAAAATTTTAAATTGGCTTCTTATTATAGCGTCAGAACCAAAATCTTGTCAATGAATGTTTTTACTGTCAAGTAAATGAACATGCTCACAAACATGTATTTTACTGATAGAAAAGAGATTAATACATTCATGTTTACATGAATCAAACCTGCACTGCCTAGAGCTAATGTGTTCTTTTAAAGTATACTCGGTATAAAGAAGAATAATTATAGTATATTAAAGGATACTTTGTATAGAAGAAATATGATTAGAGGATATGTACTATAGCAAAATAAATTTATACATCGGGAATTTAATTATACTAGTTTCCTTTCTTTAACTAACACAGATTTTTTTTACATGAGAAATGTTTGTTCAAAAACAAATTTAAATAATTGTCTCGCTTTAAAGTATAAACTATTTTATCTCTTAGTTTGACAAAGGACTTAATTTGCAATTTCAAAAAAACTTAAATAGTACGAAAACCAGCTGAATGCAAACTACAGGTACGGAATTTTCACGCATAATCTAAACACAATAAGAGATCTGAAACAAAATACATATAAATTAATTAAATTTAATGAAAAATGTAAGCTTTATGCTCATTTCTTATTCAATTTGAAGTGGGCTGTCTTGCTCATTAAGGCAAAAGAAAAAAGAAAAATCTGGCCCTAGTTCCCCCTTAACGGAATTTCCAGCAATTAAGGAAAATGACTTTTTCATGTTAGATTGCAACTGCGTGTTTTTTTCTATCACCCATTCTGCTCAACGATATTGACTTGTCTGGTACGCTGTGTCATTTGGATAATGACTTCCAACGGAGAATGATTTATTTAAAGCCGGAGTTTTTTCCCTGCACTTCTCCATTTAGATATCAAATGTTGAAACAAATTAGTAAGTATGCATTCATGCATTGTGTGATGCGTAGAAAAAACATGCTACAGCTTAACTGTAGAGAGATTTTCTATAATGATGTTTCAAATTTCTAATCGCCTCGATGAAAAAACTTTTAATGTAACTGAATTTCCATTTCTTTATTTCTTAATAAAACTGCTCATCATTTTCATAGGTTCCAACAGAAAATTAGTGCCAATGTGTTTTCGCGTCTAATCTGATTTTTTTTATAATTTTATTTCTTTAAATATCACTGCGATCATCAAATTACACTTGTGATCTTTCAAGTGAAAAGCTTTTACGCTTTTTTATTGGTACTTCAAGTAACATATTTTTTCTTTTTGTTAACATTTGACGATTATTCAACATTCGTATGTGAAAAATATACCAGTTAACTTCAGACAGAATGATTTTACTTTCTGACTTGTCTCGTGTGTTTAGTACCAGTTACTGCAACTAATGTTGAATCATCAGGTAATTTTCTACACACCACATCAGTTTATTTAGTTTGTAAAATCTTCTTTTCACTATCTAAACCTCGTTAAGTCGAAATAGAAAATTTTCAGAAACAATCAAATCTAGATACCAAACATTGGATAGTCATGATATACCTATTTAAAAATTTGCTGTCCGTACTCTTGTTGAGCTCTGGATCATATTATACAGATTGTTTTAGGAAACAGATATAGATCGCTATTCAGAATAAAAATTTTATCGGACTCACCGTTTTCTTATTTAACTGTAGTTTGCATATTCGGTTATTAGTTCATCTCATTTCTCTAGAGGCACATTTGCCACACATGTTTTGTTATATGGGCAGCTATGTTTTTGTGATTTCGATCGCAACATCTTAGCATACTGTATTTTTATCTTTTCTGGTAATGTCTACCGATTAAAACCCGTCCGAGAATCAGAAGCTTTGTATTAACTACATCATTAATTATAGGTATCCATATGGAGTGCAAAGTTCTGCCCAAGGCTGCATGATTTCTCCAAACTCATTTCCGTTTTCCGTCTTTTTAAGGTACTATTAATTAACTCAGGCATATCTAAATTATTGCAAAAAAATACACGCAATAGTCCCACGACGAGTTTAAATTTGGTAGTACGTATTTGTGTCATTTAGCTACCAATGTAGTAACAATTATTTGATTATCATCGAATCTGTGACTGCCTCTGATGTCCCACAACCACGACTTAGTGGATTATATGTGTAGTTAATGGCATTGCAATATGATTGGCACCCCAATAAGAATAATTTCCTGGCATAATTATCTAATAGAATAAAAGTCATTTGGCTTCTCCTGTTTTTCATGGCGTACAGTTCTCTTTTTCCCGTTTTACTGCAACAGGTCAAAATGGGTTAGTATGGAATTGTGACCAAATAATTTAGTCATAAAATACAAAATTATTCAATTCATTGATGAAGGAGTAACACGCTGGCAAACAGCGTTAAGATTCCACATAATGAACTTTTAAATAAACACCATAAAAACAAAATAAACACGTCAAAAGTATGAAAAGAGTAAATATATTTAAAATATTTAGAATTTCACTGCTTTGCTCCGGTTGATTATTTAGCAAGACCTATGGAAAACAGTTCAATTAAAAGTGCTTTATTGTTGGTAAAATGCTATCTCTAAACAATTGTAATGTATGTTAATATATGAAATGGTAAGATGAGTCCACTATTATACTCCTACAGAATGCCAATAGCTGAATTCTATATATTCTACAAATTAGTCTATATGTTTCAAATTGTTTCAGATCGTCTCAACAGTACTACGATCATGGGTGTACTGTTATGCATTACATGTATTCCTATTAGTTACATACAGCTACTTAAATTCACTGTTGGCCATTGGAAATAAACTATTATGAAGAATGCGTCATATAACTGAAATCCGTACCGTGAGTACATTATGTAAAGATATAGAAACGTGTAGCACTGTTTGAATAGGAAATCATATCCCACCAGTTCCCACTTCCTTTGTAAGCAAAAGGGGAAAAGTGTCGGTATTAAGTATTGCAATTGTGTTTACTCAACGTTCTATTGCATAGAAAACGTAACTATATGCAGTTGAAAAATAAAGCAGTTATGTGAGCAGGTTTCTTCAGGCCTTCCAATAAACAGATTCTCGTAATAGATGATATAAAGCCACAGAAATGCGAATATGTAATTGGTGACTGTAGAAGAGACGAGCTGACTGATGTTTAGAACTATAGTAACCTCGTTACACCTCCGAAAGAGAGGACTGACATTATGTGTGCAGGGCTTTTACGCATCGTAATATAACATCAAAAACCAAATCTAAAAATTTACAGTACTCTGCAGAACTACCCGGATTCAGCACGTAACATTCGACATCATCTGCAGCAGTGGGGAATTTTTTCAAGGCGGAAATTGTTGCACAATTATCGATGTCTCTATCTCACAAGTCCATACGGCTGTAATAATGCTTAGAAAGCCGTGCATAAACAAACGCATGACGTGACATAATCTTTTGAGATCAATCTCGATTCTATTAGATCGAATCTCGACGGATGCAAGACTTGCATTATCCGCCGTTATACACGTCCCTTCGTATGTTGTTTTGCAATGGGGGGGAGGGGGGATTACACTAGCCTAGTACGTATTGCTACTACTCTGAACAGTCATGACTACATTTATGAAATTTTGGAATCTGTTACCTGATCTTATTTGTACTTCCTTGCGGCCCGTTTCCAACAGGGAAATAATTATCTGCAGATGGCATATAGTCTCAACGGCAACTAGGTTTTACTTCTTTTAATGTCCCACCCGTTCACCAGATCTGTCGATCATGAGAACATGCATGATCGAGGATCGCACAACAACTGGTCAATCACAGTCGACCACCCACGGCTATGCTAGATGAACTGGGCCTATATGTGGTGTAGCATGGAAAACATTCCCCAAACACGCATTCAAAACATCTTTATTTCAGTGCGAAGACAAATAGCAATAGTCATTGCCACTTATACAAAATACAATGTAATATTGTCTTTGCTTTCAGCAAATTGAAAGGAGCTATAATTTAAAAAAAAACATCTGCCTTGTGTGCTTTTTATTAGGATATCATTACTTTTTTAGCGTCAATTACCTAGCACATGTAATTTCCCTAACCTGGTAATTGAGCGTATTTGCAATTTTAATCAAATACCTAGTTTTATGTGCTTTTTCAAAATAAATATTTCGGAGATCATTACGTTTTGTGTGTCAATTACCTAGCAAATTCTATTTCACTAAACTGTAACTGAAAATCACAAATACAAACCGTTAGCTGAAATCTAACTTCTTTATACAATTTTAAAATAGCAATAACATTTCTTCAGAATTAAGGGATACCGTCAAAGTATTATCAATATTTCCCTTTTCGTATAAATTCCTTTGATTCAAAGGCATGTGTTAAGTTCAATGATATTTACTTTGTTCTGATGTGGAGGTCATCTCTATATTTTACTAGAACCATTATTCTTCAGCTTTTAGCTGAAACGGGTTTTTGCGTTTTTGCGTTTCACCTCCTGGACAACATTTTTGAAATGCGTTTTTCCCTGAATACCACTGTAGTGCTACACACATTTTTGATGAGTCGTATCGCATGAATCATATAATAATTTAAAGGAGATATTTGTTTGATATTTATTGACAATCATTATCTTTAAATTTTCGATACCCATCAGTGTGGTTTAGTGAAATTTAAGATTTATAATACATCAAAACACAGGAAATGTCATTGAAATAGTTTTTCGATGGATAGACGATGGTCTTTGAAAATGGGGCGTTGAGCTAAAGCTATTTACGAAACGAAACTCTGCAACTAGATATTCGTTCGAATGGAACCTATCTTGATCATCCAGTGAAGGGGATATTATCAGTCAAGTACAGGAAGACATTCCATTCTTTAAGTAAATGAAAGGGATACAATTAACGACAACATCTGGGCGAAATTGTGATAGCACAAGAAAGTACGTTCGGTACTGAAACAAATTATAAATATATTCAAATGGAACGTAAGAAATTGTTTCATGCGCAGTACTTAAAAGTGCAAGATAGCATAACCCTTGAATAATTAACAAATTTTTATAATTTTGAAAGTTTCAAAATTTGAAAATAGCGCACCTGAAATATTTCAAAAATGGTATATCTATGTTGCCCAAAGCTCTCCAATCGATCTGTAAAATACCAGGCAGGTCTATTATAATAATACTCGTGGTTTAATGTTTGATAATCAGTGGGCATTCTCTATTTACCCTCATGCTTACATTGTCCTGATTCAACCAACCCTTAAAATGATGAGTAGGGCTGACAACCGATGTTGTATCTGATATGTATCCTAAATCTTACACATTCTATCGTATGATATACAACACTGATTTACTACATAAATGGATAGTTTATGAATGAATCGGTGTATTAATTTTGAATGACCTTCAAAACTAAATATTTACTGCTACTGAGTTCCATCATTCCACAGAGATATCAATTTGTTGTCCTGGTAATCCAAGGATGTTATAAAATCTAGTTTCGAATAGTGTACTTTAATAAAAATTAGTTTTGTGTAAAATTAATAAGTCTACACACATGCTTATTAAATTAAGGTAGTGTGTGTGTCATGAAATTAAACAGGACTACACTCAGAAATCGGATTTAGGGTTATAATTGAGAGTTTTTCAGCATCCATTGACTGTATTTTTACTTTTACTTCCATTGCTTTAATGGAGATCTGAAGGTTTTCAGGGCATTTCCTTGGGCATATGACGTGGATTCTTTTTATGTGGGAATGCCGAGTTATAAAATGGTGGTCAGACTTGTAAGGGCAGAGCTAAATTTGCCTGAGGATAAACGTATTTCTGGAATTCCTTACTAACTGGAACTTATTTTTGTCTCCACAACACCAATGATATAGCCCATAAAAGACGTAGCCAGCTTCAATTTATGTATAAGAACACACACACAGACAGAATATTCTAGATTTTTCACTAGAATTTCTCTAGAAAGAAATGAAACAGTGGCAAAAAAAACAGCTTTACAGATCATTACAATACTAACATAAGGGCAACATTTTCTAGTCCTGATCACGTGATGTTGTATTTGGGGTGTCGTGAAAGGACATTCAGGGTAATCCGAGTAAACTTACGGTTATCGTTCGCAGCAAGGACTACATGGAATTGATCAAAATGTGTTCCAAAATAAGAAAAAGGTTTTTTCTTAACGTATTGAAATTATTTTTAGTAACAAAATGCAACACTCTAGGTTTCACAAACATTTCTGCATTTCAGTCTTTTATCAATCCTAAATCAAAGGTTTTGAAAAAGAATGCAATAGTTATACCGTAGAGCCGACCAATTCCCTTGTTTTTTTACATTCCACTAGATAACATTTCAGATTACTATCTTAAAATTGAAGCATTGTTTAATTAATTTAATCTGTATGGTAATGGTAATTTCAATTAACGTCGTACTAGAGCAACATAACGGGCTATAATTTAATCTGGATATTAAGGCAGATCCTTTGTTAGTTCAATTCCAAACAAAGACCGTCGTAAACAAAAGAGGTTGGTGCACGTTAAATCGTGACGTTGTGGAAATTTGGAGACTGGGGTGCCACCTCGGATGTTATCTCCTCATCTGAGCATGGTTCAAAATTACGTGGTGTTGTCCTCGGATATTTCCTTTGGGGATTGATTCTGGACGGTCGACAACTGCTCCCAATACGAATGTAAGTATAGTATATATATATATATATATATATATATATATATATATATATATATATATATATATATATATATATATATATATATATATATATATATATATACAATACGAATGTAAGTATAGTATATATATATATATATATAGCTTGTTAAACGTTTCTTTTAATTATGACACCCAAAGGTACATTTTAAAGTAAAATCAAAGAATCCACTTTATCTCAGAGCTTTCCTTGAGTGACATCTAAGACAGTAATATACTGGTAACAATAAAGAAAATGTGTGCGAAATAAAGTCTAAGGCGCCGAGACTTTTCAGCTAGTTAGTGAAAGAACTGCGATGTGAAAGAGGACGACACCGTGAAAAAGAGTCATTTGATAAAGCCCAAGAAGGTATTTATTTTGGACTTTGGATCAACGGAAATACAGGATGAAGGCCGCAACTAGACCAATCAATATTTTTAGGAAGAAATGGAAAGAAAGGAGGGAGAAAGGATAAAGTTGTACGGCAGGTCAATTTCATTTATGGATTACCAGTCTATTCGACATTGGTTTTCCTAGTAAGGGTTATCAGGTTTGATTTTATTTTACGACTCCTTACGCTTCACTTGTTATAGTTGCAAAAGGCATTGTTCATGATCCCTTAAAGTGCTACAATTTGATAGAAAGGAAACTGTGAAAGAAGGTGCCTTACATTTATGTTTGGCATTACGTACGGTGTAGGCCTCTACAGCCAACTCGTGAATGGGCAAATATCTTTTGAAATTAGTTATTAATGTTCCAAGGAGAAACTTTTTCGCCTGCTCTGACATGTTTGCCTAGGTTATGTACATTTATTTTAAGTGCAACATTTGATAAAGATATGATAATACTTTTGAGAAGCAAGTGTTTATCAAAAGTATGGATACATTTCAGCGATTTAACTGTAGATAAGCAATTGATCAGCTATTTGTTACATGATTGTGAAATGCTTCTTATAACACCAGTTCCTTAACGGATATTTAATTGTATACAAGCAATTGTATATCCAGTTCTTTGTTGCATGATTGTAAAATGCTTCTCATCACAAAATTTCCTTTACCCGTTTTATCCCAATTTTTTTTTATTTTATACAAATTTGTGAAGAATTATGTTTTACAAGGTTAATTAAACCTAAATAAACTAAATATATCAAAATTTGAAAAAAGTTTATATTTCATATCAGAAATTTGATCTGACCTCTAAATAGGACACTGGGATAAAGGGGACTAAAGTTGCACTTACATGTTTTAGTGTTCTCTTCATTAGAGAAAAGCAATTTCCGAGTATAAAGTTTTACTTTATCCAAATAATACTTCCTTATTTACATAAGAGTTAAATTTTCAGTTGAATTTGACTTTAATCTTGGTGGAAAGGTCCAAAGCAAGCCTGACAGAGTGTTTTGTCAAATTTCCCACAGTATGTTTTGGGTTTTCCTTTGCAGCCCTCTGTTTGACAACGACGCTGTTTTCCCCTCTTTAGTAGAAAATGGCCAACACAATCTTTACAGATCTCTTATTTTGCACTAGAAGGTACAGAAGACATCCTGGGTCTTCCTCTTGTTCTGATAAGTCTTTTTTAAATAAACTGCTGTTATAGCTATTCGGAACTCCTTCAAGTTTAGGGCATCCCTTTTGTTTAGAACTTTGTGCGTTATCCATACATTTACCAATGCCCTATCCAGTGTACGAATGAAAAGTGGCCAGTACCACTTTTTCCCCCGAATTTTAAATTGCATATAGTCCAGCCAACCAGACGTGTTAATCTACACCCCATATGTTTGTTGTACGAATTTATCAAATTAGGCATCTGCACGTTAACTTTATCTTTTTGTCCTTTCACTCGATCTTCACATCAAGGAATGGTTCTAAAGTGCTGTTCTTAAGTGCAGTGAGACAGTACTACTGTCATTCCATCGCACCAGGAAAATCTCGGAATACTTGTCAAATGCAAAATCTGACGTGCCTCTTTCTTCCGCGTAGACTTTGATTCTTCTGAAGGACACTCAAGGTTTATTCAATTTTCTCGTATGGTTCTGTGGCTCGAAAAACCTGTCCACCAAGACTTTTCCAAAGATCAATGCTGGTAAAAAAGTTATCAAAATATAAAGTCTAGCTTGAAGGTATCACAATATTCTCTGTCAGTTTCATCACAACCCGGGTACCAAGAGGAGTATTATTTCTTGCAAGCAAGCAGCGGTAAAACATAAGGGAGGGAAAAAGTTATTTTACTTTCAGTTATATGGTTAGAAAAAACGCGTAGATTGTGCGCTTATCGTCCCACTGTCCTATTTAGAGGATAGTTAAAAAATAATGCGCTACAACATACCTAATAACAATAAAGCTTTAATTAACCAACAGGATGATAACAAAGAGTACTCGCACATAACAAATGCACATACAAGTGTCCAAAGTAAACCAAAAAGGAATTATGTAACCGCAAAAAGAAGATACAAACCACGCCAACTAATATTGGGAATAAACAAAGTATCCAGCAGGAAGTGCCAGACTTTGTGACTATTGACTCAAGCTAGCAGAAGCTTATACATACCACAACATTTTCCAGCTGATAAAATATTCTCAAGAAACAAATACTGATTTCCACATGCAATTTTTCAGCAGTCCTTTAAATAGAACAGTTGGATAAAACGGGTAGTTTTTATATAAGCAATTGTATTTTCAGCTGTTTGCTGCATGATTGTGAAATGTTTCCTATAACACAAGTTCCTTAACGGAGATTTAATTGCACATACTCTTAATTGTTATACTCCAGAAATAAAACCCCGAAATTAGTGTGACCGTAATGAAACTAAGTATGCATTTGACGCAGGAATAGATAAAGACAGGAAAATATATATACATGTGATGCAAAGAACAAAAAAAAACCGAGGAACTATCAACCACAAACGAATGTCAAAGCTAACCACGCAAGCGCGCAGAAACTGCATATATAACAAGGATTTCATCTTAATTTTTGAATATATATATATATATATATATATATATATATATATATATATATATATACATTCATTGCCATAAAAAAATTAGCGCACGAAGAAATAATTGTGGGATCGTAACTTAACTTGGCATGGAGGTACATATCGGCCAGATATGCAAATGATTAGAAATGCAGCGTGATTGCGCATTGCGTAATGCAACTAGAGGGCGTTGAACTTCGTTCTCCTTGGAGTATAAAACAAGTAAGCAGAGCTTGTTTGAGTGTACTTAATCTTTTGCAAAGAAAACGCTGAGGTAGAAATGCCGTTACGCAGTCATCAAAGACAGTATGAGCAGCTGTCAGACATTGAGAGGGGAAGAATCACTGGGATGATGGACGCTGGGTGGTCACCTCGGTGAGTAGCTCGTCAAGTAGGCCGCTCTGATTTTACTATGAGAAGGTGTTTGGACCAGTGGACAGAAGAGACGTCATTAACAAAGGGAGGAGGCTCAGGACGCCCTCGACAGACCAGTCGTTGAGAAGACCGTCACATCATACGAAACGCAAGCGTAGAGCCAACTGCCTCATCGGCCGCTATCCAGACACAGACAGCACCTTCACTACGGGCCCCTGTATCTTCCGGAACCATCGCAAGGTGCCTGGGTGAAGGACATCTGGTATCGCGGCGCCCATTACGTGTGCTGTCAATGACACCCACCCACAGACGCCTCCGTTTGGAGTGGTGTCGCGCAAAAAACGGGATTGGACTGCAACGGAATGGAACCAGGTCGTCTTCTGAGACGAATCTAGATTTAATTTGAGCAGTGATGACAATCGTGTTCGTGTGGTGAGCGCCTCAATCCTGAATTCGCTTTACAGCGACGCACCGCTCCTACAGCTGGTGTGATGGTATGGGGTGCCATTACTTACGGTACACGGTCACCCCTAATATTGATCCATGGCACAATGACAGTCCAGCTGTACGTCCATGACATCCTTCAGCCACATGTGATATAACTCATGGTAGGGCTCCCAGGAGCCATTTTTCAACACGACAATGCTCGGCTACACACAGCAAGGATGTCGAAAGACTGCCTCCGCCACATTACCACCCTTCCCTGGCCTGCTCGATCGCCAAATTTGTCACCAATCGAGCAAATCTGAGATCATTTTGGACGGCCAGTTGGATACTCTACGAGTTTGGACGATCTAGAGGTGCGTTTACAGCAACTATGGAACGATATGTCTCAGAACATCATACAGAACTGGTATGCCACAATGCCCGCTCGTATCTCATCGTGCATTCGCGCTAGAGGGGGTCCAACAAAGTACTAAAACTTCCGTTCATTTGTACTTTTTTCTGCAATAAATGATCCTTTTTCTTTGATTTCCTAATCACTTACTTATATCAAAGTGGTACTTACATGTGTAAAATTTCGTTTCATTTTGACGACTTTTTCTTGGTGTGCAAATTTTTATGGCAATGAGTGTAAATATCTTGGGAAAGGTTAACCTTATGTTATTGTAATGGAAATACCCTCCTTTGGACGCGGGAGCAATACAGCATATACCATCTGCTGAATGTATTGATAATGTGTAATCTAGCTATCTCGTGCACTACTACTACTAGAGGAGACCGAGTGTTATAGTGGTTTTCCACTTGACTGTAAGACTCAGATGTGCCTCCGAACGTAGTCGGTTTCGACTGGAGTGGTGTCGTGACCAAGGATTGGGGACAGGCGTGAAGTGACAGTGTATCATGTTTAGTGATGGATCCTACTACTGCCTTGGGGCAGATGACCCTTGCATTCGCGTGTTGTGGAAACCGGCCAGTCGATAAAGGAGTGATTTATTCATCTCCTCATATGTATCACACACGCTAAGATACATTCCTATTGAACACTGGCTTTGGGTTGCTTAGTGCTTTTGGTATAGAATGAATTATTATGTTGCGTTTTTATCTTTAGTCGATATATTACAGTGTAGTTCATGGGAAGAGGAAAGCTGAAATTATATAGTTGGAAATATTTCAATTATTTATGCATTTTCGCGCACAAGAAAATTGATTTCACCTTCATTTAAAGTTGTGTTGACTAATACATTTTCAGTATATTTACCCGCTTTAAATTGTGTTGCAAATATCACTTGACAAATTGCTCAAACATTTTACGTTATTGAACCGATAATTTAATACATTTTCTTTCGTAAGGTATTCATATTTATATTTACTATCCATAGCTTTAAATTTAGACTAATGATTTTTAAAATCCAATTGTTATAGTAAAATCCAATTCTCCATAGATTTTAAACATACTGATATTGATGTTTTATGAAATTTATGAGAATGAAATCTCAATCTACAATCCTAAAGTGTGCGCTACAAAAATTAAAAATGTTCAGCCTGTAGATGTTCTATAAATACTTCACTATCTATTAGGATAGTAAAGTAATTATACGAATTAAAACAAGATCAAATTAAATATATAACTAATCGTTACGGAATTCTGAAAACTAAAATACTACTAACAGAACTTTTAGTCTTATCATAAATGTAACACTTATCAGATGTTTTAAATTATGATGCAATGTGCCACCTAAATGTCGGTTACAAATTCTACATTGCCACTTACAGCTCCAAGTGCATAGCTCCAATGAGCTCTTCGGAAGTGACATAGAATCAATTCCTCACTGGATGTATTTATCAACTCTAGTGTCAGTAAAGGTTACTTGCATATGTACATTTATGTTTAGCTTTGTCGCTTGTGTACGAAATATGGTATTTAGTATTCCATGTTTTTGGAAAATTTCAAGGTTCTGGTAAAAGGTTTTAATTTTTTTAATGGTAATTTTTAGGCTTCTTGATGTTGATCTCCCGACTGCTGCTTCGGGTTTGATTTCATTTTGTTCCTGCTCTGTTTTGGTATTTTGTTTTGTTGTTATTTTTCTTGCTTTTTGGTGGTGTTTGGGGGAGTGTTAGAGCAATTTTTTCAGCCTAATACTGCTTATATGTAGAAAACACCATTTTATGTTGTTAGGGTCAGGTTCCTCCCTGATCCACTAACATTTCTTCATTTTTTAAGACATTTGTTGTAAAATTTCTTTTTGAAATTCCTGTATTCTTGCAATTATAGTACTTACCATGCTATGTCTGCAGCTTCAGCGCGCTTGCATGGGTAGTTTCGAGTTTCGGTTTCTGGTTAATGCACCCCGAGTGTTTGGTGATTTTTGTTATTTTATGCTATATATATATATATATATATACATACGAGGGAGTATCAATAAGTAACACACATAATGCAATGAACAGATGAAAAACGGAGGATGCCAGGTCCAGGCTGTATGGACGGTGCTCCAAACCTTTCCAACCGAAACCATGCACTTTTGGACGAACTAGGCGATACACATGCGGACGAGCGATGTCGTGCACCAGTCGAATGTGTTGATTTGTCGCATTGCGCTTTGGACCCATAAAGAAGTTCCTTGACGGTAAGAAGTTTGACTCTGACGACGGCACTCAAACGGGGCGGGCGAAGGTGCCTCTTCTCGCAGACGACGGAGCTTTATGAGCTTTTTGAAACTGATCCATCGTTGGGGAAAATGCCTCAAAATGCATGGAAATTATGTGGAAAAGTAATAAATGGGTAATATTTTCATATCTGGTTCCTATTGTGATTAATTGCTATTATTATTATAATTATATATATATATATATATATATATATATATATATATATATATATATACACACGAGACATTATGGCGTATTGATGTGTCGGGTACAATTTATACATATTTCCGGGGTTTGATGAAACATTTTATTCGACCCCGAAAAAAACAGCAAACCCTTCAGGTTAGATGCAAGGCGAAGGTTTTGTAATTACTAATAATAATAATAATAATAGGTTTTTGTTTAGTAATAAATAATAATTTTGGAAACATTTTCAGAAACACAAACTCTTTAACATCCCATAATGTAGTACCTGTGTTAGACAATCATTCATCTCACGTTCATATTAATGTTTTGGATTTCTGTAATGAAAACGGAATCGTATGTCAGGTTTACGTAACTGTGTTCGCACAAGTTGCAACCACTTGATCGATAGGTGAATGGGCCCTTGAAGAAATATAAATTCACAGTGTGACGCTTGGATGCGGAACCGCCCTGGCAAAACAATGAGTATCTATAACATACCTGATATTGTTTTGTCATTAGTTCTCACTGCGACCAATATTCATGCTGGTTTTAAGAAAACTGGTCATTATCCTTCTAACCTCGACATATTTACTGACCATGATATCGCGCTACCTTATGTGATTGACCGTTAAAATCCGAATGAAGCAAATCAGAAAGATGAAAATCCTACGCCGGCTTTTAATCCCTCTATTTTGATTGAACAGCCAAACTTTCATGTTGGCGATGATGAACAAATCTGGATGATGCAAGGTATGAAAGTAATAATGAAGCATGTTCTATTCAGACTGGAGAAATAGCACAAGCAAATCCAACACTAGAGTCTGTTCAGTCTTCTATAGTTCCACCAGTAAATCCTCCAACACTAGAGTGTGTTCAGTCTTTTATAGTTCCACCAATAAATCCTCCAACACAGAAAACGAAAATAATGCAAATAGTCGAGTAGATTCGCCGAAATTATCTAGGAGCACAAATGTCTTCTCACCTGAAATAGTGAGACCTTACCCCCAAAGCACCACGAAGACCGACGAAAAAAAAAATCTGCAATGTAAACAGATGTTTCACAAATTTGAGGCAATGCGATAAGAAAGTGAAAAAAGAGAAGGAAGAAAGAACGTAAAAGGAATTAAAGTCAGTTTAAACAAAAAATAAAATATTTATAGTAAAAACAAAACCTAAAATAAAAACAAGAAAATGATCAAAAAAGCAAAAATGACCTCAGATGAAAAAAAGGAAGAGTATTAATGCTTGGTGGTGGTGCATTGAAAGTAATAGCACTAGCAGGCCAGGAGACGATTGGGTACAATGTACAGGCTGACGAATGTAGGCCCATGAGGCTTGCACAGATGATGATCCTTATTATTTATGTCATAATTGTGAATCTAACTGATTAGCGCTTGATTTTGTTCATTAATATTTTATTGTTTTGTCGCAGAAGTTATTTTTGTTACTTTTGTCGAATATTATAAGTTTGTATTTTTATATAAGCTTGTACTGCTAAAGTTAAGATTTTTATTGAAGATTATCAATTTAGGCTTAGTTAATTCTTCGAATAACAATTAGACTGATAATTTTAATTAGTAATATCGATATATGACCATATTCTGTGATTTTGACTTAATAAATACATATATAACAACATAATTCTCATTAATCTTCTAGTGTTACAACTGACCCCAACCACTGTTACAACATTTCTCCTGTTTTTAAATGCCTCCAGATTTCTTTGTTATGCAGAGGATACCACTATAACTTCATACATTTGTAGAGTAAAAACTAAGGTTCATTTAAGGCTTACTGTCTAACACCGTTTGAATAATCCACACTAAATTTGTTACACTTGTTCCGTACCAACCGCAAGCGCTCTTGAAGCAGCGCCACCTTTGAGAAAGGTGTGAACTGAGTGAGTTTGCAAATAAGATCCCATGAGGAGTGACGTGTCAGGCGGGGAATGTGGCCGCATTAACAGATGAGCAATGGTCATTTATTGAGATATGAAATAAATTGTGTTCTTATACAGTCCACGAGTATATCCATATGTGTGCTATCCTGAGCTAAAACAACACTTATACTTTAGAACACTGTGGAACACATAGGCTACTTTAATGTCCTTAAACAAATCTATAGTACTGACAACCATAAAAATTGTCACACAAGTAGTCCTAAAAGTCTGTAAAAATCTGTATTTTACCTGTTAATGTGTAATACTAGTATTTTTTCTTATGTGTTGTTCAATGTTTTTCATACTTGTGCTTATTTAATTTTTATTTACGTTTTGAGATGATTGTACGATTAAATGGTTGAATGTATAACCATTGAACGTGGGGCGGAATGTTCCGTATCAACCGCAAGCGTTGTCGCAGCAGCGCCACCTTTGGGAAAGGTGTGAACTGAGTGAGTGTGCGAGTAACATCCCATGAGGAGTGACGTGTCATGCGGGGAATGTGGCCGCATTAACAGATGAGAAATGGTCATTTATTGAGATATGAAATAAATTGTGTTCTTATACAGTCCACGAGTATATCCATATGTGTGCTATCCTGAGCTAAAACAACACTTATACTTTAGAACACTGTGGAACACATGGGCTACTTTAATGTCCTTAGACAAATCTATAGTACTGAAAACCATGAAAATTGGCACACAAGTAGTCCTAAAAGTGCCTCTCGAAGCCTCATTTTTAAAATCTAAAGTTTGTTTTCTTGCAAGAAATGAATATTGACAAGTAAACACGTCAGGTTCTAAGGAAACACGTACAGTGTTTGTGTATTCGCGTTAATACAGGGATATATCGAGATCATATTTGAGCATTACTAAATTGAATTTACCATTATCGTCTTTATTTGTTTGTTTTTTAGTTAATGGCGATCACGAATGAATTCAATCACTGGCCATTAAAAGACCGCACATGAAGGAACACCCAATGGGCTGCCATCATTGCTCCTAACATAGGACATCACAATTTATAGCCATGCCCTGACCCCGGATTCATGCCGACCCAGAGGCCAACATCTTAACCACTAGATCGGTTGGTCGGCATTATCAGTATCAGGTCTTTATCAGTATTTTTCTGTCTTTTATCGAATCGTTCTATTTCAATACAGGAAGTCAAAATTCGACATTTTGCACATCTTTTGTTTTTTAGAATTCTGCATTTTTTCATCGGAAAATCGTTTTGTTTTGAGTATGTCTTAATCTTTTGCATGTTGCAATATATTATTGAGGAATTAAATGTATCTATTTGTATTCGAAGTAAATTGTATAAGCTACGAAAAAGTTAAAACGAAGTTATTAAGTGTTTTCCTTAAATGATTAATGAACTTAAATGATTAAAGTTAAAAAGTATTTTCTGTACAGCTTAAATTATTGCATCTTTCTATGTAAGAAAAGTGATTATTCTAATTTATTTTTCAATCAACATTTAACTATTTGTACCCGAGAAACGCCGGGTAATTGAGCTAGTTTTCCATAAAAATTGTTTGAATTTTAATTTTGGTATAAGAAAAATCTTAAAAAATGAGTTAACATCAATTTTTACCTTGACTATGTACCAAGTTCAAAATTGTAAATTGTTGATAGTGACAGCCGTTTAAAAAATCGTAATTTAATAATAGAAAATATGAGCTACAAGAACTCGATGCCTCTTTTATCAAGAAAGTTCGTGATTCAAGCTTTATCGTGACAGATTACACGCAATATCAGGGAACTTCATTCAATCAATGTGCAATCGGAAACTGCGATGATTTAAGTTAAGCAGACTATCTCTGAGATTTCAGAGGTACAGAATAAAAATATTGAGCATTATAATAGAATAATACTAGAGTGCGAAACGTGACTAGGTTGGAGTAAATATGTTGCTTTTCATGAATCTTGGGAAATAATCATGCACTGTTCAAAAGTGTATATCGCCCTTTTTTCAGATAACACGCATATTGTCATGATATTTCAAAATAGAGTAATATTGATTTTCTCCCACAACACACATGTTGATTAAATAACCACATTTATTATTTGAAAGAATTCTATATGAAATTACATTGATCACGAAGGTATAAAACCGTTCAAAAACCATGTAGGAAACATGCTGTTTGCAGAACACATACACGCATGGGAACCATTTAGAGGGACAAATGGTAGGATTTATAAGATTGTTCCCTTTTTTATCGCTATATTCTCTATTAGTTAAAAAAGGAGACGAAAGTAAAAATGGAGTTATATAATTGTTAATTCTGCAGTTCATTATAGGCAGCAATACAAAATAAAAGAATATATTTTAGGAGTTGGGGGCTGTCAATATGACTTTAATTCTTAGAGCGTTTGTTTTTGCTACGAGACAAGGAGCATTGGAAGATGGATACATTCGTTTGCGAAAAAATGTAGCCACTCTTAAGATGTGTTATTATAAACAGTCTTACGAAACAACCCAGAAACTTTTAGATTACATATTTACATTCTTTACGTTTCAGGTTACTTAAAATAGGTAATTCACATGGCAAAGTAACTGAAATTCTTCTGATGACTGAACAAAAAACATTTGATCAAGGTGTTACCACATGTACTTCATTTAATCGAGGATTAGCAAGAGAATAATGGAAACATTGCGACGTCGAAAAAGTTCTGTTAGAAATAACATTTTCTTGAGATTAGTAACCACTGTGTACGTAAAAGAGAATAGTATAAGTGGTTAAATATATTTAAAAGTATTTAGATTGTCAGATAATTGTAAAAATTGGTTAATCACCATTTCGGTGGAGCAAAGACCTTCATCATTATCAGGACAGAAAGACATCGTAAAAGAAAAACGCAATTTTAATTATGGTATTCTAGAGTAATTTTGACACACATCACTGTTTTAAACTAAATCTTTCCAGGCCTCGCTTAAAGGTGGTTAGGTAAAAATTTTTAATTAACGTCACAATGGACAAACAAAAGAGCAATTGGCAAGAGCCGGGATCAAACTTAAAAGAAAAGACGTGAGAACAAACCACGTAAATTTGAACCACGATCAGATTACGAGATTACAAGTGAGCTGGCACCCCACTCTCCAACTTCCACACAACACCAAAGTGAGGACATTTGAGGCCACGACAAAATTAACGTGCACCTTTTTTGTACACGACAATAGTTGGATGGATTTGAACTCCCAACAGTCCGGTTGCTATTCCGTCCTCTTCCATCCTAGTTTCCACAGTCCGTGTAAAGGAGGGCAGAACTACACTAATGTGTTCAACATTAGTGTAGTTCTGGCAGTCATTGAATAATGTGTTCAACGTTATAAAAGTAGGTAAAGCTTCTGTGGTAATCAATTCGAGAATAGATCTGTGAGATAAGACCACTTTTGCTTGCTTCAATTGAAACAGGTGAAAACATTTCCAGCTTTGTTTAACGATGTAAGTTTATTGATTTAAAAAAAAAAGAAGAAATATTGCAAATTTTGATGCTTTAAAACCGTCTTTACAAACATCCTGGGAATTTTACTAAAAATGTAATTTGTGTCAACTATTCACTATTTGTTCAACAACACTATTCTTGAACAGCATATTTGCACTCACCTTTATGATCTTATGACTCTCACCTTTCTCTGTGCCAATGATGTCGAATATCTTGCAGGACCGAAATGTTCGTGGAAGATTTAAATTTAATGTTTAATTCATATTAGTCGTTGTTTTAAAATGTCGTATATTTGCAGCCAATTTGAGGAATGCTTTGATATATTTATCTACAGTGCAGTTTTGTACCTTCAATTATTTGTTAAGGGGGTCCGGGACACAAAAATCGTCAAATTATCGAATTTCGTTTTTATAATTTTAAGAAATTCTCTGTGTTTTTCTGCTTAAAATTACGTCTAACTCATGTTATTATCTTAATTAGAACTAGAGATATAGTAATATTTGTGGTGTGTTGTTTGGAAAATCTAACACTCTTGGCAGTTGTTGTCATGGCAACAACACCTGTCTTTAAAACTTTAAATGCGTTTTTCTCTATGATACATTTTTTCTAGATTTCCTGTATTCAAATTGCTATAAGTCGAAAACCGATAAAGTTTAAGGGTTGAAATTTGGAATATATCTTTTTCAAACATTATACTTTAATTTTGATTCAGCAAATTTGAAACAAATATTAATTTTTTTAAATAAGATTTAAAAAAAGAATACCTTACAATTTTCAAAATTTTTCATTTAAATATTTTTTATTTTTTATTAAATTAATATTTGTTTAGATTGCTGAATCAAAATTAAAGTTTATAAATTTGTGAATAATTTACTGCAAGAATTTTGAAAATTGATCAAGAATATTTTGAGTTTTAGCAAATTTAAAATGACCCCTCTTTTTAGCAAAAAATTTTAATTAAAAATTTTTAAAAACCTTTTGGAAAATTTTGTGTTATGATTTCGTTTATTAGTTAGATGGGTAATCAGTACAAAAAATTCAAAATTCTAAATTAATTAATAAAAATCATTTTTTTAATGTCCCCTTAACTGCCTATTTTATTTTATAAGTTATAAATATAAATACATTACACATTAGGAAAATATCAGCTAGATTTAAAAGTAATACTATAGAAAGCAAAAAGAAGTAAGAGTGCTGATTACTCTGAAGAAAATTAACAGTATTTCTCAAGTAATTTGTCTATTCATGCAGCATATATTATTCTCACCATTTAAAGCGCCGTACATTCAAATGAAAAAAGAACCGGGTACTTAAATTTCTACCACTTACACTAAAGTTTCTTATAAAAATTTTCCTGAACTGAGAAAACTTCCAGCTCTCAGATTCACTCATTCTGAACTTATGATACACGCTTTAATTTTATTAAACTTGGGCGCTTAAGCAAGAACAAAAAGAAGCAACTTAGCGTATTGTTAAAAGTTTTAAGCATTGCTATAACAGGGAAGGCATAATATTTTTTTCCAAAAGTTTAGTTAATTTGTTCTTTCCTCTTTGACAAAAAATATAAAGTAAAAAGATTCGAGAAAAGTCCTTTCAGAGTATATCTGTTGCTTAAAAGGAGGTAAGAAATGTTTGTTTTTATTCACCGTTTATGAATACCTTATTGAAGCTACCTGTAAGTAGTACCAAACAATATGCAAATTAATGCATTTACTAAGAATAAGCGTATATATTTACCATTTTGATGAATTATACATGCCGTAGTTTTTTACTTTCTGATCTTTAATTTAAGTGATCAATAACCAGCATCTATAAAGTTATTTATAATATTTTTAATATAATAAAATAGTGTAACATTTTTAAATACAATTTAAAAAATGTGGAATTTTTGTGCCAATTTAGTTTTTAAACATTGAAAAATAGAAAAGAACGAAATTAATTCAAATAAAAATATTAAAATGTTAAAAGTATTAAGAAACACACCGGAAGAAAATGTGTCCATGATAAAAAAAAAATTACTTTTTATAGCAAGGGCAATTTGCATTTGACTTCGATACTACAAATGCCCTTAGTATTAAGTTAGGGCATTGGTTAGAAATCATAATGCTCTATATGTCATCGTAATGTATCACAACACAGCGAATGGGTTTGAAACAAGAAAAAAGCTTGCAAAATGTACTGCCAGAATGTACAGTTTCGCAGCAAATCGAAACAAATGGGATGAAACTGCAGAAGCTTTAGAAAATATTGCCGGAACCACACGATTCGTGATGAAGCAGCATTACTTTGTTACTTAAAACCACTTTAGGTTCTGCAGATCAGCAATATAGTCACGGAACAGAGTAAAAGGATCGATCGATTGAGTTAACGAGCTAATGATGAGATAATATTAGTTTTGGTACAACACACCCACATTAACCTGTCACTAAACTCAAGTAGTAAAATAAAATTGGAAAGCTGAAAATGCATCTGACGTTTCTCGGTTAGTCTATCAATTAGTCCAATTTTGGAAACTGTGCCATGAAATATTGCACAGTTGAGACGTAGAGAAACATTTTATTACTATTTAGCTCCACAAAAACAGATAATAACTGTGCACAAATTAACATGTTTACTATAGAAATGTTTTAGGATAATTAAAGATGGGTATTTAGAATCATTTTATTTTCCCTATTGAAAAAAACAATATCGGTTTGTATTGATAAACGTTAATAAAATATCAAATTGGAAATATAAAGGTATCGATAACAAAATTTCTGAAAGTTTTCTAATGTTTTTTACCATTTTACGTTTGCATCAATCGTTTTAGCATTCACGCACAAAATTTTAAACTATACTGAGGCTGTTCGCACTTTTTTTAGACGATTTTGGTAAGCGGTAATAAAAAATCGTTTGAAGAAAAAGAAATAATTGCAGTTGTACTATGTTTCTAAAAGTCAAAATTATCGTCTGCGGCTTGAGAGGTTTGTTTTTATTCAAAATAAAGTTTTTCAGGAAGCAGTGGTTCGAATGCTATATTTATGCTTTTTCCGAAGAGAAATATTCATATTCCGTTATCCAAAAACGATGTGAGAGTCATGGTTTTGTGATATCTAAAGCATCGATAGGTAATATCGTCAACAAGAAAGGAAAAAAAAACGTCTCCGAGGAAGAAACGGACATCTTAGACTATTGCAAATGTACGTTGTTTAATGTTAAAAGAAAATCCATCTAGTCAAAGGACAGTTGCAAAATCATTAAAATGCTCGGTGTCCACTGTAAACAAAATGATAAACGTTGATTTAAATCTTAAGAAAGCGAGAAAACGCAATGTGCATCGTCTTTCTCCAAAGCATATCGCTGAACTCAGGACACGCTGCCGAATTCTATATGAGAAGCACTTATCCAAAGAAAAATGGAAAAAAAAATTGTCACAATAGATTAATAATGAGTGTATTTAAATGATTGCAGCAAAAACAAAGCAATTTATTACCATAAAAGGGGAGAAAAAAAATTTTTAAGTACATGGTTCACAGAATCCAAAGAAAGTTTTACTCAGGAATTCATGATTGTTGCTGATTTTTCATATAATGGCAAGCTAAATATTAAGAGAGTGGAAAAAAATGTCAAGAATAACTCCAAATACTATCAGGAACATATTTTATCTCCAATTTTTCTGAATGAAATACCATCGCTTTACCCACAGTGCCATCAATCTGTTGAACTCCATCAAGACAAAGCTAGCAGTCACACATCAAAATCCACTGTAAATTTCCTAAAAGAAATGGAACAAAAAATCGGTATCAAGGCCATACCCTTCACTGATATCCCTACTAAATCTCCCGACGTATCACCTATGGATTTTTGTGCTTTCGGACTTTTAAAATCTGCATTATCCAAACGTCGTCCCACAACCCTTACAGGACTTTGGAAAGCTGTTCAGGAGGAATGGGATAGAATACCTCTTCTGACAATTCAAAAGGCATTGTTATCCTGGAAATTAAGGTGTCAAAAAGATAGTTCAGAATAAGGGCTATCAAATAGAACATTTAAAATACAAGAAGTTTATGTAATTTAGTTTTGTGAATACAATATGCATTGTCTAAAAAATGTGTGAACAGCCTCTGTATATTATCTGAAAATAAATTATCTTTTGAGCAACACTTGAATCCACTGGGGAAAAAAAGAGATCAATTGTAACGAGAAGTCCTGAATGTGTCAATGACGTATGTCAGTAATTCTAATTATAACATATACAAGAACAAACTATAACCATGATAATGAGCCCACTAAAAAATGAACTTGGAATTTAGAAGAACTGGCTGTTGTAGTAGACTTGGTTTGTTATCTTCGTAGTTTTGCATGGTCCTGAGGACCTTTAGTATTCGCATATTAGCAACCGGAGAGTTGCAAATTTGAAACACGATCCAACAAACGACTGTATTAAATCTGTGTTGCATTGAAATGTTTTCAAGCTTGCAGGGATGTTAAAGTTTGGTGAGCTTCGAATTCATGGTGTTGACCTCGTTGACCTTGGTTCAAATTTACGAGGCATCGTCCTGGGTTATTTTTCTTCGAAATTGATTCGCGACCATCCTCAATAGCCCGTTGTGTTACTTCAGTGCGACGTTCAATCGACCACTAGCCTAACCTGCATGCTCCTTAGCTTTTCAATAAATGTCTAAATTCGTTAAAAATGTGTTCGTTTTCAAATGTGTTCGTTTTCAAATGTGTTAAGGTAATCTGCAAGTTTCTCATTCGGCAAAACTACTATCTTACTAATACTCTGGTCAAGCCAAAAATGACCAATGAGTCTTCTCTCATCTGCGAGATAAATTGGAATTTGAATCGTCCCACATATTCCCGAAATTCATTCGGGTCATTGAGGCTCATTGGATGTGCCCGCTGTCCTAATGACCTTCGAGTTGTCGGCGGTGCAGGTTTGATTCCTATAAGATTAGTCAGGTTTCTATGAATGACGTGATATATCGTCCATTAGATCTAGTTTTCGTTCAATGACGAGATATATCGTTCATTAGATCCAGTCAGTTTTCTTTCAGTGACGAGATATATCGTCCATTGGATCTAGTCAGTTTTCTTTCATTGACGAGATATATCGTCCATTGGATCTAATCATTTTCCCTTCAATGTCGAGATATATCGTCAATTAGATCTGGTCAGTTTTGCTCATGACGGTAAATCTGGTTCTCAACCAACATGAGTCCCTGTGAGTTTGTGATTTCTGATTCACAATAAATCTTTCTGAAAATAAGAAATAAAACAGCGTGAACGGTCAGATTTAAATTTATTCTTCAGTGAAGTTCAACGTTTTGTGTATTACACTTCACAAACAAAATAAAATATGTTTTAACGATATCAACATTCAATGTAACATCTATGGGTTTTATTTATAAAATATATTTCTCTCTACAGCAAAAATGAAAACCCTATCTATAATTATTTTCAACTTTTTTTGTGTTTAACGGTTTTATCCAAACATTGGAACTAATATTTGAATGAACTTATACTAAATGTTCACTTCGAGATTCATCAGAATTTCCATCTCCAATTGAGATAAATCTTTGAATAGCAAATTCTCTGCGGCATTGGGTTTTATAAGTTAAACAGAGACCCACTTTATTTATTCTATATCAATCATCCTGTCGAAAAAATCTCACTTCCAGTGACATTTCAATCCATCTTATAAGTTTTAAAGTTTCTCTGTTCAGTAATATTCGATTACAAAAGCATACAAAAAGTCTCTAGCTTTGACAAAGGAAGCAGAGTATATAGATTTTCTAAAATCAACAAAATAAAACCAATAGTAATAAGTCTATCAGAAAAGCGTACAGCAGAGAAAAAACTATTTCCAACTTATGGAATTCCGTAAGAATTGATGCTGTCTGCGCCATGTGATAAAGATCTCCGATTTCAATATCTCTTTGACTAGATCTTCGATTTCAGGAACTTTTCTTCAAGCCTCATTCAAAGAAATCTTTTTTCAATCCATCTTATTTTTCTTTTCTTACCTTCCTATTTTCCCGCTGAATAACTCGAACGTGGCAATTACTATAACGACTACACTTTGCGATCGAATAAATAAATCATCCTTACTTAAAAATATACGGATATGCAGTTTTGTTTGAAAAAGGAATTCCTCCATTGAGAAAGGTTAAATGTGTTGCAATAAATGTCAGTTCCATAAACTTTCGTATTCCGCCACAGTTTGAAAAATTCGAAGTCTGTAATTGGCTTAAGAAATACATATAATGATACACCTCATTAACGTAGATTCTACTGGAAGTGAAAATACATTTTTTAAAATTTTATCTCCATCCAGTATTTTACTTTACAAAAATAGACGTTTAAACTGGAATGTTTCTGAAAAATAGCTTTTGGTGTTAGCTTTTCATATTTATTACATCAATATTACGGTATGAATTTATAATTGTATATTATCTTAAAATTTGTTGCATGCATGAAACAAAAATAAATATGGCTTAAAAAAATTGACTTATGTAAATCTTTTTGGATATTTCAATGGTTATGATCTTTATTCAAGACATTCAGTAATTTTAAGCAGTAACGTTTCTATGAATGTTGGATATCTATGTCAACTCTTAGTTAAACCAGTTGACTGTTCGTTTTGTAGGTAATATGGTTTCGGACACGGTACTACAGTAAATTTAGTGTTATTTAAATTAGAAGTATTATTGGTGTGTATTTTTTGATATATGAAACTTTAATTTAATAGAGGTTTATTATGAATTCCTTTTAATTTAAACATAACTGTTTACTAGAATTTCATTATAAAATCCTTATTGTTCAAACGCAACTTTCATACATGTAGCATATTTTAGCCACTTGTATATGAAAATTCCCAATATCATTTTCTTTTCTTTTGAAAAAAATATACAATTATGAGTAGAAAACACATTTGAATTGATTTTAAAGTAACTTTAAAATCATATTTTTACTTCTTTCTAAGAACACAATTCTTTCTTTGAACGCGATTCTGTCTAAGAACATAATCCTTTCTAAGAACACAATTCTTTCTAAAAACACAATTTCTTTCTAAAAACACAATTTCTTCTAAGAACACAATTCTTTCTTTGAACACGATTCTGTCTAATAACATAATCCTTTCTAAGAACACAATTATTTCTAAAAACATAATTTCTTTCTAAAAACACAATTTCTTCTAAGAACACAATTATTATTAAGAACAAAATTATTTCCAAGAACACAATTCTTTCTAAGAACACAATTCTTTCTAAGAACACAACTATTTCTAATAATACAATTCTTTCTAAGAATGTAATTCTATATTTCACAATTATTAATTGTATGTTGAAGATTCAATACAGGTTCGATTCCTTCCTGTGTGATTTTCTCTCTTCTGCGTTACTAAAACGTGCATTGGTGTGTATATATGGTCATTTACTTGAAAGTATTTTGAGCATTTTGGTAAAATATTTTTTGCTCCATAAAACGCAACCAACGATAATCCATAGTACAACAAAGCTTATCTTACCAATTGTAAAACAATGCAATTAAAAATATTGCATTCTTGTATATCTAGCGTGGAACGTGTTTTATATTATCATTCCAAACATACGCTTTCCAGCCAATATAAGCATTCTATCATTTGGCTTGTTTTTACAAATTGTGGAGTGTTTCAGAACATCGTCCTTAAAAATTCCTAAACGTAATTTGATAGATATTTATTAACGCTAATACGCTACGTGTAGCTACATTTTATCTACATTTAAGGCACACCCGATGTGTATCATGCGATAGCATTTGGATTGCCAGAAGTATCAAGTATCATCATCACTTTTCGTCTGAACTGTTTGTTTTCACTAAAACTTGCTCTCATAACTGTAATTATTTCCTATAAAGTGCGATCAAAGAGTTTTTCTTGAATTTAATTTTGTGGTATTTTTAGTGTCATTGTTCTTAAACTATCGTAAAACATTAAAAGTATGTTTATATTTAATACAACTATTGGTATTCAATAAGGTATCATAGAGAAAAAAGACTGGATTTAAAAATTCATTTCTAAGCACTCTTTTATATAAGTTTGAAGACTGATTACTTGCAATGTGGGGTGGGGTGTGTGAATGAAATAAGAATCCATTCATTTTTGTTACCAGAAACGTTAGCGAATTCACTGTTGAGAAAACTATTCAGTACTCATCAAAGACCCTCAATTCAGGTAGATGTTATTGGATGTTTTAATTTCAGTATTTTATGCTACCTTATACTTAATGTTTGCGTGTATATTTGAAACTGAATAGTTAATTTTTCTTTTGGTTTACCAGAGTGCGCAAAACCTATTCCCTAATCCATCTCAAGAAGACTAAAAGCTAAATATTAGTTGTGACATTTTAATCCCACCCCATTACGAAATTTTAAAATTTTAATCTAAACATCACATTTTTGCGACTGGGGAACGTTATTTTTAATACATAAAATCACATTAAAAAGGGTTTAATATGGAAACTTTCTACTTTCTATTTATCGTACCCTGAGAAAAAAGTCTCAAAGGGGATTTTACGTCATAGGGAAGGGGAAATGCCCGAAAGAGTTCCTCACGATAGCGAGTTTTTTTTTTAAGAAAAAATATTTTCAATGCTAGAATGATTTTGCTTGGGAGCTGTGTGAAGAAGATAAGGTAATAATATGTTTCTACCCGCTTTACAAGCCGTAAATTTAGTCTATCTAAAGGTTATGCAAAAGTTCCTTTAAAAGTGCTTTCATATAATATACATTTTAACGCATGACGCATGATAAAAAAGGCTTTGTTAAAATAGCTCTGTTGCAATTGGGTTTCTAGTAAAGCTCCAAATAAAGTGAGGTAAATATGATTTTACATTCGACCACATGATCAAAGAAAGGATTTTAATAGGAAAATTTGTTTATAATTTAAAGGGATGAATTTTTCTACGGGGAGAGACACGCATGTCCGCTTATCTAAGAATGAAAAAAAAATGAATTAAATTTAATTTTTTATATTTAAAAAATTTAAAATATCAATCCACTAGCCACTGTGTGGCCAGATGGGCGTTGCCAGTGACAGTTCTTTTAGTGGGGTCATGTGTGACCACTGCTCTCTAGTCCCCGGAGATTGCTACGAATTCCCATGCGGGTGGCTTCGCATAACAAATGGTATTTCGTAGACTACTGGATAATAGCCATCATGGCGTTGGGCATGATGTTACTTTGCTTGGCAAACCAAATTGAAATTCGAAGCCCATTGATAGAAATCCCTATGAATTTCCATTTAGTTTTCTTCGCCAACCAAATTATGAGTATTATGAACTATGGTTTGCTTCGCAAACCAACACCACGGGCAACGCCGTGAATGCCTCGTCAGTGTTATATTCACGCAGTAATCACATTAAGTGATTTCTAGTCAAAAACTAACCCCGAAATGTCCGTTTTATTTTAAACGTGGTATTACGGACATGCGTAGATGCGTTCCTAAAACGTACAGCTTAACGCACACATTCTGATTTCCTTATCTAAATACTGCTTTATTTCCTTCCCGACTTTTATATTTTGAGCTACCTGTCTCTTTTCATTTGAAAGTGGTTCAAAAATAAGTGGTGGTGTCCTCTGATATTTCCTTTGGGGGATTGATCTCGAACCGTCGCCAATAGTCCGTTGTGTTCCTGCACTGCGACGCTAATTAAAATACCTACCAACCTGAGCTATATGTAAACCTTAAGACTCTAAAAGGATAATTTATTAGGTATTATTAGAGCGGATATAACGAAAGACGTCATTGTGAACATTAAAACGTATAGGCATATTTGTGTCTGTTTTAGTTTTGCCCAAGTAATCGCGTGGTATGCTTATCATGGTGTTAATTCTGTCTACCATGTATTAAGTAAACCGTATGATAAATCACTGCAGCCGTTACCATTCACGATAAACCGCTGTTTGTGTTAATGTCTATAATAGACCATTATTCTAACTGACTATTTGACTTTAGTATTAGGCTTTAGATATGAAATAACATACAAATACCCTCGGACGTACAGAAACTCATCTTGATATATATTATAACTGATTGGTCGGGTTTTTGTAGTACCAGCTCATATCTGTCTAAGCTGTTCCAAACACAAGACAGTCAACAGCAAATGATAAATATACGATACATTGAAGATTATACTTACCCAAAAGAGATAAATACACCCTGGGAGGAATCAAACCCTTGCCTCCTTCAATTTTTAGATTGCCAGCACAGCGAGCAAAACCTCTGATACCTGGCGGTAACCAAAGATCTTATTCAGATAGTATGAATTACTTAAATGACAACTAATACGTATACAAATATACAGGGTTTGTCCTTAAAGTAATGAGACTGGCCAGCAGCCCGCTCCCTGGGGGCTGGATTTGTGGTTGGGGGTCTAAGCTAAGCAACGCACCGGGTGGCAGTCGCTTCCGAGCTCTGACGCAGTGAGGATCACGTTTGACGCAAAAGACGTTTTTGCGTTTTTGTCACGACAATAAACGTCGAAAATGGAGCGTTCGCTGGAGCAGCGCTACATGATTAAATTTTGTTTTTACCTGGGCAAAACCGCTCCCGAGAGGCTTCCCTTTGTTAAGGAGGCTTTCAAAGACGACGCCCTGTCAAGGGCCCAGGTTCAGTGTGTTCAAGAACGGACGGGAGACGCTGGACATGGGGCAATTTGGACGCTTTTCAACGAGTGGTTTGGACGAAAATGTGGTCAAAGTGGGTGGTCCACAAATAATTTGTATCTTCAGGACGAATCATCAACGCCGTTTTCTACAAAGAAGTCCTTGCGCGCCTGCACAGAGCCGTCAAACGGAAACGACCGGATATTTCCGATTGCTGGAAGCTCCAGCCCACACCGCCTTCGTTGTGATTGTCTACGTGGCCCCGGATAGGGGTTGAAACCCTGCCGTAGCCACCGTACAGCCTCGACGTGAGCCCGGCAGACCATTTCCTATTCCCAAAGTTCAAGAGAAGCCTTGAAAAGGCCCCGTTTCGAAGATGTTCCCGCCATCCACCGAGCTGTCACAGAGTCTCTGAAAGAGGTTACGTCAGCTGACTTCCAGGGAGCCTTAGGAGCGTGGGACCTGCGTTGGCAGTGGTGTATCGACGCCCAAGGAGACTATTTTGAAGACTTTTAACAATATGTAACGATCGGATCAATAAATTCTTTTCACCAGACCCAGTCTCATTACTTTACGGACAAACCCTGTATATCATTACGGATTTTCTAAGAGATACAATAACTTGAGAAAATAGTAGTTTATCATGCTATTTTTTATCGTAAACTTTATATAGACGGGATAGTTTAATTCACTGACTTTCAAACGAAACAGACGAATCTTTTGGACAAAGTCACTGTCTCAATATATCACAAGTTTAGATCAAGTGGGGTTGGGAATCGACTCGAGCTGATTGACCATCGAAGTGTAAATTAGTAGTACCCATCACCCTCGTTAATTGATCCTAGTTTAGAGTTGCTGCTTTTACCTTATACCACGTGCCTTTGTTAGAATGTTTTCAAACTAAGCAATCGGGAGAGATAATATGAAAGTTATGAACACAAGCTGTTTTTTTACGTTAGAATGTGTCGTGGTAGCACAGTTGGAAGAGTAATAAATCTGTATATGGAGGATTGCGAGTTCAAATCCAACCATAGACCACACTAGTAGGACCTGTACATTAAAATCTGTTTTAAAGGTTCTCCACCCCCTGCTCGACATCGCTCGTCAACCCCCATGATTGCTACACAATCATATTTAGTTCGCTTCGCGAACTATACTTTCGAACAATGACGGGGAGGGGATCGATTCACAATCCATCCCCATTTGGATCGCTCCTGGATTGATTCCGGACCTTTGTACGATTTTAAGGTTCATTTTCCTTACCATTGCGATATATATAGCATGCGCCCGAGTAACGGACAATTACCTAATTTTTTGGCGAGGTAAGCGGATTCGTATATAAGCCGACTCCCGTACTTTAGCTTCAGAAAACGTTCCAAAAATTATCGGCTTATACACGGAAATATACGGTAAAAAATAAATAAATGTTTTTTTTTTTTAAATGTCCAGAACAAAACATTTCATTTCTACATAAAAAAGGAAATAGTTAAATAAATAACGTATTGTTAAAATTCAGAGGAAATCTCATCATAATTTTTAATGTCTTAGCTGATCCGTGTTGCAATAGTACTTTTTAAGGTTTTCATATTCGACTGTTGCTATGGAAACTGCGACCGAATTTGCGGTTCTACTGAAAACATTGCAAACTTTCTAGCGCGCACTCTCAAATTTTATAAATGAATTAATTAAAAAATATCACTGTAACCGTATGCGCGTGCTCCAAATTCATTAGCCCGTTGAGTCACAAAACTCGCTATCTACCAATGACACAACGAATAAAACTGAAAAAGACCGAAATTTTTTTATTGTAGAAAGAAAGGTAAAGTTTATTTTTATCATTCCAAGAGACGCTGTAGCCTATTTGTAAGGGTAGCGGATTAACATCCGAAGAATTGCGAGATCGAAACTAGGTCCAGACAGAGACAGTAGTGTACAGTGGAGGCTGGTGCACGTTAAATCTGTCATGACTTCAAAAATCCTGACGTTGGCGTGGTATGGAAATTTGGAGAGTACCAGTGCGACGTTAATAAAATACATATGTACCCACCTACATTAAAAGATTGATGCTTTAAATTGTTGAGTATTCTTTTTTTTGAATCGATTTGTTAACCCCTGAGCTTTAAGAGAACTAGTTAAGTAGTGTTACTTTTACCGTTCACATTTAAGGACTAAATAACCACATCGATCGATTTAAAGTGCGCTTGGAAATATTTTGTCCGTCCAGAAGTTTAAATCTGATGCGATGTCATGGTGGGAAGTCTACAGGTGGTTGCAGAACGTATTTATGATTGTGCACCCCTCAGAGGGGTCGAAGAAACACAGTATTGTATTATACTTTCACACGATCAGAGAAACATGCTTAGAAGTGAAGTACAGTGCTGTGAAACATTATGTATTCACATACCAATTATTAACCCATGTTTATTCGTGAACCAATTACGAATATTAGCATTCGGATTGTCGAATCCTGCATTTTAATTTGCTGGTTTAAAACCACTTCAAAACCGATAACATTCTTGATTATGGAGTAAAGCCCTATCAGCAAATGGAGTCCCGTAAATCAACAATATCAAAGTAAGATGTTACGAATAACTTAGCTGGCAATGCATTACTTATTGGATTTGGCTCATTAAATAGAATGATTAACATTGCTTTCTGGTCTCGGGGGAACCGAAGTAATTAGAGTTCGCTTTCGTTCCTTGTAGATGCCTAATAGCGCAAAGTTCATATTTCTCCTCTGATTGCTCAGGATTAGGTATACATCCCATGGGTGTTCTTTAACAAGCGGAGTTTGGGAACTAAATGCAACCTGCTTTTAACCCATTGCCTTGTGGAAGTAATAGATAAAGCGATTGCAAAGTGGATACAATTTCTTTCCACCTTAATGGGGACTGTTTAGCATAACGTTATGGACGAAAAGGCTATTGAAATGTTTTTTTCTCCTTTCGATTCGGAAAACTTGAAAGAGGATCGGGCATGTCTTCGGACGATAGTTTTTTTTGCTGTATGCAATTAAGGTTCCATAAATTAGGGTAAAGGAAAATTCCAAAAGTATTTATTATGGAACAGTGTTTAAAAAAATTAATGGGATTAAATTTATAGAATACGTACTTTGTATTTTTCTGTTGATATAAGTGAATTTGTGCTATTGAAATATTTTTTTTTTACTTTCGATTCGGCAAGCTTGAAAGATGATCTTACATTTCTTCGGATGATAGTTTTTTTGCTACATGCCATTAAGGTTCCATAAATTAGGGTAAAGGAAAATTTTACAAATTACAGAATACCGTACTTGGTTGTATTTTTTTGTTGATATCAGTGAATTATGAATTCGATTGAAGGATATAAAAATACCAGTGTTGTTCGAATGTGGAATTTTGAAACTATTCAATGTTCATTGACCCTGCAAGTTGTTTCTATGAGATACTTCTTCAACAAGATCTGGTTAGTTTTGTCTGATGGCGAGATACCTCTTCAATAAGATGTGGTTAATTTTGCTAATGACTAGATACCTCATTGCCAATATACTGACAATATGATGACAAGATCTTGATCTGGTTAGTTTTGTCTGATGGCGAGATACCTCTTCAATAAGATGTGGTTAATTTTGCTAATGACTAAATACCTCATTGCCAATATACTGGCAATATGATGACAAGATCTTGATATGGTTAGTTTTGTCTGATGGCGAGATATCATGTCCATTAAAATCTGGTCAGTTTTGCTAATGATGAGATATAGCGTTGAGACAACAACTAAAAGAGGGAGCAAATGAAGCAAGTCTTGCCAGTGGCTGAGCGGGTAAAGACGATGGGATCTTGTAAGGATATTGGAAGACTGGAAGCGCGTGGATGCGAACTTAACCTCGACTGTTCCATACTGTTACAGAGGCCCACATAGCTTAAATCAGTTTATTTTATTATTTAGAAATTATGCATATACATATATGAACAGAAGATTGTCATTACATCGAATTAAGATGCGGTACATAAATCTGATTTGAGTTCTACACTGATCATATAAGCGCAAGTTCGTGAATATTTCATGTACTACGCATTAATAGTGTAGATCACAGAGAAGTAGTACACAGAGGGTTCATTGAATCCATGATTTATAGCGCTCCAGTGGGGGATTCTGTCCCTAATTCTGGGCGGAGTTTGACATTTTTCAATCAGAGCCAGAGCGGTAGCCATTTTGTATTTTCTAATCTGCAGACTTCTTGAAGCGTCATCCAGCATCCAGCTGAATATTCTTTCTTTGCATCCTTTTAATAATTATTTAAAAACTGTTCAATCCATCAACAGAACAGGTTTTTCCTCAAAAGTCACCTATAGCTAGTTGTGTTGCTCCAGTAAGCAGAGTGAGTTCGACGTTAATTAAAAATATTATACCAGCATCAATAGAAAAGCCGTTGTTCAAGTTTATCGCCTATAAAAACCGTTGAAAAGTAAATTGATTTTGTTTTTCACAAATATAATCATAACTTAGAAACTATTCATGTCAATTATTCCAGGTTTGTCTGGAAAACCATTTCTGCTCTATTAGATGAAGTGATTTTTAATACAATCCGGATTGTTATCAGTTTTGCCAATAAATGCATAAGGTCATACATAAATTTTAAAAAAAAGCAAGATTTCAAATTTTGTGGGTAATGGTGATCATGTGTTGCTCAATTTTAGCCACTTTAATCGGATATTCATGCTACGATTATCAATGATCCCTTTGTGGAAGACAAATCAATGAATATCTGCAGTGCCACCCTGTTAATACATGTAACTCAATGCCATTGCTTGTATTTGTTGTGGTTTTGGTGAAAATATTTTTAACCTAACTGATTGCTGAGTGCCCAAATTTACTGATTGGATTTTCAACAAAGAAAATTTGTTGCCAACTGTGTGATTGACACCAATAATGGATCATCGTAAGAGCAAATTATACTCGAAAGTTTGGTCGACAGTATAGCACGCAATTACAAACTTACCAACTTTCTCGGTGAAAATTTTCGGGTATGCAAAAATTGTCATATCCTGTTGTGTGATTTATTGTTTATTTGCTACACTAAATTGTGAAGAATTGCGTGATTTATCTCCAATAATGAATAAAATTAGTAAGATTATTCATTCATTTGCTACTCTAAATGGTGAATTACATTGAGTTAGATTGTTTATGAGTGCTAAACAGTGAAATTTACTATTTGGCAAGCAAATGAAGATTCTTATTAAGTTGCCTATTTAATCAAAGTATATCATTCCTTTATATCCTGTTGTGTATTTTATTATTTGTTTGCTATGTGCTAAAATTAAATAATTGTGTGTTTTAGCGCCAATAATGGATAATTGTGGTTAATCGAAGTTTCTATCTTCTTTGTGTTAAAGATTACAAAGGGGAATTAGATTATGTTTTCAAATGGCCTACATGCGAATTTCTAGTATACATGACAATATTTATGAAGTATTTCTTCATGATGAAATACACACGTTCATGGAGTATTTGTAGTCGAGAACTTTGCGAAGAAACTGAAATTGACATTTCATTTTCCTCAAACCATCAAAAACATAAAATAGCTGCATAGATGTATTTTGTGTCAGCAGAACAATTCAAAATTTTATTGCACAATTAATTTATATACATTTGTATTTTTTTTGTTGAAGGCAAGATCTAAAACTTTCTTTTTACAAAGTTATTGTATACTTTTTTAATCTGTTGTTGCATTGAGCACTTTGTTAGGGGGTGCTAGATACTAGAGCTGTGTCGAAATAGAACCACTAGTGTGGATTTGATGGCCAAGTACAGATGCAATTGTCTGTTGAATTTCAGAGGGTAAACTGCCGACTAAGTTGAACAGATGCATTCATGTTGAGCGTCTTAACCGTGCAACTTGTATTCCATTGTTCAGTCATCGGAATACACACCCATTTGACAGCTCCGAAGTCTGTTTTGAACAGTTCTGTGAAAATGATTCATGATTCTTTTGTTCCGCACTACCACCTTCTCAAGTTTTAGATATAAACAGTACTTCATTTCTATTCCTTTTTCAAATTGTATAATTTGTTCAAAAATAAATGATGCATCTGATTAAGTAGTTAAAAAAACTTTATGATGTACTTTTTCATTCAAAAAATATTGCAGACTATCAACAGAGATCAACAAATTTCCAAATCGAAAACGTTTTCGAATAATTTTCACGAAGCATTCGCATAAAAGAATAAACTAAAATGAAAGAAAAAATTCATACATTAGTAAGATTTCATAATTAAAGGTTTTTTTTTTTTTAAAGTTCAGAAGATATTAAAAAATTGATGTTATAAAGCATTTATGGCTAAAAAATATTTAGCTTTTAATCAAAAATGCGAATTGGGTTTCGAATAGAATAAAACAGCCTTAGATAGTTGTTGTGGCAACCTAGTTTGGTTTTTATGGAAATGATAGTCTGGATCCGACGCTATAGTAGGGTCCGGCTCACCCGTCGGGGGCGCCAGCTTCTATGCGATTTCACATGTTATTTAGAAGTCCATTGCTTCCTATGGCAGTGAACCCTCTGTATACTACTTCTCGGTGGTGTAGATGTTGTTGGATTTTATAGCACTTTTTACTAGTCGCTACCAAACTCTCGTAGCGTTGACGGCTATGTTGGTATCTCACTTTTGATATCACTAATAACATTTACGCTCTATGTTACGAGACTCACCATTTTCACTTTTCCTACTCAGGTGCACGAACAAGACGTTCGTGCTTCTGTTCCTTTACAAATCAGAATACCACCCTTTCTTATATATATACATAAAAGCATTATAAGTTCATAGCTTAAAAGAGATTAAAGTGATTAGTTTGGTCAAAATGAATTGATCTCTGGACCTGACTTTGTGTGTAAATTTACTACTGTGCATAAATCGAACATGGTCAGCGTGACTATAGTTATCATCATGGTTAGATGTATGTATGTTGAGTAGTCAAATAAGTGTGTAGATAGGAGTGGTGGGAAAATTCAAGAGTGGTACTCGCCCACTGGTCTTGGGTATTAGGTGCTGGGGTGTGGCTGATTCAAGGCACGCTGATATGGGGGCCAGGTATCTTTCCTTAACCCATTAACGCCCAAATTAATTTTTTTTGAAGCAATGGAATAAAATTCTTAAATCTGGGGTATTTTACCTTCAATACGAATATTATAATCGAATTTTATTGAAACGGACATCAGTTTTTTTTAAAAATGACGTACTAAAAATAGATCGCTGGGCGTTGGCACGATATTTTTTAGCAGATAGCTGACAAATATTAGTTCTTCAATAAAATGTTTAAAAATGATAAAATAGATAAAAACAAAAATACATCACTTTAAAAAACATGTATATATTTCGAAATACTTAGAAATATGTAAAAAACTTATACAATAATAATAAAATACCATAATTTATTCAGGATTTACTAAATGATGTTCAAATTTCTAAAGCACTTACAGGGAAAAAATGGTTGAAAACACAAAGAACTTAAAAATTATAAGTGGTATATTATGTTATGAAAAACATGCAATAAACTTGTACCAAAGTAATAAAAACATTAGTTACAATTTCGTGTGAAATTTTGTAAAACAGTTTTTGCATAAAGTGGTATTGCACTTTATACAAAATGTAAGTAGTCTTGATTGGCAATCTTCAAATCGGCAGCGTCTTTGGGCATTTCGCCTGCCTATATTATGATCCTCTCTGTCGTAACGAACATCATCACTAACATCGATTTCTGAGGTTGAGTGGAAGCTGTAAGGGCGACCGTTTAAAACTTTTCTTCCGATCCCCAATTTGAGATATTTCACGGCAACAGCTCTTCGAAAATCGTCATAGTATTAGATCCTTGAATATTTCTATACAGGATGCTTGCATTGACTAATGCCATATAAATAATTCGCGTGAACAAGTACCAATACTATTCTTTACCTCTAATTGCAATGCTGTGCTTTTCTAGCAACCAGTCATGATGGTCTACCCTCCCATATGTTTGTTGTAAGCATTTATGAAATTTGGTTGTGGAATTGTTACTCTTTTTTTTTCTCACGAGACCATCTTTGAACTTTTTACATGCACTCGATGTCATCAAAGTTCGTAGCAACAGTAACACTTTTGTCATCTCTCCACCTGACTACCGTAATTTCATTTTTTTCGTCAAATCGAAAATCGTAAGTGCCACGTTGCATTTTATCTAACTATTTTCCTCTGCTTCCAACCATTTGGTGTAATTCCGTGTTTCGTTTACCGGAATACTTTTCTCTTTTCAGTTTTTAATTTTTCTCTTAGAAGTTGAAGGCAAATCTGTTTCATCACATTCATCATCTACTGAAAAAAACTTCTATTTTCCCAGTAATATCCTTTATAACTGGAGCATCTAACTTATCTATTTCCTCTTCGTCCGCCAGTTCATCAACATCAGGTGGTATAGCAATAATATCATCATCAATTTCTATAGAAAATAGATATTTGACAGCATTCTGAGCGTTAAGAAAGCTGTCAAATATCTATTTTATGAATATTTATATATATATATCTTATGAATATATATCTATTATATAAATGAATATTTTCCGATTCATTTTTCCAATCTGGAGAAATACAAAAACTAAATTGTCCTTCTGCCTGCAATAAGGGGAAAAAAGAACGCTTGAACGCCCAGCGATCTATTTATAGTACATTCACATTTCGGCTCAATTTTCTACTAATTAAATTCATTTTGAATAAACACCGCATTATATCGAAATAGCTACATCTATAACGATAATATAAAACCCAATAAAGTTTTACTTACCGTGATCACTTTACTGTTTTCTGGAGAAATGTGAACAAAGAACAAAAAACCGCGTAAAAAATACTAAGATAAACTTTCCTCTATCACTGCCAGATAACAATTAAAGCTAACGAGAAAACCACATGACATTTGAACTCGGGAATGTTTATTCTTGCCACGTGTGCAATTCCACTGCTATGTAATGAATTGAAGGTCACTTAAAAGCGCAGTACTTGAACTTCGTCTAACGGTCTAAAAATATGCCGCTGGGCGCTAATGGGTTAAGGCTTCACTTTGGTTTGTCGAAAAGATTTTTTGCTTCCCATCATAATTCTTATTCATGATTCTCCTTCGAGAATATCCTAGTTTTGTCCTTTGTGGGTTGCTCAAACCTCAATAAAAAATCAAATTCATATTCAATGCATCAACTGATCAATTTCAGTTCACTCTTCCTATTCAATCATTGGCTGTTTGAACTCATCCAATTCATTACGCTGTGAATAGTTTCATTTCGTATTGCTTAATGTTTTAGAACTTGTCACACTATAATGACAGAGACAGAGAAATTGTATTTTATGTCGTAGTACCTTACCAACGCATTGGTATAATATCTGTTGAAAAAATGGCTATTTTTATACGTATAGTCAGTAAAATTCTGTCTTGAGTCTGTATTGAAATTCTAAATATTTTGCTTGAAATCGGCTCCCTCTCAAAAAACAATTTCGTAATAAAAAATATACGTGTATAAATAAACCGAAAGCATATAAAATTTCAAGACACATTTCTGTAACTATCAAAATCACATTCTTAGGATTCTATTAAGTATTTAGTGTTTAAAAATAGATATACTAGTAGAGATCTTGCCTGGAAAGTATACTGAAAAGTATTATAGGATATTGAAAATACCTGATTCCGATAAGGTTCTAAGAAGTGGCGGTTGATTTATGCATTGATTGTTTTGTGCGTGTTCATATTTATCATTTTTAAATATTGCAGATTTCTAAATAGCTGTGGAACAGAATTAAGGAATGTAGATTTCGTTTTGTGCGTGTAATAGATATGATTGATGTCTTTATTATATACAATTCTGTAAGCAAACCGTTTTATCTAACAACTTTAAGAAACATAAGTGTTTATTGTTTTATCTTGCACTTGGAGCGGCTTGTCCGTGTTTGGATCTTGCGCAATAAAAGCCAAAATCCCAATCCTCACACCTTTAAGTTACATACAATTCATGAGAAACAATGTCAAGTTTCATTGAAATTGTTTAACTTGTTTGATACTTGCATTTTTACAAAATTGACTTTCAATTGAGGCTTCAAATATTGATAAATATGGTGTGTATCGAAAGGTACTGAATAGAAAGAAGAAATCACGGAAAAGTTTGTTTTTATTGACTTAACTTTCAGTCAGATTTTATACAGTGCCTTCAGATACGTCAACTCCATCCATAAATTACAATTTTCACTTATATCTTTAATTTTATTGGACATTCATTTCAATGACTTTTAGAATTATTTACGTTTGCGCTTAAGCAAATGAAAATCCAATTTTAAGCTTATAATAACTATGAATTTTAATAATACTGGCATTCAATCTTTGAAATATAATCTTTGCCTTATTTAGCAGTGTTTGAATATGACTCGTCTTGAGACCGTATCAGCTGCTGTCAATTCCTACACCGGTTTAAGATGAATATTCCGCTTGTTAGCTTTTATCGAGCTATGGATTTTGAGTAATCCATTCAGAAAAGGCGAAATATTCTCGACAGCTTGAAATTCTAAAGTGAAGCTTAGAATTATTAATACCAAACAATTTGAGATTCGTAAATGCGATCCGTTCGTACACTGACATCAAGTATATTTAACTATTCATAACCCACATCAAATTAATTCCTGTATTCGTCAATGCGATAAATAGGGAAGCAGTACATTAAATTCAGTTGATTCGGGATAGAATTTCTGTGTTATGCCATTTATGTTCTCAGAAGTTTAGACAGTTCTCGCCAAAATCCATGCAAAAGTCTCTTGATAAAGAATGTTCCCAGAGTAAAAAAATAATTTATGTTTATCAGAGAGCATTAATCTTCTGAGCAGTATAAACTAATACACCTTACAAAATTACCATAGTTTATCATTTCATTTACTACACACATGTCTAACTCTTCGAAATCGGGTACATACTATTCCACGACCCAACTTTGGAAATGCATGATGTGCTATGTAATCAGTTTTCCTTGCATATCTTCGAACTAGTTTTAGACTTTTGACCAATGAAATGCTTCCTAGGATTCTTTCAACTAATAAATGAGATTAGTTAGTCATTAGGTATGTTGTATGGTAAATCGAACAAACGAAATCTTTCACTTCTCGAAAGTCTCGTTACCCTGAGTTAAATCGTAATTCTTGTAACATTGTTAAAATATTGAAAAATTATTTGTTCTGAATAAACTTGATATGAAATATTTAAGAGAATTAGGTAGCACAGGATTTCAATATGAAAATTTAACGTCGCCATAGGACATAATACTGATTCTTTTATAGTTGTAATATATATGAGTCAATAATAATATTTCTTCATACAAATGAAAATAATATTTGTTTGTAGATAGCAATTAAGTAATATATTTAAGTAATTATTATTGTACAATAATTGGTGCTTTTAGTAGAATTTATATACATTTTGTTTTTATGTCTAAATAATTCTTCCATCTACTACATAATGTGTTGCCACTCTAAGACGACGATGTGTTCACTTATATATTTATATATATTTCTTACTTTGTATAAAATTGACTTCTTACTTTATTATAAATATACACCAAAGATTAGGATGTAAATATTATTGGAATAATTTAAGAGTATTTGTACAGTTAAACTATATGCACATAAATCCATTTAAAAGCAATATGTAATAACAATAAGTTTTAACTGCATCAGTATTACTATCTACAAAATATTGTTTTCATACTAATAGAAGATTAATTTATACAGAGGCTGTTCACACATTTTTTAGACAATGTATATTGCATTCACAAAACTAAATTACATAAAATTCTTGTGTTTTAAATGTTCTATTTGATAGCCCTTATTCTGAACTATCTTTCGACACCGTAATTTCCAGGATAATAATGCCTTTTGAAGTGTCAGAAGAGGAATTATATCCCATTCCTCCTAAACAGCTTTCTAGAGTCCTGTAAGGGTTGTGGGACGACGTTTGGATAATGTAGATTTTAAAAGTCCGAAAGTACAAAAATCCATAGGTGATACATCGGGAGATTTAGTAGGGATATAAGTGAAGGGTATGGCCTTGATACCGGTTTTTTGTTCCATTTCTTTTACGAAATTTACAGTGGATTTAGATGTGTGACTGCTAGATTTGTCTTGATGGAGTTCCGCAGATTGATGGCACTGTGGGTAAAGCGATGGTAGTTCATTCAGAAAATTTGGCGATAAAATATGTTTCTGATAGTATTTGGAGTTAATCTTGACATTTTTTTCCACTCTCTTTATTTTTAACTTGCCATTATATGAAAAACCAGCAACAATCATGAATCTATTAGAAAAACTTTCTTTCGATTTTGTGAACCATGTACTTAAATTTTTTTCTCCCCTTTTATGATAATAAATGGCTTTTTCTTTGCTGCAATCATTTAAATACACCCATGATTCATCTATTGTGACAATTTGTTTCCATTTTTTTTTTGGATAAGTGTTTCTCATATAGAATTCGGCAGCATGTCATGCGTTCAGCGATATGCTTTGGAGAAAGACGATGCACATTGCGTTTTTTCGCTTTCTTAAGATTTAAATCAACGTTTATCATTTTGTTTACAGTGGACACCGAGCATTTAATGATTTTGCACTGTCCTTTGACTAGGGGGATTTTCTTTTAACATTAAACAACGTACCTTTGCAATAGTCGAACATGTCCGTTTCTTCCTTGGATAGTATTTTGGAATTTTTGTCTCACTTGAAGCTCCAATTTGATGTTTTTTTCCTTTCTTGTTTACGATATTACCTATCGACGCTTTAGATATCACAAAACCACGACTCTCACATCGTTTTTGGGTAACGGAATATGAATATTTCTCTTCGGAAAGAGCATAAATATAGCCTTCGAACCACTGCTTCGTTAAAAACGCCATTTTGAATAAAAACAAACGTCTCAAGCCCGCAGACTATAATTTTGACTTTTAAAAACATAGTACAACTGCAATTATTTCTTTTGCAGCAAACGATTTTTTATTACAGCTAACCAAAATCGTCTAAAAAATGTGCGAACAGCCTCTGTATTACATATAATATACAGTTACAAAATAATTTGTCAGTTGGCGATTCAATTTTTCATATTATATCAAGTGTTAATTTCTATTTTAATAATTCAAAAATACTTTATGACTATCTCCAAATATTTGAATAGTTATTTTTATTTCTACCTATTTTACCTTGTCAAGGTTTTGTAAAATTTAATTACGTTAGTACAATTTATTGATTACCAGCACAGCGTGGCCCGTGACAGTTCACGCCCGGCAATAAATTAATTTTAAAATATTTTATATTAAAATTTAAAAATCGGGCTGGATACATTAAATCTTACTGATACTGGAAACATTTAAAAGATAAATCAGTATTTTTTATGAATGAGTTCCGTAGATTTCAAATCCGTTGAAATTTTCACTCTATATTTATCGATCGCAAAGATAGAAAATCTCAAATAGTCTTTGCTCGTGACAAAGTTGAAATCACTAGCAAGAAAGCCATACTAATCAACAACGTAAATCAAAACACGCTAGAATCAGAACATTTAGAATGGTTTCCAAGGCTTTAGGACGAAAAACATTTGTGACCTCAGCGGTCGAATATCGCAAAATCTACAAGCTTCTTCTTTCGGGGTACGGGTCACATTCAAGAGAGAAAGACGAATGGTGAAAAAATCAATAAATTAATTTTAAAACGTTCTAGATTAAGACGGGCACAACACAAAGATTGCAAAAAAATTGGGAATACGTGTGTGCCAAATTTCATTATTGTAAGTGCCATAGATTCGTCAAGAAACTGTGTACAGTACTCAGACACACAGAGAAACACTTCCTTTTATAACAGTAGAGAATCAGCATATTCAGTTAGTTTTCGTACGATGCAATTCAACTTCTGCATCAATCACAAATAATGAATCTCACTCTCATACAATTCATTTCAAAACCTAATTATTAGGTTACCATACATCCTTTCAACTGCTAGTTACACGAGTCTAAAGATTTGCAAATTAAATCTCTAGGCACTCGAAGAACAGCTTGATTAGATAAGCCCTACATGTCTCAATGAAGTCGTATTCACGATTAATTTACGTCTATACTGAAAGTATACATAACATTATGGGAGGGATTCAGAAGGTGTATTTCAAGTTGACTTCCTGTGTTAATTTTCCCTATTGAATATTCATGAAGAACATAAAGTCAAGGAAGCAGATTGCAGATATTTATCCTTATAGCTTTCAGATTCCACAGGATTCCAAGGCCTGGCCGAGTCAATCCTTCAATGCACCATTAGGGAAAGTTTCCTGATTTCAGTCCTTATAATGCCTCGGATTAAAAACATACGTCTCCTTGAAAATGAATTAGTGACTTGTGAAAGAGATAACATAATTTGCTTCTACCAAGAAACTAATTTAATTATTCATGTTCTGAAAAGTTACAAATAGGATAGATAAACTTTCTCATGTGCTTATTATGTGTGTTTGTAGTTTGAAATTTATATTAATTTGATTAAGTCATATGATTTATGACACTGAAAATATTAATTTATTATAATACATAAAAATATAATTGATATCTGGATTTTTATAGATTGATAAAATCGAGTATACTCTATTGTATGATTTATGTATGCTCAAGAGATACTACAGTTTGTAATGGAAAACATGTTTAGGTTTTGCCTAGTGCAATACTAGCTACTCTTAGATTTTGTTCACAAGTAAAGAAAATTAAATTTTTGTTTTAACAGTCGATTTACTTTGAGTTTCACTAGCAAGTGCATCGAAGCTCGTGGTTTTTTTTTTACTTTTCTTAAAAATCTTCCAAGTGTATTGTGACAATTTTTCACATTTCAATGTTAATTATTAAATTAAGCAGTCTAAAAAAACTAGAACAGCCAACAGGGGTCATTGCGACCACCATAAGAAAAATGACCGTATTGCAAGTGAAAGTCTGTTTTCGAATTCACGATGCCTCATTTTTGTTTTCTGCGCATTGGGAAACCAGCACGGCAAAATTTAATTTGATTGCGATGACTCTCGTAACAGCGGATTCGCTCTAAGCACTCTGACTGTTCTCTAAAAAGCGCTCGCATCCTAGCAGCGTATGTGCTGCAGAACTATCGAGAACTAAACTCGACCCCTATTTCCACAGTTGTGTTTTCGGCGTTTTTGATTCCGACCAGTGTGTAAACATTTTGCCTTATAAACAATGTCTAGAGGATTGAGTAGACAGGAGGCTCTTGACCTCCTGAAACTGTTAGATTCAAATATCAGTGATTCACACATATCTATATATAGAGAGATCTGTGCGTTTCAAAAGAATGTCGCGATTCTAATCACCATGCACATGAATGTGCTGTTCAACAGCGCGAAGAAGCCTAGCACTGTCACTAACTACAATCATACGAAATGTGAAGTTGATGTAGTAGATCAGATGCTAAGGAAATATACTACGATATGTGAAACTTTTAGGTAACCTCTTCATGTTTTTTGTAACTTCAATGATGTTGCTGCACTCAATGCTTGGCTAATTTTTAAGGAATCCTCGGGCTCTAAAGCTTACATCGATAAATTATTCTTGAGCTCGTGGAAGAACTACGAATGGTGCTTTGAGCAACAGATGTCCCCATTTGTTCAAGTACAGACTCCAAAACGTAAAGAAATGTGCAAGTGAACTTTTCAATGGACAGAATAAGACTACTGCTTGTTGTGAAGGATGCCAAAAACCAATTTGTGATAAATATGTTGTTGTCCCTGTCAATAATTTATATTATTCCACCTGCGCTAATATCTATTGAACTTTGGAACACTTAGTGTTTATTAATAGTTTATGGTTTTAGTAATCTCACTTTGAAACATGTTATATGCTAATTTGTATTATTGGCATTTGTATATTTTGTTTGTTTTCTTATCACGTACTCCTGATAAAGAATATTGTGTAATATTATACATTACATTATATACTGTCATATATTATCTTTCCTTTTGCTGCCATTTCAAAAAAATAATTCGATCCAAAATATAACAAAAAAAAAACCCTCTAAAAACTAAAAAAAACCTATAAAAACTCTTATATATTGTCATTTTGACATCCTTTATCAATTATAAAAATTGAGTTTAACATGGCTTACATTTCTTATGAGGGTCAAGTTGACCCCCAACGGCGGTTTTAGGAAAGTCTAAAATCCGGCTGTTCTAGTGTTAATTAATAACCATAATGTAATTAAACCAGTAAAACAGCTGTTTCGGACGTAACAAAGAGTTCAGTGAAAGAAAGACGTTACTTTCAAAATACTTCAATGTAGTAAATATCTTCAGCATATCAGTGAAACACACAAAGTTAAAAAATCAAGTACTTAAACCCCCAAAGGGGAAAAAGTCTACACACTATGCTAGACTCTATGTGTTTTTCTAAAATAAACCTTACCTCCCTGAAAAGAAAAACTAATTTTGTGAATGTATTAATACTAAAAAAAATATATTCTGGTCTAGGAGAGCTAAAAATCTCATTTTCAAAAATTTTAACTGTATTTCACTTGGGAGTACCGATGATATATTATAAAGCATGATGGTATGCTAAACAATGAAAAAAAACCACCAAGAGTAGAATCGTCAAATGAAATTTTCTATTTTTATTTTTGCATACGCAGGAACGAAATAAAATTCACCCGAAATATAAATATAGAAAATAAATTTGCATTTCCTTGTTTTCTGATACACATAGTGGCCAAGAAGTAAGCAACTAGAGAAAACACAGAGCAATGTAAATAAATTTAATCAATCAACCCCAATGGACTTTAACCAATAGAAGAGGGTGAAACAACTTCTATTTCGATGGATTCGCAATGTTTGTTTTTAAATTAATTTCTAAAGTTGCCTTACCTGTCAGACGAAAATAAGTCAATCCAGATTTTATTTCTTTTTATCCAAGTTTTATTACATCACAAACACAACAACAAAAAACACAGAATGGAATATCATGGCTTATCTCATCGTTCTCAAAATCATTTCTCACAATAAGCTTCACATAACAATCGCAAGTCAGAGTGCACAGAGTGAGGTTTCTTTATTTGAGTTTCAATAGAGAGAAACATAAAATGAACTTAAAAAGAGACTGCAGATAAAACCATACTTCGAACAATATTTTAATTATAGTTACCACATTATGTTATTTGTTATTAAAGTTATTTTAAGCAGTGTATCGAATAATAATACCTATTCGTGCTATAAATACTCATATTTTCAAACTCATTCATAGATTTCTTGTCACTAATTATAAAATCCATATAAAAATTGTAAGAAAGTTCTTTTAGAAAAACAATTAATTGTTACTATCCTACTTTTTCCATTTCAAGCGCAAATGGTACAATTTTCATGTTTGTTTTCATTTACCTTAAAATTTTGTTCAGAAAAAATTATAAAATTTTAATCAACATTATATATTCTTGCAACCATGGCATATAAAATCACGTGTTTCACATATTATAAAAACTTTTATGTGTTTTACGCAATCCAGTTTAACTATCTGAGTGTTGTAGTAGTATTATATGATGGTTAAATAACAGCATTGATTGGTTGAAACAATTTTAGGAAAAATTATATTCGTCAATGTCAAAACTAGTAAGACTTCATGCAGGTAAGATAACATATCACAGAATGCATATAAGCATGTGAACATTCAGGTGATTATGAACAAACTACTTGGTTTACTTAAAAAAGTCTGAATCAAAAAAAAAAGCATCAAACACATTCAGAAACGGAACATAGTTTCGGTTTAAAAACTAAGTACCTACCTATTGTATTTAAAAAACAGGTATTTATCACACAATTTATTAAAAGTAAAACATAATTTTTCATCAATTGTTAATAAATTGTTCTTACCCAAATATATATTTATTTTTTGCATTCAGGCTAAAAAATAAAACCTAGACATTCATTTCAACTAAACTTTGTTAGTAGGAAACATTTCATAGAACATTAATTAAATAACCTAATTCATAGTAAATTCCAGAATTTCTAACATTATTAAAATCCAAAGGTCGGAATCTATGAGTTAATGTGTTGAATTAAGGGAAACGAGTAAAAAATGAACATAGTTTTGTATTTAGATATTGTGTTTGAAAATGTCAAGGATACTGAAAATAAATCCATTTTCTGCTTGTTAATATTTTAAAGTGAAAAATGCTTTTAAAATATTATTATTTTTTAGATTTAAATTTTTTGCTTGATATGTCCAGCCATTGATATATCCAGTAAGCTCGGTTTCTGTCCTGAACATAAGATTTTATATACTTAAGTACTGATTGGATACAAACACTAACATACAAATGAAATCTCCAGACTAAAATCATATTTAGTGATAAAGGTCTTTACAACTGGCCATACCCCATTACACAGACAAGTAAATCTAACATGATAATACATAATCTGCATACATAATACATAATCACTACATAATCTGACATGATAATGTATGACAGCTTCTGCCATTAAGAGCTTGTCGTGTTAATTTCAACAGTGATATTGTGTGCTGCAACATCACAGTAGTTTTTCGCCTCGCTACTGGTCACGACTGCCTTGCAAGACATTTACATCGCATAGGCATCCTTGACGATCCACGCTGCAAGCTCTGCAACCTACAGGAAATCATGGACTATACACACCTGCGACACTGTCCTGTGCTCTCCGCTACAACTTTGTGGGAACGATACTGGGAAGCAAGGGAACGCCAGACTTTCTCCTATTGCCTTTTTTTACATTGCTTTTGTCCTGTTTTTTATCTTCAGTTTTGTCTCTTGTACCCGCCATTGGAAAAAAAAAATAAAAAATAAAAACATCGCATAATGTCATTTTTAACCACTTGTGAACGCATGATAGCGAAATATGAATTTAACTTTTATCGTGTATGTGCAATTACTACTAACTGTACTTTCAAACTATGTTGTGTTCTTATAATTATCAAGCACGCCCAAAATGTGATATTAGTGAATGCGTTAATAATCATGCACGTGAAAATTATTATCATCATATGACAGGGCTCGAAATACCCGGGTGCACAGGTGCACTGTGCACCTGAAAATAAATATGTGCACCTATCGTTAAAAAAAGGCGGGGAACATAGTTATTTTGATGTCGGAACAAAATATTAGTATCGAACTCTCTCGCTCTAAAGGAACATACTTAAAATTCCTAAATACACACAGTGCGAAAACTTTAATCCAGAAAATTTTATGTTGCAATGAAGGAAAAATACAAAAAGAAGAATGGACACTAAACCTTATGGTAAAGGTCTGATAAAAACGTAGACGTTTCTGATTCTCACCAATGTCTGATGATGACTGAATATTTGTAAGTAATAATTTCACAGATAAAAAAATGTATAAATATTTTTATTTACTACTACTTGTAAAATACCCAACTTATAAAGCAGTTTACATAACATGAATGCTCTTATATTACGTTTTTTTAAATGTGCACCGAAAATATAATCTGTGCACCTAATTTAAAAACTTAGGTGCACAAGGTGCACCTGTATTAAAAAATCTATTTCGAGGCCTGTCATATGGAATGTGAAAACATTAGAGGAGAAGAAAATATAGTCGATCTGTGTTTTTTGTGGTTTGTGCTTATAAAAAAATGTTGACATGTTTCTAAAAAGCACTCGCCTTCTTGTATGCAACCAAATAGTTAATCTACATCTATTTGAAACACACTTGCTGATATCTCGATCATCTGAAAAGTAAATAGGGACAGTCTCCAGGGGAATTAAGAAACGACTCGGATCAACGCGTTTGGCAGAAATGGTAGCGTGGGTTGATTCAATACCCAAATATCATTCTCATGCCATTCAATCCCCGATGTGTTACACACCATGACGATGAATGGGAAATGGCAACAAAAATCGTAATTCTGATCACTAACATATTTCCATAGATATGCATAATGCTGGGACTTTCAGACCATGTAAAAACACGGAGAATGAAGATGAACACCTCAAGTGTGATTGCAACCGAAAATTGTATTACCACTCGGAATATGTACATTGGAAATCAATTATTGGATTTCAATTTAACAAGCGAAGTGAGTTAAATAAGTCTTCAAGAAAGGATTTGAATCTGCATTTGCTAGAATAAAGCAAATATATACCTTTACGCTGCGGTGTTTAGATTTTTTTCAATCGTCTCACAGAATGGCTTTTCTTCTGATAATCCGGTAAAAAAAAATTGGTAGGAAACTGTGTACACATAACACTATTGCACGTGGCAGTAAAAATAATTGAATAATGTATTTGCCATATAAAATATATCATGAATACATGATTGCATTAATTTATGAATGACTACGATATTCGAAAATGAAATATTCCTGAAGTAAGAGTGTTACATGTCAATAAATATAGATTGAACAAATGTGTGTATAAGACTATATTTGTATTTTCCCCAGGTTTAAGTTAGAGAAATTTTTAGGGAATGAAATTAAAGGGCATTTGTAATCACTTCAATCAAAAAATTTACTTTGAAGTAGTTCCCTTAGTCATTCTTGAGTCCAAACTAAACTGTAGAAGTCATACAAATGTTGAAAATGATTTCCCTGACGCGGTATTAAACAGTATTTTCATTTTTCTACTGAAAATAATTATTATTATAATCGCACTACTTCGATCGACTGTTAATCAAATGAACCCAAGTAACGCCAGGTACTTCTGCTACTGTGTATATAATTAAACAATAAATATAAATGAAAACTAATCCTTACTCTTCACAACGATTGAACGCCTCTGACACCACATAAAAATTACAAGTTTTCTATTTGTTTTCAATTTGTCACCCGCATACTATCTCCTATACATCAAATTCTTTCTTCGTTGGAGGAGCAAATGAAGACAAATGGAGCTATGTGATATATTTACGCCCTTCGGGGTGTCGAAAAAGGCAATGGTCGAGACCAGGAAGATTCTCCATAGTCCTGGCATTTGGGGAATAGGAAGCTATTAAACATCCGGGACTTCACTTGACAGTTTCCTCCAAAGTAGGTATTGACAAGGACAAAAACCAAGGTTTTCGATAGAATTTAAGTCTGGATTAATTCATCAATGAAAATCTCATAAAGAACTCTCGGAGTCTGTATCTCGCCACCTAAAAGTGAGGTAACTATAAATTATGATCGAATAATTAAGTGCATTGAAATTAATGAAGAAAAATTATCTAAAACACGTAAACGTGATTAGTCACAGGGTGCTTTTATATACAGCAACAGTGAGAGGGATTTCCAGTGTAAATAGATAAAGCTGGACGAAAAATGGATGTTTTGCATTCTGCTACATGCACTTGCATGAAACATTTCAGGGATGCCTTAAAATGAAGGTCATAGCTACTCTGTGGACGCATAGCGCTTATTTCAATTGGCGATGCCCCATTAACTTTACGATTCGGAATTATTTCTTTACAGTTTCTATTAATTATATGCTGAAATGGAATTCTAAAAACAAGTCAAGTGACGTGTGTATATATATATATATATATATACAGTCATATTAATGTGACCACCACCTACTTTCGACGTCAACGTGAAATAACCAATCACAAAAGGCAGGCGGCAGCACATTTCAGTGGAGTGTATATAAAGGATGTCCTAGGGCATCGGAACGCATTTCAATCGTTGGCGTAATGCAGAAACGTAGCAATTTATCCGACGTCCAAAAGGGCATGATTATGGCTTTCAGGCCAAGGGTGGAAGCATTTCGGAAACGGCTAATTTTGTGAACTCTTCGCGTGCCGCCGTGGTAAAAGTATACCGTGCAAGGCAAAATGTCACTATCCAAAATCAGCTGCGTGGCACATGTGGTGCACCACGAGCTATAGATGACAGAGGCGAACGAAGGCTACGGAGATCCGTTCTAGCGAATAGACGTGCAAGTGTTGAGCAACTGACCGCCCAGATGAACCAAGGAGATACCAAGACTGTATGCTCAGCGAACGCTGCTGCGCATGGGCCTCCGCAACAGACGCCTGGTTAATGCACCTATGCTGACTGCTGTTCATCGGCGACGAAGGCTGCAATTTGCACGCCAGTACCGCAACTGGACGTCCACAGAGTGGCGACAGGGGGCTTTTCGTTTTCTGCTCCATCGGACAGATGGACGTTAGCGTATACGGCGTGAAACGTCTGAAAGCAAACACCCTGCAATAATTGCCGGAAGGATTCAGGCTGGAAGAGGGAGCATTATGGTTTGGGGAATGTTTTCCTGGCATTCACTGGGTGCACTCATCATTGTGGAAGGCACGATGGTTCAGCACAAATACGCACCTGTCCTTGCGAACCATGTCCACCCCTACATGCGAATTATTTTTCCTCAGAATGATGGCATCTACCAGCAGGACAATGCGAGGTGTCATACAGCTCGCAGTGTATATATATATACTAGCCACTGCGTGGCTAGCCCGGCGTTGCCCGTGCCCATGGTGTTGGTTTGCTCCGCAAACCATACCACGGGCAACGCCGTGATGTAAGGTATTAATATGATGTAACATTTTCCGATGATTTTAAATTCGTTGAAGATATATTGAATAAAAAAAATATTTATTAAAAGAAAATTATATTTTTAGGTAACAATTAAAACTGAAATTTTCCGCAGATTTCAAATCCGTTGAAATTTTTACTCCATCTTTAACAGTGTAGGAGATAGAAAAAAGAACTGACTTCAGTTAAAAGATTTATGGTCTGGCTGGAAATTTATTTGCACATAGAAAATTAAAGCGGAAATGAAAAAAAAAATTATCGGCGTTCTGTGGATGGGCATGTCTGCAAACCCTGACTGCAACGTAACGTGGGTAGAAAACAGATATTTCATTTAGAACCAGACTTGAGACTGGTGGTTTGGAGAGATTTGACAGTGGCAATAACATTGCATGTAAAATGCTGATAGTGGGTTGAAATGCAATGGATTTATTGATGTATTTTTGTTTAGATGATGCCAATTTACCACCCAACAGACACTGGTGGCTTTGCACAGATTTGACGTTGGCTTTATGGATGGACAGATTGGTGGTGTTAATAAGAGGTGTGTTTGAATAAGAGGAGGTTTTGATGTGTTTGAAGCAAAATGTACCACCCTACATAACACTGGCGGCTTTGTACAGATTTGAAGTTTGGTGGTGTGAATAAGCCTGAAACAGTATCGATTATGTATTTGAACAGAACCAAAATGTAAAAAATGAGTTACTGTTTTGACACAACATGACACGGGCATGTTACCACCTGCACCCGACATAACATGGGTAGCCTTGGAGAGATTTGATGGTGCCTTTATGGATGGGCAGTTTGTTGGTAGCAATAAGGCTTGAAGGTGTTTGGTGGAAATGTTGATGGTTTATTGCAAAATCAATAGGATTTAGAAGCCGCCATAAGACGGGTGGTTTGGAAAGATTTGACAGTGGCAATAACATTGCATGTAAAATGTTGATGGTGACTTAAAACAAATACTGCATTTAGTATTGTTTTGTTTTAATGATGGCATATTTACCTTTAAACATGACAGTGGTGGCTTTGCACAGATTTGACTTTTGCTTTATTGATGAACAGATTGGTGGTGGCAATAAGCGTTCAACATTATTGTTGATGTGTTTTAACAGAATAAAAATTGAACATCTAACCAAACCAAAATTTACCACCAGACATGACACATGTGTCTTTGTACATATTAAAATAGATAGAAAATAAATATTACTGAAATTAAAAAAATATTAATACAAAACAAAATAATAGTGGTATAAAAACACATTATAAACAGCAAAAGAATAACTGAAATAAAAAAATATTAATAGAACACAAAAATAAGAAAAAAATGTAATAACAAATGATACAATGGATATAATATAAATATTGCTGAAATTGAGAAATGATTAGTATAAACCAAAAAAAACCTGAAATTATAAAAATGTTTTAAAATTATTGCTAAAAGATTAATATACAAAAAAAAATTACTATTAATAAAATACACAGTTTGTTGGTAGCAATAAGGCTCGAAGGTGTTGGCTTTGAAGTTTGGTGGAAATATTGATGGTTTATTGTAACAGCTATTGGATTTAGAACCAGACGTAAAACGGGTGGTTTGGAAAGATTTGACAGTGGCAATAACATTGCATGTAAAATGTTGATGGTGACTTAAAAGAAATACTGGATTTAGTATTGTTTATTTCGATGATGGCATATTTACCTTTAAACATGACAGTGGTGGCTTTGCACAGATTTGACTTTTGCTTTATGGATGAACAGATTGGTGGTGTCAATAAGCCTTAAGCATTATTGTTGATGTGTTTAAAGAGAAGCAAAATTGAACACCCAACCAAACCTATACCAGACATGACAGACGTGGCTTTGTACATATTAAAATAGATAGGAAATAAATATTACTGAAATAAAAAAATTAGTAATACAAAACTAAATAAGAGTGGTATAAAAAACACATTATAAACAGCAAAAGATGAACTGAAATTAAAAAAATATTAATAGAACAAAAAAATGAGAAAAAAAAATTAATAAAAGATAAAATGGATAGAAAAAAAAACCAAATTGCTGAAATTGAAAAATGATTAATAAAAACCAAAAAAACCTGAAATTTTAAAAATAATTATTGCTAAAAGATTAATATAGAAAAAAAAATTTACTATTAATATAAAACACAGTTTGGTAGTGGCAATAAGTTTTTAAGAATATGGATGGTGTGTTTGAAACAAAACCAAAATTTACAACCACACATTACATGGTTGGGTTTGTACACATTAAAATAGATAAAAAAGAGAAATATTCCTGGAAAAAAAAATATCAATAAAAAACAAAATAATAAGAGTGGTTTAAAAAACACATTATAAACAACAAAATAATAAGTGAAATTAAAAAAAATATTAATACAACACAACCAATAAAAAAAAAGTAAGAAAAATTGATAATGGATACAAAAGATATATTAGTGAAATAATTAATACAAACTTAAATAAGCCTTGAACAGTATTGTTGATGCTATTGAACGGAAACAAAATGTACCAACAGATATGACACGTGTGTTTGGACATATTTATGTAGATAAAAAATAAATATTGGACTGTGACTTTAAATGATGGCAAATTGACCACCCAACATGACACTGGTTGCTTTGTACAGATTTTAAGTACGGTGGTTTGAATAAAGGCGTTGGCTTCGAAGTTTGGTGAGTATAGATTGTGTTTGAACAGAACCTAAATGTAAAAAATAAGGACCCGTTTTAAAACAACATTATAGAGCCATGTAATCTCCTTTAACACGACATTACACAGGTAGCTTTGCAGCGATGTGATGGTGTCTTTACGGATGGACAGTTTGTTGTTGTCAATGAGGCTGAAGGCATTGTATTTGAAGTTTGGTAAAAATATTGATGGTTGCTTGAAAGAGATATTGGATTTAGAACCCTAATTGACACGGGTGGTTTGGAGAGATTTGACAGTGGCAATAACATTGCATGTAAAATGCTGATAGTGGGTTTAAACACATTGGATTGTGTTGTTTATTTGTTTCGATGATGGCGAATTTACCACTTAACAGACACTGGTGGTTTTGCATAGATTTGGAGTTTGGTAGTGTGAATAAGCCTGAAACAGTATTGTGTATTTAAAGAGAACCTAAATGTAAAAAATGAGGCCCTATTTTCAAACGACATGACACGGGCATGTCACCACCTGCACCCGACATGACACGGGTAGCCTTGCACAGATTTGATGGTGGCTTTATGGATGGTCAGTTTGCTGGCGACAATAATTGTTGAAGGCGTTGGCTTCGAAGTTTGTTGAGTATAGATTGTGTTTGAACAGAACCTAAATGTAAAAAATAAGGACCCGTTTTAAAACAACATTATACAGGCATGTAACATCCTTAACACAACATTACACAGGTAGCCTTGCAGAGATTTGATGGAATCTTTACGGATGGGCAGTTTGTTGTTGGCAATGAGCCTTGAAAGCGTTGTCTTTGAAGTTTGGTAAAAATCTTGATGGTGGCTTGAAAGATATATTGGATTTAGAACCCGACTTGACACGGGTGGTTTGGAGAGATTTGACAGTTGCAATAAAATTGCATGTAAAATGCTGATAGTGGGTTGAAACACAATGGATTTAGTTTTTTTTTTTGTTTCAATGATGGTAAATTTACCACCCAACATTCACTGGAGGCTTTGCACAGACTTGAAGTTTGGTGGTGTGAAGAAGCATGGAACAACATAAATTGTGTGTTTAAACAGAACCTCAATGTAAAAAATTAGGTCCTTTTTTCACAGTACATGACACGGGCATGTAACCACCTGCAACCTACATCACACGGTTAGGCTGGGACACATTTGATGTTGGATTTATGGAAGGGCAGTTTGTTGGTAGCAATAAGCCTTGAAGGCATTGAAGTTTGGTGGAAATATTGACGGTATTTTGCAACAGATATTGTATTTAGAACCCAACATAACACGGGCGGTTTGGAAAGATTTGACAGAGGCAATAACATATAATGTAAAATGTTGATGGTGACTTCAAACACATATTGAATTTAGTGTTGCTTTTTTGTTTTGGTGATGGCAAATGGACCACCCAACATGAGAATGGTGGCTTTGCACAGATTTTACTTTTGCTTTATGGATGAACAGATTGGTGGTGGCAATAAGCCTTGAACATTATTGTTGTATTTGAACAGAACAATAATGTAACATCCAACACAACCTAAATTTACCACCAGACATGACACAGGTGGCTTTGTAGAAATTAAAATAGAAGAAGAAAAAAAAATTATCCAGAAAAAAAAATTACTAAAACATTAAATAACAGTGGTTTAAAAAACATTATAAACAACAAAAAATTTACTGAAATTTAAAAAACATTAATAGAACACAACAATAAAAAATTAAAAAAAAATGATAAAATGGATACAAAAGAAATATTGCTGAAATGAAGTATTATTGATGCGTTTGAAGCGAAGCAAAATTTACCACCACACATCACACTGGTGGGTTTGGAGATATTTGACGTTGTCAATACGATTGCATGTAAAATGTTCAAGGTGGATTTAAACCGATATGGGATTGAGGTTTTATTGTAGTTGCCACATTGCACCTGTGTGAGAGAAAAACATAAATATAAAAAATGAGGCTGACTTTGACATGACATAACATGTGTGGCTTTTGACAAATTTAATGGTGGTTCTATGGATGGTTAATTTGGTGGTGCCAATAAGTGTGAAACAGTATGATGGCGTATTTTAACATAACATACATTTACAACCTGTGGGTTTGGACAACATTGGATGGAAAATTTTGATGGTGGTTTGGAAGTGATATTTTATATATTACAGAGATTCATTATACACTATGTTTAATGTCCTTCCATTTGGAGCTACGATGTAAAGATTACTGGCTTTTCCAACTCTCGAACACCCCACATACAGTTGACCGTGAAAGAAACACGGTTTAATGAGGTCGAGTCCTACAACTTTCAACGATTGTCCTTGTGCCTTGTTGATGCTCATAGCGAAACTTAAACGAACCGGGAACTGAAGTCTTTTAAATTGAAATGGGATATCAGAAGGGATGATTGGTATTCTCGTAATGAAAACGTCTTCGCCTGTGGCATGGCCAGTCATGATGGTGGCTTGAATAATATTTGGCATGAGTTTCTTGACAGACAGTCTTGTGCCATTACAGAGTGAAGGTGGATTGAGATTTCTTAGAAGCATGATCGGTGCCCCAATCTTTAGCTCCAATATGTGAGAGGGTACTCCAGATGGTTTCAGTGAGTTTAAAAACTCTGTAGTGTAGTTTACGGCCTCATATGTGTTACCCGTAGTGTCGATAGATTTGTAAATTTGAACACTACCGGGCAATTGTTGCAACAGTTGCTTGTTAATAACATTTACATCTTCGTTTCTTGGGGCAAGAATTGCCCTTTGGCATAGCCATGTGTGATTAATAAAGTGTTGTGCGGCATTTGGGTACACTGCGTCTTTGAGCTCTTGTTGTGTTTTAACAATATTTGCAATGCTTTGCATTGGTATACTTCCATCTGTTTTATCAGAAACAATGGCACCATTTCCCACTTTAAGTAGATTATCTGCAAAAATGTGGGCAGAGGGATCCAAATCAGGATGTGTGCATGCGGAAGTCCGCGCTTTTGCCACTCTATCGTGTACATGTGACATTTTACCTGTCCAAAAATCTTTCATTTTGTGATTAGACTCATGAGAGCTTTTTCCTTTTGATGGAAGACTCTTGCTTACAAATCATGACGATCCTGTGGTTTTTGGCCAACAAATACTTCTTGTTCTATCTCTGTCCACTTTGGATTGCATGTGAAGGTGATGAAGAGGTCTGGTCTACCATAGTTTCTAACATAGGTCATGGCATCTTGAGTACGCTCATGCATGTACCTGGGACCACCAGTAAAGCTGGAAGGCAAGAGAATTAACTGACCGATGTCTGCAACATTTCCATCGTTCATCACTGCATCCCTCAAATATGCATACTGTTCCACTCTGAGCGTTCTCTGATTGAGTCGTATGTACAACAGCCTTTCCGATTCAATTTTGGCATACATGTCGACAATAAATTGATGGAACAGGTCTTTGCTTCTTAGTAAAATGTTAAAATTTGAAGAACGCATCATTATTCTGTAAGCGTAGAACAGTATAGCAGAAATGTTCTTAGTTAGCGGCAATCCTGTAGTTGGGTTTGTTTGTCGCAGTTCAAAATTATATCCATCCGCCCCCTGCCAAAACATGAGTGGATATTGCAGCGCATCGTAGGACCTGTGCGTATCGGGAATTCTCTTGATGGTACCACTTCTTTCTTCTAAAAGTATGTCCCTTGGTCTATGTTGTTCTCCCACCATTATCAACGCCACTTCTCCTGTTGTTGGTGCATTAAAGCGCCTCTCATGTTCACCATGTGTGGTTTTGTCTGCTAATATTACCAGTTTAAATTCAGGGCCGATCTTATCCATGGCCGATTTGAAGCTCTGGATGTAAGAGTTGTGGCGAGCCAGCATGTGTTGCAAATGAAGCACTACATCTGGCCTTGTCTGCGGAACGTTTTTGCAACGCTGCTCTGCTTGTGCTTTGAACTTTATGGTTCGTGTTTTAAATTCTGTTTATTGGTTGTCAGAAAAGTGGAGTTGTTGTGACTTCCAAAATGAGAATAATAAACCGTTAATATATAACTTTAAAAACGATAGTTAGGATTACAAAATGACAATAACAAACAAAGATATGGTTTAAAAATATTATGAAAAACACAAAAACAATAAAAAACGATAGTTAGGATTATATATAACTTTAAAAACGAAACAAACAAATAATATAATGGTTTAAAAAATCGCTGAAACAAACCAAAATTAGAAACAGTTAATATATAACTTTAAAAACGATAGTTAGGATTACAAAATGACAGTAAGAAACAAACAAATAATATTATGGTTTTAAAAAATCGCTGAAACAAACCAAAATTAGAAACTGTTAATATATAACTTTAAAAACGATAGTTAGGATTACAAAATGACAATAACAAACAAAGATATGCCTTAAAAATATTAAGAAAAACATAAAAACAATAAGAAACAAAGGAAAAAGATATATATAAGAATAAACCGTTAATAAAAAGACAGTTACGATTTCAAATTACAATAAGAAACAAAAGAAATATGTAATTATGCTTTGATGAAAAAAGTTATAAAAAACACATTAACAATAACAAACAAAGAAAAAAGAAAATTATGCTTTTGGAAAAGCATTAAAAACAATACAAATTTAATAAAAATTGATTACCGTTTTACTGGCGTCAGCAGTGTGATGTGAATAGACGCACACTTAACAGTCATAATTTGAATAAGAGGCAAGACCGATTCAAGACTGTTGCCATTCAGAGGAAAACAAATAATAATTCAATATCGTATTAATTATTTAATAATTAATAAAATTTTAATAAAATTTTCTAGATGAAATTTTAAAAATCGGGTTGGTATATAAAATTGCAAAAAAATTCGTACTACATGTGTGCATAATTTCATTAGTGTGAATGCCATAAATTCGTCAGGGTACCCCGTATATACCCGACACACATAAACACAGAAACTTCATTTTATAATAGTAGATATATATATATATATATATATATATATATATATATATATATATATATATATATATATATATATATATATATATATATGACGACTTTCTAAGCCTCACTACTTACTCAAAAAATACAAGCAGGATAGAAAGCAATTAAAAAGACGGCTTTATTGGACCACAGTCATGGTTCGAGTGCTACAAGAGATGGCGCAACAAGTTACAAGTTGCGTATCAACAACTTAATTATTCCTTGATCAGCAACAATCAGACATATTTCTGTGACTTATATGGTATCATTTGAAGGGACATCTTATAGTAAATAGATGGGAACAGATGGATCACGGCGTGGGAAGAAGAATTTAGCTTAGCTTGCAGAAATTAATTATTTCTAATGCAAAGGGCAGCAAAACTGTAAAAGACACGGGAAAAAATACTTGGAGGCGGCGGCCAACCTCGAAGCAATTTTCTCACGAATCATTTTTAATGTTATATATTATATATATATATATATATATATATATATATATATATATATATATATATATATATATATATATATATATTGACAAAGTGGTGTGCAGTTTGCAACAAAGGCTTGTCAAAGAATCTTATTTTTGTATCATAAAATTACAAAATTATTCAACTTTTCATACATTGATGGAGTTGTCCTATTTATGTCACAAAAATATTAAATTCCTTTAAAAAAAGGGAAAACGTAAAAGTGGCTGTTTATTAGGACGACAGTTGTAATTTCAATAATTCGCGAGAATTAAGTTAAGTTATTGTTGATCTAAATGTTGATCTAATGAATGAATGTGAAATGGAAGGGATACTTCAGGTGAAATTGTTTCATATCAGCATTAAGTGGGCTATAGAAGCTTTACGATAATTTCGAACTCAAAGAAATCAGGTGAAATTGTTTCATATCAGCATTAAATGGGCTATAGAAGCTTTACGATAATTTCGAACTCAAATAAAATGTGAGGGAACGTAAAGGTCCAATGACTATTACAATCCAAAAATGTTACGACCTTCGATTTGAATTCACACTTTAAGGGTGTCGATAGTTGACGATCCTTTGGATCGCGTTCAGATCTTCCTCTGTTAGATTACGTGGAATACCATTTGACCAATTAACGAAATCGACATATTCTCGGGTTCTCGTAACCAACCCGATCTCCTGATGATGAACCACGGACACTTTTTGAGGCAACTAAGGACGTATCTTCCATAACTCTCGTATCGAACTCGACCACAGTGACCATCTGTCCTTAGAAGAACAATAAAGAATATGTTGAATCTCCAATATCGATTTCTCGAATTTCCTTCGTAGTTGAATCCACAATGGAACAAGACGTCCCACTGCGTCAACTTCGAGGTGGCAAAAACGATCTGGTGAGTCCACTTTTATAAATTACTCTTTCCAAACCGACAGACATTTAACCGATTTTGCCTTAGCCTTTCACGAGCCAATCTTAATTATGTGGGGTCAATTTATTATATCCAGATAACCTATATAGGAATTAGTTCTCGAAACTGTTTTTCATTTAACCTACTTCTTTTAACATTATTTACACCACAATGATTAAGGATTACCTTGTGCCATCCCTGATTGCAAGGAATCTTTTACGATCGTGAAAGACCGGGCACACCTAGACTACCCTATAAAGCAATTTTGTATCGATACGATTGGTCAAGAACGACTAATTAGCCAAATTCAGGATTATGCATGGCTTCTTGGTCTTGGCTTGACATCTTTGGATGCCGGGCTGCGTAATGTATGGAGTGTACATTAGGAACCGGTCTCCCTTTATTCAAAGGAAAGATTTCATCCTCTGTGAGGTCTGCCATATATTTTGATAATATTCATTTATCTGTGATTGGTATTATGACAAGCTTACACAATATAATTAGATGCGGCGATAGACACATTAAACAATTAAATTTGTAAAAAATATAAGTTCATAATAATCTATATAAAAATAATTTATATTAATATTAATCTATATTAATAATTCATTAAATTAATAAGTAAAATATTAATAATCGACTATATTAATAATTAATTATATTAATAATTAATTGCATTGCTGATTAATTACATTAATGATTACTTATATTAATAATTCATTACATTAATAATTCATTACATTAATAATTCATTATATTAATAATTAATTATACTAAAATTTCATTATATTAATAATTAATTATACTAATAATTCATTATATTAATAATTAATTATACTAATGATTCCTTATATTAATAATTAGTTATACTAATGATTCCTTATATTAATAATTCATTATATTAATAAGTAATCTATAGTTGGAAATCTAAAGAAGTGCTTTTTCTTATTGCGAAAAAGAAATTCATAACATACCTTTTGGCTCAAATCGCACTCTAAAAAATACGCCATTTTTTTCATTTTATACTATTTTTTATAAAATCAACAAATTTATGAGGCATCCTGGATGAATAATTTTCGAAACAGCAAAATTATTAATTTTAGTAAACTATTAAATTAAGGTTTCAATTTCTACTATCAGGGCATTCTTTTATCAAGAATGATTGAAAATAAACGCAAACATTTGTTCGATTATTCAATGATTATTGAAGGGAATGCGTCTTGTATTCTGTGCATGTTCTCGTTAATAGATGTAGGAAAATAAAAATAATTCATTATATTAATAATTAATTATACTAATAATTCATTATATTAATAATTAATTATACTAATAATTCATTATATTAATAATTAATTATACTAATGATTCCTTATATTAATAATTCATTATATTAATAAGTAATCTATAGTTGGAAATCTAAAGAAGTGCTTTTTCTTATTGCGAAAAAGAAATTCATAACATACCTTTTGGCTCAAATCGCACTCTAAAAAATACGCCATTTTTTTCATTTTATACTATTTTTCATAAAATCAACAAATTTATGAGACATCCTGGATGAATAATTTTCGAAACAGCAAAATTATTAATTTTAGTAAACTATTAAATTAAGGTTTCAATTTCTACTATCAGGGCATTCTTTTATCAAGAATGATTGAAAATAAACGCAAACATTTGTTCGATTATTCAATGATTATTGAAGGGAATGCGTCTTGTATTCTGTGCATGTTCTCGTTAATAGATGTAGGAAAATAAAAATAATATGAAAAAACGTATATTCGGAACAAAATAATCAATGCTTAGGTACTAGCTAGTTATTCGCGACCTAAGCGAAAACAATTGTATTTAACTATGTGATAATTATCATCGTAGTCATTAAAAAGCAATTAATGGATATACATAATGTTTTTTTCCTGTGCCACATCAAGGGCAATTATCTCGCTGTGACCCATATTGAAATCGTTAAGTAGAGTCTAAGGCTCGTGCGACCTATTTATTGAAATAACGCCAACTAATGGACATTATTACTGAAACAATATGCTCTTAATAGGGATTGATAAGACGATCGCTTTGGCTTTTAATGGCACCTATACCAGCATGGAAACAGTTATCTAGAGCACGTAATGCATCAACATTGATTTACTAAAAAATTAATTAGTTGTAGAACGTCTTTATATTGATCCCAGAAACGCATTTTAAGAATCCTGTAAGTTTATATATAGAGAGAAATTATAAGATTACGAAGATCAAGAATAAAAACTTGGAAACAATTTTATTTACATTTTATATGACCCTAATGCAGGGCTCGAAATACCGGGGTTCATAGGTGCACATGAAAATAAAATTACGCACCTAATTTTTTCCCGCTAAACGTTAAAAAAGGGGTGTTTTTGTTATTTTGATGTTTGAACAAATTATTAGTATCGACCTCTCTCGCTCTAAAGGAACGTAATTCAAATTCCTAAATGCACCATATGCAAAAACAAAATCGCTGGGTTCTAACGGGTTTATATAGGAGGAAGGTTTACTTGGTGCCACTGCTACCAGAACTTTCCGATGATCGAAACTTTTTCCAGATGGTTGTGTTGGAACTTCTGTATTCTGTATTCCCGCTTTTCTGTAAACACTTCGTGTTTCAATAAAGTGTAAATCCGAAGGAATTCTTGAGAATTGTCTAGACACTGCATATCGTAAACAAATATTTTGATTATTTATTTTTAAACTCAGATTTTATCTGCTTAAAATATTGTGTAGAATTGTGTTAATTTTTTATGTGTTTTTTGCCCACCAATATCTGATGACTAAATATTTGTAAGTAATATTTTCGCAGATAAAAAAAAATTGTTTAAATATTTTTATTTACTATCTACCACTAACCTATCTAAACATACCCAACTAATAAAGTAGTTTATATTAAGTTAATGCTCCTACATTAAGCTATTTTAAATGTACACTTAAAATATAGTCTGTGCACCTAATTTAAAAACTTAGGAGCACAAAGTGCACCTGTATTGAAAAATTTATTTCGAGGCGTGCCCTAATGGAATGTCCAATCACTCGATATTGAAAGGCCGAATGTTTAATATTTCTTATGCAAACAAGTGAAGAATAAATTTAAAATGTCATCTCATTAAATAGCTCATTTTTATTCAGGTCGTCCATCATTAACAAATGTTCAAAGGTTGTTTCATCCTTGACGTGGTACAGCAGCTGTTGTAAGAAGTAGAGTTCTGGCTGAGCTACGAAATTGACGTTGTGGTTAGTCCAATTCCGTTCGAATGATCAATCAGAATTTAATGTATGTCCTCGCTTCATTGTAAATTAATCTTTGATCGACTGTCTTGATGCAATCGCAAGCACTGCCGTAATACAATATATATACATTTTAGAGGCTTCCAACATACTCAATGTCGATTTGGCAGTATCACCCCTTTAGCAGTTAAACGATGCAAGGAACCACGTAATGTTTTTACTTTTTATTAGGTGACCAGTGATGTACATTACATACTCATCAGAAAATCTAGAACTGAGCTGATCTTTTGGGGGTAATTGTAATATCGATATAAGTTGGATACTTATCATCCGGTAGAGATGTAACTTCTTGAAAATGTTTGGAGAAGTTGAAGTGGCAATCCATGTGTCTATTGACCATGCACGTCGCTTTTGAGTTAAGTCTTCTACACGGATTATGAACCATCTATTTAAATACCATTTAAGGAACTTTTGGATCGTATTTGTCCTGAATATTAGTGGTGATAAGATCTTAGAGTTCTGATTGGTTATGTATCTGGCCCATACGGCCCCTTAAGCAGCAGGGGATACAAATGCGAAACCTCGCTTTTAAAAATCGATTGTAAATACGTAAGCGACAAACTTTACGATCTGATTCTTGTGATCATGATATCGTCTCATTTAAGCTTGGCAATTTTAGCTAGGAGATAAGATCTTTCTTAAGTGAGCTACTTTACGATAACTCGTCTTCGGACGCAATACTTGATTGTTTAATTGAATAATTGAATCTTCTTTAATGTTTGGCCAATTAAATTTGGCAGGTCACGGTGATAAAGGAATATGAAAAATACATGATGATGAACAAGAATTATTATATTTGAAATGTTCTTCATAGTATCTCGTTGATCTGGAAAACCATGTAGTAGTATTATCTTCTCACCAACAACACCATCCTTATTTTCTGCGATAACGTTTATAAATCAAATAATCCCGGTGAATTTAGCGACCAAAATCCCTTTTGGTAAGTCTTGATCAATTAAATTTGATCGCGTCCCAATAAGTATAGTCGAGATACTGCTGAAAAATCGGCCACCAATAATCGGCCAAAATACAGGGCATTGAAGTTGGTTGGCACGCAAATCGGGATACATTACAACCGTTTCTTCTGGATGATTCCTGGCCATCCCAGATCAAAAGATATACTATATTGTGTCAATTAAAGTATCGCAAGCTTGACAGCAGGTATAAAGTGTTCGGAGTTGAACATCCGCGCGCTATCAGATCGTTTCCTTTGGTATAACTTAAAGGTATCCAAGTGCTTGTCGGTATAACAAAAGGGGCGATCTTTTTGTCACACTGATGCACCATCATTTTGTTGTACGGAAAGCTTTGATCAGCATTAAGAATGCGAAAGGCACAAACTGTATTGGAACATAGAATCTTATCTAATCAGCATCTTCTAATATTGTGGACATGTGACGAATACTTGGAAAAGTGATGCATTCAATTTATTCTCTTCAACATCTTTAGGCATCACTACAATATTCTTCCAAGAGTTAGATGTATTATTCATTGGTTTCGCTAGAGACTAAGTTTCAGGTACTCATATGATTTTATTATCTGACCATCGTTTTCAACGGTTTGAGTTGTAATTCAATATAATGTTCTCCTACATTGGGGGTTCTTTCAAGCGATGGTAACGTTTTTTGGATGATTCAACTTCGTTTTCTATTTTTGTGGAAACTTTGATAAAGGTTTCCTTCGGATTAAGATTCATTTAGTACTATAATAACGTTCGACATTCTTCCCTGGCTTCTCGCTTTAAATGCTCTGAATGGTCTTACAGATGTTATACAGTGATCTTTATCCAAAGGAAGACCATATACTTCAAGATAGGAATCCGATCGTAATGCATCGGCTCTTGGTATTCTACTGTTTTCTTTTTAATATTATTTCTATTTTTCTTCCTACGGAGCCATGATCTTAATAAAACTAAAATTTTGACACTTTCTAGTGTGTCCACGTTATATCTTTCTTGTGGATAGAATTACCAATTTAACAAATATGATAGTTAATAACCCGACCAACCGGTCTAGTGGTCAAAGTGTTGGCCTCTGGATCGGAAGGTTCCTGGTTCGAATCCGGGTCAGGGCATAGATGTAAATTGTGCTGTCCTTTGTTAGGGACAATGATGGTCCACCCACTGGGTGCCCCTCCACAAGTGACCATCACTTCTGGCCTTGTATAAGGCTACAATGACTTCGGTCAATTCTGTACTGTATTGTATCATGTATTGTATTTGTCTTTGCAATCTGTACCCAGCCTTGCCATTGGAAAAAAAATAATTAATACAACAATAGTTAAATTAGCTTTCCTAAAGTTGAAAACTGTAGGAGAACATAAATAGGAATATCCGTCCAGGGAAAATTTTAATAGTGTATTAGTAATAAGGATTTGGTATTTTTTAAAATTGACGTTACACTGCAGCAATACAACGGGATGATCTTATCTTAGTAAAAGAGTCTAATCATATTACATGTGCTCATTTGCATGTGAATGCGGAATATTATGCAGAGTTAAATAACTTTAATAATGTATGCAGCCATTCACTCCAATAGTCAAAAGTAGGTTTCTCCAATTTTTAGCCGTGATAGTTAGAAAAGTACACAAGTAAGAAGAAATCCACCGGAATTTTTGTCCCTAAAGTCAAGGCTTATCGCTTGATAGTACTTGATAATCGTAGACCATTTGATTGCATAAAAATTCGTTGGTCGGTTTTTAAGATAAAATTTACAAACATGAAAGAAATGATTGTTTTTCTAGGATAGGATATAAAGCACTCAATTTATGAAGTGATTATTCTATTAAGAAAATTATATTAAATAGTTTTGGTTTAATTTATTTTTTATTAAACGATGAATAATATTTATCGCAGTAAAAATAAATGAAAATTCTCCGAAAATGCGGCATAGAATGAAGATTTTTTTTTTTATAATTCCGGCCCAATACAACAGTGTGATATCGCGTGACTCAAAATGGCTCTTCTTATCAGCATATAAAAAGTAGCGAAAGTTCCTCATAACCATTCAATCTAAGAAAGGCTTTGAAATTATTTCTCCTTAATCGCTGTTGCCTCTCAAAAATAAATTAAATAATGATTAAATTCGAAACTCTAAGCCCGAGCGATTTTTTTCTTGCCTAGTTCCAGCATTTTCCATTATTCCTAATATTGAAGATAAAAGATTAAAAATTCTGGCCTTTCCAAAATGACGTTGGCATTATCTATTCTTTTATCCTTCCTTCGGCACCTGGTTATCTGGAATTTTTTCCCATTGATTTTAATTCGTAGAACGAGGAGTTATAACTTCGGAAAAATTCAGTATATCTTCAGGATTATAGGTCTAATGAACTTAAGTGGATATATTATGAGAAATAAAAGCTAGAAAGAAATCAGAATAATTCCCAATTAAGGGCAGTAATTAAGAAGCTACAAAATTACTAGGAAGTAATGTTTGAGTGGCACACACTCAATATACTTTTGATATTTTGAGAGCATTAAAGTATTTTGTAACTTAAGAACGCGTCCTTTAATGGATACTGTTTTCACGAAATAAAGAAAAAGTAATTTTTTATTACTTCAACTTTAAATGTTCTCCAGAACTGATAACGATACTGGTCTGAGTCATAAGTATTTTAAAGTAAGAAATTCGCAAGATTAGCTTGGTTTGTGTAGCAAAACGGATACATTGATTCATGTGTATGATATGTCTAACTCCAACATACTATATGGTTTGACATGTGGACTGTGATATAAACAGTCGCAATTTAGTTTAACAATGAAATCGTTAAAATTACGATTCAAGTAGAAATCGTATTAGCATATTTGTAAACAGCTTAGAATAGAATTACGTTCTGAAGAGTTATCGTGTTTTCATATTCGTAAACAGCTTGAAATCAAAGTACGTAGATCAATTCGCATACTATTCGATATCTCATGCACGCTACACTACATTATTTCCCTCCCGTTTGAGAGGGAAATAATTTAATATTTCTGCGAATGCAGTCGAATTTGACTTACTCTATATCGGAAACCATGAACACAACACACGAATGTGCTTACTATCGTTTTAAACTTTCATTACAAGATCTATTCAATTTCATAAAGGACATTTCGCAGTGCCTTGAACCGAACATGTAAATAAATTCTGAATTTTGTTAAAAACTGAGCATTTTGCACAGGATCTGTGTCTTTTGTCCCTATTTTCATTTACAAGACTTATTTTATATAGCATCCTTCAGCACTCAAATGTGCTTGGTAACATTTTAAACACCCTTAACACGACCTTTTCAACCATATAAATAACATTTCGTAGTGCTTTGAACTGACACAGGTCAAAACATTCTGAGCATTTTGGAAAAACATATTATTTTGGACTGGAACTCCGGCTACTGTCTGTATTCACATTTACAGGATTGTAACATAAATTGAGACACTGCTATTTAAACATTTGAGCGACACCATATTTATGAGCAGAGTATCTTGCTTTTATCACACTAGGGAATAAATAACTATTTGCCCACAAAAATTAGAATAATAAATATAAAGACTATTTCTCTAGAACGTCGAGGCTGATTAGAAGTAGTGCCGAGGCTTCAGAGCTTCAGATTGAGGAACGGACATATTCGTGATATAGATTTAACCGAAAAAAAAACCGTTTATGTGAGATATTTTTTAGACTGCTGTTTTTACTGCTCTAAAGAACACATAATGCTTTGATAGTGAATTATAATTCAAATATTCTTACGTTAGACTTTACCACTCGAATTCTGACTTCTGAAGAAAATAGATATTACGGTGAAGATACGTCCATCCAGGATTAATATTTGAAGCAAAGCAAAAATAGAGTAACATTAGAATCTTCAAATGTAACGATCTACTCTCCAGAATTGAAGCCTCAGACTATTTTAGATACACAAACGGGGAGTGGAAGATGTAAAAGATGTAAACCTAGCTCCTGTCATGTTTCTCATGCAAGTAATATTCTGTCACAAAAAAAAATTTGGTTTTATTCAGAGAAACTGTAATATATTGCACTCATAAAGAATTTATAGCATCTGAACTATCGTTTCGTGGGACTATTTATGGTGTCACCACTCTTCATATACCCTGATAAGAATAATGAAAATGCAGGGTCCTTTTGAAAGCAAAGCGACTTTAAAATGCTATCGTATATTGATATTTTGCATTTTTTTTGCCAACTGGTAATAGCTTCGGAAAAAGGTCCTTGCGATACTAAACATTTTTCCTCATCAAATCTTGGTTTAAAAATACCAAATGTTTGACTTTTCATGTTGAATTTTATCGATATTTATCTCTAACTTGTTAAGTGTGAGAACTAGAGGCATAGCATTCTGGATATAATGCATGTAAATATTTCCAAGAAAAACATTGAACTCTTTTCAATCAAGCGACCTTTTTATTTACCTCTCCAACACCTATAATATTATCTTCTAATGTTTTTCTCAACGTTTCTGAAATTTTACCTGCAATTTAGGGATTGCTAACCATCCTTATACACCTTGAAACAAACTTATTTGATTTATCAATAAGAAATATATATTCAGAGGCCTGTAAAATCGTGATGTCTGCATTTTCTTGGCAACAACTATGGTAGTCGTAAAGTTGGTTTGATTTTATGGTTCTAGGGTTACAATTGACAATATTGAAACAAATACAAGACATATAACGTCAATTAATGGAGAATCACAAAATATATTCTTAACATACACAAACTGCATAACTAGAAACTGCATCAAAACGTCTCACCAATCAACATAGTCAGCAATAGTATATAATAGTATAGAAACGTACACTTTTGTGCACAGGGTTCTATAATATTACATTAATTTCTATAATATGAATAGTCTGAGCCACGTGATTTTCGAATAGTGTAGAATTGCAATTGCCCTAAAACACACTGTATGACTATGTATTGGTTCAAAAAATCATAAGAAATATTATATCGGCCAAGAAAATCAAAACTGATTAGAAGACTTGCAGAGATGACTGCAGGTTGCCAAACGTATATATGCGTGTGACCTCATCGGATGGTTAATGGAGACCCGTAAGGAAAAAACCAATATTCTTATTATTCATTTTACATAACCTATTTTTTTTAGTGATAATTAAACACATATTTTAAAGCAATAATCAATAAAAAAAATTTCGTTTTTATTTGCAATTATATTTTTTATTACGATTTTAATATGATTTTTCATCCGATATACATACTTTTTATAAACCCTACTCCTCTGTCAATTTTCAATATTTTTGTATGAAGTAAATTTTTGCATTACTGTTATAGTATATAAAAAAGACCTAGGGAGAGATTTTTTTAAATTTATTTGCGAGTTTTCATAAAAAAAAAATATTTTACTCGTTATGTGTAAAATTTCTATAAAAAGATCCAATTTTTATGTTAATTAATTTTTATAAATTTTGCTGAACTATTAATACAAAAAAGCTCTCCGTGTGTCTGTTAAACAGTTATTCAAGACCTAAAAATGTAAACAGTTTAACTCTAAGTTCATTTATATAAAAGCCTTAGTACTTTGAACTTTTTCAAAATTGCATAAAACTGATTTTGAGATAATTACATTTTAAGTACAAAATACAACAGAAGTTAACGAAAGCAACTTACTTTTTGCAAGTACTATTTTTTTTGTAATTTCTATTGCATTGAGACTCTTATCAAAACAAGAGTTTTTACCGCAAACTCGTATATATTTTTTAAAAGCCAGTTTTATATCTGATGACATGTGAGTGTTTTGTGATAATTCATTGAAAAATTATTCATTTCTTGTTTAATGAACTGAAAAAATATTTTATTGAATCAGTATATTACTTTAAAATAAACCACCGCTGGAAAACCACACTTTTTTTTTCAACAGCTATTTTTTCTGTAAACGAGCTTTTTTTGTATTGATACGCATGCGACGAAATTTAGCGCTATTTTTTCAATGTGTTTAATTCAATGGCTTCACCATATGTTTTACATGAGGACCTGGATTTTGTCCTTTAGCTTTCGCTGATTGATAGAAAACCAGGAGCCTACACCTTAAGGGTATTTAAAATGTTTGCGATAGTCGTCGGTAGATACACTATGGTATAATGTTGCATAAATGGAGGTTTTCATGGAAACCGAAGCCAATGGTTGGCACTCGATTATGTAGTTGGAAGGTCAAATAAAAGTTAAAAAGCACCTGTTAGCAATTTCCTTCGACTCTAAAATTTTGTCCAATTGTTCGTGAATATCTGATGCATCGTTTTATCCAATTAACCAAAAAAAACACTTTTTGAATTTTTTTTTCTTCGAAATTTGGGGTTCGGGTCTTTCTTAATTCAGAATGCTGTTTATAGCACAATGCTCAAATATTTTGTCATTATTAAAGATTACGGTCATAGAATGTGTTCTATATATAACACTCCAAGTTTCACGTAAATGGGTTACCAATCGTGTTGTTGTTGTTGATTTATTGGGATGATCAACGTTTATTAGAATTATGTACAAATACTGTCTCAGAAGATCAAATATCGATGAATTGCTCAAGTAAAAATCCATTCTGAGTCTTAGAATAAACATAACACTCACAAAACAACAAATATTTTCAACTGCAACCCACCTCAGATTGTGTGTACTTTGAAATGAAAACGCAACCTGAGTTTCAATCCACCGAAGCTGCAGCACATTGAAACAAATACGCGTTTGCGGTAAATGTAGTAATATAAAAATTTGACGATAATGTTGCTCGAGTTTTCCTTAGCACTGTATATTTAAAATTGTGATTATTATTTATACTGAACTTTTATTGAATAATAACGCTTTTCCCACTTTCCTTGTCCAGAGTAGTAGGAGTTCCTTGCTTTAGACTTCTTACCGGACATTACTACTGAATAGCGAGAGCAAGCATGGTCTACAGCCTTACGATCCTTTGCGAACTGGACTATATGGCTGTAGACCAACTCTACAACTGTCCTAATATTCCGTTCAATAGATTTGGAGATGGTACCTGAAGATATAGCTTTTCAGCTATATCTATTCACTTCAAAAGTCTATTCGAATGCTCGTCGATTTATGAACGAAAGGCCGGACCAGTGAGAATGATAAAATAAATACTATTCTTATGTGCAAGCTTTGTAGCAAATTCAGGATCATAACATGTGCATAGTTTAAAAATTTAATGAATTGTACAATTGATTGTTCAGATGGTGTTTGAGGCTGTGAGGTGTTCAAGTGGGAATAGCGAGATAAGCCATCTGCTCTTGCGGACTGGACCATATGGCTGTAGACCAACTCTAGAATTGTCCTAACATTCTGGACAATATAATTGGAGATAGTGCCTGAAGATATAACTTTTCAGACATATCTTTCCAGTTGAGAAGTTTATTGGACTGCTCGTCGATTTATGAACGAAAATCTGGAGACGGAAGAATGATGAAATAAATACTATTCTTATGTCCAAGCTATGTAGCGAATTCAGGATCATAACTGTGCATAGTTTCAAAATTGAATGAATTGTAAAATTGATGGTTCAGTTGGTGTTTGACGCTGGGAGGTGTTCAAGTGTGTAGCGAGGTAAGTCATCTGCTCCTTGCGAACTGGATGATATGGCTGGATAACAACTAAGACTAATATTCGCTACTAAGACTATCCTGTAATTCTGGATAACATAATTGGAGATAGTGTATATTGTGGATGCATTACTTATGTAACCTGCATCCTTCAACGGCATAGATTCTAAGCAGGTTTGAACTAATGACCAAAAAATATTTTCTAAAATCATATCAATTAATTATGGTGGTTGTTTCAACGAGATGTCTCGTGATTAGCAAAAATGGCCAGATATGGAGGACATACTTTGTCATTACATGAAAACACGTCTTTAGAAATCAGGCCAAATCCCGTTTTTGTCATCATAAAAAATTGTCAGTATCTTGATTACGATATATGTGGTCATTAGAAAAATCAGTGAGCATAATGTTAAATAAATAATTACATATATCTTAAATTCATTCATAGACACTTCACCTTCATTAAAAATTAGTTAAGCAGCATAATTGCATATTTAATTCCAGGACCGGTAAGTGTTGAACCATTTAGAAGTAAATACAACAGCACAATGCATACTTTACTGTAGAAAAACGCAGACAAGACAAATCTATTCTTTGTAGATCGCATTTCCCGCTGAACGTGATTACATTTCCATAGTTTTAACGCAGCTTGCACAAAATATAAAAATATGACCCAGAAAAATAAGAAATCTTTGTATTAGCGGTGGAATTCATGTCATCACCGCATTCTGAATTCCATCAGCCCACTTCGATGACAAGCTTTCATATTTAGCGGTATTTTTTCTCACCCTCTCATTTTCTTTGTCAGCTTTGATGTTTGTTTGCTTTTTGCGATGTATTTTGATGTTGGCTTTTGTGCCATCAATCTCGAGGAGTTTTCCTTACGCCCTTCAATGATGATCTTCAGAGGGCTTTTTTTTCGTCCATTCTTCGTATGTAGTTTTATCTTTGACACTCCTTGACGAGCTCTGAGTACATCATGACTCGTAGATATCTTTTGAAAAGTCGGGACTTCGTGTTCCCCTCTGGTCCTCTAAATTAATGAGTATGTTGTGGACTCTAATTAACCACTGTGAATACTTTGCACATGTTTGTTTTATACTTTGCTATATTGTTCAAGAAACTTGATTTTTCTATATTTTTTCAAAATGAATAAATCATTTAATATACATTTTTGATCTACAGCTATACCTGTTTATCAATTTTTCAGCTCTATTTGGTAGAAAATGAACATTCTCTGTTGAGACTTGAGATATATAACTGTAATTTAATAATATATACATAAGCTTTTATTACAATTAACACTTAAAGGACAGCTTATCTATAAATATGATTAATACAGACACGGTTAAATGCAACAATCAAATAATATGATAACTAGTAAATTGAATTGGATCATTCATGATAAATTGTATCTTAATAATAAGTATGTTTTGGCTGGTCAAATTAATTCTGTAGAGCAGAGATAGTTGCAATTATTGTTAAAGATTTATAGATTCATCTGATTCTGGTCTACTTAATTGATATTTTATAGCATTTATTTTTAAGGCCGATTTTGGAAAACATAATTATTTGTTTTTTCTAACATGGATGTAAATAATCATTAGGTCCAAAGAAAATGGTAGATAGAGACTAGTGGCTAGAGTCGGAACATTCTTTTCTTAGGTCATCTGCATCGTCTTACGTTTGAAAAAAAAATTTCAAACATTTTACTATTTTAATATAATTTGTGCTTTTTGCTTATCATAACGCTTATGCCCTGGAATGACAGGCGATAATGCATTCCGACTTTAGATCTAGCCTGATAGGGGTAACGCTATGGACTTGAACTTCCTCACTACCCACCAGTCATAAGACTTAGGCATGCCGATTGAATATGCAAAAACTTGACTTATACAGGATTATCACCTGTAGGCAGAGCTCTCTGCATACCGTATTCTGTTGAAAACATTTGGAAAAAGTAGACGACTGTTCTCTGTGCTGGTAGGCACAGAGAATAATAAGCACTTAAGGGCTTAGATGCCAATCATTAGCACAAGCTGATGTCTGTTAAGATGTAAGTGTTGTTGTTGTTGTTGCACGCCCGCATTGGCCAGCAGTGCTAGACCAAGTTCATGACGTTATACACCCTCAAAAAATCCAACACCGTCAATGGATCGTCAGTCAAGTCATGTTTGGAGAGCCCCAGGCACGAGAGGTAGTGGTGAGACGAAGCCTGCTCAGTGGAACAGTTGTTACAAATCTCAAAGATCTTGGATCCTTCGGAACATTTCATTGATTTAAGGTGACCACTTCGAAAGCGGGCAAGAGTAGGTCCAGCATTAGAAAGAAAAGGTGTACTATTCATGGATGGGGGAAAATTGTAGCATCTGTTTGTCACAAGGACCAGAGCACCTAAAAAATAGGTAGAGGACCGACTTGGCTCTTGGCGTTATCCCATTTAGTCTGGCTCCTACCTTACGAGGACCTATCCGGCTTGGGAGACCCTGCCGGTAGTTAAACTACCGCCGGTATAGCTCCCAGGGTTGTTAGAGCACGCAAGCTCCTCCATCACGTCAAGCTAAGGATACCATTGAGTTGTAATGTAAGTTGTCTCAACAGAGACAATTTACATTACCCTGAGAGCTATACCTGTTAAGTCGTCCTGAGAGCCAAGTGGTTAACACACTGGCCCTTAGTTCAACAAACTTTAGGTTCAAATACCTGTGAAAACCTGTATATTCTTAGTGACCCGGTTTCCGATTTGATTGATTCCTAGGTATCCCTTTCAGATTAATCCTCGTTTAGCAAAATATGACCAGGTGCGAATAACAAATTTAGAAACATTTTAGAAACAGAGTGAAACAACGAAAAGCATGGTCTGTTCATCTCTTAATATTCTTGGTATCCTGAATCTCCCTACTTTATCATTGTATTGGTTCATCCGGAAAGTTATGCGCGTTTTTTAAGATAAATGTCAACGCAGCAGTAAAAAACATAAGAAAATTTTATTGAGTCACATAAGCTTCATTTTGTTCTATGACTTTTTATCATCTATCTGGCAGCTGGAAAATTAATTTTTAAAATTTTTAAGCTTATTTGTAAAAAAGTTATTGAGGTGTTGTTTGACAGTCTCTAAAGATTTGAACTCCATGCCGTTCAAAGAATTTTGAAGTGACCTGGCGAATATCTGAAGGGGCAAGGTCTGGTGAATATGGGGGTAACACGAAACATCCCAGCCATACTCTATAAATGTTTGTTTGACATTCAGCGAAATGTGGGGCCGAGCATTGTAATGCTGGAAGACAACATCTTGACGATTGGTCAGTTCAAGCATCTTTGCTACGATTTCTGCTTTTAATACTGCCATTTGATAGCAATATTTTTCCAAATTTATGGTCTGATTTTTTGGAAACATTTCATAATAAACAATTAATTTGTATTCCTACTATACAGAATGTATTACGTTTTTGGGATACAGTCCAGAGCTAGCATCATCTTCGAGGCTGAAATTTCCACGCTTAAATTTAACAAACCACCTTCGAACTATGGCCTCAGAAACAGCACTATGTCCATATACAGCACACATTTTACGAGAAGTCTGACTAGCATTTTTTCCTTTCTTAAAATAAAAGAGCATAATATGACAAAATGAACTTTTTGGTTCTCCATTCTCAGCAGTGCAGTGAAACAAAAATTATGTTATTATGCAGTTATGCAAAAATTAAAAATTATGCAGTGTAAGCAGAAAAGACTGAATTTACACGTCTGCCTCAATCAAGGTCACTCCTTATCAGCGGTAGCGAAATAATAATAACAAATCTAGATTCGATTTTAAAACGCGTAAAACTTTCAGGATGACACGATATTTTAAATGTTAAATGTTGCAGCTATGTACTGCTCTAAAAATTCTTAGAAGTGGGCAAACAAGACTTGTGACAGAAGTTAAGTACCTTCCTTCTTCTCCATCTTCCTCCACACCAGCAAATACATCCTATATTTTGGATTGTATCGGTATGTCTGCGTGTAATGTTCTGGATGAACCAAAGTTGATTGCCGTACAACTTGTAAAAAACATGCCTTTTTGGACTTGAGCTAGGTTGTACCGTGACCAAAGGGATCAGATACAGCAACACAACTGAATGCCAATAAATGGGAATAGTTTGTTGCACATATTCTTAACGTTACCACAGAACTAAACATAATTTTTAGTTAGACGACAGGCAAGTCTATATCGACTTAAACTAATATTTCCATAATATTCACTTGTTTTCAATAAAAGCAGCTTAATCTTTACTTTAATACACGAAGGATGTCATTAAACGCCCAAAGAGTTAAATAAAACATAATGTAGCTTTAAAGAAATGATAAATAGTGTATTTGACTTGAAAATATGAGTTCTTAGACTTACGAATATGAGAGCTTAGACTTTAGAATATGAGAGCTTAGACTTGAGAATATGAGAGCTTAGACTTGAGTGTATGAAAGCTTAGAAAGTGACGTCATATTGTTAAAAATGTATCTACTTTATTGTTCAATCTACCTGCTAATAAATTTTAGCATAACGTATACATTCATACAAATTACTTTCATTTGTATGTTGCCGTTAATTTTTTCTAAATAATAAAATATTATTCCAATCTTAAAAATATGATTGTTAGGATAAAAATTGGGATACAAGCTTTCTAAGCCAATTTTTAAAGTACTCAATACCAGAATCAAACGAGAAGAATAATATATTTGTTATTTATTACAAATTCAGATCTTTTTATGAATTAGTGGAGGCAAATATCAGGTGTCAAAGTTTAAATGTCTGCAGCAGTGAAATCCTATACTCTGCCTTTACAAATCATTTCCAATAAATTACTATGTACCTTACTTTTTAAGCACGTGAAATGTAAGTACAAACAAACGTAATAAAAATTTTACAACAAAAATATTGGACAACACTGTATTTATTTTAATGTTGATGTTGTTGTTGTTTCTAATGCCTACACTGGCAGACCAGAGGAGTGCCAGGCCCGTCGAAGACGGCAAGAGGCGAGGGGGTGCGCCTTCCATGTTATTGAGCCCCATTGGGAGGAAGTCCGACTTCGCTTGGCATACATGACACATCCGTTTTACAGGAAGGTCCCTTTCATACATCCATTCACTCACACATATCGTAATTTAGATACCAATCAGAGGCCGATAACCCTCTGATCAGATACCCCCAGAGGTATTGATTTGGTATGCGAACATGGGGGACTTTGTGACCACGACCTATTTAACGTGCCCCAGTCACCATTAGTGAACACGACGGTCTTTAGCCAGGTCGAAGCGCCGATAATGTTGATGTGAAAACTATTGTTACGTTGAAACTGGCATTAAATGGCTCTTTTGTAGTTTAGTTGTCGAATAAAAAATTTGTGAAGGCATAAATAAAAAAAACACAACGATATATTATGTTTCAAAAACACAACTTTGTTCCTTCAGCAATTTACTATTCATAAACTCGTTTTCTTTGTAATTTTACATTTTCAATGATTATACGATAAACATCATCACCAACTGATTGTGAACTTGTTCAAATATTCTTCTTCCCTTATAACGGATAATAAGTTCAGTTTTAAATATTACATATTTACACAGAGAAATCCAATGGTAAGCAACCAGACAACATTACAAATAAAGATTAATTTCCCCCAACATTCTGTTTCTAAAACTTAACTCTCTTCTTTTAGCCTTGAGTAATAGTAGTTTGCTTTCCACCTAACCCTAATACGTATCGAACGATGAACGTCGATTCAACGACCGTTTCATAGATAAATTCATTACCAGAATCACTATAAGACCCACCAGTTAATCATTAGAATTGGTATCCAGTCATGCAAAGTAACCATTAATAGAAATGCTTTCGAATCATTAAACATATAAAATTGTTTCAAACTGCTTAAACCGTTGTTATTTTCTATAAATAGCTGACAATTGTCTGGTTAACCTTAATAGAGAACTGTGTCTTCATATTTTCAATGTTAAACTACATTATATAAACTATATCAAACTAGTAAAAGTATTCTTATTAGTAAATCTATTTCTAAAAATATATACTTTAATTGATCGATAGACCGGCATAATCAAATACTGATTATAACTTCATTTAATGACTTCAAATATACATATAATGTTGACATGCCATACTCATTAAGAGCTGATATGGTTTTGTTTAGTTTGTTGCTGATAAAATGAAATTTTATACATTTTAATAGAACATATTTAATTGGGATTGTTATTAAAGTTATAAAATCATTGAATTTGTAATCTGTATTTTTCAATGGAAGAGGTAAGAATAATCCATGTAAAAATTACATCAAAATTATTCTTGTGTGTTGGGAGAAAAATAACTAGTAACATTATTGAATTTGTATGTCATTGAACTTATAGATTATCCTTTTAAATGGAACAGGTTATTTTGTTGAGTTTCATAATGCATCGACCATATTTTGCAAAAGGTGTGAGATAAGAATAATCAATGCAAAGTAAAAACAACACATGAATTAGGAGAAAAATAACTGGGAAAAAATAGCCAGTATACAATGTTTAAATAAAAAGAAAGATGATTTACAACGAAAAATGTGGTTACATTGATTGATGTAATGAACAATTAGCAAAGACGATTGCCAGAAAATGTTGTATAAATAATCTTACTCAATCTCATCCTTTAAATGTTATATTGAAATGAATATTATATAGAATTCAAATATTATTACCTATATTTATTTAAAATAAGATAAACCATAGCATATGGCGTTCGTTGTATGTCTTATCTGAAGAAAGTAAAAAAATATTTAATGGTCTTTTAAAAATGCTGAAATTCTAAATGCAATATACACTAATGCAGTCTCTAACTATTTATATATATTTATATCCTTCTGTAAAGTTTTATATTATGTAATATCAATTGAAATAAATAATAGTGATAATGTATTTTACAATACTTGGGAACAGTTAAATTTTATTCATGTTTATAAGCTGAAAATAACGTTAAATCTATATAAGTTTTTGAAAGATCTTACTTTATTACGAAACAGATTGTTTTGAACTATCTGGTATGCAGTTGAGTTACAATTTTGCATTTATGAAGTTGAGCAACATTCTCTTCATTCATTTGATATGGTGCTGCATCAAATATACAGTTCTTAATGACACGCGTGATACATTTGGAGCAGTATGATGGTATAAGATTTGTATAGGATTTTGAATTCTACGAAACATTTGCCACTTCATGATCATAGGAAGCTAGAATAATAAAGCTTTAAATGCTTTCTCAGAAGAAGCTAGTCAGGTGCTTAACGTTAGATGTAATCTTCTAGCTCAGTTAAATAAACTCCAATTTAATGTATATAAATGCATGTTAACTGTTGGTGACTAATGCTGTTTTATTTCGTAACTTGAAAATGTTTAAATATTTTCACGCTATTTAAAAGTTTTTGTTGCTACAATTTTCTCTCTTGGAATGCTTTTTATGTATTTACTTTTGGTAAAAGTTTTTCGTGTTTTCTCGACAATTGGTGAGACGCTGGGGGTTAATTCGTTTTTATTTAACTACTCTCCGAAAAAGTGTCACGGAAGTGTCTAATTGCCCCAGGAACGCCATGAATTCTACTCCCGTAACAATTTGCCCGTGAGCTGACTACGAAGGAGTTTGTAGTAACGCAGTGGAATAGCAATGCGACAGAATGAGCAAAACTTAAGTGTTTTTCCTAAATATTATGTGATGAGTGCCAACTTCCATCTGAAAGGAAGCACTTTATTATTCACTTATCATTGTTAAATATATATCATAGCTATTAATAATTTAATACTACTGAATTAGTACATTATTGGTGTTTTTCTTTCTAAATAATACACAAATGTCAAAGCGCCTATTATAAATGCACATATTTATTTTCACTTATTCATGAAATGATTTTATCACAAGCACTAATTTAACTGCAACCGTATGAGTAAAGTATTATAGGTGTCTTTTCTAAATATTATGAAAGTTATAAATATCAAGTTATTTATGAAATGAACAACTTTTTATTTTTTTTGATCATTTATGAAAGAGATCAATGGATGCTATAGATTGAGCGAAATCTAAAAGTTTTCTTTTAGAAACGAAGATATTTATCATTCACTTACCATTTACTAGAAAATGCTATTTTATTATAACTACTAGCTAGCATGCTTGTTTCAAAACAATTGCTACTGAAAATAGATGACTCTTTCACTACTAGATATTTCATAAAAATGAGAAATAAGCATATTTCAAAACCCATACTATTTTACATTTTACTCTTTGTCTGAAACTTATCTATACTTTGCAGCTATTTTTTTGTAAAGGATTGACAAGTAATATAAAAAATATATATTTCCTCTATACTTTCTTCATAATTTCATAAAGTCTCAACTACTGTTGAAACAGCATGTACTTAAAAAAGGAGTCAAGATTATACTTTAGATACGTAATCTATTTAATTGTGGTTATTCAATTTTTATTCTATTTTTATGAAAAAAAAATGAGGGTATGGCGTTACAATGGTAACTTAATTTTATCACTAATTAATATATTTACTTATATGTTTTACTTTAATTGATACCGCTTCCTGTGAATGTCAGTGCATGTGTTCACAGTACCATTTATTTCAAATAGCATGATAAATATTAGTTTGGAATTCTGCATGATCATACAATCAACTGGATATTTAAAAAAATTTATACCCATTTCTCATGGCACATAGAAATATATTAGGTATGAGAATGCTCACATATTTATAAAAAGTTAAACAATGAAAGGTATAAAAATGAGGTTAATATTACCAATGTAGCAGAGCACCGGATTTTTCTTCTCTTTCCCCTAATCGGAACGAGGAATTGTTTATCATCTGGTTCCAATGACGCATGTTCTTGCCCTTTTCTGCGCATCTTCCTCATTTGAAAGTACTAGCGTCAATTCTAATATGAAACGAGAAAGCAATCGTACTGTTGACCGTTTGGATATGTGTACCATTTCATTTCGTGTTTAAATAAATGTTGCCTCGTTATGAGATTTGGTTTGACTTTTATATAACTCTAAAAAGCTGCTATACAAGTAATTCAGTTACTGATTTATCCCAAAAGCTCGGAAGGCTTATCAAGTTTATGATCGTCAGGAGAAATCTTGTTTTTAAACTTCTAAGGGGCTTACATGTATAATTCTGCCTTGGAACCGGCTGTTTTCCCATCTTGACTTTTAACATATTCAAAATTTATTGACAAATAGAATCCATCCATATTATATTCTAAGGAAATAATCAATAATATATTTCTTAATAACTATATTTTTGCGAAAAGGGAAAAAAAAAAGGATTCTGAGGTATTCTATTTTAAGAAAACTAGCAATAGAATCTTCGAAGAATGACATTCTATAATTAAATGAGCAACATAATGTTTCTAATGGGTTATATTCTAAGGTAACGAGCAATTTAATATTTCTCAGGAATTTTATTCTAAGGAAAGAATAAGTAAATATTTTCCTAACGATTACATTATCTGAAAATTAAGAATGTAAATTTTCCAAGTGATTCAATTGTGCAGAATGTGAGAACATAAGCGTTCCAAAGTATTGCATTACAAAGAAACATTAAACGTTAAGAAAATGATTAATTGAATCTTCTGAAGAATTACTAATCCATAGATTCCTTAGAAAAATGGGATTATTAGCAATTGAGTGTGCTGTGAAGTATTAGCCCACTACGCTCAGTGGTTTAACAGAATCTAATATTTCAATAAGTTTTATATAAGCTAAGAAGACAGGATCAAAAGATCAATTCTTTAAATACATGTTTTGGAAATGGAGTATTAGTTTCTTCATTTGCAAAGAATTCGTAGGATTGAATAGGATTTTAAATGATCTACTAAGAAAAATAAATTTTATATCAGTTTTAAATTAATTTGAGTTTTTATTTGAAATATCTGGTAGTTCTGCGGATGAAATTGTCTTGTAACTTTTCAAATGTTGAACATTTTGAAATACACGATAGTTTAGGAATTGAATACTGCGAATTGTTTCGTTTCTAAGAATGATAGATTTTTTAGGCTAAACTAAATCTACGTGTGGAAGAGATTTTATAGTGAAAAGTGATTCCTGTACCTATTACAAACGTGCATTCACGTGATTTATTTTCGAATAAGATATCAGCTATTTGCCTATAAAAATTCCGACATATATGATAGCCAATTGATCCACTCCAATTATATTAATCAACTAACGAAGCCAAAATGCCGATAAACTACATTGAAATATAAACCTAATATGTATGATTCCAGAACATTTGGTAAACAGGATAGAAATGCCCCATCTTTTGTTTGCTTCATCATCTCATTTGTTTGATATTATACTTAAATTCCATCTCATACGAAACACAATTATCCTAGTCAATAAGGTCACTAGAGTTATGTAATAGCATTTCTGGTGATGTGTAAGTTGTATGTTGCTATTTATTGCGCCTATTTGGTTGATTGATATTTCAGAGCTAGTTGCTTATCAAATATATTGTTCTGAATAGAAATAAGTGGATAGTTTTTACACAATCGTTGTTTTTATCTATCTTTTTAAGCAAGAGATTAATGCTCCATAATTAAAAATACTTAGTTATATAGTAAGTTATTCTTTGAAATTGATAAATATTCCACTTTGGTAGAAGTTACGAATTATTTATTAATTACTTTTAAAACATCTAAGTCTATTAAATAGCAAATGTAACAAACATAATTTTTCATTCATACTTAGGTAAGTAGCTGAATTAATATTTCCCTACACAATACAACGGGCTATTGATGACGGTCCGGGATAAAACCTGAAGGGAAATAGATAGGACAACACATAATAATTTTGAACCACTGTCAGTCAACGAGGTTACACCTAACTTGGCACCCTACCCTCCAAACTTCGATACCACATCATCGTAAGGAACATTTGAAACCATGACAGATTGAAAGTGCAGTAGAACAATGCCCAATAGTTTATTTGGTTGGATCTAGTTTCGAACCCGAAACCTTCGTCTGCTAATCCACTAATATTCTAACAGGCTAACAAAACCCCTTTATATAACAGAAGAGAAGTTTAATGCAACATTACAGCATTTAAAATAAATGACACTCCTCATAGTTCTTTCAACACAATGTAATTAATTACTGTGTAATAATTAAATAAAACGGTGATTAAAATATTATTAAATTAAATTAATGTTTTCCATGTATAAGAATTTTACCTACTATATTATTTATTTTTTCATTTCTCAAAAGACAGTGGTTGGAAATTTTGTTCTAATTCAATTTGTTTGTTTTAGTCAGATTTTTTTGTGTGTATGTGCTTTAATATTGTTAAAATTCTTTTAGCCAAAGCTGATTTTGTATGTTTGTACTACTTACGTGTATTCTGGAAATATATGAAAATGCATTCTTAACCTCTTTATTAAAAGAGTTAATTAGTTTCAGATGCTACGTAAATATTTAATTAATACTTATTTGTAAATGCAAGTGGAATATTTGTTAATATATATTTGTTCCCAGATTCTGTGAAACAACTTTTACATTAGTGACTAGGAATTAGAAAAATGATTTACTTTTACTGAAAAAATGAATTTGAATAATTGGACTAAGGTACTTACTGTTGTTACCGAAGTTATATTCAGTTTTCATATTTAAATAAGTTAGTGTGTGAAAATAAAGAATGTCCTTAGACACAATTGGATATTATGTTTTTTTTTTTTCAACTTGTATAAGGAGTTAAATTTTTATTTTGTTTGATAACTTTTATTTAACCACTTTTTATTCAAATGATTTCAATTTAATTGAATTAAAAGCTGGAAAGGAGGTAGAATACAAGTTTAATTGAATTGAAAACTGGTATGCAAGTAGAATAAAAGCTTAATTGAATGAAAAAGAGGTACGCTGGTAGTTGTTAATCGAAACGTAAAGACAACCGTATTTTCTCGCTCATGAGAGATTTCTGTGCAGACAAATACATTACCGATATCAATTTAAGAATTAATTTCATGTATCGCCGTTTTGCAGATGTTTGGCTTCATTCGCCAATTCAAGCGATATGCTAAAATTTCACTCAGCTAACAAGCCAAACAATGCCATATGAAAGGAACTACCAGAACCTTCGATGTTTGGCCTTACATGAAGACTTCTCATTTTTAAAAGTAACTTTGTATTTGGGGTTCCCATAAAGTATTTTATGTGAATTGCAGTAGGTAAGAATCTTAATATGGATAAAACAAAGCTGACTAATGTATTAAACATATCTTAACATGTTAAAATTAATTTTTTGCAGAAACTGTCAACTGCGTTCCTTGAAACATCAAGTTTTATTACCCACTCGAACCTAACGAAGACGATTTTGTGTGAGTTATGTTGTGGATAATTCCTCAAAAATACTTTAAAATCTTTCTCATTAACATGTAAGGACTTATCACTACTTCAATTTCAAATACCCCCACTACACACACAACTACAAATCTAAAATTAAAGTAAAATGTAATTTCTCTTTAAATAAAAGCCAGTTTCTTTCGACGCATTATCCGAAGATGCCTACCTCCATTAAAAATAACGATTTCTTCAGAAGACGAAACAGTTTACGACACAAAGCCCTCAAACATTGGAAGACGCGTTACACCTTTTTTATGACTTAAAAACAGCAGAGAGGCCGTGAAAAATATTCATTACTTTATCGGTTAAATGAGGAACGATCGAAAGAAAAAGAAATGGCGACTAAAAATTGTTAGCCGATATCCGGAATTTTCACACACACACAAGCACAAATGCTATAGCTGTGCCCAGAACAACGATTTTGTCCTTGTAGCTTCAGTTTTTATCGATTGTGTGTTAATCGTGAGCTTTTCTTAGTTAAATAAATGATTTGTAAAGAAAATGCTATTGTGGTATATATGAAATAGTAGATATGCTTTCAATGTATCTGCCCTTAAATGCTGGTTTAGGATTTGAAGGTACTAACAAGACTATCAATTATGATTTTTGTTATTTTACTATCGCAAGTTTAACGTACGTGTTTTCATTGATTACCAAATATATATTTAAAGATAAAATGTATTTTTAAGCTATAATCGAAGCCAAATCACATTCACACCTGACCTTCATCAATACGCATTGGTTGTATGTAGAAAATTGATTGCCCAGCAATCATCAAGAGTTGGCGATATAAACGAGCAGGGAGCGAAGTCTCCTTGTACAGAAAAAAAATGTCAACCACAATGAAACCATAATCTGACAATCAGATAATCATAACTGAAATCCACTTTCGGTTTTGTATCACACTATTTTCGTTCCGTTTTTAATTATATATTTTGTTCAATTTCATATAACACAATAAAAAGTGAATCCAAATTATTATCAATAATGTTACTTAAATTGGTTTGTTTCATTGCCATTAAATTCCTATACCGAGATTCATTTCATCATGCAAATTGACAGTAACAAATGTTTTCAATGTAATTAAGTACCTTTTTAATAACTTAGATTAAGTTGTTACAATTATTGCTGAAGAAATGATGTGACTGATAAATATGACTAATTATTCAATCTGATTAAATTAATTACTGATTATTTAGTCATCACTGAAATTTTAGTTAACTTATCAATCGATAGAAAAGGTAGTTGATTATGCTCAAAGGTATTAAGTATCGTTCATGCAAAGTATCGTCGATACAAATATCGACGATACTTTGTATTTCATTTTCTACATACAACCAATGCTTTGAATTTTATAAACAGACTGTATATAACCAACTAAACATAGGCTTATAATAATAAAAACCCATCAGACATCTAGAAATACATTATTTATCAGGTTTGTGATAGGGACACATAAACGCAAACGTGACTTACTGAGTGCCCATCAAATATTTACAGACCAATCGAAAACTATTATAACTTCTAATATCGTAAATGGCTCATTTTCTCCTTTACAAATGAGCTATGAAATTGATTGCGATTTATTAATGTATCATACCAAACAAAATTACACTAACAATATTTTATAGTAAAAATAAACGAGGCCACAATTTCAGTTTATGATGTTATTTTCAATATTGATGTGATGTTTAATTGAGTTTTTTGAATATCGTACTCAACTTTTTAAAATTTGTGGCAGACTTGCAAGTGAAGTACGCTAAGTATAAAAGAAATCAATCTGAAAAAGGTTTTGCTTTTCAAGAATGAATTGTTAAAATTCTAATTTTATTATTTTAATATATGTTATTGCACTTTGCAATTACTCAATTCATCCGTTAAACAGATAATAGTACGTTCGTCATGATTATGTATTGCTAAAGTAACTTATTAATGAAATTATAATAAAAAAGTGAACATTCATTAATTTGATTTGTTTGTACCAAACGCCAGTTTTGCATAAGTAATGAACTCAAGTTGATTGTTGATTATATGCCCCGGTGTGTCGCAGCTGTAACAGCTCCTTCTGATTACTCCACCTACCACTGAAGGTGATTGAACTTAGTTTTCCTTTGCAGATGTCCAATTATTTGTTGGTGGATAGTGTATAGCTGGTGGTCCCCGTTAGTCCGATTGGAAGGACAAACTTCCTTCAGTCTTGGATTCCGTCGCCAGATAACCATAAAGTTCCAATTTCGCCATTCGTAAATGTACAGATGAATCTGACGTTACTTGGATGGCGATATAAGTCGCACTTAGACCTTAAGGCTCCGTCCCGATCCTTTTGTCCGGATCTCGGATTGATTTGCCCAGAGGGTCAGAAGTGTTATGCTTTCTGTTACTTCCTATTAATCCGTCAATTCCTATAAGTCTGTCTATTTCTATAATACAATAACATAAATGATACATATATCACATAGAATAAAGAAGTATAGCTTACCTTAATGTAACAAATTTCTATTGTTTTTTAGAGAGTATCGCCGCATTCATGTTCGAGGGGGGTTGGCTATCAGTTCATAAGCTTATATTCTGATGTGGTACTCCCTCTCTTTGAAGGGACTTTAGCAGTAATTTAGTTTACGAACATAACCAAGCTTGTCTGAGCTCAAATTTACATCCCGACCCCAAAACACTAGAACATTTGATACTATGACAGATTAACGCCCAGTTGCAGAATTATATTCAGTGTTTTGCAACAGAACTCCAAGCAATTTCAATTGTTCTGCAGGCAATTCGACCAAATTTTAAAAAAACTGCAGAAAAATAAAAAACAGACGTTAAACACAATTATCGGCTAAATATGTATTACATATTTATAATAAAACACATCCCAATTAATTAACTTACTTTACGAACCATGTTATGCTTTCGTAATTTGCAATTGTGTTGATAACTTCTGAAGTTAAACATTTTGTAATTGACATAGAATATGTGTTATTTATAAAATGTTTGTGGTAATTTGGGTTGGTGTAGGGAAGTTATTCAGTAGTTAGAGAAGAAAAAAGGTGTGGCAAGGACCCCTCTTTGCACTGCAGAATATCGTAACTTATGTTTGATAAAAAAAACGGCCAAAATTTTGATAAAATTAAGAAAACATTGTTCTGAAAAAACTTTGTTTGTCCTGCGACGTACGTCGCATTTTTAAGAGCTTTCTGCTCCGGGGGATAAAGTATACGTAACCACGGGGTGTTTGGTTCGCTCGAGTTTTGAACTCGCTACCCTCTGGAATGTAACTGGGCTTCGGTGGCATCTGTGTTTTATTTTTAGGCCGACGATATTTTGTACCAAAAATATTCATAAAATATGAAGTTTTATTTTGTTCGTATACTGACTGGTCCTGTACAGAGGATAAGAAGAAATATAGCAAGAAGCAATTAGATTAAGTAACCACTCAAAGGTCTACACTGCGGAATTTAAAGCCATAAAAATATCGGTAGATCTGATTAGAACAAATAAATTAAAAGGGTGCGTGTTATAATAGACCCATGATCTCTCGTGATTGTTCTGAATAATTGCTCAAACAGAGACTGTAAAATTGCTAATTTAAAACATGGCACAGTAGAGCATAGAGAGAAAATACTATTCCAATGGATCAAAGCACACGTGGGATACAGAGGAAATGAAAGAGCGGATGCAATAACCAAAGAAGCTACTAAAGGGCAAAATAAACTAAAGAATATGTTAAGAAGTTAATCCAGAAAGAACAACAAGCATACTGCGAAGACAGATGGTCGCAGACAAACGTGGGTAGACATGTCTTTAAGGCTAATCAAAAATTATCACCAAAGCAATTGATGGGATCATTCGAGTTTAATCAGATCATAACGGTACATGGAGTTTTTGGCACATATCAAAAACGTTTCTTTAACAAAAACGACGAATGTTACTGCCAGGAAGACATCCAAAGTCTAGAACACGTAGTTTAACACTGGAAAAACTTTCAGACTCTCTGGGACGTAAAGTTTCCTGAGGGTTACCTAAGCATTGAAAAAAAAACTACTCTTGACAAATGAAAGATTCAGTGGAGAAATGAAAGAAATTATAATAAAAATACTGGAGCTCAGAATTGAGCAAATGGATATGAATGAACAGCGAGTACTATTCCCAGTTCTATTTCAAGAATTTGAGGAGCTGTCACAAACCAGGTACATACCGAATGGCTTAGGCTGGGACGGTGGTAATTGTTTAATGTGTTCGCAAATCAACATTTAAATATACACGTGAAAAGTGTAAAATGTGTGTCGCAATGATGTTTGGTATTCATTAAAATCTAGATTATGCGATATCTTCAAATAAAGGCAATATGTACAAATAAAATAAAAGTATGATTTGGTAAAAATTAGCAGAGATGAATTTGGAGATAATTTTCTCTATTTGAGGCGTTAGCCTTTGGAGTGAAAGGTTCCTGATTCCAATCCGGGTGAGAGTATGGATATTTGTAAGCATGAGGCTGGTGCACCTTAAATCAGTCGTGACCGAAATTAATCCAGGAAGGTTGGAGTGGAAGTTTGGAGAGTGTGGTGCCAGTTTAGGTGTTGTTTTGTCATCTGACCGTGGTTCAAAATTACGTGGTGTTTTCCTCGGATCTTTTTCTTAGGGGATTGATCCCGGACCGTCGTCATTAGCCCTTTGTGTTGCTTTAGTACTACGTTAATTTAACTATTTTACCTTACCATACACAATTTTAAGTATAAATATATTTCAGGTATAACCTTGTTGGTATAACCTCACCATAAATTGATGCAATGTATAGCACTCGTTAAATAAACTCGCATTAATACAGACATTGTTTCTCTAATACACGTAAGGTAGCAATTAATATGGCCTGGATTATATGGTCATTTCTATAGTGTCCGTCAGTCCATCAATGTAAATGAATCTACGATGTAGATAGTGGTTCTAATCACAGCCAAGTAGAATATAGTCACTATGACAGTGATCAATACGTTATATAATGATGGAGAGTCCCCCAACCAATTACACCATTCCCATTCCCACTGCTCTGATTCGTCCAACCAAAGGATTGCTAGTTACAGATAGAGTAACTTTGTTAAATTAAAGCAACCTTGGCAAAAACTACGATTTAGGCATTCTAAGAACTGTAACTGTTTGTGCATTACAGCATTACTGTAAATGCAATCTAACAAGCTAAAATTACAAAACAAATTAAGAATTTAATATATATATATATATATATATATATATATATATATATATATATATATATATATATATATATATATATACTTAAACTTTTACCTTTGTAAGCATTTGAAAAACAACTTTTGACCAAAAAGTTTCGTCCTTGAATTTAAAAAACAGTCTGTGTAAGTCTCTAATATTATAGAAGGAAGTTTTTGTTTGTTTTCTGCACGCAAAGGCCTCACGAATCTATGACACTTACAGTAATGGGATTTAGCACAGAGGTAGTCCAAATTTTTTGCAATTTTTGGGACGCGCTGAATTTTAAAATTAAATCTAGAACATTTGATAATCAATTTATTGAAATTTAATTATTATTATTTTCTTTGTAATGGCAACATCATAAAATATCGCAGATTCTAAATGTATTTTCTCGTGCTTCTGTTTGATTTTGCGGAAATTTGGTAGCAGACGAAAAAAACTAATACACATTTTTAACTGGAGTTTTGTAGTTCTTTTTTCTATCTCTTAGATCGTAAAAAATTGAACTGATATGAAATTTGTGGAAAATTGAATATTTGAGCGATACCTAAATATATGATTTTCTTCATATAAATACATAATTTTAAAATTGAATATACCTTTAAATATTCTTCAACATATGTGATGAGATGCGTTTGAGAAATATACAGATTCTATTTTCTGAGCTCATACGATTTCAGCGAAGGAAATAAAAGTGAAATAAGAAGAATTTTGACTGGTATGGTTTAGTTCTTTTCTTAAAATCGGGATGGTTAAACATAGATAAAAATTTTAACGGATTTGAAATCTGTGGAAAGTTTTACACCAGATAGATACCTTATATATTTAATTTTATTTTAATAAATAATTTTTCTATAAATATATATATTTTCTCTAGAGATTGTGACGACACGTCGATTGGATATATTCGTAATTGTAATTGGGCCGCATTTGACAGTGACCGTTGCTAGTGGTGACTGTTATCCAATAGGCTACGAATTCCCATTTGGTTTGCTTCGAAAACCAAATGGGAATTCGTTTTTAATATAGAGATTTATTAGGTTTTTTTTTCTCCCTTGAACCAACGTTTTCGACCTTTTTTCAATTATTACGTTCAACGCCATGCAGGCCACGCAGTGACTAGTATATTATAATGTACGTTTATTGTATGCGTTTCTAAACCTGATGAATTTCAAACTTTCTGTAACTAGCAAGACTTTCAAATGAAAAATGTTAATAAAAAATTTATATGTTAATAACAATAATAAAGATAACAAAATAAGTATTAATTATCTCTCTCTCAGATACATTTCTTTGGATGTGCAGATGAGGTGTCAAAAATCTACAAATAAAATTCGATACACATTTTTTTATTTTAATTCTCATACCTATAATTTAATTAAATGAAAATATTTCAACTATAATAAAACATATTTAATGGATTCACTCATTCTAGAAATGAGACTGATGTAGACCATTTGGTGGTTATCAAAACATATATCAGCTTATATAATAGAGTAAATAACCAATTATAATTACAAACACTAATATATAAGTAAAGAGTTCAGTAAAATAGGTCACATAATCCACCTTGGCATTACCTCCTCAAGCATTCAAAAGAATGTAAAGCTAATTTTTACGCAAGAAATTTATACTGACCATAGTTGATGACTGGGAAGGCTGGGAAGTTCAAAGTTAAGAGATATATTATGGTTATTTATTTCTTTTTATAGGAAATAAATGCAATACTTACTCGAACACGTAAACTCCGTCTATTTCCATCCAATTTTGTTACGTACATTTAATCTGTTCCGCAATGCAATTCTTGATTATTCGAAGAAATATGGTCAGATCACTTCCGATATAACCATGAACTCCGATAACGTGAATGTAGTAACTCGTAAAACATTTATGCTATAAAGAAAATAATTATTTTACTTTACGTTATGACTGGTGCTATTTAAATATACATAAAACAAGGTTTTCAACAAGTTTTTGGCCTTGCATTATAATAAATTTATAATACAATAATTTGCATTATTATAATTTATAGTAAATTATTAACGTGAGTTAAGTATCATCTTAATGCTCTTGGGTAAAGCTTCAAATTGTCTTGTTTCGTGACTCTTTTCGATGTCGTTGGACATAGTGTATATACTCGTGCTCGAAGCTTTATCTAAAGCCGTAAAAACTTCGATCGCTAATACCACGAACATGTTGATAGTCGGAAAACGAGTAATTATTGTTATACTGTACTTCTACAAGAAATACATGACAACATTTGCAACTTCAATTCCACTTGTAATCCCATTAATTGATGTTTGTTTTTGATGCATAAAATTTTTCAGTACTCTTTCATAACATTAAATTATAGTGCTTTTTTGAATATTATTGTACACATTTGACACCATGAGGTACAATCATATTGAGAATATTTCTATTTAATTATCACATTAAATAATAGAATGAAATACGATTGATTGCAATAGTTGGGTTAAATATTTATAATTGCAGCCATAGAACTCAATTCAGTGTAAAAATGTTCGCTTTAAGTGGTTGTTGAACGTCTAATTAGTACGAATACAAATTTCAAAAGGACATAAAAAAATTAATTTTCTGAACAAAAACACGGTCAATGGAATATATAGTTTTTATATGAAACGAAAGAAATTTTTTTTTTAATAATTGCTTAGAAATTCCCATTTACAAAAAATCAAAATTCGTTATCACATGTGTCATAGATCTTGAACAAATTGAATGAAAATTATTCCACTTAGTTGAGAAGCGCCATCTATTATGAATCCAGTAAGTTAAAAATTGCTGGAAATCTAGAAATTCCATGGTACGATGAGGACATTTTAAGTACTTGATAAATGTACCATGTCTTCAAAAACAATAAAAATTAAACAAATTAATTAAATTAGTTGCACATCAGCAACACCCTAGAAGGATTATTATTATATTTGTGTCAGCAACAGTACATATAAATGCTGTTTTGAAGTATATTTATTACATGAACTACCGTAAAAGCAATAGACTAGATCAAAAGGATATATAGATTGATATTCCCGCTTTTATTTTTTACATATATAAATAATAATTAAAATATCCACAGGATAATCTTATTTTCTGAATCTGTCATAGAAATTAAAAATAACCTTCACAGTAAATTTATGTCCTACAGATTTAAAATAAAGAACAGTGAATATAAATCAAAGTTTTCACGTAATGCGATACAATACAACTATAAAAAATATATATAATAAATTATGTTTTTAATTTTTTTAATTGGTAATTTTTCTATAGTAAAAAAACTTTAAGTTGAAATTTGACTTTCCAATAATAAAAGCGTTGAACAAAATAATGAATAATTTGTATCTTGTAATCTTATAATAAAGATAGATTTTACTATATGAAAATCTCTCTTTCTCTTTTATTTGACTATCCTTAAAAACTGCAAAGATATGAAGCACCAGTACTTTTCAAAACTTAATAAACAAAAAATGTATAAAAAGTGGTTAAGCACGTTACACCGTGCTACTACATTCTAACAATCAATATTGTGTAAAATTAGATGTTCATTAAACGGCAAGGTATATAATACCATACAGTTTCTATGATTTCTAAATTATAATAATACAAATTATTATATTATAAATTTATTATAATACAAGGCCAAAAACTTGTTGAAATCCTTGTTTTATATACTAAGTAAAATCATTAAATTTAGAATATAATTAAAATTATTTATTTGTGATTAAGTTATATCTCTATAAACTGTAGACTGAATCCTGCTGCAGGTTTTGAACTATTTATATATGTGCTATAAAACATTTTGACGATCATTACGATTAAACATTGTTTAGAAGGAATGCACGGGAAAACAAAAAGCAAAATAAATGACGCCGCGTGATAATCAGCATTTTTTTCTTCTTAGTTATCGTTAAAATATTTAATTGCTCTGGCGACAGACATGTTATTGTCTTTTATTAAAAAGAAATGAGCACTTTTCCGATAAAATTCTGCCATTAAACTCTGTTCAATTCATAAAAGAGCGTCAATTAATAGCTTGTTTGGACATGCAATCAATAAAGCAATCGCTAACCTCTTATTTAATGTTGTTCATGAATATGTCCTTCATACGCAAAAGCGTAATATCGTATTTGCTTTTGTTTCACCAATTTTCGTTTTGCTTCAGGCCATTGATCGATAAATATTTAAGTGCCCCTGGAGAATGTTTCTCACACTAGATCCTCGTAAGAAAGAATAACATGAAAGAAAAATATAAAATGTAAAGAAAATGGATGCAAGTACTCTTTATTTTATGAAATATCTATATGGAGGATGCATTCGAATACGTTCTGTCCCTTTCTTTGGAATTAATTAAAGAATTTTGAAAATAGTAAACACAACAAAAAACATCGCTTGCATTTGTTTCCAATGTATGTATATGTAAGGGAAATATGGTACTTCATTTTCATTCTAGTTGCTTTTCAAAAATTAGAATTAATTTCTTGTTGAAATATAATAAGAAATAACTGATTAAAACATAATTAATCATGTAAACACATATCAGCTATTAGAGAATATCCGAAAAAACTAGATAAGCATTAAAGGGTATTATTATGTTCACAGATAATTTTTACTATCAGAAATTCACAAAAAGTTTGATAGTTTATTTCTGTGTTGAATATATATATATATATATATATATATATATATATATATATATATATATATATATATATATAAAAAGTGACTGTGGAATTTTCAACCAAACAAAATTTTAGAATATCTACTGCTTTTTAGTTAGTCATATTTTAAAAACATTCTATGATACATCTCTTCGAGTATATAATATTATACATCGATATCAGATTATAGTAGAATAATTTTTTATCATATTTATCGGTTTTTTGTTTGTAAAATATATTAATAATAGTGTTTAAATATGTAACACACAAAATAACTTTGAATGGCAAAAGCATAAGTGTATTAGGATGTGAAACGAAATGTCATAATCTATTGCACCCATATGCAGACATACATCAAATATGTACTGTACAAATATGTAAGTAATTAATTTTAAAATACATTTAGATATATTACTAAAACGAAAATTTGTGTTCTTTTAGGAAAATACATATGATCTTGCTACAAAAAAACTATATTAGCGCTAAAAAGAAAAATAACCGATTAAAAAGGTAAAACAGGATCAATGTTAACTCGAATACATTGAAAATGAGTTTAGTTGAAATTTACAAATAAAAAAGTAATTGAATTTTTACAATTTAGAACTAATATAAACTTATAAGTATTATTTTACGATTTCCTACTACTCATTTAAGATTCTTAAAAACGTTAAATATGTGTATAGGTTAATCTGATTTGATTAAGTTACATTTGTTTGCTGCTGTATATAATATTTTTATTTTAATATTTATAAAACATGTCATGGCATTAGCTTCTAGATTTTCTATTTCAAATTCAGCACTACCATGCCAGTGAAAACATTAAAGAATTTACTGACAGGTAGTTTTAGGACGGAAATGAAGTTGCAAATGCCAAAATAACATAAAACGTAAATAAATGCCAAAAATAAAGATGCCAGTATAAATATTATAGAACTTATTGACAGGTATTTTTTGGACGGAAAAGAAGTTACAAATTGAAAAAAGTAGATTTCAAACAATAGCTAAAATTTATTAATTAACTGTAGTATCATCGAATCTTTCAAACTACACTTCCCTCATACAAAGTAACTGTTATGTACATATTGCATATTTTTTTAGTAATAAATTAAATTTCGTAATCATAAATGGCATTTCCATTGATCGTTTATGGCTATAAGACTAAAAACATTAATGAATGTACTAATACAAATTTTTAACACGTTTTCGTACATTCATATATTGTGAAAGAATATCTATGAAATTCCTATAATAATTATACCCTCAGGGACACATCTTCATGTGAGTATGGTTATTACAACCCCATGGTACACCAGTAATATATCTTCCTTTCTGTTCTACCCGGGCCTACAATGGACCTTCCGACATACAAACCAAAGCCAAATGAAAATAAAGGACAAATGCCTTGTTTGAATGCGATAAATTGTTTGGTATATGTGTATTCAATCTTTGCTATATTAAATTTGTTAACGAAGCGGTTTATCCTTAACATTTGTTTTTTGGGGCTTAACCTTACAACAGAAGTATATATTATCTAGTATTTATTTGTAATTCATTCATTTCATGGTGTCATTAATTGTGACAACAGCGTCTAATTTGTTTATTATTTGTATTGAAATATTTTTACTATTTGAAAGACAGAAGGTTGGAAAGGTTATTAATTTTATTTACAAAAGTATTAACTCATAATTGAATGAAAGTTAAATAAATATTGATTCTCACTGGCTCTCACGTACCAAAATCGTTAATTATTTCAATGAATTCCTTTCAGTTTCTAGTCTAGTTTTTAGTCTTATGTTGTGTTCTTTTGATGGTTTGTCCGTCTATGTTGTGTTGACACTCACCGACTCACAAAAATACATTGAATGACAAATACAAACAAAAGAATTCGGACTATGTATAAATGTGTATTTTAATTAATCACATTAAAATTGACAAAGATGTGGACACGTGTTGAAAATGTCACAGATAAAATATTTTAGAAGAGTAGCACTCAATGGCTTTTGGTGTCCGACTTTTTGGCTGGGATGTTGTTGATAGTAACTATGATGATCCACGGACGATGCTATGGAGTCTCTAAAGGAGCTGTTTTAATTTGTTTTGTTCATCAAAGAGCACATGCATCAGAGTACATAGGCTCAAGTTGCACAAAAGGTTTCTTCCTGTTGGATCAAGAAATTCTAATTACCTCTTTTTGACAGTTGCATCCCCTTTGAAACCAAGCTTTTTAAAAAGTGATGTGCCCAGTGCTCCTAGTTTATAGCACACTAGCTGAATAAACTGACGTTTCTCGTGTTTAAAATATGAACTCGACGTTTGCCTGTGTTAACTCAAATACCCAAACCCTGTCGAACTTGCTTCCTTGTCCATGTCCATTTATTGCAAAAAAACAAACTTTATATTTTAAAATTGAGGCTTCGAGAGACACTTTTTTCTATCTCTGTGCCAATTTTAATGCTTGTAAGTATTATAGATTGGGCTGAAGAAAGAAAAGAAATAGCCTATATTTTCCGCAGTATTCTAAAGTGTACCAAATTTGGTGTGGATTGGTCAAAATATGTAGGTTTTTTATAAACAATATACACACATATACAGACACGCATACTTTTACATACATAAATAGATAGATAAATAAAGTGAAATCAATATGACATCAGTCTCCAGCTGTAAATGTGTCTAGCAAATTGTTTCTACCATCAAGGGTCACATAGCTCATTTTAAAAGCCTTTGAGTCAAAACAAAATAAAGTTAAACAGAGTCAAAACAATATATACTGCTTTGCTACGGACCTCTTCGTCCTTCGGCACAACCAAGGGAAAATCTGATGGCTTTTTGTGTTCCATCGCCCAATACGGAAGCTATTATTGCTCCAAATAGGGAAAGTCCCTAGTATCCATGTGCATGGATTTGTTCGTAGGACTAGGTGGTAGACAAATAATCTGACCATTTTATTAAAAATTCTGTAAAATAAAATTGAGACAAATATTGCATTCAGTGTGGTGTTGGTATCAAAGCCTCCTCCAAATGACAATGAAATCCTCAAGAGTACAACTGAGGAAAAAATTAAGTTTCACGTATCAATATTTCCTACTAAAGTCTAGAAATGTTATGTACAAAGGGTTTGCATCTTAGATGGAAATTAAAACTACAATTGTTCAATTTTACGAATCTAACTAATACTAATTAAATGTTAAACTATTTACATTTTCAACCGAATAGAAGATTTTAGTTAAGGTAACATACATGAATTGCTGAACTAATGTTGACATTTCAAAACAAAATTTTTTATCTAGTTTATTCATTTTCTATAATAACAATCTATGGAGTTTGCTTTTGGTAGTTTGGTTTGTCTCTCCACTGTAAAAATCTGAAATTTGATTCATATATACGGCTTAAAATGGGTTCCGAATCACCACGAATATGTATCAAAAGATCGTAATCGAAATTCAGTCACTTCTAACCGAGTATTGGAAAAAAGTTCATTGTCTGAGCTGGACAATATGGTTAGGTGTTCCAAATATCGCCTCTGTGTTCAAATATCGCCTACTCGTGTTTACAACCTATTATGCGCGGCATCTATGAGTTTATGTAGTTAACTTGACGGTCTCGAGTTTTGCCACACATAGCGCCACCGGAAAGTTTCCTATCAGTTATTTTTACAACCATATTGCATCTGAAGTATTTGACGCTGTGATCAACGTTTTTTTGTCTCTAATCTATTCCGGGAATATCCATGTAAGTGTTTCCAACTCACAATTTAGTTGATATGACTTGAAAGTACAGTAAGGTAGGTATGCATGCTCAGCTAGCAACTCGTTTTTAATAGTAGCTCTTATTTTCGCCTGGTGAGTGGTAAGATGAACAGGAGTAGGCGATATTAGGAACCCACTCTTGAAAGTTCTCTTGGAAAACTTTTTGAAGATTCACAAGTTAACTTAAACTGACTTAAGTAAATGAGGCATATGATCTTCAGAAACCAAAGAAGAATAGTTTCTAGTGATATTCATTTAGTTTCCAGCTTGATTTCGCAACCCAGGAGGATGATATACAAATAAATAGTTAGGGTAGGCGATATTTGTAACAACTACATACTTTTTAATTTAATCCTACTCGCTTTACATACATAATTAACAACAGCAGCTAAAGATATTCTATTGATTTCAAGTTGTAGAATGTATCACATTTAAATGAACTAGAGATAGCGTTCGTAATTTAGATTTACCACCGTTCCGATCAATGAAGATCAACTGTAAATCCAGAGCTCGTCATCTCTTAGGAATATTACCAAGTGCATATCATACATGAATTTCGAGATTAATACCGGAGAGGACTATGGATCTATCACTGATCATATCTGGTGAAGAGCTTATATAATTCGGCGTGATGGGAAAATCGCGTGAAACAGGGTGTGTTCTCACAATCTCACGGATTGATGCATAGTTCGCGTGTAAACCGAGAACAAAATGTTAAACAATCAATCAGTGTTATTGTATGCCAGGCTGAAAGCTGGGAAGGAGTCATGCTTGAGATAATAATTTTACCACATATACTAATCATCTTATAAAGTTATACTTAAACACACATGCCGAAAATTTAAGTATAATTCTGGATTTGCATAGAACAAAGATGTGGTCTTACCACAGGAGCTCTTGGACAGCCTTGTGGAAAGCATGTATGCACGTTGTGAGGCCTGCATATGGGTAATAGGCCATCCCCCTCCATGTTAGATTCATCTTAATAAAGCAAGAAAAGACGTATTTTGCAATAAGTATAGGAATTTGTGCATTTTAGTCTGTCATCAATATACTGTGAGATAATTAATTTTCATTGGGGTTATCTTTTAGGGCATGTAATTATGTTAGTAAAATTCCATTAAAGGGTAATGGATTTTGAAATAAAAAAATGGATTTAAAAACAATTTAGTTACAAAATTTAATTGATACAAAAAAATACCTATATTTTTTGTGAGGATTACATTGGTAACAATACCAACGTATCACCGACTTAGAGCTGAAATTAATTAACTGATAATTTTTTGAGACAGTAAATGCTTGTTTGTGCATGATGATTAAAAATTCTTAGTTGCATTGTAATTTGTGTAGAAGATGTGAAACCCCGTGAAAATGTGTTAACAGTTTTAATTTTTTACCTAAAAACTAATTGTTAATCTTTAAATAGCTACCGAGTGGAAAAGGATTATAGGATTATTAATGTGTAATATTTATACTCTGCTGTGAATGTTTACAGGCAAATAAAATATTTATCAAGCTTCCTAATTTTGAATTTTGTTTAAAATATTGCTTAACATATATGGTTTTGAACAAAATATATAGTGTTTAAATAAACATTTTTTTAGAGCTTTTCAATTAAGTTATACACTTTCCAAATGAAGTTTTAAGAAAATTTTATTTGGATCGTATTATTATAAGATTAATAGACTTTTTTATTTATACAATATATTGACGAAATTTAAACTAAGTACTTGTTTTTTTTTCGGGGGGGGGGAACCTTTGAAAATCTAAAATTTGTAACAGATTGAATGGTGTAAAATAATTGTACGACTTTAATTTCATAATTAATTAACAAGAACAACCAAACGTATTAAAAAAATTGAAATAGAGCAAGACTGACCAAAATAGAGCATTGATGTTTTTAATCGAATGAAAATTTGGATTCCTCAGCTGAAATTAAAAGAAAGATGATAATTCTCTCTTAGGCTCTGTGTCAACAAATTAATCTCTATGTCTTGATATTGGCGACACTTTATCCCTTTCACCCTACCCTACAACACTTAGGTTAAACAACTACACACATGGAGTTTTAACTCGCCTGAACTAAAAAAAAATGATACCAGAGCTTAAAGCAAACTGAACTTTTTTTAAGCGAAAGTAGTTTTTTCGTATAGAGAAAAAACTACTTTTGACATATTACCACATTTTTCGTGGCAGTACAATTGACTACATAGACATATTTAAATTGGTTCACCATCTACGATCTTAAAATATAGTTAGTTTCAGTCCTAAAAACACGTCCAATGCAACACGATGTTAAGGGAAGGGAAAATTTAATTTGAGAAATTTCAATGACTGTCCACTGTAGATCGTTTTCTACGTTTCGACCAAGATCACGGAACAATTATTTTAAAGTCAGGAAACATAGTCCTCTAGGGTATAGAGAATATTGCAAAACTGAATCAGCATACAAATACACTTTTTTAGATTAAAATTTAAAATTGGAAATTATTATCATTGGAATCGTTATCCCAATTGTAAACACTTGCATTTACTATTAATTTTATTTTGATAGATTTTTCGCTGATTTCGTTTTGGGGCCATTTTGCGAAACAAAAGCGAAATACCTTTCTTTCTTGTGTTGTGTTCGACGGATGCATTATCACTGCTTAAATGGAGCAATTCCTACGATAAGTTATTTTATTTTGTTTCCCCGTTAAAAGAATAGAGTGTCAGATTTCTGAAAGTGTTAGTTTCACTCATTTTATCTGACAAACAATTATGCCACCCAAATTTTGATTTTTTAAAAGTTATTATTATTTTATTTATTAATTATAATTTTATTGATTAATTTTTATTTATATGTATTAATATTTATTTATCTGTATTAATATTTATTGATATTTATCAATACTTAATATTTTATTTATTAGTAATTATTTATATTTATTTATTAGTATTTATATTTATTAATAATAAATAATTTATTTCTTAGTAATTATTTATATTTATTTATTAGTATTTATTTTTATTAATAATAAATAATTTATTTCTTAGTAATTATTTATATTTATTAACTATTGATTATATTTATAAATTATTATTTTACTTATTAATTATTATTTTATTTATTAATTATTATTTAATTTAATTATTAAATTTGTAATTATTTGTCTTTCATATATTAGTCACAAAATTAGCTTTGTGAACCAAGACAACTATTTAAAAAACGGAATAAAAGAAGCGTGATACAGAATCTCATATGTATTGTAAACATCGCGCGCGTTCGTAAACGTGTTTGAATTGCACCGTTCTGCGATTTTTTGAATGGATCGTTCTTAAAGTCTATCTGTTATTTCTAGGGCGAATAACTCGTCGTTCCATGAGTCACTGGAAACGAAAAAAATTGATTGAAATGAACCAAGATTGTTCTTAGTTTGGCTCAGTTCAGCAGATGGCGTTCGAAAGGAATATTATGAATGTGCGTGCTCAATGGAAGTTGTTGGGAGAACTAGAGAAAATAACGTCACGCGAATGCCTTCATAACAACAATCAAAGTAGTACTTATATTAGTAAATTTAAATTATTCTTGAGTTTAATGTATATTTGCGAAATATGTAGTTAAACAGAATAGAATACGAATGACATGTAATTTTTTTTTTTTGGTCATGTAATTTGTAAATAACATTTCATAGTACTTATAGTACTTATTTGTATCGTTAGAAATTGTAGTTTTTTTTGTCTTTATTATCTACCTTCAAATTTAAAATCACCCAAAAAACTGGTTTATTACTGAAATTTGCTCGTTTCATCAGTGATTTCATCTGTTTGACTGAAATTAATTTATATTCATGCAAAATTACTTTATTTAGTAGTTTGTATATCAAATGAAGAATGTTTATGATGTGTTGCTGTCCTTTCAATATCAAGAAATGGTTATCATGTGTTGATCCAATTGAATATTTAAATGGTAAAATTCTGCTGAGTTATCTCATATCTTTTTTAAATGCTAACCCAATATAATATAAATTGTGGTATGATTCGAGATAATTGTAATATGTTCATGCATTTCTCTATACGTCCCAAAAAGTAGCAATTTATCAATAACCTTATTATTCCAGTTAAATATCCGAACGGTAAATTTCTGCTGAGCTAACTCATATCTTTTTGAAATGCTAACCCAATAGAATGTACTTTTTGGGAAGATTGTTGAATCCACCTAAAGCAAATGAATGGTATGCAATTAATATTTTAGGAGTAAAACTGCATCGAATTTTGTTTAAATAAGTTAGACTTTTTATCATTCACTTTTAATTAATTCTAATTTCTCTCTTGATGGAAAACTCAAGCATTTAATTAATTACAACGTATAAACACATTAAGAATTAGTGAATTTATTGTTGTTGTGTCTAAATGTATATATATATTGTTTACATTTTAAAAGCATTTATACTTGACATGCAACTTCCAGTTGAATATTGTTGTCATGAAGTTATAAGATTTGATTTATGTTTTGTTTTTCCAAAATGCTTTCAATGGCTGTGCATACACTTAATTTCTGTGTTGTTGTCATGGAGTTAAAAGAGTTGATTTATGTGTTTTATTTCAGATTATTAGTAAATGGTAAAATTCTGTTGAGTTAGTTACATCTTTTTTGAAGTAGTAACCCAATATAATTTTTTTTTGTGGTTACGTGTTCCCAATAATCTCACGGCAGTAAAACATATATTTGTGTCATTATTATTGTTCAAAATGTGAGTCTAAAAAATGTGTTCTGTTCTTTCTAGGGTGGTAATATTGTTACATGCTATGTTGTTATAACGATGTGAATGCTGAGTAAGTGTTCTTTTATGTTATCCTTTAAATATAAAAAATAAGGTTATAACTAATCAGGTATGTTATGTTTTTATAATTAACACGTAAAAATTGAATAAGGCTATCAAAAATTACAAAAAAAGTCAATTTATAAGAAAAGAGAAAAATTTAAAAACATACTCCTGAAATGTACTTTTTTTTATACCTATACAGCTATATCTTTAACTTATATAGAGCATATATGATTAAAACTTTATATTAAATCTATGATTTTACTTGTAGTAATAAACCTCTTCTAAAAAAACCTGAAAACGATTTTGAAGAATTTGAATTGGCAGTACTTGCAATTAATAGAGTCCTTGTTCGACTTTCAATGAGTCAGCTGGAAAAATTTATAAATTCAAAATGTAATATCTGATTACAATATAAATTTAAAAAATATTTTAAATTTGTCTCTTTTCAATTTTATATGTAAGCTTTTGGGAAACAGGACGCTGTTACTATTATTACCACAAGGTTTTAACTTAATGTTTTTATATTGAAAGGTAAACATATACTGTTATTTAATAATGAACATACAGAAAATTTTAGAAATTTTGCAAGAAATATACAAATAAACAAGTCTATATATATATTTTTACCTGACTGATTAAATTATATTAATTAAAGATGTAATTGTGTAATGGTTAAAAATATAAACAAAAATAACGAGTGTAAATACAACTTTTCAAAATAATGTTATTAATAACGGCAGAAGATAAAGGTTAAGTTTAATTTCTCCCTTGGGTGCTCTTTTTTGTAAGAAAAAAAAATATGAAAAACACAAAAATTAAACTCAAGCAATAAACAAATTACTTGTATGTAATTAATATGTATAATATTTGCATGTTGTCTAATGAAATCTTTTTGTTTTCAACTAAAAAAATCTCAGAAAAACTTAATTGAGGAAAAAATAGTATAATCAAACTATATTAATTACAAATAAAATGTGATGGTGAAAATTACAAGAAAAGAAGAATACAAGTACCATTATAAATTAAAAATAAAGTTCCTTAAAAGGTAAGATCCGATTTCTTCCTGGGTGCTTTTCTGTGTAAGTAGAAAAAAAAAACTGTCAGTATGTATCTTCATTACTTGTGTAGTAGACACCATCAAAAACCTTTTTATATACAATTAACTGAAAAACATAATAATGTTTTAATTCAACAATAACTTGGAATTAAACATATTTCTGAATAACCAAAGAGTATAGTATTATTAAGGATGATACTGCTTAAAGGTTAAGGATTGATGTGTCCCTGGATGCTCTTCTGTATAAGTAAAAATTATATAATTTTGGTACTGCCATTTACTTGTGTAGTAGACACTACCTAAAATTAATTACTTGTAAACTATTAACAACACACTACCCTGTTTAAAAAAAATATTTTTGTTTATTGTTGTATCAGTCAAGCTATTTTTTATATTTCTGAATAAATAAAAAGTATAAAATTTTGCTAGTGTCATGAGTGGTATTAGTAAAATGTAAAAAAGGTTCTTGGGGTTTAAACTACTGGATGTGAAATAAAACCAACACCAATCATGAACATAGAAACATTTATTTGTTAGAAATATTTACAAGTCATCATTCTAGTATATACAGCGAGTACCTTTAAGTTATAAATGAACCGTGAATCTATGAGCCAGATATCTGATCAGAAGTTTAGTTGGCATAGCAACGATGATACTAATGACGCTTCCTAAGAGCAGCGTTCATAAATGCAACTTCAGAACTGGTGAAACGGAAGGTAACGACAGATTATATTCTGGTCTAAACTTTTTCAAAGAAGTGTTTACGAACGCTCCCTTTGACTGTAACATTGGTTGAGTTTTGTTGCGTTATTTTTGTAGAAATAAAGCACCACTCTTGGATTTCCATAAATAAAACAGCATACCACTTTATTTAGAATATAAATGCATTCAAACTAAATTTCAAGGTAAAAAATCTAGAAAAATATATTTTTTTACACTTTAAAGGGAGTTTCAGGTCTTAGGTACTTAACAAAGTTTTTCTTTTTTAAGATTCTAAGGCCCAAAGTAGGTATTTTAAGGCGAAAAATATTACATATTTTATTCATACTATCTCAAGTTCCAAAAATTATTAAAGGAATTTAAACAGCTTACATAAAACAAAATAGGTAAAACTCTGAGAATCCGAGTCTTTATAACTTCCGTGAAACGTAATATGTTTGGCCCCAAATAATATGTATGTCTATGCATTTAAATAGAAATCAGGTGTGCATACTCTATAACAATCTGATAAAAACTTCAAAAATATATTTCGAAAGCCCATTTCTTAGAAAATGAAAACATATCGGGAATACGTTTGTGATTTGACATAATTTTGCAATACATTTTTTAAACATAGATCAATTTTGTATTATATATCGCCTTTTTCATTTTTTAAAGCAAAAAATTTACCAATAATTAAAAGGTAGTTTATTAAGTAAAGCACATTTGCAAAAAGTACCAAAACAAACATATTGATTTAAGGAAAGTTTGATTAATCAAAATTCACTTAATATGAATTATAACTGAGCTATTAATGAACCATATGAAACATATTAGAGTAGAATCTTGGTTATCCAAGATCCAACTGTGTATGTGTGTGTGTTACCCGGTATGTATACAATCCTTGCCGATTGTAATATAGATTTTTTAAACCTTTAAATAAAGCTTTAAGCTTGAGTGTTTGCAAATTTTCTTCGATTAGTCTTGTTTGTTGGGTCGAGTGTTAGTTAGTGTATCTTCCAAAAAAGGATCCTTACTACGATCCAAAAGAAAGATAAACTGAACCAAACACTACAAAAAAAGAAATCTAAATACAAGAAAGAAATCAAAATTATCACATTGACAACCAGACCAACTTTAAAAATGTAATAACAAATACGAGCTAGCAATGTTATAAAAAAATGAACACTTCAAAAGCATGAAAAAAATTTATAAAACACATCTCACCATGGTATAAAAAATAAAATGTGTTGACTGAGATAAAATGATGAAATTTGTATGTGTGAAAGTGCTGAGAAACATAATATCGTTGAGGTCATTTCAAGAGAATTTAAAATATACCTAGATCAATTCAAGACTATTAAAATTTTTTAAAGGATATTGTAATTGAACTGTGACAAAAAACCGAGAATATATTATTCTTTCCTATGTGTATGAATACATTCCAGTAGCAGTAGTAATAACATGTGTGGCAGCGATTATTTTCTTAATTTTGTACAGGATGTTTTGTATTACTACATCCATGTTATCTGGGTATCTAAAGTGGCTTGGGTTCACATCATCTCGGATAATTAACAGTAGAGGTTCTGCAGCATTCTAAAGAACTTCAAATTCGGTACCTTATAAGGCAAAACTTTTCTAACAGAAACTTATCACAGCAACATCAGTTTCGAAAGATGCATAAAAAATATAAATATAAATACCCTCAGATTCGGAATCGGCCGCTGTAAAACATATGGAAACTAACCCGACTTATTTAATTGCATCAACTTGGATGTCATCGTGTCAGTGTAACCTCAAACCAATTACAGTAGCAGGAGTAAGAAGAAAACTCAATAATAGAAACCGACTAAAATATAGAATCAGCAGCAGCTTGCAATTGCTATTGAAAACCCGCAAACCAGATTTCACTTGACAAGAAATAGAACGACGTATTGGATGAGAAACCCCCATGGACACTATGTTTATGTCTCCCTTTCATCTTACAATAAAACCATCACCAGAATATAAAATTTACTTCATTAATAAATATGCATTAATATTAATTAATAAATGCTAAAAAGAAGCAAATTCCTGTTCGTGGAAGATTTTATCCATCAAAACTAGATGGTATCATTCAATGTACAAATCCCCATGCCTGAAATAAATGTATTATTCAAAGGATTTTCTAATCAGTTCATTTCTAAACCAAATTTACTCTTTTCAGAAAGAAACATAACCTATCGACTTAAGTTTGATATGACGTATAAATAAACAAAAATATTAACACAGCGCAATTTTGGAGTCGTCCCCTGTGCAGCACTTATAAAAAAAAACTCCCAAACGCTTCCAATAGCCACTAACTTGAATGTGGCCGGGCCAGTGTAATCCAAAACCGATTTCCAGTGGCAGAAGAAAATGCAATAATAAAAACCACCTAAAATCTAACTTCGGCAGAATCCTTCTCGCAGTCTAGCTACGGGCGATTGCTATTGAAAACCCACCAGCTGACACCTGAGCAAGAGAGAAGTTGAGGGTGTGAAACCATGGACGCTCCGTTTTATGTTTTTACTCTGTTTGGGAGGTGGGTACATTTTTGCTTCGCTTCTTTCCCTGCTGCTTTTTATTTCCGCGGATGGCACATTCAGCTCACTCTGCGTGCAGCCATGGCTCGAGTCTATCACTGTCTCTTCCAGGTCAGCTGTCCGTGACATCAGAAAGTGCCCATAGGGGGCGCTTGACTAATGTTTAATGCATTCCGCTTGAAAAGCAAGGGCGATTTTTCAAAGTGGGCGAAAGAGGCGGTTGAGAGGAGGGTGGGAACTCTGCGAAGAAAAGTGGAGAAGAATAGAGAAAAGTGGAAGGAGGTGAGATTAAAAAGTATCTAAGGAATACAGATAAAAATATAGAAGTGAAGTGAGAAAAAATACTATCGAGGATGGGGTGGAAAGGGAAAAAGTCTGATGGAGTTCTGGTGGAATTCCTGAGGTTGAAAAATTTTGATGGAATGTTACTGGAGTCTATTTTTTCGGTGCTTGGTTCGATATTCTCGATTTGCGAGCTACCGTTTGTTTCGCATAGCTTCGTGCACTTGCCTGTTTGAATTTGTTGATTCTTTGGGACCAATGGCAGTGGAATTTTGTTTCTGTTTGGGGAGACGTATGTAGACTCTGTATAGAAACAGAAAAACGTACGTGGTTTACACCTAAACAAATAATCATTATAAGGGGCTGCATTTTATTAGTGTAAATCATTACGCATTGTTTGGGGTTGTCATTTAGTGAAATATCTACGATGATATTCAAGTATGAAAGGATTTTTATCTTTTAACTTAGAAGTGAGTTCATAATAATCATCGTATATGCAGTTTTCAACAAAAAGCATTGGTCTAAATAAAAATGTTACATAGTTTCAGACTTTTACTGTTAAGAAAACAACGCTCTTATATAAACAAGTTTGTGTTTGTTAAAAAGATACTATGAATTGTTGTGTTATGAGCACATAATATTTTCTAAGCGTAAATGTTACGCTTTGTTTATTTTGTTTATGTAATTCTATGAATCATAACATAAGTATAAATATTTAATACAGCACAACTACTTGATTGATAATATTGTTTCTGTTTGTGAATATTCTATCTTATCCGTTTAGTACACATGCTTATTTGATATTATTAACATATTGTTAAAGCATAAATATGTTTTATAAAATTAATTTGTGGATTATAATTGGCAATAAGACAGTTCATTTTTTATAATACTCAAGACGGTGGAAAGTTGCTTATGAAAACACCAAACACACATTTATATAAATTAAAATTCCGATATTCCTATTTTATTATAGCAATAGTCTGTCTTGTCATTTCTATTACTATTTCTTAAGTAACTTCATTTTCCATGCTAAACTTAAGGAACTGTTAAGTTCTTTTTAACTGCTACTTTTCATTAAAGAGACGTTGGTGTAAGAAAATGACACAAAAAGTACATCGAGATTTACCGAACCTACAACTACGATAAAATGCTAATATGCAAAGATACTAAGAGTAAAAAATTATTTTAACTTAATTGGTGACAGAGCACTGCGACCCAAACAGCCACTTTTGAACATAACGGTAACTTAAAATTTAAAGAAGAGTGGAAGTGGACTTTTGTAGCTGCACCCTCAAACACACACACACACTGATGCAGTGTTTACACCACCTTTTCATACAGAAAATGAGGTGGCTGGTGTGTTTTTGTGATTGTAAAACACATGCCTTTATGTTATCGTTCTCCCATCACAAATACAAAGTATAAATCCTCAATTTCTGCTGAAAAATCCTTATGATGCAAATTGCCTAAAGCTGTTAAATTTAACTTTGTGTGGTCGGAATCTATAAAAATAAGAGTTTATGTCCTTCAATTTTAAACACCTGTGTAATCCTTCGAAAAAATTTTACCTTTATCGCCCTTCAAAATGTGTAACAATATTTCAAGGATGTTTTGGTTTCCAGTGGTGAATGCATAGAACTGAAAACAGAACAAAAGCAGACCACAAAATAAGAAACTGCAAAACGTTAATCTCTTAATTTGCTAGGTTATTCGCCTCCTAGTACATTTCCAACAGTAAACTGAAGTGGATCGCAGTGAGCAAAGTGGGATGTATCCATCTTCTCTTGTATATCACATAGCTTGCAGAAGGGATCAATATCCAAATTAATACGGTATATATTTTAGACATGATAGAAGGAATCCATGATAAGGCGTAATACTGTTATTGTTTCTTATTCCTCCTGTCTAGACATCAACTTTACTAAGTCCAACAATTCATTCATCCGCAAATACATTAGGTCCTGAAAATTCTATAAAAAGTCTCAAAGGCTCATTCCATTACATGAAATGATCTGACAAGTATACACAGTTATTATGATCTCTGATAAAACAGAAAACAGTTGCAGTTTATGTTTCAAAGAAAATCCGTATAATATAAAGAATGAAGATGCTTTTTCACTTCAGGAAACAAACACTGCCATTTTGCAGTACTTACTATATCAACAATTTTAAACCAAACTGATATGTCGTTAGAATGGCACTAGTGGGACTTATAGATGACGAAATGGTTTGAAATTGTATCAGATTTGTTTAATTTTAACGGTTTGGGTTTTCAGACTCAGAATTATTATCACAAATAATACCAAACAATACCTGTGTTTAGTATACATGTAAGTAAAGTTCAATCCCATTTTGGTATTACATCTGCTATACTAAGTCCAACAAGTTATTTGTCCTCAAATACATCGTTTCCTTAAAATTATGTAATAAGTCTGAAAGGCTTATTCTAATACATGAAATGATATGACCACTAGACGCAGTTGTGACCCTTGATACGTCAGAAAATTGTTACAGTTAATGTTTCAAATAAAATCACTAATATATACTAAATGAAGATGTTTATCCACTTCAGAACACAAACACTGTCTTTTAGCATTATTTACTAAATCAACGATTTTCAACCAAACTGGCATGCCGTTAAAGAACTAGTGTGACTTACGGATGACGAAACGGCTTAAATTGTATCAGATTTGTAAAATTGTAACTATATTTTTTAACGTCTCAGAATTGTGATCACAAATAATATCAAGACTTAACTGTGTTTAATACACATATATAAGTAAAGTTGAGTCCCATTTTTGTATTACAAAGTTTACAATTATTTCATTAAGATTGTTTAAAAACTCACCGTGGAGCAAAAAAGGGTATACTGTGTTTATTTTTATCAGATCACCGAAATATATATTGTTTCCGTCTGCTGCAGAATTTTAGTAATTAGTTCAAGTGCACCATGAGGGAGAAAATGTTGAAAATCGGTGTCTTGCTTCTATATAAATGAGGTAAACCTTCGAGTTGAAAAATTCTCCCGATGGTCAAAGAAAGAGAACCCCAAATTCTATAAAGAATAAATAAAAGCTATTCCCGAAATTTCCTTTGGGAAAGTTGGAAAACAACGGAAAAAGACGGAATGGACTGGATAACACTTTCACCTCGCAAAGCATTTCCTCCATTACTCAATAGCTTCAAGTTCTGTCCAAGATTTCCTTATGGTCAAAAAAGCTTTAAGGGTAGAAAGAAAGAACTGGGTGCAAATGAAGCGTGAACCAATTGTTCTTCACTTCTTGAGCTCCATCATTGAAAAGAAATCTGTATCTGATTTCCTCGAAGTGTTAGCTGAAGATTAGGAGAGGCTAATAACGCTTGCTGTATCTCTTGACTACGAAGCATGATTGTGTAAGATAGTAACTAAAAGTTAAATGTATGTGTTTACTTATTTGAAGTGGACCGAATGTAGATGGTTAAATGTAGATGCATTGCTACTTTGCTTCTTACAGTACCAATTAGTATAATTCTTGTTTCTAGTGTTGAATTAGAACAGATTAAATTAGTGCTTTTAATCTATCCACTCTGTTAGAATACAAAAAACTGTCTTGAAATTTTCGATATTTGGTAGAATAATAGTACTTCAATTATGTTGCGTACGTAGTGTATAAATGTATTTTTAAGTCAACGTCTTAGGACATCAGTCAACTTCTACTTACCTGAGAAGTTAAATCATATCAAGAAGATGTTGTTTAATACCCTAGAACCAATAAAGGGTGTGGGTACTTCAGAACTGAAATTCGTAGTCAAGACAGCGAAATAATATTATTTTAAATGCAATTTGCTATCTAGATGTTAAGAAAGCATGTAGTTAGAAAAGCAATTAAGGTAATAAAAATTATAATTTAATCGAAATAGAAAATCATATGAAAAATATTTAAAAAAGCGGAGCTATCTCAATGGTATTGGTTCTTGAGCTATATATATTTGAATTGAGGATCATTTGACTTGTCATATTATTCGTAGTAGTGAACTTTCCCAGAACAAAAAGGAACGGAAATTAAATAGTGGGTGAATATAGCCAACTATAAACATTGCATTTGTTATGAAAGAATTGTTTTTGAACGTGGTTAACTTTTGATATCATCATAATTTTAAACACCCGAAATTAAAGCAAAAATTGCTAGTTTTTTTTATAATATAAATATATTTTTTTATAAAGCGTTATATATATATATATATATATATATATATATATATATATATATATATATATAAAGAAAATAAGATGTGAAAAATCTTTAAGATGTATCTATTTTGTAGCAAATGTTATATTAAATGTTAAATAACATACTTTTAATTCACCCTCAACATAAACTTTTACGTTCTATTTAACAATATTAGTCTCTACGACTGTTAATTACGTTCTATATGTTCACTAGAATGGGTTAGTCCTGTGTAGCAAATTGTTCTAGTAAGGAGTTTGTAGTAAATCTCAACCTAACTTAGATGGAACTATATTTATTTCAAACACGATGAGCTTTGACATTGCTCAGTAAGAATATTTATATTTTTTAATAAATTAAAATTTCTAAACTGAACTCTAGAACGCGAGTTCGAAACCGCGCATAAGTATTCAAACATATGTTGTAAGAGAAGGTGCATTTTTATGATAAGTACAGGCTTCTCAGATATCATTGTCAAACAAACACGATATTATTACCGGGCTTTTCGATACAAAATTGACCTAAATGCATGTTGATCTATTTATGACTGGTTGGTTTTATAGCACACAACGGTCATATTTCATCATTCCCCACTAAACAAACAACAAGAAAAGTTTTAGTGATACACGAGAGAAATTTACTTCCAAGGTGAGTTACAGGAATGAATGACGTGCCACTTACAACTCAAAGATAGATCGTTTGTAATTTAAAACATTCATTATTTTGCTCATCTTCTTTTAATCCTATAGGATGTTTTACAACCTTATATTACTAAACAAATGGGTATGATAAAATTCAAAAATCCCCATCTTTAATGAGGGACTAAATTGGTTTGCCCACTGTACTTACAGCCTGTGAGCTGCAGGTGGAGCTGGTTCAATTCATGTATAATTTTTTTCTGTATCAGGGAAAATACTTTTCTTGTAAATATTCTACATGCCTGAAAAAACATTACTTGGCCAGAAATGGCTCTAACCCCTTCTATAAAAACCAGATAACCCATCTTTAATGCAACTTCCATTCATTCGTCTTGTATTTAACTGAACCAAATATCAACACATGTAACCACAGTGTATTTGAATCGCATTTGATTGATTACCATCTGAAAATTTCAGCCTCAACGCTGATTCAAAAGGGCGGCTGACAAAAAGCAATCAAATAAAATCTCAGATACTCGCATTTTGATCTCAGTATAATTCTGTAAAGTGATAGCACATAAATTGAAACGGAATGGATACATTACTTTTAGACAATTTTATTAACTTATCTTTGCGATAAATTGGTCGCATCCATCATATCAAATTGTGGTTGTCAGTTACTCTATGGTATTAGCTTCAATTCCGTAAAACGATATTACGCATTTGGTTTGGAAAATATTCTTCTTTCTAGTGGTAAGCTATTTGTTTTAATTCTATCCTCTTTCAGAGATGCTTTTATTATCTGAGATTTATATCTCTAGGAATAGGATTTGTTCTTTTGAGTAAACTGAGACGCTTTATCTATGATTTGTTGAAAAGAAATACTGAAGTGAATCATTTTTTTTCATTGGTGATAGGATTTTGAGGCGTTCTTTTGTGAAATATATTTTTCTTTACTTCTATTTTGGACTGGGATCTGTCTGAAATATACGCTTATATAATATAGAACGCGTTATCTAAATAAAAGAATTTGGTAGTATGTGTTGAAAAACTATCAATAGGTTTTACTTGAATGCGTTAACGCTCAGCATTTATTTGGTTGCCGTTAGTCGAACAAAGACAAATTAAGTAATCAATTCAGTGTTCACTAAAAAATACTGACGAGTTGCTTTTTCGAGTATTCTACGTTCGATACATTTGTACTTGACTTTTTGACGAGTATATACCAAAGCTGTGAACCTTTTAAGATTTTGCAACTATAATTCAACGTTTCATAACCAATATTGTGTTCGATTTCACTTCAAGTGTTTTAAGACGACATATCTTAAAGTTATCTTTTGGCTAGACTATTTTCGACGTCGTAGTGCTTTAGAATCCTGAATTTCCGTGATTTCAAGAAACGTCTTCACACCTCAATTCCTTCCTCGCTCATCACGGCACTCAAACTCAAAGGGACTAACAGATCTTTCTTCCCAAACCATCAAATGACACTAAACTGGTCTGGTTCGTGTTGGCTGTTAAGAAATTGATCACGATGCCTTTTATTTTTAACACTCAATTTTTCATACGGGTCACCAAGTTCTGGTTTGATTTTAAAGACGTGTTCTCTTTAAAAATTGTTGCTATTAAATGTCGTTCCTCATTTAAAATCCTATTTTTTTTAATTCTGAATTTTACTGTCGAAGATTAGTGAATTCATACTGTGTAAAGTATTCTCATAAATAAATAAAATAAAAAAATTCTGTAATATTACTTGAAGCATTACTTTATCTATCTGATATGTCTTGGAATAATAAAATAAGAGTGTAACTAGTCATTGAATTCACTTAAGTCTCCAACAAGATATTTAATAATTATAAATATATAGACATCACAACAGACTAACATAAGAACGATAAGAACTGCATAAGACTAGGGGACTGACAGTAACTAGAATGTAGGAAACAGTAATGTAAACGCAGGAACTCATTAATCTAAAAGCAGGAAAGAGCAATATTGAACACTAGTGCAATAATCATTAATTTAAACACTCAAAGCAAATATACAACACTAACTGTACATATTGTTTGATGTATGATTTTATTCTGTTAGCCACTGTAAAGTCACTTCTATGAAGTCCTTCTCTACTATTATAAAAGGAAGTGTGTGTATCTCTGATCCCATTGTCCTGACGAATCTATAGCCCTGACAATAATGAAATTTGGCACACAGGTAATTCAAATTGATTGCCATTTTTCTGTGTCCAGCTCGAAATTAAAATTTTATCTGGAACATTTTACAATTATTTTAATGGAATTAAAACATTATTGTTTTCTTTTGAATGGCAACAGCATAAAGATATGACAGATTCTAAATTAAATTTTTCCGTGCCTCCGTTTGATTTTATGGATAGAATATAACAAAAAAAAGTTTTATCCGGAGTTATAGAGTTCTTTTTTCTATCTTCAAGACCGTTAAAGATAGAGTAAAAATTTTATCGCATTTGAAATCTGCGGAAAAATTCACATTAGATCAACACCTAAAAATATGATTTTCTTTAAATAAATAATTTTTAAATTGAAACTTTTATGTTTTTTCCAATACGAACGCGACTGCGAAGAATGACATCCGTTTTATACAAGATTCGTGAAATTACAGATTTCATTTCCTGCGCTCAGGAAAACAAATAAAAAACATTTTAACTTGCATTGTTTAGTTCTTTTTTGTACAATCGAGATCGTTATAGATTCAAAATTTCAACGAATTTGAAATCTTTTCCAACTGTTACACCACATTAATACCGTACATTTGATTTCCTTCTAATAAGTAATTTTTCAATTAATTATTTATATTTTCGCAAGTGATTGTGACGTCACGCCAATTCGATCTCTTTGCAATTCGAATTTGCTCGATTTTGACAATGACGAGGCCATTACTGCGTTGCTCGTGGTGTTCGTTTGCAAAGCAAGCCAAATGTGAATTCGTAGGTAATTCATTCCAATTGGCTACGAATTTGGTTTGCCAAGGAAACCAACACCACAGGCAATGCCATGGTGGCTGTTATCCAATAGGCTTCATAATAGCAATCACCGAGGGTTTGCGAGCAGTGGTCATACCTGACACCACAAAAAGAACTGTCACTGGCAACGTAGTAGTAGCCAAGCAGTGGCTAGTTCTAGATAAAACAATTCATATCTAAACTTCCTTACAAAATGGGTTCAACGCAATACCTCGTTTAACCATTTGACAATGGTTATAGATATAACAAGCGCGATTCTTACAGACGTGATTCTAGTAACATTTAAGGTGCAACTGCTGTAAAGGCCGTATTCCAAATTCTTTCTTGGCACAATTCTTATAACTTTCAAGGTACAGCTGATGTATTGGCCGTTGTCTAAATTCTTTCTTGGCGCGATCGTGGTACAACTGCTGTACCGGACGTGGTCTAAAAGTTAAATTTAAAAGTTTGCTTCAAAATATTTGCTTGTTTTATAGCATAAGGGCCAATTTGGCCCAAACGGGCTAAACGACGACAATTAAACTGATATACACACAGGGAAAGTTTTACTGATGTAGAGATGATACATCAAACAAGGACAAATCGAACTGATTTTCAACGGATAGTTATATAAAGTCTATTACTACACAATAATACTATGGAATTGTTTATAAATAACCGATCACTGACCTTTTTTACCTTCAGTAGTACAAGCGAAGAGTTAACAGCTATTGATGAAAGGTAAGCCCCCATTACTTTTAACAGAGACAATCCATGCCAACCTCACCACACCAACATCCATGAGCTTTAAAACTACTGGGTCTCATAAAAAAAATTTCTCACTGCACCAGTCTGCCTGAATACTATGATAGGTAGGTAGTAAACTACAACCTTCTGTCGCACAGGAGATACACAGCGAGCTATTGGGGACGATTTGGGATCAATCCCTAATGGATACCTACAAGCTGCATACTAGATAGATAAAAATATAATACATAACAATTATTCATAAAATTATGATTTATTGAAACTACTTTATTCATTTTTAAGATGAACAAATGTCAAGTTCGTTTCAAGTTCACAGTTAAATCTGCAATTAATCTTCATGTTCTTATACTGTATTTTACAGTAAATTATTATTTTGAAGTTATATTGTATAAATGGAAGTGCGAGAGAGATTTTTTTCATGTTCTAAAACATCTTTTTACTCTGAAATTTATTTTAAACACAGCCGAAAAACAATGATACAAGCATATGTAATTTATTACAAGTTATGCTATGAATAATTATCATCCTCCAAGATTTTAAAAATGGATTTCTCAAAAAAGTACCCTTTTAACCATTCCAATACAATTTATTGAAACCAATAAATTTATTTTCACAAGTTGAGTTAGAAATAATTTCAACTTCACAGTTAAATTTACAATTTATCTTCATGTTTCATATATCGTGTGTGTGTGTGTTTTACATTAAAATGTAATTTTAAGGTTTTATAAGTATAACATTATTTTTCGCTTTCAAAATTTTTTATTTTACACCAAAATTCATTTTAAACACACTCGAAAAGTAACGATGCAAACTTTTATAATTTACTACCAATAGCACCATCAAGAATTATCACTTCAAAAAATGTTTTTATAATGGATTTTACAAAGCACGTTGGTGCCCCAAAACCATTCCAACACTTTCCATAAACTATTTTCCACTTTTCGCAGGAAGCAGGAAAAAAGAAAAAAAAACTGTCAGCGATGTTTTGTTCTTGATGCGAACAATAAACAAATACCACACAAACACGCGAAAGAGGCCTATAACGTGCCATGGGTGAATCAAAATATATGGAAAGCCCAGAAGAAGCCTTCTGTGTAATACCTCTCCCATAAATTACAACATGTGATGGTTCTAAGAGCTAGGGATATGGGCTTAACCGTGTGCGCTATAAGGATAAGAAATAAGCTTATCTGAATACAGGCGGATATCCATAATTCCACACGGTATAGCATATTTACAGATTTACGATAAGCAGAAATGAAAGTGTTTGTGATTTCATCTACTCTGGGGAACAGGAGGCAAAAAGGCAAAAAAGGAAGTTGCTTCGGCAGCCGCAAGATAAAACAGCATAAAAGGCGGGGGTCTCGTACCTTTTATTGGCCAAACGATACACAGGTCCAGGACCTGTCACCGGAATGTCTTTCATATCCCCTTTAATATCTTTTCGAGACTGTCAGGCCGAGGAACAATACCCGAGAATTGGCTTAGATCCACCTTTCATCTGGAAGCGGAGGGGGAACTGCTACTAATTGCGGAAAGGTGACCATTTTGATTTTGGATAGTTTGGTGGAACGGAGTTTGCTCAATCAGTGTTTTTAGAGCTTCAAACTTTGTCGATCTGAGAACCAAAAGTGGTATCTTCCATGTGACTTGGAAATAAAAATATAAATGTTAATTTAATACGAGCATCCAAAAACACGAAAATACATAAACATTATTATTGCCCCGACCTTTGAATTAAAGTAAATTCGTCAATATGATTAGAAATTAAAATATAAATTTTTGTTTACTACATAAATTCGAAACTCGTAAAACATTTATAACTATAAGTTTGGCCAGACAGTCGAAGAAGAGTAATTCGCCAATGTAATTGGAAACTCAAATATAAATGTTAGTTTACTATATAAATTCAAAACTACTAAAACATACAAAACTATAAGAATGACCCGACCTTTGATAAAGAGTAAATTCATAAATATGAATGGAAATTAAAATATGGATGTTAGTTTACTATACACATTCCCCAAATCTACTAAAACATACAAAACTATAAGATCGGTTCAACGTTCGAAAAAAATTAAATGCATCGATATAATTGGAAATGTAAATATAAAAGTTGGTTTGCCACAAAAATTCCTAACTACTAAAATATACAATAAACTAATCTTAAGTAATACAGTAAAAATCTTATGTCAACTATAAGATTTGCCCGACCGTGGAAGAAAAGTACATTCGTCAATGTGATTTGAAACTAAAATATAAATGTTAGGTTACTGCATAAATCCGGAACTAAAAAAAAATATAAGAATACATAAAATTTAAAGGCAAATAATACACTGGACAACGGTTAATGGTATTTTTACATTAAATAAGGGCACATTAAAATTTGTGTGAATTACTTCTTAACCCTATGATCGTCACAAGATTTAGGTGTAGTGTAGTATTGTTTTTACCCTACTACACATAAAATGACTAAATTTTCTTATCTATTGGCTAGAATAATCCTAGGAAAGGTTATGTTGGTCAAGAAGTTCAAACCTGTTTAGAAGTCATGCAAGGACGACTCAAGTTTGAAGTTAGTTACGCATAAGCTCCTTAAAGGATTAAATTAGTTTCGTTTGTCAAATTATTCCAAACATAATGAAAAAAATAATTCGAAAACAATTCCAAAATAATGAGTTTGTTTGTCACAATAAGCTGATTATTTTCGTCTGTTAAAATAATTCTGGAGAAAAGGTGGCAGGTTGGTCTATTTTTGGGTAAATTAAACCGCAACCATTTTTATAAATGATTACACTAGTTCGGAAACACAACTGAAGGATCAATGTAAACCAAAATAAAAAAGATAATGTAAGATGGAGATTATATTCCTTGTTACGTAGGTACATTTGCATGATGCGTAAAGCGTTTACCGTTCAATCTAGTTTACCGACGTTTGGCTTTTGATCTAATTGACGTTGAAATCAACTATATATCTTCCATGACAGGGGAATAAGGGTTAAGTCTGACTTTTGATGAGTCCAAAGGCTTCATGTTCATCCCTAATTACAAATTATGATATGCTTACAATCGAAATTAAATTAATCTACGAATATGAATTACAATTATTTGTATCATGACAAGCTTCTGTTTATTCCTGAACTAGTTTAATAATCCGGTGTTGCTCGGTTTTAAAGTATGACCTTGACAGCTAAAATATGACTGCGAAATTTCTTGTGTTAACTCAAATACACAAAACCTGTAGAACGTGTATCCTTGCCCATTCCCATTTATGGCACAAAAACAAACTTTAGACTTTAAAATTGGGGCTTCGAGGTCACTTTTAGAATTACCTGTGTACCAATTTTCACGGCACAGATTGGTCTGAAAACAGTAAATAAATAGGCTATGTTTTCCGCATTGTTCTAAACTATAAGTGTTCCAAAATTGGTGTGGTTTGTTCAAACGGTGAAGATTTGTATACACACACGCATCATTTTCTATATATATATATATAGAAAATATATATATTTAACAGACGAAACATACATATATATATATATATATATATATATATATATATATATATATATATATATATAGCTATTTGTGAGAATAATTAAGATTCGGATTAAGATTCAAGATAACATTCAGAGAAGGAGCCATTTCTGACTTAACCCCTTTATCTCTTACTCGGATGATTCATATTCAGCATTCATCCTTTGGAGTTTCTGTTAGTGAAGTGCCTAAATCATATTCGTAAAACAAGCCAAGTTTCAACTGTGGAAAGCACTGTCTGCCAATAAAATCTACTAAAACTAACTAAAAAAGTCACCACATGCATTTTTTGGTACTAAAATCCTCTCATGCGTAGCAGATTAATTTAATTAGCAAAACTTATGAAGTAACACTATTTTCTAGATCTCACAAAACAGCCCATTAAATAACTCCATAAGTATTTTCTTGTGTGAGTAGATTTCTGAACCCGTTAATTATAATTGCTCGTTATCATGCCCATTACGTTTACAGAATATTATACATACATTTACGTTTCTCAGTAAATGTGGCTTTGGACAAGAAACTGTCAAATCATACTTTTGTTGGGGAAGATATATTTTTATTAGTTAATAAAATTAAGAAAGGTAAAACTGTGTATAGATTCCTTTTTTTCTCACACATTTTAGCAGAAATTCGTTGTTACCTAGATTAATTGATCATTTGTGTTTATTCATGTGAGTGAAGAATATATGAAAGTATTCCTTAGGAATTGGATGTTCTTTATAGGAATTTTTAAGAGCATAGTTAAAGTTATTGCTTTTAATTTATTCTTTGTTCACATAGAAGATGGTTAACTCCTGACCAAAGTTTTCATCTCATTTTTCTAAAAGTGGTGAGACATATGAGTAACTCCTCGTCTTACGTTAATTAAGTTGTAAGTTAGTTGTTACTTAAATTAATTTATATTTTATTAGTACTTAAAATATTAATTTAATTATACACAATTCAACTGTACTTAAAATAGTAATTTAATTATACTTCATTAGTGCTTAAAATAGTAATTTAATTATGCGTTATTAGTGCTTAAAAAAGTAATTTAAATAAATTTCTATGTACTTAGCATATTAATTTAATTATAAATTAATAATACTTCAATTATACTTAAAAGGTTTTTAACACTGCTTCAATTGTGTGTGTGTGTGTGTGTGTGTGTGTATTTTATTAAATCTTCGACAGCTGATTCTACTTTAATAGTATTTGTTAGCATCATTTGTAATTTTTAATAGTTATAGGTCTTATATTTAAGTTAAAACGTCTTGTTTTACTAAAATGGTTATCCCTTGTTTTAATAAAATTGTTAAATCCGGATCACAGAAGATGTCTCATTTCTCGAAGTTCTAAGACTGATGAATAACACTTCTTTTGACGATCTGTTGTTTATAGTGTCCTATTTTAATTTTATTATACGTCAACAGGATTTCAATAGTAGATCATGGTATCTGGAGTGATATGTAATTAAAAGCGTTGGATTAAGAATACCAATTTAAAGTAATTCTAATGCTCTTGCGGGGATACGTGAATTCAGCTACCCAGTCACACCTTTAAGTGAATGAATTTATTATATCCCTGATTCAAAAATTTGTTAAATCCTGACCAGATATATATTGCCCCATTTTTTAATAGTCATGAGACATATGACTAATTCCATTTCTGACGAATACCTTGTGAATAAGGTGCTACTTCAAATCGAACATTAATTCATTCTATCATCAACATCTGGATGAAAATGATTAATTGAAATAGTTTTAAAATTAGTGTGAGAGGGTGTAAAAAAAATATGTTCAGCAATCCGCAATTCCATTGTAAAATCAAGTGTACAATAAGTACACGAAAAAAGAACAATTATGAAAATGAAGAAAGACGAACGTTTTATTAATAAATTAAAATCTGCTCAAAAATATTTTTTTTCCAAATGGCGGGCATTTAAAGTACTATTCCTTGGCCACTGCAAGGCCGGAAGCGATTGCCATTAATGAAGTAGCACCCCATGGGCGGTCATCATTGCCCCTAACACAGGACATCACAGTTTAAATTCATGACCTGACCTCCGACTCGAACCAGGAAACTCCGACCCAAGGATCAACACCTTAACTACTAGACCGGTTGCGGGAGGTCGGCAATGCTATAAATATTATAATTACTTGTATGTCATTTTGTTAAAACATTTGTTCATTAAGAAACAACTTGAACTTAGTGAAAATGAAATTTTACTTAACGTGTTCGAGGTTGAATGTTTTTATCAACAAAACAACAGTCTTAAAATATTCTGTGATGGATTGCATGAACAGCAAAATTGATTTGAAATACGTGTGATGCAAGTTTTTAATTGTTATAAGGTTTTTAGTTTCGGACCCAGGTGCACTATTATATTCAATATTCTGCAACACAACTCCAAACAAATGCAACTGTTACGCAGGCATTTTGTCCGAATTTTAAAAACTGCAGTTAAATCAAAAACAGACGTAAAACATAATTATTGTCTACATATGTATTGCATATTTATAATAAAACATTAAAATTAATTAACTCATGTTACTTAAAACCGAGGCATACTTTCAGAATTTACAATTTTGTCGATAACTTTTGAACTGAAATATTTTGTCATTTTTTATTAGATGTGTGGTATATAAATTTTTTGTGGTGTTTATGGCTGTGTAGGGATGTTGTTCCGAACAAAATGTGTGGCAAGGAGAGTGCTTTTCACTGCAGAACATCGTAACTCATGACTGAAAAAAATCGGCCAAAATTTTGATAAAATTAAGGACACATTTTTTTTGCTGAGACTGTTCTGAGATATACGTCGCAGTTTCAATCACTTTCTTCTCCTGGGGTTTCGGAATAACCCATAAAAGGTCATTTTTATTTACTAAGTAACAAAGAAGATTTTGATGCAAAATATAAATATATTTTATGCCATTACTTTGGAAGTAATCTTTTAACTTAATTTATTCATACACATGCATGGCTTAGTTTTTTGGTAAAATGGTATGCTAATGTTTATAATTTCGCTATTTTTGCTATGTGTCATTTAAAATAATTACTATGAAAGTAAGATGATTTATTGGATAGGTCCTAGGAACAATGTTGCTCAAATTCAAAGTTAAGTTCAACACTAATTTAAAAAAAAATCATTATTGATCACCCAATTACCGGGTGTTACTCAGGTTGAATTGGTAAACTATTTTCCTCTTTCGTAAACAATTTTTAATTCATGTTCATCACAAATGTAGCAGCTGTCATACTCTAAAAACGAACCACACTTGCTAAATACACAATTTCTCAATTGCAAATAAATGTCATACTTAACATTTTACATTTTTGTACAGTTAAATTTTTAGTAAGAGCGAAAATGTCTCTACAGTGCTCCAGTGTTATCTAAAATGCTTATAATAGTTAAAAGTATTCATATAAAGGCTTTGTATGTCATTTAAAAACAAAAGTGTTTCTTAAAGTTATCGTACAAGGAGTAAAATGCTTTTAAATTTAGTTAAGACATAACTTAACTTGATGACACTTATTGAACGAAAATCTAGAAATACATCTTAAAACAAACTTAAAATAGTTTCAAACAAATATTGGTGAAAGTATCTGTTTTTACAATGCAAAATAGATTATTGGAACCTAACGATGACTCACATTTCAAAAAGCAAATTACAAAAAAATACCAAGGTTGTCATATTATCTACCAGTCTTATTTTAAAAGAATACACTTTTAAGAGTATATTTAAAAGTAGTTGTTCTTCATACATTTTTTTTTATTTTTATCAACTACACATAACGCCCATAAAAGTGGCACAAATGTCAAATCATGCCACATTGGAAAGAGGTAAAAGATTAGGCAGTCCTGGAAGTAAAACAGGATTTCACATATAGCCATTGCTGCTTTACATGAGGATGTTATGCAAAGTAGCAGTTCTGCTGTCTGTTTGAGTGCCACATACCTCCTAACCACGTGGTTGTGGGTAAATTATGAATCCTAAACTATTGATTGGTTAAAGTGATCATTCACCGTAATCTAAAACAATAGTTTGCGCTTCGATAATCAATCTGCTAAGTCAATTCGTAAGTCCTAGTAATTTATGACAGCTGCTAAGCCCACATGCTGTCATTAGAAGGTAGATGTTCTACCATGTGGCAAAATGTCGTAAGTCTTTCTCTTTCAGTTTATGAGAAAGCAAAGGTGGAAAATTGCAATAAGTCGAAAACCACAAAATCACATGTTGAATCTTAAATCTTAAAATTTCTTACACAAAAAATTTAAAAAATTCATGTAACATTTTGCCATCTGATCACAGATAGGTACTCATAAGAAAATAAGTCTTCAGTGTCAAATACTATTTTTTTAATTATAATAATGAAACCATTATCACGATTCTGTCAAAAAAAAAAAAATAGAACAATTTATGGTCACAATTCCATAAATATCGGAAAACTAATCACTATAAATGAAGACAAAGAAAAAAACACATAAATCATAAATGTGTAATGTATTGTACGAACCCTTCTTTTTCACTTAATTTGTAACTCGCCCCTAGAATATAGCGATTCCGGGCTTGGTGGATATCATTCCGGTTGGAATTTCTGGATCGGGAGAGCTCCGCTATTTTCCTGACACTAGTTGCGTGATAAATCAAAACGTAGCGAACTTCTGGAATTCGGGAGCTTTATACGGGACGTGCCCATGCATTGATATCAAAAGCCGTCCAACAAATTTCTTGCTGTATAAGGCGAGAGTAAGGAACATGCATATATAGATGACTATAGATCTACGCATATAACATATTAGATGCATACATATCTGTATATCTTATTTTATAAATAGATATATTTATGTATAAAATTATATGCTTATATAATGTATTTATGTTTATTTATATATAAGGATATAATGTTACAAAGTGAATCTTACAAAACTAATATTGTAGCCTCTGCTATATTTTAGTGTCATCACTAATCCGTTGGATAATTCGAAATATATCTCATCCCCAGAAATGTGACACAACTCAAAATTGCAGAATTTGGGAAACATCCAATTAAAGCCTATTATAAAAATTAAATGCAAATAGTATTAGCTTCTTTTAAATGTTAGGTAACTATTTATGGTGGTAACTTATATTCTATTCTATAGAATAGTAATATAACACTCTGAGGCACCTCATACATATTTTTAAATGACATACCATCAAAATGTTTTTATTTTTTGACTTATGTCACTTTTCTTGAAGGGTTGCGATGTGTCAAAAATTAAAATTAAGTATCCCATCTTTTAAATTTGTGCACTACTTTGCTTCACTTCGAAACGAATCTTTCTTGAAGCTCTCGCAAGATTGCGATACATAATAATGTCCGTCAAGTAATAACACATGGCTTAAGCATTGTTTACACGAGCTTAGTTCTATCATTAGTGCTAGGCATGTTACACCAAGAACTTTCAAGGTGAGGGTAGAAGTTCACACTTGTTGGGAGTATGAACCTGTTACTTGTTAGTGTGCAGTTATATCAGCTCATGATGGACCTACATTTAAAATAAAAACGAGTTTATAAACTTTATTCAAATGTTACTATAAAATCACTAATAGAAGAGCTCTAAGAATTGATGAAAGATAAACGCTTATGGCCGAGCAATTGGTTACTGGGAAAGAAAGGTCAGTTGGATTTTGAAGGGAGCTTGCAGAAGAGGATCAGCAGGAGTACCGACGTTGTAATGAGAATGACACCGTTGCAATTTACGTGTTTGTATATTACTTTATTCAATCAGCTGACTCAAAAACGAGAGCAGCTGTACCACAAAAAGTTAAATCGGAAGTGGTTCTGTTGTTCTTAGCTACGGGTAACAACAATCGTATTTTACAGCACTTCCATAGGGTTTCTAAACCAGCTATTTCTGCGTGTCGATCGTATAATAATTTTCTTTTTTTCTCAGTCAAACCAAAACCTTGTATATGCACTGCACCCACAACTTTTTTCCATGATGCTTCCCGCTTGTGCTTGAGTTTGTACGTCGAAGATTTGGCGTTCCAAAGACACTCGCCGTATTTAACCTCTTGAATGCAATGAGTGTCTATTCTGATATAGTTCTTTGTGATTTCTAAGCTTTTGTTTTCGGTAATTTCAACATAAAACAAACCATATACAAAAGGGTACACAGGGTAGTAGACCATGTATTTCCTTGACTTGTAAAGAAGCCACTAACCTCCTAGCTGGGTCTTTCACACCTTTTCAGCAGTGTAGGGGTGTCTACTTACCATTCGTAAAATAGAATTGACTTCTATTCACACTCACTGGCATTATTATTAACGCTTAGTACTAATACTTCGGGTTTACATGTCCCGATATTAGTGCGAGTGGTTAGTACTACCGATTAGCACTAAGCTCGTTAAAAGGGTATTATAAACAGCGGTTCATCCCTTCAAATGATTTGGAATTCATATTGTTTACTTACAATTTTCATAATATAATTTTGGTTCATTACTATCACGATGCAATGTAACATAATTTACAAATATTTTGTAAATCGTAAAAACCATCATAATTTCTTGAAAAAAAATATATGTTCATTCGCTGCTTTCAATAGCATTAAATTCGGCGCATGACTTTTATCTGAAAACAATGAAAAGATATGCATACAAAAAATGATCAATTTACAAATAACAAGAAATAAAATTGCAACAATTAATTCTATTAAAAATGATCAATTTGCAAATAACAACAAATAAAATTGCAACAATTAATTCTACTAAAAATGATCAATTTACAAATACAACAAATAAAATTACAACAATTAATTCTACTAAAAATGATCAATTTACAAATAATTTAATTACTTTTCTAATTTGTGCCTCTACTTCAACACATTTGTAGTATAAATTATAATGTATGCAAGAATGTTCCTATTGGTTCGTAATATAATTTAACTAAGCATTATAATATTTCCGAGTAAATATATATTGCATTCACTTTACATCACCCATCGTGACATATTAACCACATCTGTTTGCAATAATCTTTGGAAGAATGTATTAACAAAGATGTTTAAAGCTGGTTAGAAATCATGTAGGTAATACTACAGGTTTTATGGGAGAATAATATGGTCATGGCACTTAATGTGCCTTTCACGTAGATGCCGGACTAATTTGTTCATACGTCGCAAAACAAATGACGGTGCAACAACAAGTCAAACTAGCAATTTCATCCAGTACCGTTTTTAGAACTGTGACACAAGAGTTACACCGTGAGGAATGTTACTAAATCCTCTGCACATTACGAGATTGTGGACTGAAACATCCTCTATATATAGCCTCCTCTATATATCCTGTTCAGCTTTAAAGTGAAAAAACTAACTTTATTAGCGCCATTATTTTAAAGTCGAAGCAATAATTTTTAAAAGCATCACATTTAAGTTTCATGGTGGAATTATATGTGCAATGCGCGATTGGGTTCTGAAATATCCTCTAAATATATTTCATCCCTAAAGTAAAAAAACTAACTTCACTAGCACCATTTTTTAAAGTCAAAGCACCAACTTTTAAAAGCACCACTTTTAAGTTTCGTGGTGGAATGATATGTGCATGCCATTCAATGTGTTCTACTCGTTGATCCCAGACAAATTTGTCGATATGTCGCAAAGCAAATGACGGTGCAACGACAAACCACACAAGCCATTTCATTTAGTACCGTTTTTAGAACAGTGGCACAAGAGTTACACAGTGAGGAATGTTACTAAATCCTCTGCACATTGCGAGATTGGGGTCTGAAATATCCTCTATATATATTTCAGCCCCAAAGTGCTGGTTGGAGGCTGACACTTGGAAACCCTCTAATGCGATGAACATTACGAAAAGAGATAAAACTCTCCTGGTGCAGTTCCTCCTCACCTTTTAACAACCCTTCCCGATTTCTGAAATTACTGCGTATAACAATTCGACGCAATGACACTCCGACTATTTTCGGCTGACTGCAACAAATCAGTAGAAAGCACCTATCAATAAAGTTAATGGCGTTTCCGCGCCAACAGGAAATCGAAGAATCATTAAGCTCTGGAAATCGATGACGAGTTTTAATCCCTTTCCGGTGTGGCATGTAATGCCTTTTAAAGTTAATAACGATATCGCTTTCACGGAATCGTAATCGTTTTAGGCGGCAGCCTCATTGTTGGCTGCAGTTTCGGAAATCGGAATCGTCGTCTATTTATAAAGAAAGGTCTTTAATTGTATCTGGGATCTCCACAATGGATATGGGTGTGAATAAATTAGCAATGCAGGGAAAACAGTTTTTTTTATTGCTTCTGCAGAAAAAATGCCGAAGCATTTTTTCTAAGAAAAACTAAGCTATCTATAAATCAGAATGAATGAGGGAGAAGGGGAATTTCTTTTTATTCCATTTTAGAACCCTAATCAAATTTTTTGTGTGTAAACCTTTTTTTGAATAATATCGTATCTTTGGAATTTATGCTTTTTAATTCCGTTAGATTTAAATGTATTATTTGTCTTATCGTAGTCTATCGGGAATGTATATTTTTTATTTTAGTGCTCTTGGAACTATTGTGTGATGACCATAACGGAATGAATCAATCAACCTAGGATACATCATTTATGCTTAAATTAACACATACGTAGACAGTTGTATGAGATATAAATTCAACAGAATTCTTACAATTATTCTCTATTACTTTTTTATACATACCTTTGTATTTTATTTTATGAGCACGTGTCTATTTGAATTAAAAAACACCATTAATTGCGAGAAGAAATAAAATTCCACACTTTATTTGGAAGATAACAATGCCATGAAACGTTCTTTAGAATTTTTATCAATTCCGCAAACTATTTGATGGTTTATATCTTATTGTTTCTTAGAAGTTAAAGAAACGTTTCTCAATCAATAAATACTTCGATTTTTACACTTAAATGTATATCGCTCCCTTTGATGTATAATGTGAATGAATCTAAGTTTATGTTGGATTTATGCAATGTATTGTTTTCCTCATTTAAGGATGTTGTATTAAATATTGCACGCATAAGCAGATATAAATTAAATGCTCACATGTTTCAACGAAAATTCAGTAAAAGTTGAAAAAAAGGAGACAATTTGGAAAACCATTGTATCCTTTCTGGTACACACGGCATGTTTTGGTTTGCATCTGACCTCTTAACGGATCTGGTGAAAATCGAATCCGAGTGAATGATCAGCTAAATATCCAAATACTTAGAGGAAAGATTGTTTAATAGTATTATTTAGCTTTCTCGATACATTTGTATATCATAATTACCTTTTTCCCTGTCTTTACGTTAATAATTGACGCAATAAAATTTTTTTTGATGGCTGTTTCGTTACACTTCAAACCACTTCAAATAGTTCTGAAGACTTATTTTTGTTTCAAAATATTTATTAAAATGATTCCTTCATAATGCTACAGATAAGTTGTTTCTAAATTTCAAGTTTTAAGTACTTATTGAAACAATCAGAAATTATCTTGTTCTTGAATGTTTAGTTTTATTCGTGGTGGAAAGTTATTTTTTTTGCGTATCATTGTATTCCTTCCAGTAGTAGATCATGTGTATAAGGAGACTTATTGGAGTTCAATTAAAGGTGACATCCAACTATGCAGTTATGTACTGCAATATTAATTTATGTTCATTAAAAATTTTTTAATCTTCTGATCGTCTCAAGATTTCATAGTAGTGTAATATTTCTTCTAGTTATATCCACATGTAGGCTAAATAACAGCACTTATTATTTGAAAAAATTTCCAGGAAACATTTTATTGGTCAAGAAATTTGAAATTGCTTAGAAATAAAACGTAGAAGTCTTAAGGTTTGGGAGCGAAAGAAAACGTGTGTGAACCTTTCAGTAGGTAAACAATGTGTACTGGGACACACACATTCAAAAGCTGAGAAAACATTTAGAGTCATAAGCGTGTGAATACTTATTCAACCACTATTTATTGAAATATCTAGTATGCTTATCCTTTCGGAAGGAAAATAAATTTAAAATTACCAACGAAAAATACACTCACATTATAAAAAAGAGAGATGTTAAATAACCTAAAACAATAAAGACACAAAACTCTTTTTTTAAAAACGCCTTCTAGGTTAGAAATATCTCGCAGAAAAATAAAGCTCCTTCCTGCCTAGACTCCGAGCCGTTGTCCATTCATTAAAATGACCCCATTCCTCCCTTAAGAAACTTTCGAAGAAAACTTCGCTTAAGTGTGAAATTAAATTCCGTGTATGCGTTTAAAGCTCCCTTTAAAACCATCAAAGCGGAGAAGAGGAATTAAAAATTTCCCCTCCTCGACACATCTATGGGAATCCGGATTATAAAAGAAAAATCCATGATAAATGAGTCGGGAACAGTTAATTATAATACTTCGGGAACAGAGTGATTCCAATGCGATAATTAGGGCTAATTAGTCTGCTTTAATTTTAAACAAAGACATGTTCAAGTGGCGACATTAAAATCGCAAGAACGTCCGCGCCGAGTTCAAGTAGGGAAGTGGGCGATGATCAGTTTTTTCTCACTCACTTTCCGACTCGAGTTTGTTTCCTTTGAAGTATTTACACGAGCTCTTAATTAAATTAGAACTCGAAAAATGCATCCGAGGAGAGGGGGTCGACTGAGAAGAACAAGACGGACGCCATGTTGAATTTTAAAAAGGTCCTCCCGACAAAGAAATTTCCTTTCCTTCTGAAGGGCATCTCTTAAGAGTGGTTCCGCGATATAAATGATTCCGAGCTCGTCTGTTTTCCTAGGACTCGTATAAAAACAACCTCTCATATTTTTGTATTGGTGATTTGTTTCTGGATAATTGAGTAGGGTACTTATAAAGAACGTCGAGACGTGGAGCGAACCAGGAAGAGTGCCTCGGAAACTTTCTTTGAAGTATGGTTGAAGATTAGAAAGGAGAAGTCTATGAAGTGTTTTTTGTCGTTTCAGTTTTTCTTTGCATGTTACAATGTGAATCTATTGAGAGGTGTCTGGAATCTTTTCTGTAGTGAGTGAGAGGATAAGTTATAGTCAGTTTAAAATGGAGGAGGATTGCTGTTTTGCTTGGATGTTTTTATATTAAAACTTACCTTTGTTTTCTTAAGTACACAGATTATACCAATATGTGTTTTTTTTTACCTTCTCCTTACAGTGGATGTGAATGTAATGATACCATTTAATCTATTAATCTGTTACACGTTTTGCGCTAGCCCTACACAATATTTTATTTGTACATTTGTAACGGGTAGTGCAAATTATGTGATTGGATATGTAATTTTATTTGATACTAGCTGAATAGCCTTGCGTTCTTCGGGATTCAAATATGATCGCGACAGAAAAAATATGACCTCGACATTTCCCTGTGGTAACTCAAATACACAAACTCTGCAGAACGTGTTTCCAACCGCTTCGGTTAAACTACTACCGGGACATTTCTCTGTGTTAACTCATACACAAATCCTGCAGAACTTGTTTCTTTATCCATGTCAATCTATTGCAGAAAAATAAACTTTAGATTTTAAAATTGGGGGTTTCGTGGAGGATTTTTAGGCCTACAGATTGGCATATGGTGGTATTTGTATGCTACCTCTTGGTCTTAAACCAGTTAAATTCGTCGAAGAACCGGGTTCTAATGATATGAAAGGGTAGGTAATTAAGTAACATTTGAGGCCACGGCATATTTTCGGTGAACCAGCACCCCCGTACATGATGGTATTATTCTTCAAATGGAATAGTGTGGCCCCTGATATTAAGGAGTTGAAAGCGTGGAAATAGTTGAGTAGGATTAAAAAATCATGTATTTGCGGTATAAAAATATTATTTTGATGTAACCACTACAGCGGTTTAACTGTATTAAAAAAAATTACAAAAATTAAAAAATGTTTTAGTTATTTCTTAGAATATATCTTTTACCACACCCACAAAACTTATAGGAGTTCTGACAAATATTTATTTTGTATTCATTTTGAAATATTTTCCTGAATATCTTGATCAATAGTACATTCTTGTACTGCTTTGGGAAGGACATAATGTCGCATTATGTTCATAAGATAAGTTACGTTTATCGTCTTAATTATGCCATAGTATTAATTCAACACACACCATAGAATAAATCTTAATATCTATTCCCCTCCCTTATAACTCGTTCATGCATATTCAATTTTATAGCACAAAAGTTTCAGTATCTGCATTTCTTCGATGATTGCGATTCCTTTGCTGTTAATTATGTAGTTAATACGTTTTCATGTGCATAAGTTTTGTAAGGAAGGTATTTAATAGTAAAATAAATGTAATAATAGAATCTGTAAATACGTTTTTTAACTCTTATAAATTGAGAAGATGAGGGAAAAAATCATTTTTCCTTTCTCGGGTCTTTATGTTGCTTCTCTGCACAAATCCAGCTGCTTCGAAGAAGGAAATATATTTCTCTCTGTACGCATAAAAAACGATCCATTTAAAAAAATTACTATGCGTAGTTCTATTTTGCAATTTACTATATACGCTTTCGAAGAAATTATAATCATAAATGTGAAGAAGAATTTTGTTTTAAGTATTATCAATATATTAATAAATTAAAACTTTTAAAATAAAGAATTTTTTTTTGCAATATTTTGTTTATTCACCAATTACAACTGTTAATAACAATGTTACACTTGAAATAGTTCCTACAAATTAAACTTTATTGAAAAAGTCAATTGAAATGTAATTTATTCCTTAATGCAAAATTCATGTAGAAGTAAGATCAGGCACATAAAACAAACTTCCACGCCTGTATAAAAAATGTACAAGAGTAAAAGTAATGCATCGTATTATCAATATTATCTAATCAAGTAGTGCTTCCAATCCTACTAATTTATTTTCACTAAGACGAATTCATTGTATTGTTTTATATTAAACTTATATATAACTAACGTTTCTAAAATCTTAAATTAGAAGAGATGAAGTTTGTTAGTTTGTTTTAGTTTATATATATATAATCTGCACGGATATAAGGTTTTCAGCACATAAAAGTTGTGAATGTAAAAACTTAAATCACTGATAAAAGCGGAAGTATCCCTAAATTGGAAAATGTCATTGATTCAAAGGCTATTCTTAAATTTTTAAGGCATTTAAAACTCAAATGACATTTTTTTTTAATCCTATCCTTGAATAGATTCAAACCAACACATTTGGCTAACGTCCAAATCTGTCTCTGAGTTGCGTAATTTTAAAGTAATGGTGATAAGCATAAAAAAAAAACTAAACTTAAAAAACATTTGATTTATTACGCATATTATAGAACAAGAATTTTGATGGCTTATCCATATTTCATTAATTTTACACCTCTTACACTTTTACACATAGGGCTTTTAGAGTTTTATATTTATGTACATCATTTTGATATTTTGATCTATTTGGTATGATAAATGTAGTGCTTAAATACGTCGATGATGGAAGCATTGAGTGTGTGAAAAAATATGCTACATATACTTGTACTTTTTTGTTCTTTGTATCAGATTATTTTCTATTGTTTTCGAAAATTATAGTGGGATGAATGTAGGAAACGATTATTTTATATTCCGATATATTATATTCCTGTGCTTACTATAAACACAGTAAATGGCCATGGGATCAAAGCTATGGACAGACCAGGTGAGCAAAAATACCACTAGAGTACACCAGGACCTAGAAAACCGTACATTCTTAAATGAGATGTGCCCCTAAGGACAAAATACATTTATGAATATCTATAAATGTAACATAAGGTGTAACCATCATAGTAAAGACTGAAAAACGCAATCTTCTATCTATATATATGTAGGAACGGAATTCTTTCGCCTCCCCACCTACTACCGAAAGGAGAAAGGGACTATTTCATCCAGGAAACGGAACACCACGAACGCTAAGGGGAAAAGGCTTGATCCCTTGCCCGCGGCGGAGGGTCTTCAGTTTTTTGTGTGATCGGAGAGAGTCGAGACCTGTGTGGCCACTCTTCCGTATTTTTTTATGCGAATCTATTGAGACCTCTGTGGCTCATATGTGTACCATCTTCAATTAATTTAATAAATGTTGTGTTTTACAACACGTGGACTCATTCCAAAATACCATATCAAGTAATAGCTACAGTGCCATTCCAGTGTTGACATCACAAAATGGGGGCTGGTGCCGGGATTGCCCCATGCAAATTGAACGTGGACTAGAACCCTAGAGAGTCATCATCATCGCAAACTGTGAGTACATTTTGCTCATTTTTAATATAAAGATGTCATATTTTGGTAAAGCAAGGAAGGACGATATTTACCGTCTTGCAACGGAATTAGATATAGAAATACCCTCAAATGCGACAATTTCGAAATTAAAAAAGTTAGTGACGAAACAACTCGATTACGATGAGGAGTACACAAAAACACTTCTGGATACAATAATAGTTGAAAGAATCGAAAAAGAGCAGCTGGAGAAAGACAAACAGCAGTTAGAGAGGGAAAAAGAAAAATAATTACGCGAATTTGAATTGGAAAAACTGAAACTCCAAAATGCGACACAAACAGTTAGGGAAAATCACATGACAGAATCGAACACTGCATGGGATAGAGGAAAGGAATTATCAAAGATAATTAAAAGTTTTGATGCGAATGAATCCAATGATATAAGTACGTATTTAGCGCTGTTCGAGAGACAAGCGACGAAAATCAAAATCGAAAGAGAAGATTTTGTAACGCATTTACTAGGTTTATTACCCTTAGAGATAGCACAAATTATAACTCGGGAACCGGAGGAAATATCTAATGACTATGAACACGTAAAAGAAATCTTACTCAAAAGATTTAAACTTATGTCTAAACAATTCAAACAAAAATTCCTGAATCATAAAAAGGAAAGTACAGCAACTTGGCGAGATTTTGCGTTTGAAATAAGTCATTATTTTGACGAATGGTTAAGAGGACTCAAAATAACAAATTTTGACGAGCTCAGGGAACTAATGGTATCCGAGCAGATAAAACGTAGAGCGCCGTTTGAAATCAAAACACACTTCATAGATGACTGGCATCAATTAAAATGCGCAGAAGTTATAGTGAAAAAGTTAGAGGAATATGTGAGAGTGCGAGGTTGCAATTAGGAAAAATGGAGATACGGAATGTAAATAAATACAGAAAAAATGTTTCGCAAGATGAAACTCGATATAAAGGTGAATCGTCGAACTTTCGTGCTAACCAGAATAGTAGAAATGTTGATAATTGTTATAAAACTGTTGGTTATAGTACAAATGTCAATAAGTATGTTAATAAGGTTGATTATGATGTACCAAATAGAGATCCATATAAAAGTAATAGAATTAAGTGTTATGCATGTGGAAATTATGGGCATAAGAGTAATACTTGTACATATAATTTTAAAGGTGAAAATGCAAATGTGAATAAAACTGTAAATCAAATATATGTAGCAACTCCTAAGAAAATTGAAAAGAGTGTTTATATTGAAAAGTGTTATATTAATGCAGTAATAGACACTGGATCTGAAATAACTCTAATTAATGAGGAATGTTATCATAAAATAGGATCTTCTATATTGAATGGTAGTAAGATATATTTAAATGGAATAAGTCAACACAAAATAAGTACCGAAGGGTTTTTCCGATCAGAAATTGTTATTGATAATATTTCTTTGTGTTCTGATGTGCATGTCGTTAAGAATTTACAATTTGAAGCAAAAATTGGTATGAACGTATTATCAAGGGTAAAGTTTGCATTTTCTGGGGGAACATTAAACGTTACCGATAGAGACATAAATGAAATAAATAGGTCAGAAGTAAGGGGCGAAAACGGAAGCGAAATAAAAAACAAAGCAACAACAACTTCAGGCGTTGTCATAAATCACGGGGAAGAAGAGCGCGTGAGTTTCCCTCAACATCCCCTCGTAGACTTTCAAGTATCGAAGGCGCATGAAAATGACTCATCAGCAGGTGCTTTTGTTTACACTTTAGGCGCCGTAGCGTTGGATATGTCTAGCGAAGAGACAGATCTCTCCCATATAATGAATCCCTGTTTACGAGAAAGAATCTGTCAAATTGTAGGAAATTATGTGCCTCAGCAAGTAACAAACACGGATGTTAAGATGAGAATTCTTCTGACGGACGAAGTTCCAGTTAGTCAGCGTGCTCGGCGGTTGCCGATTACTGAACAACTTATAGTTGAAAAACAAATCCAAGAGTGGTTAGAAAAAGGGATAATTAAAAACAGCTGTTCGGAATATTCTGCCCCTATAGTGCTTTGTAAGAAAAAAGATGGGAATCACAGACTTTGTGTCGATTTCCGAAAGCTCAACAAAAAAATAATTAAGGACCGTTTCCCGTTACCTCTAATCGAAGACGTGTTGGACAAATTGGAGGACTCGCAAGTCTTCACAACTTTAGATTTGAAAAACGGCTTTTTTCACGTCGACATAGAAAAGGAGAGTACAAAGTACACCTCTTTTGTTACCCACGAGGGACAGTATGAGTTTTTAAAGACACCTTTTGGATTGTCAACCAGTCCAAGTGTATTTGAAAGATATATTTTTCATGTTTTTAAGGATTTGTTAAAAGATAAAACTGTTATTATTTATGTAGATGATATTATCATACCAGCCATGAATGAGGTAGAGGGTTTAGAAAAATTAGAACGTGTTTTAAATACGGCGTCAATGTACGGATTAGAACTAAACTTCAAAAAGTGTCAGTTTCTAAAACGAAAGATAGAATTCTTGGGTTACGTAGTAGAAAAAGGAACTATAAAGCCTTCACCTTTAAAAACTGCAGCCGTACGGAACTTCCCACAACCCAAAAATGCCAAACAAATACAGAGTTTTCTGGGATTGACCGGTTATTTTCGAAAGTTTGTTCGAGATTATGCCAAGATAGCGAAGCCCCTCAGTGATTTACTTCGTGATAATAGGGAATTCCATTTTGGGTCGAAGGAGAAAACTGCATTTCAAGAATTAAAGCAGGCCTTGACTGGCGAGCCGGTGCTACAAATTTTCAGACAAGGACCGCCACTGGAACTTCATTGTGATGCAAGCTCACACGGATTCGGAGCAGTACTATTGCAACAGGCAGATGACGGAAAGATGTATCCAATTCAATACATGAGTAAGAAGACAACAGCACAACAAGAAAAATACGGCAGCTATGAATTAGAAATTCTAGCAGTGATCGAAGCTTTGAAAAAATTCCGGAATTATCTACTCGGAACCAAATTTAAAATAATGACGGATTGCTCAGCCTTCCAGCAAACCATGAGCAAGAAGGACTTAACCCCTAAGATAGCGAGATGGGCGTTAATCATGGAGGAATTCGAATACGAAATAATTCATCGACCAAGTGCTCAAATGAGACATGCAGATGCTTTGAGCCGAAATGTCGCTGTGATGGTACCGCAACCAACGGGTGAAGAAATAACGTGCAAGTTAGCAGCAGCCCAACGACAAGATGAGTATATTCAAGTTATTAAAGAATTATTGATGAGAGGGGAGAAGAACGACTACTTGATCAAAAACGATGTATTATATCGATATGAAAACGGAAGTGAACTGCCTGTCGTCCCCGAGAGGATGCAATCAGATATTATAAAGGAATTCCATCAAAAAGGACATTTTGCCGTGGCGAAGACCGAGGAGTTAGTGAAAAGAGATTTTTCCATTCCAGGACTAAGGAAAAAAGTGGAGAACGTCATAATGAACTGCGTTAAGTGCATCTTGACGAATAAGAAAAGGGGCAAGCAAGAGGGTCAATTAAATCCAATACCCAAAGGGAGTGTACCGCTTAGTACATACCATATTGATTTTCTGGGACCTCTGGCGACAACAAATAAACACTATCAACACATCTTCGCTGTGATAGATGCCTTCACTAAATTTACTTGGCTCTATCCTGTAAAATCAACTTCTACACGTGATACGTTGGAGAAGCTAGAATCGCAGTCACATATTTTCGGAAATCCGTCAAGAATAATTTCAGATCGAGGCACCGCATTCACATCCAAAGAATTCGAAGGTTACTGCGACGAAAGAAGCATTGAACACTTCAAAATCACCACAGGAGTACCTCGAGGAAATGGTCAAATCGAACGAATATTTGAAACTGTGATACCGGTACTGACGAAATTAGCGATCAACGAACCAGAAAAGTGGTTTAAATATGTCAACTCAATTCAAAGAATTTTGAACAGCACCTCTAGTAAAAGTACAAAAATCTCACCATTTGAATTGCTAACAGGAGTATCAATGAAGAACAAAGAAGATCTGAAGGTCAGAGAAATGTTGGAACAAGAATATGAAGAATGGTTCATAAGAAACCGAGAAGGACTTAGGGAAGAAGCTAAGGAACAAATCCTAAGGATGCAAGAAGAAAACCGAAAACAGTATAATCGGAAGCGGAAACCTGCAAGAAAGTATGCAGAAGGAGACCTGGTAGCGATACAGAGGACCCAATTTGGAGCAGGACTCAAATTACGACCAAAATATCTGGGCCCATACGAAATTATCAACAGGAAACCACACGACCGTTACGAGGTGAGGAAAGTGGGCAGTCACGAAGGACCTATCAACACGTCCACTGCTGCCGAACACATGAAACCATGGACTAATTAACTTTAAAGAACTCTGGGAAAGAGAAACTAATGTGGAGAGAAAAATTATCTTTATTTTCAGCAATTCTCTCAAAAGTGAAATAGATACTTTTTTTTTTGTTTTTTTTTATTTTTTTCAGGTCCCATTGTACGTGCCTAAATGAGTGCAGTGATGTTCGGGGCGAACACCGTCAGGATGCCCCAGTGTAGGAACGGAATTCTTTCGCCTCCCCACCTACTACCGAAAGGAGAAAGGGACTATTTCATCCAGGAAACGGAACACCACGAACGCTAAGGGGAAAAGGCTTGATCCCTTGCCCGCGGCGGAGGGTCTTCAGTTTTTTGTGTGATCGGAGAGAGTCGAGACCTGTGTGGCCACTCTTCCGTATTTTTTTATGCGAATCTATTGAGACCTCTGTGGCTCATATGTGTACCATCTTCAATTAATTTAATAAATGTTGTGTTTTACAACACGTGGACTCATTCCAAAATACCATATCAAGTAATAGCTACAGTGCCATTCCAGTGTTGACATCACAAAATGGGGGCTGGTGCCGGGATTGCCCCATGCAAATTGAACGTGGACTAGAACCCTAGAGAGTCATCATCATCGCAAACTGTGAGTACATTTTGCTCATTTTTAATATAAAGATGTCATATTTTGGTAAAGCAAGGAAGGACGATATTTACCGTCTTGCAACGGAATTAGATATAGAAATACCCTCAAATGCGACAATTTCGAAATTAAAAAAGTTAGTGACGAAACAACTCGATTACGATGAGGAGTACACAAAAACACTTCTGGATACAATAATAGTTGAAAGAATCGAAAAAGAGCAGCTGGAGAAAGACAAACAGCAGTTAGAGAGGGAAAAAGAAAAATAATTACGCGAATTTGAATTGGAAAAACTGAAACTGCAAAATGCGACACAAACAGTTAGGGAAAATCACATGACAGAATCGAACACTGCATGGGATAGAGGAAAGGAATTATCAAAGATAATTAAAAGTTTTGATGCGAATGAATCCAATGATATAAGTACGTATTTAGCGCTGTTCGAGAGACAAGCGACGAAAATCAAAATCGAAAGAGAAGATTTTGTAACGCATTTACTAGGTTTATTACCCTTAGAGATAGCACAAATTATAACTCGGGAACCGGAGGAAATATCTAATGACTATGAACACGTAAAAGAAATCTTACTCAAAAGATTTAAACTTATGTCTAAACAATTCAAACAAAAATTCCTGAATCATAAAAAGGAAAGTACAGCAACTTGGCGAGATTTTGCGTTTGAAATAAGTCATTATTTTGACGAATGGTTAAGAGGACTCAAAATAACAAATTTTGACGAGCTCAGGGAACTAATGGTATCCGAGCAGATAAAACGTAGAGCGCCGTTTGAAATCAAAACACACTTCATAGATGACTGGCATCAATTAAAATGCGCAGAAGTTATAGTGAAAAAGTTAGAGGAATATGTGAGAGTGCGAGGTTGCAATTAGGAAAAATGGAGATACGGAATGTAAATAAATACAGAAAAAATGTTTCGCAAGATGAAACTCGATATAAAGGTGAATCGTCGAACTTTCGTGCTAACCAGAATAGTAGAAATGTTGATAATTGTTATAAAACTGTTGGTTATAGTACAAATGTCAATAAGTATGTTAATAAGGTTGATTATGATGTACCAAATAGAGATCCATATAAAAGTAATAGAATTAAGTGTTATGCATGTGGAAATTATGGGCATAAGAGTAATACTTGTACATATAATTTTAAAGGTGAAAATGCAAATGTGAATAAAACTGTAAATCAAATATATGTAGCAACTCCTAAGAAAATTGAAAAGAGTGTTTATATTGAAAAGTGTTATATTAATGCAGTAATAGACACTGGATCTGAAATAACTCTAATTAATGAGGAATGTTATCATAAAATAGGATCTTCTATATTGAATGGTAGTAAGATATATTTAAATGGAATAAGTCAACACAAAATAAGTACCGAAGGGTTTTTCCGATCAGAAATTGTTATTGATAATATTTCTTTGTGTTCTGATGTGCATGTCGTTAAGAATTTACAATTTGAAGCAAAAATTGGTATGAACGTATTATCAAGGGTAAAGTTTGCATTTTCTGGGGGAACATTAAACGTTACCGATAGAGACATAAATGAAATAAGGAGGTCAGAAGTAAGGGGCGAAAACGGAAGCGAAATAAAAAACAAAGCAACAACAACTTCAGGCGTTGTCATAAATCACGGGGAAGAAGAGCGCGTGAGTTTCCCTCAACATCCCCTCGTAGACTTTCAAGTATCGAAGGCGCATGAAAATGACTCATCAGCAGGTGCTTTTGTTTACACTTTAGGCGCCGTAGCGTTGGATATGTCTAGCGAAGAGACAGATCTCTCCCATATAATGAATCCCTGTTTACGAGAAAGAATCTGTCAAATTGTAAGAAATTATGTGCCTCAGCAAGTAACAAACACGGATGTTAAGATGAGAATTCTTCTGACGGACGAAGTTCCAGTTAGTCAGCGTGCTCGGCGGTTGCCGATTACTGAACAACTTATAGTTGAAAAACAAATCCAAGAGTGGTTAGAAAAAGGGATAATTAAAAACAGCTGTTCGGAATATTCTGCCCCTATAGTGCTTTGTAAGAAAAAAGATGGGAATCACAGACTTTGTGTCGATTTCCGAAAGCTCAACAAAAAAATAATTAAGGACCGTTTCCCGTTACCTCTAATCGAAGACGTGTTGGACAAATTGGAGGACTCGCAAGTCTTCACAACTTTAGATTTGAAAAACGGCTTTTTTCACGTCGACATAGAAAAGGAGAGTACAAAGTACACCTCTTTTGTTACCCACGAGGGACAGTATGAGTTTTTAAAGACACCTTTTGGATTGTCAACCAGTCCAAGTGTATTTGAAAGATATATTTTTCATGTTTTTAAGGATTTGTTAAAAGATAAAACTGTTATTATTTATGTAGATGATATTATCATACCAGCCATGAATGAGGTAGAGGGTTTAGAAAAATTAGAACGTGTTTTAAATACGGCGTCAATGTACGGATTAGAACTAAACTTCAAAAAGTGTCAGTTTCTAAAACGAAAGATAGAATTCTTGGGTTACGTAGTAGAAAAAGGAACTATAAAGCCTTCACCTTTAAAAACTGCAGCCGTACGGAACTTCCCACAACCCAAAAATGCCAAACAAATACAGAGTTTTCTGGGATTGACCGGTTATTTTCGAAAGTTTGTTCGAGATTATGCCAAGATAGCGAAGCCCCTCAGTGATTTACTTCGTGATAATAGGGAATTCCATTTTGGGTCGAAGGAGAAAACTGCATTTCAAGAATTAAAGCAGGCCTTGACTGGCGAGCCGGTGCTACAAATTTTCAGACAAGGACCGCCACTGGAACTTCATTGTGATGCAAGCTCACACGGATTCGGAGCAGTACTATTGCAACAGGCAGATGACGGAAAGATGTATCCAATTCAATACATGAGTAAGAAGACAACAGCACAACAAGAAAAATACGGCAGCTATGAATTAGAAATTCTAGCAGTGATCGAAGCTTTGAAAAAATTCCGGAATTATCTACTCGGAACCAAATTTAAAATAATGACGGATTGCTCAGCCTTCCAGCAAACCATGAGCAAGAAGGACTTAACCCCTAAGATAGCGAGATGGGCGTTAATCATGGAGGAATTCGAATACGAAATAATTCATCGACCAAGTGCTCAAATGAGACATGCAGATGCTTTGAGCCGAAATGTCGCTGTGATGGTACCGCAACCAACGGGTGAAGAAATAACGTGCAAGTTAGCAGCAGCCCAACGACAAGATGAGTATATTCAAGTTATTAAAGAATTATTGATGAGAGGGGAGAAGAACGACTACTTGATCAAAAACGATGTATTATATCGATATGAAAACGGAAGTGAACTGCCTGTCGTCCCCGAGAGGATGCAATCAGATATTATAAAGGAATTCCATCAAAAAGGACATTTTGCCGTGGCGAAGACCGAGGAGTTAGTGAAAAGAGATTTTTCCATTCCAGGACTCAGGAAAAAAGTGGAGAACGTCATAATGAACTGCGTTAAGTGCATCTTGACGAATAAGAAAAGGGGCAAGCAAGAGGGTCAATTAAATCCAATACCCAAAGGGAGTGTACCGCTTAGTACATACCATATTGATTTTCTGGGACCTCTGGCGACAACAAATAAACACTATCAACACATCTTCGCTGTGATAGATGCCTTCACTAAATTTACTTGGCTCTATCCTGTAAAATCAACTTCTACACGTGATGCGTTGGAGAAGCTAGAATCGCAGTCACATATTTTCGGAAATCCGTCAAGAATAATTTCAGATCGAGGCACCGCATTCACATCCAAAGAATTCGAAGGTTACTGCGACGAAAGAAGCATTGAACACTTCAAAATCACCACAGGAGTACCTCGAGGAAATGGTCAAATCAAACGAATATTTGAAACTGTGATACCGGTACTGACGAAATTAGCGATCAACGAACCAGAAAAGTGGTTTAAATATGTCAACTCAATTCAAAGAATTTTGAACAGCACCTCTAGTAAAAGTACAAAAATCTCACCATTTGAATTGCTAACAGGAGTATCAATGAAGAACAAAGAAGATCTGAAGGTCAGAGAAATGTTGGAACAAGAATATGAAGAATGGTTCATAAGAAACCGAGAAGGACTTAGGGAAGAAGCTAAGGAACAAATCCTAAGGATGCAAGAAGAAAACCGAAAACAGTATAATCGGAAGCGGAAACCTGCAAGAAAGTATGCAGAAGGAGACCTGGTAGCGATACAGAGGACCCAATTTGGAGCAGGACTCAAATTACGACCAAAATATCTGGGCCCATACGAAATTATCAACAGGAAACCACACGACCGTTACGAGGTGAGGAAAGTGGGCAGTCACGAAGGACCTATCAACACGTCCACTGCTGCCGAACACATGAAACCATGGACTAATTAACTTTAAAGAACTCTGGGAAAGAGAAACTAATGTGGAGAGAAAAATTATCTTTATTTTCAGCAATTCTCTCAAAAGTGAAATAGATACTTTTTTTTTTGTTTTTATTTTATTTTTTTCAGGTCCTATTGTACGTGCCTAAATGAGTGCAGTGATGTTCGGGGCGAACACCGTCAGGATGCCCCAGTGTAGGAACGGAATTCTTTCGCCTCCCCACCTACTACCGAAAGGAGAAAGGGACTATTTCATCCAGGAAACGGAACACCACGAACGCTAAGGGGAAAAGGCTTGATCCCTTGCCCGCGGCGGAGGGTCTTCAGTTTTTTGTGTGATCGGAGAGAGTCGAGACCTGTGTGGCCACTCTTCCGTATTTTTTTATGCGAATCTATTGAGACCTCTGTGGCTCATATGTGTACCATCTTCAATTAATTTAATAAATGTTGTGTTTTACAACACGTGGACTCATTCCAAAATACCATATCAAGTAATAGCTACAGTGCCATTCCAGTGTTGACATCACAAAATGGGGGCTGGTGCCGGGATTGCCCCATGCAAATTGAACGTGGACTAGAACCCTAGAGAGTCATCATCATCGCAAACTGTGAGTACATTTTGCTCATTTTTAATATAAAGATGTCATATTTTGGTAAAGCAAGGAAGGACGATATTTACCGTCTTGCAACGGAATTAGATATAGAAATACCCTCAAATGCGACAATTTCGAAATTAAAAAAGTTAGTGACGAAACAACTCGATTACGATGAGGAGTACACAAAAACACTTCTGGATACAATAATAGTTGAAAGAATCGAAAAAGAGCAGCTGGAGAAAGACAAACAGCAGTTAGAGAGGGAAAAAGAAAAATAATTACGCAATTTGAATTGGAAAAACTGAAACTCCAAAATGCGACACAAACAGTTAGGGAAAATCACATGACAGAATCGAACACTGCATGGGATAGAGGAAAGGAATTATCAAAGATAATTAAAAGTTTTGATGCGAATGAATCCAATGATATAAGTACGTATTTAGCGCTGTTCGAGAGACAAGCGACGAAAATCAAAATCGAAAGAGAAGATTTTGTAACGCATTTACTAGGTTTATTACCCTTAGAGATAGCACAAATTATAACTCGGGAACCGGAGGAAATATCTAATGACTATGAACACGTAAAAGAAATCTTACTCAAAAGATTTAAACTTATGTCTAAACAATTCAAACAAAAATTCCTGAATCATAAAAAGGAAAGTACAGCAACTTGGCGAGATTTTGCGTTTGAAATAAGTCATTATTTTGACGAATGGTTAAGAGGACTCAAAATAACAAATTTTGACGAGCTCAGGGAACTAATGGTATCCGAGCAGATAAAACGTAGAGCGCCGTTTGAAATCAAAACACACTTCATAGATGACTGGCATCAATTAAAATGCGCAGAAGTTATAGTGAAAAAGTTAGAGGAATATGTGAGAGTGCGAGGTTGCAATTAGGAAAAATGGAGATACGGAATGTAAATAAATACAGAAAAAATGTTTCGCAAGATGAAACTCGATATAAAGGTGAATCGTCGAACTTTCGTGCTAACCAGAATAGTAGAAATGTTGATAATTGTTATAAAACTGTTGGTTATAGTACAAATGTCAATAAGTATGTTAATAAGGTTGATTATGATGTACCAAATAGAGATCCATATAAAAGTAATAGAATTAAGTGTTATGCATGTGGAAATTATGGGCATAAGAGTAATACTTGTACATATAATTTTAAAGGTGAAAATGCAAATGTGAATAAAACTGTAAATCAAATATATGTAGCAACTCCTAAGAAAATTGAAAAGAGTGTTTATATTGAAAAGTGTTATATTAATGCAGTAATAGACACTGGATCTGAAATAACTCTAATTAATGAGGAATGTTATCATAAAATAGGATCTTCTATATTGAATGGTAGTAAGATATATTTAAATGGAATAAGTCAACACAAAATAAGTACCGAAGGGTTTTTCCGATCAGAAATTGTTATTGATAATATTTCTTTGTGTTCTGATGTGCATGTCGTTAAGAATTTACAATTTGAAGCAAAAATTGGTATGAACGTATTATCAAGGGTAAAGTTTGCATTTTCTGGGGGAACATTAAACGTTACCGATAGAGACATAAATGAAATAAATAGGTCAGAAGTAAGGGGCGAAAACGGAAGCGAAATAAAAAACAAAGCAACAACAACTTCAGGCGTTGTCATAAATCACGGGGAAGAAGAGCGCGTGAGTTTCCCTCAACATCCCCTCGTAGACTTTCAAGTATCGAAGGCGCATGAAAATGACTCATCAGCAGGTGCTTTTGTTTACACTTTAGGCGCCGTAGCGTTGGATATGTCTAGCGAAGAGACAGATCTCTCCCATATAATGAATCCCTGTTTACGAGAAAGAATCTGTCAAATTGTAGGAAATTATGTGCCTCAGCAAGTAACAAACACGGATGTTAAGATGAGAATTCTTCTGACGGACGAAGTTCCAGTTAGTCAGCGTGCTCGGCGGTTGCCGATTACTGAACAACTTATAGTTGAAAAACAAATCCAAGAGTGGTTAGAAAAAGGGATAATTAAAAACAGCTGTTCGGAATATTCTGCCCCTATAGTGCTTTGTAAGAAAAAAGATGGGAATCACAGACTTTGTGTCGATTTCCGAAAGCTCAACAAAAAAATAATTAAGGACCGTTTCCCGTTACCTCTAATCGAAGACGTGTTGGACAAATTGGAGGACTCGCAAGTCTTCACAACTTTAGATTTGAAAAACGGCTTTTTTCACGTCGACATAGAAAAGGAGAGTACAAAGTACACCTCTTTTGTTACCCACGAGGGACAGTATGAGTTTTTAAAGACACCTTTTGGATTGTCAACCAGTCCAAGTGTATTTGAAAGATATATTTTTCATGTTTTTAAGGATTTGTTAAAAGATAAAACTGTTATTATTTATGTAGATGATATTATCATACCAGCCATGAATGAGGTAGAGGGTTTAGAAAAATTAGAACGTGTTTTAAATACGGCGTCAATGTACGGATTAGAACTAAACTTCAAAAAGTGTCAGTTTCTAAAACGAAAGATAGAATTCTTGGGTTACGTAGTAGAAAAAGGAACTATAAAGCCTTCACCTTTAAAAACTGCAGCCGTACGGAACTTCCCACAACCCAAAAATGCCAAACAAATACAGAGTTTTCTGGGATTGACCGGTTATTTTCGAAAGTTTGTTCGAGATTATGCCAAGATAGCGAAGCCCCTCAGTGATTTACTTCGTGATAATAGGGAATTCCATTTTGGGTCGAAGGAGAAAACTGCATTTCAAGAATTAAAGCAGGCCTTGACTGGCGAGCCGGTGCTACAAATTTTCAGACAAGGACCGCCACTGGAACTTCATTGTGATGCAAGCTCACACGGATTCGGAGCAGTACTATTGCAACAGGCAGATGACGGAAAGATGTATCCAATTCAATACATGAGTAAGAAGACAACAGCACAACAAGAAAAATACGGCAGCTATGAATTAGAAATTCTAGCAGTGATCGAAGCTTTGAAAAAATTCCGGAATTATCTACTCGGAACCAAATTTAAAATAATGACGGATTGCTCAGCCTTCCAGCAAACCATGAGCAAGAAGGACTTAACCCCTAAGATAGCGAGATGGGCGTTAATCATGGAGGAATTCGAATACGAAATAATTCATCGACCAAGTGCTCAAATGAGACATGCAGATGCTTTGAGCCGAAATGTCGCTGTGATGGTACCGCAACCAACGGGTGAAGAAATAACGTGCAAGTTAGCAGCAGCCCAACGACAAGATGAGTATATTCAAGTTATTAAAGAATTATTGATGAGAGGGGAGAAGAACGACTACTTGATCAAAAACGATGTATTATATCGATATGAAAACGGAAGTGAACTGCCTGTCGTCCCCGAGAGGATGCAATCAGATATTATAAAGGAATTCCATCAAAAAGGACATTTTGCCGTGGCGAAGACCGAGGAGTTAGTGAAAAGAGATTTTTCCATTCCAGGACTAAGGAAAAAAGTGAAGAACGTCATAATGAACTGCGTTAAGTGCATCTTGACGAATAAGAAAAGGGGCAAGCAAGAGGGTCAATTAAATCCAATACCCAAAGGGAGTGTACCGCTTAGTACATACCATATTGATTTTCTGGGACCTCTGGCGACAACAAATAAACACTATCAACACATCTTCGCTGTGATAGATGCCTTCACTAAATTTACTTGGCTCTATCCTGTAAAATCAACTTCTACACGTGATACGTTGGAGAAGCTAGAATCGCAGTCACATATTTTCGGAAATCCGTCAAGAATAATTTCAGATCGAGGCACCGCATTCACATCCAAAGAATTCGAAGGTTACTGCGACGAAAGAAGCATTGAACACTTCAAAATCACCACAGGAGTACCTCGAGGAAATGGTCAAATCGAACGAATATTTGAAACTGTGATACCGGTACTGACGAAATTAGCGATCAACGAACCAGAAAAGTGGTTTAAATATGTCAACTCAATTCAAAGAATTTTGAACAGCACCTCTAGTAAAAGTACAAAAATCTCACCATTTGAATTGCTAACAGGAGTATCAATGAAGAACAAAGAAGATCTGAAGGTCAGAGAAATGTTGGAACAAGAATATGAAGAATGGTTCATAAGAAACCGAGAAGGACTTAGGGAAGAAGCTAAGGAACAAATCCTAAGGATGCAAGAAGAAAACCGAAAACAGTATAATCGGAAGCGGAAACCTGCAAGAAAGTATGCAGAAGGAGACCTGGTAGCGATACAGAGGACCCAATTTGGAGCAGGACTCAAATTACGACCAAAATATCTGGGCCCATACGAAATTATCAACAGGAAACCACACGACCGTTACGAGGTGAGGAAAGTGGGCAGTCACGAAGGACCTATCAACACGTCCACTGCTGCCGAACACATGAAACCATGGACTAATTAACTTTAAAGAACTCTGGGAAAGAGAAACTAATGTGGAGAGAAAAATTATCTTTATTTTCAGCAATTCTCTCAAAAGTGAAATAGATACTTTTTTTTTTGTTTTTTTTTATTTTTTTCAGGTCCCATTGTACGTGCCTAAATGAGTGCAGTGATGTTCGGGGCGAACACCGTCAGGATGCCCCAGTGTAGGAACGGAATTCTTTCGCCTCCCCACCTACTACCGAAAGGAGAAAGGGACTATTTCATCCAGGAAACGGAACACCACGAACGCTAAGGGGAAAAGGCTTGATCCCTTGCCCGCGGCGGAGGGTCTTCAGTTTTTTGTGTGATCGGAGAGAGTCGAGACCTGTGTGGCCACTCTTCCGTATTTTTTTATGCGAATCTATTGAGACCTCTGTGGCTCATATGTGTACCATCTTCAATTAATTTAATAAATGTTGTGTTTTACAACACGTGGACTCATTCCAAAATACCATATCAAGTAATAGCTACAGTGCCATTCCAGTGTTGACATCACAAAATGGGGGCTGGTGCCGGGATTGCCCCATGCAAATTGAACGTGGACTAGAACCCTAGAGAGTCATCATCATCGCAAACTGTGAGTACATTTTGCTCATTTTTAATATAAAGATGTCATATTTTGGTAAAGCAAGGAAGGACGATATTTACCGTCTTGCAACGGAATTAGATATAGAAATACCCTCAAATGCGACAATTTCGAAATTAAAAAAGTTAGTGACGAAACAACTCGATTACGATGAGGAGTACACAAAAACACTTCTGGATACAATAATAGTTGAAAGAATCGAAAAAGAGCAGCTGGAGAAAGACAAACAGCAGTTAGAGAGGGAAAAAGAAAAATAATTACGCGAATTTGAATTGGAAAAACTGAAACTGCAAAATGCGACACAAACAGTTAGGGAAAATCACATGACAGAATCGAACACTGCATGGGATAGAGGAAAGGAATTATCAAAGATAATTAAAAGTTTTGATGCGAATGAATCCAATGATATAAGTACGTATTTAGCGCTGTTCGAGAGACAAGCGACGAAAATCAAAATCGAAAGAGAAGATTTTGTAACGCATTTACTAGGTTTATTACCCTTAGAGATAGCACAAATTATAACTCGGGAACCGGAGGAAATATCTAATGACTATGAACACGTAAAAGAAATCTTACTCAAAAGATTTAAACTTATGTCTAAACAATTCAAACAAAAATTCCTGAATCATAAAAAGGAAAGTACAGCAACTTGGCGAGATTTTGCGTTTGAAATAAGTCATTATTTTGACGAATGGTTAAGAGGACTCAAAATAACAAATTTTGACGAGCTCAGGGAACTAATGGTATCCGAGCAGATAAAACGTAGAGCGCCGTTTGAAATCAAAACACACTTCATAGATGACTGGCATCAATTAAAATGCGCAGAAGTTATAGTGAAAAAGTTAGAGGAATATGTGAGAGTGCGAGGTTGCAATTAGGAAAAATGGAGATACGGAATGTAAATAAATACAGAAAAAATGTTTCGCAAGATGAAACTCGATATAAAGGTGAATCGTCGAACTTTCGTGCTAACCAGAATAGTAGAAATGTTGATAATTGTTATAAAACTGTTGGTTATAGTACAAATGTCAATAAGTATGTTAATAAGGTTGATTATGATGTACCAAATAGAGATCCATATAAAAGTAATAGAATTAAGTGTTATGCATGTGGAAATTATGGGCATAAGAGTAATACTTGTACATATAATTTTAAAGGTGAAAATGCAAATGTGAATAAAACTGTAAATCAAATATATGTAGCAACTCCTAAGAAAATTGAAAAGAGTGTTTATATTGAAAAGTGTTATATTAATGCAGTAATAGACACTGGATCTGAAATAACTCTAATTAATGAGGAATGTTATCATAAAATAGGATCTTCTATATTGAATGGTAGTAAGATATATTTAAATGGAATAAGTCAACACAAAATAAGTACCGAAGGGTTTTTCCGATCAGAAATTGTTATTGATAATATTTCTTTGTGTTCTGATGTGCATGTCGTTAAGAATTTACAATTTGAAGCAAAAATTGGTATGAACGTATTATCAAGGGTAAAGTTTGCATTTTCTGGGGGAACATTAAACGTTACCGATAGAGACATAAATGAAATAAGGAGGTCAGAAGTAAGGGGCGAAAACGGAAGCGAAATAAAAAACAAAGCAACAACAACTTCAGGCGTTGTCATAAATCACGGGGAAGAAGAGCGCGTGAGTTTCCCTCAACATCCCCTCGTAGACTTTCAAGTATCGAAGGCGCATGAAAATGACTCATCAGCAGGTGCTTTTGTTTACACTTTAGGCGCCGTAGCGTTGGATATGTCTAGCGAAGAGACAGATCTCTCCCATATAATGAATCCCTGTTTACGAGAAAGAATCTGTCAAATTGTAAGAAATTATGTGCCTCAGCAAGTAACAAACACGGATGTTAAGATGAGAATTCTTCTGACGGACGAAGTTCCAGTTAGTCAGCGTGCTCGGCGGTTGCCGATTACTGAACAACTTATAGTTGAAAAACAAATCCAAGAGTGGTTAGAAAAAGGGATAATTAAAAACAGCTGTTCGGAATATTCTGCCCCTATAGTGCTTTGTAAGAAAAAAGATGGGAATCACAGACTTTGTGTCGATTTCCGAAAGCTCAACAAAAAAATAATTAAGGACCGTTTCCCGTTACCTCTAATCGAAGACGTGTTGGACAAATTGGAGGACTCGCAAGTCTTCACAACTTTAGATTTGAAAAACGGCTTTTTTCACGTCGACATAGAAAAGGAGAGTACAAAGTACACCTCTTTTGTTACCCACGAGGGACAGTATGAGTTTTTAAAGACACCTTTTGGATTGTCAACCAGTCCAAGTGTATTTGAAAGATATATTTTTCATGTTTTTAAGGATTTGTTAAAAGATAAAACTGTTATTATTTATGTAGATGATATTATCATACCAGCCATGAATGAGGTAGAGGGTTTAGAAAAATTAGAACGTGTTTTAAATACGGCGTCAATGTACGGATTAGAACTAAACTTCAAAAAGTGTCAGTTTCTAAAACGAAAGATAGAATTCTTGGGTTACGTAGTAGAAAAAGGAACTATAAAGCCTTCACCTTTAAAAACTGCAGCCGTACGGAACTTCCCACAACCCAAAAATGCCAAACAAATACAGAGTTTTCTGGGATTGACCGGTTATTTTCGAAAGTTTGTTCGAGATTATGCCAAGATAGCGAAGCCCCTCAGTGATTTACTTCGTGATAATAGGGAATTCCATTTTGGGTCGAAGGAGAAAACTGCATTTCAAGAATTAAAGCAGGCCTTGACTGGCGAGCCGGTGCTACAAATTTTCAGACAAGGACCGCCACTGGAACTTCATTGTGATGCAAGCTCACACGGATTCGGAGCAGTACTATTGCAACAGGCAGATGACGGAAAGATGTATCCAATTCAATACATGAGTAAGAAGACAACAGCACAACAAGAAAAATACGGCAGCTATGAATTAGAAATTCTAGCAGTGATCGAAGCTTTGAAAAAATTCCGGAATTATCTACTCGGAACCAAATTTAAAATAATGACGGATTGCTCAGCCTTCCAGCAAACCATGAGCAAGAAGGACTTAACCCCTAAGATAGCGAGATGGGCGTTAATCATGGAGGAATTCGAATACGAAATAATTCATCGACCAAGTGCTCAAATGAGACATGCAGATGCTTTGAGCCGAAATGTCGCTGTGATGGTACCGCAACCAACGGGTGAAGAAATAACGTGCAAGTTAGCAGCAGCCCAACGACAAGATGAGTATATTCAAGTTATTAAAGAATTATTGATGAGAGGGGAGAAGAACGACTACTTGATCAAAAACGATGTATTATATCGATATGAAAACGGAAGTGAACTGCCTGTCGTCCCCGAGAGGATGCAATCAGATATTATAAAGGAATTCCATCAAAAAGGACATTTTGCCGTGGCGAAGACCGAGGAGTTAGTGAAAAGAGATTTTTCCATTCCAGGACTCAGGAAAAAAGTGGAGAACGTCATAATGAACTGCGTTAAGTGCATCTTGACGAATAAGAAAAGGGGCAAGCAAGAGGGTCAATTAAATCCAATACCCAAAGGGAGTGTACCGCTTAGTACATACCATATTGATTTTCTGGGACCTCTGGCGACAACAAATAAACACTATCAACACATCTTCGCTGTGATAGATGCCTTCACTAAATTTACTTGGCTCTATCCTGTAAAATCAACTTCTACACGTGATGCGTTGGAGAAGCTAGAATCGCAGTCACATATTTTCGGAAATCCGTCAAGAATAATTTCAGATCGAGGCACCGCATTCACATCCAAAGAATTCGAAGGTTACTGCGACGAAAGAAGCATTGAACACTTCAAAATCACCACAGGAGTACCTCGAGGAAATGGTCAAATCAAACGAATATTTGAAACTGTGATACCGGTACTGACGAAATTAGCGATCAACGAACCAGAAAAGTGGTTTAAATATGTCAACTCAATTCAAAGAATTTTGAACAGCACCTCTAGTAAAAGTACAAAAATCTCACCATTTGAATTGCTAACAGGAGTATCAATGAAGAACAAAGAAGATCTGAAGGTCAGAGAAATGTTGGAACAAGAATATGAAGAATGGTTCATAAGAAACCGAGAAGGACTTAGGGAAGAAGCTAAGGAACAAATCCTAAGGATGCAAGAAGAAAACCGAAAACAGTATAATCGGAAGCGGAAACCTGCAAGAAAGTATGCAGAAGGAGACCTGGTAGCGATACAGAGGACCCAATTTGGAGCAGGACTCAAATTACGACCAAAATATCTGGGCCCATACGAAATTATCAACAGGAAACCACACGACCGTTACGAGGTGAGGAAAGTGGGCAGTCACGAAGGACCTATCAACACGTCCACTGCTGCCGAACACATGAAACCATGGACTAATTAACTTTAAAGAACTCTGGGAAAGAGAAACTAATGTGGAGAGAAAAATTATCTTTATTTTCAGCAATTCTCTCAAAAGTGAAATAGATACTTTTTTTTTTGTTTTTATTTTATTTTTTTCAGGTCCTATTGTACGTGCCTAAATGAGTGCAGTGATGTTCGGGGCGAACACCGTCAGGATGCCCCAGTGTAGGAACGGAATTCTTTCGCCTCCCCACCTACTACCGAAAGGAGAAAGGGACTATTTCATCCAGGAAACGGAACACCACGAACGCTAAGGGGAAAAGGCTTGATCCCTTGCCCGCGGCGGAGGGTCTTCAGTTTTTTGTGTGATCGGAGAGAGTCGAGACCTGTGTGGCCACTCTTCCGTATTTTTTTATGCGAATCTATTGAGACCTCTGTGGCTCATATGTGTACCATCTTCAATTAATTTAATAAATGTTGTGTTTTACAACACGTGGACTCATTCCAAAATACCATATCAAGTAATAGCTACAGTGCCATTCCAGTGTTGACATCACATATATATATATATATATATATATATATATATATATATATATATATATATATATAAAGAATGTGTGTATGTGTGTGTTTATATACTTTGTAGAACAACTACACCGTTTGACCAATCCTCACCATATGTGGTACATTTCGAAACACTGAGGAAAACATAAGATATTTCTTTCCTGTCTTCAGACCAATCTGTAGCTATGAAAATTGGCACACTGGTAGTCCTAAAAGTGTCCTTCGAAGCCCCTATTTTAAAACCTAAAGTTTGTTTTCCTGGAATAAATGGACATGGACGAGGAAACATGTTCTACATGGTTTGTGTATTTGAGTCAACGCAGGGAAATGTCGCGGCCATATTTTTAGCTGCCGAGGTAGGAAACACGTTCTACAGGGTTTGTGTATTTGAGTTAACACAGGGAAATGTCGCGATCATATTTTAGCTTTCATGGTCATATTTGAAACCCGAGCAACTCCGGGTTATCCAGTCAGTACTAAATCAGGTTAAAAGCTGTTACACCATAAATGGGGTAAAAAGACTTAAAATGTCAAAATTATTGAATGCTGATGTTGATTGAATAAAACTGATAAAATAGTGGACGGGACATTAAAAAGCGCTCATAAAAGCTTTTAAGACAGCATAAGAAGTTCAAATATGATTTATGAAGAACGTTGTCGGTAATAATGATACGATGGAATTTTTTTTATCAATCAATGTCTATGCGTGATGCAAACATTATCAACGTTATAACGAGTGAAAATAACATAAAAGTGTCCATATGGTAGTGACAGTAAGAGTTAGATGGTTGAAGGTACTGTATTGAACTTGTTCCTGAGCTCTCTTCTGTCCCTACGTATTTATTTAAATGATCTAGTAAATTTTGGTTATCTCCATTTATTTCGACGTTCCTCGGTACCGTGTAATGTGATACCAAAGCCACTTTGAGTAACGTATCAGAAATTTAAAAACATCATAAGCCAAATAGAATCGTGCAGAATTAAAATAAAACACTGCGAGACACTTTTGAAGCCAGTGTATCAAAGAATTGCCAATTGTATCACAAATATGAATATTTTTGTTTAGTACCCACTTGTATTTATAGCAATACATACTTAGTTATTGAAATAATTTGCCTTCAAATTTTATGTTTTCAAATGGAGTGCAAAACTTACAATTACTTGAGTATAGGTGTTTTTGTATTGTACCATAGTTCCTAACTTTTTTCATTTGTGTCCCCGTGAATAAATTTTAATAATATGTAATGATTTAATAATGTCTATCTAAAATAATTTTTCGTATTTTGTAATAGAGAATGTATGTGGACGGAGATCAATTCTAAAAAAGAAATTTTCGGAATATTTTCAGATGTACGCCAAATGTCAGTCTTCCTTTCAAAAATGAGACCATGTAGTTGCTGTAGATTGCGTCAACAAGCGATATTTTTAAAAGCCATAACTTAGAAATATGTCCAGTCCATCACTGAGTCCTGTAAAGTGTTACATTAGCGTCCCTTGTACTATAGTTTCTATCTTTTTTGCTCTCTGTTCCTGTAAATAAAACTTTAATAATATGTAATAATTTATTAATGTATACAATAATTTTTCGTATTATGTGATAGAGAATGTACGTGAGCAGAGATCAATTCTATAATACAATATTTCGGGAATATTTTCAGATTTATGCCAAACGTCAGTCTTTCTTTCAAAAATGAGACTAGGTTGTTGCTGGAGTTTGCGTCGACAAGAATTCCATCCACTCCGTCGCTGGGTTCAGTAAGATGATACATTAGTGTCACTTCGAGTAAGATGGTATAAACTATTCTGTCGTTATCGAATCATCGATTCCAGATTATCTGATTTCTCTTCTTGGCACGAAACCATTTGAGGTATACTTCGTAAAATTTCGTCACTAGCAATTCTTGGGATCAAGAAGGATAAACCGTCATAACACATGAAAGAAATTAGTGTTACATTTGGTATTTCCTAAAACGATGCAAAGGCTTACTTACAAGTTATCTCTTAGTGATGTCTATTTGACAGTAGTTGAAAATGAATTGCTCTACAGTTGTTGCTCACTTATTGCGTAGTACTGTAATAATTGTAAATTACCTGCAATTCACATCATCATATGAGATACATACTGTCTTATAAAAGTTGTAATTTTTGTTCCAATAGCTGTGTATGGAAATTCTATCATAATAATCTAACCACTTTCGATCCTGGAAAGTACTCACACGGGACAACGTACGTGTATTCTGAGGCATTTGGTTCGTAAAGTTCATCGGTAGCATTAGTTAATAGTACAAGTCCAGTAGAAAATGATTATCTGTCTCTCTTCGGCAGCCATCTAAAATTTGATAAAAAATTCTAACAATAATTTGAAATCAAGACGAAGTCCTTGAAGTTTACGGTTTTCGTTAAGGTCAGTAACTACCCGGATCCTCCAAAATATCACGTACAAATAATTAAAAATTCGAAAGAAGAAAAGTTAAAGGTTAATTTAGAGGAAAGGGAAACACAAAAACAACTAACAGAAGAAAAGGAAAAAAAGAGTGATCAAATAAATAATGAGCATAGTTATATATATTAGTAACAATCATTTGAATTTTTAGGATTTGTTACGGAAAGCTTCTAAAAATATATGTAATGCCATTACCAAATACACTAAACAAAGTGTTTTAATATATAGGAAAAAATAATTCGAGAAAAATATCGTCTGCCGTCGTAGTCTAATGGCATTTTAAAACTAAGAGCCCTTTGCTGCTGTCTTTCAATTTTTATCGTCTGCACAGCTGAGCGTGAATATATTTATTGACTACGAGTATATACATTGTATATAATGTTTTGCAATATATTAGTCAGTTTTTCACTTGTTTCAAATCACGGTTCGTATTCACTGAGTTCATTACCATATGTGCTAATTAAGTCCATCTTCTTCTTATCCTATCATTTATTGTAATTAACCGTATGAGGAGCTTACACATTTGTTTCTGATGTGCAACCTGGCAGTCTTCTCTTTATAACTTCTTGACTAATATGATTTTACTAGGAGAAATATTTTAACTGATAAAGTGATTCATAGTCATTATGTGTCTTGAGGGAAGAAGGGTGTACTACTCCAAAATATCGTGCTACCCAAAGGGTTAAGTGTTATTTTAAATACTGAACTGATATTAAGTAATCACGGATTAAAGATGACTATAATTTAGGTGCTACATCTTATATTACTTCAACACCTAATTATTATAGTTCTTTATTAAGAACAAACAAAAAAACGACAAAAATCTTATATTTTTGTTCAGAGGTTTCTTTGATTATATTTCATCGTCATAGTTTGAATCGTTAAATCTTAAACCTAAATCTTTACCAAGTACATTCACCCTTTGAGTACGTTATTGCCTTGAGAAGAGGCAAGCATATCGACCATAGATTATACTAACCTTTTAATTGTTTATTCCGGCTTGTACATATGACATTAGATGTAACCCTTTGACCTTCGAAAGGTTCTATCAGAGCGTGAATTAACTAAGCATAATACCTCAAAATCAGATTAGGGATCACGAGTTTGTACTTTCTAGAACATTAGAAACATTCTTTCGGGCCTTATAGAACCACAGGGAGCTAGGAGAAAAGTAAGGTAGATTTTGGAATAAGAGAAGCTAATAAACATAAGCTACCATTACAGTAGGGAGGTTCTACTATGGTTAAGTTGCCTTCGCCATATGCAATTGCGATTTCCGTATTTACACTCCTGTTAACGTATGTACTGCCACTATAGATATCTTAAAATAAAGCAATATTATGCTCAATCAGACGTGTCTACTTCCCCTCAAATAGTATGACTAATCAAATTGAGAGAATGTATCATTAATCCAATAGACCATGGTATCTTCCAAAATACGGAGATCGCTAAAACTGTGACAGTAAAATAACATTATCACGTTCTTTTTAAATGTCTCTGTTCACCTTACATATGTTAAATAAAGGACTGATGAGCGAGTAACCTCTCGTAAAACCAACCATGTTCCTAAAGAATATGGGAGGGGTAAAATAATCGCGATAATTAATTGTGGAATGAGTGCGATTGCTGATACGTATTAAAGCTTTGATGCTGAAGCTTTAGTTTTCAGTAGGTGGAGCCAACTAGAGAAGATTATAATTGTTTCTTTGGGAAACAAGGACAGACTTTGTAGAAACGATAGTGCATATATAATACACTTACTTGTCCATGAACCAAAACGTTAAAGAAGCGTTTATAGAGTTCAGCTGCATCGTCCCTTGGGCATCATGTCTGGAATCAACACCACCCCAACCCCGCGATGCCAAAGACCAAAGTTTATTATTCAACCAAAAAAAATTGTGTCAATTCACTTTTGACTTCTTACTACACATATCCACCTCCACGATATTCCTACTATGGAAACTGATGCGATGTAACATGGATTGTTGTTGGCCTGAATACTTCAATGATATTTGTTAAGAAGATCTTTGTTTAGAATGTTCGATGGTCTTTATTAAGAATATTTTTGTTTAGAATATTCAATGATCTTTGTTAAGAAGATCTTTGCTTAGAATGTTCCATAGTCTTTGTTAAGAATATCTTTGTTTAAAATGTTCAATAATCTTTGTTAAGAAGATCTTCGTTTAGAATGTTCAATGATCTTTGTTTAGAATTTTTTGTAATTCTCTTGGCGAATGCCTCAAAGTAAAGCGATGATATGTGTTTCATTTATGTTTAGTGCCAATGAACTTATAAATTAACTAGCAATGTACCCCACCTTTCTCGTTTTGAATTGGTTTGATCTAGATTGAAGAGATGATCAAAGAATATCATGACTTACGTTTTGCGTAGAATAAAATAATATTTTAAAACCTTTCGCCGTCTTTATAATTTCTACAACTTACTTTGGACACAAACACTACACATGCGAGTCCATTCATGTAATACATTTCACATACATCGCACCCTTGCTGTATAACAAAGCAACAAAAGGACGAGAGATGGCACTGAGGTTACTACTACAAAAGACGATTTTGAGGGAGATTTGGAATTCCCTTTCTTAAGTTCTTTTCATGTACAACCCAATTATTAAAAACGAAGATTTACGGCTAGTGCTCTCGCAATCATAGTCAACAAAACAATATTTTTTTTACTTGTGGCAATCTTGCATCCGGCATGCGAGATTGTGAAATTTCGTATTCTTCTCCTGTAATTATGACAAATAATTTTTTAATGTCTGAAAAATTCTAGTTCTGATTTCTTAAAGATTATTATTCTTTTAATAAAGGCATTATTCTTACAATAATGGCATAGTTACATTTAAAATTTGCTTTATTCTGACTTACCTGCCACTTTTAGTCGAATAATTTGTGGTGGTGTTGCGTTTGATGACAAAGAAACACAATTTATTAAAATAAAAACTATTTAAAAATGAAAACAAAATGAAAGAGCGAAATAGAACAAAATAAAAGATGTCGGGATAAAGTTGTTCCAGAGATATTAATTTGTGATTCATTTTTTTGTCTCTTGGTCTTGATGTTGCCACAACTTACAACTAAAAAATTTACAACATTTATAAATGCAAAATTATTTCATAGCGAAAGAAATACGAGTTTCCATTTAATTCCCGTTCGTTGAAAAATTTCGCCTGTCGCAAACATTCGGAAATCATTTACATTGCTCAAAGAACAAAAATAATACTCGAAAAAAAATGAAATATCAGAGCTGAAATTTAAAAAAAAAAAAAAAAAAAAAAACATTTTTTTTTTTAAATGATAGGTTTTTTAGCAGTACTGGAAAAGAAAATCAAAGTAATCATAATACTCAATACACTTTTCAATTTTTCCAAAACTACCAAATTATGGTTGAGTTAAGTATAATTACTCGTGTTTTTTAGCATGAAGCTTATCTAAATATAACAATAAAGACATTTTTAAAATTGCCTTTACTAAACTAATAGATATTGTAAAAAATAAAACTATTTTCAATCCAATATCTAGAACAAAATTCATGTGATGCCTGCCTAAACACAAAATGGAACATAGAACAGAAAGACGGACAAACAGACTTTCGTAACCAAGTTCACTCACATAAATGAAGATAAGTACTCACTGTATGTAAATTTCCATGAAAATATATTAAACCGTGTGGACGTGTATAGGGCATATACATACATACAGACAGACCGACAGATGGACAGACATACAGACGCCAAACGCGCAAGAGGAGGATTTTGAATTAGAAGGGTCCAAAACGTATAGAAAATTTGTAATGGGTCGAAAACATTCAATGTACAAAGAAATACACTATTCTTATTTACATAGAATATTAGCTTCAGATTTTTCTTAATTCTATTGGTAACTTTAATCTGGTGTTTGTAATTTTACAATGAATAAATAAAAAATAAAGTTTTACCTCTTAAAAAATCTGTAAGACATATACTAGACACACAAAAAGTATACCTAAGTCCATTCTTACGTTCCATACTCTCTTCTTTTCCCTTGTTAATATTATGTTTAAAATAATTACATTCTTTCAAAAGAAACGAAGAGTATTGTGTTTAATTTGACGTGGATTTCAAATTGGGACCAATCAGCGACCTAACTCTTTTAAAATATACCATTTGTAGAAATTATTTGAATATTTGATGGCGTTGGCATCGCTGACGTTATACGGCTTCCCTGCTCTCCCAAACCTACTGCTTTTGTCAAATAGAAGTTACAATCTTGATTTGAATTCGATAAGAACCTAAGAGTTCCCAATTTGATCGATTTGATTAATGTTTTCATTCATTAATATGCAATATTTTTCTGTATCTGTAAAATCTAGTGTAAAATAGTAATTAAACTTTAATCTAACTGAAGAATCTCTCACATCGTTATTTTTGTATACGACAATTAAAATCAAAAATTATCACTGAAGCAATTGATTATTTATATCCCAACATTCTGCGTCACCTATTAGGGAAATTGGCACAAAAAAATCCCTTAAAAATTCGACTTTTTAATTTTACTCTGGAATAGGTGATCATCTTAAACCAGTGATATATTGGTTTTATGGTTTCAGACATTAAAAAAACCTAAAAATAAAAAATAATAAAAGTTAACCAAATGCCAAGCCTACTTTCACAGCTGTCAATATTTATAAACGTTGTAATTTATTTATATAAACTACTTTTATAGGTTACTTCTTATAATATTTTTGGTAGACTTGTTGAACAGTTTTCTAAGTATGTTATTTGCCTATTTTTTCTAAGTAAGTTATTTGCCTATTTTTTCTAAGTAAGTTATTTGCCTATTTTTTCTAAAGTATGTTATTTGCCTTCCAAATGTTAAACAGTTATTTTCTCAAAATGTGATTTTTTTTACACTAAGGTACATTTTTCTCAGATTGTATATAATTTACAAGTTTTAAATTTTACATACTATGCCAACTATATCATATTAACACAGTTAATTTCACATTTTAATAAAAAACAAAGATATTTTACAACATTTTAATACATAAAAAATACATGTTTTATAGTCGCATAAAATAAACTTGATCTAAATTACAAATAAATTTAATATTATTTTAATTTGTGTTACCAGTATCATTTAAAGTATATATGAACTTGGTACAAAATCTTGAAATTTTATGTGCAATACGTTTTTGTAAAAGTGTTCCTACGCATAGCACTGTTATGAAATTTTAGGTTTGTAATTGTTTTAAAATATAGAGCTAAAACATAAATACTATTGTATAAAATATTTTTTTTTCTATCGATATATCACTGAATACTTAGTAAGTGTAATATTAAAAGAATTAAAGAAGTATCTTAAATATATGTAATATTACATCAGTTTACATGGCATGGTACAAATTTCTGTCATTTCTTCCCTTCCGAAGCTCCCAGCAAAACAAGATTCACTTTTCCTCTTCTTCATATCATATGATTCACTTCATAAATCCCTGGTCCCAACTTTCACCCAATATGCATTCCAAAGACAAGCAAAAATATTTTTCTAACTGGCTCAATGTTATTCGCGTACCTGGTATCAGAACCCCAGTCTGGACTCTTCCAGAAAGAGAAATACACTTTATTATTAAATATGCACCAGATTGCGTTCGGAGGAAAGATGCAAATTCTATGAATGGTAAACAGACAACCGAATGGAAAATTCATGGGGTGATACGAACTTCAATAAACATGTAAATGACCAGGTAAATGTGTATCGATTAGACCCTCAGTAATGCCCATGCCTTGGATTACGCCTCCTCATGTTTCATTGGTCATGGGTGTGATGGGCCTTCATGCATGCAGGGACTTTATGAAACTGCTAGTGATTGAAATGTCTTATTTGAAGACATTTGGGGATTCAAAAATGCTCTGTTTTCGTGGTGGCATGAATATGATAATAAATTGATACTTTTGCATTTGTAGTAGCGTATTCAGAGTGCTGTAGGGCATTTCTACAAAAGCATCCGAGGATAAAAAAAGACGAATCTAAACTATTTTATTTCTAATTTAGATTCAGGATCTAAATGTAAAGTGTAAGCTTATTGTGTATGCGTTTTTATAAGGAAGTGTGTGTGGAGAATAAGCTTGTGTTGAAAAGATATTTTTGAATAAAAAAATAGAAAAGACAGAAAACTGAGGACTGTAGAAATAATATTGAAGTTCTAAAATTATTGATAGAATAGTGATTTTCTTACATGAGGCGTTGCGAATAAGTAGGTCGAACAGAAAAATGATGGTTTCGAGAAAAACGTATTTAAATGCAGAGCTCTTCCGTTCTTAGAAGGTAGAAGAGCTACTGTCAGCCCTATTTTCTTACGGTTAGAATGTGCAAACAAAGAGTTACAATTATTCACTAATATCTGACAAACCAAAGTATGGGTAAATAACTTTTTGCCCAATCTTGAGTTCATCCTTTGTATCCGCAATGTCAATATGAACGACGTAAATGAATATGAACTACGCACTAATTTTGTGACGTATAAATGCTAAGTTTGTCACAGCTGCTGTAACAGTTGTGTAGGCTGCCGTTCAAATCATCCATCGCGGCTAATGTAGAGTTGATTGTGTTGTTAGTTGCGCAAGATGAATGTTGATGTAAATCCAAGAAAAACATATTTTTTTAAATATGAAAGTAAGCGCAATCAGAGGATTATTATTTGGATATGTTTTGCATTTTGTGTGTGTGTGTGTGTGTGTGTGTGTGTGTGTGTGTGTGTGTGTGTGTGTGTGTGTGTGTGTGTGTGTGTGTGTGTGTGTGTGGAAGAGGATTGGAAAAGCACTGAGTTATATTTTCTAAGAGTACATACAAGGGAAATGTATTGGAAGAAAAAGCGAGGCTGGAATAAAGGTAGCATGTGCATTTGATGTGCTGAGGGAAGAATGCAACAGCTATCGGAGAAGGATGAAAAGCTACACAACTTGAGTGAAAGATGCTGTTTGAATACTTGTTTGACAAGGTGGGAAATGTCAAAAGGCGAAAGTTTATCGTCATGTCCCCAGTTGGTTTTAATAATATGACAAACAATGTAGAAAAAAAGAAGGGAGTTATCCTGCAACGTGTTAAGAAGATTATGTGTGGAAATTTATATTTTAGGGGTTTAGTTTTAGTGTTTTTTCGTGTATCTTTACTATTAAAAAGGAAGTGTTTCTCTATGTCTCCGTACGCAGTGTCCTGACAAATCTATGGTATTTACAATAAATGAAATTCGGCACACAGGTAGTCCTATTGCTTTGCAAATTTTGTGTAGCGCCCTAATTTTAAAATTTAATCTGGAACATTTTGAAATTAATTTATTAGTTTCTTTCTGGAATATGACTTATCCATTACCTCGAATGAAAATGGATTTCGCAATTTTTGAACGCGGACGTGAGAAACGTTTTACACCCTAATGCTTTTCGAACCATACCGAGTTTTCCGATTTCAGCGTATTTTAATTTACGTTGTTGGTAATAGCCTCTTTGAGGCAATCACAGCATTACCTGTGCAGTTCGTATGCGAAACAAGCCAAATGAGAATGCATAGAAAATACCAGTGGTGATCGATTGGCAAGTGCCAGCAAGCAGTGATAACACCTGACCCCACGAAAAGAACTGTCATGGGCAACACGTGCTGGCCATGCTGTGGTTAGAGTGAACATATTTATGAAAATATTTAGTTAAATATATAGTGTAAAAATCAATAAAAATCCAATAACTTTTTTTCACAATTTTACTTTAGAACCTTCTCCAACGTATTGTATAATTTATACATTGTGATTCTTTACCCGATGCAATGAAACAAAGGCAGCTTAAAAAGTGTAAGATACAAATATTTTACAAGCCTCAGACACAAAACCTGTGCCGATTGATTCAAACTGTGTGCTTCGAGACAAAAAATAGTAATGAATCGATAAAGTGTGGCAGCATGTGAGTTTAAACTTAAAACCCATTGATAACGTACACAATTTCTTCAATCCAGTATTCAACAACATCCACATATACACTTATGTACATGTGGCTAAATAGTAGTAATCTTGCATCTAGAGATAACTTCTTTCAATTAAAACAAAAGTTTATTGTTCAGTCCCATTCATAAAGATGGTAGTAATTACTTTGTCGAAATATTAAAACATGTTCTCATTCAAAATATCTCATAGAAATCATCCTAAAGTGCCAAATGTAGTACCTCTTTCAATCGCTTCCTTCCACATCATGGTAAAATTCAGCACTGCAGTTCTTGTTATGGTTTGCATTATCAAATAACGTTAGTGATAAAATATTTCACAGTAGGAACTCGACATAACGTAATGATGCTTAAGCTATAGTGTAGGTACACTTTCTGTTATTAGTTTTGCAATATTTGTATGTTGGATATTTAAGCATGTCACTAGAAGAGATGCCGAAACTTATTTAAACTAAACCGCAAACATATTAATGATTCATTCATAATTATTTTCTCCGTATTATCGTATATGTGAATTAATACCTACAATGTATAAGTTACATGTATTTTTATTTAAAAGTATTGAGAACGCAAAAATTCATATAAATGTAAACAATTATGACTTAAGTTGCAATAATGTAACAAAAGAAACAAATTCATTATTATTGCAATCATTTAGTAATACCCATGATTTTTTTTAATTATTTAACATGCCTAAATTGAAATTCAACTTTTTTATAGAACAACAGAACACTTTACTTTAAAGTTATATGCTATGTGTGTTGGAGTAATGATTTACATTTACAGGAAAAGAAAATGTAACTTATCAACCTGTTAGCATGTAATTGAGGGGTTGTGGATACGAAGGGCGAACTCAACACTGGGCGACAAATCTTGTCTCCATATTTTGGTTCGCCATAAGTGAAAATTTCGACATTAGTGAAAAATGATATTAACTCTTTTATTGAGTTCACTTTTTCTGACCCCTTAAAACTAGGACTGACAGTACATCTTCTATCCACTAAGAGTGACAGCACCGCGTTTAAATGCGTTTTTCTGGAAACCAGCTTTTTTGAGTTCGCCCATCGTATCCGCAACGCCTCAATTATAATTAGTATTATCTTATTACAAGTATTTTAACTATACTTAAAAGCAACTATACTTAGGAAATTATTATAGCCATGGTAATGTTCCAAAAACAATTTAATAAATTCATATTTGAGAATCCCACGCACTTTGAATATATTTAAAAAAATTCTGTTTTGAAATTTCTTAGATTCAAAAATACAAGTTTAGTTCAAGTGTTTACTTTGTCATCTAACCGTGGATCAAAATTGCATTATGATGTCCTTTAAACTTTTTCTTTGCGATGAATCCTGGACTTCGCAACTGCCCGTTGTGTTGCTCCAGTACGATATAAATTCAACTACCCGTTACCTGACTATCAACAGCTTTAAAATACCAAATTTAACAAAGGGAACACACAATGCTTAACATGAGTCGTTATCAATTTACTCTAAATACACTAGTATTCATATATTAAGGGTCTGGTACATTTTTAGATAAAAACAAGTTATAAAAGATGGACAATTATAAATACATAAATTAGAAGTAACAATACACTTCAGAGATTTACACCCATAATGAAACTAATAACGTTGTTCCGCAAGGAACACATTCTAAATTCACGAAACGTACCATTCTTGTTCTTTGGCGAAGCTGAAGTAAAGTGTCCAAAGCTTGTCCAAAACTGTCCCCTGTCAATTGAATATGGTATATGTCCACGAATCACTGCAATGCACGAATGGCATCGACATTTCGCTACATTGTTCAGTAAATATTGAGGTACGTTTTACCATTCCTTATTCAGAGAGATGGTAGACCATTATTTTATTTTTTGGGAAGGGGCGATTAAATTTGCCATGCGTCTTCAAAGAGCATCCGATACATGTTCTATGGTATTGAGGTCAGGGAGTAATCAAGACACTGCACTGTATCAGGTCTATTTATTAGGTGATCAGAAAATCTGCAACAAAGACCGATTGATGACGACGGGCGTTATCATCCATAGGGATGAATGAATTTACAACAGTACCAATAAAATTGCCTACATGAGGAATAACAACATCCTGCAATGACGCTAACATAGGGTCTATTTTTAAAGGTTTTTAATGGTATATTTTTATATTGTTGATGGAAAAATAGAGGCAATGTGGTATCACCACTCGATACATTGGCACCTAGAATGTTACGCCAACGAAATCTTCATCTGTCTGTTAACAGGACATTGACCCCATTGTTCATCAGCCCAGTTGAAATGATCATAACACCATGTAAACACACTAGGAAAATTATTTCCAGAGCCTTGCTACTACATTTTGGCACACTGCGAACTCATTGGTTACATTTCGCGTTGAACATCCTTCTTCTAGTTTCTCTGAAGTCCTTCCACGGGTAAAAAAAATGTTTAGTGTATCTTTAGTGATAGTTCGTCACTCGCTTTAGCAACTAATAACTTACATAGGTAGATAAACACATGAAAAAATCAATCAGTCCCTAGACACCCGCTTTAGGTTTTATCGCATTTTAACAATATTATGCTGTGACGTGCCTCCAAATGCGTTAATTATGGTCAAACAATGGGTCTTTTCTATTTCTTAATTTCTTATGACTGTTGTTACCTTTAGTGTTTTTTCTTTATACAACACGAACTTCAGTATCAGGGAATTTGTATATTACATCTGACCTTTAATTTATGGATATGAGTGTATTTTTTATTTTAGATCTATGGGCATGCAACACTGTACTTGTAGAAAGTAACATACAAGATAATTTGTTGAATTAAAATTTCTTTTTTTTTAGTCAAGAAAATAATATATTTTAATCATATGAAATAGCGTTATTCGAGAATTTTGTTAAACAAAAACAGTAATCATCTTAATAATTTATTCAAGGTAAATTTTCTTTTCCCGATCATTAATTTTTGACAACAAATCTTGAGTATTATGAGCCCTGGAGCAAAAAAGCGCTTAACACTGCGACGTTTAGAACAAAGTCTTTTCAGACACATTTTCCTTAATTTAACCAAACTTTTGCCTGAATATTTTAATCATAAGTTATGATGTTCTGCAGTGCAAATCGCACTCCTTGCCACATTGTTTTTCTCCTTTAGCCTCTCTACACCACCCATATTACCACAAACACTTTATAAATAATACATATTCCATGTCAATGACAAAATATTTAACTTCAAAAGCTATTTACAGAATAAAAAATTATGAAAAAAAAAAGCTCCGATTTAAATAAAGTAATTTATTAATTTTGATGTGTGTGTTTTATTATAAATATATAATATTTACTTAGCCTATAATTGTGTTTTACTTTTGTTTTAAATTTTACTGGAGTTTTCAAATTGTGGACAAAATGCCTGCAGAACAAATGTAATTGCTTGGAGTTGTTATGCAGAACTCTGAATATTGTTCTGCACATGGGATTATGAGATTTAAAGTTTGATGAAATCTACAAAAAATACACTTAATTTATTTTAGTTCATAGTTGATTATGTCTCTATAATCATTAATACGAGGAGGCTCTTTAATTTATTACTTGTAAAATCTTAAAAAATAGACTTTAGTAGATAAATTGTTTTGAAAATACGAATTTTAGTTTGTTTCTTCTTTTATGATTGAATGGCTAATTCATAGAAACTCTATTGGGTTGGAAGTATCATGTGAATTTTTAATAAGTACACGTACTTGAGGGTATTGTTGCACTCTATATCGGTTAAATAAATTAATTTTTGTTCTGTATTAAGTTGAGAACAAGATACATATCAAGATACTGTTTTGATTTTTAAATATACGGAACATATATATGATTAGTTTCTTAAGAATATTTCTAAAATAATATGTAAACGCACACATCAATAATTAATAATTATTAATATAAAAATTCACACACAAATTAATTATTAATACTGTATTATGTTAAGAACTTGAATTATCTGAATTTACTTTTCAATTCTGAACTCTGAACAATGTATCTAAACGCGTTTGGAAATAAATTTGTGAAATCTAAAGCACACACGTTCCTGGATTTTTTATTTATTTACCCCAAATAAGAACATAAAATTATATGCCATTAGTTTTGTCAATTTGATATGATACAATTACTAATTCTGATATGTGAAAAACTACCCAAACATTTTCCCTGTAAGTAAAGTTCTGAAATACTACACACAATTGTTAATGAGTGACGGATACTTATTATTATTTTTTTTTAAATGTAGTTTATAAGCATAAAAATGTTTTTTTTTATGGTTTCACAAAAGAGTTACCAGACAAAACCCAATACCAAGAATAAGAAGATTCTGTCAGACCTGTACTATTATCAATCACTGATCAGAGAAACGTGGGAGTAGAAGAAACAAAAGCAGAAGCTGATGGATTTGGGTTCAAATATCTTTACCTCATTTGGATGAGTTCCTTCATTTATGTAAATAAACGCGTCGCCCATTTTTAGAACGAAGCCCCAATCTTTTAGTGTACTCTAAGCCTGGAGCTGAAATAAAAATAAATAAATCGAATCTACGCCTCAGATAGTTTGATGAATGCGATTCTATAAATATTTTCGCTTTCAAAAAATGAAACTCGGTGAGACAAGGAGAAAAAATGAATATATACTATCGCAAATTCTTTAGAAAGGAGCGAATTGAAAGGAATAAATAATAGTCCTTCGGATGGAAAGAAATATTTTAAGCAAATTACCGTAATTTTGCCGCATCTTTTTAAACTGCTTTCCTCGCCAGTTATGTTTTGTTGGATTTTGTTGGAAGTCATATCTGCATGGTGGTGCTCTCTGGTGTCGACTCTTTGATTTTGCGAGATAAAATACTTTTTCTGAAATGGGATATTCTCTTTCTGTGAATTTATTTAATGTTTTTACACACACGAAACGTTTGCTCGGTATTAAAAATTCGAAAGAGCGCTTGAAGGTTTAGTTAATGTTGACATGTGAAAGTTTTACACTCCACCGATCCCAACTATTTAAATGGTATTGAGAGTAAATTTTATTTTAAGTGTACGACTTACTTTGTATACTTTTTAGTCGAATTGAAATATTTATATGCTAATAATATGTAAAAAAGTGATGATTTCGGAATAGGTTTATTTTCTTTAATCTATCTCTAACACATTCTCGAAGATATTTACTAAATATTTCACTTTTAGAAGTTAGTTTAAATAACCCTGAAGGGGAATGATATGTATATTTTGCCTTCAATTGCAAAATTTTTTTGCACAAAATGCTTAAATTAGTACGTTACCATGAAGGTATTTATATCAGAATAACCTTTTTATAGTAAGTATATGTACAAATCACTAAAGTTAAAAATGCATTTTATATGTTACATAGAAATTGATATTTGTTCAAGAAAAATAATTTTAAATGTAATTTTTGACTACCTAAATTTTTCTGTAAACTAAAAGTTAAATTTGCGCATTGTAAATTTTAACCAAGTTCATTTTAGAACTGTATGGATTTATTTTGCAAACTTTTACCTGAAATACAGAGGCCTATAAATCTATAGCTTTAAAAATTAAGCATTTCTGTAATTCAATTATCTATTTCTACATTTTGCAAATACACAGTTTAACTTTGCAACTTTTATCTAAAATACAATTGAAAATCAGTTTTCTTCAGCAAAAATTAAGAATTTCTGTTATTCAATTTTCTCTAAGCAATTCACTTTTTGTTTCTTCATGTGAATCAGGCATATTATGATGTAAATAATTTTCTAACATAAAATATTTTCTTTTTAGAGTATTACAATGATCGATATTCTATATAACACATATAAATTGCTTTGAAAAAAGTAAACATACTATACATGGAAGCAAAATGTATTTTGATATTATCAACAAATATAAAAACGCAATATTATAAGTTTAAACTTCAATATGATGCTTTTTAACAGAACACATAAGATAAGGTATTAAGTGAACCCTTTAAGAGTTGCTTTATAGTAAATTTCTACAAAAAATCAAGAATTTTGGTTGTTAGAATAACCGAAATGACAGAAAATATAAAATCACGAACCAAACATTCAGCTATACATAAAACTTTCAACTCTAAATAAAATACAAAATCTTAATTTTTGCAACTGCTAGTGTGTCCAAAAAAACATCAATAAGTAAAATATAGGCAATCCTGGTAATTTGTGCAAGAATGTTTCTTTGAAATGCACTTTGTTTACAAGAATTATGACACGTATATTTATTTTACTAACAAAGTAAAACAATTCAATTCGTTATGCAACACTAAGACATAATATCCATAGGACTATTATTCAGATAGTATGTTAAGTTAACATTTTAACTCCACACTCAGTTAATATGTTTTACTTTACTAATTATTTTGGAAAAATTAAAGCCAGGAAAATTGATGACAACTTGAAAAATCATTACCCTGCCACGCACACAGTGAGTTGTTAGAATATTCAGGATTAAATAGTCTTAGAAGCCACACATTCTTCGGAAAGACACCCATTTAGAAATGAAATTATTCAAATAATAGACTATCTAGGGTCACCGTATGAGCAGGTCCAACGTTGCAGAAGAAGAGTGACTAATTTACCTGACTCAGAAGGCATGTACGAAGAGTAATTATGTGTCGCTGTTTGAAACACATCATAAATCACAGTAATAGACATCCGACATTTCACAAGTGTTTAATTCCGTAAAATAATTTTGAAACCTTTTCACTGTTGTCTTCAGATATTCCAGATGCCTTCATTTTTATGCGATTATCCATTTATTGATTAGTAGAATTAGCTGATGTTCAAGGTCAAGACGATCCTTGAAACGGTAAACATTTTGAATTTACACGAAGAGGAATTAAGATGCAATTGTTTGAAGAGAGTTTGAGCGATCTGTCAAATAAAGTTTCGACACATTTCTTACAAATTTATATATTAGTTTTGTATCATTTCTAAAAGAAGCTTATGTATTTAAATTTGAAGATTGAGGTAAATCCTTAGCCTTTGGAATCAATGTTAATTGTTAAAAATTATACTAATAGTCTTTAATAGGAAGCAAATTTAAATTGATGTACATTTAAATTAGCACTTTATTTATTTGTATTTTGAAAATTCAAATTAAATTTTGTATTATTCATACTAAGTAGTGTATGTTATTACGAGTCGAAAGTTTTTTACTTTGTAGCTAAACAAATATTTGCGAAACCTATTACATATTACTTCCTACATATATAAATCTATTGTTATGCTTAATACGAAAATATAGATGTTCCAAAATTGAATGTAGTTCTGTTGACTTAAAATTATAGTAGTGTTTTGTTTATTTGGAAAAATCAGTTAGTATTCAAATAACTATGCTTAAACGATTTATATGTCTTTAAAACTGTTAAAAAAACAATTTCAACCTTTATAAAATGTTTAAGTTATAATATAGAAAATAATTTTTGATATCACAATTGATTTAATGGCTCATCATTCATTTAATAGTTAGATAGGCCTATTAAGGGGTTACACAAATACCAAATGTCTACTTCATATTCATAGATTAACGTGGTAGAATACCACTAAATTGAACTGATATTGGCTTAATATTACACACAATAACATTCAAGCGCAAATGGAGGATTTGATAAATAAATTAATCATATATATAATGCATAAATACTTAATAAAATATACTTTCATTAAGCATAAATGAATAGGAGCTAGTTACTCCAATTCATTCTGCTGTACCGAATAAAGATTATGCAGTTACCGAAAATAATTTTGATTCAAATTATTGTTTTGATTGTTCAAGTAATAAATTTTTGGTAACTATACTTTGTTATTATTGAGATGGTCATAACTAGAATGTTTTGAATTCAATTATTAAATTTGATACATGCAAAGCTGCTCCAATTTCGTTTGTTATGCCATTATATGCCAATATCGTTAAGGTCTATAATAGATTTAAAAAGGAGTATACAAATTACGTCCCAATTCACATAAAAATTATCACTATAAACACATACTGACGGAAATCTTGGTGTAGGGTTTTCTTATTTCTTGTCTTACGAATATTTCATTAGCAATAGCAGTGATAGAAATATTCACTATGTTGCTTTCTATTTCGTATAGGCTGTATATTTTGTGAACTTATACATGTATTTTCAAGTACCATGTGGTCATAATTCTGACCTTATCATTAACAGGGTAAAAAATACATTTTTATTTATTATACTCTCTTCGATATTACCGTTATTTCTTCTGAATAAATAAAGTCTAGTCTGTATGTGTTTCCCCGGACTTTGAAGACTCGGAGCACATGTATGCTGTTTTCTCAAGTCATCAGCATTATATATGTTTCTCGGAGTCGTCTTCCGTTGTGATTAATAGGACATCCTTTTTCAGTTTTGACGTTGTAAGAATACGTCCAAAATAATTGTACTAGGAACAGTGGTCGTAATTTGTTATATTTCATTCGGAAAAGCTTAGGAGTGTTTAAGATTCATGCTATTCTTTGTATCGCTTAACCTTTAGGTGATGTTAAAATAAAGGTACGTTTAGTAACAAACGAATGTTACCAGGAAACGCATAAAACATTAGGTTAATTATTATTATTAGCATAAGCTCAATATTTTTATAAAATACAGTTTGAACCTTATTGTCACGTTATGCAATAATTTAAGTAAGCTTATATCATACGATGTATACCTATGTAGACTTATAGCAGAAACTTATTAACATAAATTATATTTGCAGAGACTAAATACTTAGCTCCAAGATAATGAGAAATAACCTTTCTTATTAGAATCAATTCAGAAAAGATGTATACCACTATGAATGTTCTAGTAATTTGTATCTTTTTTTCGTAAAAATAATGGTTATTTTTAAACATAAGTACAATAAAAATGATTTTGTCTAAGCTCTGACGCTACGGCAGTTTAATGTTGGTTTGGCAATGGAATAGGGAAATTTTATTTAGTAGCATGGGAAAACTATACCGTAACCTTGGTATAAAATTTATTCCAAATAACTACAAACCATGGCTATCAATTTAATGGTTCTGATCTACATAACAGGTACATGGAACACTTCTGTTTTCAACAGCTTAATGATAATGTTTGTTCCGTTTATCATTCTGCACTAATTATTTGTTACTCTAAGATTAATTTGACCGTGGCTTGAAGTTTAAAGTGGCCTAACAAATCACTAAAAGTATGCTTTGCCAGACCATTTTTTGGATCCAAAATCAGGGATATAACGGTATAAGATCAATATTTATTCAAAAGACAGTTATCTTAAGAATTGATACATATAGGTGTAAAATTAGTAATCAAATTGTAAGGGTTATGGAATATTAATATTAAAGAAAGAAAAGGTTCATTTCGAAAACACAATCATAAAATATTTTTTAAATATTCCGTTTAATAAGCGATACTTTTCTATCAATCCATCACATTGAACCAATATATAATTTATTTAGTATTAAATATCGTTTAGGAGTGTTAAATATTATTTTTCTAATCCGTATGTATGTGAATTAAAGCGGGATATTTAATTTTACAAATTTAGCGTAAAGCTTATAGTATATTTTTAATGGAGAGAAAAAAGGTTTAAAGTTAAATAACCATCATATCAAGAAGTGCGAATCACTAATTTCTACTTGTACGTACATACTTTTGAAAGTTGCGTTGTAATCTCGATTTACTAAGGATATTTTTTAGGACTTGATTTCACACGCTCTGCCGGTGATTGTGATCATAAAAATCTTCAAATGAACTCATATTTAGCTTTCCTCGCATGTAGCTAATTTATGCACAAGTCGAAGTTTAATTGTAAGGATATTTTAAAGATATACGACTTGTATTATACATATGTCGTCCAAATTATAAATCATGAGTGTTTTCAATAGGATCAGAAATAGAGTAGCCCTGAAAAAGTTTTAAGTTCAATTCTTATTTCCATCCTTTATAATGCAATCTTACACACGATTCTTATTTTTAAGTAAATATGTACGCCTTTTATTTAATACTTATAACGTCATCTCCTGTGTTTACGACCCTTGACAACCTTTCAGTGTTCTCGTACTTTTCGGTTATTTCGATAAACGTTTTGAAACTATAATTTATATTTGAGTAAGAGTTATAGTCCTTCAGTTTGTCCTTGATCAGTTTGGCACAGCGGGGAGCAGTTATCACAGTTCAAAAACTTTTTCTAAGAACGTTTAAAAGGTACGTAAATCATACCAAGCGTATTGTAAAGCGATCACAATAAATACATATTGTGACCCAAATTCGAAAATCGTTTATTCTTGATGTTAGATTAATAAGTATTTCAGTAGTAGTGGGGGGCAGTAGCAGTATAATGCGATGCAATACATTTTTCTGTGTTTTGTGCAGGCTGTTTTCTGTTACGACGTCCATTTTATATCCTAGTTTCTTGGTAATCTGATTATCTCAGATAAGCAAATATTTACTGTACTTTTTTTAATATTTTCTTTTTTAAGCAATATTAAGTTTATAGATCTATGGTCAATTTTCTAAACTGGGACTACTTAGCTAGTTTTAATTAAATCACTCGTCACTAAATACATACTTTGACAAAGATTTGAATTCAGGACCCACATCATCATGTACAATAATTCTAACCATTCGATTACACGGCCGACTTCGACTGAGTGCCAACCAACCAGTCTGATGGTTAAGGCGTTAGTCTCTAGATTGGAAGGTTCCTGGTTCGAATCCGGATCAGTGCATGAATGTTTGTAAGCGTATGGAATAGAGGCGGGTGGTGCACCTTAAATCTCTCGTGGCTGAAAGTCCACATGTTCGGTTGGTGTGAGGTGCCAGCTCAGGTGTTGCCTCGTCATCTGACCGTGATTAAAAATTACGTGTTGTTCTCGGATCTTTCTCTTACGGGATTGACCACGGTCAATCGTCAAAATGCAGTTGTGTTTCCCTTGTACGGCGTTAATTAACCTTTACGATGCGGCTGGTAGAAAATTGTTACCACTACACCAGCGGCATGGTAGATATATGTGTAGGTGAATGTTGTCCCCTTTTTAAGTGACCGCTGTCATCGATCACCATTTACGAGCTGTCAGCGACTGACCTTCCAGAAGATCCCTCTTTTTGTTCTGTACCCTACTCTTTCGACAGTGAGGTGATAACGTTTTTGGGAAAAGGAAGAAGGTCGCTCTAGCCATATACGCCACACAATACTATGAAAGGAAAGCGTCAGTCATAAATGCTATTTAAGGCTCTATCGCTCAAGTTAGGTAATTAAGTATCGGGGGTTGGACATGCAAGGGAAAGAACCGTTCCTGGAGACGATTTAAAAATCTAAACACCGCAGTGTAAAGGTTAAACATTTTCAAATTGGCTGACTAAGTGGATTTGACGAGGTATATCGTCAAAAAGGCCTAGCCAATATTCAGACTGATGTGATACCTCATAATCTGAATGTTGTCAATGTTGTGATGAGAGGACCAACTTCTGATCTGTTTCGTTCCGATGACATCTTATCCGTCGCGATTTGATCAGTCCCGCTAATGACGAGATGCAACGTGGAGACAATCACAAGGGGGGGGGGGTTCCGAAAAGCAAAAGGAGTAAACCACATCCAAATACGCATCCATTCGCTATGATTGCATCTTTTATGAAGATACTCATCCCGACTCGCTCCTTAAATAAACCCTTTATCCCCTCAGCACAGACATAACTTTCAAAATAAATTGAAAAATTCCATTTGAGCACTTGGCGCAGTAAAAGTTCCCCCTTGGCGCCAACGTCACTCTTTCGTCCTCTGGCAACCACCGCAGTCGGCGAGTCTAGAAAATAAGACGCGAGTACGGAGAGTCAGGTCTAGAAGCGAGGAAGCATGGGCATCTTCATTGGAGAAGCGCACGACGGGAGAGTTCTCTCATAACACTACTGTCATCCTCTGCAAAGTGCACTCTCGATCAAAACATTGGACGCGCATGGGAATTATAGGAACCGGCTTTCTCCTCTCAGTCATGTAAAGTTCTTTGGATCTGAGAAGAAAGGGACTCGGTTAGAATTATTGACATAAATACATCCCGTAAACTTTCGAAACATGATAACTGTGTGAAGGAGAGTTACGACTGTTGTTTCTGCTGGTCTGGCAGATTATAATTAGCTATTGTATGCTGTTCAAAGTGTTAACATGAAGTGGATAAACATTGTTTGGAATTGGTTTTTGCACTTCAACATCATCTTTATCCCGGTCATCTGTGCGGGTGAGTGAACAAATGCATGATGCTGTTGAATATTTAAAAAATCAGTTTGGGTTGTCCCTACTGTATAGCTTTCAATTTTGCTTCTATTTTACAAATATGTTACTGGAGTTTTCTTATAAATTAGTTGGGTTCTCTATTAATAGAGTATTGCAATAATTAAGGCGATTAAACAAATTTCTCTACGCAAATTGCTTCAAAAAAAATTTAAATAACGAAACATCAGTTCTGATATAAGGAAAATAACTTACGATTATTACTTTTCTTTTAATTTTTTTTAATATTTACTTTAAAAGTAACGATTGTTACTTTTAATTTAATTTTTTTAATATTTACTTTAAAAGTATCGATTGTTACTTAGCTTTTTAAAAGTAACGATTGTTACTTTTAAATGTGCATATTCACAAAGTTATATGCAATACAGCAGTTGAGATATGTTATTAAACGTATGCTAAATTGAAGTTATATAGATTTTTGTGAAAGAAATTTTTGTGAAAGAAATTATTGTGAAAGGAAAGCTTTCTGCTGATGGTAAAATTCATTCTCGTAAATAAACTTGTGTGGTGTTTATATTTAAATAAATAAAATAGTCTAGGACATTTTCAATGCGCTTTTCGCTAAGTTTCTGTAAATAGTTTCTAAGCGTTGTGTTAAAATTATTTGATTGATTTGTTCATTATTTATTTAATTAATTTTTATCAACTATATATCAAATATTATTTCTTACGCCTCTATAACTTTTTTAGTTCCGTTAACTGTATTATAACTGTATAAGTTACCACACGTTCATAACACAATGCTTCTATAAGATTTACGCTAGAAAAATGAATGCATATAATGATAATTATAAGTTTAAGTGTAAACGATGAGACTTTTGTAGGAAATATACTTACTCAAAAATAATATGGGTCTATTTTAAGGACTATTTGTTTTTAAATTATAGTACGTAATATAATATGGGATAATGTTTTACTTGGCAACAGAGTTGCTGTAGTTGTTGCGTAATGTTGTAACAAAATGTAAAAAAGAAATTTAAACTTAAACAATTCTACTGCGTCTTAAAACACTGATGCCTCATATTTTAAGTCACTTAGCTAATACTAAAATGTATGCAGTCAGATGTGTGTATCGTATGTGAAACGTTTTAAATGTTTCTACTAAAATATGTAAGTACAAAATAAATTTCTTTGCGAAGTAATAAGATGAATCATTTTATCATGCATGTTTCATTATATAATAATATAAAAAAGACGATAATGTAAAATATTTTAACTCAATTGCTCTTTTTCACTTTGTTACCGAGATTTTAAATGTAAATAAACACTATAAAAATGCGAACGCTGTTGAATTTATTTTATTTTTTTATGTCGCACGTCAGCCATTATAAAAACTAACATCTTAATGTTTACACTATTATAATAGATATACAGCATATAAACAAGTGATCAAAATTGCCTATGTTCGAAATAGCGAATACATGTTACGTTTTCGAGTATATTACATGACACATGAAGCAGCTGATGAGACATTTTACGATATTTAATGCATTAGCAAAGATTATTTTGAAGCCCCTCATTACGAATTTCATTAGCTTTAGCGCTCGGAATCACGAAGAGTTTTTAAATCCGATGTTTCCTGAAGGGTAACATAATATATTCCATTTTTTAAAGCATTCAATTAATTCAAATTCATGACATATCTGTCCACTGAAAAAATCAGACTTAGTATCACCGAAATGGTTTACTCTAACATAGTTTATTTACAACATCGATAAATAAAGATCCTTATTTTTACAGTTGGTATTTTTAGTTTATATGAATAATTTTTAAAAGCAAAACACGAACAGATCATCAATTAATCAAAGTAGTTTATTATTAGCTACATGCGTAATGACTAAACTTGCATAGTATTTAAACAGTATATTCTTTAACTATAACTACATCGTCTTACATATATTTGTAAATATCATGTTTACAAAAAAAATCTAGCATAAATAGAGAGTATTAGAATAATCGATCCGTTTCTAGTATGTGATAATTTTATTTTTTGTTAGACTTTTTCAATTGTATTACTTTCAAAATTTGGAAGAAATCCAATTTTTAGTCCTTTTCAATTTGCAATGTTTATAAGCATGCAAATGGGATATAAACATATTAACATTTATTATTTTATTAATACTTTGAACAGAAAAGTTTAGATTACAGTTTTATTACAGTTATATAAGTATAAAATATCTCTATCTTTCTGTTTTCGTATTTAGTTCTACATGAGCAAGTAAATCGTTTTTATAATACAATTATAGAATTATGTTAAATATGTTGTCGCTGTGTTGTTTTATATAGTTTATGAAAATGATATTTTGGTAAGAAAATGGTGAAAGGTATCAAAGGGTATCAGTACTATATCTGGATAGATTTCACAATAAATATTTAATTTATGAGATATCTATGACTAAACTCTGTATAATGCGTTATGCATTTCCCACTTTTCATGTCTGTCCAGCAGTTTCGACACCAACGGTTTAAAATTAAACTATGCATGTTGTGTTTTGCAAGAGTGGTATCAGTTTTTAGATGTGTTGAGGAGTCCTGAAAAATGTAAACTTAAGCTTGTACCGATGCGTGTCTTTTGAACATTCCAGGATACTTTGGCTTATGATGATTCCAAATAAGTCATAATGTATATGATGACAATAGTTATTCCAGGAATCTTATATTAATTTTATTTGCTTAGACTGTCTTTGCACAATGGAATTGGTGATGATGGTTTATGTAACGAACCCCAAATGCATGAAACATAACAAATATGAAACTAGAATTATTTATTAATTCCATGTTCACAAAATTTAAACTGTGTATAGCAATATCCTTAATTAATTTAACTAAAACAAAAATTGTAGTAGTATTGCTGCAATATACGATAAAAACGTATCAAATATAGGCAACACATTTATTACTTTCTATCATAGTTTTCTCTAGTCGGCGTACAATCGTTTGTCTTACCGGTCCCAGAGTGATTGAAGAATTGTATTGGACTGCAAATAAAATATATAAAAACTACAAATTTACCATGTTTTTGTATACTTATGAGATTAACAAAAATGTAAAATGAATATATACGTATTGGTATATATATATTTACCTTGACCTTGCAATTTTTCTTGTTATACGAATTCATCAATACCTAATTTGATTGAAACGTTTGCGATTATTGATTTCTCAAGTGTTCTTCAAAAACATTGTGATATAGTTTTATCCTAATGTGATTCATCTCTTTCGAAAAATTTGTTTATGATTGGGTAGTTGTTTAAGTCTAGTCAAAGAGTTTTTCATTGAAATGTACGAATTGCCATAAACCTATAACATCAAAAAAATGTAATTTTGAATCGAGGACATTTTTTTTTTGGTTTGGGAAGAGATAATTTCGAGTCTTGAAAGTTTCGCTACAAGTCCCATAATAATAGTAAAAGTTTACAATTCTGTGGGGCTCATTTCTAGCCCTTAAAGACAAAGAGTTGGATATTCCTTTTTATTTCCATGACATTGTGTACTACCATTGCTAACCTATCATATTTAAAATATAGAACAGAAGTTTGATTATCCAAGCTCGAATCAACACAGTGTCAGTGTTATCCAAAACTCAATTTCAATCCCAGTTTTTTTAAGTTTAAATAAGGCTTCTATCACGAGTGGGCCGACTTTGATCGAAGAATCGATTAGATGCTGTGGAACAGACTGTTTATTACTTTTTTCAAAAATGTTCGAAATATATGTTACACATTCATATTTATCGTACAATTATCACAACCGAAACATCTTTTGACACAATTCGGAGTATAGATTATATGTAAATATTAATGTTTCCTAGCTTTATTCTTTTTTCGTAGAATTAACATGTAGCATAAAATATATTTTTATTTTTTAATATAAGCTGTTATGGAGTTACAACCTTAGTATTATATGAGTTTTTAGCTATTTGAGGTGGCATCTATTCCCATTACCTCGGTGACTCCAGGAGTACTGTATATGTTTATCTATTAAGATTAATAACATAATATTTGTATTCGTTTTGAAAATAATTAAAATTTTAGTTCGTGTTTATTCCATTGTGAGAAAAGCAAAAGCATCTAACATTCTAGTCTGTTCCAAACCACCATTCTTGTTAATCCTGCAGAGTGCCATATGCTGGTATGACATTTTAGTATTTCAAGACTGTATCCGACTGCTTTGGTATGACTTAGAATGTAAATGAGATACTTCAATTTTGTTTGAGGTATTGAGAACTTTCCAAATCTCTTACACTTCGTAAACGCAGTAGTTCTTTCTCATATTTGGATTGCATTGGTGTCTGTGTGTCAGGTCCTGAATGAACAGTAATTGATCACAGAACAACGTGAAAAACAATCTTTTGGAATAGGTTACACGTTAACTAATGGATTAGTAACAGCACACCATAATCAAATTCTAGAACACAAATGATGTAGTAAAACAACCATCATTCTCATTATTGTTCATCTCATGCGAGGAATTTCCGGAATGTAAGAAGTCCTTTTTTGTGCGTGCGCAAAAATCCGAATGATAAATGTATTGAAGCATAATATTTAGTGTATAATAATACCAATAACTGAACGTCGTTTATAATGCTTTAAAGAAACATGATTAATCTTTTCTCACCCGCAATGGAAGATTATTGATTATTAAGTTAGTATGTCTGAGGAAGAAAAATACTGCTTAAATATATGTGTCTCAGAACAAAAAATATCCAATGTGGCGGTCAAACATTTGTTTTGGACCAATTATCTTTTCTTGGGGATTCTGAAGGAAAAACTATTCATTTTCTAAACGAAGTACAATTATGTATGACGGCCTTCCTTTGTCTTTTACTAGATATTTCGATCGAAAGTGAGGATTTTAAACTAGGATCCATATCAATATCACTATTCCTTTTTATAATTACTATGTTAAGAGCTTTGCTATTACTAGATTAGAGTAAAGACTTACATTAAAACTTAATTGCAAGCAATTTGTTGATACTGAGACACACTGCAACATGAAAATAAATAAACGGTTATTAAAACAATGTTTTGTTGCCATTTTATTTTTTCTAGGCATTTCTGTTCTCGCTCAAGTTTACATGAATAAAATATTCCTTTGGAAATTCAATACAACGAGATTAAATGTTTTTCTGTATTAATGTTGATCAAATGTTTACTGCTCGTATTTGAATTCTCAAGATTATGTATAAGATGCTCGGAGATTTATAAAGGATCTTCTAGGTAATTTGAAGTAGCCAGTTGTGTTGCTCCAGTATGATGTGAATTCTATATTTCAAGTAATTTAATTAGAAAGTAGAAAGGAAGAAGATTTTAAAAAAGTATGAGACAAATACTACCTTAAGAGGATTAAATTCCATTTCTTCTGTTATTTAAGAGCTATCATGACTACATTTATAAGACACAAATGCACATGACATGCATTTTTCAATCACATTTAGGCATATATTTTAAATAAGTTTATGTTACACATTTATTAAGATACTAGTACTTTTTCTCAGCATACTTTTTTTTACATAAAAGGTGATACCAAATTCCCCTGATCAAATTTTAAAGCGTGTAGCAAGATAAATGATTTTGTGAAATAATATATATTCACAGCTGTTGTTCGAGGTGCTAAAGAACGCTGTTTAAAACAGTTCTTTTTTTATACTTTTATTCGTGAAGGTATATACCCTTAACCTTCATGTGTGGACATCTAACAATCCGTACATCACACGTCATCATGCGTATCAAAAACGTTTCAGCGTAAATGTTTGGGCTGTAAATGTGGGTGACCATTTGATGGGCCCCTACCTTCTGCCATTACGACTGGACGGCAGAACATACCTCACATTTTTACAACAGGTTTTGCCAGAACCTTACTTCAACCTGTTAGAGTCAACATACAAGCACGTATGGGGTTCCAGCTTGACTGAGTACCACCCAATTTCATCTTGGATATGTGGAGCGCTTTAGACGCTAAATTCCCAGTGCGATGGATTGATCGGGGTTAGCTCACACCTTGGCCGGCACGCTCAACCAATCTCTCCTGTCTGGACCTTTTCCTGTGTGTCTATTTTAAAAATATCGTACACGAAAGCCTCATCTACCCCGACGAAGACCTAGTTGCCAGGATTTATGTTGCTGCCTGTCCTCCATTTAGTACACTCATAATTAAGAGTTCTTTGGAAAACATACGCCATTTGTTTCCTGTCTAAAGACCAATCTGTAGTCTAGTCATGAACATTGGCACACATGCAGTCCTAAACGTGCCCTCGAAGCCCCAATTTTAAAATCTAAAGTTTGTTTTTCTGCAATATATAGACATGGATAAGGAAACCCGTTCAGGATTTATGTTGCTGCCTGTCCTCCATTTAGTACACTCATAGTTAAGAGTTCTTTGGAAAACATACGCCATTTGTTTCCCGTCTTCAGACCAATCTGTAGTCATGAACATTGGCACACATGCAGTCCTAAACGTGCCCTCGAAGCCCCAATTTTAAAATCTAAAGTTTGTTTTTCTGCAATATATGGACATGTATAAGGAAACACGTTCTGCAAAGTTCGTGTATGAGTTAACTCAGGGAAATGCCGATGTAATATTTTAGCTGTCTTGGTAGGAAACACGTTTTATAAAGTTTGTGTAGTTGAGTTAACGCAGGGAAATGTCGCGGTCATATTTGAAATCCGAGCAACGCCAGGATATAATAGAGCACGATATAATAGAGGTAACATTTTGAACTAATGTTGTTGTTTTTATAGGAAAGTACGATCCAACGGCCTGCCTTTTGGTACAAACCGTAATGAGATCAAACTTTGTTGATTTTTCGAGGTCGAGAAATGCAGAAGATATTGTGTTTTTCTAAATTAATTTTCAGAGTTGGGGAAATATATATACTGACACAATTTTTCTTATTCAGCGAGTATCGTTCTACCATTTCTATCACAAAAGATACTTCAGTTTTGAATTAATTTTATCCGTAAACTTTACCACTCAAAAAGCCCAATTCCCCGATACCCGCTAGAAGCACTTTCATTACAATGTTTAATACCAAATCGCCCACTGTAACCCTAAGTCATCACCCTTGAACATGGGCGGCCAAAGGGAGGAAAGAGAGGAAACAATACAATCCCCCAAACTCCTCCCAAATCTGAACCAGGCAGAAAGAACGGAGCAAACGGAAAACTCGATTCCAGAAAACTGTAGAAAATTGAGATTTCAAGACACATTGGCAATTCTTACTTTTTATCAGACCTTTTCGTTTTAGTATTTTTAAGCTCTTGTCTGGATAGAAATTCGCGCGCAAATAAAAAAATAAGTAACAATAATAACAACCATCCTACATGAAAAGGGAATGGAAAATGAAATCTGTAAGAACGGGAGAACAGTCATCGTTTTTTGAATCGAAGAGAATCGTCTCCACACTAAACCTAAAAGTCGATCAAACGAGGCCTCAGCAAAGATTGACACAAGGAAAATCACGTAAAGACTTTTACGTCTTTCTTCACTATTTTCTCCACGTCCCGCTCAACGCGTTACTTTTCTCTTTACTTTTAGAGGACTCTTTTTTCCTGTCCACAAAAATAGAGCCGCTTTACGACTGGCTGTGAGACGAGGGCTCCTGTGGAAAACGTAAAACTCTGCAGCAGAAGATGAGAATAAATGCATAATAGATACTTAGTTACAAATAACCGCAAATACACAAATGCGCACTAGAAGAAAATATATGTTAAGTCTACAGGGTCATGAAATTGGGGTGTTGATGCATAAATATTTTATCGGAGAAGGTAAAAATAGATTTGATAAAGAAATTCTTACTCGCCCAAGAAAAAAAAAGCATATTTTGGGTTTCAATATCTGTAAAATGTACTTTGTAAGTCTGATTTTATGAAGAACTTTTGACTTGCTTTTTTAATTTTCTGTTTAAAATTTTGGGAGTCACAAAATTTACAAATTGCCTGGTATTGCCTTTCATCACAAAATATATAATGATTGTACTTGTGACTAAATTCACACCAACGATTCCCTCCGGAATTTAAATCGCTTAATTCCACAGATGCTATTACTGGTTACCAATTGACTATGAGAGCTCAATTGAGATCACGGGTGTACTCCGTATAATGTTTCTAGTAGCCAAATTTTTGGCTGTTGCTTTTGGTTGATAGCGCAGCCGGTAGTTTATTGAAATGAGTCTGATCGACAACTTAGCAACTAGTAATGGAGCTGTGATGGGGATGGATGTAGTAACTGTTATCAAAGAGGTCTAAAAAGTTTTTTTAAAGTGATATGCATCACTTTAAACAAATTTGCCGATTCATATTCTCTTTGTGGAGCAGCCAGTCTGAGCGACAACTCGGACACTAATAATGTAACTATGATAGGAATGGACGTAGTAGCGGTTATCACCAAGGTTCAAAAAGTTGTTCAAAGTGTTATTCTTCGCATTGCCAGTTTAAACTGTCTTTGTTTGCCAGCAATCATCGATAGAAGGAATCACCATCTGCAATTCGCCAGAGGTATCATCTAACTTGATTTTAATGAGATTGAGCTTATTCCCATCAAACAAACAGGATATCAATTTCGCGAGGCACTACATAAAAAGTCTTCAGGTGGATGGTGGAATACTCTGATATGTAAACTATTGTACAAGTGTTATAAATTCATTTTTTTCAGACTGAAAACCACATCTATTAATAGAAAGAATCGTAGGAAATATTATATTCTTTAAGAAGCTCAATGCTGGATTGTCATTTAGGGTAAGTAGGTAATTAATTAACGTCACACTGGAGAAACGTCACCGGTGATTGGTGACGATCCGTGATCGATCTCTCAGGGGAAGATCGAAGGACAACGAATAGTAATTTTGAATCACAGTCAGACGTCGTGGTTAACACCTGATTGTCATCTTGGGAATCATCTGCAGGTTGCATAATTGTTATACTCGTGTCATCTTCGATTATAAAAGTAATTTGGAATGAAACAATGCTATCATTGGTAAGTTAATTCTTGCGCATTTAACTGTAGATTACTCAATGTTAAATATGCGTATATCTTCTATGTAACCATATATATGGCGGTTCTTTTGGTTTTGTGGTCAAAGCGCCATATTCGGCCAAAAATGATATTTAAAGAGGTGAATTCCCATTTAAAAAACAATTTTATACGATTCTTGCATAATGTATGCAGCTCAAAATTAACTTGCATCTAAATAAATTCTAAAATTAACTTAATTTTTACTAATGTAATGCAGCTCTTATTAGAAATTAATAGTTCGAAGCGGACAGAAAAATATAGGTACCATGACGTCCCCTTTAGAAAAACAATCTAAACTTTATAGGACGAAACGATGATTTAGAAATACTCATATTGATGCATTTTAGTCTGGTGGTTTGCGTAATTTTAGATGTTTAATTATAAATTAATTTTTGTGATTATAGCGTAAATTGTAAAAAAAATTCCATATTATACCTTTAATTTAGAAATTAAGCAATATGACAAAAACATTGTTGTATTAATTTATTAAGGAATATGCAAATTTAATTAAAGGTTATGACCAAAATGATTTACAATATTTTAAAACTGTTTTTCAGCTATAAGATAAGTACTGTATGTGAAGTAAAATTTTTAAAAACTAATTCTGAGATACTTTCTTATCCCTCCGGTTAATTGCGTTTCAACGATATTATCTTATAAACAGTAGCGTTGACCTGGTAATCTAAATGAACTAAATATATCTTCATTAGGTAAATATGATCATATTGTAATCGCCGAAATATATCTCTCTTCAAGTGTAAATAAAAATAATATTTATTACTAATTAATACAAATATTCTAACATTTACATATAATGTATTAAATGTACCTAATTCAGAGGGTAGAGCCGAAGTGATGGATTCTTTTCAGAAAAACCGATTGTATTTTCTAACAGACTGAATACACATTCTAAAAATATTGGACTGCGTGAATTGTTATGATCGTTTTCTAAACAGCTGGTACTTCCATAGGGCATGGGATTTCAATCCATATGTGTGTTGTACTCGATATAATTCCAATAGTTCACTTGAAAAAACATGCAAACTAGTACAAGCAATACATGGTATGTTTATTACAGTAATGCAAGTACTTATCTACCCTTAACATTAATTTTGTAATGACTTTTATTTCAAACTTACTTTTGCACTATATAAAAAATTTAAAATTTCAATTAATTAAAAATCCATTTACAATCGGTCGGGGATAGACTGTTGTGTTGCTATAGTGCAGATTTACTGAACAACCTACTTACAATCACTTGTCTCATTAAAGATATTCCTGTAACAAAAAAACTCTTTATCGATGTTTATATTACTTGTAACTGAGACTACATCCAGATAAAGAGTTAGAAATATCCAATACCAACAGTATATTTTATAATGCTTGATATACGATTGCGTTGAAAACTAGAAGAACAAGTTCCTCAATAATGTATACCCGGAAGATCTATTTAATGTATATTGCCTGATATAAATTAGGTATCTATTCTCTAATGTACTATGGTACTTCGAAGTCATTTTGGCGATGCGGAGTATGATATAAACCTTCAAATAGGGAGATTTAATAGTGCTTCTGACGCTATTTTACTGCGAATTGGATTCCAACCGATGCCTGAAGTCATGTATAGATCGTTAAATATTTAAATTCAAGCGAAGTCTGACCGTTTTGATGGGCACATCATTAGCAAAGATGGGCAAAGCTTTAGTTCCTATAGGTTTCGTCAACTGTCTTGGCAAATGTATTTACAGCGAAACGATAAATTGGCTGGTATTCAAGTTGGATTTGACAAATTATCAAATGGTGCCAGAGGAGAAATGTTGAGGCTTCCACATCTACTTTTAAGTCTGATGTTTTGTATTTTTACGATGGAAGTGAAGCATTAAAACGTACTTATTTCAAACTCGCTCTTTTTTACACGATATTTCATAAGTTCCTCTTTAAAATAGCCATTCCATATCTGTTGCCATCCTGTATTTGGAATCTGTCCAAATAACATCTGAAACGTAGAAATTTATACTTCAATGAACATGATGTGTCAATTAGCTAAGAAATGAAGGTTTTTCCAAGAGTGTACAGTATTATAAAATATGGAAGCATCATATTATGAAAAGAAGAGAATGCAAGCAAAGTCAGTAATAAACGCACTTAAAATTATTAGAATGGATACGGCTAGCATCAAAAATGCGTTATAATTGAAATTACTTCGCAACTGGGAAATATCAATCCTTAAAATTGAGTTTTCTTAAGGCTTTCAATAAAGGGATAATTCACTGAATTTTAAATTAGATTTGATACAAAATGTATAGCTAACAGAAAGTTTCATTCAATTATCTCTGCCGAGTTCCTTCGTAAGTGCAAAGCTCTTGTGTTCACTCGTCTTAAAATACATTAGCTGTTTTAAAATATGTTCAAATGATGTGTTGATTTCCGATGTTTTAATCAAAAAGAAATACGAGAGTTTGTGTAATTCTATTAAATTTAAATGGACGCGAACTAAAAGGAGCCCACTAAAATATATTTCCTTTCTTTTCTAAAATGTAGCTGCAGTTACTGCTGCATTTACTCTATGTTATATTCAGTTGTTGGTCACCAAAAGGTATTTGAAAAGGTTTACGATTTCAGTCATGATAGATTATATCACGACCCTTTTCATCAAATTTAATTTGTTTTAATTTAATATGATTCATTTTAAAAACGAATCCTTTTACACAGTTTATTATCAAAAACGACACATCATGAGGTAAAAGATATATTTAGATATAGTTATTGTGTTGATATTAGAACTCCCTTTGACTAGCGGAACTTGATGAATCCTTTTTTTGGGTTGCCTATATGAACAAAAATAACTGCTCATTTGCCTCGACATTGAAATAAAAAGACTAGGTATGCGTTTGGATTTTGTCAGTCTTTTATGCTTCCACGTGTTGCCAAACTTCATCTGACATAGCCGCACATGGGCTGTGATTTGATTCCATGCCACACAAGCTCGGCAATGATAATCCAGACTCAATAAAGTACTAATTCTCCCTCTGACTATCTCTGAAAGTGCCTACATGAGTGCCGTATTTTTAGGCGAGGAATAATTAAGCTTCCAATTCACAACAGCGTTGAAAACAGAATTCCAAGACATACAGACATCTTTCTATTCTCCCATTCGATATTGCTTACTGGGAGTGCTACTTGCTCAACATATTTGCACATACACTGAAGTGGCAATGATTCGCATATTCTTCCATAACATACGCATCAAGTAAGTTTCAAGACAATTGGATGCTTCCTTCAGGATGATGCATTTTTGATGTTCAGAAGTTTATTGATACGAAATACAGTTAACCCTGATAACTAGATGCAGAAAAAATGTTCGTATAATAGAGTATGTTAATTCCAGTCCTTTTAAATTTTCTAATAAACTTAACTGAAAAGTGCGTAATTTTTGTGTGGATTTAAGAAAATGTTAGATTTTATTGAACGATTTTTCTAGTTATTGCGGTCGAATATGTATTAGGTCTAATCAAACGATATTCACTGCATTTTTAAAAACAAATTTTGTTCCTAAGGCGAACGATATTCATATTCAAATAATTAATTTTTTAAAGCAACACAATTCCTTCAGATTTTTTTCCTTTTTTTTTAATCGTGGTGTGAAGTTATCTTTTCAAGCAGGGCCGAGGTGCCGCGATCGTGGCGTATTTTAGAGAATTACATTCCCACCTGTCATAAACAATTCGCCTCTGCTGTTTCGGATTACAGGAATAGTTGGTACAAATTGGGTTGTGACGCGTCTCACACCCAATTTGTCCACTAGATTTATATGAAGTGAACCAAAATTAATTTTAGTCTTCAGACAACTGAGGAATGTCTTGCTCAAATTCTCTTACATCATTGGCAGTTCATTCTGTTTGTTTCATTTTGTCTTTTTAGATGCTCCCATGAAGCTTAAAACATTCACGATCTTAAAATAATTATATTATTCATGATATTATTTACAACTCATACTAGCCGTTCCACAAGCTTTCTGTAACGTCGCTGTAAGTTTCAATGAGTGTTTGCCATAATATGATGCAAATTCCGTGATCCATTTTCGATATGAAAAATGTGACAGACAGCTTTCTTAAGCATGAACTTTGCAATCATAACTAATGAAGCGAAAATGATATGACTCATGACATATTGTTGGAAGTCTCCAAGGTACCTGTGTGTCAAGCTGGGACTTTTAAAGTTGCATGACTCCGAAGGTGTGGATAGGAGTCCATACACTTTGTCCTCACACATCAGATTTTACAGCCATTATTTCCCTGGAATCAAATTTATTACATTTTGTTGTAGTGACTCGTAATCTCTATGTGACGCTTTTGCAGTGATTTCATGATCCTTGCCTTTATAACAAACATACATTTTGTATATTTATAAACTATTTCTCCTGCAAAATTTCATGTTATTAAATATCATCATGAATTAATTAATCAAATCAATATTAATTTTGAGCAGTCTGTTAAGTAAGATTCTTCATAACTCATCTGTCAGAAATACTTGTACAACACGAAATACAAAATCCTGACTACCACCCATTTTCATAAATTTCATAAATGTATGCTTATAAATGTTTAGAGCAATTGTAATTAAAGTTCGTTGCACTGATTTATGCTTAGGAACCTGGTTATAAATGTTGCAAAAAACGTAATATAACTAAGTAAAAAATTACAAATTACTTCAGTATATCTTTTGAATTAGCATAATTTGTTTTAAAATGTTATGTAATATTTATAAAAAAACAACCACATTGTTAACCACATGATGTCTAATAATTCTAACATCTGAAATGTGTACAGTTACAAAGTTATGTACCAGACACCATATTCACATCATCATTAATCAGTTAGAGAATTCAAATAATAATATTTTAAATTATAAATAAAAATATTATTTCCAATGATCATAGGTGTCAATCATATTGTTTTTTTAACAAAAGATAGATGTTCTAATATGTGAACTATTAATCGTTTTTAGTTCTAGAGTAAACACTTATGAATTCCTATTTTTAGATTGTTTTTTAGGCAAAGGAATATTTAAATTATGCATTATAAAGCAATTATGAGCTAAATAAATATTCTGCATAAATGGAGTTTTAAGATAATGTAACATACATGTTGACCCAGAAAACAATGTATGAATGAAGGGCTACATAAAATAATGTTAAGTCAAATATCTCCCACTAGGGGGCCTGCCCCCTGCTCGCTAACGCTCGCCAACCCCCGGAGGATTGCTTCGCAATCCTCATTGGTTCGCTGCGCGAACCTATGCTTGCTTCGCTCGCCTCAATGAAGACATGTGTCCTAGCAGAAGGGATTGTTTACAAAATATGTTACCAAAAAAAATATTTTTCAAATCTAAATTTGCTGTATTACAGAAAAAATATATACAGTATCTCTAAAATCAGAATTCAAATGAAAACTTTGTGCAAATTTTGACTCGAAATGTGAGCGTTGCTTTGGAAATTGAATACCCAGCATGTTGTTTGTGTGTACATTTTCCCAGCACTCAAACGACCCACGCTTTTTCATTGAGTTTGTTGCCGAAAGTTGTAGTGCAAGCGTCTTGTTGAACTATAATTGTTGGCCCTAAAAAGGACCGTTTTTTAAATGGCCCTGAAAAGATCCTCCGCTTTCTTTGATTTCTATTATAAACTAACTGCAACAGCTCATTAAAATTTCATTTTTTTTTCAATAAAATTTCATCCAATAACGCTATAAATTCAATCGATGCGCGAGACTTCGCGATAAACAAAACAATCGGACAGTGTTGCCAAAACGCGATTACAAATAACGTCTTTTTTGCGTGCCACGTAAGAGAATTATTTATATATAGATTGAAAAACTATTAATTTGTGTTGATTTAATATTATTGTACAACAAAATGTCTGGTTACGATAGTTGAAATTCTAAAGTTCGTTTCAAACTTTCTGTATATCTAAAGCTATGTATGACTATACTATGTAAATCTATCGAGCAATAAATCTCAAGCAAATAAATGAAGAAAGAAATATATAAAGAGGAAAAAATTTATGTAATTTGATGTCAGTATAGAAAATATAGTGTAGACTGATACATTTGAGACATAAGACATATGAAACTTTTACAGAATTTCTTTCTGTAACAAATCGATCAGGAGTACTTTAATAGTTAGTCTGGGATGTGAAATCCGTTTTATGTGATATTTTATTTGCTATATTTTTGTTCAAAAAATTTACAATAATTCAGAACGCTTAGCTTTTAGTCTTAAAAGACATTCTTTTTCAAACTACCCTTTATTTATTGGCGTATACGTCATATTGCTACACCTATGGTTACATGCTACTTCATCCATTTGCAAAATAAACATACATTTGTATACATTTAAAATGTTTATAATTCCTATTATAATAATTTGTAGTTGTTTTGTATTTACTCAAAACATTTAAATTAAAAAACCCAAATAATAATTATTCACTTCTCTAAATTTTAAAATTGATGAACTCTTTAATATTTTATGAAATATTGATCATATTTTAATATTATAAAGTATTTTAAAAGCAACTTGAGATCATCCAGTCTCAGGTGCATACTAACTTATAATCAAGCCTCATAATTTTTATGCATCCATAAATCATTTTATAATGCATTTTCCAACATTATTGATCAATATATTTGCATCATATCAGCCTCAAACAATTTTTTAATCTCTTAAATTCCCTTACATCAACCTAAAACTCACTATTCTTCGGATGGATAGAGTTTTCCATTCAAAGAATTCTAATTTCTCCTTATCTGAAAGCACAATGGAGATTGGAAACTTTTTTTATGTATATTTTGTAAAGTTTACCCGAAACTATTAATTATTTCACTTAATTCACTTCATTCTTTCACTATTAATTCTTCGTTTCTTTCAAATCCGCCGGTCTCAAAGATGAACCATTATTTTCAATATTTCTCAAAACTTCTCTACAACATATACATTAATATGCTAATGAATGTAAACATTAACCCTATTAAATGCGTATATTAATGCTAAAAATTCAATTCTAACATTTGGTGGCTGAAGAAGACTCATATCAACAATAAACTTAGCCTACTTCTGCCAGATGTTCCTATATATTCTCTTGCTTCTTTCTTATGACCTGAATACGTTAGTCTGTCAATCTTACGGGTGAACCATTAATAGTTTATGACACATTTGACATATCAGTGTTACAAATTTAGTCCGTAACTGTAACTTCAGACTAATATATCCGATTCTTAGCTCAGCTTCCATAAGTATATGTCTGTCAGACCTTTCCATTCACAGAAAGAGTACACTCCCTTCTTTATCCATGACGCTCTATATCAATTTTAATATCTGCTTACCCAAAATTTCTAAAAGCGTTTTATGAATAAAAACGTCTTTAAAAGTTAGCATTAAGTCTCACTGGTGACAAATCAATAATTCAGCGACAGTTTTCAAAATTCGAAATCAGTCCCAATAATGAATAGTCCGTGCAAAACTAATTTTGTGGTCTATCTAACAAACTTACATCCAAATTAAAATTCTCTTTCTCTTATACTGTCAGACCTTTTTGTCAACAGAAAGAGAACAGTGACTAATTTCTAACTAGCTGCATGCTCAATGGAAAGATAACACTCCATTTCATCACATCCTTTCCCAAAATGTCCAAACAATGTTTCAAAAGAATTGTTTCATAAATTAAAACTTTCTTTCAAAACAAGCTTTTAGTCTCACGGGTATGCCACTTTTATTAATAGCTCACGAAAATTTTACCTAACTTGAACCAGCAATGCTCTGTATTCAGTAAAAAACTGTATCGGGGTCTTATATCCAAGTCAAAATTTAGCTACCGTAGGAGGATGAGTCTCTCAGACCTGACCATCAACAGAAAGAGTGCACTGACTGCTTTCTCATTACCAGAACCCGCACTGGGGAGATAACAATCAATTTTAATGCCAGCTCTCCCAGAACAGGGGTGCAGGGGTGCAGGTGAGAAAAAGCGATGAAACGCGGTAGAACCAGCGCAACGAGACAAGACTTCTCGTCTTTCCTTCTTGCAATTAGTACGGGCTCACTCTTCCTTCTCAGTTTCATCTCCAGATCTGGGTCTCAATAGAGCCCTCTCGTATTCTTCGTGTTTAATTGCAACATTTGAATTCCCGTTTGACTCTCCCTGCTCGGATGCGATAAGCGCCAGCCAAGGCCGGCCATAATTACTCACGAAGATAAAACCGGAGGAAACTGAAATTCCGCTTTTCGCCCTCCACCCCATGCCGAAAAGCTTTCCAGGACTCCCGAGACATGAATTTTATATGGAGGGATTTCTGTAAATGCCTTCACATTGTGAGTAATGCTTTCCGAATATCCAGACTGAATACCTCCGCGCCATTCTATTAGTTAATGTGCGTGCGATACGACATTGTGATGTTGGAAGTTCCGTTTGATTATGTCTGGAGTGCGTCATCCGTGTATGTGTTTCTCCCCAGGTTGTACTGCTGTTGCAAGTTAATTCCAATCATTTGCATTTGTTTCTAAAAAATTCGTTGTGAGTTCTGAAAAATGAAATGTTCTGTTGAAATATTTTAGGAGGTCTGACAATGCAGTGTGGTGTTTACGACATTGAGATGCTAAAAGTTCCGTTTTTATGTCTTTAGGTAAAGGGCCAAGTACAGTCAGTTGTACCTTGGTCGCACCTAGAAATAATTTAGTTTACGGTCAAAGCCAACTTCTGTGCGCAGTTCGACTTGAAGGTTACAAATATCGTGCCAAGAAAGAACGTACACAACTGACGGTACTATACTACCTACAAGTCAGATTACTAGCACATTGAGCGAACTCATCAAGTCATAAAAAGTCTATGTTTTTAATTACTTGGGATTTTATAATTTGGCACAAACACTACGTTTCTCAAAAGTCTTCGACACTTCTCCAAACCTTAAGAATGGGCCTCCTTGGCGCAGTTGATTTGACCACTGCTTTTGCAAACATTTACATGAAATATAAGTAGAAAGAGCATTATTATTGCGAAAAGCTTCAAAATGTGTGACCAACATGTCAATTAGCAGTCAAGTGACTATGTGAAAAAATAACGGTTGATTTATTTGGCATTTGATAGATGTGTGAATGCACATTTCCATAGAGAAAAATGGCGGAGTTGCCTAATGTCTACTACCTTTAACTCAGACCAATCATATTATGAATCAATGGCGGTTTTATCCTATCCTGTGGTCAAATCAATTGGTGATTGTTCAAATACCAAAGTATACAAAAGTATTCTATTAGATAATTTAGTACTTGGATTGTTTATATCAGGGGTAGCCAACTTTTTACATACCATGCGCCAATTTTTTTCACGTACGAGTTCAGATGCGCCATAAAACTCAAGCACCTATTCTACCTTCTTGCGTTTATGATCGAGGTTGGAAGAGATATGAGTAGGATCTTCTTCATTTAGGGAAAACTAAATTAATTAATGTACGCCAGTTCAAACGAGACGCGTTTATTGGAGCACCAACAAACAATTGTGAGAGATGATCTCTTGGACGAGAGGGGTATCACAGTCGTAGAGCCTGCTGATGGTGCTTTTGAACCTGTTTCGATTTTGCTAAACTTTCAATGTTTGGTGTTGAATTTGTTACCGAGAGCAGCATAGAAATTCTACAAATTTGAATATTCGCGAAATCGTTTTTCTTTTAATAAATTTCATGAATGAAAATGTTTGTTCACATCTGTATATCGTTCCGAAACGACATATATAAAATTTTCTGCAAACGTTCTTAGTTCTGGGAAATGTTCACAGGGTTAATGAACGCTAGAAATTAATCAGGTCAAAAGTATTTAGATCTGAAAAAAGCTAAAAAAATTTAATTTTCAATAATGTGCTTTTTAAAAAATGCGACTAACTGATAAGTAAGAAGTCTGTACGAATTGTTCTTAGAGCACTCTGGTGTTAAAAATATGAAAACGGATTCAGTAACGGCGCCTTCTTTAAAAGATTAAGTAGGCAAAAGGATGTAAATTCGCCACTTGTACTCATCCAATGCGCCATATTTGGCGCATGCGTCACAGTTTGGCCACCCCTGCTTTATATGGTCCTGGGGATATACTATAAAAACTTTACCACTACTCACTCTACATTTAAACTTCTATGATTGTAGCCCACAGGCTGCTGCCAGTCAGGTGTGATTCCTTACTGAGTGTATTTCTATCATATTAGTTGTAAACCTTTCCCATATGTGTGTATGTCCCTTTACTTGATTTGCTATTTCCATTTTATTCTTTGGTGCAGCTTGGATGAATATTTGTCCTAAATCCAACCGTGTTCACTAAATACAACTTTAAGCCAAAGACCACAAAATGATTCGAAGTAATTTTTAACTATTAGAGCCTACTCCCTATGCCTGTGCCTCCCACGAAAAGCAAACCTGTCAGAAATAGAACGTTCAAACATGTACCCTTATTCAGATAGTTTGGCGTGAAATGACCCTTTGGTCCAACCTAACCTCAAGTTCAGCAGCGAGTCCGTTTTATTTTTAAACATACTCTTTTTCCACTCCAGAGCTTTGAATAAAAGAAGGGTTTTTTCTCAACATTGAGTGACGCGTATTTCGCCAAAGTTCTGAATGAGAAGCTTCAAAATATCCGTGACATTCCATATTCGTGATATCTGTTTTAGGTTCCGACGGTAGAAGCTTCACTGGAGAAGGACGATATATCAAGAGGGAGTGGGAAATAAAATATTTTACGGTGACACCGGGAATATTTCGTCTCAGGAAAACCGGCTTTCGAGCCACTGAAACTGCTATCCATTTTACATTTTTCAGATCAAAATGTGCGCAGTCAATCTTTATCGTTGTAATTTGATATGCATTTAATCATGGTGTGCTTAAATAAATACATATAATTCGAAATGCAAGTACCTCGTACTATATTTAAGCATATCATCCTTTTTATTTCAAGATTATATTCATTGTGGCAAATTCGTTAGATTAATTTTTAAAATGTGTTTATATTCTTATGTTTCAATCATGTGGATCAAAACCAATACCATCCAGATTCATAACATGGATTTTACCTTGGTTTATACAAAATACGTAAGGTTTGGTAAATTCAAATGCATAAACCATAAATTAATGCCGTAAATACTGAATATAGTTTAATTCGATTTTTTTCCCATACATTCTCATGGTCTTAATATTATTGATATTGATTTTTATTTGCATATTCTTATTTAAAAACAACTCTACTGAATTATGTATATAAATAAAAAAAATATTTATTACTTATTATTACAATTATTCTAACATTTACATATAATGTTTAAATTTACCTAATTCAGAGGGTAGAGCCGAAGTGATGGATGCTTTTCAGAAAAATAAATAGTATTTTCTAACAGTCTGAATACACATTTTGAAAATATTGGACTGCGTGAATTGTTATGATCGTTTCCTAAAGAGCTGTTACTTCCATAGGTCATGGGATTTCAATCCATGTGTGTGTTGTTCTGGATTTTTTTCCAATTATTCACTTGAAACAACATGTATTATATATATATATATATATATATATATATAAATAATCAGGCTCCTCTCTGATGACGCCCTGTTCCACCGATATTTCTTTATATTTTATTATTTTTTAAGACTTTTGTTACATTTTTTCGGAAATTCTTGTGTTCTTGAAATTTTATTGCTTACCATGCGATGTCTGCAGCTTCAGCGCGCTTGTATGGGTAGTTTCGATTTACGGTTTTTCGGTTTTTGGTTAATGCACCCCGGCTGCTTTTTTTTTGTTTGTTATTTTGTATATCTTATGTTATGTTATATATATATATATATACGGTTTGCACCCTAGAGTTATCTCCTGCAAGACTAAAATCGAGTTTTGAGAGAGAGTGGTTTTTTACTGGACTATACAACCAATCCTAGGATTCGTACATCAACCAATTTCATTATTGAATCAGTAATGCTGTGGAGAAAAAACAATATCTTATTATGCAGAGTTTTTTTATTCTATGGTGAAGGGAAACATAGGAAAAGGTTTCCCTCCGACCAGCATAAAAAATGAAATTTTTGAGATCCGCGATAAAATATGTGTTAAGTAAATATAGGTATAGCTTATTTTTTGTGGAGGACTTATAAATAGTTCCTCAATCTTAAGGCATAGAAGGAAACTTTGAAAACCCACCACTAAGTTTAGCAACAAAAGTATACGAGTTCTAAAAGGTATTTTTTGATAAGAAGCACTAAGAACTCAGCACTTTTCTTCGGGTATTAAGGATATATATACATATTAAACTTGCAAGAATTTCGAGTTGTTTGGAGTTTTAGCTTTGTTAAATAAATATACAGTTAAGTGAAGCACCATTTTCAACCAGGAGCTAAATTTTATACACTTCTATTACATTCATCTAATACCAAAATAAGTTTAGATCAACAAATTTACGTCAATATACTTCATAAATCCTCTGATAAATCGTATGCATGATGCAACAGCGTGAAGTATAATACCCTTTACAGTCTATAATTTATACATTCCTCTTTATCTTTAATCAATGTAATGAAACTTTGGCAAAAATTATTCACGGAAATATATTTTCTAAGTACTCATATATACAATGACTACCAAGTGCAGTAATCGGCATTCTTTTGGAAAAAAAGGCCGTAAAAATACCGTGTCCACTTTATATTTTAAATTTATTTAAAATTCCAATCTGTATCTCAAGTTCCAATTACAGAGAGTTCAGTTGTCTCTTCCAGGCAGGTTTAATGGCATTGAAACTTGTTATTTTATGCCTCTATAAAAGATGCAATTCCTGCTCGAGCATGCAGCGTTTTCCGAAAACTTCAAATACGGGGATATTATGCTTTCATTTATTCTCTGCCCCCAAACTCATGAGATCCGATTTTATCACCCTTAAAATGAACACCGTTTTAAAGGACGTATTATCTCGGCTGTTTTTTATTGGTGCAGTGGAGGGACATTCTTTTGGTCTTGTTTTCGTAAACAGAGTACACTGAAATTGCGTTTGGGATTTACATAACGCAACGGTATATGTAATTAATATATGTGTAGTAAATTAATTTATAATTGTTTATAATATCATAATTCAAGCATAAAATATTATTTTAGTTTAAAAATAATTCAATTTAAGTATTTTAAATAGTTGAAATACGGAGATATTATGTTTTTGTTTATTATCTCTTTACCACACTCATGAGATTAAATTTTATCGCCTTTAAAAGCAAAACAATTATAAAGGACGTATTATCTTGAGTGTGTTATATTATTGTAGACGATGTTCATAATATCGTTTTGGTTTACATCAGAGAGAGAGTGTAAAATGGGACTAGAATGGAATCTTGAACTGTACATAAAACAGGGATATATGTAATTCGTTACTTTATAAGCAGTTTAGAACTATAAATGAGTTTAAATTGCAATTTTGCTTAAGTTTTCTTATTTTTAATTTTTTTTTCTTAACATTTACATTTTTAACGCCTCTGATCTCTTTCTTAACTAATTTCAAATAATGTAAATATATTAAAATAGAAATTGAGACGCTAAACATCTTAGTGGTACTCCATTGAGACATTATTTCAGAAATAAACCAACTTCTTTCAGTGCTAGTAATAAATATTTGTGTCCGTCAATAGGGTTTACAGATATTTCGAAACCACAGAACATTGTATGTTCCTCACAAAAAGGTTCGCACATATTTTTCAAAGGATCAAATCTGAACCAGTGTGTTCTGGCAAGACTCAGAAGCTGTAACACAAAATATATCACCTTGAAAATAATTTAGATTTTTCTTTCCAACTTTCCCATGCTCTATAGCCTCAGATACTATTTCCCATATTTTGGATTGTATCTGTGGGAAAGCTTCTGGTTAGACGGGATTTGTCGCTAAGCGACTAGAAAACATAGTATTTTGGTTAGTAGATAGTTGTATCACCGTCACACAGGAACGACACAACGGCTATTGACGACTGTCCGTTATCAATCCCAAATCAAAAGATTCGAGGACACTACTTCATGTCTCTGAAATACGGTGGTCAGATGACAAGGAAAAACCTGAGCTGGCACTCAACTTTCCAAACTTCCACGCAACACCAAGATAAGAATATTCTAGACCAAAAGATATTTAACGTGCCCAGCCCCCATGCACACGTCGCACTTTGATTAGTTAAAGTTACCAACTACGCAACAATCCTATTTTCAATCCGGTGTTCCATCAAACTACCATGAGGGCTTCATGGTCCTGTGGCGTTCATCTTTCCTGGTCTTGACCTAGAAGAATGAGATTAGTAACAAAAATTATTTTGTCTGAAAAACAACCTCATAAAAATACAGGAACGGCTATAACTCATTCAGTTTGCCCATCACACTAAAACCGTTGGTGGTACGGGTTCGATATACTTGTAACAATAATGCATGTGGTTCATTTTACTTTGTCAGTAAACTTTTTCTCGTGACTATATGTCTATTGTACGAGATGGTACAAAATTATTCCGTGTGGCTTAGACGGATGTAGCACCCGCGCCTTAAAGAAAATCGAAACAACCTAAAAATATTACAATGTTTGAAGCTTTGTTTACCTTAATGACAAATAATGACATTTTTGAAAGCAACTTTATTTTTATTCTCTATGTTCTTGATATCTGACATTTTCAAAGCTCTAGTTGACCCTTTTGTTAATTGGTTTTTTAGGTTTTGCGGTGAAAGATTCGGAATTGGACAAACTTCAGAATTCAGATTACAAAATAAAACTGAATATTATGCATATTCTTGTATGCTCATGTGGTTCATAAATTTGTTCTCAAGAAATTAAAGAAATTGGCATTTTTACTGCTCAAAATCAAATATTAAGAATATTCTAACAATATTATTTACTACTAGCAAAATACCCGACCTTACTCGGTTTAAATTGGTTTACTCTAGATTGAAGAGATAATCAAAATATATAATGACTTACGTTTTTTGTAGAATAAAAATTTATTTTAACATCTTTCACCATCTTTATATTTTCTACAACTTACTTTGGACACAAATCCTACACATGCATATCCATTCATGTAATACATTTCACATACATCGCACAATTGCTGTATGACAAAGCTACAAAATGACGAAAGGTGATACTAAGGTTACTACTATAAAAGACGATTTATAGGAAGATTTGGAATTCCCTTTCTTAAGTTATTTTCATGTTCAACTCAATTAATTAAAATTACGATTTACGGCGAGTTCTCTTTCACTCATAGTCAACAAAACAATATTTTTTTACTTGTGGCACTCTTGCCTCCGGTATGCGACATTGTGAAATTTTGCAATCTTCTCCTGTCATTATTACAACGAATTTTTTAATGTTGGAAAAAGTTCCAGTTTGGATTAATAAACATTATTATTCTATAAATAACGGCATTATTGTTTAAATAACGGCATTATTCTTTCAATAATGGTATTACATTTAAAATTTACTGAAAATTTATACTGACTTACCTAACATTTTTAAGTCTAATACGTTGTGGTGCTGTTGCGTGTGATGAGAAGGAAAACACATTTATTAAAATAATAAATATTTAAAACAGGAAACAGCGAAGTAAAACAAAATAAAAGATGTCGCAAAAAATTGTTCTAAAGATATTAATTTGTGATTCAATTTTATCTCTTGATGTCGCACAGTTGCCACAACTTACAACTAAAAGTGTACAAAATTTAGAAATGTGAAATTAATTCAGAGCGAAAGAACCAGAAAAAATATCACTGCTCGCGCGATCTTGTTCATTCTCGTTTCATTGAAATATATCGTCTGTCCCAAATATTCTTAAATCGTTTTCATTGCGCAAAGAATAAAAATAAGACTCGAAATAAATGAAGTATCAAAGATGAAATTCCATAAAAAAAAAATAATTTTTTGAAGAATAATTACTTTTTCAGCAGTACTGGTAAAGCAATCGAAGTAATCGTAATATTCAATAGACATTCCAATTTTTCCCAAACTACCAAATTATGGTTGATTTAAGTATACTTACTCAGGTGTTTTAGCATGAAACTCAACTAAATATAACAATAAAGAAATGTTTAATATTGCATTCACTAAACTAATAGATAATGTATAAAATAAAATACAATGCAATCAAATATCTGGAATACAATTCATGTGATGTCTTCACAAACACACTAACACAAAATCGAGCATAGAACAGAAAGACGGACAGACAGACTTTCGCAACCAATGCCACTCACTAAATGAAGATAAGTACTCACTGTATGCAAATTTTCATGAAAATATCTTAAACCGCGTGGAGGTGTATAGGGCACAACATACATACAGACAGACAGACAGACACCAAACGAGAAAAAGACGGATTCGTCATCAGAAGGGTCCAAAACGGATAGAAAACTTGAAATGGGTCGAAAATATTGAATGTACAAACAAACACTCCATTCTTATTTATATAGATATGTGATGCTGTACCCTTCAAATTGGACCACCACGGATCTGTGACAAGATTTCAGGGCTTACGAGGAAACCATTCAATATTCAACTAGCTAAAATACACAACATTAAAAAAAATTGCTTCCTTAGATTATTTTGTGTCGTACAAAACGTCTTTACATTCATAAATGTTCATTATATTTTCTAAAAACAGCCCTAACAGCTATAGGAGTTATTCACAGTAACTATAGATCGTGATATAGTACTATGGTTGCAAAACCGCCATATCGAAATACATTTAATGAATTACTAGTATGCATAGAAAAAGACTATAAATACATACTTCTGTACTCTGAATAACTAACTGTCTCCGACAAAAATGTACAGTTGCAGTGTTTTGCAGCCACAACTGTACAATGGATATATTCGCTGATGTTTGATTAACAAGACTCTCTGGTAACCAGATTAACAAGACGATTTTCTTTCCCCTGGTTGTTCAGTAAAATTAAAGTTTCTGAAAGTACCATCCGTGTTCCATTGGAATTGAACTATTTTTTTTTTGCAACAAGAAAAAAAGAAGAACTAACTAGTTATCTGTAATGACTGACTATTTTGAACTGGTAGGAGAACAACAAAGTGCTTAGTCATGTTTCTCGCAGTTTAATCTTGTGTAAAATCGCGTTCTCTCGGGTAACGCATTTAAAATCTGAGTTAAGAAAGAGACGTGGAAAGTTCAGAGTGGATTAAATATTGATAAATCAAACGTGAAACTTACAACTGCTGAGATAATTGACAACAAGCAGCTTCATCGTTAACATAAAAAATAAAGTACACATCTTAATGCTATTTATACAATTTTTCAAGTGTATTGTTTCCAATATAGTTTAACAAATAAAATCATGCTTGTATATATTTCTGCTTATTTTATTTCAGAACTAGCTTTTCTGTTTCAGAACTTCAAATTATCAACACTTATACATAATTTTAAAAGTTAACGTTTTGGAATCTATTAACACAGATCGAAATATTTTACTCTTAATATGAAGATTGAAAAATGACTGAAGAGAGAGAGAGATAATCTCACAGTGTAGGTCTATCTATTCCCTATATAATATTATAATCTCAAGTAGTCCGTTAAAAGTTTTAATTTTAGAAAAGGCCGAAAGACTGAAGAGTTTGGGACCTCTAATATTCGAATTTCAATTTAAATAAAACATATCTAGCAACATTTAACCATCTAGGCATCACGATATTTATAAGTAGAATATATTACATTCAACCACAGAAAATGACATGCTTAAGTATTATATAACTACATCTATGTTGAAAGAGACTTAGGCAAAATTATGTTTTACACAAATGCTGAAAAAGTGCTTAGAATTCATCCACGTAAGACTGGAGGTTGCTGAATGGAAATGCATATACAATCCAAAGAGGTTAAACAACCGAGTTGGACCATTTTATCTCGCATGCTTATAATAGTAAAACTGGAAAATTTTACTGTTTCAATTAATTTATTTTCAAAATGCTCATTAGTTTGATTCATTTTGGAATATTTCTTGTTTCGATTTTTTTATCACCGATTTCGGAAAATATTTGTCTATTACCAACATTTAAGTTACTACTAAAATACTTTTTGAATTTGTTTTGGATACTCCTACTTGCATCGGTTGGATAATATATATTAGATAGAGGGAAATATAATAAATATTACTTACAAAGAAGAGCTAGCTAATTTTCCAGATTAATTAGACTGAAATATATTTTCCGTATAGAACTTTATGTAGTCAAACATTATTTTTGAACAGAATAAATCATATCAGATAGAAGTATGGAACTTTAAGGTAATCCAAGTTAAAATTAATTAGACAATGTTACATCAAATAAAACAATAACAATTGTAATTTAAGATATTTATAGCTTAGTGTGTTATATATGAGCAAAATCAAAGTTAACATGCTGCTAAATGTTCAGAAACTGAAATAATTAATATTAATTTTACCATTTAAGCACATTCGTGGTAAATAAATCGATTTCCGTCGCCTTGAGCAGCACTAGGGACTATTGTCGACAGTCTTGAAAGAATCCTGAAAGGAGAAGATCCTAGGACAACATCTCGTATAATTTTGCACTAAGGTCACAAGGTGCTAAATATACTAGAAGAATCTAAATTATGCATTTGGTAATAAATAGGTTAGGTGTTCATTATTATTGCTTTGTGTAAGTGCTTAAACTTTGTGGTCATTAGATGGGAAAATATTTCTGACCCTTTTGGAAGCTCGTAATATATTGATTTCCGAGATTGGTCTTGAGAACATTAGCATTGGCATATCCCCTTGCATTTGATATTCTTCGCAATTTGTGCAATCGTAATTTATATATGTGCTGTATAATATTTTGATTTTGTGATGAAGATTGCGATCATAAATAAAACTAGATGATTTTCCAGACATCTATGAGATCGCATTAAATTGTTTTGCAAGGAATCTGTTAGCTTCTCAGCAGTCTGATTAGATGTGTGGGAATGAAAATAGTGAGTTATTTTTCGAGAACACTTTCGAATTCGTATACTTTTGGAGAAAGGGTACTATGTAATATTCGTTATTATAGAGTAAACACATTTCATTAGCGTTAATGACATTTTTATGTTGTTGGTTTAACTGACTGTATCAAGCATTTGTAAATTAAATGCTGTATCGGATATGACTTTGTAGTAATATTAATCTACAACTACTATTTTTAATTGCACAGCTTTCACATTGTACTGATCTATTCAATTCTGTTATTGTCTACAAGTATTTTAGAACTCTCAAAAAAGAAAATGATTTTAAAGTTCAGCCGATATATTAGGTGTAGTAAGAAGTTTTAAAGCACGTGTAAAAGAAATGAATACGTAATATAGAGCTGATAATAATATTTTTATTCATCGAAATAATCTCCATCATTATCTAATACCTTCTGCCATCGGTCATTCAGTTCACGGATGTCAGCAGAGCAGAAAGATTCTTCTGTTGACACAATGAAGTCTTCAACCCATTTTCGTACGTCGTCCACAGTCCGGAAGTTTACAGAAGACAAGGCTTTCTGCATAGACCGAAACAAATGATAGTCCGAAGGGCTATACGCCGGGTGTTCCAAAACTGCCCAGCCAAGTGTTACCAACGTGTCATTGACCACTTTTGCAACATGCGGCCGTGAATTGTCATGGAGCAATTTGAATGGCCGCAAACCTTTGCCAGTAAACGGACGTTTTCGGTCGATTTCCTGTTGTAATCGCAGCAATTGTTGTTTATAGCGTTCAGCAGTTGCACTTACAACCGACTTCAGCAATTTTTAATAGAGTACTCCCTTTATATCCCACCAGATGCATAGGAGAACTTTTTTGCAGTGAATGTCTCTTTTCGGCGTTCATGTTGTTGCTTCGCCGGGATTCACCAATATTTTATGCGTTTCGGACTGTCATAACAAATTTATTTTTCATCTCCTGTCACGATTTCCCACAAGAAATATTTTCTGCGTTGCCTGTTTAGCAGATTCATGCACTTCAAGACACAGTCCTTCTCAATGCATGTGGCACACATTTTCATGCCTTCTGAATATTTCCCATTGCATGTAAACGATTAGAAATCATTTTTTGTGATACTCCTAACTGTTCAGCAAGTTCATTTTCCATTTGAGATGCATCTTTATCGAGAAGTGTTTCCAAGTCATCATGGATAGCCTTCAGTGGAGTGCCGCTACGCTGTCGATCGCTAACCTCAAAATCGTCATCTTTAAAACGTCGAAATCAATTCTCACTTGTGCTTTTCGATACGATATTCACCCCTAAATCGTAAGAAATTGATTGACATGCTTTTGCAGCACTTTTGTGCTGGTGAAATTCGTAACGAATGCAGTGACGAATAAATGTCTTATCGTATGACATCTTTCACATTCAAAATTTCAACTTAACGTTCACTTTCTCCCTAGCATCTGTGTCGGTTTGATATCTGTAATCCGGTTTTTATCATATGACACAATCGCGGTGTACTGATTGGTATGCTATTTTACAGTAGACGTCATACAAAACTCGCTTTGAAACTTCTTACTACACCTAATAAAACAACGCCGTGTGTGTTCTTTTCAAAGTCTAAAATTTCGAAAAATTTGAATACTGATGTTGTGATATATATACAATAAATAAATGATTAAACATGGTTTATTTGGAGAGAATTTCTAAGTTCACGTTCAGTTTACTCCAAATAATAGATTATGTTTCGTTTACATTGAACATAAGGAAAAAGTAAAACCATTTTTAATTGACATTTGTGTACATTTTTACTATATGTATGCAAACATATCATTATAATGATGATAAATCTTTCTTTAATACATTATATTGATTTGATGAAACCATTACTTTCATGTCGACATCTGTATGCGCTTCTATAAACGAATGCATATATAAGGTCAGGAAAGTAATGATACTAGCGTAATAGATCATCAAACAGCGTGATGTAATCAAATTTGTGTTAAACATAAAGAAAGTGCAACGGAGACTTTTGAAAAGATGAAAAGTTAAGTACGACTTCGAAATGAAGTGGTAAAGTCAATTGTGGTATACGAGTCAGCCTCCCCGTCTCCAAAAAGAAGGATGAGCAAAAACAAATCAACAAGATCAAATAGATGTTGATATTTTTTAGACTGCCGCGGTAGGTATTGTTCATAAAGAGTGTGTACCGCAAGGACAAACAGTCAATCAACATTTCTACAAAGAAGTTTTTGAAAGACTAAGAAAAAGGTCTGTCCAGAAATTGCAGATCGTAGGATGTATCACCATGACGATGCCCCTTGTCACATGCCAATCTCTGTCACCGAGCACTGGACGAAGAAGAGCATTGCAATGGTTCAGCAGTCTCTCTACTCACCATATTTGAAAACGTGTGACTTCGTGTTTCCAAGGATTGAAACTCACTTGAAAGGTAATTACTTTGGAGACATAGCATCCATTCAATAGACTGAAACGCAAGAATTAAATAAAGTTTCGATTGAAGAGTTCCAGCATTGCATTGAAGAGTGGGAGTAACGGCTCCATCGATGTATGAGTTCCAAAGGGATCTATTTTATAGGAGATGATATACAATTGTATAGAAATGGTAAATACATGCTTACAGGTTAGCAGCCTCATTACTTTCCTGACATCCTAGTATTTCCTTAAATTCCTTTAGAATTTTTAATGTAGCAATTTTGTCTTGATATTGATTTAAAAACCTATTTTCCACAAAACATTCACCAAGTGAACTTTTGATTATACTGTATAGTTGAATCACCACTATGAAATCAAACTCTTCTGAATCAATTTTGATTAATTCCTCAGAAAGTTTTTCATCTGAATTAATATTGGAGACATACGGATCTCAACCAAATTAGAGGATTGAATTTTTCTGCGGATGTCCAAAAATCATGTGCATTCAACTCCACTCGAATTTTGCTATCCAGCTCTGAGAACGTTACTCACTTTTCCCGAACATATTTAAGACGAATTTATTGAACCCAGTTCATTCAGCTTAAAAGCAAAGTTCGTCACTAACTCTCCAATAAAATTAACGACATCCGCAATTCAAAAAATCGATAAAATCACTACCGTCTTCATCTTAATTAAAAACTCAATCCGCATGATTCCCGTCTCGAAAATCGGGAAAACTGGCCGAATAACCTGAAGTTTCACCCCCAATGCGGATATTCCAGGAATACCCCTCCCCCTTCTCGTATCCCGAGTTTCCCGGCGAATTTCTGGAATGCCTGGGAGGAGGTCCCGGGATCAGAGCCGCGTCGTTATTGATGAACGGCATAAGACACTTGACACCTAGTCCCGTCAAGGAATCGCATGTTATTTATTAGATTAGCATTCTCTGACGTGGAGAGCAACGACACAAGACGCCGTTTCATTAGCGGCTGAATAGCTGTACTGCAGGTATTAAAGATCCCCGGCAGGGTTCCGGCTATTATGTGTCCGACTTGCGGGATAATTGCGCTCTTCGATTATATTAGAAGTGACGGGCGTTGAAAGAATCGGAGACTTCTGAGGGATTCTCCTTCCGGGAAGTGAAAGGAAGTTTTTAAATATTTCATAACTGCAGAAAAATGAGTAGGGTTGCACTTTGAGGAGATGGATATGTGCGTAAAAAAAATATTTTTTTTGGGAGGAAGGTAATCGTAATTTATTACACTCTCATTGGACAACTCAATGGGCTCTTGGGTCCAGATCAATCCACAACGGTAAGATCTGAAGACAGGACCGCGTAGTTGTGAACCTGGGTAATTTTGAACCAGTGGTTCAACACCTGATCTGGCGTCCCACTCTCCAGACCTCTGCATGTCTCATTGGACAACTCAATGGGCTCTTTGGTCCAGATCAATCCCCAACGGAAAGATCGGAAGACAGCACCGCGTAATTTTGAACCTGGGTAATTTTGAACCCGAGGTTCAACACATGATTTTGTGTCCCACTCTCCAGACTTCTACAACATGACAATGTGATGACGTTTGAAACTACGGCAGATTTAACGTGCAGCAGGTCTTTGGTTGGACTATGTTTAGCCACGAAGTACACCAATTTCTAATACGTTACTCGCCTCGACAAATAGGGCAACAGCGGTTCGTTAGGGAAAAGCCAACATTTTTAATACATCTAATGGGGAATCGGGTTATTAAAAGTCCATCCGAGAATTGAAAGGTTCGGGATTATCTGCATGATTCTCACTCCGTATGATCATAATGTCCACATTCGTTTTGTGCATGTATTCCTTAATATAAGACCTTCAATGACGATATTATGTGAAGTTTTCAATCGATTGAAAAGTTAAAGGCAGCCACGGCTAAATGGATATTGATTTAACAATGATGAATTGGACAGTTAAAAGTCATTCCAAGGTCATAAAAAGTTCGCATACATTTTGTTCATGTATTCTATAATATAAATGTTATAAGGCCTTCAATGACGAGGCGATGTTAAATTTTCAATTGAGTCGAAAGCTAAAAAAATCCACATATAGATCAATATTGATTTAAGGGGGCACAGTTCCTTTAAAACCTTAAATTTTAAAACTTTCAACCTTAAATTTAAACTTATCAACCTTAACTTAAAACCTTTTATTGTCTGATTCGTCAATCAGACAGTAAAAGGTCTTTTCGAGATCGTAAAAAAATCTACAATACGTTTTGTTGATGTATTGCTTTATATAAATGCTATAAGGCCTTCAATGACGATATGTTAATTTTCAAATCCTTGAAAAGTTAAATGCAGCCACAGCTAGGTGTATTTTGATTTAAAAACGGTAAGACAGTTAAAAGTCTTTCCGAAGTTGTGAAATATCCCCATTAGACATACGCGTAATGCATGTATTATTTAATATAAATAATATAAGGCCTTCAATGACGATATGTTAATTTTTCAATCAATTGAAAAATTAAATACACCCACAGCTAGAACAATATTTATTTAACGATTGTCAATCAGGCAATTAAAGATCTTTCCAAGATCGTAAAAAATCCACAACACATGTTGTTAATGTATTCCTTAATATAATTACTGTAAGACCTTCAAAGACGAGATGTTGAATTCCAAATCGTTTGAAAAGTTAAGAGCAGCCACAGCTAACTGGATATTTATTTAACAATGATTTTTGGTAGGTTAAACTAGTTTTGATATCACTGTTTCCAGCGCAATCACACACAGAGCTGTTTCATTAGAGGCTTAATTGCTGTAGAGCATGAATGGAAGATCTCTGGAAAGGATCCGGCTGTTGTGTGTACGTCATGCAGGATAATTGCGCTCTTCGATTTTAGTAGAGGTTACAAACGTGTAAGGAATCTATAGCAATAAGCGATGCACCTTCTGGTATCTGAGAAGACGTTTTTGAATGTTTCATAAATGTTGCAAAATCAGTCATTTCTACTGGAGTGAATATATATAATACGTGTTTACGTACGTCAAGAACGTTTCAAAGTAGATAAAAGTGTTTTGATAATGTCTTAATGAAAATTTGATAGTTTGTAGATTCGTTAGAATGCTGGTAATCATAATATGCTTAAGTCGTTGTACCCTGGTCCTTAATACATAAATATTACGAAATATTATGATTTCTCAATCAATTAAATTTCAATATAAAGCTTGGACTGTTTTAAATAGTAATAGTATTGGCCTACTTATAATAATCTAGATCAAATAATGGATGTGTTAATGTAAAAGAAAACGTATATCACTTTTAGTTATGCCACATACGAACATCTTTCTGTAAAACTAAGAACAAAGGATGAAGGTGTTTTGGAAATCTCTTTCTTAACATGATGCGTTATTTGGAATCTTAAAACTAATGCAATTTCAATACATCGCTTATATCAAAATTTACCGTTGAATATAGTCAAAACGGTGATACATATAATGCGTTATAAGATAATTTGCTAATTTTTGAGCTAAAAACTCCTCTGTTCAGCATTGGTTATTTTCTTTTCCCATGTTGTGAAAATTATGAAATTCCAGTAAAAGCTATATAGTCCTTAGACTTTCAAGGTATGTTTTAAGGTGGTGGAGTTCATATACTTGGCGCACCAATAAATCATTTGAGAGTATGAGCTACAAGATTTGGTATTGTAATTTTGCATAATATATTTTCAATAAAAAAGTATGCAACTAAAACTGAAATGACAGGTCAATACCAAGCATTAAAAATATCAGTTTATGATAGTATATCATAAGTTAGAAGTAGAAACGTAATCGTAAGTGTCCAATCATAATGTCTAATTTAATATTTCGTTTCTTCGAATCGAAAAACTATTAATGTTTCGATATTTTTTGACAGAGGGCGCATACACATGTTTTCCACTGGTGTATATAAATTTGGTAAGCAAAAGTTTAAATTCCTAGCCCGTAAGGTGAAATTTTAGCGTTGGCATAGATCAGAAAATCTTTAAAGTGTTTCTTATACAAGCAAGAACAAAAATCAACCAGAATATCGATTTTGTTTTAAAATATTTTCGAACTCCTTAAATTTCAAATGATACCAAGATATAGAAAATACACGAAATATTTTTTCGTTACAAGGTTCTTTCGTTGGGAACTGTCAACATATTTTCAAAAATTCCAAAACTAAACTCAATTTCTGGAGAACTATTTCTGCGTTGTAACATTATAATCTACAGAATATAGTGGATTTTTTTAACCCTCAATCATAGAAATTAGTTAAAAATTACCCTTTATTTGATTTTAAACTTAAAATTTCGAAAAATAAAATGTTTTTTTTTTTTACACTTACTAGGTGTAAAAAATTGTAAAATAAAGCTTATTACCTCCAGTTACTTGACTTAAGGTCTAAATATAAAAATTAATACTGTAGGAATATTTTCCAACAAAAAGAAGGAATTGTCTTTCTGAAAAATTATAATCTGAGGTAGCAAATTTTTTTTAAATGTGATAATTAGATCAGTATACCTAAATTAGAAATTAATGATTAGCCTTATCTGATTTTTTCATATGAAACAATTTTATGCACACACCAATGATATATTGTACAGGGTTTCTGAAATCAAAATTAAAGTTTCTAGTGTATACATAGAGCTTAACTGATATTATTTCTGAGGCATGAAACTGTTTTAATTCATAATTATGATAAATATATTATCACATAGTATTCTGTTTGACAGATATAATACAATTATAATGGCTATAATTTTTATTTTTACTTTAGAAATAGGAAATCTGTGATCATCTGTACGATTTACGTTGTCATCTATTAATTAATTTCTGCTTTATTCAGACAACATGTATACATAATTTTAGTGATAATTGCTTTCATCTCTTTTATAACATTATTTTAAATTAAAAAGACTACGCTGTATCTGGAAATGTTTGTCATTCAGAAATCGTAACACAATATTCATGAACTATTAGTTTATGGATGTGTGGAACATCATTCAATTTGACAACACTGAAGTCTAAGTTTTGACAAATTCCATTTGACATGTTTGTTTTTAAAGTGGTCGATGAATATACATAGAAATAATGAGATATAGATGTGTTCGTGGTACAGCTTCAGTCTACGTTTATAGCGGTGGCAACGGTGTTGGGAATTTCTTTGATGCACTTCTAAAGTTACCAAGGAAATAATAATTTTAAATGAATAAATGAAAACAATCGACAATTTAACGGATTTTGAAAGAACTTTCTAGAATCTAGAATATTCAAACTGAAAACTTAAACTTTAGGCGAGGTTGCCATAAAAGGCGCAATAACCGCTATACAAATGGGTTGCCTTAACCTGCCATAAATCGCTACTGGAAGTGAGCAAAAAATAGAGCTCCAAGGCCGTTGCCACCTCTATAAACGTAGACTGAAGCTGTAATTTTTATTTAAAAAGCAGTTTAATGTTATTGTACTTGCACCAAACCTTTGTTTTCTAATGTCAATTAAACTCGTCACACACACAGAACTAATTTTATAAGAGAAAGTCAATTTCATATTACTCAAAATCATGAAACTATTTTCCACTATGTCTATGTAACGATTTTATTTTGTTCCATTAATATCTAAAGCAAAATAATGGAAGAAACAACAAGTATGCCAAAGTAAGCGTTTTAATAAGCTGAATTATATTTTATCTGCATCCAATTACCGGTAAACACAACTCCATAAATTAAATAAAAAATTAATATTACTTTCCTCGTATGATAGAGGTGATTGCCGCATAAAGGTTTCGTGATCGCGTGACAACTTGCAGAAAACTTTAACTATTAATCGTTAAGGAAACGCTCCGTTTCGAACCATTAATCTAACCTTGTTTCGTAGTTAAACATGTTGCTCAATAAATGAAGACTTCTATTTGAAAAAAAAAAGAAACCAGCTTAATGTTTCGCAACAAACGAGTGTCTAGTGGATTGGTGAATAATGAGCGGAGATATCTGAGCTTCCGAGGATGATTACTTCACAACAATGTTCTGTTCTGATAAACCTAATTGAATTTAACTGATCCCCGTGCTCTGGCTCAAAACTCGTATTTCGAGTTATCAAAATTTTTTCTCAAATAATGTTTTTTTGATAAAGGAACGAAGAATGAAATTGTAAGAAACCAAATTGTACGTTTCTTTCAATCCATTACGAAACTAACCCATCCATACAGAATGACAGAGAATAGGAATTTTAATATGTACTTCTAGCATGAATTTAAGACATTTGATATCTTACGAGCGTGCATTATTGTAATTGGATGCATTTATTATTTCTTAAATAAGGAAACAACTTGCATTTTGTAGGGATATTGCATATTAAATTGAAGGTATTGGGCAGCGCAATGGAAAATCATTTTTAAATTATTCAGGAAAGCAATTTTAGTCATAAAAATTCTAGAATGAAAATTATGTATCTATTTTTGAAAAGATTGTGTGACTGTTATGCAAGAACATTGACGCAAGTGCAAAATGTGGGTACTTTGATTTAAATTATACAGTTGTGTTTAACACGATTCATCCTTTTAATGTAACAATGTTAGAAGTACGGTGATACAGCGCTCCGCATAGAGCATTCATTCGTTGTTCAGATTTCAATTGTTACTCATAATCCTTTAAAAGGACATAAGTTTTAGTCATATTTTGATACGGGAGATCAGGTCTTCCGTCCAAAATCGATGCAAGTGCTGTTTAAAACTGTTGTATCTAATTAGTTGTATATTTAATTCGAATGGGCCAACAATGAAAGAGCACTTTGCGTTACTTTAATCTAATTGCTCTGACCATTCCATGATGTAAATAGCTGGATAAATAAAAATGCCTTTACATATGTTTTTAAAATAATATCTACGAGTTTCCTATAATAAAGGACATTTTGATAAATATTTCATGAAAAATTTAGAACAACGATGTAATTAATAATCAAACATTGGGATTAATATTCAAATTATGCCGGCAGGAGTAGTATCATTAAAAAGTAACATCAGTATGATATTTTCATTTGCACTTTCATTATCATTAAAGTTATTTCAAACATGGTGCAATTGATATTAATCATGAACGATGTTCTTAATTTTCGTGTTCTAAACATATCAATGAATTCCACTTTCTTCATTGTTAACCGGGGACAGCGAAATGTATTTTTAGACTACGATATTTACGAACCCTACTTTTCCTATAGCATTGTTTTAATCGAATATATTTCCTTAATAAAAATACGTCTGTTTCAGAAATATATTGCATATGAAATTGATGGACTTTGAATAGCATAACGAAAAGTTATTTTATAAATGTTTCAGGGAAACAATTTAAAAGTATTTATAAGTTCTAAAATTATAATGATTTATTAACTATTCAAGTAGTCATGCTAACTTAAGCTTTCAAGTATTACGCACATATGAAATATTTAGAAATTATATTTAGCATCTTTAACCATCTTTTATTGGTAAGAAAATATGTTTTCCTGACTTAATTATGTCGGATTTTAAACTCATTACGACAGTTATTTAACGAAACCAATAAGTTTTTGAAATATTTTAAAATGTGAATATTCTAAAATAAAGATATAGATTATTTTCAAAGCACATAAACTAATTTATGTTTTTAAGAATTCAACTATCTTAATGATCTCTCAGTTTTCGTGTAGTTTCAACTAATATATATTGCTAACTATTTAGAATACAATAAATAACTATAACCTTGCGAATCTATTAATATTATGAAAAAGATTAATCCAGACCTTGAGGATAAGTCACTTCAAGAAATTTTCAGAACATAAAATTGAATTTTTTTTTAGTACAGGAGTGGCATTTTTATCTTAAACTTTCAAGTTTTATGCACTTATTAAAACATTCAGAAATTGATTATTTTGAGTATTTTTATTGATTTTTATTTTCAAATTATATTTCTATGACATATCGTTACGTTGCCCTTCAATTGTATTAAAATGACTAAATATCGTTGTTTCTATACAAAATATTACGAGATGCATTATTATGTTGAACCTAAATTTTATTTAATTTGTTGATGCTACAATACATTTTCTGAATTATCAATATGGATTCATAAATAGTATATCATGTTACATAATTTGCTTTGGTTTCTATTTGACACAGTAAGAAGTTTAAAAGCATAAATGTTACTATCGAAAACTATCCGTGTTAAGATATTAAACACAATAACTAATGTAACACCATTTTAAATAACGGTTCCACGCATTTTTATTACATACTGATTATTTGTCATATCGATTTATTACCTTTTGTTCGTATTCTTAACTAATGCTAAAATATTTAGTGGAATAACACGTATAATAGTTAGAACACGCAATATACAGTGGAAAGCATATGACGCTTCTAATCTCAATCGTATTTAAGTATTATAATAGAACAGGAACTAGAGATTATGCTCGATATGGATAGCTAAAATATGCAGTTTATGTGCTATCAATCTGAATTATAAACTCTTTAGCAACATAATGATCTTTACACGATGATAAATTTTAAAATTAATTAACATCGTACTACAGCAACACAATGGGGTATTGACGACGGTCCGGAATAAATCCCTTAAGGGAAAGATCCGACGACAACACCTCGTAATTTGAGATGACGGTCAGATGACGAAAGAACAACTGAGCTGGCACCCCAAGCTTGCACACCAACCCAACGTGAGAACTTTCGACCACGACAGATTTAAGGTGTCCCAGTCGCCTCTACACCATATGCTTACACACATCCATGATAGGACTTGGATTCGAACCATGAACCTCCCGATGTAGAGGCTAACACCTCAACCACTATACCGGTTGGTAGGCTTACATGGTGATAGAGTTCAGGAAAAATCGGGTTTCTGTACCTTTCACTTATGAAAAACGCCTGGATAAAATCCAGTTTTTAGTGAGTAATGCAACTGTGAATTTAATATTTTTAATTACATAGGAATAAAACATGTTTTACGTGTTCCTATAAACAAAGTTTTTTTTTTCATTTTTTTTATCACCAACTAACCACAATAGTCTTAATTCTTTCATACAACTTTATTTTAATGTAAAACACAAAATATAGTAATGAATATTTATGAAAACCGATTGTTGATATTCTCATGGCTTTCAAGCAATTTTACTCATTTTTACAATGACGAACTTGCACGTTTTTTGTAATATTTTTATAATACGCAAAATGAAAAAATATGAAGGGAAGTATCTTTCTTTTTTACTTTTATAGCCCAAAAAGGTAAAGTAAAAAAGATTAAAATTCGCACTATTTACTTCAGCTCAAAAACGCTAGTTTTCCTAAGCCGTGTCTTGTGACGTCACTATGCACAATGACGGGTTGTTTACTTTTATAGCGACGTTGAAATAGAAGAACAAAAATTAAATTGAATGCTTAAAAATTAAAAGAGTAAGCAATATGAAATTTCAACGCGCTAGACAAACGTAAACATTACATAGTGGTACACAGTGACGTCACGTAGCATTTTGAGGTCATGTGCTCTTGACGTACTTTTTGGTAGTTTAAAACTTGATATTTTAATTAATAAGTCCATTTATGAGTTTTAATTATCGTTTTTTGAACATTTTGACGATCAATCTATTAATAATACACAGAAATGAGCATTTTCCTCACTGGTGCAAGTTCCTCATTAAAATATTCTAACTATTGCTTAACTATTTATGTGTTGTCAAGTAGAATACTTTTCGGTAAGTATCATAAAAGTAACATAAAACCATTTAATTTTTTTGAATTACTTTTACATACAAAGCCACAAGTTCACACATTTTGTATTCTAAAGTAGTAGGTTTTAGCTTTAGAACTATTATTCATTGTTTTACTTCAAACAAAATAATTCAATAGCCTGGATTGGTTTTAAAGAAGTATTGCTGTGGAAGGGTATAAAAAATTAAAATAAATAATATTTCAATAACTTTAATTTTGTTAACTTCAATAACTTTCCAGTTTCACCTGGAGAACAAACTTTTTAGTCACTTTTCAAATTATAAGATTTTGAGTCAAATTGAGTCCAAATGTTTATCGAAGAGCAAAACGTTTATCATCTTCTTTTTCAATTACAAAAATTCGTTTTCTAATAAAATTTTCAAATTTTTTTTTTCGGTAACTTCATGTTTACTGAACTTCCTTTTGCACAGTTGGCGTTCACCACACATGGTTTTTTTTTTAGGCAATAAATCATTTGGAGTTAAAATATTAAAATATAAAACTAAACTTATGTGAATCTAGAAATCAGAGGCACTAATTTACATTGAGATACTGAACTGTCTCAATATCAAATCACGAAGTTTTTTTCTCCCATTGCAGCTAAATAAACTGAACTATTGAACACTGCAATGTTTACCCCCTTTAAGATATGGTATCAGTAATACAGATTCCTTGACACCTCCATCTTTTGTTACAAACATTATCTTCAATACAAATTTGTTCAATCTGAATTATTAAATAATATAGCTGTAATAGTTATATTGTTTCCTTAATAAAGTATCTTCGCACACATATATATCTTCTGTTCCTGTTTATTCGTGTCACTTAAGCTGGCACAAGTAATCAGTGTTCACACACGGGATATTTTATAAAATTATAATTTTTTTCCATTGCAGCTATATGAACTACTTAACACTTCAAATATTACCCCTCGGTACCATATGGTATCAGCAGTATAGATTCCTTAAAACCTCCATCTTTGGTTACAAACAGCTTCTTAGAGGCCAGTATCTTCAATACAAATTTTTTCAATCCGAAATATTAAATAATGTAGCTGTAATGGCTATATTGCTTCCTTAACAAAATATATACTCACACATATACCTTCAGTTGCTGTTTATTCGTTTCACTTAAGCTGGCACAAGTAACCAATCTTAGCACACGGGAAATTTTATAAAATTCCACGAGATCAAATGGCTTTGTATGCAAGGTTGGAATCGTACGTCCAAATAAATTCTGCAGTTGTTTACGAAATTTAGTGGATCATAAATTCCAACCGTGTTAAGTTTATTGGATACAGACAGCTCTTTTAAGTTTCAGTCTGGGTAATCCTTATCTGGGTAGGAGAAATATCTCACGGAACAATATCTCAATATATCATCGGCCCGTCACCCGAAACCCTTCGAAAACGGTTGGCTTAGGGAAAATTAGTTTCTTTTTCTGCAGGGAAATGTTTTTCTTTCTTCCCTATCATCAACTCACGATGCATCAAGTTCGTTTTTCCCGCGTTTCTGGAAGTATCAATCATATTGCTACAATGTCTTGCATAAAGGTACCACACAGTACCGAAATGATATAAAGTGATAGCATGGGGAAAAACTTCACCATTTTGTAATAGAACACTCTTAAACTCATGCAAGAGTCGTTAGTGAAATTTGAAGTCAACTGACGATAGTTAATTGTATCTTAATAAGTATCTAGAAATGTGATGTTCACAGAACTTGAATGCAGTGCATAAAACTATTAAATAAATTTTACAACATGGGTGATTTGATGAAAAACTGAGTAATATGCCATTATTAGATACTATTTTTATATTTCTATATGACAAAAAAAACTTTAATCAGATGTTAAAATATGACATTAAATATTTTAACCCATCAATTAAAGTAATTGGATTTTTTGGTAACTGAACTTTTTCAACTTAAAGTATGAAGATAAAATTTCATAATTTAATGATTTCCCAAGATTATTTCTGTATTCTAATTATATTTCATTTTCGAACATTAGCATGATTAGTGAATATTTTTGCCACTCAATTTTAACTAAACATAGAGTTTATTTCTAAAAACTTAACAAAACAATTAAGTGCTATTAAAGTATTTTTTGATTACACATAAAGCGTTTACATATTTTAAAAAGAAAGCGCAACCCAAACTATCTGACTTTTAAACTTTAAAGATTTTCCATTTTACTTCCATGATCATAATTTATTACATAAACTGTGCAAAATTAACCAAAAAAAATGTCGAGTACATTTGAATAAAGGTTTTAAATAGGTTTTTGAAAACATACAGAACAAAATCTTCCAAACACATTTCTGTGCTATTTCAGTTCAGTTCGAATGCTTTCTCGGTAGGAATCTCGAATAACGAAAGTAATATTCAATTCTAAAAGATACTTTGTACGTCAGTTCATTTCGATACCGTAATATTGAAGCTTCCCGGTCTCATATTGTCACATGTTTAGCAAATATAACTTTGTAAATGAGGTTATCAAAGCAACAGTGGCATAACCCACAGCATACTCAATAGAGAAAAAAGAGAATTTGTGCCTCCCATGTTTTATATATTTTTATTTATCTACAATATGATTTGAGATTCTGCAAAATTTATTTATCAGTGATCAATAATAAGTTATTTTGTAATTTTAGAAGACTTTATTTGTAATTTGTACTTGCTGTAGTAGTAGAGCAACATGACTATTGATGGCGGTACGAGATCATTCCACTAAGAGAAAGATCCGATGACAATACCACGTAATTTTGAACCAAGGTCAGATGACGAGGCAACAACTGAGCCGGCTTCCCACCCTCCAAACTTTCACACTAACCCAGCGTAATTAGAAGACTTGAACCTACGCATTTAAAAAATAGTAAAAATCGCAAAATAAAAGAATGATAAAGTTTTTGGGATATTGTGAATTAGGCCACTCTTGCTATGATAGTCTCAAAGATACTCCAAAAATACATGTAAGAAGTGGACCAAAATAATAATCAATTTGAATCTAAGCTTTTACCGAAAATCAAATATATACATATATCTTCATTCATATCACATTACGTTTATAATTGTTTAAATGCATTATGTAATATATTTTGAGAGAAGAAAAAACCATTTAATTCAAATCTATATATAATTCCATGAAAAAGTTACAAAACCTTAAGTTCGCATGACATGGTCATAAATAGATTTCCAATAAGTGCATCACACTGAATCGTAATTATCTATAGTTAAAGTTTACACTTGTCTATTCAGAAAAAAAAAAAGTTATGTCTACCAACTAAATAGAAATACATTTTATTTCTTTTCAGTGCAAATTTTATAATCAATATATACTTAGCTTCAATGACAAGCGTTATCGGTCATCCTAAATCTAAGTGTCGATAGACTTTCTCCTCCTCTAAGTTATTTGTTTATTCACGCTACTTAACCTAGAGATCACATGTTGTCTAAACGGTTAGAGTCCCACTCTCATAGAGTGAAACACAATCTAGCGCAGCGTCCAGTTCAGATTTGATTGGTATGAATAATTTTATGTTTTACAAACATGTAATAAATTCACATTGATCAAGTCTAGATCAAGTTTATGATAGTCCTATCCTACATATATATTTCCTATCCTACATATATATTTGAACTCTGGTTCAAATATAGGAGTTCCTCTCAGAAATAGTCTCAGTGATTGGTTCCTTCCAGGATATCTGGGCACCACATCCCTTCTACCTTGGAAACTCGAGATCTATCATCTGTATTAAGTATATGTTCCACTTCATTTTTTCCTCTGTCCCATTTGCGTTACCTTAGAGGAATCGGGAGCGTATTGAGTCGAATGGCGCGTAGGTGTAGAGTAACGTTCAAATGAAAAGGGCAACTCAAGACAGGAGACAGTTTAGGTCTTTTTTCATCAAAACGGATCTTCAAAAAATCTGAACTCAGAAAAGGGAAAAGAGCTAGAAAAAAATATATCTCTCCAGTTCATTTTGAAACCCAGTAACTTTCTCTCTTTGTAAGGGTGGGGCAGATCAATTTATATCGCGCTGCGTTTCTGCCTAGTATGAGCTTCAAATTTCATATTTCGAAGATGAAGGATTCTTGAAATATTAATATGTAAGCACTTAATAAAGCCGTACGAAAAGGTAATCGTGATCTTTGGTATTGGCACAGATCTGCTTTTGTATATTGTTTTCATTTTTGAATTCATCTAGTAAAGTTTGACTAGTTCTAAGAATGTGTACCTGTAATTCATTTGCATTTCTTTCTTGGAAGCGATATGAAAAGCGTATTTTGGATAATTAGAATACGGAGAATAAACATTCCAGATGGTCCGCCTTCTATGATATTTTTAAATACTAATTGTTTTATAATTCTCGTTAAGAATTGTTTTACGCTTAATCACTTTAGAATCATGATGTTGTTGGTTAATATGTTTTAAATCATCGCTTCGTTATACTGATGTGCTTGTTACTGTTTAATTATTATGAGGATAAACTCATTAAGCTTATATTCTGACTATTTTTTTGTGTCCCTGACCAAATTATATAAATCCTAATTTAATCCCCTTTTTATATTCTGCTCTTTAAAAAAATAAAAGTAAATAAAAAATTCAATGAAACATATTTAAATAATTTGTTTGCTGTTACATTGTATGTATATCCCCACTTTTAATGTTTCGATACTTACATTTTTTTTACTTTATGTTTTCCTTAACAGTTTTTTTCTACCTAAATCTAGAGCCATATGAACGCTACGACCTGGCTACTGACAAATATGAGTCGACCTGAAGAAAAGTAGTCTGTACCTTCTAGGTCCAACTGTATCTCTAACCTTGTGAAGCAAGATATAACCATATAGTGACAAATACAAAATACACCATTGAACATGCTTTTTTACTCCAATACCGGTATTGTAGCAATGATATTTGTATGGCTTCAAAATACATTTTATCTCATAAGCTCCGATTTAATTAGCCCTCGAATAGAAAAACAAATTTCAGCATACGGGCAAAAGTCCTTGAGTGTAGTTTTCACTCCTGAGTTAGTAAAACTAAGATACTCTCGTTCATAATTTCGTAGTGTATGAATGTAAATTTTACTTTCTGGGGAAAACGTTGTTTGGACGGTTATGGACCTTGCACTATAAGAAAACACATATATTTATTTCGCAATAAATGCTTATTTCTAACATCAACCTGCATACTGTCACGTCCATCAATTTATATTTAACAATAGAAAGTAGCTGGTTCTATGCGAAGTATTCTGAATGTTAAATCTGACCCCTCATCTCAGAAACTAAATGTAGATAACATCCTCAAATACCGATTCGGTTGAAGAGATGAATGTTAAATTATTCGAATTACACCGAGAAGGGCATTCATTCATGAAACAGATCGATGATCGCCAGAATTCTAGACTGAAGTAGTATCAAATACGCTACGGGAGCATTAAGTGTGTTGCTTCTCAGAAATGCATTTAAAACTAATAGCCATTGAAATGATTGACATGAAAACTGCTTAATCAAATACATATTTTGGCGGAGTTTCCCAACTTTTTAACCTTGCGCTGTAAAACACAGACTAATCATCCAATATACCCACATGCGTCATTATATTACACCTTAATGTAAATAATAATAATAATAATAATAATATATATATATATATATATATATATATATATATATATATATATATATATATATATATATATATATATTTATTTATTTATATATATTATAAATGTCAATTATAGGATGTTATGTAAAGTAATAAAGTTTCAGAGCCACCACGCATACGTGGTGTGAGCTCTCTCTGAACTGATGAACTCTCTGAATGATCGTACATCTTCATCCAGGCAGTTGGCAGCATTTTGGTCTACTACTACATGTGTCGGCTTCGTTAATTCGACGACGTCTGCTGCACCGTGTTCGTGCAAGGATTCCTTTATACAGGATCCCCCTCATGCCAAGCCATCGACGGTTGTGTGTTCAATGAGCTCATGAGCACAGAACCTGGCGGGCTGATTGGCAACAAGTTGTCTTTTCTGATGAATCCCGATTTAATTTGTGGAACCATGATGGCCGCATTCGTGTTAGACGCTATGGCGGTGAACGCTGGCTTCCAGAGTTCGTTATCGAACGTCATAGTGGCCGAACACCCGGAGTCATGGTGTGGGGTGCGATTTCGTACCATGGACAATTTCAGCTGCTATGAATTGAGGGTAATCTGAATAGCAACAGGTACGTCCGTGAAGTGCTAGAGCCTAAAGTCGTTCCCTTCCTTCAAGGCATCCCTGGAGCTAGCTTTCAACAGGATAATGCATGCTCACATGTTGCAAGGAATCTTCGAGACTTCTTTTCAGCCCAACACGTGCAACTTCTTTCATGGTCTGATTATTAGCCGGATATGTCGCCTATTGAGCACGTGTGGGATTTGGTTGGTCAGCGTCTCGCATGAAAACAATATGGAATTATCTCCCACAAGCAGACATTCGCCATTTTTTTTACTCCATGCCTCGTCGTATAGCAAAACCAAATACTGGCTACACCAAATACTGATTTCAAACACTTAATATTGTTGTTTTGCTTTGAAAATTTATTCATTTACTGTTTCACACAAGCCATGTGAAATGTATATTACACTGCATTTTCAGACGAATATCGATTCTTTCTACAGCATTATGGTGATCGCATCCGAGTCTATTGGTGCCAATATGGCATTACTCTTGCATTACACATCGCTATACTGGTCCAAAACCTGGCGTTATGGTAAGGCGTCATTGGATTCTCCTCTTGCACACACTCAGTAGACATTATAAAGTGCCACCTATATATCTTTTAAGTTGGAACCTGTTGTTCTCCCTTAATTTTACGGTTGTAGACAGTTTTCATAAAGACAGTGTAATCTCCCCATGTTTTATATAACGTACCAGAATTCAACAATATCAACCAGAATTTATTCCTTACATGACCTACCCGTTCACCAGATCTGTCGAGCATAGAACACGTCTAGTCGATTATCACACCACGACTCACACACCTGTTTCTACTTCAGATGAACATCACTAAAGTTTGAAGTAGATTGGACCTCTGAAACATACAAAGCATTTATTATTGCATAGAAATATAACCACAGTTATTGCTAGCCCTGGCGGCAACACAAAATATTGATACCTTCACGTTCCACGAGTCAAACCGCGAGTTGTTAATTCAATCATTGCATCTTTACCTTATGTTATTTGTATAATAAATATGGCGATGACATCTCTTGTCCTTCATGGCATTATATTTTTGTTGGACAGCGAATTACCAAAATGGCGAAAGAACTATTTTGAAACGTAACAAATTCAAATCATAAATTATTCAAGACAAGTTTAAAGTTTAGTCGAAATGTTTCTATTCTCAAACTGTATATTCTCAATTTGTTCCAAAAAATATGGCTACAAAAAGTATTTGTTATATATTTATCTACAGACAAATCGTACTCTACATCACCTTACCAAACGTTGCTATGTATAACTAAATATCACAAAAATCTGTGAAATAATAATAATAAATTTTATTGTATAAAATATTTATGTACAAAATTAAGTGCATTTCTAAATGATGCTTGTTTATGTGAATACTCTACTAAGTCCTTGGAGAATAAGACAGAATACAATACAATTGTCAATGTAAACGAAATTCCAAGTATCTCTTTGAAATCGTAGAAATAATGAAAAAATTATTCAGAAACATAACGTTCCTAGTTGAAATGTTTAAATCCTCAAGCTGTATTTTCCCGATTTCAAAGTGAAAAAGTTGTTTTTTTCCTCGAAAGCCCGCTGAGAAGATAGACATAGTAATGGAAAAGATAGTACTTTGCTTCTCTTTCCGTTGAACTTGAGAGCTGAAAGAAGAGATAAAAAGACCAGAATGGTAAGATATCGGGATATCGGAAGTCTATAGAAACGACTTTCCTCAAGCTGATACTTGTATTAAAGTTTTAAACTGAACTTTTAGCACACCCAGAGGTAGTGCGCTTCTTCAGTATCTGTTACTAGACCGTTGTCCATAATCCTTACTTCCGACGAATTCGGAATTCAATTCGAAATAAGAGAGCTGCAGTATTTTTAGTATATTTTAATGAACACATTTGAACAGCACCTTTTTTTAATTTAAATGCCACTCTAAACTGTAATGAAACTCGAAATTAAACTTCGTGATTCGGGCTATGAGACTCTTGCTCGCTAAAAGCATTAAAAATGTTGTTCATGTTACGATGTTATGCAGAAAAACCTATTTAACTTTGATGTTTCGGGCATATGAAAAATCTCTGTGTTCATCGCTTAAGTATATGCCAGATAACATCATTTGTGTAGAATATTCAATTTAAAAAAATGCTATGTGTTCATCACAAGGTAAGTGCCACAGAAATCAACATCATTTGTGAATTGGAGAATTACAACAAGCAGATATTCATATTTAACTTCTACAAAATTTATACTTGCAGTTATTCACTTAGATTAAACAAGTTAGATTTTAATTATGTAGCTGTATGGTGGGGTTAAGACTACATAGAAGAGCTCGACACGCTATTGCAACTCTTCTGCAGTCTAATTACGGAAGGTAGTTGAATTTACATCGTACTGGAGCAACACAGAGGACAACTGTATTAGTGAATGTCATAAGATATCTGAAAGGTAAAAATCACACTTCAGAGAAAAAAATCTGAGTTCAAATCTAAAAATAGGTTTAGATATCAAAAACTATCGAATCGCCTTTGACCAAGTGAATGAAATGCAATTATAGTGAACGTTCATCAGCTAATTGTTATAAAACGAATAATGTGTACTGTTTTTTACATAGTTATTTGAATTACGAATTAACAACAGTAAGAAGTTGCTTTATATTGCTTAAGGAAGACGTTGTTTTAAAATTATTAATCCAATGCTGCTTTATATTTTTGATCAGTTTCATCTAGTAAGTTCAAAGAATGAGATGTAAGTAATGATGTATGTAACTTATTAACATCGTACTGAATGCATAACCTCAACCAAGCAATCTGCCACTTGAGCCGGATTCTATCAAGACGGACTTGCTTTTACAAATATTAAATGGAGTCTCTAAATGTTCTTAGTAGATAGTTAATTAACGCCACACTGTACCAACAAAAATGACACTTGGCGACACTCAGGGATCAGTCCCGAATAGAAAGATCCTAGAACATCACCACATAATTTTGAACCACCGTCAGATGACGAGGTCACATCTGAGTTAACATCCCACTCTCCAAACTTACTCACAGCGCTAACGTGGGAACATTTGAGGCCACGGCACATTTAACATGATCCAGTACCCTTTGGTTCCACGGTCCAGCCAAATACCCTACGGTCTTTGGCACATCCCTTCAATACTGGGCACACATACACTACCCTCCACTAATGGACCGGCGAGCAAGATGTGATGGTATAAGGGAAATAATAGTTGCTTTAATAGGGGGATGGTCCCCCAAGTACTGCAATTATACTAGCAACCCTTCTGGGAATATTTTCAACGAGGTTTTGATACACAGCTATGGGTATTTGTGTCCAATCCTGCAAGAATATATCCTGCTCAGCTGTAGATTTCGGACGTGGTTCCCTGGTCCATACGCGTCGCTCTAACGCGTCCCACAAATGTTGTATGTGGTTTAGGTTGGGACTCTGATAAGGCCAAGGAAGACGTTTTACATCCATATCTTGGTGCCACTGCTAGGCAGAGGCTGCAACATGACATGGAGCGTCGTCATCCTGGAAGTAACATTCGTCCATTCTATAAAATTTCCAGGGCGCAGGCAGATCCTGATTGTCCAATATGTTCATGTAGGCAACGGCGTTTAATTGATCAGGAACGGCATGGAAAGGCCCCAGCCCATACCAAGAAAAACATCTCCAAACAAGTAGACGGAAAAAATATTTAATTATGTTACAAAATTCTTTCTCTGTTTGTATCAAGTTATGATGGGTTTTTTTTTATCAACGGCGGATAGGAGCAGTATAACGAGTTATTGGTTAGAACAATATAAACTTTAGGCGTATTTAGGAATTCAAATTTAAATTGGAAACAAAGCAATTTCTTCTGAAAATGGCAATTTTCTGTTAAATTTTCTTTTTATTTTAAGAATTTTAAGCTTTTTAATAAAAATATATGTTTGTTCTGTGCATCATGCATTCATGAAATATTGACTTTATCGTTTTCTGTACTCTCTGTCGACAATAAATGACAAATATTGTCAGCATACTGTTTTCACATTTTAACGTAAATCTTACTAAAATTATTACTTTAATGCGTTTAGTTATTGGAGATCTGAGAGTATAGTTTAGTTCAATCAATTTTTGTTTACGTTTAAAAGCATTGATATTTTAATCTTAGAGAATAATATAATCGATGTATACACTCTTCCCCATCCCCTTGGATACGTATTTGGCGCTAACAACCGAAAATGCACTGACATTAAGTTATTAAAATGCGTCCAACGAATAGAGTGAGTAATAATTTCAAGTAAAATATGTGAGAATGAAGTTCAAAAGTATTGTCGAAGCAATCTAGTGAATTCCACGATTTACTGTAGAAATTAAACTATTCCCATATTTACCGAAATATTTCCTTGTCTTACGTCACAACCCTCTTCACGTAATGGAACAGGCCTTTCGGGATCTATTAAAATTTCTGAACATTATATTGGATAGTTTTACATTAGCTCTTTTATCTTAGAAACAAAATATATTCGTGATAGAATTTCGTTTTACACTTCGCTACAATGAACATTACCAGAAAAAGTACGAATGAGAAGTCGAGCAAGGATCTAGAAACATGGTGATAGAGTTGATTTCTTTCCCATCAATGCTTGTCCGTTAAACTATCCATCTAGTGTCCAGGGTCAAACCTCTTTTTTAAGCCCGCGTTCGTGAGGACCCACCAAATTTCTGAACATTATATTGGAGAGTTTTACATTAACTCTTCCATCTTAGAAACAAAATATATTTGTGATAGACTTTCGTTTCACACTTCGCTACAATGAACATTACCAGAAAAAGTACGAATGAGAAGTCCAGCAAGGACCTAGAAACATGGTGATAGAGTTGGTTTCTTTCCCATCCATGCGTATCCGTTAAAGTATCCATCTAGTGTCCAGGGTCAAACCTCTTTTTTAAGCCCGCGTTCGTGAGGCCCCACCAAATCTCCATCCATGTCCTCAGGAAGGTCAAATGCCTTCGGGGTACCTTAGGGAAAATCTTGTGAACGAATTTCCTATCGGCACGTTTTACTCCCAAATGGGAATGAAGAAAAGGAACTATTCACGGGCGCTATTGGTCCTGAAGTACAAAGATGTACGTGATCCAGCGCTCCTGCTTCACCCTGACCCACGTGAGAGAACTTTATCTGTGTATTTCCTTTATATATTTTCTGCTCCCAAGTTTCCTCATTCTATGGAATATCATTTCGAAGTTCTTGGTTTTGCTGTTCTAGTGTATAAGATTATGTGTCTGGCCAGAATCAGAATATCAAACTTTTCAGATTTGCAGATGCCTTCTCATACACAACTGAATTCCTAACATACTGAATGTCCTTAGTTTCGGCATTTCGAGTTTTCCAGAATAACTTATGTGTATTTATATTGAAAAGGCCATTGACTTCTACGAGATTCGGCAATACCAGGGGCGATAACTGCTATTTATGAAAGAGCGCTCAGTGAGTAGGCCGCTGCTGCTCCTAACATGGACAGTAACCAACATTCATTCGATTTAAAAACAGGCCTTCGAACCCAAGACTAATTAGACAAAAGATACCAGATACTACTAGATACCAGATAGTCGGCAGCAGAATAAACATAGTGATCTGTTCGTAATATAATTTCTTAAGAGTTTTTTTAATGCAAGGCGACAAAAATCACTAACGTTGCATGTATATTAGAGGACTAAATTGCATCCATGCTAATTCTCGTTTCTAAAAATCACAAACGCGAGTGATCCTAGCCTCTTTCAACTCCAAATGAAGTATGTGACGATTGAGCTCTTTAGGACTTTTGTTTGCAAGCCGTTATTTATATGCAACTGAAGAGACATATATATATATTGTAGTTTAGAATTAAGAAAAATAAAGTTAGCCATTAGCTTAATAAATCAAATTCAAGATCAGCACCGCTTGTGCAAAAGCGTCTTTCTTCTCCGGTCGTCTCTCACGCACTGCCAGGTCACAGTTAGCTGTTATTCCCCACAGCCGGTCTTTTCCCTCTTGGTCACTTCACTTCAGATCGGGTGAGTTCCGGGGTGTGCTCTCTGCATGTAATTTCGGTGTGTGTTCTCTGTCTGTCGCTTCGGTGAGTGCTCTATGCATGTCATTTGGGGGAGAGCTCTCTGCATGTAATATATATATATATATATATATATAGAACACAGGAATTCAAGAACACAGGAATTTCCAAAAACATTTCAACAAAAGTCTTAAAGATTGATAAAAAAAGAAGAAATGTTGATGGATCAGGGTGTCATTAGGAAGTCCTTGCTGCCATTATTGGTAAAGCCTTTACCTGGATTATCTGTGATAATAATAAGGTTTTGAATTTTTTGGATACAAATATTATTAATGATATTCAGACCTATGATTTTAAAGACCTATTTACCAGCATATCACTGGACAAATTGAGAGATGTTTTGAACTATTATTATCATGATTTTAAAAACTTAATTGATTTGGATATTGAGGAATGGGAGTTTTTGGTTAACTATTGTATTTTTAATAATTTTATTTTTAATGGTGAGCATATTTTCACTCAAGTTAAGGGTTTATTTCGTAATATACCCTAAGGTTCTAATTTTTCTTCCATTCTTACTAATTTATTTCTTAATTATTGTGAAAAAAACTTTTGCTTTCAGATAAAAACTGCCTTTAGATTTATTGATGATTTAACTGTTTTTAATAATAGCAACTTTTCTAATATTTGGAAATCTATCTATCCAGACGAACTTTCTTTAATTAAAAACCAATCTAGAATTCTACTAATTTTCTAGACTAAAAAAATCTGTTTCATGCGGCAAAGTTGGCATTAATATATACGATAAACGAAACGATTTAAAAATTTACAGTCGTTAAATTAATATTTTGGGTCTCCAATATCTCTAAAAGAATATACTACAGTAGGATTAGTGGTCTATCGGTTCATTAAAAAAAAATTTTTAATCTGATTCTAACTTTTTTTATAGTGTAAATATCTAAAAAACACACTTCTCAATAACAAATACTCTTATTCATTCTTTAAAAATATTCTTGAAAGATGTATTAATATCAACAGCTACACAACCCATGAATAATTATTTTTCGTAATTTCCTCAGAGCCATGTGAGTTGCTTTTCAATTTTATTTTACTATTTATGAATATCTTTTTGAATAGGGGCTGGGGATTTTATTACTATTTATATTTATATATATATATTTTTTTTGCTTTTCATGTACTTGTGTGTGTGTGTGTGTGTGTGTGTGTTGTAACGGAAGTATGGTGTTAGCATTTAGTTGATTTGTGGAATTGGTGGCATTTGGTGGTAATATTTAGGCTTGCTGTTGTTGATCTCCCGGCTGCGGCTGCGGGTTTGATTTCGTTTTGTTCCTACTCTGTTTTGGTATTTTGTTTTGTTCTTCTTACTTTATGGTGGTGTTTGGGGGAGTGTATGACCAATGTTTTCAGCCTAATGCTGCTCATATGCAGAAAAAAAAACATTTTTATGTTGTATGGGTCAGGCTCCTCCTTGATGACGCCCTGATCCACCAACATTTCAGTTTATAATTTTTTTAAGACTTTTGTTGAAAAAGTTTTGGAAATTCCCGTGTTCTTGAAATTATATTGCTTACCATGCTATGTCTGCAGCTTCAACGCTCTTGCATGGGTAGTTTCGAGTTTCGGTATCTGGTTAATGCACCCCGGCTGTTTAGTTATTTTTTGTGTTTCATGTTATTATATATATATATATATATATATATTATAGAACTTATTTTCTAATTTAAATCTTATTTGTTCTCTTTCTTCTTGCAATGCCCTCCCCGCCAAAAAAAAAAAAAAACCACCCAAAATATCCACAAGAGGATCAGTACTTCGAGGCAGTTGTCGTCACTGCCACTTAGATAGAGATAAATGAAGATTACGATTTTATGTACTCTTCAATGAAATATCGCAACATCTGACTGCTCTGGTTGCTAATATTTCTGGATCAATTTTCTCGAGGATAAAGTTATCTTTTATTGGAATAAGGAAACCAGCTGTAATGGAACAGTGCTGGATAGGTGTTCTTCTGGAATCGTTTCCTTCCTCGGGGGAGTACAATTTTGTAAGGTCAAGGAAACAAGTTACTCGCCCAAACGCGTGACGTTTGCTAAACTTGATGATTAGTGGCACCATGACATTGTTACTTTTAGTTTTTCATCAGTTAATATTTTCGGCACTAACCAATAGTGTGGGAGAATCATTGCTGTAGAATCGTTCGAAAATACGTGACTCAAATCCAAGACCTTCAAAGTCCGTTGGAAGTTCGATGACTCAAATCTGAACAATAAAAATCGATGATTCGAATGAAATCGATGATCCCAAACTGAACATGGAAAAAATGCCATTTCGGACCCGTCGTTTAAATGAAATGTCACAAAAAATATATATTATATTTATATACAGAATAAATATATATACAGAAATATATATTTTGAGAGTTGGGTTTCACTCAGGCTGTACAAATATTTCTGAAATCCAGAAAACATGTCGCTCCTATGAGTGTATACCAAAAATTGAAAATATCATTCATAGAAGGATACTTCAGGATTAAAATCTATTTTGTAAAGCAAGGGCATGAAGCGATCAATAAATAAATTCAAAGTAATATCAGTTTTAATTATACCACAGTTTAACGACATATTAAAAATGATCTCAAACAAATTTTTAAATTGACTTAGAAGTAAGCTTCTCCTTTACTTTTCTGTGATGTTCAGCAAAAAACTTAATATGCCTCAGTAATTTATTAATATGAATTTTTAAATTTCAAAGGTAATACGTTATCATAGAAAAAAATATTTTAATTGCGACAACTTAAAGCACATACAAAAAGGTTTTTTTCACTTTTGTCTTGGGAAGTTTTTCTATTCAGTTAAAATAACTAGTATAAAATAATTTGTATGTCAGAACAATTTAATTGGAAACCAATTATTTTACCAATGATACATTTTCAGCTCTTCTTCCTACATATAATTTTAAAAATCAGATGAAAGCAACATATTAAAAAAATTATTTTAAATAAATAAAGCATTTGGATAATTACTCAAGCAAACATCTACTAATTACATCAACTCGAGCAATGTTTCTAATAAAAAATTGTGTGTATTTTTATAGCTTTGAACGCTAGTACGTTGTATATATATATATATATATATATATATATATATATATATATATATATATATATATCTCCGTATAACTGTACAGATTTTGGTTGCACTAGATAGCTCAATATTGATATTTTATTGTGATTTGAATTGATATTACTTCTTTATAATGGGGTTCTTCTCAAATAATGCGTACAAGTAATGGAGTGCTCAGATAAAAATGATTTATTTTACCTCGTAAATGCTTCCGAAAAAGTTTGAAAAATATGACTGTGTGTGTTTGTAGGTACCGTACACAAATGTAACTTTGGGACAGCGGAAAATTTTCAGTTTTTCAATTTCCTGCCTATGCTATGCGTTTCGAATTGGAGCGAAATCATCGTTACAGAATCAGCCGGTAAGTTCTGCTACCTAATGGCACTTATTTGATGCTGTAGTTGCACTGACATCCGAAGCCATCCCGATTTGTTTTTAACCTCATGTTGTCAAGTTTCTAGTTTTTGTGTACATTTTCATACGTCTTTTAAAAACTGCAAATACTTCACTACAGGCAGATATGTATTTTGAGAAGTACATGCTTTGACATCTATTTCATGTGATAATAAATTTTAATACTTGTATTTTGTTTTATAACCTCGACCTTCTAAATTTTCAGTACTAAGTGCGGTAACATTGGGACTGTTCCAAAATCCGAACCCAAGTCCCAATGTTTGAAAATTTGGGGGATTATCTGGGGAAAAGTTGGGAAATTTTCGTTACAAGACTCTGAAGACAGTGAAACATTCAGTGACTTGGAGGAACATATTGCTCCATTGCTAAGTCCACAACCTTCAAGATTCCTCCAGAACCTGATGGTGGAAGACTACATTCTGGTGAGTTACTAGGGTGAATTTTATCGGAATGGATCAACAAGATAAAAAAACAATGACGGCGTTCTCGTATCTGACAAGGAGTCGTCCGCCTTAAACTGAAAATGGCCAGCAAAGCCCAATGAATTTTATTATTCGAATAACAAATAGTCCTAAAGATTAACTATTCTCATCAAATTTGTAGACAGTAAATTTTCAAAGTTTAAGAACTAATAGACTACAAGGAACTTTTAATTCCCTTGCAAGAAATTAAATTAAGTTAAAATGCTGCTACCTTTTTGATAATCCTATGATTTGTTGACAATCCTAATTATCTTCGAATTATTATTCTAATTTACAATTTTATCATACAATGTAGATCTAAAACCTCTTGTGATGTAATTTTAATACTATGTCTGATAAATAAAGCACTTAGGCATATCGTTGGGACAGATAAAATTTTGTCTAGTGTTTCTAAGTGAAAAACAGGACAGTCCCAAATTAACCCCACTTGATAGGGTAAGATTGGGATTAAGATGGAGGACCCATTTATTAGGATGTCATACGTCGTAGAGTAAAATCAAGTCCATATTTGTTAAATGGAATGCTAACTTCATATAATACCATAGTCTCAGCAATCTAGCTTAATACGTGTTGACAGGATGAATAAAAAACCGAAAAAAGTGCCATGATTTACGGTACTATAAATAAATTGTTGTAGCTTAAGATGCTATTTAAGAATGAAAAAACTATTTACTGTTTATTCAATAAAAATGGCTAAATTATTTTCAATTATATACAATTAATAACATTGCAAGACTATTTGGAAATGTGTGAGGATTATAAGAGAACATTAATAAACACCTACGTTTTCCAAGATAAAATCACCTGTAACAATCCTTAAGTCAATAATGTATTACGTTTTTAGTAATTTATATTCTGTACGCAAAAGTAATGAAATTAGATACAAGATTTCATCTGTCTTCGTACATAAATTCAAATAACACTACCTCAATAACGCTAGCAATAGGTTTGGTATTATAGAATACACATATATTAAAGTAAGAGTAAATTAGACGAAATAGATTTTTAATTCGTAGAAATTTGCTTAAATCTTACCTCGAAAGAATTAAATTTTCAACCATGGGGTAATTAAATCAAGAATTCTCTAAGATATTTTCCTTATTGGCATTGTGAAAAAAATTAAGATAAGGCTACCAAAATCTAATTATTAAATGAACATTGCACATTTATGAAGTTTTCATGCATAAATAGTATTCTGACAGTAAGCCAGTAATTAATTTAGACGCTTAAATTAAGTTACTGGTAAAGGAAAATTAACTACAGTTTCCATCCATTAATATTATTCTGATAGCAAATAATTTAGAAATTTTAGTAATGTTATTAGCAGCGAAATATAAATATATTATGGGGGTAAGCATTAAATAGCACATATTAAATGTATCTTTCTTTAAAATATATTAATATGCATTCTTTATGATACATCAAATTTATACTTGTATGCATTAAAGTTCCATTATGAAATGTTCATACTTACCCCACATTTGATTTCAATGAATTATTTATTGGTGTAATGTAATTAAAGTGTTTAGGGCAATATAGAGATAAGTATATTTCAATATTTTGCATAGTCGAGAACTTTTCAAGGTTTAATAACTACAAAATTATGTATATTCACTATTCAAGTGGTCATGTTATTGTGAAATTTTAAATGTTACTCATTCATTAAGGCCATCAGTCTTTTTATATTCTAAACTATGTCATTTTCATTGTGTAACAATTGATAAAGTATGTTAAAATGGTTAACCGCAGGTGTTCAATTAAGACATTACAATAGATTTCATAGTACTTGGAACTGAGAGTTCAATTTTTAACAATATATTTTTTCGTTCTATATTTACAAGCCACGAATGTTTTCAACGACGTGCCTTTTGATGCATTTAAAAAAGTTAATAAATTCTCAATGGTATATTTCGGTATTCAATCCAATTATAGAATCCAATAATTAAAAAAATTTGAATGCATAGGTATAAAGGGGGACACTTTAAAATATTAAAGGTGTCAAACCCTCTAAGTGGTTTCGACGAGATATCTGTCCATCAGGACGTATTTAATTTGTTTATGAAGAAGATATTTCGTCGAATGAACCACCAGAAGGAATAAAAGACTCCTTGAAGGTCTAAACCGACAATGTATACCACTAAAATCACTCTAGACTTCATGTCTACGTAATTTTTTCTGCATAAACAAGACTTTGCCCATATTCTATAGGAAGTTTTTGAGGCATTTGATTCTGTCACATTTGCACACTTTGAGACATTTCGCTCTGCAGAAGTATGAGAGGTAAGAAGGTATATGATTGTAAGGGACCACAGTCAGACAAAACACTTCCACAAACCACCTATTGCAAAATGTCATCAGACATATCCTCAAGTGGATGTAACCTTTTAATAAAGTGTCCTCAGGTACCTTAACTCTGTGTCGGTACCAGTACTGATAGACATAAAGTATATCATCTTTAGCTGCACTTCCTCACAGATACTGTAAAACCTTGAAACAACTAACAAGATAATTACACTGAGGCTTCACTGAGGCAAATTTATGCTTCCCCCCAACTATTCAAGCCAATATAGGTACCTTAATAATGATTAATCACATGACTCGGATTTTGCAAGGTACGTATACCTATATTTATCACTGTAACTTTTCCCCACTCAGACTGAACGGAAGCAAAATAAAAAATATTAGTCTATACTTTTATATTCAACTTATGCATCTGTACTATGAAAATCGCACTGTTATATCAGTATAAGAACAATTTTTCAATTCAAGAATATAATGCTCGTTTGGAACAAAAGACAGACCTTAAGTATAATGCCGACCAACCGGTATAGTGGTTAAGGTGCTAGCCTCTAGATCTGAAGGTTCCTGGTTCGAATCCGGGTCCGGGCATGGATGTTTGTAAACGTATGGTGTAGAGGCGGCTGGTGCACCTTAAATCTGTCGTGGCCGAAAGTCCTCACGTTGGGTTGGCGTGGAAGTTTAGAGAGTGGGTTGCCAGCTCAGGTGTTGCTTCGTCATCTGACCGTGGTTCAAAATTACGAGGTGTTGTCCTCGGATCTTTCCCTTAAGGGACTGATCCCGGACCGTCGTCAATAGCCCGTTGTGTTGCTCTAGTACGACGTTAACTAAAAAATTACCAAAAATTACCTTAAGTATAAAAATGCATGTTAAACAATTATAGCTCAAATTCGCACAACATTACAGTTAAGAAAAACATTAAATTTCGTAATCGTAAATTATTACGATTACGAAAATATCAAAGAATAGGCACATTTTTCTACGAAGAAATCACTAATTGGGGTAAGAAGTTCATTAAAAAAAGACTAATACAAAAAAAAGAATATTAGTTTTATTGTGTTCTCTTTTGAAATGCATACTAAAAATAAGCATGCTTTCAACAAGTTAATATGAGTATATTTTATCTTGATAAAGATGCTCCATTGACATCATATTGAAATCGTTACATTTTCATTAAATGAACTGATTTTAAACATCGTGGTATTAGTCAGAAAATACTGTTTAGATATTTAAACTTATTTGTTTGTTGGAACGATTGCTGTTTCAATTCAATTTTCTTTGATATTATTACCTCCGCATTGAACACTTTCCGCACAGTTTCCGATGTTTTATATTTACCTTTTACCGGAATTGGAATTCTGATTTAAAGAACTATACATTTTTACCGTGGGCGTTCTGTAATCTTTCCAATTTAATAAATGTTGATGGTATATTTATAAATTTGTAGGACACTTATGACTTCTCGTATAAACAACAGCAGACATTTTTGGTCCTACGGCGCCTTGTCTTTGGTACAAAAAAGCTGTAGTTTTGCGAGCACTGTAATAAGAATTTTGAAGGACACTCGTGCCTTCAAAACACATACATTCACAACTGCATTATCGAATGTGAATTAGAATTTTATCGGTGAACTGCATCGTAAGACCTCTGTGACGAATGGTAGATCAAAGAACATTGATCAGGAAACAAGGACGATGAACAGCAAAAATGTCCGCCGTTATTTTTCAGAAATCTAGGGCATATTCTTTCTTATAATAATATAAAATTTATTCGAAGACAAGTCTTCAATTCGAGTCGGTTTGTAAAATACTTGTACTTTCACACGAGAGTTTTTGCTGCATCAAACAACTCAAGTCGTGAAAATGCTTCTTCGGCAGTCTCGCTGTGTTGACAGAAATCTTTTTGATGTTTGTTCACTTCATGTGTATGAATTGTTTCCTCTTCCGATCGCTCAGTTTGTAACATATTTTAAAGTTAAGTGTTCATAAGTCTCGTTTTGAATAATTTTATACATTAATTATTTCTTCTACCGTTCTTTGATAACGTAATGATCTGAAAGTAGTTAGGTTGACCTAGAAATTTCACACAGAATACGATGTAAAAACGTCATGACTCACGAGTTCAGTGTTAGATATTTCGTGATTTATATATAAGATTGTTAGTGCGTTTTTCGCGTACGTAATACAGTCTTTGTCTGTACAACTAAACAGAAAGAGTTCCATTCCTTTTGTTTTTCATTTGTTATTTGTTTTTGTTGACAAATAGCAGTACTCAGAAAATCATCTTAATTGATCTGTATTCGCATTAACATAAGAACTTGTAACATAAACTTAATCATTTGTTTTAATAATGCAGCACTAGACATTATGAATGCAAATTATATTTCATTACCAATCAGTCCAAAGTCCCTGTTATAAGGTATATCGGCAACAATTCTTTAAGAAAATCATAAACTACTCTTTTCAATACCTCTAATGCTTAATATTATTTTTAATTACATTAACTTGTAAGTTGATTACGATTTAAATAACTTTCAACAATATAAACATAGTTGTCTACATCCTTATTACCTCCATCATTATTAAAATTAATCTTCAAACTTCAAATGCCAGATCTTTCCTGACAGGTGCCATGTGCTTGATAGATCGAACATCCGTATGTGTGATTTTGTAAGACTACAAACGTGAAATAGTGAAGAGAGATTGAAAGGATGAGAAGTGCCCCAAAGAGCTTTCTGCTGAGATTGGCCAAATATCTAGGTTCTTATTTGAAAAAAAAAAAAAAAACCTTCATTCCAGCTGCTTTATTTGCTTTATCAAAATACAAACTTGAGGCATCGTTACCGATCCAGTAGAAGATAACAAAGCGTTCCAAACGATAACAACGCACGATAAATTTCCGAATGATACCATTTTGGGTTCGTAATTATTTTTTTAGGGTTTTGTTTACTTTTTTTCTTTCCGTACTTTAAATATTACAATCATTATTTTAACTCGTTTGTGTTTGGCTTTGAGATGATCGATGATAGGCCTTTATTTCAAAACCTGTCCTTGAGGAACAATGGTTTTACACTACATTGGTGAACGATGAACAGAAAATGGAAATTCTGTATTCTTTTTACAATACTATCTAATGAGTTGGTCAATTTTGGACAGGTCAATTATCCTTTTAATTTGCTTCAAAGTCATTCATAATATGTATTCACGTATTATCTGTTATGACATTGCTTAGTAACCGTATACAATTTAGCTGTAACTGTTAAGACTGAATATCATGGAGTAAATTTTGAGACAAATGGAACTCTTGGAACAAATAGGTGTAACGTATGCATACAACTCTGTGTTATAAAATGTTTACTGGTATTTTCGAGTCTAAAAACTTGCTTCAATTAAGTAGAAAACATTTAAGATTCAAATAAAACAAAACAGTACTAAACAAGGAAGTATAATTAAATGTGGAATCGTAGGTTTAATCAATTTTGATGACATACACCACTAGTTTTCACCGTCCTTCAAACAGCAATTTAAAATGTTTTACATTTAATTCTAATTTATCATATTACATTCTTCTTACAATTCATGGTAATATAATAATTTATTGTAAAATAAATATTGATCATGTATTAATTAAAACTAAAAGATCTAGAATTCTTTCTGCATGGTGAATTTAAAAACAATCCCTTTCTTATGATGTGTTTGGTTTTCTAAAAAAAAACACCAACTTTCCATTTACTAAATAAAAAAACTTCAATTGGAAAAACGGCAAATAAAAACTAAATAAATTTGCTAATTAGAATACATTAAATTCTAACAAATGAGTTTTCATTTGAATTCCGGTGTAATGTTTTTTCTTTGTTTTCCCTCGGTTGTAAATACATATATTGAGTTGCGGTTTATAAACTAGTGAAGACAAAAATCTAAAAGAATTGGGACTCTGGGAAGAAAATTCAAAACCCATTAAGTTACTCCCTCTAGGGTAAACTCGGGCAAAGAAGAAGGCAGAAAACTAAAAGCTTCTGTTATACGATCTGGAAAAGTTCAAAGACAAACTTTACCTAGACCAGAATCCAAAGAAGAAACGACTTAAAATCTAAAACAAAAGGGGAATAAGAGGTATTTTTTGTCGGAGATCAAAGCATACAAATAGTTCGCCGTTTACCTTCATTTCTTTTTATCATTCCGAAAATAGGAGTTAAAATTTCTATCCATTCATTGAAAGCATTAGCTGTGAACTTCAGGTTTCCTGGATAAGATTTCTGTTGAAGGGCGTATTAAGCTAAACTTTATTTTCAATTACCACAACACAGTGAGAAAATCGCCTTTTGTTTGCTTTAAAAATAAAGGAAGTTGTTTACGCTGCATTAGATGTAGATACTTACTTTACACGAATTTGTCAATCTATTCTGCTTAATTGAAAAACCTTTCAGGTTAAAACGTTTCTCAAGTTTGAAAGTATCAACACTTTTTCACTTATTTCTTATCAACCATTGTTTCTTTTCTTTTGAACTGTCTTTTGGATACGAAAACACATTTTGTATTCAAATTTTAAAAAAGTATACTAAACTATTTTAACAATATTATTGTATTTATGCATTTACATAATATTATAGAAAAGCTTTATGGAATAAATTTATAGAAAATTATTGAAGCATTATAGTTAAAAAATCATAAAATTAATAAAATTCCTGAGCTTTGAGGCATATTAGAAACATAACTAAACTATTAAAATTGAATAATTATCAAATTTTCACTTATGCTTCATTTATGTTATATCCACAGCTCATACATATTCTCTTAGAAGACTAGTGTTCTAAAATCAAATTTCAGTTTTAAAATACAGTTTTTCGATAAGATACAAAGAAGATGCTAACGTCATAAACAAAGCCAAACTAGTTATGGGAGTAAAACGTATTTTTCGTACTACTTTAATACATAAATTCGTTTATAGAACTAACTTATTATTGGTTCCGAGAAAGGTTTAAAAAATGAACTAACATTAAATTTGTTTCTAGATCTCCTACATGTCAAGAAATTACAATGTTACATGTAGAAACTAAACCTTATTATTTACTATGCACGTGTAAATTACGATTAGTGTACTAAATACTGCAAACTGCTTACGAATTTGAATTCATTTTAACAGGACAACAAAATGTTGCGGTCTTATTGAATCAATTCAAAGTATTCTACATTTGTACTCTGTTGTTGTAAATAAATCCTTATTATATCATCAATGTTGTTCAGAAGTTATTTTTGGAATTGCTCTATTTCCGAATGCATTCAGAAAGTTTAAATTCGAGAATCGAGAAATTTCAAAGCTCAGCGTTTTGTCTTGTTTGTACTTATGTGTTTACTTATTTTTCATACATGACTTATTAATTAGATCTAAATTAATTATTTATTTTCTGTGAAATATCACTCTACATTGGTATTTTCATCGTGATACTAGTATATTTCTACTATTTTCCTTCAAATATGGTTGAATACGTGATGGTTTAAAGAGAGAGGTTCCATAACTCACATCCGATATCTGTCATAGTCAAGTTAATATAAACTTTTATTGTTTGTCTTTCAGAAAAAGAGCAAATAATGTGAAAGGGGTTATGTTCATGGATGTATCATGTATGTTTATTTACGTCCGAATTAAATTGTAGAAGACATTAAAAGGCAAAAATGATGTTAATAAAACATTTCCTATACACTTAGATGATGCATGCATTTCCTAGTAAAGAAAAATGATTAGTGTGTTCTCTTTTAAGTCAACATTTAACCAATCGCATCCAAGAAGTGTCGAGTAATGCTACTAGTGCTGCATAAAAACATTGATGTAATCAAGTATTAAATTTGTTCTAGCTTGTTTCAAGCAATATAAGTGTATCACTTGTCAATAAACTTATTTATGGTGTAGAAATGCATCTTTTAAGAGTCTAGAAACTATTAAGTTCCATTTCACCTATTTATGCATGAACAAAGCGTTTATATTTAAAGCTAACGGTGTGAGCAACCTCTTAATCAGAAGAATATCCAACGTGAATCCTGAAAGTTCTGAAGATTTATGTTGACAATAATGCACTTAAAACTTGTCCTCATTCACTTTATTTCACATTTTTAGTACTTCATTTTTTACATAGTTTAAAAGAAGTGCTGCTTTATATTCTCCAGACTGTTTCAATTTTAAAATGTCTTATATACAACATCTTTAACTTTCAAACTTGATGTTCTCTTCTTTACATTGTTGTAAAACCCAAAGTTCAACCGCAACTATCTACATTAAGAGCTTTATTGCTTTAAGTTATGATATATTGAATGGCCTTCCTAAGAATTCATACATGAATTATTTTCAGTTTTATTGGTAAATAATTCAGGTCTTTAGATTTTAAGCACAATATGTTAACCGACAAAGAAGCTTCGATTTAATGCGAATTACTATCTTTTATACGATTAATTAATGTGTTACTTTTACTTAATGTATCTTAATATGGATTACTTATAAATTATTGTATCAGAACTAACTCTATGGTGGAGTTAACACTTATATATCCTTTCTGTTATATACAGTCTTTCATGAAAACTTTTAACAAATTTTGTGTCTCCTGATAAATAGAATCTTTCTGGGAATATTCAAACCAAAATATATGGTTGTTTTGTTAAAATGTCCGTTGTGTGAGAACGGCAATTCAACATTCCTCATAAATATATAAGGCTTGGAAAGTTGACAATAAGCTAATTCTTATAAATAACCGCATCAATGGTGTTACATTACATTAACCAATAGGTTCAATCATATGAACAATAATCAGTAAATGAAAAGGTTTTATAAATCCGCGCTACAGATTAAATGAACGTGGTAAAAACAATACAATTGTTCTTATGAGCTTATTTATTATGTCAAAATACTTGACGAAAATACACTAGATAATACTTTAAAATAATTTTATACCTTTACGTGGTAAAAATGTTGACTATTGGTATCTGCAAAACGGTTATTTCCCCTATTGTTATTCGTATATTATAGATAATTCCATTCCTTAGAAATGCAATAACTTATTACATTCCAATCGTAACAGAAGAGCATAATGCATTTGAATATTTATCTCTTGAAATAATGAGTGCGAAATTTTAAAACCACTAAACTCAAACGCAAAAAGTTTAGAATGAATAACACCATTTAAAATGTTTATTGATCTGCAAATTCTTTGTCAAACGTAAATTGAAATTATTTACATTTCAATGGATTTACGAGTACTGATTCACACATTCTGAAACAAAATAATGCAAAACAGTCCCTCAATCTCGTAACTAAACCTTTCGCTTTTCAATACCATTTCAGAAACACGTCTACGCCATCTATTGAAAGAACAAAATCTTCCACCCATGTGCAAAGGGGAAAGCATCACACTTCTATTCAATCGGGTCCCTCAGTATCTGCAGAAAGATGCTTTCAAAGACGCATTCAGCCGCGAAGAATTAATGCTTTGCTACATGCAACTCCTTTTCGCTCACGTCTCATATTCTTCCATCTTTTGTAATAACTCCTCGGCATTATACAGAACTTTTCAAACCCCCCGGGCAGAAAGCAGTGCACGAATTCTACAAACATGAAAAGGCCCAGCCTTTCCCTACAAGGTGGAAATTTTTATTCGGGATAAATATTTTTTATCGTACTTTTAAGCCCAGGTGTAGTAGAGGTTAGTTCATTCCCTCCAGGTCTGAGTGTATCCTGTGAAAAAGTCCTCTTTCTAATGCTTCGGGCTGTGAATAAATGATTTCTAAACCTTATCAAATAATGATATTCAGCACATTTTTATATTTATTTTTTACCCTCTCGGAACATTTTTATTCCTCCTTGAATTTTCCGAGCGAATTGTTTGGGCCACGCAATTTAGTTCATTAGTCGCAATATTTTACTCTTTTTTTATGCGCAGGATTTGGGTTGGATGTTTAAGGAATGGAGGCCACTTCGCAGGAGGGGGAAATTGAAAATGCAAATATTGCTCGGTGCTCTTTCCGCAAGGGTTGACTCTTAGAGTATTTACATTTTATTCTCCTCTTCGAAGTGGAATCACTTTTCCTCCCCTAAGCAACGGAATGGAAAAAGAATCACTTCAATGTCAGTGTTCCATCTCGGAAGAGGAATGGACTTCGATGCATAATTCGAATAATACTGGAGGTCTGATGATGGGGAATGATCATTCGGACAGTATGATGTTAGCATGAAATCATGTGAACTGGCATCCGGTAATAAGGGATGGATTTTGAGATTGGGAGCCCCCAATATATGATCATGTATGTGAACAGTTTTAATGCTTATATATGAGCATGTATCGGAATGTTCTTAATATTCATATATGATTATGTATCGGAATATTCTTAATGTTCATATATGAATATGTATATGAAAATTTTTTTATGTTCATATATGATTATGTATCGGAATATTCTTAATGTTCATATATGAAGATCTACACAAACACTTTTATGTTCCTGTGTTAACTCGTATGTGAGCACTAAAAAAATCATATTTGAACAGGCATGTGAATATTTTAACGTGGAATATATATGTGAACGTCTCTCATAGTTCAACATATATGTGGACATAAATAAAAACGTATATAAATATTTTTAATGTACCTATACAAGTTGGTCTATGAGTGTATGTTATAATTTTAAACTTGAATGAATTTTTTACTTAAAAAAAATTTAATTAATTTTTTATTCAACTGAAACAAATTCTTCAGGAACTATTTTTTATAAAAACTTTAAAAACATTTCCCTTCAAAAGGAACATAATTTTCGTAATGAATTTCAAATAAGTAATGGAAAATACTTAATAACCGAGGTATATTTAATGCACACAAGGAAAATATAAAACACTATCCACTACTGTCTGTTATCTAAACTTACTAAATTACATCATCTATAATAATAAATATAAAGTGTACTTTGAATATAATCTCCCAATTTCAAGTATTTTATCCGTTTTGGGTCAATCGGGTTTCAAAATTGACAGTTTCCGTGTTTGGTTTCAGTCATTCTGTATGTGCTTGTGTGTCCATGCTACATGAAACTTTGAATACTTAAAATAATCTTATTTTGACTGAACTTCACTGCGTAGGTCCATCTTCCCGTTTTATGTCAGTTTTTGTGTTTACAAAGTATCACATAAAGTTTGTTTAATATATTTTATAAAATGATAGATATATTTTATAAATAATTTAACTAAATAAATTCATTATTTAAATTTCCTTTGCCTACTAATCAGGAACGTAATACGCTGAAACAGCTGAATAACAATACCTGAATAAACCTGAAATTGGCATTTTATGGATAAGGTGGGAAATATATTGAGAATTGCGACTCAAAAACTAGGATTAAAAACTATTCAGCTTAACATTTGTCGTCATTTCTATCACGAAAACGTTAAATAAGTAAAAACAGTCTGTTGAAAGTATTCATCATCTGTATATTGATATTTTATTCTAAAAATTTCCATAATATCTTTTAATATTTAAATTTTTAACAAATGGCAAACTTGATTTTAGGTATTCATCTAATTTTAAATTCACATGTTTTCTTTACTGACAAGTTTAGTGTAATTTAAACAAAACTAGCACAATTAAATCAATTGAAAAAAAAACAATGAAGTATAAATTATGTATCAGATTAACTTGCTTTGTAGGGTTATACAGAGTTGTAACTTTCAAACCGTAGACTTTTTGAAAGTGACATTTTCCGGTGGTACATTATCTTGAAAATGCTCGGTTAATATTTTAAGTTGATCATCAATGTACTCGAAGTTACACGCATTCTTGAGGATATGTCTCAAAACGCTTGGCCGCAAAACGCTACCGCAGCTTCTTACGATTACCTTGCACTCTCTCAGCTATTGTGTACATGTTTGTATTATATTCCGGTTTGTATTGTATTCAGGTTAAATATATGTTTTTGCTGGAAGATATGTGTATACCCGAGATAGGGATATAACTATTTTTTCGTTCATTGCCAATGAAAATCAGAAAATAGTCAGTTTGAAATTTGAATCAAACACCTGTAGCAGAAATTTGTTTCGTTACGTCGAGTTAGGGGTTTAACCCTTAACTGCTGTGTTACAAACCGTTTCGTAACTAGTGTGGAGGGGTCTCTCAGACCTCGCTCACTAAAACGCTGTACCGTATCGACGAAAAAGTAAAACCACTTCATGGTTAAAATAGTGTATTAAGAATTAAAATTTTTACATAATATGTACAGCTACAGTTTTATATTTTAAACGATGTCCATCGCCGATATAATACAGCCTCCTCAAGAAAGTTCCTCCAATCGTCTCTGGCTAGCAACAGCCTCTCCCTAGAAATTGTCTCCTCCCAGCCCCCTCCTCCAGTCGTCACTTCCGCACTCGGACCAGGGGGTGGACTTCGGGAACGATTGCGATTCCCGTTGCGAGCTCCCACGATTCTCGATAATGATTTTGCATCTTCAAGACGTTACAGCGCGTATAAAGTTGATTAATATAGTATATTAATGAACGATTCTTTAGATAATTATTATTAATAGATTTTAAATTCAGATAAATTCAATTCTATATGAAATACATTTTATATTACTATATAAGTTAAGTAGATTCTATGTCTCTTCAGGATCAGCTCTCAGACCTAATTTTGCAGGACGTTTCAACCCTGGAAACTGTAAAACTATGTTGTGTTCTGGTGTTCTAACGGCACGATTAGGTTCCCCCCGGGTATCCCATTTGAAGTTATTTTTTCCGAAGAAATATTCTTCTTGTGAAGACGCACGTGACATGTCTTCATCTTCATCTGCCTAAATTTCCGAATCCGTTTCGTGTTCGCTTTCAATAATATTATCCGAAATTTCACTGTCCCAGTACTCTATTTCCGACAAATAATCAACAATATCCGAAAATTATTTTTTTGTAATATACACAGGTCATTTTTTAGTAAAGTTTGTTGTCATTTGAGCAGTTAAAGGTTAACTACTTTTTCGTTCATTGCCAATGAAAACCAGAAAATAGTCAGTTAGAAATTTGAATCAAACACCTGTGTAACCAATCAAGCAGTGCAGTTTTCCATTCGTGTGTGTAGTTTTTCGTGATTTCTGAATGATCCTGTATCAAATAAAGTGTACTAAAGAATCGAGAATGTTCAAAATAATTTCATAAATCAAGAACAAAGAAGAGAGAAAATGTGTTTAATTAAAAAATGCAAAATATGTGAAGCTAGTTCCAGCGCTTTTGTGAAAGCTTCAAGCAGCAAGAACACATACATAGATTGAGTATCCAATTTTAAATGCATTAATGTTTTTGCTGTAATATATGATTTTGCAAAGTTGATTAAAATGTATCTAAGTATGGAGCATACACCACGCGTGCTTAATGTATGTACCACATCGCTATATTACATTATGAATGTAATGGGAGTAAGTTGGCTCCAATGTCAGCGTATGAAGCGCGTGCATCGCTAACAGAAGATCTTAAGCATGTACCCAAGAATAAAAAATGCTTTGTAAACAACGTCAAATTGAAGTTTTAGGGACTGGAGCTGGAATATAGGACTTGTTATATGAGCCTGGAATAGATGATTCAATGTATGTAGAAAAATGTAATTTGAATCGCGTGTAAAATATTTTTTATTTAAAGAATTTTTCTCCAAAAATTGTTTTTGGTCGGTGATCAAAATATCTTGGGAAATGTGGAATAAATCTTTCCAAAAATTTTCTGCTTTTTATTAACGTAATTTACATTGTTCGATTTTTTTTCCTACCAGTATTATTGATTTTATAAGCGAAGAACTGCAATTTTGTTTCGTATAAATCGAAACTATATCGTCTGACAGTCACCATTTTGTGAAAAATTAAAATTTAACTTTTACAAGTTCCATTAAGTATTAAACAACTTATAAACTAACAGAAGCTTTTTTTTTATTACCGATTATCTAGTTCAGAGATATCTTGATCACAGAGAAACGTTTAATTTAAAAGACCCTTTTGGTGATCGGCTGTAACTAGTGTAAAAGTCGATACTCTGTTTGTAAAACATCTGTGATAATATCTTCAATATTGGATTTTTAAAATGTAAAATGCTTCATTCAAATATATACGTATGAAATGTCTTCACAAGGCATTTTTGAAAAAGCATATTTTCTTGCCTTACAAAGAGATAAACCCTTAAGATTCATTTGCTCGTGGTCGCTATCATAAGATACCAGATGTATAAGTCATGTGGGATTGGGAATTAACTGGAATAGATTGGTTACTGATTACTGAAAAAATAGCTTTTTATTACGTCCATCAATTAGTCATGCATAAGGCTTCGTGCTTTTTTCAATACTACATGATCTATATCCATAGTTCTTCAAAACGGCAATGAGAAAACTTAAGGCTATGTCACTTGAACATACTTTTTCTATTACATTATAAAATCGATGGTATTATGGTATATTTTTCAGAACCTTGAAACCATTTCACTTTAACTATCAGATATTGAATATTGGATATACTTTTACTGTATGTTGGCTGATTGGGATTTTTAACGGACAACGAATATACGAATAACGAACGAAGGATAACGAAAAATTCAGAAAGTTCGTTACCCCAACATGATTAATAATTCATAATTTATTTGAGTTAATTATTTTAATAAATAAATTAAATATTAAATTTATTCCAGAGATCGTTCTCCCTTCTAAAATAGCGTTATTAAAATACCTTCAACTATCGCAAACTTTCCTTCTTTTGCAACGATCGGAAAACCAATAGCTTCAAAATTGATTTCAAATGCAAAAATATAAAACATTCCATCGTTTTAATAAATGATTTTCATTTGCAATTGTGCGAGACTAATTCAAAAATGTAAGTCCTAATGTTAAACCCTGCCGTAGAACTCGCACATATAAATCAGATATTGTCTCCACCAGGCGGACACAAATTAATGATTCCATCCAGCCGTTAGTGTTACTCAACGTATCGAATAGACGATATTTCAAACAGGGAACGTTTATTGACAGACTGTAATTGAACCAGATGAATGCATAATCAAACACGTATGCCTACTATCTATTAATCTCGAATTTGCTAATTCCTATTTCTGAAACAAACTGCTGTGGACGTGTATGTTTGAGGTTTGAAATTAATGTTATTTTGTCAATCATTATTATATCAAATCGAAACGTGAGATATTTGTTAAAGCAGGCTCTCAGATCTAATCGTATTTAGAATACACGGCTTGTTTTCCAGCTGCGTAATTAATTTGTGAATGTAGGAGCATTTGTATCGTTAGGACTATTAAAGTTTAACAACGGAACTGAGTTAAATTGAAACTTATTTTACAAGTGGTGATCACCATTTAAAGAGATAAATCTGATCACAGCTCATTAGATTTAAAAAATCAATACTACTGTTGAAAAAAAATAAGAAAACTATGTATACCTTTTTTAAACATTGAGAGAACCTGGTATTTCTCGGAGGAGAAAAAAAATGACTGAAATTGTCACACCACGTAAATTGATGAAGTATTATATCTTTTTAAGATACCTGTTTAATTTTTTATAATATTATATATTATTAAAAATTGTTTTTATAAAATTATATATTACTATTTATTTTTAGCTTTATATTTTAAACAACTCAAAACCCAAAATTTGATAGCAGTGCCATGCGTTGGTACACTTTTACAAAAAAGTACGGCACATAGAATTTTAAGATTTTGTTTACAGATTTCATAAATATTATAAAATATTAGTAAAATGAAATTAAATTTATCTTCAATTTATTTTCTAATTTTTAGCGAGTTTATTTTCTAAGACTATAATCCGTGTTTTTTACCTGTTAAAAAGGGTCTAAATTTTTTTATGTTCAGTTTTTATTAAAATGTGAAGGTAATATAATATATAGTTGGAATAGTATGCAAATTTTCAAGCTTGTAAAATTGAGTATAATTTGAGAGAAATGTACCTAAGTGTGGAAAATTCACATTTTGAGATAATAGCAGTTAAACATTTGGAAGGGAAATAACTTACATTAGAAACAATTCGCAAATAACTTACATAGAAAACTGTTCAAGAAGTCTATCAAAAATATTATTAAAAATAACTTATAAAAGCAATTTATATAAATAAATTACAACGTTTATAAATTTTGACAGCTGAAAAAGTGGACGTAGCATTTTTATTTACTTTTATTTTTTTGGCTTTTTTAAGCCCTTAAATATCTAAAACCATAAAACCCAAATATCACTAAAATCAGAATCCTCTTTCGTTTAAAAGTAAAATTAAAAAGACGAATTTTTAAAGGATTTTTTTTTACCAGATTCCCTACCCGCAAAGTTGTTTTAGATAAATAATTTTACTTTTTAGTTCTCGGTGACTAACCTTTGTACATGTATATATGCGTACATTTAATATGTGTTCCTATGTGTTATACATATCGTTTCCACTACGCCAAATGCGTGATTCTGAATTTTGGCCCATTTTCAACTAACTGCATTTTTCGAGTCAAATTTTGATGTTTTATACTATACCAAAGGTTGAATTTTGAATTCCAGTGGAAATGCCAACTTTCAGAACATCTATTTTGCCTATTTACATAAATTGGTTTTCTCACCAAGCAGAAACACGAATCGGGCAGAATCGTTATTTTGTCATTGTGAGAAGCTCGTGGCCGTTTCACGAATCTGTCTCTCTCCAGTTGAATTATCATGTTTGTTCGAGGTCTTGTCCGTTGAATTATTTACGAAACAGATGTAAAAAATCGTTTATCTCGTCCACGTGATGTCGGATTCCTTTGGGAGGGTCAGACCAAAAATTCATTAGCTGTGGCAATGTAGCTTCGTATGCTACAATCTACGACAGATTTGATAATCGCACGTCCTACCTTTTCGTCGTTGAGCGCATAGAAATAGTGTTACTTCACACATTCAAACACATAAAATTGAAACTATTATCCGGTTTATGTTCCCGACATTTAAACTTAAATTTTTCTAGAAACCCAAACAAACCCAGCATACTTTATTATCCATAACATGGCATTCGACAATGTCTTTGACTTTCTCAATTTCCTCGGAGTTTGTTATTCTGTGTATAGATATATGATGTTAGGAAGGAAGTGAAAATGAAGGTGGAAGTATTTGAAATGACTGATTACTATCTTGAGTTTGTTAAAGCAATATTTATATGTCCGAAAGGAAAGGCCGGTACTGAGAAGACATGAAATGCTCACATACGACAACAGAAAATTTCGAAAAACAAGTTAAAGGAATAGAAGCTGTGTAACGATGTCCCAATCTCTAAGGAGTGCCATATAGCTCTTTCATTCAACGATATTATCTCCTACATTTCCTGATAACTTCATGTTAACAGCCTGAGCCATATCCGAGAACTCTGAATTTGAAGAGGATGAATCAGATTATCAATGATTTTAATACTAATTAATGCCTACCTTTTCCCTTTTCACTGAAGTTTCTTTGCCTGTTTCATATAAATACTTTTTGATAAGATTATTATTTACGTTTGAATTTGTTAAATGAAAGATCCACGAATTGCATCTATATCAATAAGCACTACATCAAAAACACAAATATACTTTTGAGGCTCCATATAAAATCGAAATTGACCATTGCTTCAAATGGGGGAAGAGATGATTTTCAAGATGGTAAAAATGAAAAAAAAGTAACATTTAAGTCGTTGCTCGATTTTTCCCGAAGCATCAAGATTTGTAAGAAGTTTTTCTCAAAACGTCGGTTTTGCAGTGCAGATCCCTGGCTTTGGTGTATTGGTAAAGAGATTTTTCTATGTGTTAAACTAATTATCTTTACATTAAGTAACATAAAAAGCTTACAGTCTAGCCTTATAAAAGCTTTTTTATTTCATTATACACCTGATGGAAGTATTTCATAAATTTAATTTTGTTAATATTTCGCTTACACAGTAAATTATTTCCTATTTTATTCAAGTAAAGTTGTTTCTTTTTATGGCATAATTTTGGGTAATACGTATAAAACAATTTATGTACATAAACCACTCCAAGTATATCTCCTGTAAAAACTCGTGCGAATAATCAAAGTTCTTCAATCCTATTTTACATTTTGATTCTTATTTTTTAATTAACAACTATTATTTTATCAGCAAAATAATTGGTAATTAAGATCGAGGTGTGTTCACGCATGTATCTTGTAAAAATGTAATATATATTCTTAAATAAACGTGATATATGTAAAGAAAATTATCTCACAATATATGATTATAATCACAAATGAGTTAATGTTTAAAAGGAGATAAATACATCTTTTTCAGTGAAACTAAAAAAAAGTTAAGATAGTTAATTAGTAGTGTCGAAAATATTCGGCATTAAATAAAAGTTGTCTTAGGCTATTATGATAAATACGCGTGATTTACTAATTCAGGCATTGTGGTGCTTTTATTTTACTTATTTTGCATAATTAAAGTATGTTACTTTTGTCATAAAAAGCTTATGCATAAATGAGTCAGTGCAATTTTTTTTATGCTAATGAAGATTTTAAAAGTACACTTGTGAGTCCAATAGTAGAAGATAAATATTTTACCTGGATGTAGAAACAAATCTTGAATGTTTACAGGAATAAGCAGAATGTGAAACATTAAATTCCTTTTAAATCACTCGTGAGGGTACTTGCGTGTTTCTTTGGGGAGCAATAAAAGGACGATCAGCATTCTCTAGTAATTGCCTCAATGAATATTGTATCAGGATAGGAAACTGCATTAGCTCTTAAAGTACAAAGTTGTTCAATAGAATTCTAATAAACTTAAGATGTTTAAAAATGTTAATGAATTATTGCAGAAACTTTGTAGTGAGTCAAATCAAAGTAGGTAATTCTGATTTAATGAATTATGTTCCTCCAAACGGGGTTCCTACGAGAAATCTCGTCCATCAAGATCTGGCACACATTATTTCTAATGACAAGATATTTCGCAATTATATTGTGATTTTTTTTATATTTACTGGTCAGTTTATCTTAATGCAGATATATATCGTCCCTGCTTAGTTTTGCTGATGACGATATACCTCGTCGAGGCCAACATCATGAAGGTTAAATGAATATGTCATTTACGACTTTTTGATTTTATCCATGTTCATATTTAGGGATTATTTAAATCAATTTAACGCAGCAAAGAGTTAAATTTCATTAGCTTATTGTGTTAATGAAAGAACTATGAAATTGATTTTTCAATAATTAAATTCAATTACATTGTTAAAAAAATCATTTCATTGGTTACACAACGATCTCCACTACCGATATCACGAAGCTATATAAATATCGTATTAAGACTTGGTTCGAAACCTGTGCGTCCTTCATCACTAAAACGGTCGTTGCTTTAAATTATCAACCAGGTATATTTCCTAACTGCCATCCGCTACCAAAGAGAAATAAATGCTTTGATCAAACTGACCACAACTCACGGAGTAGGGTAGATCTTTGAATACATTCACATTCTAACTCCTTGAGATCTTGTTTGAGCAAAAATACTGTTTAGGCTGTTCTATTTCACGAACTTGGTTCCAAGCGTATTTGTAATCAACTTTTCAGGCTGGCGATAGTACTCAAATGAAGCTATTTCTCAAAACAGAAAATATGAGGAGAAAAGTGATGAAACATACCTGATGGAAATCTTAAAACTTGACACTGAAATTCAAGAAGCAGGAGAGTTACTGTTTTTTTTTTAGATTTAATGGCACAAGGACGGTATTTGGTTAAACTGGGGGTGCCAACGAGGCAGACAACGAGAAGCAATAGACACACAAATACGACGAAAGTTTTACTGAAACAGAAAAGGGAAATTCAGGGAAGAAGATAAACTGAGAGAAATTAAACCGTCAATTCCTACAACTCGCAGATTTCTACCAAAATAAGCAAACCGACTGTGCTCTGGAAGCTCCAAAAGAACCACTTGGAAAATTATGTCCACTCAGAAAGGTTTTTATGTCTTACTGTGTTTGAAAATATGCTAGCAACCTGCTAGATATAGGCAGTGCAGATACGTTTACAATTCTGGTATATGAATCACATTTTGTTCATTGGTCTACTTTTATCCCCTGTACAAGAAAACGTTTGTTCGAGTGTTTGCCCCTTTATTTAACGGAAAACCAATTATTGGCGCAGCTGAGATAGATATGGTCCCTAAAATATAAAATAACCAACTGACTAGAAAACTTTTATTTTTTAAAGGTAGGTCATTAGTTCCAACGGCATTACGTGACGAGTTCTACAATAGTTTTGAAACATGAAACTCATTTCATCGTACGCGTGTATGTGTTCATGGTAATAGGTAATCCAAATTTACTTAAGTTACTGGTTGTAAAACATACAACCCCCACATCTAAAAAAGGTTAACCAACAAGCAATTGTGTCCGGTGAACAGTCTTTAACAAACAATACCTTTTCTACGTGAATACATGGGATGACTAACATTATCTTTAAAGTTAGCCCACCACATATCTAAACGACAGCATACACCGTTTTTAAGTTTGTTACAGTTTCATTGTTGTTAATAACCTTATTGAATGTGAACCAAACACGTAAATTAGTTATTTCTTCTGAGAAAATCCAAATGCTTTTCAATCCAATATTTTATATATTAAACTAGCTGAATAATCTGGTGTTACTCAGGTTGCAAATACGACAGCGACAGCTAAAGTATGACTGCGATTTTCCCTGTATTAACTCGAATACACAAACTCTGTAGAAGACATATTCTACCACGATAGCTAAAATATGACCGTAACATATAAAATATGACCGCAACAACTAAAATATGACCGCAACAGCTAAAATATGACCTCGACAGCTAAACTATGCCCTCGACATTTCCCTGTGTTAACTCATTTAAGCAAAGTCTGTAGAATATGTTTTTGTTCATATCCATTTATTGGAGGAAAACAGCCTAAATACTTAGAGCAAGCAATTCAGCTTGTTGCTATATATATATATATATATATATATATATATATATATATATATAATATATATATATATATATATATATATATATATATATATATATATATATATATATATATATATATATATATATATATATATATATATATATATATATATATATAGGATTCCATCCCGAAACTCTACGTAAGTATCGATACAAAGTCAAAGTCTCAAGTTACCAATTTTCCAATTTCTAAGTCCTCACACAAAAATATTTCTCATGTTTCAGTACGTCTGCCAATTTCCCTTAATACGGAAAAGATAATATCCTACGCAGAACACCCTTCATCTAAACATGAAGGCCCCCTTCCACTTCTGAAGTTATTGAAGTGAAATGAAGCCAATTAAAGAAGTCACCATTCCCGGCTGTGTCTATCTGAGGATGTCCCTTCTCTCTTCCTGTACAGATGAATAGCCTTCATTACGAGAAAAAGAAAACCCTCCACAGAAGAAATAAGAAGTCAGCAGAAGTGAAATCCTCTCATTCTGCGGAAATCACACGTCTTTGTTCTTCCAAAAAATAAGATATAAAAGAATAATAACCGCAATATAAGGAAAAGAAAGGGGAAATATACCTCGACAGGAGAAGAGAAAGTTTGTATTAAAAGTTTTTGAGTTTTTTATTCCCTGCGAGGCCTTAAATTGGTTATCTGAAAGAAGAAAGTCTCTTGAAGAACTTTATTAAAGTGTTTCGTGACCAAGTATTAAATAGAGCACATTTCTGAGAAAAACTAAATTAAATTAATTAAAGTATTTTGTTCGTTTGTTTAAAAATTACATGCACACTGTTCAGTTTCCATTGAATTTTAGATACTTATTTAATTTATACGGTTAGTATCATTACGATATATATCATGCACTTTTAATTAATTAAATTATGGTTTTACTTAAGCCCTCGCTTAGTCATATTGAAACACCTCGAATACAAAATAAAGCCTGAAATGTGAATTGCTTTGTAAGCACATTTGTTCTATGCTGAACAAAACTAAAATCAGCTAGTTATTTTGCGACACCTAAAATTAAAACTGGCATGAATTAAATTTATGGATTTCCAAGTATTTTGTTCCATGCCTAATATTTCAACATAGACTAAAGACCGTCTACAACACCAACGGGTTATATATTGGTTCTTGTGTCATTACCTTTAAACGTATTACCTTTCAAATTTTTACTAAAAATAACCGATTCAACATATTTATTTACATAAAATGGCATACATTAATATATATCATATTGCGGAAAATTATCAGACGCGCAGAATTTGCAACAGACAACCGATTAAACAGAACAATACTATTATACAGCCATAAAAACTACATTTTATAAGTAAACTAATATTAGTTAATTAAAATAAAATAACAAAAGTAATAAAAAGTCATGTGTACAAAACTTACAACCATAACATACTCAGTCTAAGTATTTCAGTTTTCAAACATTGTGTGTGTGTGTGAAAGGTTACAAAATTACAAATGCCTACTACTAATTTTCTTTGTAGAAATAATAGAGAAAATTCGTAAAATTTCAACAAATAAAACATTTTAAAGTTAAATTTACTAAAGTAATCTACTTACTGATTAAAGTTAAATCTACTTGCATTGTTAAGTTTAACTTCAACAACGTTTACTACAGAATAATGTGTATTGATGAAATGTATTATGGAAGAAAAGTATTAAGTGATGAATACAACTTTCATTAAGAGCATTACAATATTCTAAAATATCAAGACGAAGATTAATGATGGTAATGCATCAAGTAAAACTTTGTTCATGGTAAAGCATTTTTGCAATTAAAAGAATGAAACTATAAATATCTGCATTATTACACAGCTATTTTATATAGGTTTTTATTTTAATTTTCTTTTTAGCATACAATTGAGTAAGCTCAGTATTTTAAATAAGCATCCAATAAAGACGTAGTTTGACTAATTCTATTTATCCAGTAACGTTAAAAAGCATGTAAAATGGACTTGAGAGAATCGATTTTAAGAAAGACGAAATTTCAACCAAAATAGCCTACACCTCCTTACATTACTGCAAAGCTATTTTTAAAATATTTCTTTATATAAATTACCTAATTTCTACCCCAAACCCTACACATAAAATGCCAGGAAATATCCTGGAATGATTTAAATCAAGAAAATTTGTAATATTCTCCTGGTGTTTTTTTTTTTTTGATACGGTATCTCATCATTATCGGAGTCTGAAATATCTTGATGACAAGATATCTGGTCATTAAGAAATATTGTCATGTTTGATGGTAAAGGTATCTTGCTCAAACCAGTTAAAGTGTTATTATACGTCTAAATTAAATAAATTTTTCCATCACTGTATGTTATATCTATGCAAAGCTCATTCTGTTCACGTATTTCTCGTTTCACTCCATAGCATGCATTTTATTTGTTCAAATATCTTTAAAAATTAAGCGTGCTAAGAGCATCTGGAAATATGAGATATTCTTTTCTGACAAGAGCTAAATACAGGAGGCGTTATTGTTACTGAGGCAGAAACGGTGAACGTCTTTTATGTATTCCATATATGATGTGGCATTACTCAGCTTGTAATTAAAATACGATTTTCAGCACTTTGAAATAAAAATTCCGTACAATGAATTCCGGATTGATTTGTGATAGTTTAATTTGCAATATTAATTAGATTAAACTACAAACGTTACCCCAAAGCGTAGATTAACTGTAATTTGATTAACTACAGTTAGAGATAATTCTTCTATATATCACGCAATAGCATTTTGGTAACGGAAATAAAGTCTTTATGTCTACTCTATTTACACTGAAAATCCCTCTTGTATGTAGATTAACTTCAAAAATTAATTCTATGGTTTGGTAGTCTTCATAAAAACAATCTGACATCAGTTTTGCCTAGAATAATAGTTACTGATTAAAAATGGGTGAATAGATGTTGAAACAAATTCTCATCCACTGAAATGATATTACTTTAACGGATACTGTCAGATAATTTTAAGTAACCAATGGCTTAGATAATACGAGTGTTTAAATTATCTATCGCATTTTTTGTAACAGTAATTTCTACCTATTATATTAAATACTCGTACTTTATACGAATTTCAACACTCCATTACCTCATTCAGGAAACTGAATCACTACAGCTCCTCTAAACTAAGAACGTTCGAATCGCATTAATATATTATTTAATCAGACAACACAAAAAAAAACATCATCTGTGAAAAATAAAAGAGCTTTTACCATTTTCCCTCCTATAACCCAATTGTTGAACCTAAAACTTTATTCAGACATCTTATGTTTCAATGGAATTCTAAAGAAATGAAAAAAACTAAATAAAATTAATTCCCTTTTTCAACCATTGAGTGTTCGAAACAAAAAGGAATGGAAGTACTCCTTTTTCCCCCGCGTTTCGTTTTTTATCTATCATTACAATGAAAAATCCTTAGTCGTTTAAAGTGGCTCTCCCTCTCGACTGGTGAACATTTTATCTTGGTTAAGTGCGCTAGAGAATGGGTGGCAAATAAAATCGCAAAATGGCGGCGTAAAGCTCGAAGGGCTTAAACTATCGACGCGTTTCTGTGTAAGTATTAACTTTGGTGAAGTAAAATAGCAGCCCTCACGTTCAGTTTGTTTGGCACAAAGTGTTTATACAGGAATATACTTGGATTGCTCTTTTCCAGGAAACGAGCCTCCTCAGTTTTAATAAAAAGAATAGATCCAAGACCGAAATCCAAGGAAGTATGGACATGGATGGGGATAACACAGAATCTTATAGAGTTTACAAAACGGCTGTTTTGAATCCATTAAGGCTTCCTTAAACGAAGAATAATTAACTTTACTACCCTACAATGCATTTGCATTTCGAGCTCGTGAAGATATTTATATTGAATGACATGACACATCGATGGAGTTCAAAAATTCTTTGAAGAGGTTTAACATTAAACAGGTTATCGGGTCAAACAAAATTAATATAAAAATGTTTACTATGTGTACAAAGAGCAGTGTGTGCATTGTCTGCATTAATAATCTCAGTAATTTAGTCTTTTGTTCTTTATTTAGCCTTTATTAGTCCTTTATTATGAATTTATTTGATGTACTTCAAGTCCTTTGCTTTTCTAATGAGTTTTACTAGTAAATAAAATTTTCCAGTTTTAAGTTTTTACTGTTATATTTAAGATATTTTTTAATTATAATAATAAAAACTTAAATAATACTTAGTAAATATGACTAAGTCCGTTAGTACGTCATTTTTTAAGTTGCATTTAATGCCACTTTTACTCATTGGAAGATTATTGTGATAACAATATCAGTTAAGTATTTCGTAATTCACATTCTAGCCTCTATTTTTCACACTTAGTTTCTTCTTCACATTTCCTACGTCCAAATGCTCAGCACATGAGATGGTCTATGTCATGTATCAAGAACAAAATATAGCATGTTTTAGTTATACTTTAAACCTTAAGTGTTATTTGAATGACATGCTATATTAGACTACAAAATAATCGCGTTCGTGGAACTACTACCACACTGTTATGTTGAAATTCTCAGATTGCATTCATATAGCGGTTTGAAATTGTGATCAAGCTGAAAACAGATCCAAATGTTAACTTGGATTAGTTGCAGGCGGCGGTGTATTGACGCAGAATAATTTCGCCTTAGGGAAATGGTGGTGTCCACTTCTAGTGATTCGATGTGTCGAATGCATTCATCTATCCAACAGGGAAATGATCTAACTAAACAGTTACGCTTCATCTAACAAATTAAACCGAAGAATGAGAATGGATTTGAATACAGTAGAAGCTTTGCGAAGATCAAAATCCTATACAGAAGCTAACTTCACCATGTTTCTAAAATATCATGGCAATAATGATTTATGATGTGTCATGATATCATGTCAAATGAGGGACTGATCCCGGACCGTCGTCAATAGCCCGTTGTGTTGCTCTAGTACGACGTTAACTAAAATTACCAATTACCTCATGTCAAAGGATTTATGTATATATATATATATATATATATATATATATATATATATATATATATATATATATATATATATATATATATATATATATATATATATATATATATATATATATATATATATATATATATATATATATATATATATATATATATATATATATATATGGAGGCTTCGCCAACCCCCGGGGATTGCTTCGCAAGTCAACACTCATTTTCCAGACAGTGCTTGCCAACCCCCGATAGTTGCTACGCTATCCCATTTGGTGTGCTTTGCAAACCACCACTCTTTTCGCAAGTGATTTCGCTTTTTTTAAACGTAACACTTAATGCACCCTAAACTAATAGCCCCATCAGTAAAGAAACTTCTCCATCTTGTTCCCTGTACAATTATGAATAAACCATGTTAATCTCGTAATTTTATCATATGTATTTTCGAGGTAAACCATCTAAGAATCGAGCGAAAAAAGCCTTTTCGTCTTCTTTTCATGCTTTCTTTTCCATTGACATCACAGCGAGAGGAGTTTCGTTCCAAGGCCAGTTAAAAGGAAGTAACGTTTCATCCGCGATGCAAAATGTGTAGCCTATCGCGAAATGATACTTTTCATCGCATCGACTCTATTTATGAACCAATTTCGAAAATAAATGTACTGTAAGATAGAGTACTTCCTAGGGCGTTCCTGTAATGTTTTCAAATTTAAAACAGTTTAAAAAAAGTAACGAAAATGTTTTCGAATTTCAAAAGCATTTTTATCAGGAATCAAATTGAAATTTCTAATAATACTCGGCGGTGTGCAAGCAATGAAGTTTAGAGGTATTCTAAAGAAATCATGACTGATGACTGAAAATTTGTACGTCTTTTGCTCACTCTGGTTAGAAATTTCGCTTTTTTCTACTTTAACACTTAATTCACCCTAAACTAATAGCCGTATCGGGAAAAAATCTTTTTCATCTCGTCATCTGTACAATTTTGAGCAAACTAGTTTGTTTCGTAATTTTCGTATACGTACTTTCACGTGAAACCGTCTAACAGTCGAGCAAAAAAGCGAGTTTTCAATCCTACTGCTTCAGCGGCGATAACTTTTTTTTTCAATATAGAGATATGTGTCGTTAAGTTACCGTTCATTCTATTGTATGCTGTATCTCGATCATTCTAGCAAATAAATTGGACCCAATATAATTTTTCATTTGTGAAAAGTCTATAAAACGTGAAACTATTTTATTATTCCTCATATCTCCGACTCAGAGCAGAAACATATCAATTCAGAAAAGTTACTTTTTTGTTAAACAGCTGTTTAGTGACAAACGTTAAGTTTTTACGTCAGAATATAAAAACTATAAGCATTTAATAGTGTGGAATTACTTTGAAACATTCTGTATTTCGCATCATCATAAACCTAAGCAGTTAGTATCTAATAAAATGTTATTTGATGAATTTCTGACCTACGACTATGTCGTTATTTTATATATTGATCAATGAAAAGGGCGTGATTTTTACTATGGCAGACACAGAAAATGTTCCTATGGTGTTTTGTGCTTGCTTTTCAAAAATATGGGCGGTAAGGTTTTGGCCTTGCACTGTATCAAAAATTTACGAGAGGCCCCTAAATTCAGTTCAAACACAATATTAGTATTTAATATTTAAAAAAAAATATTTACAATTCAATCCAATCATATTTCAAAAATATTAAAATTGTTAAATTAGGACTGAATAGGCTTTCAATTTTGCTAAAGAAGCTTTTAATCTAGCACAAGATCATTAGCACAAGATCATACATATTATTAATATCTTCATAACGTTCCATGTTAGAGTAGTCTAAACTATTTTATACCAATTTAAGAAAAATTACACATTATGCGCCGTTTTTAGTATAATAGTTGACTTTCAAAAGTGTTCGCCAGACGTATGCAAAATTTCTGTAAATGCCTTCATTACATTATAGATATTCAGTACTTTTCAAAATCATTACAGGAGAACTGATACCCTACTACAAAAAATTAATACATTAACCCATTAACGCCCAAATTATTTTGTTTTGAAGTAAAGGAATAAAAATCTTAAATCTGGGGTATTTTACCTTCAATATGAATATTATAATCGAATTTTATTGAAACGGACATCAGTTTTTTAAAAAAATGGCGTACTAAAAATAGATCGCTGGGCGTTGGCACAATATTTTTTCAGCAGATAGCTGACAAATATTAGTTCTTCAATAAAATGTTTAAAAACGATAAAATAGATAAAAACAAAAATATATCACTTTAAAAAAACATGTATATATTTCGAAATACTTAGATATATGTAAAAAAAAACTTATACAATAATAATAAAATAAAATAATTTATTCAGGATTTACAAAATCATGTTCAAATTTCTAAAGCACTTTACAGGTAAAAAATGGGGGAAAGCACAAAGAACTTAAAAAATATAAGTTGTATATTATATTATGAAAAACATGCAATAAACTGGTACCAAAGTAATAAAAAACGTTAGTTACAATTTCGTGTGAAATTTTGTAAAACAGTTTTTGCATAAAGTGGTGTTGCACTTTACACAAAATGCAAGTGGTCTTGATTGGCCACTTTCAAATCGGCAGCGTCTTTGGGCATTTCACCTGACTATATTATGATCCACTCTGTCACAACGAACATCATCACTAACATGGATTTTTTAGGTTGAGGGGAAGCTGTAAGGGCGACCTTTTAAAACTTTTCTTCCGATCGCCAATTTGAGATATTTCACAGCAACGGCTCTTTGAACGGAAGAATTATATCCATAAATATTTCTCTACAGGATGCTTGCATTGACTAATGCCATAATTGAATAAGCACCAATAACATTTTTTTACCTCTAATTGCAAGGCTGTGCTTTTCTAGCAACCAGTCATGATGTGGTCTACACCTTTCAAATGTTTGTTGTAAGCATTTGTTAAATTTGGTTGGGGGATTGTTACTCTTTCCTTTTTCTCACGAGACCATCTTTGAACTTTTGACGTGCATTCGATGTTATCAAAGTTCATAGTAACAGCAATACTATTGTTATCTCTCCACCTGACTACCGTAATTTAATTTTTTCGTCACATGGAAAATCATATGTGCCACGTGGCATTTTATTTAACTATTTTCCTCTGCTTACGAACATTTGGTGTAATTCCGTGTTTTCGTTTTCCAGACTTCTTTTGGCTTTTCAGTTTTTAGCTTTTTAGTTTTTCTCTCAGAAGTTGAAGTCAAATCTGTTTCATCACATTCATCATCTACTGAAAAAAACTATTTTCACAGCAATATCCTTTATAACTGGAGCATCTAACTTATCTATTTCTTCTTCGTCTGTCAGTTCATAAACATCAGGTGGTATGGCAATAATATTATCTTCAATTTCTTTAGAAAATAGACATTCGACCGCATCCTGAACGTTACTGAATATTTACCTATTCATTTTTCCAATCTGAAGAAATATAAAAACGAAATTATCGCGTAATGCCTGCAATAAGGGGAAAAAAGAACGCTTGAACGCCCAGCGATCTATTTATAGTACATCAACATTTCGATACGATTTTCTACTAATTAAATTCATTTTGAACAAACACCGCATCATATCGAAATAGCTACATCTATAAGGATAAAATAAAATCCAATAAAGTTTCATTTTTCGTGATCACTTTACTGTTTTCTGGAGAAATGTGAACAAAGATCGAAAAACCTCAAAACGAAATACTAAGATGAACTTTCCTCTATCACTGCCAGATAAAAATTACAGTAAACGAGAAAATCACATGACATTTGAACTCGGGAATGTTTATTATTACCACGTGTGCAGTTCCACTGCCCTGGAGTGAATTGAAGGTTACTTAAAAGCGCGTTACTTGAACTTTGTCTAGCGGTCTAAAAATATACCGCTGGGCGTTAATGGGTTAAGACTAATACATTCGTTACAGACTCATATCTTTATACATCTTCTCTATCCTCTTTCTGTCGTGCAACCATTGAATAGAAGCCAAATGTTAATTATGTTATTTATTAAAAAGGGTATTGCTAAGTGTGAATTCTAAAAGTTCGAAACTTGAAACTATTCTTTACAAGCCAAAAGGCTATTTTTCCAAGTAAACATTAACTATATCAACTTCAAGACGTGTGAAGGGTAAATACATATATGTGCATTAGTCAACCCGCAGCCTTTTCTAAGTGACTTCTACCAGTTGCGACCATCCTAAACGATGTAATATTCAGTGGAGGATTCTTTCAACTAATAGATAAGGTTAATTAATAATCAAATATGATTTGGGCAAAGTTAATACGGAAATCACGTAACTCTCATAGGTCTAGGTTCCGGATCAAATTATGTATATTACTGTCTGGAGAATAATAGGTAAAAAATATGTAACTTATCAGATATGTTACAGATTTAATTAGACCTAGATAAACAGTAGAACAAGTTAAGGAGCTCAAGCAAGGCTAAGAGAAGAACACTGAATCAGAAACTCTGTACAGATCCTCTCTTGGTAGACAAACACAGTTGAGGTAATGATTTTTGGAAGGTTTGTTGAGTATTTCATTTAGGCAAGTTGGAAATGCTTTATGGAACTGACTGAAGGATAGAGATTGGTCCTCTTCTTTCACAGGGAATGAAAGTCCATTAAAGCCAGTCTGAAAAAATATGTTACCCGTATATTTGAGGATCGATGTTCCAACGCGATCTCTATTGTACTAGATATGAGCTGTCGGAGATCTACCAAGTATAGTTACATAGTTTTCCTGGTCAAGCCATAGGACAATACCAAAACATCATTCATCGCCAAAGAAATTATCAAGTCATCACTATTGTGGAATAAATCTCAAGACCTTAGTCCGATACAGAAAAGGATGCTCTTACTATAAGTGGGATCATCTTGCATTTAGGACAAAGTGGGAAATGTTTTTTGAACATTCAGAAAGACTGCGTTTAGCGATAAGAAGAAATTGCGTCTTCTTCAGTCCAAAGACCTAAGGAACCCGAAGGTAGTAGTCCGATTTTACCTTGTCAAAACCTGCTTTAACAGCATAATGGAATGGCACTTACACCTAGTGTGATCCTGCCAGAATAAATATATTCGGACAATCTTCTCCCATTCTGACTAACAGACCAACCGGTATGGTGGTTAAGGTGTTAACCTCTTGATCGGAAGATTCCTGGTTCAAATACGGGCCAGTGCATGAATGTTTTCAAAAGTGAGGTTTAGAGGCGGATGGTGCACCTTAAAGATGTTGTGGCTAAAAGCCCTCACGTTGGGTTGATGCGGAAGTTTGGAGAGTGGGGTGTCAGTTCAGGTGTTGCCTCGTAATCTGACCGTGGTTCAAAAGTACGTGGTGTTGTCTTTGGATCTTTCCCTTTGGGGTTTCATCCCGGACCGTCGTCAATAGTCCGTTGTGTTGCTCTAGTACGACCTTAATAAAAATTACCTTAGGCATGCTGCTTAGTGATCTATTTCCCTCTATGATGAGTCATCATAACAGGACTCCAAAAGGTACTTTATAATTTTAATATGCAGACGAGGCTAAGAGGAATGGCCGAATGTAATATGGGTCTCGAATACTTAGGTCTGCATGGAATGGTTATCAACCAATTCAATATTTGAATAAAAGTGATTTTCGCGTTCTGATCATCCCGTGCAAAACCATTCTTCTTCACATTAAGGTGAGTGAAAGTTTTACTGATGAAGTAACTCGGCCGGTTGGTTGAATCTTTTCATACACATCGAAAATTTCTTGTATTAAGCCACTCAGGACAGAGAAAAGAAAGAAAAACATCTCCGATCCCCTTGTTAAGGCTTTCGGCGGTAGATAAAATAAATAATGGAAAGAGAGAAAAGATCGGGGGAAAAGGGATAAACAACAAGAGAAAAAGTCTAACAAATCTGAGCTTTTCTTTCCCTTTCTCATTCCCCATCACAGGATACAAGCTTGCATTGAAACGTACGCTGTGAAGTGTCAGTGATTTCTTCTGGGATCTTTTTTCTTCCCTTTTTACATCACAATTTCTTTCTTGGTGGTGCATTTTATTTGTTTTCGACAGCAAATCTTTCCTAATCCTTGGAGAGCGATGTTTTTGAACATGTAGTTTGAATGTATGTTATCAGCCATTGTCTTTCAGCGTTGCAGAAATCAGCTGCAGCGATATTCGTTTTAAGAGATAGATCTAAAGCATCGCAGTCACACAAATAGGATAAGAGAGTTAAATTTGGGACGAGTACACAAAGGACGTTAGGATAAAATTGCTGTTCAATTATTAAAACGGAGGAATTTGCTTTCATTTCGCATAGTATACTTCGGGTATAGGAATCTTAATACGTTAAAGGTGGATTGTTGTATCTAAGATAAACTTGATAAAAGACTATCGCAGATACGCCATGTCGTCAGTTGTTCTGCGTTCGCTTTAAATATGCAATAGAACTATGGACTTATTATTTGATTCCTTGCACATGTTTTTGTTTTGTTCATAATTTACAAAGGGGATTGGCTGCTGTGGAAAAAAGTGGAAACTATCAGTCTTTTATTTTGAAAATTGCAATCCAATTGCCTTTATCTCTGTTATTTTAAATCACTACTTAGTATCAACACTTTTTTCAATTCCATTGTTTACGAGGAAAGTTATTATTTATCAACAAAGACTCGCTAAGACAACCAAGCAATAGGTTTCATTAGATGAACTGTTCACTGTTCAGTTTTTTTAAAGTCTTCATTTTTAAAGTCTACATTCATATATCTTTAAAAATTTCTTCATTTTTAGGATATAGCATGTTTTTAGCAATTTAATTGAATATTAAGTTTATAAATATCACAATTATTCTCAAAGTTTGACTACAAATTTCCTTTTACACACTTATTGGTCTTAGTTTATCTTAAATACGTGGTATGGAAACTACAAATTTGACTCTTAACCATTAAGAAACAAATATAGCAAAATTATATAAATAACGCTTCTATGTATACTATCATAGTGTTCTTAAAGCTACCAGATTATAAAGGATAATTTTAAAATGCTTTTCTTGGAAAATCTAATCAAATGCGTGCTGTAAACAATAACATATAGTGTAAGTTGGCGTGTTTAGTTCTTAACAATATTATATCACTGAAATATATAAATCACTATTTTTCTGATGTTTGAAGCATGGATGAAGTAGTGGAGATATGCTTTTCCATTGGATATTCTTTAGAGGTATATTCCTGTCTCTCTGTATTGTTTCTCTAAAATATATCAATAACCTAAGGTAATGTACAGTAAACAATTCCCTAAAAGTCAAACATGTTACAAATAGTGATGAATCAATGTGGTTCACAGTTGTTCTCCAAGTTAAGTGGTCGGAAAATTATGACTTTGAATCAAATGCTCTTTTAACAAATATTTTCTTATAACCATTCATAAATATCATGAATAGAAATCAGTCTATCATTCTGCTTCAATTATTAAAATTTACGCAGGTTAAAATGAAATAACGCCTTGTATTTACAGATACATTTACATACCACACTTGTTCCGCTCTTGACTCGTCTATACACCTACAATTTTATTGACAATCGAAGAAAATTTAATTCACATATCATGTTAGGTTTGCTGATCTACAAACATTTGTTAATAAACTGACATTTACTCACATATTTCCCAGCAGACGTATCTGCAGATCAAATTACTGAATTGAACAGACTTGAAAAATGAGTAAAATGTAAAAGCAAACTTCTCACAGAAGCTTATTTTCTTAAGAGTATTGATTAAGACATGAAAATGGTATTTACTTTGAATGCAATTGATATAATCTAAATAGCTTTAAATTGTTCTTTTTGCGTTGCATTATCATGATTTTTTTTAAATTTTGTAAACATAGTCTGCAAGTGTAGGGTTCTATTATTTATGTAGCTGTTCCAAAGGTATTGAATAAACATTTTTCGACTTTGGATCTTATATTATATTACGTTGACTAGCATTTCATTGTTTTAAGGAAGGACTATGAGCATATCTTTATCATATGCATAAGTTAAACACTCTTTGCATGTGTGTATGTCCATTTATTTGACATGATTGGTACTGATTGACACGATACGGTCCTTCCTCATAGAAAACCCAAAACAACCAACTATTATTCCATGGTTGTCATATCGTCTCATCAAAACGAAAGACAGAAAAAAAAGCATTCGAAACATAGAACGTAAACACACAACATCTCATTTGACTCGATCCATTTGGTGCGTTTTGACTTCCATCTTCTGAAACCCAGTACTAGTTATGCCATCATTCAAAGTATCCGGATGCTGAGTTTCGCAAATCTGCTCTCGAAATGAAAGAACACTAAAAAGCAATTTCAGACACGTTGCACAACACCGTCCATCTGTCCCCTCATTTGACTTACTCCACTGGCCCGTGCAAAGTGGCTCCTCTGCTTCGTGCCGATGATAAACCGTCATTCTAAGAAAAGGGATAATTGCGATACCCTAAACTGAAAGTCTCCGGGAAACTCCTGTAATCTACCACTCGGCCAAAAGATATGGTTTGCCAGTGATTTGACAAATGCCCTGTCAGATTCAGTAAACGGGGCCTGCCTCTGATTCCATCCATTAGTTTCAACTTCGTATTGATGGCAGTTTCAGGCTATTCTGCGGCCTTCCCCCACCAACCCCCCAACGCACTTGATTACGCCGAGTTACAAAAGGTGCCTCTATCCCTCTCCCACTTTATTTTCCATTCAATCAGCGGGCTGAGTTGCGCAAAAAGGAATGGGAAACGACGCAGGAATTTTTCAACGGACTTTGTGTTGCCGTATTGGCAATGCGCTGTGTGTTGGCTTTAAACTGTATCGATATGCTTAGACAAATGTATCGTTTGAATATTGGAGGAAATTTATTTGTGTGCATTTTATACTGAATTTCAGTTTATTTAAACTATAAGAAAATATAGTCTTAGATTTAAATACAGCTTTTTGTGTTCTGATAAAAGTATCAATAGTTTGTTTTGTATACTTCCTATATGGAAAACTTTAGCGTTGAAACCTTGTTTTCATTCAGCTTATAAAACATTACGTATTGACTCGATGTGCCATTTTTTTAAGACTTACCGTTGAATGGGTAATTTTTAATTAAAATCTGAATAGAACCCCACAAATGGCTATGGACGGTCCGGGATCTATCTCCCAACGGAAAGATGCGAGGACTACACCACATAATTTTGAACCACGGTCAGATGACTACCGTTGAATGCTTGGCCTGAGTTGCACTAAAAGGAATTGGAAACGACATATTTAATGAACCTCTTTAAGGCTTTTTGTGTTCTGAGAAAAATATCAATTGTTTGGCTTGTAAACTTTCTATATGGAAAACATTAGCGTTGGAACCTTGTTTTCATTCAGCTTTTAAAGCAATACGTATTGACTCGATGTGGCATTTTTTTAAGACTTACCGTTTAATGGTTAATGTTTAATTACCATCGTACTAGAGAAACAAACACAATGGGCTTTTGACGACGGTCTGGGATCAATCCCCTAAGGGAAATATTTGAGGACAACATCACGTAATATTGAACCACGGTGGGCTGACTACCCTTTAATGGTTGCCATGAGTTGCGCAAAAATAAATTGGAAACGACGTCGGAACTGTCAATCTTCTTATAACCAAATTGGATATTTCTGTGCATTGGCTTGAATATGCTTAGAGATACTAAAACAAAAAAGCATTAGAATATTCGAAACAAAATGTTTTCAAGGTACTGCAAGATATAAAGCTTTTTATTCAATCTGAAGGCCGAATTACGGAAAAGAATGTTTCAACGATATACATTGTTGTATATTGGCTTAGGTTTTTCTTGAAATTGTACCGATGTAATGATGTGAATATTTTTTGTTACTCAGGAGTAGATATCGTTGAGAGTGATCTAACTTTAAACAAATTCTTAACTTCAAGCGTCAATTTTTTAGGATTTTCACTTTTGCTTTTCAGTTTATAGTTTATGTTTTATGGAGTTATCAAAAATTATATTTATGGAGTTTTAGTATAGGTAAATTATATGCATTGAAACTTATAATTGCTCATATGTAGTTCATAAAATAATTAGTAAAAATGAAAATATTTAGTAAAAGGGGAACTAGAGGGTGCTACTGACTGGGCACAATGCAAGATCTCGTGATTCCACGGTACCGTTCGTCAGTCGTTAGTGATTACTAGCGTTAGTGATTACATCGTCAACTGTGGAGGAGCAACGAGTTTGGTCGATGAAATCCGTTAGGCCGATCTGGAAGGCCAGTGCCTTTTTCAACCTGTTCAATTGTTGATGAAATCGACAACGTCATAAGAGAAAACCGTCGAACGACGTTGAATAAAATAAAAGAACGTTGCAACATTTCTTATGGATCTGCCTGGGACATTGTTCATGAGAAGCTAGGGCACAGGCAAATTTGTTCTAGCTGGTTACCAAAACAACTGTCGGAACAGCACAATGTATGCAGAATGGTTTGAAGTCTGACACATTTGCAGCGATACCACGAGGAAGGTAATGAGTTTTGGGCGAGTATTGTCAAGGGAGATGAAACATGGGCTTTACACATGACTATCGGAATCAAAATCTGCGACCATAATGTGGAAACATCATAGGGATACAGTTAGGAAGCTTTGGAGAACCCTCCATACAGCCCGAACCTAGCACCCTCCGATTTCCATCTGTTTGGACCCATGAAGAAGTTCCTTGGCGGTATGAAGTTTGACTCTGACGACGCACTCAAACGGGGGCCATGCGAAGGTGGCTCTTCTCGCAGCCAACGGAGTTCTATGAGACCGGGATTTTCAAACTGATCCAAAATCTGGGACAAATGCCTGATCTGGGACAAATGCCTCAACATGCATGGAAATTATTTGGAAAAGTAATAAATGGGCAATACTTTCATTTCTTGTTTCATATTGTTAATAAATGTTTTGTTATTATTTGTTTTTACATTATGTGCGTTATTTATTGACATGCCCTCGTACAAAAGAAATTCATGGAATATAATCACTGGAATTGTATTTGATAGGATTGAAAATTAATTTCTATGTCGTTGTTGTTTCAGAGACTGTGTCACAACCTCAATACCTGTTTGTGTCAACAATTTTGTTCGTCACTTCTCTTTTAAAATGTCCACAATATATCCTAAAGATAAACCATTTAAACACTTGGGAAACCTTTCTAAAACTATATTTGCTAAAAAAGTAAGCTTTAAATTTAAATTTTCGCAGGTCTTTGGCCAAAACACTCCTGTGTTGTCCATACCTACGTCCGATTTTTCCCGCCTTGATTAAAATCTTAATATATCTGCAACTAAATTACTTAGAAAAAATCAAATAGTATTTGATCAAATAGTATTGAATAGTAAATAAGATCAAAAACTGTTCTTGGAATTTGTTCAAAAATGACATTTTCAACGTGTTCGGATATCTTAAAATAGTGGCAAAAAAGTGTCTTCTCAAACCTGATATGAGAGCAATTTTAGATTGGGACCTCGTCCTTGTGGAGTGATCTCGGACCATTAACAGTAGCATGTTACGTTGTTCCAGTGCTGTGCTAATTAACCACCTACCTAGTAGTAATTTTAGTAGCTCAGATGCAAAATTAATCGCTTGAACTACAAAGGTCTAAGAATAAAAAAAGACGTTGTATAGATCACACAAAGAAATTGAATAGTAAGAAACTAAACACTTGCTTAAAAACGTTTACACTAAATAACACACTCTTGTTGATAAAATTTAGCAAGAAGATATTCCGACGTTTTTCATTTACAGTTGTGGACATTATTTGAATCTTAGTTGGTGCAGTCATTTCTGACGTCATGCGCCTTCACTGCCCTCCCACACTTGCCGCTTTTGACAGTTAAAAGTTAGAATCTTGATTTGAATTTTACATGAACCAAAGCGTTCTTAATTTGATATAATGTTCCAATTTGAATTACTATGCAATCTATTTCTTTATCTGTATATAGTGTAAAAGAGTAATTAAATTTTAAGCTTACTGAAGAATCTTCGAAATTGGCGACCTTCAAAAATTGTTTTCTGAAGAAAAATAAAAAAATAAACTTTTTTTTCTCGTCTGCAATTAGTTTTAAAAAAGACAATGGGCCGAATTCAACTTTCTTCGATGAACTTTGTTTGAATTCAAAAATCCTACTCGATCCGTGCTTTTGTCTTTCAACTCGAGCTATTCATCAACCCCCCTCCCCCGCCCTACGAAGTGGTTGTGGTCACAATATTGAGATGATTTCTCACTTCGAAGTTAAGCCCCATAATTGCGTATCGACCAACAAGAAATCAGATTACATAGTCAGCTGGCCCAACGCGAAAAGTGTTTTCTTTGTGTTTTACGATACCAGGCGAAAGAAAAAGGGGAGGTAGACTTTGATTTGAATGCTTGAGGGACAGAAAAATATAAAACTGGGGTAGAAGGGAATAAAAGGTGTTCCAACTTAAAACTAGTCTCAATGTTGGAAACCCCGAAACATTTCTTAGAATTGCAATTGACTGTGATACATAAAAACAGTAATATATAATTTACATAGGTATGGAAATAATATAATTGTAATACGTTTTAAAAAAATGTGTAAACCAAAAATATTGCTACCAAATTTTTTAACAAAAATTATCATTTAATCAGTTGATTGAATAATCAGGAGCAATTATATTGTGGTCTTAATGTGCACTTTTCATGGGAATTATAAAAGAGTAGTAACTTTCATTTTTACTAAAATATTGATTCAACTTTTAGCAACATAGTAACTATAAAAATAAATATATTGCAACAATAGTAAAAGCTATCCTGTCAACCAAAAATACTGACAATCGCCAAATTTGTCAACAAAAACAAAGCATTTAATCTTCTTGATTGAGAAAAATCAGGAACATTTATATTGTCATTCGAATATTCATTTAAAATTGCGATAGTTGTGAAAAAACTATTCATTTAAAATAACTATTCATTGTAAATAATTCAACATTATTAGTAAATAGATGTGTGCCTTAAAAATGCGAATGTCATTGAAAACCTTTCTCCGGGTGAAAACGAGACGAAAGTTTTCCGCGTTTAAATTCAAAGGAAAGACAACAGCGCTGTAATTCTTGAATACAAAACTTAACACTTAAGGCCACCTACTTCGAGTTTCAAAACGAAATTTTTGAAATTTCTTTGAGCTGAATGTAGCTCTAAATTTTCATATTTTTTGCTGAATTTTCAAAAAATATCGCGAAAAGTTTCAAAAACATCGCGAAAAGTTTCAAAAAAAGCTTTTGAGACAATTTTTTTAACTTTTAGACTACAGCCGGTACAACAATTGTATTTGTATAGCGCCTAGAAAGAATTTAGACTACATCCAGTGGAGCTGTTGTACCTTGAAAGATATGAGAATCGCGCCAAGAAAGAATTTAGAGTACGATCAAAACAACAGCTGTAACTCGAAAGTTATAAGAATAGCACCAAGAAAGAACCACACCTATTATATGTATAGCCGTAGTCAAAAGGACGAAAATGTACCCTAGTCGAAAAAGTTATAAAATAGTAACAAAACGTTGCCGTGGAAGCACTGGTATGATGAATATCAACCAATTTGTAAATACTTCGAAATACGTAAAAATTATTATTAAATGTCACTTTTGCGTATTGTTGTAAACAAATGTGACACGTCTAAGTACCAGAAATATTTTACTGGAGATTTTTCATCTCTCGAATTGTTTCGACGATAGTAAATATATTGTCCCTTGCTCATAGAGCTGATAGAAGTTTTGAATACCAAAACCAGACACTTGGCACTTCAGGGTGGTTTTCGACGGAAAGATAAACCGCCACGAAGGTTGAATTTGTCAATTGAATTGAGAGAAAACCCATTCATTTGGACAGCTTGATAAGAGGTAAGCTAAACTTTAGCTTTTCAATATTGGGTTGGTAACACTGAATAAGAATAACGTTTCAACAAAATACAATCCTTATTCTGGTCCGAGGTTTAAGCCACCTATTCGGTTTTATAGTTGGATCCTCCAAAATTGGCAGATTAACTCCGGGTTGAGAGTTACGAATGCGCAATACTACCTTTTTGGGAAAGAAGCGAGATATATTGTGAACAAAACAAAATGGACGACACACTTCATTATGTGCTATATTACAGTGTTCTTACGACGACGCGCATTCAACTGATCTGATATGAATTGGAACAAGAACGTGATTGCATTTTCTATAAAATAGATACCCCCAGATATGTTTTGGTTCGGACTATATTCTGGCTAGGCTTAGCAGAACCGAATGAGAGAACGAATGATAGAATATGACCATGGCCGATTCAAACTCGTAGTGGAACAAACATTATTTTTTTGAGTTAGTACGAAAGAACAAAAATTACAATGTAAGTTACTTCACTTTACAACAACAAACACTCATACTGGCAAGTACAAATATAATCGGATTCCATTGATTTCTCAAGTCATTGTATACAACTCTTTCTTGCAAAATTTAAATTTCAATAACAATCGAATTTGAAATTAAATACCTTTGCATTTCTTTTTCCAAACTCAAATTAAAATGCCGCATGCATTCTATTAAAATCACAATTTGGAATCGATCCAGCCAGCGAAGTACGTGTTTGACTGGCATGAATGCAGATCCGGGCTTCGTAACAAAAATAAACAATATCACGTGATCGCGAGAAGACGGTAGTAGCCAATCACAGGGAGCGTATCATTATAATTACGTGGATGACTCAACCAGCGTTTGAGTATACGGTTCTTGATAAACCGTGGTTTAACTCTGTCTCGCGAATCAACTGATACTCGGGGTAGCTCGTGACTTGTGAATATGGTCGTTAAGGGGTTCCGGGACACATCGAAAATAAATTTTTATTAATTAATTTAGAATTTTGAAATTTTTTGTACTGATTACCCATCTAACTAATAAGCGAAATCACAACACAAAATTTTTCCAAAAGTTTTTTTAAATTTTTAAATTAATTTTTTTTGAAAAAAGAGGGGTTATTTTAAATTGCTAAGGCTCAAAATATTCTTGATCAATTTTCAAAATTGTTACAGTAAATTATTCACAAATTTATAAACTTTAATTTTGATTCATCAATTTAAAAAATATTAATTTAATAAAAAATAAAAAATATTTGAATGAAAATCTTTGAAATTTTTAAGGTACTTTTTTTTTAAAAAGTCATATTTTTAAAAGTAAATATTTGTTTCAAATTTGCTGAATCAAAATTAAAGTATAATGTTTGAAAAAGATATATTCCAAATTTCAACCCTTAAACTTTATCGGTTTTCGACTTATAGCAATTTGAATACAGGAAAACTTCAAAAAATGTATCATGGAGAAAAACGCATTTAAAGTTTTAAAGACAGATCTTGTTGCAATGACAACAACTGTCAAGTGTGTTAGATTTTCCAATCAACGCACTACAAGAATTAATATATCTCTTGTTCTAATTAAGAAATAAACATGATTTAGACGTCATTTTAAACAGAAAAACACAGAGAATTTCTTAAATTAATAAAAAAAATTTCAATAATTTGACGATTTTTGTGTCCCGGATCCCCTTAAAGTCGTTTTTCCTTATTCATCCACAAACACTATCCTTATAGTATAAATTTAATCAACGAAGTTGTAGATGAAGTACCTAGGAAACAAAATATTACTGTATTCATCTGAAAACCTTATGTACTTATAATAATAAGAATTTTCGCATCAGTAAAAGAAGATAAGGAAACATCACTGACGTAAACATATGAGAAATAGCTCAGTAACGTACTTAAATAGAAAAAAGTATACTCTCTACGACGTTTACTTGTTGCAATAGGTAGACCGGAATGTATACAAAAAAGTGGAGTATCATAATCGATTATTTTAGGGCAACTTTGTTAAACGTGGGAGTTATTAGAGGAATAGGAGTTCCTTTTTTAATGATATTCTCTTATATCTATTCCATTCACAAGACAGTGGGCACGAAAAGATAAAAGAAGCATCCGAAGCTCTGCGTCATTATTTACACGCTATGATAGATGGATTCAATTTATGGATACGATGTCCTAAAAGAGATGGCTGTGCTTCTTTATAAATGCTTCCCGTCTCTCCATCAGATTGGGAGCAAATTGATATGAAGATTGCGATGCAATCATTTTATATTTTTTGCACTTTTTCTCATTTCGATCCTTTATTTAGATGAAATCATGCATCAAGTATTTGTTTTGTTAATAAATATTCGATTCGTTATTTGTTGCTTTTGTTTTTCTCTAATATCAGAATAAAATGATATTTGTGCTTGCAAGCGCAATTCTAATACATTTATCTAATGTACCATACAGCGATTAGATCGTCTATTTATTAAAGTCTTTCTTACTATTGCTCATAAATGTTCTACTTTAAACAGCTATCCTCGCACATTTGCTCTACTAATACTCAGAATTATGGACATAATATGGCTGAACTTCTTTTGTGACCTGCACTCAGTGCTAGTCAAGATGGCAATACCTACAAACTTATTTTTTATGTTTAATATCTTTTAAATGGTTCATTTAAAATTACCTACCACCTGGTAATTCTAGAAAAGAGCGAACGCACTATTAATACTAGGTAAATTTATATTACTGCTAATTTTGTGTTAAATATTTTATCCTTAAAGTCACAATATGAAGTGTCGCAAATTTGATAAGACCAATATGATGATGCAGGTAAGAATATACTCTGCATTTCAACTCGTTATTAAGAATCTTATAGCTAGTAAATGAAATTGAAATATTTGTTTATTAGTTGACAATTTGTTAGATCTTGAGAAGACAGATTACGTATATAGCTATTTCAATTGTCTATACATCATTACTGAGTTCTCTCAACAATCAAGTAGAATTTTGAGCTTACAAAATATATTTGTGTTTGTTATCCAAATTTCTTAAAATTTAAGATGTTATATTTTTTTTATATCTATGGTTAAAATTATAATATATTATGTAAATAGTAAAACACAACTTTCTTTTTAAGTACAAAATACACATTTTTCACATTCTTTTGAATTTAGCATTTGTATTTTGAAAGTTTTTTTTTTTATTTCCAATGGCAAAGGAAGTACAATTGCGAAGACAAATACAAATACAATACAATACACAGAGTTGACGGAGGTCATTTTAGCCTTATACAAGGCCAGAAGTGATGGTCACTTGTGAAGGGGCACCCACTGGGTGGACCATCATTGTCCCTAACAAAGGACAGCACAATTTACATCCATGCCCTAACCCCGGATTCGAACCAGGAACCTTCCTATTCAGAGGCCAACACTTTGACCACTGGACCGGTTGGTCGGCAGTATTTTGAAAGTAAAATTGGAAAAACTTCAAATGATTTATTCTTGCATTTATCGTTTTATTGTGTGTGGGATAAAATGAATAATTGTTTCGGTACTAAATGCGAATTATATCAATTATTTTTCTAGACATCATGACATTTAAATGACTTGACAGTTTACCAAGAAGGATGATAAAGGAACATCCAAAATGTCTTAGAAATCTTATTGAATTTATATTTTACAGTAATTGAGAGAAATGTCATTTACTTTGCTTTATTCAACAAATCCGGCTCATAAACTTCATAAAAAAAAGACTTCACTCCTCTCTTCGATCGAAATACCTAGTCCACGTCAAATCAACATCACATTCATATTTTCTCCATTTTATTTCAATGATGCAGGTGCTGAAATGATTGACTTGTACATCGTTATTTAGAAGCTCGATCTTAGCAGGCTTCGATCACATATACACATTTCGCACTTATCTACTGCAGGAGTTATTAAAATTCTGCAATTTCCCCTGCGTTATTATTAACCTGAGCCTCGTTAAATCTTTTTTTTCCCTTCTAAAATCGAAATGCAAGCGACAAATCGCAGCGCTCCCTTAGCCCGGCGGAATATTCGGAGAAGTCAAGCTAAATTACCACCGGAACCCGAAGTCGAATCTCTTTCTGATGGACTTTTTCATACTTTTCTTTCTAACTTTTTGCCATTTTTTTCATTATGGTCTTTCGCATCATCTATCTTCTAGATCTCCGAGAAAACATGTACTTCGATAAGATATATCTTTTTTATTAAGGACTAGGCTTTTTTTTCCGCTTGGAGGAAATTCGATATTTACATTTTGCTGATAAGACGGGGCTTTAGTTTGATATATTTTACGTTACACTTCGTTACGTCCACATTTGAATTTTCACTGAATGTGTATAGCTGTGAAGATATACGTACCAGAAAAATATGTAATCGTCCTGATCGGCTTACACATGCAGTATTTCTTCATTGAATAATGTAGCCAAAATAATGTAGCTTATTGATAAAAATATTAAATTATTAACGACTACGCTTATCACAGAGTGGTTAAGAACTACTTATTTTATGGCTTGTAATGTACTAATAAAGGTTAAGGCTTATCATTAAGTTATTAAGAAAGTCATTTATCATTAAATTATGAAGAAATTTACGAATCAATAAATGCTTAACCTAAACGCTACGTCAGGTATATAGTTGTTACCACTAATATTTCCTTCACACAAACGGCATAGTATAGATATGTGCACTGTGGATGTTATCCCCCGTGACCGCTGGCATCGATCACCATTTACGAGCTGCCAACTACAGACTTTCTGGAGGGTTCCTCCTTTTGTTCGGTACCCTACCCTGTTGACCTTGAGGTGTAAATGTAGTGGGGAAAGATAGAAGGTCGCTCAGGTGATATATACGTGAAGCCAAATGATAAGCTACACAATACTGTAAAAGGAAAGCGTCAGTCGTAAATGCCACTCAAGGCTATGTCGCTCAAGTTAGGTAATTAGGTAAGGGGGGTCGGACATGCAAGCGAAAGAGCCGTTCTGTGAGACAGTTGAAATTATCTAAGAGCCGCAGCGTGAAGGTTAAGGACTATGCTTATCAAATATTGATGATTACACTTTTTACCCGCTTTGAGGACGCATATAAATAAATTTTCAAGGACAACGTATATCAATTATTAAAGGCTACTCGTATCAAATAACTAGAACTATGGTTTTCTTCAATCGGAGAAGCTTACTAAGGACTGCGCTTATCGGTAAATTATTAAGAATTACACTTGGCATTTATTAATAATTGCACTTTTCATCCGGTTTGATGAGGCAGAACCGCGTATATTAATAAATTATTAAGGATTAAGTTGATCAATTAAATCTAAGCTTATATCAATTATTATGAACTATACTTTTTTTTCTTTCTTGAAAGATGACTAAATCTACTCAATACGCAATTTTTTCTCGATCTAAGAGTCTAATTTCAGTGAAATATGAAATATACATAATTAAAGGAAAATAGGCAGAAGGAAATTGAGAAAGAAAAATGTAATTAAAAGAATTCCCCCTTTCTTGTACAAAATTTAGGAATACATAAGTTTTAATAATAATGTAAAATGATGCCAGGATTTACAAGCAATACCTTTTCGTAGACAAATTATATTTGAATTTCAGTGTAAGTGATCTTATGAGTATATTGTATCATACCAGTACATTCTCTCTTTCTATCATTTCATTTTACGTAAAAAATATAATGTATACAATTGTTAGTAACATTATAGTCCCAATAAGAAAGGAGCGAATAAAGTTTCAAGCATATCATGAAACGGGTTTCTAAAGGAATTAGATTCCAAGGAATCCCATGTACAAATTATCTCCAAAATTTAACTCTACCTTCGTAAGTCTAGCATTGTTCACCGAATCATGTTGTCTAAGTCCTAATGGTATCACAATGGAAGCATTTTAACCCAGGTGAACATGCATACTCTCCTTAAATTCATATGAAATGTGTTGAAAAGAAGATCTAATCTGTTCTAATACTCATCATTTGTTCTCATATCAAATGGCAAAGATGTCTATTATTCTAGTGTTATTCTATTGTTATTGTTAAGAAAGAGTCATGTGTTGACCTATAATAACATTATCGCTTGCACACTTTAAAAGAATATCTTAATTTAATGTTAATGAAGCAAACGAATGTTACAGTGAATTCATTTTAAATATGGATTCATTTTGTTATTTTTCCTTTTGAAACCAGTATACCTGTTATAAATAATCATTCAATGCTTATAAACAATCGCATTCGGAGATTCAAGTTGAGTTGCGGATCATTTAGAATTCCAATAATCAATGTAAATTGTATTTCATCTTTGGACAGCATAATTAAAAGCCACTTTTTCTAATTTGCAACGTTCAAATCGTAAAAATTCCAAAATTGTTATGGATTATCCTCTATTTAAGTTGTCATATTATCGAACTTTCAAGTATTGCGTACTCATTCAGAAAAGCAATAATTCTTAAGATCCTTTTGAATATATTTTTTTCGGTACGATATTTTTGTTTTGTGTTTTTTCACTGGTGTCTGGAGCCCATCGATAGATTAATCTGCTTGTTAAAAAAATAATTCAAACCACAATCTGTCAAGTAAAAGTACAATTTCTTTTGTAAAATCAGGGTCGTGAATTTATGGGTTTAGAAATGCCCACATATTGTATTGCATGGTGAAGAACTGCTCTTTTGGTGATTCTTTTGCTTTAGAAAATGTATCTGTCCTTATGAATCATTATTTTGAATTGAAGCCAATATTAAAGACGAAAATCTAAAATCATACAGCAACTAGTCGTAGAGTCGCACAAGTTATACTTTACTTTGTTCGTTTGTTCTTTTAATTAATGTCGCATTGGAGCAACATAACGGGCTATTGACACGGATAAAATCCTAAGGTAAATATGTGAGGACAACACTACATAAATTTGAACCACGGTTAGATGACAAGGTCACATCTGATCTGTCAGTCCACTCTCTATACTTCCACATCTCGCCAACGTGAGGACATTTGTGGTCACGACAGATTTGACATGCACCAGACTCCTTTGTACTCGAAAGTCTTTGGTTGAATAAGAATTCACAACCCTTTGGTTGCTAATCTGCTACTCTTCCAACAGAGCTGCATATAACCTACCTTTATTCGAGTAGAAGACATGGGAAAATTCAAAGCCCGCTGATTCGTGACCTTGAATACATAAACATCCCTTTCGAAGGCCGAGATGAGTCAGCCCTAATGGCGTGTTTACGTTTTAGTATGTGCAGCGTTAGCAATTATTACAATGTTCTCTGCAAGTGATTTGTTTCACTTTTGAGACACAAGATCGACACTCTGAAAAAATAAAAATGCTGCAATAACTCTCTGAAAATGAAGGATTGTGCTGAACTCTTCTGCATTAATTCGGTTGACGAATCCTTACTACGCTAAAATAAATCAACATAATCCGAAGAAAGTTACACACGTGTTGCAACAATAATAATCATTTGGGTTTATCTAACTCGGGATGGCACAGAATGGTAAATTTATAAAGGGTGAATAATAATTGTAACTGGATGTATTTCAAGTGAGAATAGTATTCTCTGATTTGGCCAAACTAAATTTCAATGCGTCTTTCCTAAGTTCAAGACAGCCAAAATTAGAATTTATAATCATAGTGTGAAACATCCTATACTCAAGAAATGTGAAATTAAAAAGTAATTCCTAGTCAATCAGTGCACACAACAAAACATGTTACTTACATGATGCGTTGAAATTGACAAGCAATGTGTATAGTACAATATCAAAAGTAAATTAGATGTGAATGGATAAATCATGGCCAAATATATTGTGTTGCCAAGAAAAATAACATTTTCTACGGTTTCTGATTTTTGTTATTATTTTGACAAATTATTTGCCATTATATCATATGGCATAAAATGTAATATGCTTCTGAAGGTATTGTAAAATAAGCTTAACGATAACTAGCATGTATAAGTGTAAGGTTGTCATTTATATATTTTTATATTTTGCTCAACTTATTGTGTCCCTATATGTAAGAAAATATTGTGCAAAGATTCGCTCAGCTTATGAGTGGAAAGTATGCTTATAAAATATATTTATTAGCTTAAAGTGTGTATATATATATATATATATATATATATATATATATATATATATATATATATATATATATATAATCGACCAGAATATTAATATATTTTTTATTAATTGAAAATATTATCCTATTTCTTAGGACTCAAACGATGCCAAGATCTTGCAAATATGCGAAATAGTTTTTTTTATTTACAAGTGTTTTCGTTTGGTACTGTCACTGTGAACAGACATGTTTTCAAAACTTTAAACTTGATTTGTGAAGAACTGCGGTTTTGCAATAGGAGGCTATGCTCAGAACGTAATTACTCCACAATAAATGCACTTATTATAATAATGTTTGCATCATTGTGATATACATAATACAGTGGATGTGTTGCACATCAATCATATCATTTAAGAAATAAATGGATTTTTAATTGTATTTTAAATGTTAAAATTCCTTAAAGTAAGATAAAATTTTTAAAATTCCTTGATTAAAATATTATGTAAAAAAAAAAATTTTGTAACAACTTGATGAAGGTTCAAAACATAAAAAATAATATTAGAAATAATTTCCAACAGGAATCATCTTTCTGAACAAATTCGAATTTGAGGTATCACGTTTCAAAAAATATAATAATATGTTAATTCTATCTTTATTACATAATTAATTATTTGCACAATCTGATTTTTTATCACCGAAATGGGATTTTATGAATAAACCAATTACCTACGTAAATAAAACTGGATTTTTAAAATTAAATTATAAAGAAATTCTATAATGTATTCGTACACCTTAACCATTTTTCTCGGCAAAGCAATAGCGATAGACACAATTTTTCCGAAGTTAAAAATAATCGTGTTAATCCACAACTATAAGCGAGGTCTTCATATTTCCCTTCTTCTAAGTTGTTAAACTATTGTTAAACCTCTTAAATAATGCGCTGCTGTCTTCTCCCTTGTTTAATGAATGAAAGGATCTTCTAAAGAGAAACTCGGCCTTATTGTAAAGAAAATTTCTTGGAAAAGCTTTTTCAGGAAGTAGGGCAAAAGTGTTTCTTTTTTAATCATAATTTTCAATTTTGGTTAGGAAATTTGTGCTAACAAAAATGTAACTCAATGAATTAATTTTTATGTTTTTGTTTTGAACATACGTGACATTTATAGAATTAAATACAAACAAAAATGTGTTTTATTCTAACTTTCCCAAATCAATTATACAATACATGTACAATAGCAACCATTTAGAAAAATAAGCTTTCGGTTTTGGGATTTTTCGGGGAATTCCGTTTGTGTTTAAAATGCATATTTGCGTATCTAACGCATGTTCCATCTCTTTCATGAGATTTGTTTTAATACTCTCATGGAAAGTGGTGAGATTTTGTACCCCTCACATGCCACTACACCATTAATAACAAAACATTTCTCCCTAAATTACGGACTGGTTTTTCATGTAAAAAGACAAATTACATGTAAGAACAAAATATGTATTTCAATTAATAAATATGGCAGCATGCATACGCTTTCATGTAAAATGGATTAGTACATGGGTTGCTGAGATGTTAATACAGTTAATTCCATTTATTAATATTTATTCATATTTTCTGATTTTTTAAATTTTAATAGAAAAAGTGACATTCTTTATAAATATTAAAGGATTTACTCGTGGCTTCTATATAATAATTTCAGAAGCCACTGTGTATACGTCCACTTTTTTCAATATTTTTTTACATACAATTTTTTAAAAAATTAAATTCTTCTTTCTATATGTGTTGTTAGCACTAAGGCCGCGTTCATGAACAATTCTTTGAAAAATATATAGATCAGAAAATAATCCCTCTTGTAACCTCCGTTTCACCACTTTTTAAATTTTATTGACGTACGCTTCCATACATTACAACAGGAACTGATGAAACACAGAACAATCTTGAACAATCTATTTTTGTATAAATTTTTTACATTTTCATTTGCACATCCTGTACATGTATTGTTCTTTTTCAGAGCCTAACCTCTGTAAAAATACTTTATATACTTTTCTGATCAAATTAATAAAACAAACATTTTAAGAACCAGTGTATTAAAAAATATTAATTTTCTCAATTTTTGTGTTCTGCACATAACCGCAATGACTATTCTGCCACTCATTGCTTTCAAATTCGTAATAATTAAAAGAACTTGTTTCCAAATAGTGCAGAGTTGCTTTGTTGGCTAATTAATAAATAAATAATCTTATCTTTCAAATAAATGAACGCTTTCTTTCAACCTTTAGAAATATGACATTAATAATTTCCTTAGAATGTATAGAGTTAGAATCTTTCCTTGGAACGACTTCATTTGTACTTTTTTTGAAATATAATAATTGCGAAATAATTTATTGGATCTTTCCTTGGGAAGATTCTATTGGTCCTTTCTTTATAACAGAATACTCAGGAACAGTAATATTACTTATTTCCTTAGAATAGAATCGTTTGATAATATTCAATGGGTCAGGGAGGTCAAAATTGATTAGAAGCTCTGCTGGGAGCCCGTTGCAATGTGGAATTATGCACCCGAGACCATCAGAGGGATAAACCCCAAGTCCTGTCTACTGATCCCTTTTTGAGCAAAAAGTGACCGTAGTGAGACAAATAAAACCAAAATCAAGTTCGAATTTATCTAACCCCCAATTTGAAGTATTTTTTCGGCCACTCAAGTGGAAGCTAATCTCTCCCACTTACTGATTCACCTAAGAAAAACGATGTAGCCTTATCTTCGCGTCTTTTCTGATAGTTTACCTTAACTCGAGGCGAGTTTCGTCTCTAGTATATATCCAGCCTTCTTTAAATGATAAGAGAATGAAGTATTCTGGTAGATGTAGCTGCGATCTTGCAAAAAAAAGTGTAGCATCCAAAGTCAACTATCTATAATTTTCTAATTTTCTTAAGTGTTAGAAGACAGATGCTTATCAGATAAAAAAAAATATATATATATACATAAAATCAGTTTAAATGTTTTTAACAGTGATTACATTTTGAATCTCTAAAGTCCTGTGATGAATAGCATAAGAATTTTGGTACAGTTTTTCTTTAAACTTCGAGCTTGAGTATGCACACTTTGTCGAAAGAGGTTAGCAAGTGATGCAAAGCTAAACATTTCTAATGATTTATTCACATTCAGACTTATTGTAAAATTATCAGTAACACCGTAGTAATATGTAGTACAATATTTTAATAATGCGGTTAATGGTACGACCCTATTATAAAAGTTTCGGATAATACGAGGTGACCCTGGTACACATTACATGGTCACATGGTTCACTTTACATTGACATTCATCGTTTATGATACCTAAATATACTGTATGAAATCCCAAAAAATAAAAACAAAACATTTTATTAGTAGCTATCTGAATAACCTGTCGTTGCTCGAGTTTCAAATATGACCTCGACATTTACCTGTGTTAACTCAAAAACACAAACCATGTAGAATATATGTCCTACAACGAATTTTACCTGTGTTAACCTAAATACTCAAACCCTGTAGAATGTGTTTCCTTCTCCGTGTCCATTTATTGCAGAAAAACAAACTTTATATTTTAAAATTGGGGTTTCGAGGTGCACTTTTAGGACTACACGAGTGCCAATTTACGTGGCTACAGATTGGTCTAATGACAGGAAAGAAATAACCTGTGTTTTCCGCAGTCTTAAATTATAAGTGTACCAAATATAATGTGGATTGGTCAAACGGTGTAGATCTGTATAGATAATATACACACATAATTTTTTATATAGATAGATGACAGGTTGATATGCGTAAGTAGGTCGATGGTTAATTGTGTTGGGTTTTCTGGCCCATCTGCACCAAACAACGAAAAATAAAAGCACAAGGTATGATAGTGTGCAAATCCCTTATTATTTAGTACATTCCCTTAAACCTTATGCGTACCCAATATGTTTTGCGTATTTGTATCAAACGACATTGATCTTGTCTCTAAAACGAATACACGCTCGTACTAGCTATTTCAAGATATTTAATCCTTAAACTCGAATATGAGTAAAAAAAAGACCAGCAATTGTAGATGAAACGGAATTGTGACGAAAAATCTTTGAAGCCTTTGCTCAACCTTTTTCCTTGTAAGCGACAGGAAAAAGTACGAAGAAGTTGAACTGGAAAGGCATAAAAGAAAGATGGTTTTCAAAAGCATCGGCCGAATGCATCACGGAGCGGGTAATCGCGCTGCTGTTCAGCCCAAGAGGCAGTAGCTTTTAACAAAATGCCTTTATGTCCCTGAAGGGTTCTTGAAATCCTAATTTTTTTTTGGTTCTTCCTCCAAAAGTCTTTCATTCTTTATTGCCTTATATATCATCTATTTATTTTAGGATTGAGGAGGGTTAGCCTCCAAATATTTCTTTGGCGAAGAATGGCATGCCCGGCCTCAGTGTGCAGCACAAGACAAGCACTGGAGGTCTAAGTAGCCTCATTTCCTACACTTAAGCTAGAGGACGGAACTTTTATGCCCATATAAAAATTCACTTTTAGTGATTCTCTGTCCCCACTGAAACAAAGGATAAACAACGGGAGTAGTGGAGAATATTCTTATAAAAATCAACTTAGTGGCGTGACTTAGTTTTGCATAAGGGGACCACTTCATTTTGTAATCCTTTTCAAATGAAACACCTTAGTTCAGTTTTTTTGTATGTTTGCCCAAATAACGACATAATTAATTGAATATGCCATACGCCAAATAACCGAAACTAGTCATGCTTCTATTACGTAATCCCTCGGCATCATTTTCCATTACTTTTGACCACAATTCCGGGTTGAGTTGATCTGTTTCGTCGCAAATGATCTATAAAGCTATTGAATCGTTGTCTGCTTATTTCTTTAAGTAGCCATATAGCAAAAAAAAATCAGATAGGGTCAAATAAGGGGTACCAGCTGTCCAGTCGACGTAACCAAATCTTGACACTAGTCAACCGGTAAATGTGCTCGTTGAAATTCAGATGGTTGCACAATCGGTATGACTATTGATCGATCTAGTTGCAAACTCATGTGCAGTGAAAAATGTGTCAGTAATTTTCAGACAGAAAGAAATTTAGCAAAATACTGATAGTAGCCGCATTTTTATTGTATCAACAGAAATTATAAAGTAGCATGTTCAATCCCAATTTCCGATTGCCATAACTCAGTAAACAATATGTAAAGAACGTAGCTTTAAAACTGTTTTATTTAAAAGTTACTCTAATACAAGCTTGTCCTCGTACATACAATAAACATCATGTTTTACAAACAAATCTAAAACTGACATATCCGAAAAAAAGAGACAAAATAATATTACAGGACAACAAAATTATTCCTTAAAGATAAATTTACATACAGGATTTGGGGGGGGGCGGATTATGGGTTTTCTGGAGTACATTTCTTAACAGGATAATCTGCGCCAGAAGCAAGAAAGTAAAATTAAACAATAAAAGCACTATTTCGCTAAAGCCTAAAAAGGATAAATCTAAGATAGAATCTACGATTTGGTGCAACAGCAAGATGGAGCAACAGATCAGATTAGCTTGTATAAACTTGCAAGTTCTAAAAGACGTATTCTTGGACAAATTGTATCAAAATATGAGAATGTCGAATGATAAATATGAGAATGTCTTCTGATTTTATAGCATCGGACTTTTTTTCGGTGGGATTAATTACAGATAATTGTCGAATCAAACCAACCGATGACAGTTTCGATGCTTAAGCAATACATTCGCTGAGTAATTGAACAAATACCCCCAAAAAAGTAAAAGCAAAGCATCTATGAATAAGTGGTCAAAAGAGCCAGCATTTGCAAAGCCGCCAGAAGAGGTAATTTGCCGACGTTATATTCCATAAATAATGTTTTTCAATGAGTAAACAATATAAAAAACTTTTCATTTAAAAATCTTATTTAAAAGTTATTCCACAATGAAATTGAGCCCTACCTCAAAAAAATACCCAGTGTATATGTTTATTTATGTATTTATGTATATGTGAGATGAAAGTTCATGACATTAAAATTTTCTCACCGATAATATATTTTCTTATGTTTTGTAATTAATTCTAAAGCATTGCAACGCATGAATTTCTTTCAGGTGCTACAGCCAAAGTGAAATTTTAAAGATCCAGACATCATAAAATCGCTATTATAATCTTTCCAATTAAAATAAATGTGTTTTTTTTTTACGAAAGTGTAAGGAAACCCAAATAATTCATCACAAAGTCTTTTTTAGTCTTCCGAACAAAAACTCAGACTTCATTTAACCATCGCGTCAGATGTGTACATGAAACGAAATGTTACAAACGACAACGGCAGCCTTTTTTCATTCATTCAGTTTCGGAGAAACAGTAATCAAAACTGAGCTATAAATTTCGCTTTAAAAGCAGAAAGAAAAAACAATTAAAAACAGAATTAAATTAAAACTCGTGCCCTCGGGAGAAAGGGATGTTAAAGAAAAGCCACGAAAAAGGTTTTTGAAAATTTTTTTGTGGAATGAAGTTTGTCATAATTACGTATCCCCGAAATTGAAAGTAATCCCGCTGTGAACGATGAAGGGGAAAAATGCCATAAAAACCTAAATGGTTTTAATAAGAAAAGAAAACCGCAGCACACAATGGATTGCTTCTTTTTCAACAGTACGGGAAGGTTATTATTTGTTGACAATAAGAATAAGATATTTTTAAAGGACGGATGTAATTAAAAAACTGCGACTTAATTGGAGTAATAAGACTTCAAACATGTTTATGGATACTTCACCAATAACCATTTCGAGTGATTGCAAATTCTAAAGAGGATGATACTCTACAACTTTAGAAAGTTCGTCAAGTTGAAAAAAGAAGTATATAAACTGAAATATATTTATTCAACACATATTAGGGTAGTTCTTAAAACAGAAATCGCATGTTGTAATTTCGTAAAGTCGTCGTATCAATATATTTTGTTATACACTCCTAACTATTAGAATACATAGCAATAAGGTGTACATACACAGTCCAGTCACATTAATGTGACCACCACCTACTTTCGACGTCAACGTGAAATAACCAATCACAAAAGGCAGGTGGCTGCACATTGCAGTGGAGTGTGTGTAAACGATGTCCTAGGGCATCGGAAAGCATTTCAAACTTTGGCGTAATGCAGAAACGTAGTGATTTAACCAACTTCAAAAAAGGCATGATTATTAGCTTTCGGGCCAAGGGTGGAAACAGTCGGAAACGGCTAAGTTTGTGAACTGTTGCCGCCGTGGTAAACGTATACCGTGCATGGCAAAATGGCACTATCCAAAATCAGCGGCGTGGCACATGTGGTGCACCACGGGCTATAGGTGACAGAGGCGAACAAAGGCTACGGAGATGCGTCTGGGCGAATAGACCTGCAACTGTTGAGCAACTGACCGCCCAGAACCAAAAGTGTATCCTCAACAACGGTTCAGCGAACGTTTCAGCGCATGGGCCTCCGCAGCTGGACGTTGGCGTATACGGCGTGAAACGTCTGAAAGCAAACACCCTGCAACAATTGCCGGAAGGATCCAGGCTGGAGGAGGGATCATTATGGTTTGAGGAATGTTTTCCTGGCATTCACTGGATGCACTCATCATTGTGGAAGACACGATTTATCAGCACACGTACGCATCTGTCCTTGCGGACCATGTCCACCCCTACATGCGAATTATTTTCCCTCAGAATGATGGCATCTCACAGCAGGACAATGCGAGGTGTCATACAGCTCGCAGTGTATGTGCGTGGTTCGAAGAGCACCAGGATGAGTTTACCGTACTCCCCTGGCCAGCAAACTCACCTGATTTAAACCCAATCGAGAATATGTGGGACCACCTCGATCGGGTTGTTCGCGCCATGGATCCTCAACCGCGTAATCTAGAGCAGCTGGCCACGGCACTGGAGTCGGCATAGCTCAACATCCCAGTGAACACCTTCAGAAACCTAATTGACTCTTCCTGAACGTCTCTCAGCGGTCCGCTCTGTCAAAGGTGGTTATTCTGGCTTTTGACAGGTGGTCACATTAATGTGACTGGGCTGTGTATTTTTGTTATACATTCCTAGTTATTGGAATACATAGCAATAAGGTGTAAATATAAAGAGGACATTTATTTACCAGTTATTTACAAAACTTTACTTCCATCCGAACATGTGTGCAAATAATGACTTCTTCTATCATGACTAACCATGACTAAACCATGACTTCTTCTATCATAAGCAGCTCATACGTAAAAAGCATCATTTTGTGTTGTCTGGTCCACGATGGTGCTTGGTGATGCTCTAATGCACCAACACCACTTGCTTCGTTTAAATTTTCTATGAAATTTCGATTTGAATTTCTTTTATTTCAATTAATATCATACTCACAATACTCTCTTGCGACTTTAACGCACATAAATGGAGAGTTCTATATGATTATGTTTAACCTTAGTTTTTAAGATTTTTATCTCTTTACTATTTTGCATCTTAGGATTTAAACCATTTAATCCATTTTTTGGACTAACACCCTCTAAATTTTGTGATTATTTATTTACTGTTGGTGTTCGCAAGTTGCGGGAAATGAATTGTCTACAAGGTCTATAAAAGTATGGTGATTTTCCGTATAAGTAATAATAGTGATGATTGGCTTCAATACAAATTATACTATTCCCTTAAAATCTTAATTAGGTTGTGTCAAGTTCAAGTGCTGGCCTGCATAGTTTAAAATTTTTGACTTGAAGGTTTCACTCCGGATGGAGGGACGGTAGGTTGTTGAAGTTGACTCCCATCACTTGTAGAAGTGTTTTGTTATTGATTAACGCCCTGGGTTGTTGACGGTGGATTCCGGTTCTATTGAAGAGGGCTTGTTGGTAAGTGCCATCTCTGTCAGGATCTAGGAATTGTAAAAGGTTTAACTTCTCTTATGAATGAATGGCATATATTTATGTCTCATGTCAATTATCTGTACACTGCTGCTTAAATGTTAAATAAAGGCAGAAGGTTCTTTTTTGAATACATTGTAAAGAAATAAGAGAAAAAAAATTGCGTTACCTGACCTTATTCACCAGCCTTGTAGACCTAATTAAGGCTACTACAGGGCTCAACAAAAAATCTATTTCAGGCTATTAAAACATCAATGCTATAAAGCACTACTAAGTATAGTATATATTTAACTAAATATTATAAGTACCAAATTTTTTATCAGTGTGATTTCATTACAAAAAAGTTTTCATCAAATTGATAAGCATAAAATCTATTCAAATCTAAACTATTGGATTTGTACGTCACAATTTTACTCATATGATGACTATGAAGACTTAAGGTATTGCAGAGCAGTAATCTAAATAAATGTGTCTAAGAAATCAGTCTACAGACATCAATTTAATCACACTTTTTCACCCTGGAACAAAGAGAAAAAGCTTTAAGTAGATGATTGTCACAGATCAGGACATTTCTAATATACAGAAAAAGGGGTTAAAGAAAAAAACCTTTTAACAATAGACACGAAATGTCAATGTGTCGTATCAACTACAAGTGAGCCATATCATTAAGGTAAACCCATAATAAAATAAAATTTGTGAATGATTTGGAAGAAAATATATTTGTATGAGGTTTTCGTCAAAGATTCTTATAATATAGTATAGTTATTTATTGTATAAACAATCATAATACATTTTTATTTCCAGAATCTTGATAAACTTAGTATATATTTTCATTTCATTTTTGAATTTCCTGAGCAATCATTTTGCATCTCGAACTGTGTTTTTAAAATAAAAAAGTAATTTTTCGACGTTTTTATAAGCCGAACGATGCTTTAATTTAGTGCGTGTTAAAAAAGTCGTTTTCGTAAAATTTGACTAAAAAGAAGAATTGTATTTTTCAATAATGGCATTCAGACGTAATAATAGAATTTTATAACTTTTTTTTTTGGAAATGGATGTGTTTTTTATTTGGGTATTTGTGACGCTTTCTGGTGTTGATTTTAATGAATCATAACGTAATTAGATACAATATTTTTAATGACAGTCATTTTTTTTTGCGAAGAAATTTCCTTTGATTCTTTAATTGAAATTTTATATCCAACACCTATTTAAAGATGCCCCTACAGTATATAATTTTCGCATAGTCCAGTTGTTTATGTTTCTGTGGTAAATTTATATTAGACTATATATTACTTATAGCTCTTACACACCTTAACAAGACACAGTACCCCAAACTTACCCAATACATCAAAATATTTAGTCTTATATTAATTATGCAGCTATAAAGAACATATGCATAAAATTTTTTAACATTTGATAGCGATTTCTTCTTATCAGATATCTGCATTTTAGTACTACATTGTATTTGAAATACTAAGGAATTTTAGGAATGTTGTAATGAATATAAAAATCGGAAATTTCTTGTATGATGTATTTGATAGCTGAGTGCTTGGTATAAAGATTGAGAAGACAAGTTAATAAAAAAAAATATTTGATAAAATCAATTATGACTTGTTTTGTTTCTCATTGCGTCTTTTCTGAAAATAGTTGTAAAAACGGATAGTAGTACATAAAAATTCATGCATAAAAATAAGGGAAACACAAAAATAGGAAAAGCATATGTGATGAACATCACAGTTTGCAGAAATATATTGGAATAGAAAGAATATAAACTTAAAATTATGGAATTATTTTTCAAAAAACTGAATTTGTAATGTTTGTTTGGGCAGTAATGTATCTTTTCTCTCTCACATTGTTCCTTCGCATGTTAACAAGGAACCACCTTTTTTTGTTTTGAGCACAATTCATACTAGATCAAATTCAAAGATATCATTCAAAATGGAATACCGGCCTCTACAAATTCAAATCCAAAACGAATGCATAAGGGTGCGTCTTGAAATAAATATTTACACCTACTCTATAATAGAAACACCATGTTTCGATCGTATAATCAGATTATGCATCGTTAAATTAGTCTACATAGGAAATTTTGCGTTTTTACTACCTTCACATTCCAAAGATATTAAATCTTAAAATTTCTGCAAGTTTCAGAGATCATCTCGAAATAGAAAGTCGCTAATTTTAGATCGAGATTAATTGTAGTTATAACTTCCCGAATTTCAATTTCGAACACCATTTCAAACGTCTTTCAGCGATCCGAGAAATATTTAATTTATTACTCAAGTGCAAACGATTTGAGAATTACATTACTATATTATATATACGAGTTCAAACGATCCTAGATATTATTATCCGTGGTTTGTTAAACGTTTATTAATATTTTCGTTCCTCACTAAAATCGCAATAATGAGGAAACTTTAACGTAGCACAAAAACTAATCATCAGAATGAGCTGAAATTTTGCATGACCATATTAGTAGTTCTTCTCAATCGAGTTTCATCAAATAATAATAAGGTTTCAATTCATAATATTTTCAAACATTTATTTAAAAAATATTATTGAATACTAAAAACTATTTTCGAAATAAAGTATGAAGTTGATTTTGTTTGGGTTGTACAACATTAACATAGTACAGAATATCAGCGCGATATAGAAATTATTTAGGAAGATATCTATTAAATTCTAAGAAACTGAATTAACATTTAAAAGAGCTCCAATCTTTCTGTACTCATAACTTCGAAAAGATAAGACTTAATGGCATGAAATTTGGCATCTGAAGTTAAATTTTGATATAGATTCGAATTTGTTGTCGAAATAGGGGTTTAATATTGGAAATAAAGAAGTTGAAGCTCAATTTAATATGAAGACGACCCCTTATGCAAAATTTATGAATTTGAATTTTTAGAAGACTTTAGTTTATGTCAAGTGCCATCTTTGAATTTTTTCATCGGTTAAAATTTCTTGAATGAAGAGGGGTGATAATTTTTTTCCGTACATTTCACGTGTAGTGGAATACGATACGCTATAGCATTTTTGTATAAATGTGAAATAATAAATTATCCTATATTGGTCCTGTGGATCCTTAACCCGCTTGATGGTTACACATCGATGAGGTATCCCGTAATTTTCAAAATCGACCAGACCTTGTTGGAAGAAATATCTTCTCGTTAGGTTAAGTATTCAAACTCTTATGTATTTCGCCGATTCCTATCAATGAATGGACAGAGACACATCAACCATCCCAATGAAATATACAAGTGTCATTTTTAACAAAATTTATTAAATAAACCTAAGGACATAACCTGTTATTCAAGTATGTTTTGTCACTCGTAATTAGCGCCGAACGATTGCGTTCTATTTATCCAGGTTAAATGCTGTTTAAACATATATTACTCCTATACAACTGAACATTATAATGTATTTCAAACTGTGAGATAAGCTCGATAGATGGATACAAATTGGGCTTTTCAAAATTATTCGCCGTATGCAAGTTCTATATACTTTTACTTAATTAACACAATATCATCTGTTTTTTATTTCCTTGTAATGTCCGGCTATTGATCTCTTCGCCTTTTTGTACTATAAGACGGAATTCTCGACTATTTATAAAAGACCACACTGTTGGATCTACTACTAACAGGGACAGTCATTAACATCCATGATTTTACCAACCATGATTTGAACCCAACATCTACTCAGTGACAGAAAAGCTCTATGATAGTTATATTACTATACTAGCAAATACCCGACCTTACTCGGTTTGAATAGGTTTACTATAGACTGAATATATGATCAAAATATGTAAGGATTTACATTTTTCGTAGAATAAATTAATATTTTAATACATTCTTCTTTCCATCTTTATTATTTCTACAAGTTACATTGAATACAAAATGACGAAAGGTTACACTAAGGTTACTGTAAAAAAGACGATTTTGAGGGATATTGTGAATTTTCTTTCTTAAGTTTTTTCATGCTCAACTACATTAATAAAAAAGGCGATTTATGGTGAGTGCTATCGCACTCATTGTCAACAAAACAATACTTTTTTTATTCGTGACACTCTTGCATTCAACCTGCGAGATTGTGGAATTTCGCAATCTTCTCTTGTCACTATGATGAAAATTTTTTCAATGTTTGAAAAGTTCTAGTTCGGATTTTTAAGCATTACTATTATTTCAATACAGAGGCTGTTCGCACATTTTTTAGACGATTTTGGTTAGCGTTAAGAAAATCGTTTGCTACAAAAGAAATAATTGCAGTTGTACTATGTTTTTAAAAGTCAAAATTATCGTCTGCGGCTTGAGAGGTTTGTTTTTATTCAAAATGGCGTTTTCAGCGAAGCAGTGGTTCGTAGGCTATATTTATGCTCTTTCCGAAGATAAGTATTAATATTCCGTTATCCAAAAACGATGTGAGAGTCATGGTTTTGTGATATCTAAAGCGTCGATAGGTAATATCTTCAACAAGAAAGGAAAAACACGTCAAATTGGAGCCTCAAATAAGTATCCAAGATAGAAACGGACATCTTCGACTATTGCAAAGGTACGCTGTTTAATGTTAAAAGAAATTCCCCCTAGTCAAAGGACAGTTGCAAAATCATTAAAATTCTAGGTGTCCACTGTAAACAAAATTATAAACCTTGATTTAAATCTTAAGAAAGCGAAAAAACGCAATGTGCATTTTCTTTCTCCAAAGCATATCGCTGAACGAAGGACACGCTGCTGAATTCTATATGAGAAACACTTATCCAAAGAAAAATGGAAAATAATTGTCACAATAGATGAATAATGGGTGTATTTAAATTATTGCAGCAAAAAAAAAGCCATTTATTACCATAAAAGGGGAGAAATAAATTTAAGTACAAGGTTCACAGAATCGAAAGAAAATTTTTCTGAGGGATTCATGATTGTTGCTGGTTTTTCATATCATGGCATGTTAAAAATAAAGAGAGTGGAAACAAGTGTCAAGATTAACTCCTAATACTATCAGGAACATATTTTGTCGCCAATTTTTCTGAATGAAATACCATCGCTTCACCCACAGTGCCATCAATCTGTGGAACTCAGTCAAGACAAAGCTAGCAGTCACACATCAAAATCCACTGTAAATTTCCTAAAAGAAATTGAACAAAAAACCGGTATCAATGCCATACCCTTCACTGATATCCCTACTAAATCTCCCGATGTATCACTTATGGATTTTTGTGCTTTCGGACCTTTAAAATTTGCATTATCCAAACGTCGTCCCACAACCCTTACAGGACTCTGGAAAGCTGTTCAGGAGGAATGGGATAGAATACCTCTTCTGACACTTCAAAAGGCATTATTATCCTGGACATTACGATGTCGAAAGATAGTTCAGAATAAGGGCTAACAAATAGAACATTTAAAACACAAGAATTTTATGTAATTTAGTTTTGTGAATACAATATACATTGTCTAAAAAATGTGTGAACAGCCTCTGTATAACGGCATTATTCATTGAATAATGTCATAATTATACTTAAAATTTGATTTATTGTGACTTACCTGCCTCTTTAAGTCGAATACTTTGTGGTGGTGTTGCGTGTGTTGAGAAGGAAATTTTATTTAATAAAATAACCAATATTTCAAAAAGAAAACAGCGAAATAAAACAAAATTAATGAAGTCGTGTAAAAGTAGTTCTAAAGATATTAATTTGTGATTTCTTTTTATCTCTTGATCTCGAAGTTGTCACAGCTTACAACTACGAAGTGCACAGAAAGAAATACGAGTTTCTGTTTTATTCCCGTTCTTTGAAAAATATCGTCTATCCTAAATATTCGGAAATCGTTTACACTGCCCAAAGAACAAAAATAAGACTCGAAATATATAAAGTATCATTACTGTAAATTCATAATTTTTTTTTTGAAAAATGATTGGATTTTTAGCAGAATTGTTAAAGAAAATCAAATTAATCATAATACTCAATACACATTCCAATTTTTCCAAACCACCAAATTATGGTTGATTTAAGTATTCTTACTCAGGTGTTTTAGCAATGAAACTCATCTAAATATAACAATAAAGAAATGTTTAATATTACCTTTACTAAACTAATAAATAATGTATAAAATAAAACACATTTCAATCCAATATCTGGAAAAAAAATTATGTGATGCCTGTCAAACACACAAACACAAAATCGAACATAGAACAGATAGACGGACAGACAGACTTTTGGAAGCAATTTCACTCGCTAAATGAAAATAATTACTTACTGTATGCAAATTTCCATGAAAATACATTAAACCGTGTGGAAGTGTATAGGGCACATACAATACATACAGAGAAACAGACAGACACCAAACGCGGAAGAGGCGGTTTTGGCATCAGTAGGGTCCAAAACGGATAGAAAACAACTTGAAATGAGTCGAAAATATTCTATGTACAAACAAACACTCCATTCTTATTTATATAGATATGAACAAAAGGTAGACAAACACTAAATTTGTCGGAAGAAATGTTATCAAAAATTCAAATGTCCATAGTATTAGGAGCAAATAATACTCAGCTGGAGACTATAATCATCAATTTAGCTGTGATTATAGTTTCACCAATTTAGCTGTGATTATCGTTTTAACAATTTAGCTGTGATTATGGTTTCAGCAATTTAGATGTTATTATGGTTTCAGCAATTTACCTGTGATTATAGTTTCAGAAATGAAGCAGTGATTATGGTTTCAGCAATTTAGTGTGATTATAGTTTCAGCAATTTAGTGTGTTTATAGTTTCAGCAATTTAACTGCGATTATAATTTCAACAATTTAATTCTGATTCTTGTTTCAGCAATTTATCTTTGATTACAGTTTCAGCAATTTAGCTGTGATTATAGTTTCAGCAATTTATCTGTGATCATAGCTTTATGTATCCTGCTTTAGAACATTCTTGTAGCTTAGTAATTTGTCCGTGCACTTGGTATAAAGAGTTAAAATAAGAAATGTGGCTGAATCGACATGGCTGCTTGAAATCACCTGATTTCCTCAAGTTCGCACGTAAAATTGACCAAGATTCCACAAAATACTCCAAGTATGGGTGTCCGCCCGAAAAGTTAAAGTAGATAGGCAAATATTATCTAAAACCAATTTTTTTAAAAATATTTTTGGAATACATAGCATAATAATTTTGCAAATTGTAACTCATCAAAAGGATTTCACTAGTATCATTTCTTCTATTCAGTTTAGAAAGATCAGGGGAATGAACTTTCCATTTCAAAATTTTCTTTTGAGAATCCACTCCACTTAAGTAATTTGGTGGAATTTATTTTCTAATATGTACCCAAGTCTTTATGGAAAACCCCTTTCTAATGTGAAGACACCAACATAATTGTTACTTTCATACATGAGGAGAGAAGTAGGTATGCTTTGAAAACCCGAAATTTCTTTTGTATGCGAGAAGAAATATTGTTCGGTAAATTACAAATTTCTTTCATATGTCGGATTTCATGCCCTAAAGCATCAACACTTAAAAATCTTTTACTTCACTTATTTTTTCTTACGTCTTTTTTTTTATTTCATTTGAAAGGAAAGAAACTCTTGCGAAGAAGTTGGTCGCTCGCCAAGTCATTATACATTTTTTTATTTGTTTGATTGTCCCTTTTGCTGGAGAGGCTTTAAGTCCCTTTGATTTGAACTCTTGAAAACGCCTAGTCATTCCGAAGTAGCGTACAGTTTCTTGTTTCCGGCGTGGTATTTTTTCCATCTTTTTTTGCTCTTTTCAACATCACACTCCTGTTCTCTTTCATACTCTTTAAACATTTCTTATCCTTTCTGCACAACTCGCTTTTTCGTTAAATATATTTTTTGCTCAATTTTACGACTCTTTTGAATCAACCAAAAACTGAGATCAGGAAATGCGCAGCAACCGCTTTAAGAAAAATAAAGAATAAAAACCGCTAATAAAGAACTTTATGCGTTATACCTGCTGACATGCAATAAAAAAGAGATTAGCCTTTTTATCACAGTTATATCATCAACAGACTCCACATTTTTTTTCACCCACGTCTTTTTGCCCGTGACTTCAATTCTTTTGACGATGAAAAACAACTTAACGTCATCACAAATTTTAGCGTTTTGTTTTTATATTTTAAAGGCTTAAATTACTAATTAAGAAGAGAACATCAGTCAGATATCACTTCTTTTTGCATACTTGTGAGATCGTACTCTGGTTATTTATTTACATAATTATTTATAAATATATTCATTTAATCCATATCATTATTACAGCTTAGTGTCTCTTGATAACAAAATCTCTTTTAATTAATGAAAAATCAGAAATTATTCCATCGTTCATGGAAAACAAAAAATTGGTTTAATTCTCCATTAAAATTTCAATTATTCGCACAGCTGTTCATTAATTGTGCTAGCAAATAGTCCCATGGGCACGTGGTATAAAAGCAAAACAACATGCTGTATGACCTGCTGCTCGAATTTATCCGCTTTGGATTGATCCCGAACAAACACAAATAGCCAGTTCCGTTGCTTTCAGTATGACAATAAATAACTACCTAACATAATATAGGATCTGCTTGACGCATCACTGTGTTGTCAAACTATCTCGCACTGCTACCTGAGTGTAGCGTCTTTAACACTAATAATTAGTCCAATGCACCATTGAGTAACGAATTAGAAGTATACCAACACACCATATAAGGCAAGTGAACCAATATAATATCTAAGGAATAGCATCAGTGTGAACCCAAGGAATTGGGAGGAATAAAGCATACACAGTTATTGAACATGTTATGAATGCACTTGTTGACATTGGTACAGCATTGGATATGAAGCTGGATTTTATTAAGGTGGGACCAACATTGGCACTTGAAATTTATCAATGGAGCACAGGGATCTTGTGAAAATTGAGAGCATAATTGGTTAATAGCACGATCTTCGAAGACCCCAGAAGTTTGAACAGTACTTCTCAGGACTCGTAGAACCACCGTCGTAGGAACATAATATCTTTAATCAACGATTCCGTTCAATCATGACGTAGATAGACTGTAGTTCTATCTGACTGATAGACTGATAGACTGATCTGATAGACTGTAGTAGACAAGAAGTGTAGATAGACTGTATTTCTATGATAACGATGTAGAATATTTGACCAATTTCCAATTTTTTTTACTTAGATATAATTTTAAATGCATGAATAAAACTTTATATTTAATGTTTAACAACGCATGTACGCCTATACCATAGTAACGCCTGGCAATAGGTTGAAAAAGATCATTCTGGATGGGGTGGGTTTCCGACACACGCGAATGCAGTGATGCTGTGCCCCAAGTCAGAAGCAGGACTTGTTACACAACATAATACGTTTTCTGTCCATACCTTGCATCTACTCTATGGCACGCCACCACTCTCCGCACACCACAGCAGAGGATGTTCGGCGGTCAAAGTCATACGTATCTACCACATGCTTGCAATCATGCTTCTGCAGGTGCTTGGTAATGGTTCAAAATTACAAGATGCTGCACATATTACGATAAGCATCATCAAGAAGAATGCTGTTGTAGCAGTTTCAAACTGTGTCTCTCTAGTCTATCATCTCCCTAACATTTAGACAAGCCAAAGCCTTCTGTAAAGTCACTGACTCATTTCTGCCAGTGTCCAGACACAATAGTCAGTGTACGCCCTAATTCATCAACAAGGTCAACCTGCTACTCGCAGTCCCACAATCCGACCATTTTTGCAGTCATTAAGTTGAGTATATGGTATTCGATTTAGCCGGGCGATTACTTCAGGTCATAACTGATGACAACTCGATGCCAATACCAAATCAGAATAATCACAACAAACCTCTGATGTGTCTTCAATACGCCTTTGGACCCACGCTTCACGTGTATCTAGAAACCCTCCGTATACGTTCTGGTGCCCAAGCACTAAATTCTTGCAACTCTTAGCATCGGCACGAAATTATTTCATGGTGATCGACTAATGCTTTTGAGGGTTTAAATTAGTTTCATGGAGATCGCACGCATTTATGGTACTAATGTTATTTCATGTTACTGAACACCTATTATGTAAATTCATGAGACCGCCTACAACCTATTCTTGTATCAGATCTCACATAATGTAATATGTATATAAATGTTGAGACATATTACAACCTAACATTAGGTGAAATGTTTGCGTTATCTTATTATTAATATTGAAATGTACGCAATTTCATTTTCACGACCATTCAAAGTGTATCCATGCACTAGTAATACGTCCATTCTTCCCTGTGTTTGTACTCTATTGTGTACAGTGTCAAATAAATCTTTCCGTGTGTTTGTCCATTTACTTTGCATTGTCTTATTTTTGAAACAACCTCACCAAATATAACACTTGAGCCATAAAACCCAACTAAACCAAAACAATTATTTAATTTTTTTTTAAAGCGTTTAGATTATGCAAATATTAAATATTTTTTTGAATGTACAGCAATCGCGATCTCTTATATTCCTCTATCATCAATTGACCATAACTCTTATCAAATCGACAAAAGATAAAATTAATTGATCATCACTAGTGTTTTATTAAAACAACAAATCGGTAATGACGCGTAGGACCCTAATAAATATAAGAGATATGCATCGTTATTGGCTATTTTTAGGTTGACCCACATTGAGTAACATGTCTCAAACATCCTTCATTTACACTCTCCGCACATTCCTGAAAAAAGCACTTACACACTCAGAAACCACCACCTCTTCCCCTTGTATTTGTTCACACAATAGAGTTGAACTTAACTTCGTTAAAAAAAGAGGATTTTTTCCCCTATTTCAGATAAATGATTCGTTAATGGCATGTTAAACTTTTCTAGAGCTTGGAAATTCCCTAACCGTTAATGCTCCATTCTTTAGCGGCGGCCAACAGTATTGATTTTTTTTCTACCGTTTGTTTACAGCGCTCCGTCTATGTCAATAACGTATGGTGTCTTTCGAGGCAAGCACGATCCTGGTATAGATCCGGACGTGGTTCTTTAGAAAAGGATCTTGACAGCTACTCTAAAAAGTAGAAGGATGGAAGTGTGCGAGGCGTTATGTATCTAAAGAATCAGTTTGTGTGATATACTGCGAAAAATTCAGGCGGTACGATTTCAAGAATTTTTTTCTTTGATGAGTTCTTGGTTAAAAAGTTGCATAAGATAAATCATGTTCGAAGCTTTTCTTCGAAGGTATTGCTCACTGTACTGAACAAAAAAAAATGCATCGCAAATCTCAGACACTGGCGTTGGAATGATTGCTTAAAATTACGTTACAAGAAAAAAAACTTTCACGCGTTCAACTATACGTGTAATGCAAACAATTCAGTGAAATAAAATAAATCATGCTTGTAACATTCTTTTGGGAATACTTGTTGAATTTAAGTCACTCTTGAGCAATATAACATACTAGCGGCCTCAGTCCAAGATCTAATCCGAATGCGGAATAACATAATACTTGTCAAAAGTATCACCCAAAATTCTTGAAATTCGGAAATCACAATGACACTATATGCTGTGTGAAAAGTTTTCATAAATATTATTTCCACATTAAATTTGAAATTGTTACAGAAAATAAATATGTTTATAACATATTTTTGTTGTTGTGAATAGCATTATATTTATCATAAGTATCACCCAGAATCCCTAGTAAAAAATCAATCCAAAATTTCAAAGACAGTGCGAGTGGAATTATTTCTTAAAAAATGTTTCTCATTTAACGATATAAGTTACGATGTAAGCATTGATTCAGCGTAATAAAGTAAATTATGTTCGTAACATATACTTTAGGAATAATATGTAGGTAGGTAGCTTTTTATATTGCATATATCTATATGTGTGTATTTGCACCAGGTATGCGATAGTTTTGAATTTCACAGTCTTTCACTCATCACTACTTTCCGCAAGTGCAAAATGGAATGTTCTGTTTCCTTTGTAGTCTTTCTAATATTCGAAATTCACATGACTTTCACATATCACATTTAGCATAGTCATATGACATGTAGCATAGAACAAATTAACTCCTTCCATTGTAAGTAAAGTAATATAGTTTAAATTCTGTATAATTATAATTGGAAAAACAATTACTTTTCAGCTCAACTGGTTACAGATTCTAAGCAATAGCAATGCTCAATGTAGATTTCATTTTTCCAACACTGTTCAATTAAGGATGATTTCAGAATTGGTGTTCAGCTTTTTATAGAGTGAAACATTTCTAAAGATGTAAATATTAAGAACATTTAATTTGTATTTAAATATTTAGAATATATGTCATCAAATAGTATATAGCATTTGCGGAAATATAAAAATTGATTCTCTGTAAGAATTAGGTTAAGAGTTTCGCAAGTATTCCTTAGTACATGAAGTAAAATTTGGAGCAAAACTCCCGAAATTGATATCTTGACCGATTTTTGGGTGCCAAGACACCACACCTAAAACAAAATCTGAGCTGTAATTAAAGCTTTTTGACATACACTTTATTGAGATTAAGAATAAACACCAGTAAAAGTACAATTGAAAAATATAAACAAAAATGCCGTTTTATATCTTTCGCTTTGATTTATTTCACTTAGAATGTAATGTTCTCGTAAAAGCATATCACAATAGTTTTTTCACAGACTGTAACGTGCGTATTGACGCGATTATTCTATAGAACTTGATTATTAAATATAACATGAAATGTTGTAATGACACACAACCGTACACATTAGGGTTGCAGACAAGTCCAAAAGACATACTGAAATAGACTGAAGAACCTTGTGATGATCTTAGATATGAAAGTCTTCAGCAATTGATTCGATACGTAAATCTTGGAAACGCAAATCCTTATAAATTGATTCGATACTTAGATCTTGGATATGCAAATCTTCAGCAAGTGATTCGATACTTAGATATTGGATATACAAATCTTCAGCAACTGATTCGATACTTAGATCTAAGATATGCAAATTTTTAGCAATTGATTCAATACTTAGACCTTGGATATGCAAATTTTTAGCAATTGATTTAATACTTAGGATCTTGGATATGCAAATCTGCAGCAAATGATTCAGTACTTAGATCTTTGATAAGTAAGTCTTCAGCAATATCGATATGTAGATTCTCGCCATGAGCCAAGTCGATCGCGCATTGACTATAATAACACGCATGCGCGTACAACTAGACTATTATATACTATCCGTTGCTATGTTAAGTTAAACTAGTTTGGGGTTATAAACTTATACTTTTGCAACGTATATTAATAATTGTTGTTTACATTTACTAATAAATTATGCAATCACGTTAAAGGAAATAATCAATCCTTTACTAAGCATTTTTAATAGCCCGAATATTGGTAATCTTCAGATCGAGTCGGTTAGTCCACAAAATGTACCGTTAAGATACCATAACCTAAAAATACCTTTCAATTGCCCAGCACGTGGTACTTAGTTTATGCGATCACGCCTGTGGGCTCACAAACGTTTCCACAAAGGACAGTCTCGTTTCAAACGATGGGATTTATCACAAAAGAATATTAATGATCCCATTAATGAAGGATTCAGTTATTTGCTTTCACTTTTCGCATTAATTAAAATGCCGAATCAGAAAGTTTCCGTCGGAATTAATGAGGAATCCCTCCTCTCAATCTGGACAGAAATTTCATTTTCGGACTAATGGCTGCGAGACAGATAACAGGGAATACTCCTTCCAGGCATTCCAAGAGGCGAAATTTATTATGAAACGTCACTGCTTGAAATCGTTTCAATATTTTATTTATGGCTACGTGTACGAGCGTGGAGTTCGTGCGTGGTTCGGAGGAATTAAACGCTTGTTGTTATTATGATACATGTAGTGATTTCTCACAGAAATGAATGTTTGGAATTGATCGATTCGTAACTTGTGTTTGATTTTCTTGATCGTTCCGGCTCTGGAAAACAAGGGCCGCATTAAAAGCATGAGGCTATTTTAAGATTGATAGAAATTCATAGCATTCAAAATAATTGTTTGCATCCGTTGTATTAAAGCGGCTGTTGTTGTCGAGTTGGAAGAGCAACGGATTAGCAACCGGTTTGCAAATTCGATACTAGGTCCATCCAGTCGAAGACATTCTTGAGGAAGGGAGCTAGAGGGCGTTTAAGTAGTCATGGTCTTAAGTGTCCTCACGTTGGTATGGGGTGGATGCTTGGCAAGTGGAGTGCCAACTCAGATGCTGTTCTCGTCAGCTTTACCAGTAAGATAGAAAGTTTTATTTGTCAAATCAATAAGCCTAAGTAAACAAAATTCGTTAATTCTCTTTAATAGCGAATTAATCGCTATTAAAGAGGCTCTTACCCATTGTCGCTCTCATTCTCTAAACGACTCAATTAAAGGAATTGTAATCTTCTCAGATTCAAAATCAGCACTCGAAGCCATACATAATGGTAAACCAACAATAACGCAAGAAATTAATACTCTTCTCCAGTTACTAAATATACCTTGCACTCTCCAGTGGATCCCAGCTCATGTTGGAATTGAGGGGAGCGAATGTGCAGATGCCCTTTCAAAGGAAGCACACGACAAAGATCAACCTCGAGTAGTCACCTGTGCAGATGCGAATGACGTCGCCAGGCGAAGGATCTACAACCAGCATTTTAGCAAGGCAACAATCCCCGATCTAAACTGCCCAAGAAACCTCTCCTCTACAATAGCTAGGCTACGTACTATACATTTCATAGGCATGAAAATTTCACGAACTAATATAAAATCCTATCCCATCTGCAGGTGCTGTCCCCAATCGCAACTAACTCCAGATCATGTTTTCGACTGCCAGGCCATTATTGGTTCCCTCTTTCAACTTGGAGCACCCCCAATCTAAATCCTCCATAGCCATCGAGGACCAGAACTTGCAGATCTTGTCACCAAGGCTTTTGGAGGACTCTAAACTTTTGCACTAGTACTGTATACATAGACACGACAACAACAACAACAACAGAATTCGTTATAGTTAATATATATATATATATATATTAATATGATTTTAAAATATATGGTGAAAATGCGAAAGAAAATGCATAAAGAACGGAATTTTCGTCGATTGCTAAACGATTTGTTTACTCTGAATTCTACCATCCATCCTTCAAACTTACTTTCGTTACTTGCCTTCACATTGTACCATTTCGGAAATTAGGTAGGATTTTTAAGGCGCAAATGTCATATTTGGCCAAAGTGCACCAAACACAAGTAGAGACATTCACCCTGGGTAATTTACATAAATCGAGATTGCAGTTTGCTACTTCATATTACAACGGAAAAAGGTGGAATTAAAAAGTTGGGCAGTTTAAGTTGTCCGTAAAAACCAAGAAAAAATAACGAAATTAAACCCAACCAATATATATATTTTCCCCAAACAAATTCTTACAATACTTATTACAAATCTGATAAATAAATTTTCGATTAGAAAGCTACAACAACTTCAAAACTAAAACTTATGCTCTTTAAACAAAGCAATATACACTGCCCTGCAATAATGAACCGGACGCCAGCGGATTTGTATAAAATCCGCCTACTTGTTTGGGGTATTTTTGTGGTATGGCATCGGACTTTTGCGTGTTGTTCCTTGTAAATTGAACGCCGTGGTCAACATGACTATTTTGGACAATCAGGTTCTTCCTACTCTCAGGCAATTTTATGGAACGGACGAATGTTACTTCCGGAACGACAACGCCTCATGTCATGTTGCAGCCTTTGTCAAGCAGTGGTATCAAGATATGGATGTAAAACGTCTTCCCTGGTCTGCCAAGAGTTCCGATCTAAACACCATTGAACATTTGTGGGATGTGTTAGAGAGACGCTTACGGACCAGTGAACCACATCCGAAATCTACAGCTGAGCTTGCAACATTCTTGCAGCAGGAATGTACACAAATACACATAACTCTGTTTCCAAACCTTATTGAAAGTATGCCCAGAAGGGTTGCTAGTGTAATTGCAGCACGTGTGGGACCATCCTCCTATTAAAGCATGTATTCCTACTTTATACCATCACATCTTGCTGTCCGGATCATTATTGTAGGGTAGTGTAGAGTATAAATATAAAAAGCCACACAGAAAAACTACTATTACAGTCTAAACCTTTGATATAAAAAAATTTTAAGAGCTGTTAAACTATAGAAATGGAATAATGTTTTATCTTGTTAATAGCAGTCTATTTGGATTTATTTAGACTTATTTGGTTGGATTGCATGCACCATACACAAGACATGCAACTTCGCATAATGGTAGGTATGTAATTAACGTCGCACTCAATGAACACAATGGGTTATTGGTGACGTTCCGGGATCTCTCCGGAATCCATTGAACCGAGGACAACACCTCGTAATTTTGAACAACGGTCGGGAGATCAGGCAACACTCTCTCCAAACTTCCAAACGCCAACATGAGGACGTTTGACGCCATGACAAATTTAACGTGCACCAGCAACCACATACACCACGGTCTTTGGTTGGACCTAGTTTTAAACGTAACTCTCCGCATAGTAATCCGTTACCAATCTAACTTGCCCTCCGCGATCCTTATGTAATGGACAAGCATGCATAAACGGTAAGCTTTGCTAAAACAGAAAGAGAAATTGTACTCATTATTATATTGATTTAGACTTTATGACTAACAGAAAAAGAAAGATATTTATCAACAATACCCGATGTATTGCTCCTTTGCGACGTTAATGAAAATACCTACCTAACAAGAGTTTTGAGTTATTTTATAAAACAATTCGAAAGCTGAGGTCTAAATGTATAGTCAGCCCAACAACAGTACTAAAGGGTGCAGTACTAATATACAACATTTAGCACATAATTTAAGTGATTTGTTTTGTGATGCATGACTACAAGCGGTGAACTAATGAGTAAGGAACATTCATAGCTGAGTCAAAGCTACTCTTAAAATCGACCGAACACCAACATCCATACGCTCGCAAACTGAAATCCAAATCCGTGAACTAAAGGGCAGGTGTATAGATAGTTGAATTAATATCGCAGTGATTCAACAAAACGGGATAATGGCGACAGTCCGGGATCAATCCTAAAAGGAAAGAACCAAAGACAAAACCTCGTCATTTTGAACCTAGGTCAGATGACGTGAACTACGTCAGATCTGGTCCATGTTATGCTTATATGATGACATTTGAGGTCACGGCGAGTTTAATATGCATCAGCCCTCTTTCACCATGCTCCAACCTATCGTCTATACCATGGTGCAACCTAACGTCTATACCATGGTCCAACCAAGTAGACAAGAACTATAAACACCAAACCATTTAGCTCCATTCACGTAATTTAACAATGAATATATTTGAAAATACGTTCAATGATCATTTGTAGTTAGAAAAGTTTAGTGACGCAATTTTATAATTTCGGTTGCGGAATATTTTTATAGAATTTAACTTTTATTCTTTAGATTCGAGTTTCAATTCATAAGAAACGGAATAATATGTAACGAAAAAAATTTTCTGATGGACATTTCTTTTTCTGCCTTTACATCTACTTCTACGCATGCGTGGAGGTTAGTTCTTCGACCAATAAGATCGTAGCTGTGGGCGATAGAGACGAATCTATGAAACTTTTATTGATTGTAAAAGAATTATCTATCCAGTCGCTAAACGACTTGTGTCTGGGGAATTAAGGGAATCTTTCTTAAAGGCGATTTCTGGATTATATTCCTCCAACCTTTCAGATAAAAAAAAATAATTCTGGACAACATCATTTTGGCATTCCCTTTTTAAAACTCCGGTATCCCCGTGAGCGTTTCCTTTGGTAAATTTAAACCCATAAAATAAATTGTAGCGCTGAGTTAGTTTATAATACGACTCCGTTGGGAGCAAGAAAATCATTTTATTGGCTATTAAGAATTCTTCTGAAGAGTTAGGGTCCTTTTTCATCCTTTCTTCGTTTCAAAGGAAAATAAATTAGAAATTTCAATGTTATAACTCACCTGATGGACGTTTCGCTTAGATTAAAACATCATTTACCAACAGTGAGGTAATTTAAGGTAACAATAATTAAACCCTTTAAGCGTTCCTGAGACTTCAGATCAGTGCATAGTTCCCTTGTACCAAACAACACAATTTTTTAAAAGTAGCTTATGGAAATGTCGTATTTATCAAGAATGTTTAAGCTGGTGCAGGGCAGGCAACAGGTTGTTGAACGGATATATACGTTAGAAAACCTAAATTTGAGGAACAATCGACTATGAGAAACAATTTTGAATCCACGCATGGATTATCGTCATTAGTAAAGGTACGGAGGTAGTTAATTTACGTCATACTGGAGTAGTTAATTAAGGTCAGAGGGAGAGTATATTAATATAATTCATTGCTTTTACTTTATGTCAAATAATGTATTCTACCCTCCCAAAAAGTTTTATTTCAATTTGAAGACCTATTTTTAATCCCATGGTGCCTCTCTTACTCTTTTATAAATTATAATTTAACAAAAAGAAATACAAATTAATTACTTATATACTCTATAACAAAAAATTGCCCGTTTCAAGAATGAACTGTCCGATTGCGATAACAATTGGTGGATTTGAAGAAAATACATAGAAAAACAAACGATAAAAACTAGGGAACAATTGAATGCCTAATTTCAGAGTTTGACTGTTACAAAGGGATACATAAGTCGTTGGACCACCTCTTCCTGGGCATCTCCAGGCACTTCTGTGATTGTCATCAGGATACAGGTGGAAACAGGACTCGTCACTAAAGACTATACATCCCTTATCAACGCCATTCCTAGTTTATCGATCACGACACCACTGTAATTCTTCACCTTTTTGGTATGCCTCTTTGTGTAATATAAGTATTTGAAAAATTAATTTGTAGTCACTTTTACTTTATCGTAACATTGAAATACCACATTTTCATTTAACCCCGCATATGTATTAGTTGTAGCAAGCATTTGTAAGGTTTTATCCAACTGGTAATCCCTATATATATATGATTTTCCTGTTGCAATGATATGCTACGAACTCGTATGGTTTTACTTGAAAATCATGAGTAACACTTGGAGTTTAAGATGTCTTTACTGCTTACAGCAGTTAGGTTAGTGGGGGTTTTGTCATGACAGGTTCATATTTGAACAAATTGTGGCAAAAAATAAGACAAACAATACTAAGTAATGGATACACACACACACACGTAATTTTACTTACATGCAAGAGGATAAGTAACAGCATTCAAACCTGCGACTTACCGATCTTGAAGTTAGTTTGTCCAGTGGATAAAACCACTGAGCCACCACACATCGAGTTTGTATTGAAGATGTTTACAGAAATATTTTTGACGAATGTTTGTATTCAAAAGGTTTAATAAAAGTTGATAGCATGCAATTATTGCAATAGACCACGCTCGACAGTTGAAATGATGTAGGCAATTGAATTAATGTAGGCAGTTAAATTAACGTCACACTACTGGAGATAGGCTGATGGCAACCGTCTACGATCGATTCCAAAGTTTGGAGAGTGGAGTGCCAGTTCAAGTGCGACCACGTCATTTGTATTTGGTTCAAAGTTACTTGGTGTTGTGTTCCATCTTCTACTTTAGGTTGTATCCCGGACTGTCTCAAATATCTCGTTGTGTTGCTCTAGTGTGACGTTAACTAAATACCTACCACCTCATCGATTCGGAAGGGAATGATGTGAGGACAACACCACGTAAACTTGAACCACCGTCAATAACGGTATAAACAACAGCTTGAACCTCACTCTCCGAACTTCCACACTGTCAAACTGAGGAGGTTTTAAGACACGGAAGATTAATTGTTCACCAGCCCCCATCTACAATACGGCATTTGATTAGATCGAGTCTCTAACTTTTAACCTTCCGGTTGCATATCCATGACTGCACCAACTAGGTTACCGTGGCCTCTGGAAATTTCGAGAGATAGACGAAAATATGAGCGAAAAAATCTGAAAGAAGAGTGCTCAGATTAAAAAATGGTACCAGCGAAACGTATCTCTCAAATGGTTGTTTTAATACTTTTTTCACACATCTCCAACAAGCCGAAAATAATCTTTATCGTATTGTAAGATCTCAGAAATGGGTGGCTTATCTCCGCTTTCTTTCATTTTCAAAAGAAATTTGTTTTTTTTTTTCTATTAAGGGTGCACTTTTTCTCTTATCGCAGATGAAGAAACGTGTTCGCAATTTCAGGAATGAAATATAATAAAAATTCAGCGCTTTCATCAGTGCTTTATACACCGATATTTTGATGGTTGCGTGTCAGGAATCTTCGCTTTGATGATCTGCGAATCTCTATTTGAAGTAGGGGCTTTTGAAAGGGAAAAACGGGCTCGGAAGGCCGTGCTTTGAATGGAAATGTAGGGTGCCGTTTCTCGTACTGGGTTATAACTCAGAAACAGATATCTTTCAGTAGTTTGTGCTTTACGCAAACAATACGCTGCTTCATATTCTGAATTGCGAGTTAGTGAAGTGTTCACACATTCTTGTGTATGTATTGCTATATGAATAGTGAAGGAATCGAAATAGTGTGCTCTTGATTCACCTATAGTCATTTTTGTTTGCAAATGATGGATAAGAAATGGAATTTAATGTCTAGAAATACCGAAGGGAAATTATAGAAGGTTTGCATCTAATATATATATAAAAGGATGTGTGTCATCGATACAAATCTACACCGTTTGACCAAACCACACCAAATTTGGTACAGTTATACTTTAGAACACTGCGGAAAACATATGACACTTCTTTCCTGTTTTCAGACCAATTTGTAGCCATGAAATTTGGCACACATGTAGTCCTAAAAGTGCCACTCGAAGCACCAATTTTATAATCTAAAGTTTGTTTTTCTGCAAGAAATAGACATGCACAAGGAAACGCCATCTACAGGGTTTGTGTATTTGAGTTAACACAAGGAAATGTTGTGATGATATTATAGCTGTCGCGGCCACATCTCAAACCCAAGCAAAAGAGAAAAAAAACCCGGTTATTCAGCTAGTAATCAAATAAAAAGGGAATCGAATTCCACCCAGATGGCAATTCACATTTTTTCAAATATACATTTTAACTTGCTTGCTTAGTTAAAAAAAAAAGATTAAGAGTGTTAAAATTGCATGCTTTAATGCATTTCATTACATATGTTAAACTATACTTACACTGTTCAGTTGAAAATTTGATTGTTCATGCATTTATCATGGAGAATGGGAACTTTTAAAATACTGTTCAAGAATGACTGATTGGAAAACTGCAGACTTGTAACTGTATTAAATGAAGTAATCTTATCTAACTCCCAATGCATTTTTACGAAAAATATATTATAAAATATTTCTAATAAAATAATCAATTTATGCTGCTTTTTATAATTTTTTGTCCGTTTCTATTACTGTTATGTATAGTAGTAAGTAGTAGGTATTTTAATTAACGTCGTACTGCAGCATCACAACAGGTTATTGATGACGGTCCGGGATCAATCCCCCAACTGAAAGGTCCGAGGGCAACATCACATTTTTATGAACCACGGTCATATGAAATGGCAACACCTGAGCTGGCACCCCACTGTATAGAAGTAAATGAGTAACTGTAATTTTAATCGGAATTATACTGTTCATAATGTTCTGCTTACGTCAGAACAGCGTGTTTACTTTCAAATAAAATTCGATATTTACTAAGGATTTCAATACGCAATATTTTGTTTAAAATTCACCATTTGAGTTTTTTGCAACTAATTGGATTTAAGCTATTTAATTTTTTAGAATGCTGCATAGTTCAAATAACTCGAGAGTTTTGTATTCAATTAAAAATTGTTGTACTCGTTTCTTAAAATCTATGGTAGAGATACATAAAGGTAACAATCAAGTAAATTAGCTTTATATTCATGGACAAAATAACGGTGTATTATTTAGTTACTCCAAAGCACTGGTACCGAGTCCTTTGCATGGAAATCAATTAGATTTCATGATTGGTTGGTTTCATAAGAAAAGTCTTTGTGGAACAAATCGTTACACACTCAAAGAAGTTAAGAAACCGAAAGGAAAAAGTTAATTACCTGAAAATAATTAATAGGATAATTAAGCTTAATTGAAGAGCCATCTTAAGGTTTGTGTTTAATTTCCCTTTAGATTGAGAGACGATTCTTCTTCTGAGGAACGGATGAGGCGAAAATGGTTCAACACCATACCTCTTTTTTTCTTTCAAAGGAGCCGGCCTTATATTAAAACGTTTAATGATCCAGCATTGAGAAGAGGTGCCTTTAATGTACTAAATCATTTGTTAGTTTTAATTAAGAAACGAAACGATTAAAATATTTTACCATAAAGAGTTGTTAGTTTTTAAACTCGCGTTTCCTAAACAAACTTCCTCGTGAAGCAATGAATTGGTTAACTAAAAGAAGGTACGATATGAAAATGTTTATTTGTCTTAAGGAAGTAAATTTTGAAAAATTACAGACTACATAAATTATAAATATTTCCCTCTCACTCCCTCTCTCAAAATGTAAAAACTCTCGAACTCTCAAATGATCATCATGAAATTTACGCGGCTTGTTATTTCTGGAATTTCTAAGTCAAAGAAACTACTTTGGACTCAGCTACTCCATTATCTTCGAGCCATTTGATAAAATTTAACCAAAACCATTTCTTCAGGGGGAGATCAATTTAAATCCATCTCAACACATACCTTCAAGAGCTGTCAACAGTCAAGCAATCGGAAAAGTAAAATCCGGAGAGGAACAGGGCTAAAAAAAATTGTTCTACATCACAAATAATCTTCCGACTAAAATGGCACTTCTTGATTTATTTTAAACTCTTTGGGGCGAAGACGGGTAGTAACAAAAATTAGGATTGTCAGTTTAGAACAGTTCCTTAAATTCAAAGACGGTTTTAGAACCTGTTGGCACTCACTTAAAAAGTTTCTTACTGTAGGAGAACACAAAAAACGCATGTCCATAAAGATGACGTCACAAAACAAAATGGTGGTAACCATCTTGTCACCACGTACTCTAAAAAGTATCTTCCTGTATAAGAACACACAAAAACTCAACTCACCTCTATTCCCAGTAAGCATGAAAACACTTAACTCGACCCAAAATATGCAAACAACTCTATTCTCATGACTTCATTCGGACAAGTCTACTTCCAGTCACTTGATGTGAGGTCGTTACCGTTGCCGTCGTTATTGATAAAATGACCGTAGTGTGACAAACCAAACAAAATCAAATTCGATGCTTGAACGAATCTTAAAGATAATGTTTTAGTATATCTATTCTTAGGCAGGTCTTTGTTTGTACTTCCGAATATATTTTTCGTTTAAAAATTAAAGTGAACTCTGAAGTAAATATTAATTTAGGTCTTTTTTTTTCATCTGAGTTTTGCCTTGTTAAGTACAAATCTTGGCGTACCTGTCAGGTATCTTGTCGTACGCTGAATATTTTATGTTTGTATATTTCGCTAGTCAGGATTTAATTTTTATAGGGTTTCGTAAGGATAGTTCCAAACATTTCAGTAATAAAATATTAAAACTACAAAAAAATACTTTCAAAATATTTGTTTTCCAAATATTTTTATTTCAGCTTAATTAATCTGAAATTTAAATTTCGAATCACAATTAAGGCCAATAATTACACACATGTGAAGCAATGTATGAATTGGAAAATATAGTCTTAATTTAATTCTTTTGAAATTAAAGATATTTGCAGATGACTCAGGTTCAGTTCCTGTTACTTATTCTGGGTGTATTTCTATTTTTTGTGTCATTTGTTATAAGTCCATGCCCAATGCTTTGTAACTAATGCCTAATGTTTGATGTTGTTTGCATTGTTTCGTAAGGTAGAAATATGATCTAAGTGGGATTTCCAGAATAGACAAGTAATAAATACTTTATAAAAGCGATATATAGTTATAAAGTATAATTTAAATTGGTGGCACATTGTACATGGCATAGAGTTGTGTCATCTTTTCCTGAAAACTCTATATATGCCCAAGAAATATTTCTCGAATATTGACCTAAAACTATCACACTTGGCATGTTGTACAAACTCCTGTTATCCTAAATGCGGTCTACAGCTCCACTTTTACATATAAAATACACATCCATCAAAGGGCCTTTCAAATTTTGACACATCTGCATCTTATCATTTTTCTTGGTTACTTCAGTATATCCTCCAGTTCCGCTTTTGTGTCCAAAAACTTCCTCTGGAAAGAATGGATTGAGGGGGCGCTATTCTGCAGAACAGTTTGTACTGTATTTTCAAATATTTTAAAACACTGCTTTTTGGTATCCTCAAAAGTAAATTTTCAACTTCATTAGGCTTTGAAAAAAAGTAATCAAAGCTATCAACGGAAGCACGAATTTAAATATGTTTAACTAAAACGTGCCTTAAAAACTTGACATCAAGAAAATTGAGTTACATGTTGAAATGTGATTGTTTACCGATAATTTGAGTTTAGGTTTAGAAAATGAATAATGGAAAAGTTATATTGAGGAGAAGAAATTCTGAAAGCTTATGACTTTTCTTTCGTGAAAATTTCTGATAACTACAATATCAAACGGAAGTCAGAGGACATAATTTTTACTGTAGTGCTTGCACGAGGGCATTTTGAATCCCTGTGACTCAGGTTTAATATCCTTCATAGGAACAAAGCTGATCTTGAATTCCAGAAGTTGGCTCAATAATATGTAGAGACTTGGAAGACAAACTAGGGATTGTCTTGAGGTGAGAACACCGGAAACAAATTGAACACACAAACTTGGAGAGGAAGAAAAGCATTAAGTGCGATATTAAAAATAAATTAAATTAATGACGTTTTGAGTGAAAAAGTAGTATTTAAAAGTTAGACGGCAATGAACAGGGAAGTGGGACAGTTGATTAGACAGTTGATTGACACTGTGATTAATGAAAGAACATGAAATTTTAAGTAAACAATTTGAATATGCGCTGGATCCAATTAGGCTAAATAGAGTTAAGTGCGGTTCAGACCGAATTCGAGACAGCTAATAGAACGGTATTGTAGAATTTAGGAAATTGAAAAGCATAATGTATAACAGTATAGGGTTAGTGCTTTTTGCATTTCCTGTATCAGGTCTCTTATGTTAGTGCATTTTCAAAAAGAGCTTGGACTTCTTTAAACAAATTTATAAAACATTTTAGGTCATCTAAGGGTGGCGCGCAATTATTGGTCAGAGCCCCTTCATGTTCGGAGTTGTCTGGGGTTGGAGTTATCTAAGCGGAAGGCTTTTCGACTGGAGGAAGGATCGAAGTTTTTAGTTCTGGAGGATATAGATTCCCAGGCTGAATCAGATTTTGGGTGAAGAACTGAGTTTGAGGTATTTCTTGCAGTTCCGGCAGCTTTACACTGTATTGCTGGCAGCACATTTCGGTTTCAACTTTTTATAGGGAACAGTTTGAAGACTTATGTCCCTGCCCAGACAGAGCATTTATGTAGTATTTTGCAGTTTTCGTAAGAGTTATTAAAATGCTGATAATAGTAGCATTTACATATTACCTTTTAATTGCTGTAACGCTCAAATGCAACAGTTAGACAAAAAAAAAGTCAAGTCAGAATTGTATTTGGCTTTTTTACCACGAAAGAGATGAATTGTACAGATCGCAAAGGGTTTCTTGTTTTGGGATCTTTTAATGTGGTTGTTTGTGTTTCTCGGAAACTAAGCTCTTTAAAGTAGGATTTAATTTGAAACTTAGAGGTAGTAGTCCGTAAGCATTTAACGCTGACTTTCAGGGGCCTGTCTTCTCTTTTGGATATGTAGAAGTAATATGTATTTTATGTGTATCCAAATATATTGTTAATTTTCTTTGCTTGTCAGCAGTGCTGACAAAGATCATGAGAAGCCTTCCTACTATTTTCCAAACTACAACCTGGAAGTCGAAAACATGATTAAATCCCTTAAGAAGATATTTGTAATGTTCAGAGTGATCACAATAAGATAATTTTGGAGAACCTGGAATACTCAGAAAAGTATCATAATCTCATTCGATGGTTGTTTAAGAACTTTAAAATGGTTTGATGACTTTTCGGTTAAGTTTCTTTTTGTTTGGTTGTTTAATTTAGCCTCATCTTTTGTCTTTCTCTCCTCAATTTTAGGAACAATAAACTGCACATTACCTTTAATAATCGAGATCATTTTCCAACATTTGTTCATCTCAATCTTGATTCGGACGATCCCGTTCTGGTCAGTCAGGTGTCTGGCTATCGATTCCAAGGCCAAGAAAGAACTATGTTCCTTTCTAATAGCAACGAAAAGTTCATTTAATTTTCCAACGATCTTCTCATAAGCTTTATTAATCCAGTCGGTTTTCTCCGTAATTCCGTTGTGGTGTTGTCCTCGAACTTTTCGCTTTGGGATTGTTCCCGGAACAGAAACTAATGGTTAAAACAGTGACGGTTAATCGAAGTTTCACTGTACTCTAATATATCGTTCGTGTATATGTGTCTTCTGTGGTAGTAAATATGTCATTGTGCGCGTTTGACAATTTGTTTGATATTGCCTGTTTTATATGTGAAGCAGCAAGATCAAATATGGCCCATACGTCATCACCTCAATCAATCTCTGTGGAATCTGCAGTCTTCCCTGTATGTATTTTAACAGATTTTGCGTGATATTGCCTGTTTTGTGTGTGAAGCAGTAAGGTCAAATACGGCTCATACGTCATACACCCAACCAATCCTTGTGCAATCTGTAGTCTTCTTTGTATGATTTCTAGAAGATTTTGACCTCGACCAATAGAATATTTATATAGGATTCTTTCAATACCAGGTAATTATTTAGTTCTTGTGAGAATATGGGGTAGAAGCCATATCGTACTACACTTAAATACCATTCCTCTCAGAGAGTTAGAACTGATAAAATAATATTTGTATGTAAGGCAAACACTGCATTTGACGCTGCAAATTATTTTTAATCATCTAACTCGTAAGCAAAGCCAACAACTACATTTTAAAAATATGATAAGGAAACCTATCACATAGATCCCCAAATAATACATTCTGACTTTGAATTGCTTCTGAAGTAAATACTTTTAATGTATACTTTAAATCATCTATCTAATTTGTTTCAGAAATGGGAATATTGTTTTGTAAATGTGGAACCTAATTTTGTGCAAAGATAGAAACATACTAAATGATCCCAATATGTTGTTTTACCCAAAATTCAGCAGTCAATTTGATTCTCATTCCAACTCAATTGTAATATCTTCATCAATAGCTCTTCTTTTTGTTCTAGAGGCTTATTTAAACACTTCTTACTATCCCCAAGCTTTTGTAGTCTTCCAATATACTTTGAATGGAACATCTGCAACAATAAACACTCTTTCAACACCAATTAATTCTTAAACTTGTTTAGGAAGCGTGGTTCACTTTAACGGAAGAAGTATAGAATAACCCATTCTAAGGCACTCTCTTTCACAAAAATCGGTCTATTCTGTTCCCTTCCGAATAGATTCTAATCCCCTCCGAAAAACAAACACTCCTTTTGAAACGGCATTGATTAAAATTTATGCAAAGTTGATCCCTGCTTTCACCTACCTAAATCCTCACAACAGGTTCTTTTGTTGAGTTATAATTAGAAGTCTGAATAAACAAATGGAATTCGACGGGAAACCTCACTGCAGAGAACTCAATACAATGAGACTCTCCTGTGGAATTATGCAATCCGAATCCTTCTGTGACTGAATTTGTGCTGATTTAAATAAGACAAGGTGTATTGTTGCAAGTGACTTTTAAATCCAACTACACAAGGGGAGAGGCTGGTTTAGTTTTTAAAAGTTGATTGCATCCTTTGTAACTCAGGGACGGATCAAAATAATTAGTGATACGGTATCGGAATGCTTTTTGCACTTCGACAGTTTGTAAGAAGACACGAAATTTATTTTATTACTTTTAGTTCTATTTGATTGGGTATCTAACTTCTTACCTCATGTTTGGTAGAAGTATTGCATTTCTTGTCATAAAATGTTTTGCATTACTTCACGGTTGTTTGTGAACATTCCTGCTATGTTTCTATTTAAATACTACCTATGAAGCTGACTATTTGATTCTGTACATTTTAGTATCAATTAATGCTGATTTTAAGGATCGATTTTGAATTGTAGTGTTACAAGTGTACTTTTATGTCTAACGCAATACGTGGATTGATCAGTTTAACTTAGCAAAGTTGGTTAAATACCTTGTAACTCACAGCGAGGAATTAAAATCGTACTAATTTACGTCATGTTTGATACATATATCATACATTTTGTCTTTTAAGATGTTTTGAATTATTTCATGACTGCTAGTGAAAAATTCCGTATTGCTTCTTTTAAGTAATACGCATGCAATTTTATTTTAAGTAGCCATTTCCATTATTTTACAGACTGGTATTTGTAATAGAAATTTGAAATGTACCACATAATGAACGTAAAGATAAAGTTTGTGAAGACTTTTCGAAACATGAATTATATGCGAATAATATGAATTGATAATGTTAAAACTGTTGTAAATTCATTGTTTAGTATACAATCATAAAGTTAGATAACTTCACTGGCCATGATTAATTGGTTAGTCGAAGAGAAAACGAAATTACAAACTAATTCAACAACTCGCACACTGCCAAACTCTAATACCAGCCTAGTAGCTAAAACGTCTAAGTACCTTACAATTCTAACATAGTTCAATGTATGCAAGTATAGTTTTATAATTAACTTATCTATGTAAAAGTAATCTAATATGTGCAACATGAATTTATTAATCTTATTTAAGTAAACAATAGTAATATATAACAAAATATGTATTGTTTATTTCATATGGTCTAGACAAGGTAAAACAAGTAAGTATAGTATTGACCTACAAAACGCCCAAAACGTGCATTGAGGCAATATTAGAAAAAAAAATTACCGTCTTCATCTCGTCATCATGAAAATAATCGATAACATCCCGATGGCCAGATATATCGTCATCAGCAAAATAATCAATAACATCCTAACGGCCAGATATATCGTCATTATCACAAATTAAATAAATCTGTCCACTAGATGGTCTAGAGATCATAGTCAACGGACCTGATCTGTATCATCCACGACATTGAGGGCACTTCTTGGATGTTTAATTTGCTACCCAGCTATTGATTGATGGAAATTTTCATGATATATTGTTCTGAAGTTCCCCATCCTTGATAAATGTTGTATTCTACTTCATACTGCTCTTTGTCCTGTCGGCGGTTTTGTTTCAAGGTTTTAATGTAAATTATGCAGGTTTGGGGGTGATTCCATGTACCCTGATGGTCAATTCCATGTGTGTGCGTATGTTCATTACTTACCTATATTTGATAGACCTTATCGAAAGATGGGTTTTGCAAAATAGAAATCAATCCAATGTTTTTATCTTTCCAAAGGTGATACATTTAGTCCTTGTGTAGCAAACAAGACTTGAGCCGCAGTTATAACATTAACTGGTAGTTTGGATAAGCAACGTCATGTTAGTACTGAAGGTTTTTCTCAATGGCCTTCTTTGGAATATATTAATCCCTGAAAATTCTAAATTGTTTTTTCCCATGCTGTTTTATTAAGGATGTAATATAATTGGTAGTAATAAATAGTTTTTTTTTTAGTTTTCTCACTACTTTCATGTTTTACGAGATCTTGTGTATCTTAATGTCACCAATAGCCTTTTGTATTGCTTCAGTGAGAAGATAATTAATCTAATCTACCCATATCTTTCCCTATAATCATATATCTTTATAATCATTTAACTATTGATATGCGTGTTAAGCAAGCCCAATCGATTATTAACTTTTACGATTAGCGTAAGTCTTTTATAATCGCAGGAGTGTCAGATTTAATAAAGCATTACAATATACATAACTTTCCTAACTTAACATGAAAAGATATATTGTATCATAGATTTTAAAAAAGCACTTATTAATTAGTGTTGCAACAATTGTATACTATGTATCAGTTCTTAAACAACAGAGTACAATAAAAGATAAGTGCATACAATGAAGATTCATCATTTCCCAAAGTGATATTTCATTACACGTTATATTCTTCTGCATGCAAGGTGGAGAGCAATGGTAAGTGACAACCATCAACATGAACAGCTGTCAACGATGTTTCCACGGTAATCTCATTCGGGAGGGCAAAATTGTGCAGTTTGCGGAAACACCGAATTCGTGAACCGTAAAAGAAAAACAGAAACAACGATAGCCGAATCCGAGAGCGAAGTGTGAAAATTGAGGCACTTTGCTTAATTTGTGTACACTTGACAAAGCTTCTATCGAGTCCGCTACATTTCTTCACAACCTCATTTTTTTGCGAAGAGGAAAAAAAATGCTTCTGTTCCAGGACAAAAAATAGAGGGCTCTTTTTTCCTTCCTCCTCTTAATTCCTTTTGGATTGTTTTTGTAACTACTGCTGCACCACTACTGGGTTAGTTAATAAGAAGAACAGAATTGGATCATTTATTACTGTAAAAGCGGGGTCAGGCCACAGCAAAAATAATATTTTTTCCTCTCTCTATCCTTTTAATGGACCATTAGAGGACCTCCTTCCACCTCCCAATGTATGTTTTACTGTCTGGATTTGTCCTCTCTTCTGAATTGACGCTGCTGCAATTCCGAGTTACCGGAGAACATAAAAAAACCATTCCATCCTCGACACAGCTCTAATTATTGAATGACTCCCTAAAAAATCCTCTTTTTGGAAAGAGCTACCCATTGCACACTTTTACCGTATGATTTATTATATACTTTTAGATGATATTAGCGGAGCCTCTATCGTGTAGTTTTGTAGTTTTTTATGGAGGTATCATGCGATTTTATCGTTAATATTTGGGTTAACATTTTAAAATATTGCTCAGCTCAGCTGGTTAAATAGCTATAATAATGGTATTAATAAAATTATACTTTTTAGAAGTCTTTTTAAATAATTTAGTTATTAAAACGGCGAAAATAATTCAAAAGATTTGAAGTTGAGGTAATGAGCATATCTATAAACTATTCACGTTGTATTAAGTTTTATTATATAGTTGTAAAGTATCCGTAATTAATAAAATTATTGTATTTGTAGCTTAACAACTTTGATAATAATAAAACACTTAGGTAATAGAATGTCTAAAATAAATTTTTTAAATGAAATTATGCACTTTCTGAGTGTAATAACTAGCCCGTCATAATTACTTTAATTAACCTTAAGTAGTTTTAAATACGAAATGTGGTTATTTGTAGCATCGGCTCTATTTTGAGGTAGATCGGTATTTAAATTAGCGTCGTACTGGAGCAACACAACGAGTTATTGACGACGGCACAGGATCTATCCCCCAAGGGAAAGATACGAGGACAACACCACGTAATTTTAAACTAAGGTCAGATGACTAGGCATGGTTCTATTTTGAATTAAGGAATAAGATTTTATTTACTCAAGCGTTAAAATCTTGTTTCTTCCAAGGATTCTACCTAGCATCTCGATGCTGTTTGATCATTCAATTGTATCTCAATTTTAAAATATCAATAGTATTTAACATATTTTTATAATTTGAAATATGTCAAATCTATTCCATGCTGCAAATGATAATATATTAATTTATCTATAATTCAATACTGTTTTATATAGTCAACTTAAGGAAAGTAAATTTTTATTTATTCAATTATCTAATGAAGTGATGCATGTCATGACCATACTGTCAGAATTAAAAGGTTTTACTCGGATTTTATTGACTAAATGTAGATTGGAAACATGACCAAAGTAATCACTTTGTACTTTCAAAGTAAAATGCTATGATTTAAGGGTCGGGAAAATAATTTTTATCATCTACGTTTTCAACAATTTTATAATTTCTGTAACTAACTTTGGAAGCAAATGGTACACATACCTCTTGCGAGTTTGAATCCAGCCAAAACTGTCGTGTACAAACGAGACTGATGCATGTTAAATCCGTCGTGACCTCAAATGTCCTGACATTGGCGGGGGGTGGATGTTCAGAGAGAGGGGTACCAGCTCAGATGTTGCCTGATCAATTGACTGTGGTTACTAATTAAATGTTGCTCTCGGATGTTTTCATTGTAATTGATCCCAAACCGTTGCAATAGTTGCATTAGTAGTCATTACTGTGTTGTTCTAGCACGACGTTATACAAAACATTCACCAACGTGCACATCCATATCTAACAATATTATACATTTCACATTCGTTGCATCTCTGTTGCATGACGAATTACGAAACATGACACTAAGCTAACTGCATCAAATGTCGAATTCATTTAGATGGGGCAGGTGATTGTAATTGCTCCCTTCTCAAGTTCATTTCATATAAAATACTGTAACGAAATTAGAAAAACGTGACAAATTTACTGCGAATACTTAATCTTTAATATTTATTTTACCAATTTTATATAAATCGTGGTAGTTTTACATCATGAGGCATGTAAAATTTACGAATTTAACCTTCTTTAAGGGGGTTTGGGACTCAAAATTCTAAAATCTTCAATTTTGAAGTTTTTGTTCTGAAATTGTTTCTGTAGTTATACATTGTATTTTGAAATTAAATTAACTATGTTATGTTTTCAAAACTTCAAAATTTTATTTGTAAAAATTAAAAAATTTGAAAATTTTGACGTTGGCTAAAAGTGACAATTGCTGACGACAAATTAAAGAAATATATTTGAAAAGTAAATGTTGAAAATTTCTTCGTTCATTTATGACAAGTTGTTCTAAAGTTACATCGATTTTTACTAGTGAAATCCCATTTTTCATAAAAGGAGAAAAGGAGTGTTTTAAATTATGAAGGCTCGTTGGAATTGCAGCTGTCATGTTTGTAAAAAGTAAAATATTTCCAGTTTTATGTATGGTAGAAACAAAATTGGGGTGTCATTTTATTCAAAAAGATCTATATTGTTTTTTTAAGATAAAAAAAATTGGACTTATGTTCATATTTTGAGTCCCATACCCACTTAAGGGGTAAGATGACAAACTCATTTGGTATGATAGTCATAGTCACCAATTTCAACAAAAGTGAATATATTTTCTCTAATATTAGAGTTTGTGACTCTTACAATAACAAAAGAGATTCTTTTAAAACTTAATATTTTTTTTGGTACAGACTTCCATTTCTAAAAAAATGATGCATTAATTTGACAGCATCTTTCTAATAAAAAATTACTGTAAAACAATAAACTGCAGAACAGACATAACTTGCTTAAGAGTAGAATAAATTCTCAAAGCATAGATAATCTTAACCTTCTCTCACTGCAGCTAAGAATTTTTAATATTTTAAAAGTCCTAGTTCGTATTTTGGCAGTTTTGAATAGAATCCTTTTGGTGGTTCTAGCAATTTACGAAGCAAAAAAATATTTAATAGTTATTTTAACTGAAGTCTGATTGAAATAAACTAACTCAATCAATGTCTGAATTAAAGTTGTCAGACAGAAAAATGTTCCACAAATATTAATTCATGGTTTTCTGTCTCATTATCTCATTTAGTTGTTAGTTGTTTGTAGTCTCGTTCAAATTAAAACGATTTCATGTTCTAAATTTGTTACAAATATCCTACAACTATTTTTATGTACCATAGAAAAATCATCTTGAAATAAGTAAAACATTATAAATTAAATTATGTACAGTAGTCACGATTTGGAACAATAATTAACTTTTGAAACAAAAACTGAATAATCAGAACTCAATTTATTTCCAGTTTCATTAATACTGCTAAATCAAGATCTAAATATCTAAATAGGGATGGATTTAAATTTAGAAACGTTCGGAAAAGAAATTTAAACAATGTATTCATTAAGTTCAAATATGTCTTATCAAATACAATATATGACAATTACAATTATATGAGATATAAATTTGACGCACAACTTGCATAAACACAATAATAGACATAGTACGGTAAACATACAGACTGACAATATATTTCAGTCGCTATGTTTATGTAAGTACCCAAAGTATACAAACAATTTCATATAAATATATTCAGACGTTTGGACGTAATGTAGGTGCAAATATACATACTCCAAACGGGGAAAATTTTGATTTTATGTCAAAATGACTCAAAAGGAATAAATAAATTAAAATGGGATAAGAATATTCAATGTACAAACAAGCTTTTATTATTATTAATATTAGTAATCATATATTAGCAACACATTATCGTTCATTTAATTAAATAAATCTTATTACGCATTAAGCTAGTAAGGTACAATTTATTTTCACAAAATAAAATGTATTGCAAATTTTCGATTCCGAAACATTCTCTTGCATTACTTGACATCATTTCAATGACTTCGGTGCTCCTTTAAATAAAGCATTTGACAAATAAGACGTGAAAGAAATGTATCCAGATAAAGCAAATGTCATTCGATTGTCAAAGGCCGTCTGCTTGCAATCTTTACAATTCAAATGTGGTGGCACACTGCAACTCTGTTGAAAGAAAATAAACATTTTCATTTGAACAAGTCTAGAATACAACTTTAATTTATTTCCACTCTATCCGGTGAACTTGACAGGAAGTTAGAATTCGATTTTAATTGCTATGCTTTTTTTGATTAATATATAGCTATAGCAGTAGATGGGGTTTTCTACTAGTAAAACATTTATTAATTATTTATTTGTATAAATATCCTGAAAAGACCGTCGTGTATAAAGGGATGGAACTACTTAAATTTGGCGTCCTCACCCCAAAAAACGTCCTCACTTTACCGTGGTAGGAAAATTTGGTAATGGTAATGGTAATTTTTAATAAACGTCGCATTAGAGCAACACAACGGGATATTAACGATGGTCCGATTTCAATCTATAAGGGAAAGATACGAAGACATTACCACGTAATTTTGAATCACGGACAGATGACGAGGGAACACTTGAGCTGTCATCGCACTCTCCAAATTTCCACACCAACCCAACGTGAGGACTTTCGGACACTACAGATTTAAGGTGCACCAGTCACCTCTACACTGTACGCTTACAAACATCCATGCAGCAACCCGGATTGGAACTAGGAGAGATGTTTTGAACTATTATTACCATGATTTTAAAAACTTAACTGATCTGGATTTTGAGGAATGGGAGTTTTTGGTGAATTATTGTATTTTTAATAATTTCATCTTTAATGGTGAGCATATTTACCCTCAAGTTAAGGGTATACTCCAAGGTTCTAATTTTTCTTCCATTCTTGCTAATTGATTTCTTCATTATTTTGAAAATATTTTGCCTTCAGATAAATACTGCCTTTAGATTTATTGATGATTTAATTCTTTTTAATAATAGCAACTTTTCTACTGTTTGGAAATCCATCCATACAGACGAACTTTTTTTAATTAAAACCAATCTAAATAACAATAATACTGATTTTCTAGATTTAAAATTTTCTGTTTCATGCGGCAAAGTTGACATTAATGTATATGATAAACGCAGCGATTTTAAATGTATAATCATAAAATTAATATTTTGGGACTCTCTTAGAGACTCCAATGTCTCTAAGAGAATATATTACAACACGATTTCTGGTCAATTGGTACGTTTCAAAAAAAATTTTAATTCTGATTCAAACTTTTTATTACAATGTAAATAACTAAAAAACACACATCTCAATAACAAATACCCTTATTCATTCTTTAATAATATTTTTGAAAGATTTATTAATATCAACAGCTTTGCAACCCATAAATAATTGTTTTTCGTAATTTCCTCAGAGCCATGGGAGTTGCTTTTCAATTGTATTTTACTATTTATGAATATCCTTTTTGAATAGGGGCTGGGGATTTTAATATTATTTATATTTTTCTTTTTTTTTATGGACTCGTTGCATCGGAAGTATGGCTTTAGCATATAATTAGATTGTGTAATGGATGGCATTTGGTGGTAATTTTTAGGCTTGTTGTTGTTGATCTCCCGGCTGCGGCTTCGGGTTTGATTTCGTTTTGGTATTTTGTTTTGTTTTTGTTTTACTTGCTTTTTGGTGGCGTTTGGGAGAGTGTATGAGCAATTTTTTCAGCCTAATGCTTCTCATATGTAGAAAACACCATTTTTAGTTGTTTGGGTCAGGCTCCTTCCCTGATGACGCCCTGATCCACCTACATTTCTTCAATTTTTTAAGACTTTTGTTGAAATTTTTTTTTTTGGAAATTCTTGTGTTCTTGAAAATATATTGCTTACCATGCTATGTCTGCAGCTTCAGCGCGCTTGCATGGGTAGTTTCGAGTTTTGGTTTCGGGTTATTGCACCCCGGCTGTTTGGTTATTTTTTGTTATTTTGCGTGTTTTATGTTATTATATATATATATATATATATATATATATATATATATATATATATATATCCCACGTTTGGGCCACGGTAGCCTTATTTGAAAAGTAACGGATAGGCAACCGTAGGGTTGGGAGTTCAAATCCAACCAAAAACTGTCGTATACAAAACAGGCTGGTGCACGTTGAAACTATCAAGACCTCAAATATCCTTACGTTAACGTTGTGTGGAAGTTTGATAGTGTTGTGTTAGTTCAGGGGCGACCTCATCGGGTTTCGACCCTTACATGGTTCAATGTTACGTTCAATATGTTGTCCTCGGTATTATTTTTTCTTTCGGGAAGGGTCTAGGATCCTCGAGGATAGCCCGTTACCTGCTCCAATGTGACGTTAATTAGCTACTACCTACATATCTGTCTTGTTCATATTTTCTTTTTTTCACTTTATGATAACCCGTTGTGTTGCTCTAGTACGACGTTAACTAAAATTAGCATTACCATTACCATTAATCACTTTACGACCTAGGAATTAAATGTTTATTGTAAATGGAAAAACACTTGATTATCATAATGGCATGAAAGTTTGAAGGATGAGATGATGGCTCAGGTGTGACCTTGTAATCTGACCGTGGTTCAAAATAATGGGGTGTCCTCGTATCTTTCCCTTTGGATTTGATCCCCGACATTCACCAATTTCTGGTTGCCATCCCTGACCTTATCTCCAGTGTGACGTTAATTTAAAATACCTATCCAAGTTGGTGTAACATTGAAGAGATTTCCAAGTAGGGTGGTAATAATTTTACTTTAAATAACATGTAATAGTTAGATAACTATATTATTGGGATAATACTAGAAACCTCATTCGATTGGTCAAAAATGTCAAACCTCACGAGAAGTCATAAGCGGAAGACATCAGATTGTACAGAACAGATATGGCACTTTAATGTCTCTGAGGATAAGTTGTACATGAAAATAAGTACATAAATCAATCTTTCTTTGCAATGATGATGATGCATTTATCAGGTAAACATGCATTAGAAAGTCCTCATTATAGGCATTATTTTTAATGATAGTTTCAGTTATTATGTATTAATATTTTTAACATCAATAATATTTTCATTAAATATTTGTGGCTATAAAAGAAAGTCTTGAAAGTCCACTGTCCGCTTAAAGAACATAGAAGTGGTGGTGGTAACTATCTATCAGATGTTATACCCTATTACAGGCATTGATACTTAATGCATATGATTAAAGACATTAATACTTAATGCATATAATAATCATTAGATATTAGTGATTATAACATCTATAATATTGTCATTAAATATTAATGGTTATAACAGAAAAGTCTTGAGAAAATTCACTGTCTGCTTAAATACATATAAATGGTGGTGCTAAATATTCATTAGATATTTGTTAATATCATATTTATTAATATTTAATGGTTATATTAGTCATTATATATTAGTGATTATACACTAACATTGAATGGTTATACCAAACATTAGATATTGGTGATTATACACTAACATCTATTGTATTGTCACGGAATATTAGTGGCTACAACAGCCGAATATAACCCTTGCATAATTATTGCATGATATTCTAGTCATATAGTTATTATGTAAATGCCCTTTCGTTTTATTCCAATAAAGGGTATTTAGGACTGTGGACCGTGGTATTTACAATTATTCCTCTAGAGTGGTTCACACGAGCTCATTATTTTAATGCAAAGTACCTTTATCTGAATGCCTTCTGGTCATTTCTAGACAACGTTACTAATAAAACCTCTTAGGACATTTTTAACCAATGGGCATGAGATTTCTTGAGGGTTAAAAGCAATAGTGCACTTCTGGGAAATTGTGTAGTTCTTATAGGATTTAGAACTTCTATGAGCGTACTCCAAAATATAAGTTCTGCAATCTTCCCAACTACTTTCGAGGCTAGACCAATATACTGTATTCTGATATTCTATCAAACTTGATAGACTTATGCGTTTGGTTATGAGTTTGAATCTCGTATGCGGGAAATATAGTGAAGTTTCATGTTTTCTTACAACAAGTAAATGAGGTCCTTCTTCTAAAATGACTCCCCCCCCCAGAAGTAGGCATGTAAATCCTACAGTTCATGGTGGGTGGTATGTGGTGGTACCTCCAAAGATGCTTGCATCAGGTAAGGTAATGAATTTAAAAAACACTGGAGCAACACAAAGAGACATTGGTGACTGTCCTTGATTAATCCCCAACGGAACAAAATCACGTAATCTTGAACCACAGTGAGATCACGAGGCAACACCAGAGTAGGCAACCCATTCTTTAAGTTTCCACACAATGCCAACGTTAGGACATTTGAGGCCACGACAGATTTAACCGGCACCCCCTCCTTTTTCTACACGACCGTCTATGGTTGGATTCGAACTCGCAATTTTCAGGTTGAAAATCCTTTTCTCTTCCAATTGTGTTAATTCGGCTGTATGGAGATTGGAAGTAAGGAAATAACTGCAACGTTGGGAACAATTCGTGCTAGAAAATGCGATCTGTAAGCTGTCATGGGTGAAAATACATCCTACGAATAAATATATAGATTTGATTATCCATATATTTATGTAAAAGGATGTGCGTGTATATTCATTACACAAATCTACACCGTTTAACCAATCGACACCTAATTTGGTAAATTTATAATTTAGAACACTGCGGAAAACATAGAATATTTATTTCCTGTCTTCAGACAAATCTTTAGCACTTTTGCTATAATCTGACCAATTGGCACACAGGAAGTCCTAAAAGTGCTCCTTAAACCCCAATATTAAAATCTAAAGTTAGTTTTCCGACAATAATTAGACATCGACAGGGAAACACGTTCCACAGGGTTTGTGTATGAGTTAACACAGGGAAATGTCGCGGTCATATTTGAAACCCGAGCACCGCCGAGTTGTTCAGCTAGTTTTGTTATAAAACCTAATGCAGTGTGGAACTCTATTCAACGCAACTCTACTCGGAACTCTATTCTGAAATCCATTGACACTTTGCTTGTTATTCTCGCTGCGTATCTTTCCGTTTTAAGTATCAGTAAAGCTTTTCTAGTCTGCATACATATGCATTTAACTGATGTTGATTTGCACAGCATGGCCGTATATGGGCCATAAAACCCTATCAATTATCTAAATAGTTGAAGCAAAACAGAAATTATTCTTACCAAGCATATCTATGAGACGTTGCGGATACGAAGGGTGAACTCAACAAATGCGGGTTTGCAGAAAAGCGTATAGAAACTCTGAGCTCTGCCGTTCTTAAGAGATAGGCGAGCTACTGTCAGGCCTACTTTTATAGGGTTAGACAGGGTGAACGCAATAAAAATTAATACCATTACTCACTAATGTCTGGCAAACCAAAATATGTGTAAAATTGTTTTTCGCCCAATGTTGAGTTCGCCCCTTGTATCCGCAAGATCTCATATAAATTAAATACTTGTTATTCTATTTTGATAACACCCAATGTACTTGACTGAAATTTAGATATATTTTGTAACATAGATGAATTCGTCTCTATTGGTCCAGACCTCTTCATTTTCCCTCAAAACGGCTTCTCTGAAGAATAATGTATAAAATAAACCCCCATCCCCCCGCTTTTGAATAACACAAGTGATCACTCGAAAACTTCTCTTAACGATAGGCGCGTTAGGAGGTCATCAGTACCGGATCCCCATCTATATCGTAAAGCCAACCCTCCCAAGCTGTTCTCACAAACAACACCCCAGCACAAAAACTGCGATAACTACGCCATATAGGACCATAGGGAACGAACACTTAATGCTTAACTTCAATTTTATTTCGCACCCTTAACTTCCTCAACATCTGTTACACAGAAGGAAGCTTCAAGGTGCTTCCCCGTATGCGATAGTTGGGGGAAAGAAAATGCTGTAAATACAACAGAAGGAAGGCTGTGATGTATAAAAAAATGTATGGGACCTTTGGATAAGATTAACGGCAGTTGAGCTGAATTATTACATTTACAAATTGCCTCAATATAAATGTAAAAGGGCCGTAGGGGTTGGAATAATGTATAAATTTTCTCACCCTCAGGTCCGTCATGTCATTGTCATTTTATGATTACGGTTGTCAAGCAGTAGGTTATGCGCGAAAATCGTATGTGTGTTCTGTGTCTCTCCGGCGCGGATTCCGATAGAGGTTCGTATTAGGGAGATTGAACGCATTATGTCGCTTTGGATGGTGGATTTCGGAGAGAGGGGTCGTTTACCAATTGCTTAACTGCGTGCCTTGCGCTTCGTCATCGGTGTAAATGACTTTGTTGGTGTGGTTTCAAGAGTGCTTTTTCGTCATCGGTATGGCGGGAATCCTTAAACTGTTACATAATCAAGACTTACTTTCGATATAAGCAGAGAAGTAACCGAATGAATTCTTTGCAAATAGATGATTTCACTTTCGTTGGATCATTTACGTGTTTGTCAAGAGCATTGTACCTTTAAACATTCCGATCATGGTGGTAAACATCCTATTTTCGTCTGATTGTAGCTCATAAAACGTTATGTAATCAATATGGAGTTTTTAGTAGTTTATTTGTAATTATTTTTACAAGTTTAAGAGACATTGTATTATTGTATGAATATCCAATAATGTTTTATGTCAATTTACTTTTGATAAATTATAGAGCAAATATTTGCAATTGACGATTGCAATGAGTTCCAAAGATATGATGGCTTAAATTAAAACTTTAAAAAAATGTGGATAATGTTATTAATATAAATTTAATTAATTTATTATTATTTAGTATTTGCATTTTAGCGATATTTTTCTCTACCAAAAGGTACTAATAAATAGTTACATTTTTAAAAATATATTTCTGCGTGTTCAATATGTAGAATTTATAAATAGCACCTGAATGTAAATACTACAGTAAATATATGTGTCAAATGCCGAAGATGGGTTTTCTGGCGATAGTCTATTGAGTAGGCAACAATGTTTTACTTATATAGACTAGTTTATATTTAAACCTTATTTATATTTACTACACCGCTTCTTCATAGATGTTTTGCAGCTTCAGATAAACCAAGTCGTATTCATGTCTTGCGAAATTTGATACGTTCTTGAATAATATTCTAAGTTAAATTTTACTTCTGTGGTTCTAACAGACAATGTACTGAGCTGGAAATAGATGGGCTGATATATAAATGTGCCAGACAGAATAAATAAACTGTGCAAAATTATAACAACAGAGCTCACAGTTCGGGAATTTTTGCTGATTCAGGCAAGCCCTTTGTTCTGCTCTTTATATATGATAATGTCAGACATATTATTTAAGATAAATGACAGCGAGAACAGATTAGGAGCGGATCATGCAACAGACGCAAAAAAAAATACATAGTACAATTATACAATACAAACTACATCCTATCTACACAGTCACTAACTATATGTAAAAAATGTCAGGAAAAAGTCACAATTCAAACAAACCACCAGATGAAACAGTAAAATTATCCTTCAAAAATGTAACATTTTAAATATTTATAAAATGTGTTGAATCGTCAAAACATTATCATGAGAAACAGTAAATTGTTGATTGTTCGGACAAATTGGGAAATTGATTGATTGATTGACAAATAACTCACTGAAAAAGTTTCCTGTGAAATAATATTATTGCGTGTATAGGTTACAATATTGGATTCATTGAGTAGTCTGACGCAGTTTATTTTTTCATGCAGCAAGTTAATAATGTATAACAAATTAAAACTAAGAGAGTTCTGCAATCTTAAAAAGGACACTTTGTAGTTTGATTGCAAAAAAAATAAATAAAGACAGATGAATTTCACAGTCTCAGTTCTTAAAAGAATTCGATTTTGAATCCTTTAAATTAAATGTTATAAGTAGTGTATTTAAAAGATAGACCCCAGACTACACAGATCTAAACCTTTTGAACAATAACACTCTGCCTCCGGCTTGTATTGCGGGCGTGATGACACTTGGCTTACTTTTGAATACACCTACGTCCGTCCGTATTCACAAGTCCGAGTTAACCCGCGGATCAACGATAATCCTCGTCTTACTGAAAAAACCGTAATCACAAGACCTGATCCGTGGTTTAAACCGCCGTTTCGGTGTTCATTTTGATCCTCCAATATCGGCGTATTAACTCTCGATTGAGTATTACGTATGCGCAGTACTACCTTTCAGCGAAAGAAGCGATATATACTATAAACAAATCAAAATGGACGACACATTTCATTCTGTACTAAATTATAGCATTCTTGCAACGACGCGTATTCAACTGATCTTGTATGAATCGGACACATAACGTGATTACATTTTCTATGAAATAGAAATGTCCAGATGTGTTCTGGTTCGAACTATAATCTGGCTCGCCACAGAAGAACCCAATGAGAGCGAACGTTACAATATTACCATGGTAGATGCAAATTCGTCTTGAAAAAAAATTATTGGGTTGATTTATCACGAAGATAAAAGAAAATAATTTGAAATTATATACCTTTGCATTTATTTTGCCAAACCCAAATTGAAATGCCGTATGCGTTCTATTAAACTCACAATTTGGAATCAATTCTGCAGCGAAGTATGTGCTCGATCAGTATGAATGCAGATTCAGGCTTCGTAACAAATGTAAACAATATCACGTAATCGTGAAGAGACTGTAGAAGCCAATCACAGGGAGCGTAACATTTTAATCCGTGGATCTCTAAACTCGCCGGCGCCGTTTGAGAGTACGGCTTGATGATCCCCGATTTATCTCGGACTGGCTGATCAAATGCAGTTCGAGTTAACTCGAGACTTGTGAATATGGATGTTACATCAACACAAGAATGACTCAAATAATGAATTGCAAATTGATTCATAATGGTCAATTAATCAACGCTAATTAAATTAAGGCACACTGTGTCATCAAATAGGTTATAATCACTGTGTTAAGGTAAATCTTATTTGTAAAATTCAAGAGTTTTTGGGCAACAGAAAGAAAAATCCGCATATTCAGCCTGGTTTGTTTCTTTGCACCGGAAATGTCTCTGGTACAACCCAATTCTAGAACAACCTGGATTAAAAGAATCCCATAGTAACGTTATACTTGTATACAAAAAAAGGTGCAGACAATGAGGTATTTGCATGTGCGAGGGTTTTGCTTACAAATGATATTTTCTAGTATTTCTAAGTTTAAAAATCCTTAAATATTGCGCTTAAACTTTCAAAATAATTTTGAAATGATTATAAAATCAATTTTAATTTGGTTGAAAACAAAACAAAGTCCCGTGATCCGAAAACAGGCCGCCATTTGATGTGACGTCATTGCGAATAGCTGAGATTTTGTTTACATCTCTCCTATATGCTATTATTTAAGATTTTTAACTAATTCTACTGTGTATCCCAAATTAAATTGATTTTCAATTTGTGATAATTAATTTACATTCAAACAATTCATAAACTAATAGCATTTAAAAACATAATTGGTTCTGCTTTAATATCTTGCATTTAATGGTATGAATTACCAAGCTTATTCAATTAATACCAAAAACCAACACATTCAGATGATTTATAATGCTTATTTTAAAATTGCCTTGAATATCACTAAGAATAACAGTTTTGAACGAAAAGCATCGTAATATTTAATTAAACTATGTTTGAAAATGCAGTTTTGGAAAAACAAATTGTTGCATTATTAATACCATGGAATTAGCTTAATAAGCTTTGAAAATATCAAGATAAAAACACTCAAAAATAAAATAAATTCATTTTAAACTTTATAATTACTACTTACCAAAAAATGGTATTCACAGCAATTGAGAGAAGTCTTACGAGACAAATCGTCTCTCCTCATAGCATTTATCCAAAATTTACTTTTCCCAGGATCTCTCGGAACGTAAAAAAATAACTTTTCTGGCGTTTTCACTTTTATACTTTTACATCCAGGTACTATACAGTATTTATATGTATAAACTTTGTTCTCCATGTAAACTTCTATATAAAAACGTTCTGCAGAATGAAGCAAGCTAAACACACGGTGAAAACGAATGAAAACAACCATAGCAACGCCGGTGCAGTGGGTTACTATGCGTTGTGACGTCACACAACAGTGATTACGAAATTCCTGTTTTCCCGCCAATACCGGAAACGAAATTTAAAAATTAATATATCGGGGAATAGTTTTTCAATTTCAATAATATATACGTCATTTTTCATGGATTTTCATCCTCTAACAGAGGCCTCGAATATATATTTTTTAATACAGATGCCCCTTTAAAAAAAAACGTAATATAAGAACATTAATGTAATATACAAGGGGGCTTCGCCCCCTGCTCGCTTAAGCTCTCCAACCCCCTGTAGAAATTTTGCCTTTTCAACTTTGAGACTTAATAAACTCTAAACTAATAGCCGCATCGGGAAAAAACTTCAAAATTGTCCAGGGAACACAATGAAGAACAAACCGTGTTATTTTCGTATATTTCTGATCCGTACTTTCTCAGGAAACTGTCTATGAATCGAGCTAAACAACACAGTTTCCAATCCTGCAACGGCGGTGGCAACTTTTTTTTTAATATAAAGAGAAACTACTTTATTAGTTGGGTACGTTTATATTGGTTAGTAGTAGATAGTGACATCTAAATTAAACATCTAAATTCTCCCTTCTCCTGCGCACGGCTGTTGCTTCAACAGAGATAGCTGTAAAATGTTTCGATCATAGGAAAGTTCTGGTAGCAGTGACAAAATAAATATTCCTCTTGTATAAACCCGTAATGACCCAGCGATTTTGTTTTCGCATATTGTGTATTTAGGAATTTCAATTACGTTCCTTTAGATCGAGAGGTAGATACTAATATTTTGTTCAAACATCAAAATAACATAATTAACAAATTAATTTTAACGTTAGGTTCACTGCGTGCACCTAGCGGGAAAAAATTAGGTGCACAATTTTATTTTCATGTGCACAGTGCACCTGTGTACCCGGGTATTTCGAGCCCTGCTCTAACATAATATAATTGAAACAAAAAAGGTGAAAATACCTCATTTTAAACATCTATGTGCAGTTATAGTTTATTATTTACGATTACTCAAATCCGGACATTAATGGTCGTACCTTGCATGATCTCCAGAGCACGAACAGTAGTAAAGGACGCATTTCAATAAGACGCGCATTAAGCTGTGAATCCTTGAAATGGTTGCCAGATTATGACATCATTAGCTATTTTTTATCCATTATTACGAATCACGGCCGATGTTGAGGTGTCAGCGAAGAGAAGATAAAGCGTCGTACCATCAATTTATGATTCTGTGGTTCAGTGACATTCACGGAAAAAGGAGGACGAATTCTTTGTTCAGTCGCATGGAAACCGAGCCGTGAAAGTGAGGTGTACAAGCATCGATTCAAAATTAGATAGTGATCAATGGAAAGGAGAAAAAGCGTGTGTGCGCATACACGTTGTAGTTGTACTTGTAATTAAAAAGGCCTTGCGACTAATTGGCAATTAATAACTTTAAGTTATTTCAAGTGTTTCACTTATGATGTCATTTTACTTAATCCTTGAAACTAAGCTATTTTAATCGTCTGAAGTTGCGAAGTATTGTTTTCTCCCCACAATGTACTGTTTAGCTAAATAACCATATGTATTGGTTTGAAGAATCTAAGAATTCGTTCTATCCTTAGAAGGATTATGTTCATATTTTCCTTAGAATAAAACCAGTTATACAAGTCTATACAAGTCTTTTCATTGCATTAAAATAATTTTAAACGATTCCATTAGCCATTTCTTTAGAATAGAATCCTACAGGAGGATTTTTATTGCTCCTTTTTTTTAAACAATATATATTCTATGTAAAAATGTATTTCTTCATTTTATAGACTATAATCCTTTTTCTAGAGATCATATTGGCCTAATATGTCGAGTGGGACATCTTGGAAATTTTCTATTGGTACATTCCTTAGATAAAATATTTTTTGAAATATGCTATTCATCATTTCCTTAGAATATAGCCCTTTGGAAAGATTATATATTTCGCTTTCCTTTAACAAAGGAGAATCTTTCAGGAGAGTCAGCAGGTTACAATGTGGAATGATGTGTGTAAACCCCTTAAAGGATTAGATACTAAGTTGCAATAATTTTATAAGCCTCAAAATACCTTACGATTTTCTTCAGAGTTTATGACCCATGTAACAACACTGCTTTTTGTTGCTAAAATGATAAATATTATCTGTCAACAAATTAACGTGTTAACTAAAATTTGTACTACAATAATAGTGCTAAGCAGCATTTTTATTTTTATTTTGGTTATGATTGTGCTACGAAGCTGAATTTATTATGGGATTTTCTCAAACAGTGATTGTGTTTTTTATCAAATAATGTAGGGAAAAATAATAAACCGATCAATACACTCACAAAACAATCGACGCACCAAGAAGGAGTTGTCCGATTGCGATTAAAATTATTTGATGTGAAGAACATACACAAAAAAACAAAATATTTAAATTTCAGAACAATTTAATGATTTATATCAGAGTTTGACCGTTACAAAGGGATGAAGTCAATAAGGCGTTGGTCCATATCTGGCCTGGATGCACTCTGTTAACTGGCATATTCTGAAAAAATTCCCGGATGGAGTCCTGCGAAATTTCTTGCCAAGTTATCTCCAACTGTCGAGCTAAATGTTGAACATTCCGGGACAGTTGTAATCGCCTTCCCATAACGTCACAAATGTGATCTATGGGATACAGATCAGGAGAACTGGTTGGCCAAGGAAGTGTTGGTAAAGCTTGAAGACAATTCATAGCAACACGTGCCGTGTGTGGCCGGGTATTATCTTGTTGAAAAGTAAGTCCGGGGTGTCGAAAAAGTAACGGTAACGCAACCGGTCGTAGAATGCAGTTTATTTACCGCTGGGCTGTATGTGTGCCAGAAATGACTACCAAGGGGTCCTGCTATAAAAAGGGATGCAAACCCAGATCATAACGACCTGTTGTGGGAATGTGTCGCGTGCGCAAGTAAGGGCAGGTTCCACACGTCTCCAGACACGTCTGTGGTGGTTATCAGGACAAAGTTGGAATAAGAACTCGTCACTAAAGACTAGACGTCCCCAATCAACGCCGATCCAAGTTGATCGAGCCCGGCACAAGTCCTTCTTGGTGCGTCGAATTTTTTTGTTATAGAATATATAACGACTATTTTTTGTCGTCTCTGTACAAGGGGCGATACAGGCATAATTTTAAGTTAAAATCCAACACAAATACAACAAAATTTAAAAATCAAGTATTTTCATGTCATTTGAATAAATAAAAATCGATTAGAATTGAATAAAGGGACATACCCACTTAAGGAGTGAATACGTCTTTGTGTTATTAGAGGAAAGTTAAGATGCGAATTATTATGGTCTTGGTGGCTAAAAGAGCCACGATAGCCCAGTTGCTTGAGTCGTGGATTATCAACCGGAAAATTACAAGTTCGTCACTGAATCCAAAAAAAATACCGTCCTGAATGCGGAGGCTGGTGAACGTTAAATACATTGTGACCACAAAATATGTTCTTGTTGGGGTCGTGATGAAGTTTGGAGAATAAGGCTGCCATCTCAGGTGTTGAATTCTTGATACGATTGTGGTTAAAAATAACGATGTGTTGTCCTCGTATCCTTACATTTGGGATTCATCCCGGATAATCACCAATAGCCAGCTATATTTATCCATTGCGACGTAAATTCCTTAGAAATCCTTCTAATTATCAACCTACTTTGATGATTATAAGTTAAAGAAATCTTATTTATTAAGAACCGATGATGTCGATAACGTAAATATACATTGGTGAGATACATACGTGATAGTATTTACATCCATGTGTCTTACAAATGTTGAATGTAGACAAATGTTACTCCAATGTAGAAATGCACTTTGTTCAATTGACGGAACACACATTCGCAATTTATTTTGAGTACATAGACTTTTATAACACAGGTAGGCATAATGGGTATAGTGTTATCTATAATCATATTGGGCGTAACTTGTTTGACAGAATCCTTTAAAGTTATAAAACTTGAAATCAGTATCCATCGCTTCAGGTGGTGGCACACTTGAAGCTAACTTCGCTATCTGTACAATCTGCTTCGTTCGGCATTGGTCGGTTTTGTTTTCTCATTCCTTTTAAATTGTTCTTTCGAAAGATATACGTTTTTTACAATTGTATTCGTATTTCCTATTAAATTTTTCAACTTTAGTAACGTTTTCTTCAAAACCACACTCATCGACTTATGCTTTCTATATCTTTGTATCAATTATTCCTGCTTAGGTTTTATTGTATGTCCTGTTGTACTCCTTACAAATCTACACAAACTTCAACGTCTTATTCTGATGCAATCCGATTTTATGTAACTGCACGTTGTAGAACTCATGTGCAAGCATTTTATCTCATCCACTCACAGTTGCACCCATCCTTACGTTGGCGTGATGTGTGTTTTATAAAATATAAAGGTCCTAATGAGACAGACTTTATTGGTGTACGCAAAAGAGATACATAATGATACATAAAATATCATTGTTTGAGATTGGATTTAAATATATTTTATGTTAAGAAAGCCTGAGGAATTACAATTCCAGTGCTATCATATTTAGTGTAATATAAATTTATGGCCACGAGCGTTTTCAGAAGCTCATGTTTAGTTTCCTAAAATACCTAAATACCTAAATACCTCTCCTAAAATACCTAAAATACCTTAAACTTCGGTGTGTCATTGGTCGAAAATTAACATTGATTTATTTTACTCTTAGGGATTTATTAACTCTTGGAGTTTAATGTTCACGCAAATGTTTGTATGCTAGAATTTCAATATTCACGTAAATCTAAATATTTGCGCTCTCAGCTGAATGCATATGCAAAATTATTTACAATCTGAGTTTCTGTTATGTGTAATTCATACTGTACGATCAAACTGTATCATTTCTCGATGTTGACCATTAAATTAAGGAATGAATCTAATAAACTTGGTGCACTGCTACTAAAATTGTACTAAAAATTAAAATCTTTTTGATAGCATACAATGTACACTATATGGACAAATGTATTTGGATACTGCATGTTTTCAGAAAAAGTGCGTTATTATTATATTTAGTAACGGGCAAGCCCCCCTGTTGCTTGTATTACAGATGCAACACGTCGAAGCATACTTACCACAAGTTCTGTTTAAGTCTCGGCAGAACTAGCTCGACATGCCTCTTGCAAGGTTGTGAGAAGAGATTGCTGTGAAATGGACGTGCGTGGCGGTGTCGTGCTCGTCGCTCCAGTTTGTTCCACAAGTGCTTGATCGGATTATCGGGCTCTAAACAGGCTAGTTAGCAAGTTCACCTCATTTTCAGGAAACCAGTCCAGCCCACGTTCTGTAGTACACAGTCCAGTCACATTAATGTGACCACCTGTCAAAAGCCAGAATAACCTCCTTTGGTATAGCGGACCGCTGCGAGACGTGGAGGAAGAGATTCAATTAGGTTTTTGATAATGAGTGCACCCAGTGAATGCCAGGAAACATTCCCCAAACCACAATGTTCCCTCCTCCAGTCTGGATCCTTCCAGCAATTGTTGCAGGGTGTTTGCTTTCAGACGTTTCAAGCCGTATACGCTAACGTCCATCTGTCCGATGGAGCATAAAACGTGAAAAAAGCCACCTGTCGCCAGCCTGTGGACGTCCAGTTGCGGTACTGGCGTGCAAATTCCAGCCTTAGTCGCCGATGAACAGCAGTCAGCATAGGTGCATAAACCAGGCGTCTCCTGCGGAGGCCCATGCGCAGCAACTTTCGCTGAACCGTTGTTGAGGATCCACTCTTGGTAGCCCCTTGGTTCATCTGGGCGGTCAGTTACTCAACAGTTGCACGTCTATTCGCCAGAACGCATCACCGTAGCCTTCGTACGCCTCTGTCATCTATAGCCCGTGGTGCACCACATGTGCCATGCCGCTGATTTTGGATAGTGCCATTTTGCCATGCACGGTATACTTTTACCACGGCGGTACGCGAACAGTTCACAAAATTAGCCGTTTTCGAAATGCTTCCACCCTTGGCCCGAAAGCCAATAATCATGTCATTTTGTACGTCGAATAAATCACTATGTTTCTGCATTACACCAACGATTGAAATGCTTTCCGATGCCCTAGGACATCCTTTATATACACTCCACTGCAATGTGCTGCCACCTGCCTTTTGTGATTGGTTATTTCACGTTAATGTCGAAAGTAGGTGGTGGTCACATTAATGTGACTGAAGTGTGTATGACATGGAGCTCGATCTTGTTGGAAGACATCTTGTTGATCTCATCTTGACATCTTCTTGAAAACATTGTTGTTGGAAGAAACATCATCATAGTTTTGCCATAAAGTAGGCAAGGACGAATTATCCAGAACGTCAAGGTACACGTCAGCGTTCATGGTAGTTGGTACATAAAATATTGGGCCGGGTCCTAACTAGAAAAACAACCTCACACTAAGACGTATCCTCCTACAAATTTCTTCAGTGTCTAAATACTTTTGTCCATATAGTGTATAATATTGTACACAATGGACAATTTTCTTTTTTTTTACTATCGAAAATGAAAGAATTGCTTACTTTGAATACGTAATTTATTTGGTGACATAATTTCAGTAAATTGAGTTGTAATTAGGAAACTTTAGCAATATATTCTACTTCCAAATATTCCGTTTTTTAGTAACCTAATTTCGAAACCTGAATGGTGCAATATTCACGTTCCAGATTCGCTTTATTACTATAGGCGTTTTTTAAACTTTTCTAAAGACTAGCCTATCTTAAAGGTATAATGATTGAACTCCGTCCAATAAAAATGCCTCCATTGTATTAACAACAATAATAGGTTAAGGTGTAAAAAAGTTTCTTCGTTAATTAGTTTATTGTTCAGAGTTTCTTAAAAAGACAGTGATTTAACAATCTTAAAAGGTACGTTGAGCATAGTATCACACCTCAACAATTTTACGTGATAGCAAAGAAAAGAAGAAACATTAATTCTTTCTTGGAAATCAAGAATACATTTCTTTATACGAGTTCGTTGACAAATTGATTGCGGCATTTCTTTAGAAAATGTTTCATGATCAAAATCATGTTTTGTACTTGTAATAATGCGTCGTATAAAGACGCACTTAGGGTTGTATTTGAATAATTTATCCATCATGCTGAACTGAGTATTTTATGCATTTGAATGAAGCATCAGAGTGTTTTCAAGAATTGATTTTTTTTAAGGGATAAGGATGCATGTAGAATTTAAACGTTCAATTTAGACATACCATGAAATAGAAAGAACTTCATTACTCGGAAATATGTTGCGTTTATTTAGATTCCTCTGGTAAAAAACATGTATAAATTTAAGAAGATTAAATTTAAATGCATATCTATTTAAGATATAAGGCTTGGCTATAACATGTATTTTCCAAAGACATCTATCGTATTGTGGTTATAAGGATTTTTTTTTATTCGTGCGAGAGTGTTTTGACGTAAAGGTATATTTGCAATATCACACAAACTTCATAATGACTTATTCTTTTGTGTTGAATTTAATATTTATGCGCATTGGTGGGTAGAGTGTGTGATTCTGTATTAATTACTCTAAAATTATTGGTTCGTTTAATCATTGTTTTGTTTTAATTTAGTTGAGCTTTATGTTTGCCCATTTTTTATATTTAGACCTTTTGGAAATACATGAATAATATCAGGCATTGAACAGTTTTATTTATTTAATATTTACCAGGTAAATAAAAAAATGAAAAACAACATTTCATAGTATTGTAGAAAGGGTATTCAAGTCAATTGGAAATTCATTCTATCAGGATTCTATAATGCTGCGAAGGAAGCGAGGATGTACATCTCTTGGTTTAAAAAGAAGACATTTCTTTACTTTAAAAATAAATAAGAAAATAATTTAGATTTTTCATCCATACTTAAAGAGTTATGTCATTTAAAGTAAATAAACCTTTAAATTACTTTTGATTTACATTTTTAATTATCCACGTGGTTGTGACGACTATATCACATATATCAAAATCTGACCAATTTCACTAATGTCGATAAATCTCGTCATGAATATATGGTTAGCTTTGCTAATGAAACTGGATACACCATCGAAATAACCTTTAGAAAAGTTAATTCCCGATTACTGACCACTTCGACCTTCGGCATTACAAGGGGGTTAACTGACAGCTATTTGCGATGAAGTGACCATTAGGTTAGCTACCGTTACTCGTAACAGTGATAATCGCCAACTTCAATGCCCAACAAAATGGGAGTAGGCTCAGTGCATTTTCCTCTACCACGTTAGCAATCTGCAAGCTATAGAGGGCAAGACTTCGATTCCTGTAACTTATCTTATGTATCTCTTCTGTGTAAGTAAAACTGTCCTTGTGTCTTGACGTTTCTTGACTTGTTTTTGGCGCAGCCTTCTCAAGTATGGACTACTGTCATAAATCCCAGTCAAACACTACCAATGTTAATGGATAATGCAAGGTCCTTTATGCTGTATTCTATAAACCTTGAAATACTATCAACCATATATCTACTGTGAGAGACAGACAAACGTTATGACCACTATACAAATTGGCTAACTTATTTGTCGATAGGTTATACGTATTGAAAAAACAAAGCATTGGAAATTTTCAAATACCAGACTGGGGCTCTGAGAGATTTATCTCTGCATTCACTTGATTTCTGTAATTTACCCTGAGTGTATTTCTTTCTTTTGCGCCGGTAAAACTCTTTATGTGTGTATGCTTATTAAATGAATTTGTGCGTCTATTATTTGGCGTAGATTTGCCAGGCAATCTATTAGAAACATCAGAAAGCCAACCAAATAGTTGACACTATTATTAATAGTTATAATTAATGGATTAAGATTAGTATTAAAACTTTTCCCTCCTCGAAGGAAACACACCCTATCAATCCAAGCGAAAGACTCCTATTTAATAAAGAAAACATCCGGCTTAAATTCCTAAGGCCTCCTAGAGACAAACTACTCTCTCCATTACAATTTCCGCCTGTATCACAACCAGCTATAAACAACCCTCTAAAAAACCCGATACACCCGGCTTGAAACTTTAAATCAAAGCCAAGGAGGATGAATAGCAGCTTCACGGCTAAAGCTGCAACACCATCCCGCTCCACAAATGCATATTTTTCCTCTCCGCTTTGCAGCCTTTTGTTACACCCCTCTTTTTCGCTTCCCTTTCTTTTAGTTCTGACGATATGCCAGATCCACATCCCCTTTTCAATTTACTTGTTTATAGAACACCCACTCTACCCTCGCGCGGGGTGCCTTCGGGAGAGGGGGTGAGCCCAATCGCTAAGGGGGGCGAGGACTCGTTTGGTTTCGCAGTCACGTAAACATTGGGCCATACGACTCGTATATTTTAACTCGTAGTATTCTTGGTGGCAGCGAAGAGATGGTTTCTCATGCCGAGCTTGCTGATGGATGGGCCTTATAAACACCGAATGCGAAGCGAGGGATGAGCTTGGCTGAGTTTATGAATACGGGTATTTTCTGGTTGTTCGGTTTTTTTGGGGGAGGGGAGGGGTTTCGATTCTCTAAGATTCAGAAGGAAAATAAATGCACAACAGCTGAACTCGCTATAAAATAGAGACGACAGTTAAATGGAACCAGCCATTAACTGGTACTGCTCTGGTGTACGCCGAATTAAATTTAAAATATAATCCAAGGAAGTGTGTATATATATATATATATATATATATATATATATATATATTTACATTAGGCACTTTCTTCTCACAAACATATATTTTGTTTCACATCAGTTAAAAAATTCTATTCGCTATTTACTTTAGAAAAATTGCAAGATCATTGCTTAGGATTAATTTCTTTGTAAAAATAGGATGTCTTACTACTTTTAAAAATTTATTCAGAAATATATTTTGGAGTAAGTAATTAAAAAACATGTTTGATATCTGAATAGACCCCATATTAATTTTCAACTTAATCTTGATTTTATATATATATATATATATATATATATATATAACCATTCATATTTGATGTTATTAGAGTCATTTTCAGTGTGAACAAACCATTAAAAGAAAAGGGACATTCACTCAAACGTTCTCGAGTTTTTTGAGTGAAGTATAACATTACACTATGATAAAAAAGTCATCGACAAAGAACTAACATATTCTACTTATTTTTCTGATGTTGATGAAAAAAGAAAAAAATACGGTAAATATGTTTGTTTGTAAACTGTAAAACGCTTCTTACAAATACAATATTTACAAAGGGATTATTATTGGAATTTACATTTTTTTTAAAGTATTAATGCAAATTTATAGATTTCACAATGTTAAAGGTTAACGTTACTTATTAAATAACTTTATTTAATCTTTGTAATATTACTTAAATTTTTATTTTAAGTGCTTTGCATATAATGCATCATAACGTCTTGAATCTAACAGGTGTGCGATCAACCAGTTGTGCGCCTTTAAAATAAATTCAACCCTCCAAAATTTATACGCCCTATTGTTATTAACAAGAGAATTTAGTGTTTTTTTTATTATACAACTTAATTTTATATATATGAAACTTAAATGTTTTCTTCCAAACGTATCTTTTTGAGAAGTCTTATTGTAAACAAATTTTCCGTGAGGGTAACTTAAGATAAATCTCTTCATTTAAATATTTTCAAAACAAGTCTGAATGAGGGACAATCATTTGCATACAAATACAATAGCGCAGTTATATGATTTCGAAATTCTTAATTACTTTATTTGTAGCGAAGAGGTTTAGATTATGTATTCCAAATTGAAAGCAATCAACCTCATACATTCAGAACAGTTTTGAAGCACGCGAAACAAAAGATATCAGAATATAATTTGCTATGTTTAATTGGTAAACAATAGATGCGTCATCAACGACACTATTTCCCCGATATTTATATGAAAGGAACAAACACAGGTAGGCATGAAAAAAAAAGGAGGCAAGTCAGCTAATTAACTTTGCCCAAACATTTCAGACTCGAAAAGGAAGCTAATACAATTATTAACTCCTCCAAAAGCCAAAGAACCTGTTTGAAGTTGTTCTTAGAAAATGTAAATTGACTTCGTAATGAAGCCGGTTTTTTCCTAGTCCTTTGCTATGTTTGCGTCCTCAATACAAATCTGTGCGGTATTAAAAAACGATCGCTTATTAAAATATCACTTTTTAACTGACGAAAATGTGTTCCATTCACATGAGCTGATCTTAATTTAGATGTAAATTTGCCGCCCCGACATGTTATTTCTAAAGAATAAAAAGCCCGAAGAAAAATATGCCATTCGACATTCAATGAATGAAGGGCGGCCACACACATAATTCGCCAAGACACTTGCCATTAATATTTCTCATCTCCCCAGAAGCATTATTGGAGCGCTTAATTAAAATCCTAATTTCATATTCCAAAAGTATTTCAAGCTTGTAAAATCGCTTTCACAGATTGCGACTGCCCCTAAGGGTAAACCGGGTATGTTATTGCAGGTAATTATTTACAGAACGCCGCCCGGGTACGAGCCACGATAGGGAAAAACGGGTAAACTGTTTCTGCGTATGATTTTTGGTTACCTACTCTTATCCAGTTTTTATCAAACTTCTAATTTTAAAAACTAATGCTTTTAAGGAGCATTCCGTTTTCATGCTTTCATCTAAAAATGAAATTGCGGCTTTCATTTATGCTTGGTGCTCGCCTACGCTTTTGAAATTAGATAGATTTCATAAGGGTGAAAGGACTGGGAGTATTATATTCTCATCACACGGTATCATATCAAGAATGCTTTAAGAGTTAATTTAAAGTATTCGCTGCTTTAATTACATTATTGAAAGTTCGTGTTATTGAGTCAGCCATGTTTAAAGTTCATTGAGTTACTTAATTAAATTATGCCCTGCTGTAAACTAATTGGTGCCGTAATTAAGTTAATTTTATTAATACATTTAAATGCTGTTGTTCATCGAATATCAATAAAATAGCGTAGCATCACTTATTTATATATTTGCTGAACTGCAAAATGCTTAAATATATAAAAAATAGATCATACGACTTTGCATGCAAAACTATTTTATCGTGTAATTTATTAAAGACATACACAACAAAACATTCTATGTACGTTAAAAAAACGTCTGAATAATGTATACATTAAAAGCTTTATTGAATTCTGAACTTGCGTCATAAAACTTATTTTGATACTTTTAATCAAATTAATGTTGACATCCTAAAATCTTTTTGTAGCAAGAGACTACTTGTATCGTAAAAATGTGACAAATGAGTATCTGCCTTAATGAAAGATTTAAAAATGAATGTTATTTTAAGTGGATAGTCAAATTAGTACTCATAATTTGTTTCATACACAAAGTAAATGAATATATGATTTAAAAGATGTTAAATAAACGTCATAATTAGCATATCTTATAAAGCTTTAAGACATAGTTAGCTTAATTATCCTTTTTTCACACTATAAATATTTTTTGAAATGTGTCTTATTCAAGAATTCAACAAAAAATTCGTCCCAGACAAGCATAATAAAAAAAATTTAAAACATAATAAACTCGATTAAATATCGTTACAAAATAGTTGTTTTCAACTATTATATGACTCAAATCGCGTACTAACATTAAGTAGCAAAAAAATAAATGAAACTGCCGCAGGAAGAGATTTTTTTTCCTGTTTAAGACACAATTACGTAACTATCCTACTTTTAATAAGTATTGATTTTTTTCTAAATGCATTTAATGAGATGGAATTCATTTAAAATATCTCATAGCATTTCAAAATCAACTGGTATTTTGTTTCATACCGTAAATTTAAGCTAATGCCATCGATCCTCAACACAAGACAAAAACTTTTAGTTTATTTTAAACTAATATGAAACCGATGTTAATCGTTTGAAAAAAAGAAACGCAATAGAATAAATTTTACCAATGCAAGCTCAAAACCGTTGCGATGCAATTTCCTTCTTTATACCCCACAACTGCTTCCCTATTCCACAATTGAAATATCGGGGGCTAATTAAGGGTCTCCCAGGTTGGATGTTTAGTGGTAGAGGCGTTTACCGATAAATGACCCTATCCGTCATTGATCTGGACCAGAACTCCGAACTTCCGTTTCGGGTTCTGCCTTCGGAAAGTGATTATTTGTAAAATCGAATAAATCTTCCTTGTTCTTTTTCGTGATAAGATTCTTTCTGGACGGGAAATTTGGTTTTTAAGATAAAAGTCTCGTTGGAAGAAAACAAATTGGATGTACTTTTTTCGGTGTGATGTGTTTTCGGATGTAGCGCTGCAGATTGGGAATGTTGTAGGGAAGGATTTGGTCTAGTCAAGAATGCGGAACTTGCAGTCCTCGTAGATGTACTTACTTTCAAAGAAATACCGAAGAAGTTTAGAGTTGAGAGAAGTTGTTTAATTTATTTCTTCAAAGATTGGTTGGGTTCTTTTTATGGCGAAGGAGCCATGCTGCGCCAAGTAATGATTTCTTTGAAGGAAAAGTCTCAATTTGTCTCACTGCAGTTTCTCGTTAACGGAAAACTGTCCAGGTCGTTTTAATTTCGTACATCTGGACTTGAAAGTCGAGGATGCATGCTTTAAACAAAGATTATGTTATAATAGACTCTATCATAACTACTGGTTACTGTCCTTTAGACTACGGCCAATGCAGCAGTTGGGCCTTGACCGTGCCAAGAAAAAGTTTAAAAAATGACCGGGACAGTAGTTGTACCTTGATAGTTAAAAAAATCGGGCCAAGAAAGAATTTTAACTATGGCCGGTACACCAGTTGTAACTTGAAAGTTATAAGAATCGTGCCAAGAAAGAATTTAGACTTCTGCCGGTACAACAGTTGTAACTTGAAAATTATAAGAATCACGCCAAGAAATAATCGAACCAGTTGTATCTATAGTCGTAGTCAAAAGTTTAAATAGCAAATCTAATTTAAGGGAAGGAGACTCGAATAATTGGATATGTTCTATCATACCTCTTAGGTATGTTGGATAGGTTCTATATTGGCCCTTTCTATTATCTCAATTCGGTATGTTGAATATGTTCTATATTGCCGTGTTCCATTATCCCTCTTCGTGGTTGTCTCTACTAGATATCTCTCGTCTTGAGTACCAGAACTTTATATACGAAATAACTCGCCATAAGATAACAATTGACCTCATCTTGATGTTGTCAGAATCAAAAATCGACAACATCTTGATCGACGACTCTCGAATAATTGGATTGTCTTATCCCTCTTCGTGGTTGTCTCGAATAAATATATCTTGTCTTTAGCAGAACTCTCTTTATAGACGAAATAACTCTCCATAAGAAAACAATAGACGTCATATTGATCTTGTCAGAATCAAAAATCGACAACATCTTGATCGACGACTCTCGAATAATTGGATTGTCTTATCCCTCTTCGTGGTTGTCTCGAAGAAATATATCTTGTCTTTAGCAGAACTTTATACACGAAATAACTCGCCATAAGAAAACAATAGACCTCATATTGATCTTGTCATAATCAAAAATCGACAACATCTTGATCGACGACTCTCGAATTATTGGATTGTCTTATCCCTCTTCGTGGTTGTCTCGAAGAAATTTATCTTGTCTTTAGCAGAACTTACCAGAACTTTATAGACGAAATAACTCGCCATTAGAAAACAATTGACTTCATCTTGATCTTTTCACAGTCAAAAAACGGCAACATCTTGATTGACGAGATATCAGGCGAAACCATTTGACGGTAAAAAAAATGCTGAATATTGCTTCGATTAAAAATGTCTTTTCTTCTGAAGTAGTTATAGAAAGTTGATTTTATTAATAAAGATGTAATACATTTGTATTTATTAAAAAAAATTTAAACTTTCAAGCTTTATTATGAAGTACATTTTTTCACTTAACGGTGTCAATTTCCCTAAAAAAATGCGCGTCCTATTATGCAAAAATATAAAAGTTCAACTTAATTTGAAACAAGTTACGTAATTAAAATTATGCACATAAAAGCTAAAATAAACCGCATCCATAAGAATACAATGGACCTATTCTTATATGTACCGAGATCAGACCCTACAAAAAAACTTAATATCGAATCTATTGAGAAACATTTATAAATAGAAATTAAACACAATTCTTCAAAGTTTTTTCGATTGTTCAAAATAACTCCTAAATTATTCAGGAATTGTAAACCTAATTAACGTTCTGCATTGGACAGTTCGAACTTCATTCTTCACATTCATTTATATGCATGCTAGCTATGAAAAGAAAGTTTCGGTTTACGTTACGCTTTTCAATTTTTCTAATGAAACTATCCACTGAAATCGAAACTGAAAAGAAAATTCGACTTAGCAGTACTCATCCGGAAATAAGATAACAATCGCAGCAATTAAGCATATCCTTCAACAGTTGAGTTTTATTTTCTATCTAGAATTGTTCCGCTGTTACTGGTCACTCCAAGCAAAATATCGATAATTTATTGATTCCTATTATATCTTATCCTTCTAAAAACATATCTTTAAAAAGTTGTTGGAAGTCAATTCATTTGTTAGAAAGTACATTTAAAACACGAAAAATGGTTTTTATATTTAAAAGGGTTGCTAGTATCCCTAAAATATTGTACACAAAATAAAGAAAAGTTCTACATTTAATTTTATATTTTGCTAAGCATTAACAAACGTGTATTTCCACACATATTTACTATTGTACAGTGTCATATTTTGTAGCTAATTATTTTTCACAGAATCCTGCTTTATATAAATGTAGTAGTAAAAACCTGAAATTTGATGACCATATCGCCATAGTGTCCCCTATTAACATATTTTGGAACTAATTATCTATCACGGAATCCCGTTTCTCATCCACCCACTCAAGAATAGTAGAAACCTGAAAATTGGTGGCCATATTGCCACAATTTTCGCATCTACCATATTTTGGAACTAATTACAATTCACATAATCTTGCTTCCCATCCACCCATCCATTTAATAGTAGAAATCTGAAATTTTGAGGGCTATATTGCCACAATTTCCCTTACAAACATATTTCTAACTAATTACATTTCACCGAATCCTGTTTACCATCCACCCATCCTGTGAATAGCAGAAATCTGAAGCTTTGTAGTCACATTGTCACAATTTCTGCTACCAATATAGTTTGGAACTAGGTACAATTCACAAAATCCGACTTCCCATTCACACATCCGATTAACAGCAGAAATCTGAAATTCGGTCACCATATTATCACAATTTTCCCTACCAACATATTTCTAACCAATTCCATTTCACAGAATCCTGCTTCCCCTCCATCTATGAATTGAATAACAGAAATTTGAAATTTGGTGGCACAGCAATAGTTAGGGGTAGATTTACACGTTACTGATTATGATTACCATATAATATTTAGCTGCTTTTATAGCTACATATATGATATTTGTTTAAATATCGGATGCACACTTAAATATGCAAATTTCATTAGATAGTGCGAACAAATACGTAAAATACAAGTGCAAATAATACAAATATGCCAAACATGTTAAAATATAATACGAATATGGGCTATTACAGAGAAATACATATGGTTAGCTTCCTAGTAAAGAGGAAAAAACATATTACTAGATAAAACACGGAATACATAGACATTTCAGAAGCATCCATGTAATTTATAGCTCAGGTGTTGCTTCGTCATCTGACCGTGGTTCAAAATTACGAGGTGTTGTCCTCAGATCTTTCCCTTGAGGGACTGATCCCGGCCCCTCGTCAATAGCCCGTTGTGTTACTCTAGTACGACGTTAACTAAAATTACCATTACCATGTTATCTATGATAAAAACGTTGTTCAAATGCGTTTTTCATGCAGTAAATTACTTTTAGATTCGATGATTGGAATTAGTTTCTAAAAAAAGAAAATTCCTAAATATGTGTATATAGATTTTAATGTCCCATTTTGAAATAAATGTTCTCTTAATATAAAATAATTGAAAATAAAAAAAATAATTGAATTATTTTATTCGAGATTTAAAGTTTCCTTGCTGAACCTAATCAGATGAAGCTCAAAGAGAAAAGTGAACGGTTTGAATTATTTGAATTTAATTCACAGTAGAAGAATATCATGCAATTAAAAAATCTTGGGCGGTTTGAAAGAAACCATATATAGTGAAAACATCATTTTTAAAACTTTTTCAAAGACGATTCTAAAGTCATTAGGAGTGTAGAGAGAGAGAGAGAGAGAGAGAGAGGGAGGGAAGTATATTTCATATTAAAATCGCTTACGTTGCAGCGATTCGATACTTGTTTTCTTCTAACAATACGGTTTAAAAATCTAAACCGCATTATCGTTCTTTCGAAGATATTCAAAAACCGAGAAGAATAGAGGAAATGGGGAGGAGGGGGAAAAGAAGGGGAGGAAGAAAAAAAATCTTATTGCAACATTTGAGCAAAAGTCCCTATCACACATTTGCTAGCAAAATGAGAAAATTGTCTCACTCGCACTATAAAAAAAAGACAGGAAAAATGTTTTAAAATCTCTGCGTTCCTTATCTTTTCTAGACACTGAGTATTGTGTAAAAATAAATTTGCTCTGCTACCCTTAACATCTACCGAAAAAATCACACACAAAAAAAATCACCTTTTGTGTGAGGTGTCTAGTATAGTAAAGGAAAAAGAATTGGTATTGTTACGATAGGCGGATTTTTTATGCTGTATCTCACGGAACGTGCTGCGTTCATACGTTATTTGATTTTTGTTTTCCATTCAGACTGAATTTTTTTTAATTCAGTGATATATTTTATCTTGGTCTTGTTTTGTTTCATCTCCTGCCATCAGTATCCAAGAAGACGTACGCTACAATGGCCTTTTTTAAATTGAAATTTTGCTGAAACGGAAGTGAAAAATGCCACCTTGACTTCAGGTTTTTTCCTAGCCCATGAAAGTCAAGTTATTGAAGTGTACGTGGATCTATTTGCATCGTATTTCCTGGCTAACTGAGATTATGTTAACTTCATTTCCATCTAGATACACATTTTAATCTTAATTTGTAGCTTTTAATGGAATTACATGATAATTCATTCTGTTTCCGTTAATTTCATTTAATAATTAGTTTAAAAAATCGTTTTCGTTTTTCGTACGCTACGAGTTAATGATCTCTATAACCTGATTTCTTTTATCCATGTATTAATTCGGAATTGGAGAGAATGATAAACATACTCGCACACATTTCATTGTTTTTAAATAATATTTGATTCAAGTATGACCTAATATAATTATATACATACTTGTGTATAACAAAATGTTATAAAACTATTGAAATCAGGTGTTTTGGGTAACAAAACTTGCAATAGTTGGTTGATTGGAGTTTTATTGTAAAAGGGGACCTGTTTGGAAATGCTGCGTTAAACGAGGCTTATTTATTGTACGTTGTAAGTGTTATAATACATGAAGTATAAGCTCAAGTCTAAAAATACAAAACAAAGCAGATTTCGAATCGAGACTGAAATTCAAATTATAAAATATAGATGTGTTTATCAAACCAATGTTGGTATATTGAATAAAAATAAGTTTGTATGGGAAATATCCATCAATAAGTCTCTTAGGTTAGATTTAGAAACAACGAAACGGTTTACATTTAGTCTATGATTATTACATTTAGGGTATTTTGTTAAAATATGTTTTACGGATAAGATAATGTTGCAGAATGAACACAACGGAGCCAATTTGCAAATGCGAAGAATACATTAAACTTAAAGGTATTACATAAATGTTTCTGACCGAAATATCTAAAGAAGAGCTCTCTATTGGTTATATAAGCAGTTCTAAACTTAAAACAATATAAATATTAATTACAGTAAGTAATATAGATAATTTTATTTGTAGAAACTAAATATCAGGATTAAAAGTACTTAGAAGTGATCATGTTAATTTCTCATTAAAATACCAAAATAGCAGTTTTATTAATTCATGCGATGTTAGAAAAATCTAACAAGTCATTCGTTTAAAATATTGTGTATAAATTAATAAATGCGAAGAATTCGAGTGGGTGTACCTAAAACTTTTCATCCAATTGTAAAATAATCAAATGTTTCAAAAAAGTACATTGGTCCAACTGATAATAAATTATATGAAGACTTAAAACGCATTTTCATTATTATCATATCAAGTTTTACCTTTGCAATTACCCATTCAAATGTAACCATTGTCCAATTAACTTCAGTTAAGTGTTTTAAATTCATGTTTTGGAAGTACATAAACCGCTTATTTAAAAGTAACATAAAAATGTTGTATACAAATAAAAAATTTTGTTCCTTATATGTTTTTTAAAACTTTCATCTATATTGCATTGTGCTCATACATGAACATAAATATTTGCATATATATAGTAATTGTTCTAAAGTAATTCTTTCTTTTTTAGGTAAGTGATTTCGAATCTTTTGGCTCTGGAAACGGAATAAGAAAACTTTCAAAGAGATAACGTATTTACGAAGTTTAGTTTGGTATTTATAAATTTTATTTTTAGCAACACACACAAAAAAAATGAAATTATTACATTTTTGATAGATAGAGATTTGTGTAATTTTAAATTATTGACGCTGTGCTCTTCCTCTCGCTCTGTTTTGAAGACCATGGTTAATGCACTTTTAAACTTAAAATAATTCAGGATGAGTTAAATTTATTTATCTGGTACATCATCTAATTAAGAGAAATAGACTAATGTTTCAGTTCTGGAATGCTGTATGTGACTTCTTTATAATCTGTAATCATCAGATATTCATTATAAGTATTTAATGGAATCATGGAAAGTAAACTTACGTAGGGCTCTGTGGAATTTATTTTCTCCAGAGATACTCAACAAGTAACTAAAAAATAAATATAATTATTAGTAGTGGGACACGTTAATACTATAAGCTCCTAGTTCCGAGTTACAAGATGTTCGTTTTATTAATGATAGAGTAGCCAATTAAAATAAACTAACGTTAAGTTAATAAGCCCGATGAAATAACAGAAACTTTATATATATTTACACACACACACATAACCTATATATATATATATATATATATATATATATATATATATATATATATATATATATATATATATATATATATATATATATATATATATATATATACTTACCTAAATAAAGTTCAATTCTGGAAAGGAATGTTTCTAGGCAGCATTAGCTTACTTACACTTTAATCTTTAGAGGTGTACAGTTAAATGTATCGCATATTTTTGTAATTACTATCAAACTCTTACATCTTATGAGGAAACGGACATCTATTTTGACATTATTAATTAAAATTTTCTTAAAATGTGTAAAAATATCAAATTGCTGTTAAGTACGGAAATTAAATGCATTTGAAGTGAAATATCACACTAAAACTGGTTGTACTAACATCACTGAGGTATAAACTTTTTATAATGCACTTTTTTGTGAATAAGATTTGACACCAGTAGTAATAAATTTGAATAAATGTAAAATATACTGCTTTATATTTTTACTAATTTTCTTTCATTTGGAGGCATGAAATTTGCATTTCAAATCTTATGTTATTTACAGATGCATTTAAATATCGTATGAAATTTAAGTAACTACACTGCCATCATTGTATTTAAGCACTAAGAAAGTTTAGGCAAATACAATTAGCGGGTTAACTAGTTTAACATTATTCTATTATTACACACATTTCGTAAAAACAAATATAAAAGAATGAAAAGAAATTAACCTAGTAGGCTAATTTTTATTAAATTATAATTGATGATTAATGGAAATACTATTATTAATTAATTAATAAGCATATGTGTCTAGTTTTTATTCTTGAATATAATTTGCTTTGGATGTCAAATGGTAAGACCGTTCAATACTGAAAGAACAAGACAACTTTACTCTTACTATCATTCTGTGGAAGATTACAAACCATTTTAGTCAAAATCGTCACGACAATATAGTCGTTATACTTTCAGAACCTCGTAAGTGAAGAAATTAGAACGTTTCCAACTTAAAAACTAGATGCCAAACTGTACACCATAGCCAATAAAATAATGAGTGATATATACTTAAGAGATTTTAAAACATATTTATTAAGCATATTTGCAACCAAATATGCATATTGTAATTCTTAAACCTCTCCCAAACAAAAGATTATTGAACTTTCAAGGTTTGATACTAAAAAGAGGATATGCCTAAAGGTAAAAGTTTACGCTTCACATATGTGAACTTTTTTTCTCCCTTTCACAATGATTTTCATTCAGTGGAAGTCAAATTATTTAGTGGCAAATCGGAACGAATTATGAAAAGCCCGCTTCAGAAGAGTACTTTATCCCTTTTAGTTCCAAATTATGTTAAAACCTAAACCTCCCTTCAACCTAAAAATATTGAACTTTCAATAATTGATACTAAAACGACGATATGCCCAAATGAAAAAGTCTACTCTTCACAACATGTGAACTATTATTCTCAATTTCACAATGCTTTTCATCTTTGCGTACTTATATCTACTAGCCGGGCCGACTGGCGCTCGGCGGTTTGTAATCTCTATCAAAACTGAATAAAACACGAATATTAGCTACATTTGCTCATTCGTAAATGATAAGCCAAAATCTATGTTTTAATCTATGTATAGAGGTAAGCTATTAGTATCAGGCTACAGATAAATATTTCCATGATAAATCTTTCAATTAACGCACAGTTTTTGATAAAGATGGTTGGAAAGGTTTCAGACCTTACAAACATTTTGTGTTTACCAATACACTACAACTCAATATTGCAAAACTCAGCCAAGTCTCTCAAATGTTCAATTGTTTAAATTGTCATTAGAGACATATCCAGTGCTACATTTAGATTATCTGCCCTTCTCTCTTGAGACTTGTAAAGAGTTTGACATTTTCACTTAGCTCTCATTTATACATTTGAAACGGTTAATTCTAATTTTATACTAATCCCACCATGACATACATTTCGTAATTTTTTTACTTCAATTGAGTTCATATTTCCAATAAAAGGGCATTGCAAAAATTACACAATTCTGTCAAATTCCCACAGTTGTGTTCTTGAACGTCAGAAATATTTTCGCTTGAAGCATGTTGATAACTAAGCCTTCATCGAGCTATCCGTTCACAACGTTGCTCAGCCGTTTCATTCACGCGGCGATCTCTTTCTACAACATTACTTGTAACTCTCCGTTCAAGCGACTGCTCAACTGTTAAATTTGCGCGGTGAGTTCTTTTTCGTGCATTTTTAAGCTGAAAGTCCATTTTGCACAGAAATTGACAGAGGCTATTTGAAACAGCAAGAGCTCCAAAAATCTGGGTTATTTTATTTACGCTGATTGTTGCCTTTCGACATATATATATATATATATATATATATATATATATATATATATATATATATATATATATATATATATATATATATATATATATATATATATATATATATATATACATATATATACATATATATACATATATATACATATGTATATATATATATATATATAATTTCAAGAACACAAGAATTTCCAAAAAAAATGTAACAAGAGTCTTAAAATATAATAAAAAATGAAGAAGTGTTGGTGGATCAGGGCGTCATCAGGGAGGAGCCTGACCCAAACAACATAAAATGGTGTTTTCTACATATGAGCAGCATTAGGCTGAAAAAATTGCTCATACACTCCCCCAAACACCACCAAAAAGCAAGTAAAACAAAAACAAAACAAAATACCAAAACAGAGCAGGAACAAAACGAAATGAAACCCGAAGCCGCTTCCGGGATATCAACAACAACAAGCCTAAAAATTACCACCAAATGCCATCAATTACACATTCTAACTTATATGCTAACATCATACTTCCTATGCAACGAGTCCAAAAAAAAGCAAAAAAATAAAAACAATATGAAAATCCCCATCCCCTATTCAAAAATATATTCATTAATAGTAAAAAATAAAATTGAAAAGTAATTCCCATGGCTCTGAGGAAATTACGAAAAATAATTATTCATGGGTTGTGTAGGTGTTGATATTAATAAATCTTTCAAAAATATAATTATATATATATATATAATTATATAATTATATATATATATATATATATATATATATATATATATATATATATATATATATATATATATATATATATATACAGAGAGAAAAACTTATTTAATAGATATATCTACCTATTAATTGAATAAATGTTTTCTAATGACACTGGTTGTATATTCAAAACCATTTGATTTTTATTTGAATGTGGACACCATATTTAGCATTTTGCTACAAAGAAACTCACTTCCTTCCAACCTAAACGACTTTAAAATTTATTGAGGCGGTACCTTTTCGATTGTTATTTTAATACCGTTTTTTTTTTTGCAGTACATTCCTAATTGGCAGTCAAATTACTTAGTGGCAAGTCGGAACGAATTAAGAAAAGCTTGCCTTAGCAGAGCATTTTATTCCTTTTAATCTTTTACTTAACTTATTTTTACGAAGTACAAAAATGCGTGTATTCAAATTTAAAGAATATTTGTTTAACTTGAGACAAAAAAAAGCTATGGTTCTTAAACCTTCTAGGCTAACTACTTTCTTTCCTACCTTCAAAAAAACTTTAAGGCGAAATGTATGAGGAAAAATATATCTTAAAGAATGTTTTATTTATACTTGATCACTCTGTATCTTAGGAGAAAACACTTTATATTCTTCAACACTAAGTCATGTATTATGTATGTTTTTATTTTTATTTTAAGGTGTGCTTAGATTGCTTAAAGTGGAGTTCAAAACAAAAATGTTTATATATTTACGCGTGATCTGATATTTGAAATGGGAAACACTTTCATAAAATGTTCCATTTCCATGTTTCCGTAAATTCATTTTATGGTAAGGAAGAAAGTTTAATTTTGTCTCTCAGACATAAATAAGCATACAAGTAAAAAAGAAATCGTTCAGTTAGAGTAGTTTTGCTAAATGTAAGCACCATATCAAAGGATACAATTTTTACTGCTAAAGTCTAAAAGTGCTATTTCAGAAATTGTCATGTATTTTAAAGTAAATCCATTTAGAAATTGACTGCCAAGTGAACAATGTAAACAGTTCACACTTAATACCATATTTGGCACAATTTTCAATACTTAGATATTCATATATTGCTTACCTGCTTATATTTTCATCTATATCTAGCTATATCTGTTAATGAACTGTTTCTAGGGTTGTAGTAGTGCTTTTTAATCCTGTAATTGGATTGACATATTTAGATTTGGAAACAGCACCTTGAGCTGTTTTTATAGGACATTGTTGACATTACGCATTGAATTGCATTTACTGAAGTTAATTTTGCTTATTGATGTTTATTGTTCCACGAACGATTTTTTTTGAAGTGTACTTTGACGTTCTGCTAATTTGGTTCTTACAGGACCATAGTATTTTTACGAAGCTGACTGTCAGGTCTTCCAGTCCGATACCCAAACACACCTTACGGCGGATACAGAACTTATATCCTCAAAATAAGGTTAAATTGTTACTTTAGCCTTCATGGTGTCCGCATCGTAATCCAACAAAGAAATACCTCAGATAACCTGGAATGAAATAGCATATAATGTTCGTTTTCTCTTGCAACTAACGACATCTAAAAATGCATTGTAAATTGGTTTTATTCCCTTTTAAAACTTTATGATACTTGTACAAAAAAAACATACACTAAATACAAACTGCAATAATAGATATTACTCTACTAAACATTGCAAAGTATGAATGCATTTGAGAAAATTACGAATTTTACATAAATCATCACCTTAGGATTATTTAATATTTTAATAAATATATACGAAAACGTTGTAATGAAGAACATGCTTTATTAAAGTAATAAAATAAAAAGTTATTTGTGTGTTTTTTCTGAAAATTCCCTCTGAAAATTCTGAGTAGTGAACTGTTTTCTTTTAATTACATAACATTTGAAGACTAAAATATCTATTAGTGGAAATAATTTTAGAAACGATAATATTGCTAGAAAGTCTAAAATTGGTTTAAAGTGATACAAGAAAGACATCAGTTTAAAAATGGACATATGTGTGTTTGTCCCTCAAAGCGTTAAATGTTTTCAGTTGATGTGTATCAGAAACATTAAGGATTATAGTATGTAACATTCCAATATAAGACCTCTTGTATACTTCCAAGTAATGGGGTCCCGACGCAATATTCAAAGTCCAAACATTGATTGCAGGATGCAGGCAAACAGAAGAATCTGAGGAGACAGAATGAGAATATGAGGAGACAATCCTCCGTCATAAACCGAAAACCGAATTTAAATGTTTACCATGCCTTTCAATTCCCTCAGAGTGATTTACTCACAGACGAAACCCCTGAAACGACCGACCATCGAAATCGATTTCGTGTAACGACTTAATAATAAACCCAACCTTTACGAGTCCTAATGGAAGCAGGAGCACTTTTCAATAGGTCCTTTGTCAAAGTCACCAGTCGCATCTCCAGATAATGCCGTAATGTAATTTTAAAGCGGTTCAGCCTAATTATCCAGCCTAGAGATTTCGGCACAAGGTGGGACTCCTATCATCAGATTCTTTAATTAGGTACCCGGACCACCAGTTCCCACACCTTCAGGTTTGTTTACCAAGGCTGGAGTACACTATTCGTCTATCCGTTAAATGACATGCTTCGTAAAGCGCTTCTGTAGAAATTGAGTTCTGATTTAAAGTTTGTATTACCGTCCGCTGCTGATTGCTGGTTTATTAAGAGAGGTTCTAGAGCAGGGAAGGTGAAAGGGTGACAGATTTTAAAGGTATATCCCTGGTATTTCCCATTCATTCACCCAAATGTTGACTACGTTGTAGATTATTGTAGGTGGACTCCACGACCGGATTATTAATTTTGAATTCAGGACGGTAGCTTTGAGACAGGAGCGGACGTTGCAATTTCATCGCTTGCGTGTTTCCGTTGGGAGTTTCTACCGGTGGTTCCGATAGAAACAGGTTACTGTTTAAGGTTTGCAGTATTATAAAGTTGTATGACGTTTCTACAGTATTGCAACACTTATAAAAAAAGGATTTTAGACTGAGTTTTTGAAACATTAAGTGCCATGCTTTGTAAAACAATTCCATAGAAATTGAGTTTTGATGTATGAAGGTGATATTACCTGCAGATGATGACTGTCGGTATATTGAAAGGAAAGTTGGTGAGCAGTAAAGTTGAAAGTGTGGCACGGGTAAGTTTTAAAGTTATATCCCTTGCATTTGGCTTTCATGTACATGTGTTAATGATGATTATGGCTGCTTGGCTTGCAACTGAATTATTATTTTCAATTTTACGACGGTAGCTTTGAGGGAGGAAAGGACGCAGCAATTTTGCCACTTATATGCTTTTATTTTTGGTCGTTCTGATAGGAACAGTTTCCTGTATAAGGTTTGCAGAGTTGTAATACTATGGCTTTGTATGAAGTGAACGAAATAATCAATAAAAGTACAGATTGGAAGGTGGCGGATTACATAATACATCTGATTGGGAAACAAATGGATTGCTAAGGTTAAATTAGTCAAATAAGTACTCCTAGGGGATTGATTCAGATTTTAACAAAACGTACAAGTTTCTGGTTGTGTACTGTTGTATCGGAACGATGAGCTCAAGTCAAGAGTTGTACTTGTTGCGTAAACGCGAAACTTTTATCAGTCGAAATCCTCAGGAAACTGCACTAGGTGGTTTTCGTACTATCGATGTTCCTAAAACTAACATCATACAGATACTGCCATCTGTACTCCCTATTATTCCATCGATCCCAGATGTTGCAAGCGGATGACGAGCTGCTTTACGTTTAGACGTTGCAAATGACTTTATCATATGGCATGACTGTGATAACAGCTGACCTTTACGCAAAATGTGGACTGTCGAGAAAAACACCTTTCTAATTATTAATTGGCATCGTGAATTAGAATGACTGTGTGCACTGGGAGGACAAAAAAATATGATGATTTATTTCCTCAGCCCTTACCCAAATCCCAAGTAACTACGCGGTAAGGCATCACACGAATCTTTTTTCTCTGTCCATACTTCTTTGAATGCGTACTTCCATAAGGTTTACTAACGTGTACGGTAACATGTACTCTTTAGATGGAAACGCTTGCAAATTTCGTCCTTCTTGAGATGTAGCAGCGAAATGCTGACTCTAGTTATCCTTGTGTGGATGCAATAATGCTCTCTTCCACATGCCGAAACATGCGTCAAACGCTTATTAGAACAAGACTTTGGCGACAGAATTATCTGTCTTCTTTTTCCGTTTCCGTGGCCACCACGTAAACCTGACCTAACAGCAAAGCGTTTCTGTTTAAAGGGATATTTGAAATAAAAGTGAACAAGGTGAATCATGAAACCCTATCCGACTTCAACGAAGCATTAAAGACAGAAGCCGTATTGTTTGTCCAATGTTACATGCGTCATTGAAGATCACAGAATCCCGAATGTCCGTCATCACTTGTGAAAGCGGTCACTTGGAACATTTGTAATTCGGGCAAAGAGTTAAGGTTTCTCGTGCCTTTTGTACTTTCTTCTACTATTTCGTAGTTCACTTTAATCTTATTTAACAATGCCCTTGAGTAATTTTTGTTAAGGGATAAAGGCGAAATTTCAACTTCATTTATGCATTTTCGTTTTGTTGATTTACTAAAAAAGTGTACGTTTCTGTTGGACATTTTCGAACAGCAAACTTCGCATTTCAACAATGGGAGGTAAAATCTGTGGATAGTACACATAATATCCCAGGAACCTTAATGGGTTGTCCATACAGGATGTCATAATCACTCCACTCCGATTTTTCTGTCAATTTTTTAATCCAAAAGCGGACAGGGGTGTCACAAAACGATTAGAAGAAACAGCTGCCGCATTCGAATCAGTTTTCAAACTGAGCAAATTGATAAAAAATATTTCGGATAAGTTGTTCGAAATCGTAGCATTTGAGAAATACTTTGTGTTGAATTCTTTTAGATTTTCTCCGACACATACGGCAGATGTCCGCTTTTCAGTCGTATAAGAATGTCGCTTCTTGTTCGTTCTTTTTATTTCGCAGCTGTGTTGTAGCTCGATTCTGTTCTGAAACTGTGTGAAACTGCCAAATTTTATACTATGTTATTATCAGCTTTCTATTGATCAAAACGTCCTTTGGCAGCAAGAATAGAAGGACTACGTGTTTGATCTTTTAACAAGTATCTTTGGCATGTGTTCTGAAGTAGCAAAAATTTTAAAAATTATGTGAAACTTCATTACTATATGAAGAGATTTCAATTAGAAAACATTTTAAACTTTTTTATTCTGTTATTATGTTTAAGACTTTACTCTATATCAAACTTTACATTTTTATTAATTTGTGTTTGTTGAAAACACAATGTAGTTATCTTGCTCGTGATTTAAGGATTATACCTCAACGTAAGCATAGATTATCAACATAGCATAAGATTATACCTTAACGTATGCCGCAACGTATTTCATAACATAGGAAACTACTAAAATACGAAAGTCTTCATTGCAAGATTAAGAGGACTCAATAACAAAAAAATTTACGGTTTAATTTATATTAAACTTTCAATCTTTATTATTTAACATTCGATGAAAATAATAAATAGTTCATATTGCTTACGAAATTTGCCAATAAGTTCTATACCTTTATTTATATCCTCGGTATTTGGGAAATTTACCAATAACCAGTAAAATTGTCACAAAATAAATCGAAAATTAATTGGCTGAAAATAAATCTGAAATAAATCTAAGCTGAAAATAAATCTTTAATTTATTAAAAATATATAAATATATTGTTTTTTATTTTTAAATGCATATTCTTTGAACCAAATGATTGATCAGAGGATCATAATTGAATTAAATGACTCTCATATATAAAGGAAATTCCTTATTTAATTTTATTACCGAATCACAATTCTTGCAAGTCACTGAAGAACTAATAATAGGAAGTTTAAACATGATGAGTCGTCATAAGTCACTATACCACTAAAAATGTAATAATATTTTTACTCAAAGAAACTTAGTTTTCATGCAAGTGTAATACACTCTTTGAAATTATTTGTAATCACGTTCCATAAACGAAAACACTCACAGGAATAGTTTGATAGGAGAGATTGCCGCTTGTGTGGAGTTTAGTGAAGAAAACTTTTTAATAACTCTATTTGTACTGGTACAGGATTTGATTGAGAAAAAACTTCATTTTTTTAAGTGTCTATGCGGTGTATCAAGCTTCTAAATTATATGTAGTGATTTCATCATTTATATCCATATTTTTTGCAAGAACATCCTACTATCTGCATTAAATATTTCCATCTTATGATATTGCATCTGTACTTTTTCAGCAATATATGTCAATTTGATATGTTTACTACTTTTATTTTATCGACAAAAAAGTTTATAATTTAAATTATTTTAGTTACTGCTTCTAAAGTTTTAATAAGGATTTTGAATAAGATTGATACATATTTTAAACTCTTCTATACCTATTTGTTAGTTCTTATTTGACTTTCTCTAGAGCACCTTGTCCTAGCTTTGGACTATGTGCCAGAAAATCTGAAAACAAACCAAAACAAAAATAAAATCGCTTAGGTGGCCGTTATTTCCTCTTTAGGGTCACCAGGTTTATACGTCTTAAGGGGTTTATACAGGGTATTTTCATTTTTTGCAACGTTTCTTTGTCTATGGTCTCTTCTCGAATATTGTATTTACAATACGTTGCTAGATGGTCTGGGTCTTGTAAAAATATACCCATTCTTAAGGTAACGTGAGAAAATAAATATACTGCCATCATAGGATTAAGAGAAATTGAATCGTGTGCAGGAGAAATTTGTTTTACAAAGATAATTTCCGACAGCTGGATTGTGGATCGAGCTGTATGGCTAGTGGCGGATCTTGTTGACACCATTAGTAAAGCTCAACGCACGAAACGTCTAACCTGTCAATATATCTCTCACCAGCAACAGTAATTGAATTTACGTTAGCCTCTCCAAAAATATGTAACGGTGATCCGTTTCGGTTAGTGGAAGGTCAGACACACATTACAATTGAAAAGATGGGTACACTTTTAGTATAATCGCTTTGAATTCTGACTCGTTTCCTGACTTCTTGAGGACTGTATGCGAGCATAATGTAACATATAATTTATTTGTAAACTCCAATTATTTTGACACTTAACTCTATTGTTTTCTCCATAATAAATTACGACCTTCTAAATTTCAATACCTGTAATAATAATAAAAAAATATTTCTAAAATATATACGACACATCTCTCTTTACTCTAAAAAAGGAGACTGTACTTTGTTTCATTAACTGACTAGTGGACTAGGACGTGAATAGCGGACTAAGGACCCTTGCCATCTGGGTTAAACAGAAAAACAAATATTTTAATACCCAAGTCGAGCTTCAGGCATGAAAAAAAATTTTCTAGAGAACTAAACACCAATAAATGTAAGACAGTCTAAATCCCGCGATTAAATTCTCGTATTTTGTAACAAGGAAAACTCAATTTATTATTTGCCCTTAAATCCAACGCTTATTAAAAGAGATGTATCCATAAAAAAAAGACGCATTTATCCAACCCATTTCATGATAGGAAAACTATACTTTCGTAGAAGGAAAAGTGCCGGGATTCAGTGTGCCAGCGAGGGCACTTTACTTTTACAACCACTACTCCCACAGTGGCAAGATAAAAAATTATGGTAACATATAGCGGACAAATATCTCATTTTCTTCCTTGGACTGGTCGCTTCCTTTGTGATGATCAATAACATTTTGCGATAGAACTACAAATGACCGTATTAAGAGATGGAAAGAAATCTTCGGCGGGCACGACTTGTATTTTATTGTGAGGCAATGGGGCTCCTGAAATAAGGTTTAGAGATATGATTATAGATATAGATATTTAAGGGCAGACTCTTAGTGAGAGAAATAAAGAGAATTTCTGTCTTTCTTTTCTTTGGATAGAACAACGGTAGGCTCGAAGCTGTTTTCGGGGGGCTCAGACGGGCTTTAAGTTTATTGGTCCGTAATAAAACGTCGTACAGTGTGATATGAAGTAATTGACCCATTATATCAAACGAGATTTGACGGTGGATGATGAAGATGACAAATTTGGGGATGAGTTATTACCTTCAATTTTTATATTGCACTTTTGAGTTGGGAATTGTTTTTATTTTTGTTAAGCAGGCATCATCAATCTATGGATCGTACACTTTGACCCATGACAGAAGAAATAGCTGCGTGATTTAGAATCTTGTTAATTCATAATCGCATTGTATACTAATTGTGATGTTCGCTCACAACCTTTTTTTTTCTTGATATCCCTTTTTTAAAACATTTAATCAAAGAATTTTAAATTGTGAAACTTAATTAAAAAACCTACTAACGGATCTGGGAGCAATTATATTGTGTTACTTCTTAAAGCTAAATTGTTCCATACAGATTACCTTTGAGCAATAAGGGTTATTCTGTTCAAATATACAAATCTCAATACCCTTTAACTGGAAAAGAATTCCAGTAAGTAGCTCTGGACAGCATTTTGATAAACCACATAAAAATATTTCCCATAATAGAAGAATCAAAGATATTGCTGATTGATCAAATAAATGCTTAATGCTTGAATGTTTAAAAAAAAAAGATCCATCAAGTAATGCTTTGTAGATTATTATGTTTGTAGAATTTTTTTTAAACTTGAAACCAAACCAAATTTGTAACTTATTTTGTTACCCATATCACCTCAGTTTAACGAAAACATTTATATTAAAGCATTTTTTAACATTAAAAGTGTTTTTAAAAGTATTTGAATTTCTTTTATTTTCTAAACGTAAAGCACTGTTTAAAAATTACCTTTATCTCCCCGTTTATTATCTCCTTGTAACGAAATCCGTAATTCCTACATTCAAAACTTCCGATGTTTTACAAACACTTTAGTTTCCAAACCTTAAATTATTTTTAGTTACTACAGTTTGACTATAGTATTGAATGACTTCGTGACTGCCAAATATGGTATGGAAATAGAAAGAAATTCATAAGCATGTTTTCTTAACCTTCTGTAGTATTTCCGTTGTGCAACCTGAATAATTCTCTCTAGCCAATTTTGACTTTTACGACCAATAGAATCTTTTATATTATTTTACCCGAGATTATGGTAATGGCAATTTTTAATTAACGTCGTACCAAAGCAACACAACGGGCTATTGACGACGGTCCGGGATCAATCCCTTAATGGAAAGATCGGATGACAACACCTCGTAATTTTGAACTAGCACCCCTCTCTCCAAACTTCCACACCAACCCAACGTGATGACTTTCGGTCACGACAGGTTTAAGGTGTACCAGCCGCCTCTACACGATACGGTTACAAACATCCATGCCCGGTCCCGGATTTGAACCAGAAACCTTCCGATCAAGAGGCTAACACCTTAACCACTTTACCGGTTGGTTTGCACCCGAGATTACGAAAGTCGCTTTTATAAATAGAGTTTGAAAAAATATTTTTTGTTTCTCATTAATTTTTATGTCATATTTAATTATCTGAAGATATAAGCGATATATGTGGTTACTTAAATTTGCCGCTCAGAGGATTAAAACATAACCCTCAGACACTGTCGAAGGACTTTCGAAAAAAAAATTGTATTTATCAATTATTTTTAATCTCTATTTTCCTAATTACAAAGCTACTACACATTTTATTGAAGATGAAATCTGAATAATTTCATCATTAAATATGTTGTTTAGAATCCTCTCAAAAAACCATTCCCTTAACACTAATCCACTGCTTAAGAACCGGCCCAAGCAAGCTACCATTTCCGATTTGCGTGATTTCTGAGGCACTCACGCTTGGTCCATACCCATCCAATTTGCGTTCTTATGCCCTTCATCTACAAAACCACATAAAACTCCCCTCAAACTAGCCAGGCATGGCGTGTTCTTGTTAGATCTACGAACCGCAAGAATAATTTGTCGAACGCTTTTACCCTGAACCTTTTAAAGCACTTATCCCGGCCAAAATTAAACACGGAATCTGGCGCTTAAATTAAAAGAGTAAACAATGCAGAGGAGTTGGGAAATTTTGGTTTCCCCTTTGCTCATTTGTTTGGCCTGTAGCGCTTCTTTCTATATTATGTATGAAGACCTCAACACCAAGGCTAATTTTTCCGGGACATAATCTCCTGATGTTGGAATGAGGAATGATGGAAAGGGGAAATTCGGAAATATAAGAACTTTCCCATCTTTACTGGTGCTTCTTTCTAGATCTTCGGATTTCTCGTTTTCTGTGTAGAATATGCCAACATATGATGTGGTAGCTGAGTTTTTACTTTCTTTGTGTCTTGGAAATGATTTTTAGGGAAGTTGATCAATCTTAAAATGTTAATGGGGAGAATATATTTACTGTTTTGTAAGCTAAAGGTATTCTTTAAATGATTATATGGCATATTTATCTCTTCATAAATTTAAAGATCACTATATTAGGGTCTGGAGAAGCTAAATATCATATCTTGAATTTTTTCATTTTGCGTGTTTCATTTGTAAGTCGACAATATTTCTTTTAATTGTAAACTTAATCAAAGAGTAAGATGGTTTACTGATATATAGATCTAAGGGTGGGTTCAGTTCACTTATTTTTTTCAAAGTGTACAGGCTTCTCGAATCCGAGGTAAACTAATGATCTATTACTGACCCACGGGGCTTACTGTCAATGATAAATATGGTGTATCGACTCCATGATACATCTACTTTCTCCTCTCCGTACTTTTTTTTATCACAATTACTTGACATCGTATGTTTTATGTTTGATGCAGCTTGGCCAAATATGGTCATTTTGCCATAGATTACAAATTGTACATTTTTTTGCCGATTCAATAAGTACTTCAAATGGAGGAAATAATTATACTTTACGCTGCAGCCTGATGGGATAAAAACCCAAAATACCAGATCTTCAGACACTTGGTCACTGATCATAGATCATTCGCTCATAGTTTTACCAGAACATGATGCTTGAAGAACCACAGATCCCATTCTGTGCTGGCCGGTCTAGAATCAATATACATCCGGGCTGCAAAGGAAAGAGCTGCAGCTCTTGTTGCCAGATTCAACATACTTGCCACATATGATATCTTCTGGTTTCCCTATCATATCCAAAAGAAAACCCAAAGCGTCACACGAATCCGACACACAACAAATGCATATCAATCGTTACACCAATACCCCCTCACAAACACATTGTCAGATCGACACAGACATGTCTAAAATCAAGGATGGAAAAACCATCTCCCTTTTGTCTGTGCCTGTACAAGAGAAAGATCTTTGATTAGGCGCACAGACTGCACGATAATTCAATTTTCAAGCTGATTTTTTTGCCATCCATGCAGATTCATCCTGGAAACTTCAAAATTGCTCAGAAAATACATGAGTTTTCTCAGATAGCCAGACTAGCTTGACTACCTTGACTAATTTCTCAAGACTAGCCTGATGGCAAAGATAATTCATTCCATCATTGAATGGAAGCTCCATCGACGTGTATATACGTCACTTGGTTAAGAGGTCACTGCGGTGTTGATGGAAACGAAACAACACATCTTGCAACAAATTCCACCGGTAATGCGTCCATCTGCCTACACCCACTACCATATCCTGGTACCTCATCTGAAGAGGTCTCAAGAGCTAGCATCCATAAACAGCTGGCAAGGCATATGTCTAACTCTACCAAAGATCGGATAACATTCGGGTTTTTCTCCAAGGTATGTATAAAGCGCCTCATCTCCACCCCACACATCACACACTTTTTCACGGGCCGTTTTTGTAATATATATTTCGTATGAATATTAATTGAAGTGACCTCTTCATCTATAGTATGGAAGCAGACCCGGACGACTAGGTTGCCCTCTTCCCCGTCACAGCACATCTACACAGCAAGAAACCAACAACAAAACACTATGACGCTTGGTAGTTTACCGCTTACTACAAAGAAAAATTATAAAAATCGTGCGATTCATGGCCTTCAGGAAGTTTAAACTGAAGCAAGCGGCTTAAATTCAATCTAATTTGTTGTGTAAAATAATCCCTGCACAACCTTTCTTCGTCTAAAAATAACGACAAGTAAATTCAGTCTCTTATCTTTATAACATGCACAACTTTTTCAAGTAGCACCTGCGTGTGCATTTCATTGCTCAAAATTCCTGTTTTGCATCACAAAAAAAAATTATTCATCAGCTAGTCATCTATCACGTTTGTGAACAGTTATTTTTCACCGTAAACTGTTCATAGAGTCGTTATCCCATAATGGAGTTGAGTTGAGAGTGTTTTAAAATGCATTTTAATATCACATATGCTCAGAATTTATTTAGAAGGTGTTACATGTTTCACGCATTTTAGGAGGAAGAGGGATGCATAGTTTTAACAAATTTACAACGAATATTCTAACGTAAGGTAGTAGACATACCATCCCAAAAAAAGTTTCAATGACAAAGAAGACATAAATACACCCATCTAAGAATAGGATCTATTGCACGTTTAAATATGTAGATAAATGTTGCTAAATATTTGTTTTAGATTTAATAGCATAAAAAATATGTTTATAAATGCATACAAAAAGGTATTCCTCAATACGTTCAAAACATGTTGGGAGAATTGTCATTCAACCTCTCTAATTGTGTCTGTAATATAAAAAGTGAAATATGTCACACAATGACGTAAAAGAGGTAAATACACCCATCTAAGAATCGGATCTATTGCGCATTTAAAGATGTAGATATCTACTGCTTAATATTTCTTTTAGTTTTACTAGTATAAAATATCTGTTTATATATGAATACAAAAAGTTATTCCTCAATAAGTTCAAAACATTTTTGGAGAATTGCCATTCGACCTATCCAATTGTGTCTGGAATCTAACAAGTGAACTATTTAAAATTCAACAATTTATTATATTTATTTATAAACTATTTGGCATGAAAAGGATAGCAATGAAGTTTATATATTTTGTTTGATAAAGTGGTAGTTACATTTGTCCATCAAACTATTAACGAAATAAAAATCTATCACAATTATATAAAAACATTCGCCGAGACATATTTATTAATTTATTAGTATTTATAAGCTAATTCAACAAATGATATGAACTTTTTTTTAACAACAATACTTTTGTTAAAATAATACAATAATTTTTTTATACGAAATTCTACATTTATAGCGTAGTGTTCATTTCCAATTAAATTCAGAAAACAAACTGAATTGACACAAATAATACCTTATTTGGATATACGTATTTTTAATCTTGAGTAGAAAATATTTCATCCATGATTTTTATGAGCATAAAACGTTTTCTTTTTAAATCTTGAAAAGAATACTCCGAATTATGTCATTTTGTTTAGTTAAAACGCCAGGAATTTCATTGGATCGTTTCCATAAACAGCACTGCAAAAAATACTACGCTTTTAGATCCCTCTATTCTTTCCCTTATGATTGAATATAGAAGGTAAATGTTATTTTTCTTTCCAAATAAGCAAAAAAGAAAGCACGGAACAATGCGAAACCCCGATTTTAATGCTTACGCGAGGCAGTTATAGTCCGATTCGGAGCCATGCTGTATCGATTATCGATTTCGATTTCGAAATGAAGTGCATCGATATAAACGATCTCCCGTTCGTATTTTTGCAACTGAATAATGTTTGTCCTTGGTTGTACTTGTTTCCAGCGTATTGTTAAAATCGGCATACGGTCCTAGTTTATTCCTTTAAAAAATATTTCATCTCTAAAATGGTTGAATTCTTTTTACTCGCATCTTTTTTTGAAATATGTAAAAAAGGAAAAAAATATCCGCAATCGATTCTTTTTTGCATATTTTCTCCTCGTTCGTTGATGTGTTTCCCGTTTCGTTTTATTTTTATTTATTATTTATAGGTTTCATTCCATTTGCGAAATGAGAATAGCAGTGTTTTCACTCCCCAGGGCTGTTATTTCTTTTTGCTGTTCTTTCTTCGAAGCTGCTATTTTTTCCCCACTCGCTGCCGTCTGCCAGTTCAACGTGTTATTCTAAGCATACATATTTTACGATGCGCTCTACAGACATCGCGTCAAGATTGTAACTTTATGCCTCAGATTGTGTGTATTTACTGAACGACAAGATGTTGTCACATTAACTGACGCATGGAAATAAAAATATATACCCCACCGCGCAGAGAATCACTAAATAAACGAAATCAGAAGTATGCCTCCCGGTTTGCTTTTCCCTCTTTGCCAACCAATATTCGAGTTGATAAAATACGGTTCATTTTGTGTTTGCATAAAGCAAATAAATGTTTCCGAAAAATTCTGCATAGAGCTTTTTGAATAGACCTTTTGATTCAAAAAGTATGAGATTAATTTTCATAATAAAACCGAAACACTACTGTCACAGTTTTAGAGCGTTCTCTATTGCTTAAGGATATCATGGTCTAATGGTTTAAATTAGTTTATTCGAATCTACATATAGTGATAGTACATCGCGGCACAGGAGATACAAATACGGTGATTAAATGAAGTAAGTATATGGCAGAGGCAGCTTACCCATAGTAGGACCTTCTTGCTGTAGTGGTGGCTGATGGAAGAGGATATCTTCCAAACTCTCCTTCTTTTGCTCATGGCGCCCTGTTGTTTTATAAGGCCCGAAAAGAATGTTCTAGAAAGTACTAACTCGTGATCCCTAATCTGATTTTGAGGTATTGTGATGCTTAATTAACAGTCACGCTCTGATAGAACCTTTCGAAGGTTCAAGGGTATGAACTCATGGCCACATGTACAAGCTGGAATAAACAATTAAAGGGTTAATCTAATGTATGGGCGATATGCTTGCCTTTCTTAGTGTGGTCACTTACTCAAAGAATGAATGTACTTGGTAAAGAATAGGTTTAAGATTTAACGATTCAAACTGTGACGATAGCAACGTCACACTACATTCGATAAACGAAATTGAAAAAACAAAATGCTGTGCTAAGCTAACAATTAATATTGAAAGGGCACTACTTTAAAGGAAATTAATAGACTTTAAAACAGAATTTAAGACATATTAATGTTGTTAGAATGAATACTTGATAATGAGGGTAACACGCATGTTCATTTAACGCCAACTGACGGATTAACTGACCCACATTAAGTGACGCATAGAATTTTTAAAAAATACCCTCAGCGCAGAGAATCACTAAATAAACGAAATCAGAAGTATGCCTTCCAGTTTGCTTTTTTGTGTTCGCCAACCAATATTCGAGTTGATAAAATACGGTTCATTTTGTGTTTGCATAAAGAAGATAAATGTTTTGGAATTTTCTTCATAGAACTTTTTGAATAGACCTTTTGATCCTAAAAATATCAGATTAATTTTCATAATAAATCCGCGACATTATATTCGATAAAAGAAATTGTAAAAAAATGCTGTGTTAAGCTAAAAATTGATAAAAAAAGAACACTACTTGAAGGAAATTAATGGACTTTATAACAGAATTTTTAAGAGATATTAATGTTGCTCGAATAAATACTTGATACTGAGGGTAACACACATGTTCATTTAACTTCAATGTATATTTATATTTGGTTGCTGCTTTTTCTTCTGTGAGTAAAGGAGCTTTTCTACAGGAGTACTTTACAAGACGCTAGCGTAACGTCACGTGAGATAACATCATGGAAACAGTGGTATTATCCATTTGCTTATCTAGATTAACTGTTTATCTACGAGCCACTAAACCACAAAAAAAGCCTCTAAATGCCTAGTTACCGAGTACGTCATCTACGTTCTGACTCATCAAATTCTGGCGGTCTTGGAAACTACAGAATTTTTTACTGTAGGAACGTGGGTACATGCCAAACTCGAACAGCTTGATTCGATTAGAAGCTCAACCAGGTTTACTTGAGGGTTCACCTAGGTATAGTTTCTTTCTTCTTGGGGAAATTAATCGAAATAATTAATATCTTTTTGTTCCATGAAGACTTTTTTTAGTCATCGTATAATTATTATTTTGTTAATTTTCATCAATAATTATTCACAAACTTAATAAGTAATTGCAACTAATTATTGATTATACATATATACGTACATTTATAATTCATGTATGTAACAACTTTACTTTCCGCAACATATTAATTCCGAATTTAATTTTTATAAAACATCTAATTATGAAAATACAGAAGACTATAATCTCGATTTTATGTTATTAATTGCTTACGGAGAAAAATCATTAATTTTTAGACACAAAAGCCGTTTGGGTTTTCATAGATCTTAACTCGAAATGAAGGCTTTTAGGTATGAAATTTGTATTTATTATTCATGAGTTTCTAACTAGCAAAAATATTTGAAAGAATGACAATAGCCCATAAATTGAAAGAAGACACTTGCTTATTATTGGGTCCAGGAGAGAAAGATTTTGATCCCACACATAAGAAAATTATGCATTTTCTTTTTAGAGTATAGGGGTCCGCCTATGCATTAGGGATGCGACATCGATGTCAATGTTTTCAAAACATCGATGATTTTTAAAAAACATCGATGTTTTTAACATCGATGTTTTTGTAACATCGATGTTTATGCTTGTCGATGTTTTTACGCTGTCGATGTTTTATTTTTGAATGAAACAATACCGTTTTAAAAATTTTAAAAATAACCAAGTAGCATAATTTTTAAATTCAGCAAATCGAACATACTTTTAGACTAAAGTGGCCAATTGTGAAGGGTCTGAAAAGTAGGGATGTGACATCGATGTCGATGCTTTCACAACATTGATGTTTTATAAAAAAACATCGATGTATTGGATCCGTTATCGCATCACTAGTTGGTAAACCAGTTTTAAGAAATGGGGAAACAAGTTTAAATTCACTGAATTTTTAAAACATCGATGGTTTGGGGACGATACATTATCAACATCGATGTTTTGCTGTCGATGTTGCATCAATAGTTGCTAAACCAGTTTTAAGAAATGGGGAAAAGAGTTTAAATTCAATGAATTTTAAAAACATCGATGGTTTGGTGACGATGCATTATCAACATCGATGTTTTAATTTTAACACATCGATGTTTTGCTGTCGATGTTGCATCAATGGTTTCTAAACCAGTTTTAAGAAATGGGGAGAAGAGTTTTAATTCAATGAATTTTAAAAACATCGATGGTTTGGGGACGATGCATTATCAACATCGATGTTTTAATTTTCGACATCGATGTTTTGCTGTCGATGTCGCATCAATAGTTGGAAACCAATTTTAAGAAATGAGGGAAAAAGTTTAAATACACTGAATTTTAAAAACATCGATGTTTCAAAACATCGATGTTTTTGGGTCGATGTATTATCAACATCGATGTTTTAATTTTGAACATCGGTGTTTCAAAACATCGATGTTTTGCTATCGATGTCGCATCCCTACTATGCATTCGGTAAGGACCTGTTTGCCTTTTCGTCCCGGAAGGGGTAGTGGTGGATGAAGACCTATTCCTGTGGATACGACCTTGGGTGCAATACTACTTCGATTCGTTTACTTCGCAACGTTCAAGTTGGCGTCTTAGTCCTAAATATTGTATCTGATAGTTTATTTACTTACTTGTCTTGAACGTCTGCTCTAATTGAAATGCCGTCACCAATTTCAAAGCAGATTTCCGGTTCGGTGTGTGATCGCTATCAAATCATTTACAAAGTTACGAAAATATTTTTTTTATATATTATTTCACGACATTATTATACTTCTTTACATTCCCTATTCGCATTTATTTCACCTTGTCTTCGCTATTTCTTTCTAACTGCAGTTAAATCTAAAAAGAACCATCAACACCTTCAGCCACAGCGTTTTCTTACATTGTTCGAAAGCACAGCTGAGCCTCAAATAGCCTTACACCGAGTAAGTTGCTATCCCAGTGGCAGTGCCAATATGTGAGGTAACCAAGTATCTGATTTGGCTGACTGCCTTCTAGTTTTATAAAATATTGCAAAATTATGATACTGACTATCGATTTTTCTAGTAAATCATTTTGTTCTTACATCATCACCATATTTTATTTCCAGCTAATATTGACCTTTCTACAATATTTAAATTACAATGCCATTTATTGCACATTATGTATTATCTGTGGAATAGCTGTGTTCTGTTTTTATTATTTCTCTATCTTCCTTATATATATATATATATATATATATATATATATATATATATATATATATATATATATATATATATATATATATATATATATATATATATATATATATATATATGTATGTATGTATGTATGTATGTATGTATGTATGTATGTATGTATATATATATATATATATATATATATATATATATATATATATATATATATATATGTATGTATATATATATATATATATATATATATATATATATATATATATATATATATATATATATATATATATATATATATATATATATATATATATATATATATATATATACTTTTTCTCGCTTAATACATATGCATTTCTCTCGTTCACACATCATTTCTTTAATGATAATATACTCGATTAGCCAAGCTCCTATTAACCGAATGTTCGTGCTGTCCCAGATGAATTTGTTACCCATTTTGTTTTTTTATTTTTTAATAAATCTTCAAACACGAGTGTTCTAAATTTGCCATAATAGGTGAGAAAGTTACGTTAAACAGAATATCGTTGAGGTCTTTTCAAAGTAATTCAAACGATACGCAACTGAGGCTCCTGGTTTATTGAAAAATTATCACACTAAACACATATGTGTGATTGATACAAATATGAAACACAATCCTAGTTTCATTAACCTTTAGCAGCAATAAGAAAAATATGTATTTAGTGTCAGCTGCTTTGTGTTACTACACACCCTTATTATTCGAGTTTCTGGTTATCCGAGGTGGTCTCTGTCCATATTACCTGGATTTTCATGGTTCTTCAACAATTTAATTTCTTTCTGCTTCTAATTTCAATTGAAATTTTTGAAACATATATGCACATATACGTATTCTGTAATTAGCTCTGAGTTGTTCCCTTCTGTATTGTGATTTCTTCCTATACATTGTTTTATAGGTTTGCTTTAAGATTTAATAATTTTTTGCTTGTCTTATTTCTCTACACAATTTTGTTTTCAAACATTATATTTAATATATATAATTTAGTATTTTATTTAATTTTGCATCAAACGTATCGTGAGACTTTTTGATAGCGTAGTGGGTTTCTAAAGTGCGGTAAAAATGTAATTGGATGTATGCATGGCCATTAGTTTACGTCATTTATCTTTTGTTTTGCATTGATCGTCCAAATGTATACTTTTTTCCAAACAACCAAACCAACCTGCTTTGGAATATACGACGTTTTACAAGAGTATTTTATGGTGACAGTGAAAAAGTAGTATCTGAACTTAGATATGTTGTTAAAGCTTTTGCTATCGATTTGTACAAAAAGGACACTTTATGACATAAAATTGTGTGGTTAGCATTCATTTTTTTAATTGAGTGAAAAGTGTAAAAAACAACCCAAAAATACCATTTACTGAAAACCTCATATTTTAAAAAAAATTTACATTTTCCAGATTGTCAAGTGAACTATCTTCTAAGGATATTATTCAGGTATTGAAATACAATCATTACTACATTGTTATATTTAAGTTAATTGTGAATTTTAATGTTAGTCTTCCATAAAAAACATGAAAACAGAGCAAAATACAAAAACATATTCGGATGTTATCGTGAAATATATAATTTTTAATGCATATTCCTTAATAATAATAGTTCAAACCCTGTTTCATAATCTTCAGAAAATGTATACGAATTTCAAAATAATTTAACTGAGGCATTCTGAGCTATCATGTTTTGAGCAGAATAACGCTTAGCAAAAATTGCACTTCGAGAAAAGATAAACATAAAATGAACCCCCCATGTCAAATATAGATGACATTACTAAAATTTTATATCTCCAGTTCTAATGGTCGTAGAAGTTAAATACGAAATGATTTTAAGTGCTGAAGAGTTGCAGTATAGTAAGTAAAATTTTAAAAAAAACGTGAAATTTATGTAAAAAAAGATGTTTTAGAAGTATATACAGGATATCTTAATTAAATCGTGGTTTCTTCAAAGCTACATTTTCCAAATGCAGTAAAGACAATTTGAAGGAAATCGTATTTAGAAATTCATACATACTTTAATACATATAGTTTCAAATGAAGAATGATTATTGTGTGTGGTTGTGTACAAATATATAATAATTCCCTTTATGATGAAATATTTTTTGTAATATAATCCATTGTTTTCACGCATTCTCTTAGGTAGTAGAATTATGAAGCACAATTTTCTCTATGTGCCTACATTTTATATAAAACATTCTTTTATCTGTTTCGGGTTATGTTGTTTCCTAGATAATATTTATCGTTTGCTACAGGTTTGATATATTCTTATTTTCTTCAGGAGATAATACAAAAATCTTTTGTAGCGTTTGCAATCTTTCATTCCTTTCTTACTTCTAAAAACACACAAATAGGAATTTTTATTTTGAGGGAATGTTTCATGAAACAAACGTATTTTATCGTCTTATTTAAAGACTTCAGGAGGAAAGATAAAATATTATCTTATTATCATTTTATGATGACTCTTTTATCTTTTCGTTTTCCTTTCTGCTTTTCTAAAGTTTTAAATCACTTAGTATTTATTTCTACCTGTTTGTTCCAAAAATGTTTTTCCCATCTTTACATTTAACTTTATTTTGTTTCAAACTTTTCCTGGAGGAGAAAATGGGAAATTTAGTCAATGAAGTGTCTGGAAACAGAAGTCCACATTTTAAAAACATGTTGAATGTATTTTTGAAAAATACGTTCACCGATTTATTTGATAGACCAATAGAATCAATATTTTAGCATTGTAAAAAACTGTGAGTTCATGGCTATGTTATTGCTGGGGTGTGATGGGAATTGTAAATGAGAATAACAATTTATTATTAAATTTGAATAACATATTTTACAATTTGTTAATAATTATTGAAAAACAAGTTATTACACTTAACTCATAAAAATAATTAAGTGTTTGCGACTCATAAAAATTTCTTTAGTGAAATTTTATCCAGAAGTTCATTTGTTGAAAACCGATTGATACAGTTTTGTTGTTACCCTATAAATGTAAAATGAAATATGTACAATAAACAATGAAAATAAATATGAATGGCCGTCAAATTGACTTTTATGAAATGTATAGTAACATTTACGCGAAAATCGATTACATTCTAGTTAAGATTTTAGGTTTTTTCAATTTTTATAATGGGCTGAATTCAAATTTAGTTAAATAATATCCAAGAAAACAATACTCTACAATTCATACAAAAAATTACTTAAAACGTATTTCGAGCATCTTTTTTTTTCCTTTTATACGGTATTAATTTTTAAGCAAATCGGCAATCTATTGTTGGTTAGAGTTTTATGAAACAGGGTTCAATATTAGGTAAGCCGAACCATGTAGACAAGGATCCGAGTAAAAAAAAATTGGTCTAGACTTCGAGACAGGAATTGTTACAAAACCAAATGCGTTTCAACATTCAATGTTCCTTGAGAAATGTTATTTAAAAGGTGATAATGGTTTCTTTTTTTATAAAAAAAAAATAAAACAGTTGGTTACTAAATTTACGTCAAACTAGAGCAACACAACGAGCTATTGCCAACACACTTTGTATTTTTCAATCCACAGTCAGATGATGACCCTGAGCTGTTACCCCACTCTCCCAACTTTTTCATTATGTAACGTGACGACATTTGACAAGATGACAGTTTTAACATGCACCGTCCCTTACGTACACGACAGTAGGAACTGAAGTCAATACATTTAAAAACAATATATTGACTTGAATTGAAAAATAAATACTCAATATTATAAACTAATTATTTTTGGCCAGATTTCTGTTCTTGGGAAACTAAATCAGTTGTCACGACGTTAATATTTTTTCTTAAATAAAAAATAACATATATATATATATATATATATATATATATATATATATATATATATATATTTGAATTTAAAAATTTTATCGTAATATTTAAATTTATTGTAAATGTTGTAATTTTGTAATTTGTACTAACAGAGTAATTTAATGTGTAATGCAACTATCAATGAAAGTTAAAAGTTTTGATATTTTACCTTTCAATGGATTATGCTATCAATATAAAGTATTTAATTAGGTTTTTCAATTTTTTAGAACTCCACGAATGCTTTTGAAAACTGAATCAACGTACTTGCGTTTTCTTGCTAGCATATATAATATTTAAAGCGTAATTAACAATTACGAACATCAAAATGTAAGTACACTGGAAATAAAGAGACGAGGGCGCAGTAAATTTGATCAAAATTTCATTTAACTTGAAAATTTCGCCGATCTTCTACTCCTGGCCCAATCGTTTTAATTAGTCTGGTGTATAAAGAACCTCTGACTAAGTAGAAATTTCGCTCAAAACTTGATGTCTCTAGAGAACCGAAGACGAGGTTTACTTTTCTTCCATGTATTTTTTATAAGAAAAACTGTACGAACACGCTAAGTAACGAAACTGGAATATCGAGTTTTAGTAGTTATTAAAGAGAAAAACGCAAGCAAAAATGAGAACGTAGAAGATCGCCTTGTAGTAAAGTAATTTAAAAATAAGAATAAAGAAACATAAAACAAGTGCTTTAATTAGACGCCTGTGGCTTGATTAAAGTATAGGATTCCTAAAAAAAGCTATAAACACGTTAACATTTCATATTTTTATACTGGATGGGTAAAAACATGCATATCTCTGTAATTTTTGTTTGCTTAGTCATGTTTTAAAGTTGTTTTTTTATGGAAGATAATAAACACGGGTCGTGGATTATGAGACATTTCAATTAAAGTTTATATAACGTAGAATAAACTCGTCCTTTACTATCGTCAAAACTGCTTTTGAGAAGACTTTCATTAATGAAATAACAGCTTTTCTATAGTTTACTATCATAAAAAAACACATTCAGATTACTCTATTTTAAGTCGAGTAACATTATCATTATCAGAAATCATAGAAAATTTGTAACCAAATTTAACTATCTCAAAAAATGTATCTAAAACAATTTACATACACTAGCTGCAATGGACTAAACTTTTTGGCTTATAAATTGTTCTTTGGTCTAAAATACAGGTTTGAAAAAGTAGATTTAATTTTCTTTACTGTAGTAAAAATACAATAATTTTCTTCACCAGCCACACAAGTTGTTTGATGAATACATTACATTGTAACAAAAAAAATCGCTGTATACAACAGAAAAAAACTGATTACAACCATTTAAATATAGATAGTAAAAATATACCTTTCTTGAGGGGTTATAGAAATTGCATAACAAGCTTAGAATGTGACTATTTGATTTCATTGTCACAAAGATTTGTTTGTAATTTTAATTTAATTACAAACATGTGACAGTTTTTTTAGTTATGAATACATTATGAATATAACGTATACATTTTATCGAATAAATGTATTATTTTAATGGTTAAGAAATCTATAAAATAGTTAATCAATCATTCATAACAATCTTTCATTTGTTGCAAAGCTATTAATGAAAATATCTCACAACAGTTATTAGATAAGGACGATATTAACAAATACATAATAAATATATTTAGTTTGTATGTTTTAATTATGTGCATTTGTTAATACCGTAATATTTGTGATATTTATTTTGCATTAAATGCTATGCTTTATAATAACTTTACGTTTAACGTGAAACGAATGAGAAACAACGTTGTAAGAATAAAATATTTTTACACAAAAATATGTATCATATTTATTCAAAAGATTTGTATTTGGAAATTTTCAGGCTTGAAAAACCGGTCAGAAATAATATTTACTCTGAGATTTACGATTCTTTTAGACTTGATTGTGGAAATACAGTCATTAAAGGAATGAAATACATACCCATTCTAAAAAATGCTTTTAATTTAACACTACATAATATATACAACTACAAAAAAGGAAAGCTTGAATTATAATTTAATATCCCTCTTTCAATCTTCAGAATTTATTCAACACACATTGCAACTTCAATACTCAAATTTTCATTCATGTTATCTAAATTCACTTTTAACATAATGAGACGTTGAAAATTTATAAAATAAATTGTTAGGGTTTTTAAAATAAATTAAATTTAGAAAAAAAGATTTTTGGCAAGGAATAGATTTATTATTGTTATTACAAAAGTAACAGACTAGAAGTATATACTTTAATTATAAGAACTATATACATCATTCTAAGAATTGCTGAGTCTTTAAAATAATTTTTCCGCGTCTTATAAGAATAAAATTCATTGTAAATATTTTCTTCATTGGAATCATCTTCTCAGTACCATCAAGGTGACTATGAACAATACGTGGAAATATAAATAAAGTGGTAACCCCTGTTTGTAATTAAGGCGTTATTTTTTAATTTAGGATATTGTTATAGGATATAAAATTCATCACGGCTGTTAATTACTTTTATTTTTAATCCTACACCACTGGCTATTAGACCATTGGCACTACATTGGGTTAACTGATGACTGTTTGAGGAAGAGCTCTTAGTGATTCAAACTGATAGTAAAACCCAGGACATACAAAGTGGAAGACAGTCGCTATGACAACTATACAAGTTAGAACATGTGAAACTTTAACTGAAAAATAACAACATTGCACCGATATTCTTTCAGATCTTTCGCAGATAAATTCTATGTTCTGCGCGTGATGCACCCTGTTTGAAGCTATAGTTTTCAATAATTGATATGTGGATACATATTTTTAAACATTTTCGATCCTGTTTGGGATGATTAGCAGAAATCCGCAATTTCCAAATGAAATACAGTTTAAATGTTGTTCGCAAAGATGGGCATCTGCCCATCTTTTGCTAATTGTCTTAAATTTAAAAACATTTTGAAACAAAATACATCAATGGATCTTTCTAGAGTTCATGGTCGGCTTGTAAGACTTAACCTTTAAATGCCCTAAATTTCAAATTTGATACTGGACTTCTAAATCGAATTGTACGCTTGCAATTGGTTTGTTTTTAATATTTGGCTGCATGTATGCTACCAGAACATAATGTTCTTTTGAATAAAAGTTAAAAAAATATACGTCAGCTGTCAAAATTGTTCAAATAAAATGACGTTTTGTTTTCCCGCCGTATTGAACGAGTGACATATTTTTAGAAAAAGTTTAGAGGAATAAATATTTGACGTATTTCATTTTTCCGAAGAATAAAAATACTTTTGAGGTAGGTGAGTATCTTATTTTTACTATAATATAATTATTTTTAGCAAGGGTCTGTTTTGAATGTTTGTATTTTAGTGAGTTTCAATCTTGCTATTTTTTTGAGCCTCAATTTTGATACTTCAGGCATTCCGGGCTGTATGAAACCTACCTACCTATTCTTTGTCTAATAATATTTTGTGCTTGTATCTTTGCATTTTTGTTGTTTTTCTGCTTAGTTTGGTGTTGGAATTAAGTTATTTGACTATTTCTTTATAAATATTTATCAAAAATAAAGCCGGATGATATAAGCAAGTTTGAATAAGCAAGTTAAGTAAGTTTTGAGACAGCTAGAAAAGGGTGAAATTTTAGAGGATCAGACCAGCAAAAACGAATATGACATCGATTATTATTCGAGTTAAAGAGAGCTTCAGATGGAGCTAGAAGATGAAGATGATACAGGAAATTCTTCCACTGATCCTAACTTAGATGCAGATCCCCCTCCAGTATATGAATCTTCTGATATTCAACATCAACATTTAGAGACCGTTGAACAAAGCTCAGTTCCTTTGATGAATAATTACACCTTCAACCCTCGTAACATGGTATGGAGAGTAAAAAATATAGACATTGTCCAAAACGCTTTGAAGTTTGAAGGAAACACTGAGTATCCACTTGGAATTCTTGATTTGGAAACGCCTTTTCAGTTTTTTCGTACTTCTTTGACGAAGAAATGTTACAATTTCTTGTGGATGACTCAAACAAGTATGCTTTTCAAAAGAAGCTCAACTTTAGAGAACCTGTTACTGTCTCGGATTTACGTAAGTTTCTTGGGATTCTTATTTTTACTAGTGTTTACCAATATCCTAGTGTCAGGTCATACTGGTCAAATAATGTAAAATTTTACCCAATAGCGAAAACCATGAATCGGAACAGGTTTGATAAAATCAGACAAATTTTTCATATAAATGACGACACTAAACATTTGCCACCTGATCATCCCCAACACGACATACTGCACAAAATTAGACAAGTGATAGACCACTTGAACAAAAGATTTATTACTGTACCACTTGACCATCGGCAGTCACTGGACGAGCAAATGTTAGGCATTTCATGAAGCAATATTTGCCCAATAAATCTCACAAGTGGGGATACAAATTATGTGTTTTATGCTCTATTTCGGGGTTTGCATATAGTTTAGATATTTACTCAGGAGCTAAGGATATCGAACGTTTACCTGGCAAACCAGACCTAAGAGCAGTGTCAAATACAGTTTTTCGATTGTTACAACCAGTCCCAAGACATGTAAATCATGTAATTTATTTTTACAACTTTTATACCATTATTCCTTTGCTACATTACTTAACCAAAGAAGGCATTTATTGTCTTCGCACTATACAGAGAAACATACTTGGAAAGTATTGTTAAGTTGCCAGAGAAAAAGGAAATCCTGAAGTCTAACGCATCTAGAGGAACATACCATGAAAAGGTTGACACTTTTGAAGGTATGGAATTCTCGGCAACAAGCTGGAAAGACAAAAATCATGTTTATTGATTTCCACCTATGTTGGTTCAAAACCAGCAGAGACTATAATCCGCTACGACAAAAAAAAAACTGAAAATGAATGTCCAAATATCATGTCCTCGGGTCATAAAAGAATACAATGCCCTAATGGGAGGTGTTGTCGCATAAAATCAAGAAAGTGGACAACGAGGCTGTTCTATCACCTCCTGGATATGCCTGTGATAAATGCTTGGGTACTGTACAAAAAGTTAGTACAATGAAAGGCAAATTTCAGAATGACATTATGAAGTAAGCTGACTTAAGAACCGAGTTAGCTGACACCTTATGCCGGAATCAAAGACGGTCAGAAAGTAAAAGGGGAAGACCAAGTTCCAATAGTCGACGAGAAAAGACTCCAGAACCCTTCAAAAGACCTCAGGTGTACAAGTCATATTCTCAACTGACGTACGTTACGGTCGTTTTGGACATAAAAAAGTATTTATGGATTCGAGAAATAAATGTAAATATAACAATTGTAGAAAGCTTACTTCTTGCATTTGCAAGAAATGTAAGCTTTTTTTTTATTCGATAACAAATAAAAATTTTTTCGCATTATTTTATGATTAAGTACATTAACAGTTTGTGCGACATATTTATGACCTTAATGCCTAAAGTATCAAAATTGATACCTGCTTTTTTTTCGAAATAAATGTATAAAGTATGTATTGTGACTTTTTTTCTATTATTTTTCCCTTTATCTGGCTACTGCAATAAATACATTGATATTTTTTAAAATTCAATTTTGAAAATCAGGCTTCTAAGGGTTAATACTGTTTCATGAGCTGTAAAATTTATAGTAAGATTACGACTACTTATAGTTCCATCGACCTAACTGAATAACGTAACTGGAAACCTTACGAACCTCAAAATGCATATCCTATAACTTTAAAGACACACAACACACGCTTTAAAACACCTTTTAAGGACTTTAGAGGCTCGAAGCGTATCGATTAAAAGAGTAGACAGGAAAGTCTCGGGCGCTCTTACCCGCGATGACTTTGAATGACACGGGGGGAAATGTTTAGCACAGGAGACGTCAGGAACACTTTCAGGTTTATGAAAGACGCGCTATTTTCACTCGCATGCACCGCTCTTAATGCGAATTTCCAGAATGCCTAACTTCGTTTTCCGCTCCCTTGCACAAGCCGAGATCTGGCTGCCTGGTTATCTGATGCCGCTCTTTCTGCCAGAGCGACCGGAATCCGACCGAAGTGTGAGTTTTAGGAATGAAATGTACGGGGTGCGCTAAAACAAAATTCCTCCACGATGTTCCATGGGTAAAGAAGGCGATTAGTGTGGTTGCTTGTTTGCGTTCAAACGCTATTTCGTCTCGGAAGAACACCGATTCAGTTGGATATTTCCTCAGACTGTTTAATTGATTCGGCAAACTATTTTTAAAATTGTGTTGCACTGAAAAGCGTGGATTTTGAACATGTTGCAGTTGGTGATAGTGAATGAAAATTAGGTTGAGCTTCTTTACGTCCAGTTGGTCTTGAAATTAAATCTTACTAATATTTGTCATGAATGGTTATGGATTTTAAATTAACACTTCTTCAGACATCTCCAGAGTACAGTGGGATTTTATCATTTTATGATTACTAGGGGGCTCCGCCCCCTGCTCGCTTACGCTCGCCAACCCCCGGGGATTGCTGCGCAATCCCATTTGGTTTGCTTCGCAAACCAACACTCCTTTCACAGATGTCATTTGGTTTGCTTCGCAAACCAACATTCCTTTCACAGAGTGAAACTATCTGAATAATTCGTATTATGCTGATTTCACTTTCCGGTACATGACGTCACAGCGAGGGCTTCGCGCCCTGCTCGCTTACGCTCGCCGACCCCGGGGATTGCTACGCAATCCCGTTTGGTTTGCTTTCTCAAACCAATACTTCTTTCGCAATTGATTTCACTTTTTTTTGCTTTAACACTTAATGCACCCTAAACTAATAGCCGCATCAGTAAAAAATCTTCTGTATCTTGTTCCCTGTACAATTTTAAGTAAACAGTGTTAATATCAATACATTGTACTTTGTCGGTAAACTGTCTTGAGAACAGAGGGAAAAAAGCGAGCCTTTTTCCTCGCCAAATAAAAAGAAATCGTTTTTATGGCAATTGTTGCTACGATAAATTTGATATCTGGCAAACCCGATAGTAGAAAATGCAACCCACTGCTGTTTGCCGAACCAGCTATGCGAACTGAAAAATACGAAATTTGTGTCACCAACTTTTGATTGCATCGAATTTATTTATGAACCAATTTTAAAAATAATTGTACCGTAAGAAAGAGTACATTGTGAGGTATACTGCAATATTTTTAAAATTAAAAACTAACAGTAATACTATATAGATATGACCATTTTAGTTTTGTATCGGAAGTTACGATCTGAAAGTTCCGAAAATTGTATGACCTACTTTTAATTGCATCGATTTTGTTTATTAACCAATTTGAAAAATAATTGTACCATAAGAAAGAGTGTAATGTAGTGTATTCAGTGATGTTCTCAAATTTAAAAAATAATGGTTTTTGCCGTAGACATAACGGTTTTAACAAAACGTAGCGAAAATATCCGAAGATTCCGAATTTTGTATGACGAACTTTTGATCGCATCCAATTTAATTATTAACCGATTTCAAAAATAATAGTACCGTAAGAAAGAGTATATTCTGAGGTATACTGCGATATTTTAAAAATTAAAAACTAATAGTAATTAGATATAGATACGGCAGTTTTAAAAAAAAGTAACAAAAATGTCCCGATTTTTCCTGAATTTCAAAAAAATATTATCAAGAACCACATTTAAATTTCAAAAAAAACTCGACGAGCTGCAAAAATTTACGTTGAGAGGTACTCTTAAAAAAAAACTCACGACTAAAGACTGAAATTTTGAATGTGTTTTGCTCACTCGCGGAAGAAATTTCACTTCTTCAACTTTAACACTTAATAAAACCTAAACTAATAGCCGCATCGGAAAAAAATCTTAATAATTATCCAGGGAATACGATGAAGAACAAAGCATGTTAATTTCATATTTTTCCGATCAGTACTTTCTCGGGAAACCGTCTAAGAATGGAGCTAAACAACAAAAATTTCAATTCTTCGGCGGCGGCGGCGGCGGCGGCGGTAACTTTTTTTTAATATAGAGAGATTTCTTACGTGAACAAAAGTACATATGTTTAAAATGATACAAGTACATATGTTTAAATTGATACAAGTACAAGTACATATGTTTAAAATAATACAAGTACAAGTACATATGTTTCAAATAATGAAATAATTGCTGTCTTGTACTTACATAAATATGCGATATAATCTTCAATTTCTAACTCTGAAACTTCTACACTTGCATGAGCTACATTACGCAAAAGAGAAATATGGTACATATCCTATTCAGGATTTATCGTTTTAATGGTGTTCTCTGGGATTTTATCAGTTTCCTAGAAGCACTAAATCATTGCTGACTTCTTTTTGGACACCTGATGTTTATTTGGGATAATGTTTTTATGTTGTTACAATAACGTTTTTGCCAAAAGTGAACAGGATAGTGATAATTTAGCCTATATATTTTCTGAGCCTCCTATGTTTTGGGCTAGGTTCAGCCATCCTGAGGTGGGTCTTGGTAGTGAACAATGCAGGTAGAATGAACTTGTAAGGGCACAACACTAAAACAGAGTGTATTAGCAGTTCCTAAGATAACGATCGTACAAGATAAGGTTCGTAGGAGATAATTCAAATCTGATCTGATGAATGGGTCATCTCCGGTTACAAACTCTAATAAACGTCTATTTATTACACTGATCCTTATTGTCCAACAAGAGACAATACATTAATAGGTAGCTAAGGTTGAAAATATAATTTATAAAATGTATTCGTGTGATAGAACTTCCCTGATGTTATCACAGAATGGATAACATGATTTGTACTGTGTTCTTTGTGCATTACTGTATTCTAGCTTAGAATTATAAGATATTAAGTATAGCAGCTGAGATTGGAAATCGAATTTATAAAATGTAATCGTGTGATGGAACTTTGCTGATGTTATGAGCTATCGGAAGGTATAAGAATGTGTTATTCGTTTGAGTGTAGATGCGTTGAAAACTACAGCTGTAGAAAGAACCCAACTGCTTCACGGAACCGAAATTATTTTATACACTTATGTCCATCTAAAAAGCAACAACATGTAAGACAATAGATACCAAAGGCAAATTTTTTTTTCAAATATCATAAGGCACAATAATCGATAGAATGAAATTACGACTCCGTTAGACTTGAAGAACGTGAAGAAATCAGTACTTTATCTAGCTTCCTTGTTCGACAACGAACAATGCTACTTGTCTTGCAATTGAAAGAAAGAAGTTTAGTTGTGTGTTTGTGGTATGACTGTTCAATCGTCGTCCACACGCTGTCAAGATTTACCTGACATAGTTGTGCATGGTCTGTATTGCGCCAGTCGTTGGGAGGCCATCGACCAGACGGGTTTGATGGAAACCAACTGTCTCTGTGGGGGTAGAGTTGAATCCAATAACGTTCCATATCATAACGACGGTGATGGACCGGTACGGTGATGCATAATGCAAGAGGTATGTAATCTGTCGCCACATACAGCACCGTCAGATTTGTATGCAACCATCGCGTTGCTATAGACAGATCGCGATTCCATTGAAAAGACAATGTCATTCTACTCACCATTGCAGCCGCAGCAGACGCTTGTGATGTAGGGTCAAAGATAGTTGCAGCAATGGACTCATTGAGAAAATTCACCATTGCTTCAGATGACGTCCAGATGTACGTCCTGAAAGTTGTTGTGCAGAATATCTTAATTTTTGTGATAGGAATACAGTATGATCTGAATTATATCAAGAGAATAGGCATATGTCTATTCTCTTGTCCCGTGATGTTAGGAAACTGCTGCAATTGTTTAAGTCGGTCAGTTTATTCCACCTGCTCCTGCATGCTTTGTTGTTTGCAAGGGAAGAATGAAACTTCAAATTTTATATAAATGTATAGAAATATTTCAACTGGAAAACAACGATACTTTCACAAGTACGAAAACATGATCATTAACCTGCGGAAATCAGATTCATTGTTTTTGAACTACATGAATAACAGAAATGCTTTTGTTTATTTATCTGTACTAAAAATATGTATATTACTTCACTTTGAAACAGCTGAATAATGATGATCATAAAGGTAATTTGTAATATATCGAATTGTCAAGTACGATCGATTGTATTTCTTTCACTTTCCTGCTTATGTACTTAAGTTGCGATAATAATCAATTAAAAGATTTCTCCCGCACTTTGTTTCGTATATCAACCTGTATTAAATAATATTATTAAAATTATCCACAGAGAGTGCATTTTATTAAAATCAAAATTTTGAATAAATGCCACCGAATTCAGTTGGTGAGTTTTCAAAATGTGATGTTTTAGATTGGAGCGTCAAGAAACGTAAACATGTCACGTGATTAAGAGAGGACACAGCAGTAGCCAACCACAGCTAGTTTTAGAGAGCTCACATAATTCGCTGTTCGTAAATAGGGTTCGTTGTAAAAACGTGTTAACTCTGACCCACAGATTAACTCTACTTAAACTTTACGGAAGACGCAATAAATTCCCTCGCAGCGCCGTTGATAATGCGAATTTCCAGAATGACTAACCTTGTTTTCCGCTCCTCTGCTCTCGATTATCTGATGTCGTTGCTTAACCGGGATCCAACCGTGGTGTAAGTTCTTGGTATGAAATGGCTAAGTTGTACAAAAATGAAATTTCTCCAGCTTGCGCATGGATGGCAAATAAAAATGTTGGCGATTACTTTTTGATATGTTGTTGGCTTAGGTCCAGATGCTATACTGTCCAGTAAGAAACTAATATCGCTTCGACTTTTCAACACAAGTGATGGTTTGAAATGTTTTACGCATATTTTTAAAATGCTTCAATCATTGTGCTCACAATGCACCAAGGTCTTTCGACTTAAACAATTTTCGTCAATGAATGTGATACAATTTTATTCTATTTTTGGAATTTGTCTCCTGAAAATAAATCTTCGTAATTTTTTTGAGTGGGCACCGTTGTTGAACTAACCTTATTTTAAATTGTTTCTTAGAGGAACATAGTTTTACTAGGGGGCCTGCCCCCTGCTCGCTAACGCTCGCCAACCCCCGGAGGATTGCTTCGCAATCCTTATTGGTTCGCTGCGCGAACCTATGCTCGCTTCGCTCGCCTCAATGAAGACATGTGTCCTAGCAGAAGGGATTGTTTACAAAATATGTTACCAAAAAAATGTTTTTCAAATCTAAATTTGCTGTATTACATAAAAAATATATACAGTATCTCTAAAATCAGAATTCAAATGAAAACTTTGTGCAAATTTTGAGATGAAATGTAAGCGTTGTTTTGGAAATTGAATACTCAGCATGTTGTTTGTGTGTACATTTTCCCAGCACTCAAACGACCCACACTTTTTCATTGAGTTTGTTGCCGAAAGTTGTAGTGCAAGCGTCTTGTTGAACTATAATTGTTGGCCCTGAAAAGGACCGTTTTTTAAATGGCCCTAAAAAGATCCTCTGCCTTCTTTGATTTCTATTATAAACTAACTGCAACAGCTCATTAAAATTTCCTTTTTTTTTCAATAAAATTTCATCCGATAACGCTATAAATTCAATCGATGCGCGAGACTTCGCGATAAACAAACAATCCTACAGTGTTGCCAAAACGCGATTACAAATAACGCCTTTTTGCGTGCCACGTAAGAGAATTATATATATAGATTGTTCTAGTTATAAGTAGTTACTTAAGAGTACAAATAAATCTACACACAGTTTTGAAACAAAGTCTACTTTCTTGAGAAAATTTACTGTTTTTCTGAATTGTAAGAGCAGTTTGCGAAAATATTATCAAATGAAATTACTTGATTTCTCAGTTTTATTGCTTTTGATCAACTCCAATGTTAGCTATTTTTATGTATCTATAAATTTATACACAATGAACAAACTTTCCAAATTATTTTTTATTTAAAAATAAACTGGATGGAAAAATTCCAAACTATATAATGTCCATATATTATCTGCTTTTTATTAAAACTAAGAACTTATACTCATACTCACATATTCACTATGAAATTAAATACCTATGAGTTCATCACATAAGTGGAGGACTCAACTCTTTCACCTGTCAAGTATGCATAATAACAACAATTTCATATAATACTTGGGCATGAAAATTCATACAAATAGGAACTTGGCTTATTGAGTGAATCGTTTGTAGTGAAACATTGCTTGTTTTCAAATATTATATAGAATATGCTCTGAAAATGTCATAAGAAAAAATATCTATGAGAGATATCAGATCTCTACTTTTGTTAAACATCCTTAAGATATATTGGAATATTTATTATAACCCCTTTCAACTTTTTACCATGCAATTAAATCTAACAGAAAAATAATATTAAATTGAACTGAAAATGGAGCATTCATGTTTAAACTATACCTTTTGGTGTACTGTATAAGCACATTCATGTGTACTAATATATTTTGAGATTATATTATTCCCAGTTACGTAACTTTTAAATTTGGACTATTATTTATAATTTCCACCCCCTCTAGTAATCAATGTACATCATCTCTTTTTCAAGAGTTTTACTATATCGTACTAATACTTAACTTCTAAATAAAATGAAATGAGACATTATAACAGATAGAAAAGCCATATTAAAAATAAATATCTTCAATTCTGTATTTCAAAAGATTTTGTTTGTATCGAAAAACTTTGACATATTGTTATCAAACAGTTCTTAAACTAAATTAAAACAATATATAAATTTATTTATACATAGATATGTAAAAGTAACTTTTAAAATACTAAACTGCCAATTAGGTTTGGTTCGGTTGTACTGCTACTGCTATTTTACAAAGCAAAAATATTTATCAGTTTGTTTAACAGAATGGTTTTCACAATTTGTGTTGAATTATTAAAAAATTAATTCAATACCTTTTATTCTTAAGGCTTGAAATATTATCAAAATGTTTTAGTATACAATAGCCTTGAATATAGATATAATAAAGAGTTCTGCAAATAGTTTCTAAATGTACTAAAACACAAACTTTCTTATTACTTCTAGCAATTTAAATATTTTGTGAGCTATTCAGAAACTGTTTTAGCGTAAAAAATGGCATTCTAAAAGTTATTATCTCTAAAGAATGTTATTGTCTGCAAAAAACGGCTTTACGATGCAAAATTAAGAAAATTATCATCTGTGATGGTGTTTGAAAGGAATGCATTAAAAAATTTACCATTTAAATGGTTTTTCTACGGTCGATATTTATGTAAGTTTTTTATATTGCTTTTACTGAAGTTAGACAGAGGATTAATTTCCAATCAGAGGGTAAATACTTTCTTTTTAGAGAAAAAATTTAATCGTCATTTAAATTTTGTAATTTATTTTTGAAACTTTCACCTCTAGCAATATTGGAAAGCATTATGTGATTTTTAACTAATTGTATTCAGTATGATACCCCTTTTACTAACTTCTTTTTAATAACTATAAATTATAGTTTAGGGATTTTTAGTACTGTAATGATAAATATGTAAGATTATAAAAGCAGTATGGTAAACAAAAGTTAAACTAGCTCATAAAATTCAATTAAATCGATTTTTTCATGCTACTTTTATGATAATTTTTTTATAAATAACCCTATAAATAAAACTAGGGTGACTGTTCTTACATTGAATATGTTTGCCTCATTTTAATAATTTAAACGCTGTGGATTCATTTGTTGTGCAAAATCATAGATTTCCTCACTTGGAAACTGTCAGTCTGTATGTATATGTGTGAGTACTAACTACGGACATGAAACTTTTCAATTTGCTGAGTACTCATATTCATTTGGTTAGTTCACTCAGTCTTCATTACGCCAGTCTGTTTGATTAGTTGTATTACATTCATTTCTCACCTTATATCATAATAAATATTCTATATATTATACCATCTTTATTCATTTAGTGGATGCAATATTTACTATTCATTTGCTAACATATTTAAACAGGTTTCATGCTAAACCATCTGAGTAACTATTCGTTAATTATTCATAATTTGGTGGTTCTGGAGAATCTTTAATGTATTTTGAGCAGTGCGATTCCTTGGATTGCTTTACCAGTTTGGCTGAAAAAGTAATTATTTTTCCAGTAGTTATTTTTAAGGAATTTGAATTATAATACTTCACTTATGTTTTCTTCTCAAAATATGAATAATTTCCGAGTATTTTAAACATATGATATAAAGATTGAAATTTGCATCAGAGCAAGGCAAATGTTAATTATTTTGTTTCCAAAACAGTTTAAGACTTGTGTTTATTTCTGCACTTGGTATGGCGTGGAAGTTTGGAGAGTGGAGCGCCAGCTAAGGTGTTCTCATCTGAACATGGTTCAAAATTACGAGGCGCTTTCCTCGAATTATTTCTTTCGGGATTGATCCCTCACCTTTACCAATATCCCATTCAGTGTGAAGTGAATTATATGCAAACCTTCCATTTCTGCACGGCATATGAACATTTTAACCAACTTTCTTCAAACGTCCCCTGGTTCAAGCCAAGTGGTGTTACTGGTGGTAATCTGGAATCAATCCCAAAGGGATGGAACCGATGCCAGGGCTTGGTAGTTTTAAATCGCGGTCAGAGGTTGAAGTCAACACCTAACTTGAAATTCAGCTCTAATATTTTTTACACTAACGTGAGGACGTTTGAGGTTATGACAGATTTAACGTGTATCAGACCTCACAAATATGGCAGAATTTTGTTGGATCAAGTTTCTGTCATACAACTCAACTCTCCATTAGCTAATCGACTCTTTCAACCAAGTTTATTCCTTTTATAATAAGAAGTAAAACACACAGCACAAATCCTTTTGAACTATGACTGGTAACTAATTGCATTTACACAAAGTACTCAAAAACTACTTGCTTCTATTAAGAACTGCACTCAATAGGCAAATAACACCGTCATTCTACAGGTACGTAAATTTTATTCAAAAATAATTTTTTAGTTCTCTGAATTAAAAAATGCGCATAAAAGTCTAGCGAAGTGACATATGATCAATGTTTCCTACTTTAAAAATCCGAGCTATTTTTGGACAAAATATATCTGTCAAAAAGTTTTTTTGAAAACAAGGATTTTCTTTTTTTTTTAATTTAACCAATCTTTGTGTTGAAAAAAGGTGATTCGTTACCTTTTTTTTATGGAAATAACATGAATCACGAAAGATATTTAAAAAATCTTTTACAGACGATTAAATAATGGTGATCTTTTCAACGAAAGAAAATTTTGATTTTCTCGTCACGTTTTGAATTTTACAGTTTACTAATTAATCCCAAGACAGATCGGGTAATTCTGCTATTAAATAATTGAAGCTTGTAGCATGTTCCTCAATACATGCGTTCTTCATTTTTAGCTTTGTTTATGATTTAGCTGAATAACTTAGTTCCTTCATGTATGATCACGTTGGCGGGGACGTGGAAGTTTGGAGAGTGAGCTGTCAGCTCAGGTGTGACCTCGTCATCTGACCGTCGTTCAAAAGCACGTGATGTTGTCCTCGAACATTTCCTTTCGGGTGTCTCGAATATTTCCCGATTCGTCGCCAGAATGAATAACGCCCGTTGCGTTTCCCCTGTGTGACGTTAATTAAAGTACATACCTACGTTCATGTATGCACATATCTAAACTTCGATACACTGTTTTTCAGTCAATTTCAAAATTGTCTATGTATACCAGCATTGGATTTATTTTTTAATTCATAAGTTTTATGCTCAATGATATAATCGCAGATTTCGAACCGGATGATTGCGACTCAGAAATTCGACGATTGGAGCTCTTCGCAATTCGAATTTGGCAATGACGAGGCCATAACCACGTTTAACGACATGATGGCTGTTATTCAAAAGGCTACGAATTCGCAAACCAAATGGGAATTCGTAGCAATCACCAGGGGTTAGCGAGCAAGGGTCACACCTGACCCCATGAAAAGAACTGCCACGGGCAACGCCGTGCTGGCCACGCAGTGACTAGTTGATTTATAAAAAAATACGATCTTCATTTATTCGCTTAATCCCGAAATTTCAAAGTTGGTTCTAGGTACATTCGTTGTATTATTTAAATTAAACATTTCAGAAGTATATTGCGATAAAAAACTATAAATTTTAAAATGTTCATGTAAAATAATTTTATCGTGCTTTATTCCCATCAATGTGGGTGCCACGTTATTTTACTTTATATTGATTCATGAATCGACAAGACCTACTTTATGCGATTAGTCACACAATTTAAAAGTCAGTACGTTTTATGTTTGTTCTCTTATTTTTTTCCACATAAAACAAACGCAATAATCTAATCGATTCAACGTTTTATTTTCGAAAGACAATCGCCCTGCTGTACCCAACGCGACCGAAATGTTCATCGTCCTCTAATCCAATCTCCCGATTTCTTTACGACGCCTGTAAAATAATTACGCTTCGGCAGCGCACGGGCCTGTATATAAAATACCACCTCAACACCATCATCAATTCTTTAATTCAAACACAGAATCGGCCGGGAACCTTTGATTTCCGCCAACAAAGACCAGGGCAAGAGCAAAACTAATTAAAATATAGCATCGCCGTTCCTTGACATTTCCATAGGGCCTAGCGGGCAATTTAATTTCCGAATGCAATCAGTGCGGTGGCGTTAAAAATGACCCGGTATGGTGCTCCCCCAAGCGGCAGTCATGCGCAAACTGTCTCCCAGCCCATCGAGAAGCAGTAATTTCATCAAACATTCACGACGCGTATGCTCGGCGCGTAAGCTAAAATGGCAGGGAATATTTTTCAGTGCTGTAATTAATTAGTTTCCTTGTAATCGTCAAGCTGATTGCATCGCGTCCCTTCTCTGTTCCTTCCCCTTTTTTCTCTCAGTTTCGTACTTCCGGATTTTTTTTTCGTCGAATTCCGTACCCCCTTCCTCTTTTAAGTTGTATTTTTGAGTCCTGCGTTTTGAGCTTTCTTTCGCTGGGCGTTGATTGAAGTATGTGTTTTAATTAAACCAATTGCGGAATTTTTTTGTTTTGAAGTGGTTTTCGGTTTTACTTGGGTTTTGGTTCCTCTGCGGTGGCTGCGGATTTGTGAGAAAAATTCCGCGTGACAATTTCGGTTGGAATTGCTGTTTTGTTCTTTGTTTGGGTTTTCATCGCTCCCTCTTCGTTATCTCTTGTTGTGGGACATAGTTTTATTACTTTTTAGCCGACGAATATTGATAGAATTCTCTCTTTTCGAACCATTTTGAGCGTTGTGCTGGGTATGAAATCGATAGAACTAAATTCCTTATCCTTATAAAGTCATTGACCTTTTCAGTACTCGTAACTTCGCATAATTACGTGCTCAAAGCAGTCTAAAATTTACCAAACGAATTATCAAAGTATGTCTATGTAATTAAAGAAAAATCGTATAACAAACAGTTAAATCCATTATTACTTTAACAGTCATCTTACACAACACAAGAAATATCGTTAACTCGTGTTGTCTTCTTTGTTTGGATTTTCATCGCTCCCTCTTCATTATCTCTTGTTGTGGGACATAATTTTATGACTTTTTAGCCGGGGAATATTGATAGAATTCTTTCTTTTTCGACCGTTTTGAGCATTGTGCTAGGTATAAAATCGATAGAACTAAATTCTTTATACTTATGAAGTCCTTGACCTTTTTCGTACTCGTAACTTCGCATATTTAGGTGCTCAAAGAAGCCTAAAATTTACCAAAGGAATTATCTGAAGTATGTCTATGTAATTAGAGAGAAATTGCATAACAATACAGTAAAATCTATTATTACCTTCACAGTCATCTTACATAACACAAGAAATATCGTTATCTCTTGTTCTGGGATGTAATTTTATTACTTTTCAGCTGGTGAAATATTGATTGAATTCTTTATTTTTCGACCATTTTGAACACTATACTGGTGTGGAATCAATGGAAATAAATTCTGTATCTTTATGGAGTCTTTGACCTTTTTCGTACTAGTAACATCGCGTATTTGTGTGTTCTTAAGCTGCCTATAATTTACCAAAGTAACTATCTGAATTAAGTCTATATGATTTCGTGAAACTGCAATAATATAATAAAATCTTTCATCACGTGAACAGTCATCGTTATATAATCCAAGAGATGTGGAATGACTTCCGCGTTTAATTAGTGCGTGATTGTAAATTCATAAACTCTGGAAAATTTTGTAACGGCAGTCTTTTTTTTCGGGGGGGGGGGAAGAAATATATAACATCTTTACCCACACACCTTAATATTGGTTTAGATATCAGGTGATATGACGGGCATAAGTTGTAGGGGAGACTAGGGCTTGTTGCTATAATGGTTAAGTTGGCATTAACCTTGTATTTTTAACCACAGAGTTTTCAGAGCGGCTATATCGTCACTATTTACTTACACATGTATGTTGCATCATCCACTCTAGTTTCAGTCATAAGCTCAAAGAAAGAGAAATGAAAGAATTTTTGTCGTCCCCCCCCATGCACCTTTTTTTTACAGTTGAAGGTTTTGGTGTTTTATGAAGCCCTAGAATATATTGGAGTGTTTTTAATTATTGTGATGAATAGAGTGATCGATAATGACTGTATTTATGTACTGAAATTGCTTTTAAAACTTATGTGGAAGAGAGTAGCCATCTTGCTTCAAAAGGCATGCTGGGGCAAACTGGCATTTAAGTCGTGGGGCATCTAACCTAATTTTAGTGATGTTTTATTCATTAATTTGTAGCCAAGGAGTTTCACTATCAGAAGCATTGGTTATATTAGCTGAAATTAGTAATGTCTAAGAATCAAAAACCAATAATTATACCAACTAGCCATGGTCTCGCATACATAGTTTCATATGACAGACGCTTAGTAATTTGCACACATTTGTGTTCATTGTACAATGGTTCATTGTACAAACTTATTAAAAGCAAGTTAAAATTAAATCATTAAGTCTAAAAATTTGGAAATTTCGAAAAAATTTGGTAAAAAAATTATAAAACTTCTACACATTACAGTACAATTTCACACCTCATTTCCCCTCCCATTCCAGTCTCAGGTCACTTTTGTTTTCCATCTTTCAGTTCTCTACAAATAAATACTTGATTATTTCTTTAAACTTATAATTACACTTAAAACCTATGATTACTTTTCCTGGGTCAACTTTTCCCTCACTTAATGTGGAAGATTAGAAAAAATGTAGAGATTTTAGAAAAATTTAGTTACAAAAATATTTAGAAATTTTGCGGTTTTTCGCAGTATATACAACATATAATCAAAGTTTAAACTGATGCAATTTCGAACAGAACTTCTAAGCCTTCAAATTAAGACTCTTTTTGTAAAGTAGGCAAATGTTTTGCTCAATGTTGCATACCAGTGCACAGATATTTACTAGAGATTATTTCGTCAGTTAAAAACGCGAATGACTAGTGAAAGGTCTCAGAAATAACGTATCGATTGTTTTTGCTTATAAAAATAGGTTGCCTTATTGAGTGACTAGACATGCCACCGGGAAAGGAGGATTTCAATTATCATACTAAATCTTAAAACATACACGACAGAAAAAGTTCTGCTCACTAGTAAAACTCATTAAATGAGATCCTTTTGAAAATATCTAATTATGGTGAGCAAAAATTACTTGGTAGACACTTTATTAATCTAAAGATCACTGCATTCTAGTCTAGTATACCTAAAACATACTTATATTGTACATTGTGACTTAGTGTTTAATTCCTAAGCCAGCAATAACTTCAAGTATAAAATATTCTAAGGAAAACATGATAAATTAAATTATTGAAAAGTATCACTAGTTCTGAGAATTAACACGCATTTCCAAAAATGACATACTATGCATAGAAATGCAAATGTTATTGCGAAATACTGCAAATAACTCATTTTGAAATCAATAAATCCTTACTTTATGCATGCTTACAGTCAATAACCGACAGAGAAGTGAATTATTGTATAGGGTATAAATGTCATAAGGTCGTGTAGAGAATGGCTAAATTCATTGTTGTCAAAAGGATTCTGATTTCAGCGTGTTTAATGTAATCCTGTTACAATATTATATGTATAACCTTGCGAAAATAGATCGTGTTACTAGCATTATAATAACACGAATCTCAGACTGAAGCTTTAAAACGTGAAAAGACGGATATGCTATGATTATAGAAGAAATTGCAGTATTTAAAGTAAAACATATTTCCCAGATCATATTTGTTCATTGTATTTATTTAAATTGTGAAGAAAATTACCACATTTCATTGATTTGTACTAATTTGTTTCGTTCGGGAATTCTACTGATCTAATATGTAAGTAGAGTTACATGGTATTCTTTTTACAGAGGCTTTAGGTATTCACTAAACGCCAATCTGTGTAAAGACCGAAATTCTATTACAAAGAAATGTGTAATTTATCGCAGATTTTTATAATTGACTCAGATGTTTCGGTAGAACTTTGACTATTGGAGGTAATGTGAATCGATGTTACTTTTGATATCCAGAAACTTAGATATACGGACACATAGCACACGAAATAGCATATATAGAACACAGAAGCATATTACCGATTTACATGTTACAAGTATCTGTGTTGAAAGATTCATAGCTAGGATTAGACCTTATCTGTCGTTAGATTTGTGGTACAGTATGTATTTATTGCAATGATTTTGCAATAAATCTTGACGGGTTACGTAATATTTAAACTGTGTTTAAAATGTCCTTATTCGGACACCTAAATCGATCCTGCTCTGTGCTTGTTGAGTTGACCGAATATAACTCGGTATTGACAAACAACAGGTTTATTAGCAGCAAATAATGACAGAAGCTATTCCGAGAAACGGCAAACGGGGCAGCAATTTGGCGAGTTTGCAACTCTAATTTTATTTTCCACCAGGAGTCGGTAAAGTTCAAAGGATCGCAAATTTTTGGGGACATTTCTCGGAGACGAAATTTGGGATGAAAATACTCCCCCTTTTCGGCCCCTTTCGGTATTGCTTAACTATCACCGCTTCCCTTTGGTCTTCGGCACTCCGTGTCCTCTCCCACCGTCTTTTGTTCGCTCATTGTAACATTTTGCCCTCATCACTTGCCTTGGCCAAATCTATCGCCAAACTCTCAGTGTGTGACCGATTATAATAGCGTGATGAATTGTGATCACTCTTCTCTACAAAGGGGTGAGAAGAGTGTTCACCCCTTAGTGATGCCTATAAAGCATTTAGACCGGAGAGGGTCGAAAAGGGGTCAGCATAGGGGTACGTAAAACGTCGTCGCCACCAATGTGGAGAAAATTTTTACAACTCGGTGTAAAAGCGGCTTTAGAAGCCCTTTGAGCATAAACATACAGGAGCGGCGACACCACAAGGTCGGTCGGTTTGTCAGGCGCGTCATCTCGTAGGAAAATACTCAATAGACTTCAATGCTCTTCCGTTCCGCTTGACTTTCTGGATTCTTTAGAAAAAGTGCATGCCCTTGTGCTCGAAAAATTTATATAAAGTTACAAAAAAAAATACGTTTGAAAAATACACCAATACTCGGTTAACCCGGAAAAGTTGGATTTTTTTAAATCGAAATTCAATTTCCTTTTATTATATTGTTTTTATAGTATTATACTAAAAGCCGATTTTTGAATTGAATACACCTGGAGGTCTATCTGTTAAAAAACTACGTCCGCTACCAAACGTGAAAGGATTTGAGATTCACATGAGGAAATCCCAAATTGCTGAACCCATTTTCACAGGTACCAAAGGGCACAGTACTGTTTCCCTAATTAATTTGGAGCTTGGAAAATAAAGGTTCTTCTGAGTGTTAATAAAACAGAATTTGTCTTTAATCGTTCTCACATTTATTGTTTTTTCTGCAGCAATATTTTGACATACGAGACCTAATTGTAACATGAATGCGAAAAGGTATATTCAATTGTATAAATTTAGTAACAAAGTAATCATCTGACCGTGGTTCAAAATTACGTGGTTTTGTCATCGGAACTTGGTTTTGCAATGAGGGCATTCATCTCGAACCATCGTCAATAGCCGGCTGTGTTGCTCTAGTAAAACCGTTAATTAAAATTAACTAGCCAACATAGTATCAAATAAAATATTTTCACTTGAGCACCAGGTTATATACGATTTGTTTTCTTAATAAAATTGAAAGTGCATTTTGTAAGAAAACATATGATTATGGCTGAGGGTCTTTTTCAATGCTCCCGCCCTAGTGGGTAATAAAAAAGGTTAACAATGGAGAATCATTCGCCAAGTATAATTAAATGCAAGATGGGACAAATTTCTGAAATCTTATTACCAGCGTAAGTACCGAAGCTCAAAAGATACCAATTTCCTGTTCTGGAACTCTATCTCATTATAACAGCGATATTTTCCTTTGTACGGCTTCTTTTTCCGCCTTTTCAAAAATGGAGGGAAAAAAATCACATCCTCATGATTCGTTTCACATTATAGTTTCTTTCATAATTTCATCTCCCCATTGTGTCCGCCGTCTCTAATCTGACTTTTCTGCATGGCGAACGTTTTTCTCTCTCTCACACTCGCTCTTTCTTTTCCTTTTCTTTCTTATTTACGAGGATCAGAACAAAACACACATCTCCGTTCCGATCCTCACGTCTCTCAGGAGAGTCCTTTCAGCAACCGAGGAAAAAAAAAAAGAAAAACACAAATTAAAAAATGAAGAACTTAAAAGTGGGAATGGCTCCTTAAAAAGAATTAACTGCTCCCGGAATGGTTTTAATTTGCAGTTTTGCGAGCCATTTTAACTCATAAAGGGCTGATTCGAATATCTCTGCAGTTTCTTCCTTCGAAGGGCCTCTTTCACAGTTCCTTTGAGTAGAAAAATAAACGCTCTCGGCTTCGAGAATGCATTAAGAAGAAAGAAACAGTAGGTGCGGATGGGAGGGAGGATTTTTAAGTCACGAGGATTAACGACGTTTCAGAATGGGATTTTTACCATTCCTCTGTCGTGACTTAAAAATGGATTCTAATGCTTTAAAACGTTCAGCCCTTTCCATCGCCATGGATTTGGAAGGATAAATAGACATTGAGACTACACGGCCATGTATTTCACAGCCACCTTCTGTGTCTAACATCTGCGGGAATCAGAGCGATACTGGTATGTTGAAATTAAGGAGCAGAAAGTTTTTCGACTAATATTTTGCAGTGATTGATCTGTCTGTGAGGGAAAATACAAAATATACGTTGGGAATATGTAAAATATATGTATACACTAGAAAACACAAAAATCGAACAGAATATCAATATTTTTTTTATAAATTAAAAATGTTTAATCAAACAAATCTAACGAGTGCTGGAATCAGAACGATACTGGCATGAAGAATTTAAAGAACAGTAAGGTTTTTGACTCATATTTTGCAGTGAATTGATATGTCTGTGGGGGAAAATACAAAAGATACGTTAGGAATTAGTTAAGATGTATGTATACCACTAGAAATTACAAAAATCTAACACAATATCATTACTTTTTTTATTAATTAAAAATATTTTCCAATTTTTTAGCTTTCAAACTATGTCAACATCTCGCAAATATTCGAAATAGTTTTCGAGTTCAAAGGGTTTTCTTTACGTACTGCCACCATGAACCAGGCAAGTTTCTTAAACTTTAAACTTGATTTCTATAGAACTGTGTTTTTTGCAATAGAACTATATTTGTACAAAACATGATAATTACACAGTAAGTTAATCTACTATAATTATTTTTGAATCATAGTCTAGAACTGCAAAAAAAAAAATTGGAAAAAAACTATTTCTACCAGAAACTTGATGGAGGTTCACAACATGAAGAATAATATCATGAATAATTTCCTACAGGAATCGTCTTTGTGAATAAATTAGAATTTGAGATATCATGTTACAAAAAACATGATACAAACACACAAACACGAAATAGAACATAGAACAGAAAAACGGACGGACAGACTTTCGCAACCAGTTTCACTCACTTAAAGAAGTACTCACTGTATGCAAATTTCCATGAAAACATATTAAACCATGTGGACGTGTATAGGGTACATACATACAGACAGACAGACACCAAACGCGCAAGGGTCGAATTTGCATCAGAAGGGTCTAAATGAATAGAAAACTTGAAATGAGTCGAAAATATTCACAATGTATAAACAAATAATCCATTTTATTTATATATATTAAATAATTAATTTTTTGCACAATCTTTATTTTTTCCTGAAATAATTTTAAGAATACACCAAATACCTTCGGTAAAAAAACTGGATTTTTAAAGTCAACATTAAAAAAAAATTTAGGTTACACATACACCTTAACTGATGAGTAAACAAACCTCAAACACTGAGGTATATGCTGCATCGCGTTTGCCTTTGTTAGAGCTTTTGATGCTGCGATTCCAAAATATAAATATACATCAGTTTTCTTCCGCATATTATCAGTTATGCAAATCGCCAGAGCTTTGTGTTTCGAAAACATATTTTATTCATCGACATTTGAATTCACGGAATCAAATAATTAAAGATAATTACCTTTCTAAAGATTTATTAGATCCCATTTTAGCTATATACTCATTGAGTAAGGCATAGTTCCAACAGGTCCACGTATACCTAGTTAAGATCCTATTACAAAGAAGACTTCGATATTAAAAGATGTAGTAAATATTATATGTATCAAACAAACATCGACACTTATTTAAAATATAAAGGTTAATAACCATCAACACTCTTGATCAAATTTGATGCTCATGAAGTTATTTTTAAAGTTACGTTTCAATGTAAATTCGTTTATCAAAATGAAATTATCTGTAACCAGAAATTATATGAAATATATTTACTTAGTTAAATTAATAATTAATCTCAATCGTTAATATATATCGTGAATGCTATTACTCCTCATTTTAATGTAGTTACTTTCATATTTTAAATACATACAATTTTTTGTTTCGTATGAAAGTCTGCGTCATCAATATTTGCCCTGATTCAAAACATTACTTGTTGTAACGTAGTGAGTATAATTTACGTGGGGAGTGGCTTGAAGGCAATTAAAACGACATTTAAAATTACAGCACATTTAATTAATTATAGAAGACAAACATATAAGTTAAAACTATTTCGAGGCTAATAGATATTGTACACAAATAGGGTTTCAGTCCCGCGGTTTCAATCGGAGCAGAGTCGTTCCGCGTCCGCTCACGTTCCTGCGTTCCACGATTCTCCTTTTCCTCGATAGAAGACCCCACACGTTCTGCCGAAGCCACTTTAGTCCAAAGAGAAGGGGATACCCCCATCCGGTCATAAATTCAAGGACCACCATGAAAAATGTGGTTAGGGGGACCCCCTACGGTGAGGCTACATTGTGCACTGGTTACGAATACCTCCTGAAGTAAGGTTGTAAATATAGGGTTATACACGATTACAAGTATTTTTAATAAGTACTTTTGCTGTTATCTTAACAGCTGTAATCTAATTACTGAAGTTTATTTAAAGTTATTGTTTTAACAAGAAAACATATCGCAGAACATAGTATTTATAACCATTAGCATACGAAAGGCGTTCCCGTAGTATACAGGGTGGTCCCGAATTCATGGTACAAACTTTAATGGTAGGTACAGGACATTGTAACAATGATTTATTGTATAGGAATGTATAGTCGCAAGTGACGCGGTGAGGCGTAAACAGGGGAAATAAAAGGAAAGAGAAATGGAGTGATCGGTTGGTATCATTGCCGGTAGAGGGCAGTAGATGTCTAGCCGCTGTTGAACATGATGCATCGCAGTAGGGAAAAGCGCCATTCACAATTGTGCTGCCGTAGACGATGGGTGACTTTACGTATGCAGAAAAAGCAGACATGCATTACATGTACGGCCGTGCAAATGGTAACGGCAGAGCTGCGTTACGAATGTATCGCGCGGAGTATCCCAATCGCTCCACCGACGCTGTCAAGCATGTATCGATACTGGTGGACGCAATTTTGAACAATTACTGTAAACATGACACTTGTCAACAACGCTTTCAATAAAATCTTTGTTTTTCCTTTCGGCCGTTATTTCCCCTGTTTTCGCCTCACCGCGTCACTTGCGACTATACATTCCTATACAATAAATCATTGTTACAATGTCCTGTACCTACCATTAAAGTTTGTACCATGAATTCGGGACCACCCTGTATAGTGTTGCTGTTATCGTACAACTATAATCTAATTGCAGTTGTTTGTTTAAAGTTATTGTTTTTACAAGAAAAAATTTTACAGGACATAGTATTTTTATTAATTACCATAATAATGCAGATTATGTTCTTGAAAACTGACTGGCGTGACACTTATGGAAATGAATTATGAAATAGCAATGCTTAAAGCAGAATGAGATGAATTTATACAGTTTATTTCTGTACTAAACGTTTCGTAATCTGATCATGATTCAAAGTTACGTGATGTTGTCCTCGGTTCTTTACCCTCGGGGGTTCATCATCGTATCCAAAAGCCCTTTATGTAGCTCCAGTGCTATGTTAATTAAAATACCTACCTGTAGTAATCGTAGTATTAATGGGGCCAAAAAAACTCAGTTAATAGAGAAGCAGATTGGCAACTGAAGGGTTGCGATTTCGAAACTAGATCCACCAAAAGACCGTCGATACATAAAAGTTCGCTGCACGTAAAATCTGTCGACCTCAAATGTCCAATCGTTGGTATGGTGAGGTAGTTTGTAGATTCAAATGCCACTTCAGGTGAATCCCTGACAATCCCCAAAACCCCTTTATAATGCTAGAGTACGACTCAAATTTTACTACCTACCAATCAAAGACCGTCGTGTATGTATGGACTGGTGCGTTCAACCACGTGTGGAGTCAAATATCCTCGCATTGGCTAGGTTGAAAGTTTCGAAAGTACGATATGAGCTCAAGAGTTGACCTCTTCATCTGACCAAGAATCAAAGTTACCAGGTGTCTTACTAAAATCGTTCCCTACTGGATTGCTATCGGACAGTAGCCAATAGCCCGTTTTGTTGCTTCCGTGAGATGTAAATTGAACAAGCTAGCAGTATTCGCCAAAACTTAAATAAAACAAAAGGTTATCCAGAACCACCTCTTGTCTAAATAAGCGAGTTTATTCCTATAGTGACAGCCTCTACATAAACCTGCAATGGTGAGAAGTACTCGTGTTAGACAAATAGTACTCAATGGACTGAAAAGGCTCGATGGCCTTGTTTTTACGAGATATTTATTTACTGTATCCAGATTATTATTTTATTATATTATTATAAGTATTTTGTGCTACACCAGATACAAAAATCATCCTCTTTTAAAAACCGCCGATTTATTTCTGTCAATTATACTTCTTCTGGGAATCTAGAATTGAAATATTGAACAACAATCGTGCAATTGCTACAGTGAGAAGGAACAATCTGAGGTTGAGGCAATATAGCCGAACCGTTTTCGGAAGTATAATGCACCTATATATAGCTTTATACCGAATGCGTGAAAACACAGACGCTTATTCAATATCGGTTGTTCAAAATTATGTATACTGTTATCTAATAATTGGCTACCTAAATAAGAATAGTTGTACAAGTTTAGAAGACAAGTACCTCAGAAAATACGAGTACTAAATGTTTGACTTGCACAAATACATTCGTAGTTTTCTTTTGAACACATGAATTTTGTTTTTTTCAATTACGACGAAAATATATATAAAAAATATGAGCAATACCATCTTATTTCTGTATACCTTCGGTCGAAGTTGAATTTATTTATAGACTAAAATGACATTTTTGGAATGTAATTCGTGAGTATTTGTAAAACAATTGGAAATAAGATGAATTTATGTCGTATTGGAGCAACAAAAAGAACTGTTATCGACTGTCCGGTAGCAATCCTCAAAATAAAGATATGAGGACCACACCTCGGAATTTTGAACCGCTCAGATTACGAAAATAGTCACCCAATTTTCCAATCTTCCACATCGCGTCAACGCGGGAATATTTCTGTATATGATAGATTTAACGTGCCCCAGTCCCAAGTACACGATAGAGTGGACTTGTCCGAATTCCCCCCTCCCGTTCATGGACTGCTCTATTGTCCAATTAATAACTGGACTGGATCTATCACTTTACGGAGGGAGATCGCACTCGACTGGTCACTCTCACACCACCGGAGGTGTTTAACCTTGGTGACTGAATGGGGGGAGGAGAATTGTCCAATTGAGTGTCAACAGAAGCCCTTTCACCTCAGGTGAGAGGAGAGAAGCGCATTGAATAAGAAAGCAATTTGGAGTAGGCGTTATATCGCGCATTCGCGTAATTATTTTCCTCCAAAAGAAGGAGTCCCTGATCAAAAATGTTAAGTTGAAATAATAATGCATTCTGTTTTAGTGTGTTGTTCTAATATGCGTGCATGCATATGCATTGAACTTTTATCGTTCCAAATAAGCCGAAATGGCTTTCTGACAAAGAGGATGAATCTATATTTACTTTTTGTGTTGCTCTCGATAGAAGGCGGTAAAACCTTGAAAATGTACAAATGGAATTTGTTTATATCTGCACACTTTGTATTTCTCAGAACCAAGCGTAAAATGGAGAAATAGAAGAGAAGTCAGTCATTTATTTACGAAAGTCTTGGAGGTCTCTCCGAGAGTAAACGTCTCTCCAATAAACTATCTCGAACCAATGACGATTATATAGCTTCTACTATAGCTTCTTCGTCAGTTTCGGAAACAGATGTATCAAACCACGGATCAGTGGCTTCTTTTATAGTTTTCAACATTTTGATATTTGCTCAGCTCGTCGTTGTTGAACCTTACATCAAATCCAAACATGGAAACGCCTGAGGGTGTACAAAACCACGGATCTCTTCTCACAAATGAAGCCTGCCGTTTATAAGGCCATACACTCTGTATAACTCTGCACTGATGCGAAAGGAAATCTCTATTTTTCATCCACAAGCAGCAGACACGAAAGCGAAAAGTCTGACAATTATTTTCGGAAAGTCTTAGGGTTCTCCAGAAGTAAAAGCCTCGCCAACAAAATATCTCCACCCAACGTCGTTCGCCATAGCTTCTTCGTCAGTTTCGGTAATAAATTTACGTGGTTTTCCCAGAGGGTACTGGCCTGCCCTCGCTCCCCCTTCACCTTCTGACTAAACGAAAATAAAAAAGAATCGTCCGGAATCTACGAGGAGGAGACTCGGCAACCCAGCAGGGAATCGGTCCCGCCGTAAGCTGTGCTACATTTTTGATTAGTTTGTGACATGTTCTTTCGACTTTGGAGTATAGAGAAAACGCTACGGAAAAAGCTTATTTTCTATTTCCCCTTTCTCCTCCTTCCAGATGAAATGGAGATTCGTTTTGCTGGATTTTTAAAGTTTGCTTTCAGGAAATGTTTAATTTTTTTTTATCTTCTACTTGTACGTGGCATCGTGTTAAGTTAGACATCGGGGGAGAAATCCCGAATGGGGTTTTGTGCGAGATTTTATTTCCTTGTAGACTGAAGAAACTGCTCAGCAAGAAATCGGTTCGTGTAAATAACATCCATTGACTTCTCCAAGATTTCGTGTACACAGTATTTGTTTTCATCTCCGTCTGTTTCACTTTAAGGTGGTGCCATACGTATCGAAGACGCATTCGACAGCTACGACAGTCCCAGTTGGTGTAATGACTGTATTCCTAAAGGAGCGTTTTGTTTTCATTGAAATGAAATTCAGGCGTGTTTATTGAGAAAAATTCATTTGGGAATAACTTATAATAGATAATTCTTAACTTAAAATCGACGAGAAATAAGTACACAAAAAGAGAATAAAAAATATTAACAATCTTTTATACAGTTATTTCCTACACATTTCATTAATTTATAACTTGAATATTCTTGTTTAAAAAATCTCTTAAAATTGTTGAGAATTTGTCAGTAAACCTATTGACTACGGTTATAGATATTAACTGGTACGATTATTATTACTTTCACGTTACACAACTGCTTCACCGGCTGTTGTCTAAGTTCTTTCTTGGCGCGCCTTCACGTTGGTTTAGAGTGGAAGATTGGAGAGTGGGGTGCCACCTCAGGTGTTGCTTCGTCATCTGACCGTGGTTCAAAATTACTAGGTGTTGTCCTCGGATCTCTCCCTTAAGGGACTGATCACGGACCGTCGTCAATAGCCCGTCGTGTTGCTTTAGTACGACGTTAATTAATATTATCATTACCATCTTTCTTGGCGCGATTCCTATAACGTTCAAGGTACAACTGATGTAATGACTGTAGTCTAAATTATTTATTGGTGCAAAACAGGTACAACTGCTGTACTGGCCGTAGTCGAAAGGTTAAGGATCAATATATATATATATATACTAAAATAAAATATTTAAGTAACGTACATAGTTCTGTGAAGTCAAACTCAATCAAAGATTACTCCACATGAGGATTGTTTGGGGCTTTATGGCGCAGGGATAACATTTTATCAATCTTCAGATGAGGGATTTGTATTTTAAATAGCTATCATTTCTGTATAATATCGCCGAGTATTAAACTGTTGTGGAAAACTCTTCCAATAGCTAAAATAGTCCAACATAAAAAAACATCTATGTGGTCCACCTTGACGACATAGTGGGTTAAACCACCGTAGTAGCAACCGGAGAGTTGTAAGCTACCATTCCTAAGACTTATTATTTGGTGTATTTCCCTCTCATGTATTAGAAGAACTTCCCAAATGTTCATTTAGGTCCATTTATTAAATGTTGTCTACCTTTTGCTTAGTGCCGCTCGGGAAAAATGACCCTTAACATATAAAACTCAATTCAATCAACCTTCACACAGTTGTATTTCACCTAAAATATCGATGTTAGTTTTGATTTTTTATAAGTTTATATAGATTCGAAGACCTTCTGTTTCGTGTAGTAAACACAATTTAATCACAAATACTAGTTTTAATGATCTCAAACTCGCAATATGTAAAAAATAGTTCCTTATAAAACTAGTACAATTTGCAATCAAAATGTTTTTCCACATTTAATAAACTAGATGAAATATAATTTACTAAAAAAATTTAACTACACTTTTTCTAAAAATTTAATACATTTTCCCTGAATGTGGTGATCCCTCCTCAAGTGCACTAATTTCAAAAAACGAAAGAGCAAAATATTTGAAATATCAAATGCATCAAACAGTAATGATATACCCAAATGTTATTAAAATTTTTAAAACCTTCTGTTATTCAGAATATGCTTTTTCATTCGTCCGGTTTTCAAATGTTAATTAAGAGAAAATAAACATAACACGAATTCATTATAATGCTGATACTGTAAAAAATTGTATTAAAAATTAATTTTAGAAATTGAACGAAAAAAAAACTAATGGTTTCAAAAGCAGTCGTGAAGAAAATATTATATGCGCTTCAACGAATTAAACTATACAAATATTTTTATTTTTATTTTTAGGAAATTGTTAGGGAAGATAATTATACTTATTCCACGCAGGATGCGGAAATCAGTTAATCCTAATTTAGAAGCATTGCTTCAGAATTTCATAACTGATTTTATTTTCTAATTGGACCCACAAATTTATAATGTATTAAATTTCATGATCAGAGATTTCTGTGAAGATGGTATTGTCTACTGCCTACATTATATTTTAAAATATCTTGCGAAAGGAGTAATACGTATCAAGTTCCTGATCCACCGAAAAACCAAACAGGTGTCTAGACATACAAAAACTACTTTGGTGTTCTTTCACAGTGTGTTTCTAAGAACAGTCATCAGTAATCAGTAATTTCTTGTAAAAAACACATTATAAATTATAATTATCGCCTATACAACACATGGAATTGGAACGTTAAATTCTAATTTTCAATGAAAACTCTTTTTCATTCTATTCTGAAAAGAGAATCTTTTTTAAAAAGTTTTGAATTTGCTTCGTTACGTTTCTGAAAGCATTTTTTAGTCTTCGATGTTTGGTATTTTTTAAACATTCTGAAATGGAACAAGAATTTTTCTCAGAATGTTTCAAAGGATGCTATAATATTTATTCTAATAGAATACTCAAACACACAAGTTAGATTGGTAGTTAATTGGCTTCAAGCTGGAGCTACACAGCGGGTTAATGGTAACGGTCTGGGATCAAATCGAAAGGGAGAGATCAGAGGAAACACCACGTTCAAATGACGATAACACATGCTAGGTAGGTATTTTATTTAACGTCGTACTGGAGAAACACAACGAGCTACTGACGATGGTCCGGGATCAATCCCCAATGCGACATCATCCGACGACAACAACACGTAACTTTGAACCACAGCTATATAACGAGGTCACACCTGAGCTGGAACCCTACTCTCCAAACTTCCACACCACTTCAATTTGAGGACATTTGAGGAGACGACAAATTCAACGTGCACCAACCCACTTTGTACACGACGGTCTTTGAACTCACAACCTTCCGGTTTGTAGATCGTTGCTCTTCAAACCGCCCTACCGACCCCCAGTGGAGTTTATTCCGTAGAGCAGAGTAGATAAGCCTGCTGTATTTTCTCAGTGGGATGTTAATTCACCTATCACAATCTACCGTTAAAATTCTTCAGGATTCAATCCTGGTGACTTTCTTTCTTAGTTCAAATCTTATGAGTGACCTTCTGACCACAATGCAACGGCGCTGTTATTTTATTACTGATATGTTGTTAATTTTGAGAATGTTGTTTATGAAGAGCGCCTCATTGAGATATTGGTCATTCTCTGCGCAGTGTAACTACAGGTACACGTGATGTGTCCAAACGTACTTGGTTAAATCAAATAGTCGATAGAGGAAATGTGAAGTTATGTTGCCTTGTACAGGTAAATCGTGTTCCGTTTTGTAACGATGTTACAGTTTCTTAAAGTTACATGGTACTAAATGGCGTATGTGTATAAAAAAAACTTTACAATAATCCATGATAAGGGAAACTATTTTAAATAATTATCCCATAATAGTACATATCCCAACAACATTTAGCACATTTCTGTAATTTTCGTGATTAACGCCAAAATGTATAGTGGTAAGATATTTTCAAATATTTAACCCCATTGAAGGTTCTCGACGAAGTATCTCGGACTTGATGGACGAGATATCTATGCAAAACCACGTGGAGGATAAAGCAATAAAATATTGATTACCAAACGTGGAGCATTATTGAAAGGCCCGAAGATTACGGGTGAGTTTTCATAGTCCTTCTCCAAGTCTAGCATGTATGTGAAGACGAGCTGTATCTGGTGATCTATATTCTTCTCCAACTCTATGATGCTTTTTTATAAAGATCCTCTCAGCATAAAAAAGGGATATTTTTCGACCGTGTGATGGCTTCTTTTTTCGCTTCACTTCCTCTGCACATTACACGAACAAAGGATAACAAATTGTTAATGTGATGACAGCTTTTATTTAGTACTTACATGCCAGCGACAGCGGGAGCAAAGACAATTGCATTAGCGAAGAACAGCAAAACAGAATGCGCGGTGGTAGATGGGAAAATCACCCTTCCTTTTCTCTCCACTGTTGTTCTCCCTTTCCCAATCTGTAAATCTTGTTTGTGCTAAACAATTGTCCTCCGTTCGTATTTGGTTTTGTTAGAGGTGGTGGAGGCTGTCAAATTCCACCGTTCTAGACTGGGCTGCGGAGGAATCCCATCACAGTAAAATAGGGACGGAGCATTCCTGGAAGTCTCCGAGTCTTAGCTTGTTGTACAAGTAAGTGATTTTAACGTGCTTTCTGAATCTAATTTGCATTTTCCTAGTCAGGGCAGGTGATTCTTTTTCTTTCTAAGCATACTCTATCCACGAATTGCTGCATAGAAGATAGGGACAAGGAAACATACAATTTAGTTAATATAATTTTAAATTTTTATATTACCTTATTCACGCATTTAACAGTCAAATAAATTTTCTGCATTTATTCTAGTGGCGTGATTCTAAGTAGGCACTCAAAAAGTAAGTACTAAAGCCGAATCGGGAATTAAAAGTCCTATCATTTAGTAAATTTAGTACAGTTTATGTAAACCTGGTGTAAATGTGTGTGTGTAAGAGTTGAAATTTTTTACGAAAAATACCACAACTAAAATTGAATTTTTTTTTAATTTAAGAATATAATCATATGGAGATACTTTATCACTACCATTCACAATTTCCAATGGATTTAAATCAATTGATAAATACGTTGTAGTTTGTTCTAAATCAAGTATGTAATTGAAGTTCCCGTCATTAGTATTATAACAAAATTGAATGTATATGTGATAGTTTGTAGCTTCTTCAGAAAAGTAATTCAAATTCAAAGTTAATTTTTAAAGCTAATCAGCAAATTGATCTGTCGCTGACTTCTTTGTTACTACAAACATTTACACACAATACACTAGTTTATAGATAAGTACAACCTATCTCGTACATGATGTAATTTTTGGAGTATAAAGTTGAGATATTTTTATCCGTCTTGTTGACCTAATAACCGCCATACAATCGAAACATCGTATCCAATCCGCCTTGCTAAATTTTTGACGTAATTATTAACACGTCCATTTTCATAAACAAGCTTTGATGCCACTTACGAGACAAATCACAGATGGCGCTCACCTCGATCTCCATGCTTGTCGGTCCATGGTAGTGATACGATTAAACGTATCATGTTCATCACTACTCTGGTAACACGACCTAGCAACCCCAGGTCCAGCTCACTGCGGAATAATGCTCCTCAGCAACCTGTAGATCAAAGTACTAGTCCATGTGAATGCTGTCACATAGATATTTTGGTCCTTTAAAAGTCACAGAACAGGGAAATTCTTATGTTTTGTCTATGATAGACGCATTCACAAAGTATATTCACCTCGTTGCTTTACATGACACCACATAACAAACGATTTACAAAGCCTTTTTCAAGCATCACATAGCAGTGAAGGGTTGTCCTTTAATTTTGATAGCTGATAATGCCACTTACTTCAAAAGTCATGGATTTTCAGAATTTGGGCTTTTGAATGATATAGAAAAAAGGCATATTTCGGATTATTCAGCTTCTGTGAATGGCCGTGTTGAGAAACCGAACCAATCCATTGCAAACATTTTGACAAAGATGTGAATCGATAATAATTGGGATGAATTACTTCCAGAAACTATGTCAGCATTGAATTATGCTATTCATGAAGCCACTCACACCTCACCATATGTTTTGGAACACGGACGTGACATTAGACTTTCATATTGTTTGAATGACTCTTTTTCAAGATTAACTCCAAGTCAGAATACATTGAAAGGCGTTGCCTAAAAGGAGTGACATATTCAGTAAAGTTTTGGAAAATATAAAGGAGCAGGAAGACAAGCATATTAAATTGAGTACGCAAAAATGACGGTCAAATTGATTATAATATTGGATGCTTGTGTTATTTGAAAGAGCCAAACATCAAAAGAAATATATCTCCCAAATGGAGACCAAAATGTTTTGGCCCATACAGAGTAGTTGAGAGATTGTCTAGAGTTAATTATGTACTGAAAGCTGTGGATAATCCTAGAAAAATACAAAGGACACATGTCAAAAGAATGACACCATACACAACGCAATTGGATTATTTGCATTTATTCCAGGACCAAATTTTAAAGATTCAGACTATCACGTTTCTGTAAAGGTAGAATTTAAAAACAAATCATGCAACAATAAAGACAGTGTTTCTCCTAGTGACCCAAATAAAAGATACAATATGAAGAAAAGACAAACCGTATTTTATAATTCTTCATGTCAAGTAAATTGGTAATTGGCACCATACAGATTTTTTTTCAATGATCCAAATTTGTCACATGCTGGTGTGAGATAAATTTGGTGAGTTACATTTTAGTTTTTTTTTCTCTTGGTGCTAGCGAGGAAATAAAGGAAATGATTGTATATAGCTTAGTATAAATATCGATTAAATAAAAATGGATCGAGGGCAAATAGTTAATTGACATTATTGATTGATTGAATGATTTTGACTGTCTTGAAATTGAATGCGCAACAACCTAACTTCACATAACCCTTACTTTGGTTTTGGTATTCTCTTACCAATTTATTGGTTTACTGACTGACTTCTGGTCATCCATCTCAAAAGACTAATGTCTAGAGGAAGTAGAGGTTACCGTCTCTACTCTTTGCCCAGCCTTGTGGGAAGCGAGAATCTCCGTGCCGGACGCGGTTCCTGTCCAGCTGGGGTTCTAACCAGGCAAATGACCTTCTCGTGCGTGCTTCATGTCAGATCCACTGTGCTCCTATATAGTTTTTCAGTAGTCCAGATGAGTCCTGGTGTAGCTGTGCAGCTCTGATTTAAATGGACCAATGCAGATACTCATGCAGTAAACTAGTACAGTCGTAAAGCCTAGGACAGTGTGCTCCCGTTATCAGAATCAACAGAACCTACATTGACGACAGTCCAGTTTTTTATTTTGACTTCATACTAAGATTTTTACTTCATAAATTTTTTTTCCTATTCTCCCCCATCGGGAAAGTGTGTCACATGATGAGAAATCTAACTACAGTAAATTATTTTGGAAAACTTGCACATATTCTTACCTTGAATGCAACAGCTCTGTAATATACACATTTGCGTGAAAACTGTGGATATTTGCAGTTATAATTGACACTTCTTCATATTTGTGACGCTGATTAAATTCGTTTTGTCTTCAGTGTATGTTATGATTTCATGTTTTATTTACCATATTGCATGTATTCAAGAATTTGTCTGTTATTGCAATGACAATTTTTTCCCATTGTTTTATCGGCCCCGGTTATTACTTTGGGAAGGGGGTGATGATACGATGAAACGTATCATGTTCATCACTACGCTGGTAACACGACCTAGAAACTCTAGGTTCAGCTCACTGCGGCAACCCCTCTTGCCTTCTCCACCCCGTATAAGCAACACCTCTCAAATCTACAGAAAACACCAGTCTTTATCACCACTAATTTATTATTATTGAACCGATGATAACACCGGTTCCGTAGCAATCCTCCATTGCATGACCACGCATACATTACACCCTAGATTGTAGTACAGTCTCACAATCTATCCATACAATCTATATCGAATTCAGCCACTGCTAAACTCTAATTATAGAGTAATGTGGTGAATTACTGTGGTGACAATGCTTTGAACAGAAATATTGTGTTCTATTTCTTCCAATACTAATTTTAATAATTAATTATAGTACACAAGAACCTCAATTATCCGAGGTAATATGGATCGAAACCACCTTTGATAATACGGACGCAATAACTGGAAATAATCTAAACAAAATTCAGAAAAAAGTTTATCGTTCAACATGTTAATACCTCCCATACTGAAAGATCCTTAAAGGAAGAATTAAGTTTTACTTATTTTTTACTACGATTTGTACAATCACTTTCATGTTGCGACATGAAGAATTGTGGCTACTACACCAGATCAGGCAAAGAAAATGTTCACAAATTCGTGTTCGAATTTAAATTTTAGGTAAAAAGGACTGGTTATCCGATTTGTTAGGTAGATAGAAAGTTGGATTCACGTCTCACTGATGTAACACAGCGGGTTATTGCTGACGGTCTGGGAAAGATCCCTAGGTGAAGCATCAAGGACACCTGGTAATTTCAAACACGGTCTGAAGATAATAATCTAAAGGAAATTCAGAAAACAAGTTTATCGTACATGTTCCTACTTTTGATACTAAAAGATCCGTAAAGGAAGAATTAAACATTACTATTTTACTAGGATCTCTACAATAGTATCTATGTTATGACAGGCAGAATTTTGGCCACTACACTATACCAGGCAAAGACAATGTACACACATTTGAGTTCGAAGCTTTATTCAAATTTTACGCAAAAAGCAATAGTTATCAAATTTGATTCGTCGTTAAGTAGGAAGTTAGATTAACGTCGCACTGGTGTAAAGCAGCGGGTTACTGCAGATGGTCTGAGATCGATCCCTAGGGGAAAGTTCAAAATAAACGCCAGGTAATATTAAACCATGGTCTGATGACAAGGTCAGCACCAGAACTGACCCATCATTTTCCAAACTTCCACACCGCACCGCCTTGAATACATTTGGGGCCACAAAAGATGTAGCGTAAACGAACACACTGGTACACAACGATGTTTTGCTTGGGTTGTTTGTATTTAAAATGTTTATTAAAAATGAATTATGTAAAATTGCAGAAATATATCATGGTAGGTATTTAGTTGAATTAATGTAGAAAATTAATTAACGTGACATTGCAGTACAATGGGCTATTGGGAAGGGCCCGGAATAAATTCTGAAGGGACAGACGACAGAACACATAGTAATTTTGAATCACTGTCAGATGACAAGTATATACTTGAGCTGGTTCCTTATTCTCTAAACTCTCACACCACGCCAACGTGAGGACATTTGAGTCCACAAAAATTTAACGTGTACCAGTAATGTACACCTTTTAGAATTAGATTGATGTAAAAACAAGAGAGGACATCCGATGTATTATATTTTATTTATCTTCGTTTGATCATCCAGTATTTTGTCAGTCAGCATGTCATCAATTAGATGCCGTTCACAATGCAGGTGTCCTCCAAGAGGAAACCATGGTTCATTGAAAGCAGAACCACCTCACCTTTTAGAATTCCCTAACTGAATCGAACGCATAATAAAGTCTATCTGAATGATGAGAGACTACAGAATAATACGAAGTTTTTAAAGATTGAGTGAAATAGTGATAACGAGTTGTCAGGGGGAAAAATATTCACTGTGGTAGTCATTTTTGCTTTTGAACATCACCACTATTTACACGCTTTCACAACTTTCCAAACATTGACTGACCTAAGGTCTTACCGAAGGACCTTGCCTTACGGAAGCAAAAGTCAAGAATCTCTTAAACTCTTATCGATCTGTAGGTTATTACAATATAGGCCATCTCCCTCTGGAATCCTGATCCACAGTAATGAATAAACTCACATTTTAGATTTATCTGCCGAAACGCATGCAAAGAAACAAATCTCAAAATCTTTAATAATTTCGAATTATTCTGTAGTCTTTCATCATTTAGTGTAGGTTGCTACAATGCACGTTGGTTTCCAAGAAATTAGTATTCAATGTATCAAAAAGCATCCGTCCACTTAGAATTCCGATCTAAACTCTTGCAAAAAAGATAAGAAATTTCTTAAAACCCCCATGAAAAGGTTCGTATAATCATTTAGTCACTCAGCCAATATACTAGCAAATAACTTTAGGTTGTCACGATATCAAATATTGTTACCAAGTTCGTTGACTAAATGGAGCATAAAAAGCGAAAAACAAGTATAGAACAGTTAAGTATTTGATTGAAAATGTTGAACTAGGTACTTTCTGCTCAGTCAACAAGACGCTGTTTGATTGTGAAACAGAAGACAGCCAAAGGCAAAAGTAACTTCCTTTGCTTTCCTTAGTTTTCACTCTCTCTAACTTCAATTTGATATAAAAACAACACTCGTTCTCGTGAAACAAAGAAATAAAAATTTAGAGCAGCACTAACGCATCATTTAACTAAAACTTTTCATCAAAAGTTTTGTTTGAAGAGCTTTCAAAAATGCATCGGAAGACGACGGCATTTCGCTGCTTATGAGAGATAAGTAAAGAGTTTAAAATAGCTGCTCGCTTGTATTTCCTTTTCAGAGTGCTCCAAGATAAGAATCAAGTAAAAGTTTTAGGACGAAACTGCTTAAGAGCAAAATGTTTTGAAATTCAATCCAGTCTCAAAATTCAATCTGTTGTAAGTATATCAGTGTCACGTTTAATGGAAGCAGCAAACAAGGAAATCAGATTACTGTTTGTTCTGTGAGAATTTATTCATGTCTTGAACTGAGAGCTTTCATAAGTTTCTGATATCGGAACGCGGTTGACTATATAGAGCCATTTCCTATCTTAGTCTTAAATTATTCGAGCAATAGTTGTACTGATAAATTAATTCGAGTATGCACATCCAAAGTATGAAATTTTTAATTTGTCACAATAAGATAACAATTTTTTTCCAATGGCAAGGCAGTACAATTGCGAAGACAAATACAAAAATACAATACATTATACAGAGTTGACCGACGTCATTTTAGCCTTATACAAGGCCAGAAGTGATGGTCACTTGTGAAGGGGCACCCAGTGGGTGGACCATCATTGTCCCTAACAAAGGACAGCACAATTTACATCCATGCCCTAACCCCGGATTCGATCCAGGAACCTTCCGATCCAGAGGCCAGCACCTTGACCACTAGTCCGGTTGGTCGGCCAATAAGATAACATACGTATTATTAAAAACTGTTCGTGTTCATGGAGCTGTATTTCGTAATATCTGATAGTCACGAGATATCCGAGTTGTGTTGTACTGTTTTTACCACTGAAAACTCATGACTGAATAATCATCGAAGAAAACTTTGGAAGGTTTTATTGATTAAGAAGCTGACAAATGATTAGAAAACATGCAAGAAAAATTCTAGTTGGAGAACAGATATATGCATTGGAATAACCTAAAGAAAAACATAGATAAAATTTTAAAAAATAATTGTTTTAGTGATAGATGCGTTTTACAAATAGGTTTTCCACAAACAATTTTGGAAATTTTATCCCCTAAGAAATACTTATGGGCATATTTTAACTACGAATACTTTTATAGAAGCTATACTTTTATTGAGATATATCGTTCCCAATACATAATAAACTCATTACAAATTCTTCCAACTATAGTGTGCATTGGCCCTTTTGAGCTTCGTGAAATTCCTATCAGTGTAGTATTGTTTTACCCCAAAACAGACATAACTTAAAAACCATATCGACTGAGTGAAATAATCCAAAGATATACTCTACAGGCCAAGACGGTTACATCTCATTAGACGTCACACAGCGACAGATATATGCGTGTAAGCCCCTCTGATAGTTAAAGATGGGAAAATATGTTATCCTTTCATCTATTAAAAAACAGCTTGTAAGAAAACTTGAAGCATTATGCCCAAATTTTCTACGTACATTTTTATGTTTCATGAATTGTAAAATGAAAGTCACGATAAAATTTAAAATATGCGTAGCAGAACAGTTTTCATCACTTACTACATAAACTTTTGTCCATTTCATCAATACATTATTCATATTTTATCTGATCAAATAGTTTCATTGAATTGAAGAGTAACCATCTCCAAAGAACATATACTTTTAAATAAGACGTATGGTTATGTTATAATATTTCATATATCTCCAATGTTGTATTTTCGTTAAATAAATTCTTACATTTGTGAAATTGGAATATTGTTAGGTATTCATTCAATAAAGTACTTTGCAAAAGTACTTTTACATTTGTATGTAAAACACTAAAGAGTTAAATATGAATTGTAAAACTTAAAATAATGTTATATCAATTTAATACCTGACATATTTTACATAGAAATATGCTCACAGAAAATAATTAATTCAAATTGGTGTTATTCTTGTGCAATAATTTTCCTTTCCATTATATTATTATATGTGAATTGTAACATTTTACTTCTATTAAGCATCAATCAGTCGGGGTACTTGGTTTTCGAGAATTTTTAGAGTTATTTTCCTCATTTTCTTAATTTTTTAAACAAATATCATAATACACATTTTAACATTTATTACTAATCATTTCATTAGTGCTTTAAACTTTGTGAAAGTATTTATCGATCTAGTCGACCAATGGTTAACATTATTTCTATTAGTGACTCTGTTTTCGTATCCTGGTCTATGGAATGTATATTTGTTGTATTTAGTAGTCAATTAACTCTTGCAAGTACAATGATTGCTAGATACATTAAGTAATTCCTTATAAACTTTACAAGTTACTACACTTTGCACTGTCAGTATGCATTAAAAACCAACGAATAACGACATTTTTTGTTCACTTCTCGATTAAATGTTTCATCTAATACAAAAAATATATTTCGAAACATAATTACTCCGTTTTGTAATAATTGTAGTGCTGTTACCACATGGGGTAAGGAGTATATGAATGGTGAGTATATTAATTTATATAACCACATTTATCAATAAAATTGACTAGTACTTAAGTTATAAATGCTTCAATTAAATAATTAATGCTTCACTCAAAATCGAAATATTTCCGATGGAACGAATTATTTATTCAACATAAGTTTCGTTTCGAACTAAAGAGTAATTTCAGCTAAGATATTCGGTAACCAGTCTACTGGAGATAATAAATGTGTGAGATTAATGAAACATCTGAATAAGTTTTCAAGAGTACAATATATTAGAGAGTCTAAAGGGATAAGCTTGGTGTTAGATGTACTCTACCTCGAAAGCAGGAACAAATTGACATAGATAAGAAACGGCAGTTGAGAAAATCATGTGGTAAACACTGTGAGTGCGAATTGGCGTGCGTAATTGTGTCTTATCTTGGATTTCTTCCAAATCAGTTATGAAATTGGCGCATCGTCAAAAGATACTTAGTGAATACTGAGATCCCACCTCTTATTAAAATTAGAATTAAATCTAAAGGTTTTGAAATACAGATCATTCAACACTGAAGCATAATGATTCTTTTTGTATTATAAATTGGGATTGCTGAAAATGCAATCCTTTGTTATCACACTTATGACCATGACTAAAATATAAAAAAAAATCATTTAAAATAGCATTAGAGCAGAAATGTAGAAATTAACTTATTTTTTGACTTGTGTGAGTCCCTCAAAATTTATTAGATTAAAAATGTTCATGTAATACGTTAAATAAAGTAATAATGCTGAAATAACGACTGCAAATAACTTTTAAACTGCTATAACCTGAACATTTCAAAGCAGTATTTGTCCCTTTATATTTCATAGTATAGTATTATTTTTTTTATATTAGATCTGTTCATGAAGTGTTTAATTACTGAATTCAAAGCTTGTATTTTAATAAGTAGAGCTGTTCGAATTACTGTGTATTTTTAAAGTTTACTAGATCTGTATATTTATGCCAAATACAATTTAAATAATTTAATAAAAAATTGCAGATTAATTTTGAAGAATTCGAAAAAGTAGTACAAAAAGGAATATTTTCTTCAATACAATTACTAATTACGAAACCTTGATAAAAAATTAAATGCTGTAGTATATATAAATGGAAATGCATTGTAAATATAAGATACATTATATAAGGAGTGGTAGTTTTGGCATTTACTCCATAATGTCTGACAGTTCAAGCTTAATTTGAACTCCATTAAGCATATGTTCAAAAATTAAGTAACTTACCAATCTAGTTTTATTGCTGTTGGACCTGTAAAAAGTTGCCTGAATGAATTTTTTAATGACAGTTTTATTATTTTATAAATTCCTCTAACAATTTATATATTCATACATTCATGCCTTCAAATCGTAAATAATATTGAATCATGAATCCCTAATTTATGCATAAATATCTATCTGACAACATTCACCACCTGCCTCAATTTATTTACATTACCTTAATTAAAATGAATAAAAAACTGAACTTTTTATTGAGAGATGACATTAATTAATTTGTTTCTGCATAGTTTAACTGTAGGTGATATTCTTGCGAAACAATTTTAACTCTGTACGTCAATTTTAAATGCAGCCTGCAGTTAAATTATATCGATGAATTGTGATGCTTTAGATTTCTAAATATCTCTTTCAACATCAAAACAGAAAAAACACCCCAAATACCAAATCATAATATCTTAATTTTCCAATTCCTTCAAGCAGTACGTACTGGATCTTCTGTTGAATTAACAACCCACACAGCATTCCTAGAAATAGAAATAATCCCTAGCTTCACCTAAAGCACGTGGTTGACATCGAAGCTCAATCCCAGAAGTGTACTCTCGAATCCTAGACATGCTACGGGGTTGATTGCAATAAAGATAGAGAAACACTGCTACCAGTCTCAGGGTTCATCAAAGTACTTACTCTTTAACCCTAGAGAATCCCTTGCCATCGGACTGTGACAGGCACAAAGAGTATATAGAATCAGACATAAAGGGTAAAGCAACTTTCTACTGGTTGTAGGAATTGAGTTAATTATATTTATCCAAGTGTAGAAACGTCTACAGGGTGCTTCAAAAATTTTCTGGCCAAACTTTAACACTTCAGGTGGGGGTTTTGTCATTATCAAAATTGGTCGAGACTTGATGGACGAGATGGTTTATCGAAACCATTTGGATTGTTAAGGTAAGATGGGGAACACAGAATGAAACCATATTTATCTCGAAATAAAAGTCTACAAGAACGATTGGTATGTTACAGGTATACTAATTTGCTGATAAACCGTCTTCACGGATTATTTGTATGCTATGGTTATACCAATCTTCAGAAATAAACGATATCAAGTATGTGAGCAAAATGATTAATGACACTAATTTCGTGGAAAATTTGTCTCACCACTTGGCACGGTATGGTATTTTTTAATTAACATCGCTCTGAATCAATACTTTTGGTGACAGTCCGAAATCAAATACGAAGGGAAAGATCCGTTAGGAAGGTAGGTATTTCAATTAACGCTGCACTTTAGCAACAAAACGGGCTATTTACGATGATCCAGGACCAACCCCCAAGGGAAAGATCCGACAACAACACCACGTAATTTTGAACTGCTGCCAGATGACGAGGTCACACCTGAACTGGAATAACTCTCTCCAAATTTCCACATGACACCAACTTGAAGACATTTTGAGGCTATCATAGATTTGACTTGAACCTGCCCCTATATACATGACGGTCTTTGTTCGGGTTTGAACTCGCCACACTCCGGTTGCTAATCCGTTACTCTTCCCATCAAGCCCTCGCCTTCGGTATGTGGCAAGCCCAAACTATGTAGGACATTCTACGCAAAGGAGAACAACGTATTTCTAGGAATATATAGGAATTAAGTTAATTGTGTTGACGAAGGGTAAACATAAATGTGTAGAAACGTCTCACTACAGAGTGTTTCAAAAACTTCCTGTCTAAACTTTAAAGGGAGGTAGGAGACATAGAATAAAACTGTATTTATATAGAGTTGTAACACCGCAAGTATCACGCAGATTTACTAGAAGGTATACTAATGAGCAGAAGTAAAAGCCAGCAAGTATGTAAACGACATCTTTGCTAAGCCTAATTATTCAGTTTGACTGCGATTGTACACTAACAGTTTGTACAGTAGGTGCTCATAGTTATGACCACTAATTGTTAATCTATGATGGCACTTACGGGTGCGGCAAGTGATACTCTGGCACTGAGGTTTGAAGAGATAATGGGGTCTAGAGTACCATGCCTTCAATGCATCCCTAAGGGAAGAAATTAAGGCGTGATAAATCGGATGTCCAAGTCACGAGATCATCTCAACCAATCTATCTAACCCTAAGAGTACCCTTACGGAGAAGCATCACAATGTGACTAAGGTTTAGTTCTCTGATTCTAATCTCGGTTTAAGGTTTGTACAGAAAGTTGAAACACTCTGTATACCCATTGCGGTGAAGTAATTAGACATTGTATGAGATACCAGTAAGTAATTGTTAATATTGTACAAAAAAAATTCGCTAAATGTTCATTAGCAATTCATGTGATAATTATTATAAAATTATGCATTGGTAAAACTTTTGAAGATCAAAATATAACTAATGGTGTCATCTACATGTAAACCACATCACATCAAGAAGAAATTGCATACATCTGCATTGCAATGATGTATGTAAAAGGATACTGGATTTGTATAAACTCATCATTAATTTGACTTTTCCATTTAAACGGTACTTAGATTTCAATTACATATTGTTTTTTTTTCTATGTCTGTAAGTCTCAATGTTTTGATGAGTAATGTAACTAATATTAATTATCAAATGCAGATTTTTGTACTCAGAGCTGTTGTAAACAGCAATGTACACGTTGTGATCGTTGTGCATTTACTCAATTTATTACGTAAACACAACTCAAAACTAGTTTTTAACACAAGACAGCTATTACCTTGAAAATACACCTTTAACTTTCTAAGAAATATTATTATTTTTAACTCGCCACTAAGCATTCAAACTTTACATAAAGCAGATAAATTCAATAATTTTTCCGGGTACCGATAAAAAATGTGAATGCAATTAACAATTAAATTGTATTATTTGTGTCTTGTTTACTTTTTAGTAAGTTATGTATGGTTCTTCAACACCTAATAAATGTGGAGCTTCAAACTAAACCATCTGTGACGTTTAGAGAAATATTTTTAGCGCGTTTAATATTACTGGGTTGTTCTTCGGCCGCTTTGTTGGGCACTTAAACGTAGTCAATGTCTTATTTTCTCTACTCGCTGTTTGTTGCACAGTACCTTTCTTAGTAATTGAAGGAGTGATGAAGTTTGAGGCAAAATTAGCGATGTAAGACAAAACAGTAGATCCTGAATTAGAGGTCCTTACACCAAATAAAGCAAATATTGGACTACAAAAGAAAAGAATACATGCTAATATAGTTTTGTATAATTCGTCTACATCAGTGATTTCCGCCATGTTAGATTCATATTACACATAAAATAATTGCTTTATAAGATTCTATGGCACACTAAAAAATGATTTACTTTTTGCCAATCTGACCTAAAATAGATTTACCAAACATAGCGATCTTTACCTTGTGTTTTGGTTCCCAAGTGTTACATTAAAAATGTTCAGTGTCGAAACACTTTTTTTGGGACTAACACAATATAATAGTCAATATTTTTTTAAGGATATTACTTGAAATTATTTGATGTCCCACAATTATCAAAAGTTCCAAGCTAAAACGTTTAAATGAAATAAATCTTACATAATTTAAACCGTACTATCTGTAAAGAAAACCAGTGCCATTCTGGCAACATGCCAATGTGTCCTGGCACACAGGTTCAAAATCGATGGTCTACTTTGAAATAATATGACCAATTGAGATTTAGGGGTTAAAATGTAGTTCAGCCTTACAAGTGTGTTTTATATTAATGGAGTAAACAAAACAATTCGATCGATATAAATATTTTTTTCATGATAAATAGCAATATTCCACTCACATGTGCGTGTCCTGAAGTTGATAGGTGAGATGTGATAAAGCAGTGTATATTTTCTAACAATAATAATCTTTATCTAAATTTGTGTTCCTAAAATCCTTGCTACTTTAAAGTTTCACGTAAAAAGAGAATGTAGCTGAAAGAGATCCTGTTTTGAAAAAAACGAGATACCCACCCCCAAGTTTCTTATAAAACAATTATCTTCAGTGGAATCGGAAATTTTTTTTTCTTCCATCAAGCCTGATGTATTTTATAATCATCTAAATAATAGCATTGTACTTTAGATATAGTTGTTATGCAAACCTCTTTCAAATACAGTTAATTAACAGGGTTTCAAATAAGAAGAATAAGTCTCAAAGTCTCTGATTGATAGCATGTGGAATAATTCAAAAATTGTGAATATTTTAAATTATTTTATTCCTTCCTAATATTTGTCAGTAGAATGTGCAACTTTATATAAGTTCTTTGAAAATTGAATAAGAATTTACATTTGGCGGATGAGAAAAACTCAATAATTTTTTTCAATATATGCATAGTTTTGATAAAAAGTATGTAAGTTTTGTAATTCTACTATTCAGGATTTGTGTATTTTCAGAACTGTTACTCTAAAATACCAACTGTATAATAAAAACCTTGTAGTTTAATGTGGAGAATGGAAAATGGTTCAGTCGTTAAAAAATACAGATTTATAATCGAGATCTTATGCCATTTAAAAAGGTCCCTTACATTTATTGCCGTTTCATTGTAAGACATGTCAAACACGTCCATTTGAGATGAGGGAATTTAAATTGACATTGACAATGATTGTCATCATAGCAAAATGCTAACGATTCAGTGAAATCAATTTCAAAATCTACAATACACAATAGATTTCATTGATACCAGAGCTTGCAATGATACAAAACTGGAAACAACTCTTTAACGACACTGTCATAAAGAAACTACGCTAAGAGAGCAAAAGGTCATATGTCATGGCAAGATAAATGAATTTCGATGTCATTTTCCGATGAAAAGAGATCCAATCTTGATGAACTCAACTGGGGGAAGTACTGCATTCATGCTTTATAAAAGACAGTAAATCTGCAGTCGACGACAAATAGGCATTTTCCCGCACTCTGGGTTCAATGAGTTCAGGGCAAACATTTATTTCTGCATCACATAATACAGCTTAATAACAATGGGTTTCTAACAATACACTTTCAATGGGATGAAATGCTTATTACTGGTTTTGTTAGAGAATAATTAGTCGAAACTAATATTTAGAAATAGTCAGTTATAAACGATAATTATTTTCAAACAGATTAAAAAAATAATATCCATTTAGTACGTTTCAAGGAAACAATTTCCAAATGTTATGAAATAGAAAATTGTAAAATTGTACTACATAATGGATTTCTGGTTGTTTTTGTGTGAATTCTTCTTTAAAACCGGACCGGGGTTCTAAGGCTCATGCATACCATCATTGTCAGAAACTTGTGCTTCACGAAAAGTGTGAGAATAAATGACCTTGCAGAGGAAGGTGCTACGTCAACCAGTTCGGTGCTTTAACACTCCCCTGTTGACCTTTGTACCTCATGTTGGGTAAATGAGTCACATTGCGGGCACACGCTGGCTTGTTTAACAGCCGTAGCTTCAGTTCAAAACTTATATTGACCATAACGATTTCTACAATTCCATTTGACTAGTTGACAGTTTAAACCATCTGTCGGAAGATTGTGTGGAGTGGAATGTAACAATTTGTTGAAGTTTTCACTATGAAGCCAAAATCACACTAAAGTTCGATTGCGGCATAGGAGACATGAATAGGTTAAAATAGCAGACCATTACGAATAAAATTAAAGGCAGCAGTCTAAATCTATGGCAAGTGCAGAGAGATCTAGACCTTACCGAATATCCAAAAAGGAGCAGATTCGGCGACGTCACTGGACCATCTAACGAGTTATTACCGGCTGAGCCTATGAACGTTGGTAATGACGAAATTCCTGTTCTCTTAACCCACTTTCAATAAAGAAGACAATCTAGCAGATCGCAGTAAAACCATACAGAACCACTGAAACCTGACATCAAACAGTTTCAGGAAAATAGGTTTGGACACGCATGTGATATTCGTGACTCCTTGTAGGTTGAGATGGATATTCACATACAATCCACACTAAGAAGCAGTTCATAATTGAACTAAAGAGTAAGTTCCCATTTGAGAAGATTGAAGAGTTTAGGATGTGCAGCAATTGTTGAAATCGTTGGAGTCTAATAATAAACCACCATTAAGGAAGCCTAATGGATTCAAGTATGCACCAAAGTCACTGGTAATAGTAACTAGAACAATCTTCTCACCCCCACCTTCCTTTTTCAAGCTCTACATATGGTGAGTTGGAAGGTGTGTGCCTGAAAAAAGGACGACCATCGGCATCCATGTGCTTACAAACCTGTAGTGTGGTCACTAAATATCAAACCGATTAGTATTGGTAATACCAGTATATTTAACCATATCACAATGCATAAAAAATGACTAAAAACCATGTTAATACATACATTAAATTCATGATCATTATATGCTATTCCGACGATTGCATAATAACTTTTAAACTTTATTGTTTAATCGATTTGAAGCCTAATTTCTTCAGTGTCAAATGTTTGGAGACAGGAAAACATTGCATAAATTAATCTACTTAAATGTCTTATCTGCCGTATTAAAGGAAGCAATTACATTGTATCGTATTCTCCACAAAATATTTACGGAAAGCTTATACGGAGAATGTTAACTAGCCATCTGTGGTGGTAACACTTATAATTCCCTCAGTCTCACGTAATATCTTTAAGCCGGTTTTGACCTTCTTTACCAATCAAATCTTTCCAAGGATTCTTTCGACAAAGAGATGTGGCAATTTAACCATTTTCTATATTGTGGGTTACAAGAGATACTCTCGGTAATCTCGAGAAGTTAAGATGGTTGTTAAATAGAAATGACTTAATATCCATTTAATTAACTGAAATATAGCTAAATAAAATTAACAATACTATGATTAAGTCTTAATGTATGTAACGTACTATGGCAAAATACAGCTAAATTTCTTTTCCTTGTCCGATATTCTATTGTTATAGAAATACTCAATTTCCTTAATTCACTATATATTTTGTTTATCTTAATATTTTCCGACAGTAATTTCTTACAAACATATATGTAGTGTCACAATATGTTATCATACATTCAATCATGCAATACACAACTAATTTAGATTTGGATCTAATCTTTTATCATCGACTAGAGCAACGGTAACCGGCGTGACTTATAATGGAAAGAGATTACGTTGGAAACCTCTAAATGCAACTGCCCCATTTTCGGTGAGAAAATAATCCGGAAATTTATACGCAATCACAAGTTGATCTCCCGAATCCATACTATAATTGTACTTCCATTTTAATTAATGCCCATGAATCCGAAGCCACTTGCTTCTGCCCCAAATGAAAGCAGCACAATCAGGAAGATAATTATACGGCTACTTATTTCGCCACTGGAAATCCGCTCTTGTCAGTCATGTCCTCTTAAATGAAGCCACCCGGCCGGAATTATAAATATTGAATCGCAATTCCGGACTTGTTACGAAACGCGGCGTGACGAAATTAAAGTTTATTAATAGTAGATAACAAGAGAGGTATTTTGAGAGATTATAATGCCACACGTGGTATGTGTTAATATTGTGAAAATCCCATAAATAATATCAACAGAGGTGTAATGAAATACGATTTATCTATTTTCCTTTTGAAAGAGAATACTTGAATGAAGTCTGTTATGTTTGAATGAAAGTGTTGAATTTAATTGTTGATTGATATACTTGAATGAAAGTGTTAATATTTCAGTTTTTAATGTTTAAATAAAGACAACTTTAATAATTTGAACGGTACGATCCCTACAATAATGGGCCTGACGCCAGTGGATTTGCAAAAAAATATGACTTCTTGTTTCGGGGTGTTTTTCGTGGTATGGCCTTGAACCTTTGCATGTTGTTCCTCGTAAACTTAACGCCGACAACTACATGAACATTTTGTACAATCAGGTTCTTCATACGCACTGGCAATTTTATGGAATGGACGAATGTTACTTCCAGGACGACAACGCTTTATGTCATGTTGCAGCCTCTGTGCAGCTGTGGTATCAAGACATGGATGTAAAACGTCTTTCCTGGCCTGCCCAGTTTCCATACCTAAACCTCATTGAACATTTGTAGGACGAGTTAGATCGACGCTTGGGGACCAGGAAACCGCGTCCGAAATCTACAGCTGAGCTGTGGATCTTCTTGCAGCAGGAATGGACACAAATACCCACAATTGTGTATCAAAACCTTGTTAGAAGTATGCCCAGAAGGATTATTAGTGCAATTGCAGCACGTTGGGGACCATCCCCTTTTAAAGAATGTATTACTTCCCTTATACCATAACGTCTTGCTGTTCGGACTATTATAGTAGGGTAGTGTATATCAGCACAGCAATTTCATTTTTCTTGAAACAATGAACAAAATTTATTTGAAAATACGAAATTGACATCAGAATAATAAGTTTTGAGTTGGAACAATTCCTTTATTCTTTGCAACGAAATTAATTCTTTATGGAAGACGTTTTGGAATAATTATACGATAGTACAAGAATTATTTGCACTGGTTATTCAATGGAATATTGACGCATAAAAATATTTGTTTTGTTATTTGTGTTTGTGTAAAATGTGTATATTAGTTTTTGTTTATATACTGATCCCTTTCCTTTCATACTTCAAAGTAAAAATGACTACTCAGAATGGAATATATTTAACGTCAGTATTTTCTAGAAATATGATTAGAAAAAAAATCATTAATCTGAGTTTTCAAAGATAGTAAGTTCGCATAGACAACGTATTAGAAATGGAATTTTTTTTAGAAGTTCAGCGAACCAGTTTGATGATTTATTCCAATCATAATCGTAAACGTATACGTTATTTTTGTTATCAATACGAAAGCTAATGTTATTCATCAATCATAATATTCATCACACATTTTCTAAATGTTGAATGTGCAATATCAAAGCCCACAATTTCTATTTGTCTCTTCTGGAGCTAGCAAGTCTGAATACGCGATTGATGTTTCAATTTATATTCATTTTTAATATTATTGCTCGTATAACTTTTTCCGCACATGTTTTTCGGAATGGTGTTTATCTTTAATCGGAATTCTGATTTGGAAGAGCGATAAAATTAGTTTTCAGAAAATAGCCCTGTATTGGTGACATATAAATATGAAGTTTTAATAAACGTCTAGTTACTTTAGTTGTTTTTAATTCAAGTGCAGCTTCTACGTATACTCCATTCGCAATACACTCCATTTTAGAAATGTGTTGCAAATTTAAGACATTCATTACACAGATTTAAGGATGTGTAGTTTCTTTAAAATGCGTTTACCTGCCTATATTTTATTAGATGTTTTATCATTTATTTGATATAAAACTCCTTAATTATTGTCTATTCCACCTAAAGTTAATAATTAATGGTGTTTGTTGAAAATAGTTGTGCCAAGAGTGAATATATTATGTCGATACACTTGAAATAAAACATGTAATTTTAATGACGCATGCTAATTACATTTGAAAAAGGAATCTAATTTGCATGCCAAACTATGTGTTTATAAAAAAAATATATTATTTTTATCCTAACCATTTTTTTTTCTAATGGTGGGCACATTTGACCTAAGTCATTGGCCACTACAAGGCCGGAAGTGATGGCCACTTGTGAAGGAGCGCCCAGTGGGAGGACCATCATTGCCCCTAACAATTTATATTTCGTAATTTTGAACCATGTTCAGATGACGAAGCAACACCTGAGCTGGTATACGCTTACAAACACCCATGCCCGAACCCGGATTCGAACCGGGGACCTTCCGATCTAGAGGCTAACACCTTAACCACTATACCAGTTGGTCGGCTTTATCCTATAAATATTACTATACTTATTACAACACCGTTTAACTATTTAAGGGTCACACCCGTATAGATCAGTTCTACAAATTACAGTTTTCCTTGATTGACTTAATCAATTTCCACCATCTTCACCAGTAGAATCATTCAGCCATTAGTTATTCTTTCAACCATTATATGTGGTTTTATAATCATTATGAATTCAGCACAGGGAAATCAATTCTACATTATTCTGAAATCTCTTGATCCTCAAGAGGTTAAAAATGTTAGCAAAAATGAATAATTATAAAAGTTATGTCCTATACCGTCTATATACAGACATACTGACCTAAACTCTTTCCAAGTGTCACAGAGTTCATCTTGGCAAAATTTAGGACGGTTGGTGTTCTTAGTATCTGTGGTGTACTACAGTAAGATCCAGTTACAACGAAAAATCCCGTTATTACGAAAGTCATCCAAGTCCCCATCCGAAAAGCAATTAAAACAATGTTAAATAGATCTCAATATAACGAAGTTATCAATTTTTGAAAATCCCGATACAACGAACTATTTGTACAGGAAAACATATGTTTTCCGTTCATGTTTCACTCAATTGATAACAACCATGCAGTTTCTGTAAATTCAGTGAATTTCGTTTTAGTCGGGTTGAAACAAGCTGCCAAAATAAATACTGGTTTTCTAAGAAACAAGCAGAATTTTGTCACTGTCGTAACCGTATTTCCCGCCTAATTGCAAGGCAAAATTTCAGCCTCTTGACCAAGCCATCATTAGAGCTGTAAAATCACGGTAACGAACATTTTTGTTACGTCAAATTCTATGTGATTTGGAGAAAAAATATTAAAAGAAAATGCCACGTGAAGGAAGCTATCGAATGGATATGTGGATCTTGGTATGACATCAGTCAATCAACAATAACAAACAGTTGGAAACATATGCAACCACAGCCAAAGACGCCAATTCTGTTTCAGAAGAAGCCGACTTGAAACATGATTAAAATAAGCGCGACATTCAACAATCTAAGTTGGAGAAAATTTGGAAAGCTACAAGAAACAAAACTTCGGTTCCTGATGACGTGAATTTGAAAAATTATCTCAGTGTAGATGGGGGACAACGTTTCAACATGTTATGAACTGAACGAAGCAGACATCGTCCAATCCATTAAAGACAGCTAAGATGAGGCCAATGAAAGAAGCCTTTGAAGATGAAGAGGCTGTGGTTGTAGATGATGTGCGCAATGTCACTTCTTCAGAAGCCTTAGCAAGTTTCGAAACAATGCAGACATTTATTTCGTCACAAAGCAATGTGCCAAACTTTATCTTTACAAACATTCACCAGCTGCAAAAATTATTTACTCTGAAACACAACAACAAACATTGTTTAGAAGAAAATCGTAGACTTTCTGAAATAAAGTTTTGTTTCCTCCTGTCCTGTTTTTTTCAGGTTTTATAAAATGCTATAACAATGTATTTATTTGAAAAAATTATTTTTCTCTGTTTATTTCAATGAATTGCAATAAACTTTCTAATTACAGTAGCTAATCATAGTATTATAAGTAGTCTTCTTTCGAAATAAAAGTCGAATTTACGTATGTAAAATGTTCTTCTTTATTCGAATTAGAAAAATTTCATTACAGCGAAATTTCCGTTAAAACGAAAACATTTTACGGTCCCGTGAAGTTCGTTGTAACGGGAACTTACTGTATTATAAAAGGAAGTGTTTGTTTGTATGTTTCTTGCCGCAATATCTTGACGATTCTATGGCACTTACAGCAATGAGATTTGGCACACAGGTCGTCCTAATTGTTTGCGATTTTTGTGTAGCGCCGAATTTTAAAATTCAATCTAGAATATTTTTAACTGAATATAATGAAATATAATTATTATTGTTTTCTTTGGAATGGAAACCGCATAAAGATATGACAGATTCTAAATTTATTTTTCCCGTTTCCGTTTTCATTTTACGCAGAGGAATGATTTTCCCCAGCAGAGGATAAAAAAGAAAGTATTAACCTTAGTAATGTAGTTCTTTTTTTATGTCCTAGACCGTTAAAGATGGAGAAAATTTTTTAACAGATTTGAAATCTGCGGAAAATTTCTCTTTAGATCGATACCTAAAAATATGATTTTCCTTGAATAAGTAATTTCTAAATTGAATATATCTTTTATATTTTAAGAGATTGTGACGTCACATGAACTTTCTCTTTCCAAAAAAAAAACGGATTGCATCTTGTGCCCTTCGCGTTAAAAAAAAAGAAACAGATTACATTTGCTGTACCATTCCATTTCTGCGATCGAGAGCAAGAAATAAAAAACATATTGACTGGGATTGTTAACTTTTTTTTTCGTAAAATAGGAATCGCTAAAGATAGATTAAAAATTTTAACGGATTTGAAATCAGCGGAAATTTTTACTTTGGATTGATACCTAAAAATATGATTTTCTTTAAATAAATAATTTTTAAACTGAATATAACTTCAACAGATTTGAAATCTGCGGAAAATTTTACACCAGATTAATACCTTACATCACTGGCAACGTCAGGATAGCCATGGAGGGGCTAGTATGTAGTAATAATAAGTGGAAAACACATAAAGCATGTATAAATAATAAAAACAAAAGTTTAAATTCTGAGGTTTGATGTAAATTCTCAAAATTTATATAGATAGATAATCAATTTTTCATATAATGAATTTTCTTCAACGACCGAGAAAGTACTGAAATAGCAAAGTTCTCTCTTGTAGGAATTTATTTCCTTATCTTTTATAACTTCGAAAGTTTTGGTATGCAGTGTTTATAATCATCTTTACGTGACGCTTGGTCTCCAGAGAGTAATCTTTCAAGGTATCATTAACCCACCTTGTTTTTGTGCCGATGAAGTGTCCCGTTATTTTCAAAACTGACATAATCTATATCTCGCCTTCATGAAGACAATCGGCAATACCCTGATGGCAATATATACCGTCATTAGCAAAATCGGTCATATCTGTATTGCCGAAATAACTCGCCGAAGCCTCTTAGAGATTGATCAATACCTGTATCAACCCCTTTCAATCCTTCCTTGAAATGCCACAGTCCTATCATAGCTCAGGATAAACCGAACAAAAGTAGGGCTTCCCGAAAAGCTAATAGGTCCATTTGATCTAAAAAGACGATCGAAAAAATGTCAAATTACTTTATTATTTTTTTTTCTTTCAGAGGGAAAATAAAAGATATATTTTTAAGGGCACCCGGACCACCTCGATAGACTAAATGCATGAATTTTAAGCTCACATTCGTCAAACCATATACAATTTAAAAATAACCTTATAACTTTAAAAAATTTTCCTTGAAAATATACGCATTACATTTTATAATTAACTGTAACAAAATGTATTCCCTTCATAATTTTGTTTTCTGTAGCTACTTACTTTTAAACTGTATGAAATTTTTTTTTTTCACAATATCCCAGTTTGGTACATTTTCCCAAAAACTATTGCAAGTATATCTCTCCAAAATTTTCCTGGCAACAAACGATATCCCATTTGAAAATAATAAGAAGGATTTTGAATTTTAATCTAATAGAAATAAAATTAGATTTTTTTTAAAATTTTTTTTCAAAACTAACAGAATTTGTAAAACTTTTTTGAGTGATATTTCCATGTGTTCTGCATTTAAATTTAAAATAATAGGTATTTTTATTGAAAACACTTGTTTGAACAAGTGTTAAAATTTGAAAAGTGTAGCTTCAATAGAATTTAAGAAAAGTGTACCAAAGCATAAAAAAAAAACACATTTTGAGAAAAATGAAAAAAAACCCATAAAAACACTAACTATGCTTAAAATTCACAAGATTATAATTTTCCAGCACCATAATCATTTTGATTCAGCATTACTGAATCACATTTCTTTTGTTTCAACAGCTTTAACTTCATTCTGGCATTTTTAGATAGCTTCCGGAAAAGTTGTGCCAATCTTCTTCTCAGATGCACTAATTTCGGTCACTGAGTCATCAGCAGCATTTACCTTCCTCACAACAGTAAACCTATTTCCACTAAATTTGCGTCTGCCAAACAACTTTTTTCTCGCCATTGTAAACAAGCAAAAGGAACTTTTTAATCAATATATGAAGCTGTATTTTTTACCAAATCATAAAACACGTGGTTCAATCCCTTAACTCGGTTCAAAAATACATCACCTGCTCAATGCACATGTCTTAAAAAAGACATGTGCATTGTGCAGGTGATGTATAAAGAAGCATTTAATTCTACTCACACAGATTAAAGTAAAAAGTAAGAAAAACCTACTGTCAATATTGCAGTAAAAATGAGGTTGAAAACTAGCCGAAACATTGTGCAAGTCAAAACGTACGTACATGTGATTTTACTTGGAGAGGGCTAGGGCCAACGGGTGTGTGACAGGCGTTGTTTACATTCGTAAACGTCTGTTTAAATGTGTTTATAGTTTTCAAACCTATACAAGTTATAAATTTTTGGAATCGTCTTAATTCCCGCTATTTTTTAAGCCCAAAATTAAAAAATCGAAAATTTAAGCAAAATTATGTTCCCTGTGCCCTTAACTCACCGTTTTCGCATTCTTTCAGCAACCATCATAGAAACCTTATAACCTTAGCCGGAAATCGACTGGTCGTAATAATACTGTCCAATTAGCTCCGTCAGTTAATTGATAACATGCTCGATTGCACACGAATTGAATCACCCTCTCCCAAGTTCACTTCATTCTGTTCATTCTAAAGTAGCATATTTGTTGGAAGAAGATGAAAACTGTTTTATATAGAATACATATTTTCTTGTTTTTATATGTGCTAATTATGTAAGAAAAGCCCCTTAAACATTGTGTTTTCATAGTAATAACACCATCAGAATAACCTTTCAGTTCAGGCATAAAGCTAAAATAAGAAATTCTCTTTCAAAATATATATCTGTCTTTTATAACTTGAAAGTTTCGGCCATGCCACGTATATAATCCTCCTTACGTGACTCATGTTCCCTTGTGGGCAATCTTTCAGGGTATCATTAAATACCGGATTTCAAACCTATCTTCTTCACTTCCCAGAACGGTATCAAAGCTCAGGATCAAATGAGCGAACCTAGGCCTACCCGAAAAACTAATGGGCATATGTGAGCGAACAAGGATATCGAAATAACGTCTCCCTCAGAGAGAGCACAAAAGACCAGATCGTATATTTGGTGGCTCAGCTTTTTCTCAAACTTTCAGCAAGAATCGACGTAACCATAAAATGATGTTTCTCCAAACAGCTATTTTCATTCATGGAATTCGCCTGAGCGCCGAAATGATCCCGAGTTTCTGTGGCGATCGATAGTGAGACATGGAAAAACCGATATCTCGACCGAAATGATAAAACGCCTAACAAAATTTCGCTTGTTTATTATAAAGACGGTTTCTCCATGCCCCCTTACGAACACGTCGAATTTATTTGATACCGCTGCTGCTTTTGGGCGCACATTGAACAGCTGCGCTAACTCTAGGTCACATCGGATAGTTGGGATGGAAACAGAAATGAAGTAATTTGAAGTTCTATTCCGTTTTTCCCGGGACATTTTTTCTGTTTACTCTCCGGTATTTTATTCCCCGCCTCTCTGCAAGAGATATTTAATTCTGTAAGAAATAAAGCTGTTCAGGGTCATGCCGGCTGGGGTTTGTAAAACTGCGTTGTTGTCTAATACTCGAAAAAAAATTACAAATTGTTCCCATTAGCTTCTTCCAAGTTTTTCTTTGGAGGTGTGTTTCATGAATTTAGTTATTGAGGTTTTACAATTTTGTATTGAACCGAAAAAAAAAATTCCGATCCAAAATATAACTTTGAAAAGGATTACCAATACGTAGTAACTCTGATGAGTTCGCATACATATATCCGTTTCGCAATCTTTTCGGGTTCAAATCTAACCAGTTTTGAGAACCACGGTAGTTCGGTTGGAAGAGTAACGGATTAGCAACCGGATTTTAGGAGTTAAAATCAAATCAGACAGTCCTGTACATAGGGTTAAATCTGTAGTGGCCTAAAATATCCTCGCGTTGGAGTGGTGTGAAAGTATAGAGAGAAGAGTGTCATCTCAAATGTGACCATGTTATCTGACCTTATTTCAAAATTATCTGATGTTGTCCTCGGATCTTTTGTATTTGATCGTGAACCGTCACCAATAGCCCGTTCTGATGTTCTAAGGTAACTTAAATTAAAGTACCTACTTAACCATTTTTGACCAGATTCTTCTCTACGATTCTTTCAAACAACAGATTCGGCTGTTTAGACATAATGCATGCTGTAGGGTAAAATAAATGCTACACTACCCGGAAATCTCGGGACTCTGAGGGGAGTAATACGTAAATGAAGTTGGTATCAATGATAATACACTCTATAACAAAAACAATCGACACACTAAGAAGGAGTTAACCGATTACGATAAAAATTAGTGTATGTGAAATACATACATAGAAAAACAAACGATTAAAATTTCAGAATAATTGAATGATTTGTTTCAGAGTTTGACCCTTAGAAAGGGAGGAAATCAATAAGGCGTTGGTCCATCTCTGGCCTGGATGAAGGCTGTCACCGGGAATGGCATAGACTGAAAAAGTTCCCGCATGGTATCCTGCGGAATGTCTTGACAAATTGTCATTAACTGTCATGCAAAATGGTCAACAGTCCGGGATGTCTGCCATCGCTTCCCATAACGTCAAAAAATTTCTCGATGGGACAGAGATCAGGAGACCTAGCTGGCCAATGAATATAGGGAAAGCTTGAAGACAATTCATAGCAACACGTGCCGTGTGCGGCCGGGCATTGTCTTGTTGAAAAGCAAGTCTAGGGTATTGCAAAAGGAACGATTACACAACCGTTCGTAGAATGACGTCTACGTACCGCTATGCTGTAAGTGTGCCTGAAATTACTACCAAAGGGACCGGTTATCAAAGAAGATGGCACTCCAGACCATAACGCCCTGTTGGGCACATACATGTGACGTGTCATAGTAAGGGCAGGATCCCCATGCTGCCCTGGACGTTCCAGACACGTCTGCGGTGCTGTCGTCAGAACACAGTTGTTAACGGGACCCGTCACTAACGACTAAATGTCCCCAGTCAACGCCGTTCCAAGTGGACCGAGTCCGGCACCAATGTCGTTCTGCGCCATCTTGGTGTGTCATTTTTTAGCCATAGAGTGTATTTTGTATTTAATTCCACGAAGTTTATTTGTATTTATCTTCTGAGTTTGTGTTTGGAAATGTGGATCACAACGACCATAGTACAATACATTTAGAAAGACAGATGTTGTTGCCATGACAACAACTGTCAAGAGTGTTAGATTTTCAAAACAACGCACCACAAAAATTATTATATCTCTAATTCTAATTAAGATAGAAACATGATTTATACGTCATTTTAAGCAGAAAAACACAGAAAATTTCTTGAAATAATAAAAAAAAATTCGAAAATTTGATGATTTTTGTGTCCCGGACCGCTTTAAGAAAATAAATTGAATATGAGATAAATAGGGATTATTTACAAAATCGAGTTACATTTACAGGTTGTGGGGCCATCTTATGCCCGAGCAATTACATTTAGTTCACATTTTAGCAGTCGTCTGCTGCTACTTCTTTTTTCATCAACCGACACTTATCGTCCTAGTACTTCTGCGATAAACTCTGCTATTGATAGACCTTTTGTTTAGAAATCAAATTACATACATTATTAGGGTGAATAAGACAAATAATATATTTTTAGGGTTATGGAATCATGGGTATTCATATACATTAATATGAATAACCAACCCATAGCTGTTTTCACAGCTGTAGAAGAATTTATTTCGAAATTATCTCCTTCGAAACCACCTAATTACACACATTTGAGAGGTTTAAGGTCCACAACATTAAAATAAACAATGCATCTGCCTGTGAGATGTATTTCATAATACATAATTATTTTACTGGTTAGTTAATGTTACGTTAATTTTAATTATCAAGAATAACACATTATTTTTAGACCACTTAAAAGTAGTGGAATGGGTACTTTGAGAGGTTTCTATCACAATGAGACATCAAAATAGTGCGACAATGGACTTTTCAATGCTCTTTTGTTGCTATCCGATTGTTATGACCTGTTCACGGCTTTCCTTTTCACAATTGCAATGGTACAGTGTTGAGTTCGTTAATATTATGTTCAGTAAATCTTTCCCGAAGCCTAACGTAAAGCATGTTATTATTTTGGCAACTATTTTCGCAACGTTTCGTAACATGACACTTCAAACAAATTGTGCCAAACAATTGTATTTTTAACTGCCGAATGAGAATTTTAAGGGGATTCTCTGAACACAATTTTAACCCCCATAGAGATTTCCGATTAATTTAGCATTACTTTTATCCCGCAACGCATATTTTAGTAAGTAACCACATTGATTGTTTGAAAAAATCCTTGGACGATTTTATTGGCCAATAATCGTAAAACTAGTTAGAAGTTATTCAGGGAAGACTGCAGCTTACAGAACAGATGTATGTGTGTAACTGGTTTTGTAACATCGACTTTCTAATGAAATAGGCGGGGCCTGTGCGTGCAGCTTCATGCTATTCCTCCCGATCGCTCGGTTTGAAAAAGTTTCACGTGATAAAGGGAAAGAACATACCTAACGGTATATAGTACACATTTTTTTTATTGAAGTGATTATCCATAGATTCGATGAACGATAGGCTCAGGCCATTTCTTCAGCACAGGTGATTTACCCTTCTGAGATTTACGACAGCGACTCATCCCATATGCTCTGTCTATTTCACGAGAAGGCCGTGTATTTTAGTGAACAGAGCGGTGTGTCAATAAACACGACACATTCTCGATTACAAATTACTACCGTTTATTTACGTTAAACATATAGTATCAACACTATATACCAGAGGTGGGCACGCAAGAGGTTAATGATAACCGCATTCAAGTTTTCAGATATTATAAATGACCACACATAGTATTAAATACACACGTATACAAATTTAATTTAATTATCATGGTTACATATCCTACACAAGTCTTAAATGGTATGCTAAGTACATATATAATGAAATATAATTGAGAGAAAGAAAATACAAAATGATTATTTCGAAATTTTAATAATAATACTAAAATATAATATAAAAATGTATTAATAAAAGGTATAACATTTTACATAGACCTTTTGTTGGATCTTCGAAATTTGGAGTAAAAGCAGTTATCAGTTCTGTGAAAGGATGATTGAGGAGCTATGAAGAATATTTCGACTTCACAAACTTCACTGGGGAATACAAAGATTCAGAGCTATATGTTGTGCCAAACATTGAAATTAGATGGCAAGCAGCTTCCTTTAAGTGTGTATACTTTGATTTAACAATATTCGTAAAAAAAGTTACGAAGAGCTGTATGCGTCTCTCAAATTAGCATTTGCCTGCCCCTTCTGTATACAAGCAGAGATCTGTGTCACTTGGTAGTGGGCCCTGGAAACAGGGGGAAAAGGGATCTACTTTCACGGCCATCTATAACGATCAAAAAACTCCCTTTCTCTTCTCGAACTCTGCAACAGTTCTCCGGTCGCTAGTTTTCCATCTTAGAGACGTCGTGCATCCCGAAAAATCATTTCGACGGCAATTAAAAAACCATGGAAGAATTTATTTCGGGATTTTTGGCCGGTGGTCAGTTATGTCGACTTCTGATCCCGAGTTGAGTGCTTGCGACGTTACAGCCGATATTTCGTAACTCGTGACGTTATTCTAAAACAATTACCACATGCCTTTTGCATCAAAAATTAACTCTAAAAGCTGTGAAAACGGCGATAATTCTAATTCGATTCATTCTAAACTGGTCGTATTCTTTTTTCCAGTAGTCTGTGTAAGTCTAAAAAACCCTCTCGTAGCACATCATTCAAAAATAAAAGCACGAATTTGAAAAAAAAGTAACTCATCCTTCAGAGTAACATTACATTACATTTCTGTCAAGAAAAGGTAATTCCTTTATAGATATGTCATCTTCCTTCGACTTCCGCCGCCGACAGTTATAAAAAAGCAAGTCCATCGATCTGATAGGATTAAGAAAGCATTCCCCATCCATTTCGCTAAAGCTCTTAGGGCAGTCCCGATAAAAGAACGGCCGCTCTTTGCGATTTTAACGGCGCTGAGCTCTAATTGCCCGGATGACGAAATCTGGGGGCAGCGTAATTGGGTAATTCTAGGACAGAAAAGGCGACTCCTAATTGCACACTTCCTCACACGCCCCGAATCAATGTGCTCTCTCACAGTGACCACTGACCACTGCTAGACTGTCCGGACAAAAAAAAAGAGACTTCCGGGATGCGGGTTTCTTCTGCATTCTCCGGGGGAGATTTCTCCGGGAACGTGCTTCTTTTTGTGTGTTCGCGGTACTGAAAGTTGTAGAACCCTTTCCCTTGTCTGGATTGCAATGAGTGAAGATGAATTATTGTCTTGGACTACAGTAGAATCGCTTTCTCACATGACTCCCTATACTGTTTCTGTAATAATACGTAGTTTTCCAGATTTGACATGGTTCTAAATTACGTGGTGTTGTTGTTTGATCTTTGATGTTGTTGATTTTGAAGGAATTAATAACTAATGTAATGGAGCAATAAAGTGTTTTTATGTGTAATTTATTATTATTATTTTTCATATTGATAATCAGCATTATAATTTCTGCTACATATTGTTTTAGTTTATAACTTGCGTTTTGAAATTTCAAAATTACATACACATGTACAAATAAAATGGTCAAATTAAAATGTGTAGGTGCAGCTACACTTCCAATTTATAATTGGTTTAAATAGTTTTTCAGAGGGGATCCTAAAAGTAAATGTTTTCTAATTAGAGGCTTTAGCCAAAACAACTAGGAAAACTATGTAGTAGATATTTGATTATCCCAAGTGAAGTACACCAAGCTACCTTGAAAAAGAAACTTATAGACACGGTTGTATAAACCAAAACAGCCTATAGGAAATGGATATATACAGCCTATAGAACAGGATAAATTTACTACATTACATGTTATTACATCTGCTAGTGATATATTCATAAAACAGCGATTAATAATAATTGGCAACCATCCTTGGGACACAGTATGTATCTACAGTGATAATTTTACAATTATTCATTCTCATGGTGTGACAGGCATTATTCTTACCGCTAAACCAGACCTGTCAAGGACACTTATGCTAGAAGTATTATTTAAGATTTCATAGGAAATAATCAGTGTTAATTAGGTTCACATACCACAGACGCTCAGTTAACTGAAGGTTGGGTAGTAAAAATAATAAAGATTATACACTATTTTTATTACAACTAGGGGGCTCCGCCCCCTGCTCGCTTACGCTCGCCAACCCCCGGGGATTGCTGCGCAATCCCATTTGGTTTGCTTCGCAAACCAACACTCCTTTCACAGATGTCATTTGGTTTGCTTCGCAAACCAACATTCCTTTCACAGAGTGAAACTATCTGAATAATTCGTATTATGCTGATTTCACTTTCCGGTACATGACGTCACAGCGAGGGCTTCGCGCCCTGCTCGCTTACGCTCGCCGACCCCGGGGATTGCTACGCAATCCCGTTTAGTTTGCTTTCTCAAACCAATACTTCTTTCGCAATTGATTTCACTTTTTTTTGCTTTAACACTTAATGCACCCTAAACTAATAGCCGCATCAGTAAAAAATCTTCTGTATCTTGTTCCCTGTACAATTTTAAGTAAACAGTGTTAATATCAAAACTTTACGATTGTACTTTGTCGGTAAACTGTCTTGAGAACAGAGGGGAAAACGCGAGCCTTTTTCCTCGCCAAATAAAAAGAAATCGTTTTTATGGCAATTGTTGCTACGATAAATTTTATATCTGGCAAACCCGATAGTAGAAAATGCAACCCACTGCTGTTTGCGGAACCAGCTATGCGAACTGAAAAATACGAAATTTGTGTCACCAACTTTTGATTGCATCGAATTTATTTATGAACCAATTTTAAAAATAATTGTACCGTAAGAAAGAGTACATTGTGAGGTATACTGCAATATTTTTAAAATTAAAAACTAACAGTAATACTATATAGATATGACCATTTTAGTTTTGTATCGGAAGTTACGATCTGAAAGTTCCGAAAATTGTATGACCTACTTTTAATTGCATCGATTTTGTTTATTAACCAATTTGAAAAATAATTGTACCATAAGAAAGAGAGTAATGTAGTGTATTCAGTGATTGTAACGTTAATTGAAAACGTTACATTCATAATCATCACCGCACCTACAACGAACCTAAAAATTACACAGACAACACCAATTTTCATGGATTCACCCCCTGAACTCACCGAAAAGAACGCTTTCTGAAACTCACTCATTCTCCCAACGGAAAAGTACAGTGCTACAGGCTGCAATTCCTTCGCATTCCTTCTTCCCACAACGGTCGAAGAGCCGGCCGATTCCGAGAAAAAGTGGGCAAATTTAGGGGTCAACCCCTTGCCAACTTTCATTCATAGATCCAATTATCAAAAGGGTAATTAACTTCATCAATTTTGATCGTACGGCTTCTGAACATCTGTCAAAATGTGCTTTAAGACCTTATGGTCATTTTGATAGTTGTTGCTAGTCGATATGATGAAGGATTGATTTTATAATCCTCTTTATTCAATTTCATTCATTCAGACCCAGAAAGGACGCAAAGTGGGGTTGCCACTTGGCGGTTTCTGGCTGGATTTCGGATGGAGATAAACCATCATAAATGGAATTTTGGCAACATAATTGGCGACAAAATCGCAGTTTTCATTCATCCCATAAATACAGGTGTTGGCGTGATTTTCCTGAGACTCTCACTTTTCACCAACGTCAAAAGACGTGAATTTTTTGCTGCTTGGATTTTTGGGGTGACTGTGGGGTTGCACAAGAGAAGAAGTGATTGACCGAGGGAACCAGATCAACTCCCGCGGAGCATCCCTTTCAACCATCTTGAGGATCCAGATTTTTTTGTCTGGAAAGAGTTTCCCTGTTTTCAACATTCATTTTCTTCATATATTCGGATCCCACAGTTACCTCCAACCCGTTCTACATCACCGAGGAGTCAGGGCCTTTAGGAATACCGTTCCGGAGCGGCTTCTCCTTTTTTCCGCGTAACGTTCGTGAAGGTCCTACTCCGACAAGGATCTCTATACAAGAGTTTGCCTTATTCGAACAACGTACATGCGATGGACGTATGAATCCTCTCTGGTACTATGGTGAAGTAACGGGTATTCCTTCTCCTATTCAAATAAAGGAAAACAATTCATTCTCAGTCATCCTGCTTGAGTTCTGTGTCGTCTGAATCAAATATACTCCGGCCAATATCTTCTTCAAGAAAAACCTGCTATTTCATCTGAAGTAATGCCAAACCCTATTACTTCTCCTTGTAACTAAACACTGGGAAGTGGCCGTCGCTTCCACTGTCCCCCATTCCATTTCTAATACATTTCAAGGACTCTACTCTCATCGGTCTTCAAGTTCGAATCCGGTTTCCTCTTCAAAAAAAAAGGACTCCTCAATACTGGAAGCAATTTTAGATAAAGTCATCTCAAGGACCACAGGTCGTATCAATATTTTATCTTGTCTCTTGTTCTTTTGTAAAAAAAGAAAATCACCTTAATCATTTTATGGGAAACCTAGGGTTATTGCAATTGAAGTCCTCTTGCTAATACTTTAGTAAGTAAGGAACCACTTCAACTCATCCACAACAACCCATACCTACTACCACTATCAATCCACTCACACTTATACTGTTTTAAAAAAAACAGTACACTATATGCATATGTTTATAAAAATTAGTACAGTGATGTTCTCAAATTTAAAAAGTAATGGTTTTTGCCGTAGACATAACGGTTTTAACAAAACGTAGCGAAAATATCCGAAGATTCCGAATTTTGTATCACGAACTTTTGATCGCATCCAATTTATTTATTAACCGATTTCAAAAATAATAGTACCGTAAGAAAGAGTATATTCTGAGGTATACTGCGATATTTTAAAAATTAAAAACTAATAGTAATTAGATATAGATACGGCAGTTTTAAAAAAAAAGTAACAAAAATGTCCCGATTTTTCCCGAATTTCAAAAAAATATTATCAAGAACCACATTTAAATTTCAAAAAAAACTCAACGAGCTGCAAAAATTTACGTTGAGAGGTACTCTTAAAAAAAAACTCACGACTAAAGACTGAAATTTTGAATGTGTTTTGCTCACTCGCGGAAGAAATTTCACTTCTTCAACTTTAACACTTAATAAAACCTAAACTAATAGCCGCATCGGAAAAAAATCTTAATAATTATCCAGGGAATACGATGAAGAACAAAGCATGTTAATTTCATATTTTTCCGATCAGTACTTTCTCGGGAAACCGTCTAAGAATGGAGCTAAACAACAAAAATTTCAATTCTGCGGCGGCGGCGGTAACTTTTTTTTAATATAGAGAGATAGTAAAATAAAGGCAACAGAGCGTAAAAATTAGTACGATGGTTGAGCTTGTTTTTGTGAAAGTAATACATGCATGTTTTGTTTGAAGAAAGTGATTACAATCGTTGGTGAGTTCTCACACCATATTTTATTACGTAGGACTATTTCTTTTTTTGTGTGTAAATTTAGTGTCTTTCATCTTCGTAATTATTATGTAATTATTTCTTTCCAAAGGTACATCCATCCAAAAATTGATCGCATGATATGATTGTGAAGCGAGTGATGTTTTTAAATGGGAAAATTGGTCGAGTAATGTTGAAATATTAATTATTGACAACCTAACAATGATATATTGTTGAGTTTCATTAAAAGTTAATAAAGTCGCTTGGCTTTGCACACCTCTGACGTCGATAAATAATTTTATGTTTTTTTTTGTTAAAAAGTGGGTATTTTGTTTAAGATGGTCATAGGTTTTTCATGGAAACAGATCGTTCTGGATATGTTATTACATCTGCGAGTGATACATTCATAAAACAGCGATTAATAATGATTTACAAGCATCTGGATATGGAAGTTTTCGATTATAATTAATACAACATTGTTATTTCGTATCGATGGATACTACATAAATGTGTCTGCTGTTTTTTATTATGTTTTAACTTTCACCTTTTTTTATTTTACAACATGAGGACTAATTATTCCGGAATCTACAACGTAAAGTAGATTCCAAACTTTGGTGAAAGTCCGCTTCATGACTGGTTTTCGAGCCCAGAACTTGTTAAGTTGAGAGACACAGCAATGACCAGTTTTCGTCTAATCTTATGGAAACAGTTTCAACATATATAATATTGATTCAGTGTAGTACACCTTTAAATAACAAATCTATACGATAATAGTATCAGAAGGTCTCTAAATACTAATTATTTTAACATGTGGTGTAACGGAACAACTTAAGTTAAAATGTTTGATAAATGACTGTTAAAGTTATATATTATATTCCTTATGCTCAAGTTTCTTAGAACCTTCTTCTTAAGAATAAATATTTTTCCATCCTTTATGATGCCATTATTTCGGAATTAACAATTATATCATATTTTCCAACAATTATGTTAGGCAAAGCTTGTTAATTTCTGGATCCCGTGCACAAAAATCCAAATCAACCAACCTTTTATTAGTAAACTAACGTATCGAGTTTTGGATATAGTGCGGAAATATTCATCACATTGAGGATGGATGATAGTAAATGCGTTGTTCCTTAGGGTTAGAACATAAATGTGATATTAAATGAATGTACATACGAATTTTGAATACGATAAATATAATAACTTTTGACGAGCGAATAATTAAATTGTTTACTAACCCCTATTTCCCAGGTGAAAGGAATGATTAGACACGAATGAATACATGGCACAGAAATCAGAAACTCTACGCAACGATTATAGTAGATTTAAACTATTCCTTGATTTACATTGATATAAATGCCTTGATATAATTGAGTTTGATAAGTCGAAGGTGGACGATTTCCTCAGTCCGACAACTTCCAGCGTCCACAAAGACTAACAGCTTTATTATTTTGTGTTCAGACGGACTGACACTATTCTTTCTGCATTACTGTATTTGGTGTTGCTCAACAAATACAATAATTTGTTTTTTGATTTTGTTTCTCTTTTCACTATTATTTTATTGAATATTATGCGGTTAAATAGGTTGGTAGCTGAATTTATGTCGCACTGGAGCTACAGAACGGGATGTTTGTAACGGTCTGGGATCAATCCCGAAAGTAAAGGTTTAAGGTTAATCCATCGACATTTTTAATCTCAGTGAGAATATATAATATTTTATGAGCCACAGTCCGAAAGAATGGAGAAATTCTACGTGCTGACAGGAATCCAACTTATCTGATTTGTAATTGTCATTGTAAAAAACTTATTTATATGAAGACTTCGAAAACTCACCTAACTCTACTCTGTAGATGCGGAAAATATCACTATTCTTTCCACTGCACTCATGAATTCAAGTGTACATTTTTAACTCTCGGAAATCTTGCTTATTGTACCCATTTTTATGACTCTATTCAGAGTTCATAGTCATAATTCAAATCTAGTTTTTATTAAATGGTTTAAACCAATTTTTTTATCTTAACTAATTACATATTTACAAATGATTCCAATCGAAGAAAATGATAAAACGAATATTTCCTAAAGATTCTATTCTACAGAATTAAAATATAATCATTCCAAAAAATTACATTATAGAAAAAGGATTATCAGACTCTTCTTAAATGATTTTACTGTAAGGAAAGAAGCAATAAATCCTTTCAAAAGATTGAATTATAAGTAAAAGAGCTATAAATCCCTCGAATAGATTGTATTCTCAGGAAAGGATAATAGAATATTTCTAAACTATGAAATAATGCAAAGATTTTTAAAGGTGTGGTTATTTAATAATTAAGTGTGTTGTGCGATAAAAATATTCTAATGTGGGGTAAAATTCAATAATAAATATCTGGGTCATTCAAATGGTTAGTATGCATCATAGTTTATATTTATTACTTTTTTTTCTTTGAATTTTTTATTCATTAAACATTCTGTCTTGGTTTGCCCGCTGCTCTTACAGTATCCTGCAAGCTAATTGACGTGGTATTGACGTATTTTTATTCATAATGATTCATTTGTGATTGTGTATTAGGTTATTTCCATAGTTAAATTATTTATACGTAAATTTATTTAATATTTTAAAAGAATTTCATCTGGGAAATACGTGACTTTCAAGCGTCAAAAACAAAATTCTTATGCACAATTTCAACTATCATAATTTAAATAATTCTTCACACGATCATTTAATTTTACTGTTTTAACTACTACCTATTAATTTATGAACTTCATGTTTAGGATGATATGGATAACTAAGCAAAAAAGAACTAATTCACAACGATAATAATGGTTTGTATTTAATCCCGAAAGCTTTTATTACTATTCCCATGTATACTTCTTCATGAAATTAAATTATTTTTTTTTTAATTTTAAATTCTAGACATATTTATAGACGCACTTACGATTAAAAACGTAATGACAACACAAAATTAAATAGGTTTCTTGATTTATTCCTAAAGGATCCTAATCATGAATGAGGATTTCAATGATGTGTAAAAAATTACTGACAAAAGTACAAAAACGTACATTTTCGAATTTGCATATCTAATACTTTTAAGTCACCAAAACATTTTCTTTATTGTTCATGTCTTTTCATATTCTAAAAAAACTATCCATGGGTCCAAAAACAAACTAATAAAATATTCGAAATAGGATTCCGAAATGTCTAATTCTTACACCAAACACATTTGTCACTAATGTATTAGAAACGCCTCTTTTCTAAGAAATGACGCACATAATTTTTCTTTTTCTATTCGCGAGATACAGCAATATTATTCCTTGGTTACGAGCCTATTAGAAAGCAAACCAATTCTCCCGACTTTTTTTCTTTCGAATTTTCCCATTTTTTTTCTTTGTAGAAAAAACTTGAATTCCGCTTATCCTTTTACGCGTTTATTTCATTTCAGACGTTTTACTAGACTCTTATTCTTTTTCTCCAATCACAATCTCTGTCAGTGACAATAACAGCAAACGAATCAATTTTTCATGTCAGTTCACTCGCAGTGTGATGATTCTTTCTTTTTACGATGGGCGCGTGGGTTTTTTCTGGGTACGTGTTTGTTTTGAAATGAAAAGATGAGAAATGAATCTGAATGAATTCACTCTTTGCTTTTGTTTCTGCAAAAATGATATTAGTTTTGGCTATTGTTTCTGTTGGATAAGTCAACCAATTTAACTTGTCATTCCTCTTGAAATTTTTGATTTAATTATTAAACATTTTTCAAGAAGTGGATGATGAAATCAAGCTCTCATTATAAACATTTCCATGTTAAATGCATTTTTAAATACATTAACTGGATGAATGCATACAATTAAATATGAACTTTGTAAATAGTTATCAAAAAATAATGCTATCCTTAAAGTTTATTAACATATTTGATTTAACAGGCATTAGAGAAACATCATGCTCTTACCAAAGCTATTGGAGTGTTCTGATAAAATTCTATATTAACATAATAGATCTAATTTAACTTAGCACTCCATAATTTTAACGTTTTCAACTATCCCCTCTTTTTTTTAAAAAGAAGATGTATGTACGAAATTTACATATTTTCAAGAGAAATCACTTAAATTCCAATATTTTACTTGTTTTCATCATCCATACAACAAAATAAAAGACACAGGAACTAAACGTAAACAGAGTTTATTGCATAGTTTTGGGAGACAATTTTAAATATGCTATATCGAAAAGTAGAAAATTTTTACTAATTTAATTTACTCTTAGCGTTTTAAAATGGTGTTCAGAAAGTGAAATATATCCGTGTATAGCAATAGTATTTAATTTAAGAATAGCAAATCCAGAAAAGGTAAGTTGTCAGCTTTCGATGCATCTAATAATTATTCGTAAAATGTGTTATTTCCACTAAAATCCTTTATATTTGCCTGGAGCACAAATGAAATTTAACATTGAACCGAGTCGTATATTAGCTGCGATATCTCAATGTTTGATCGTGTTAACATATAAATATCCGCTTCCAATAATCAAATTTATGTTAGCTTAAAAGTGCCTACAGATTCAATTTCAATACTAGACGTAATTTTAACAATATTTTTTATTGAATTCAGTAAAACTGCACCCATAATAATTAAATATCGATCTAATGCTCTAAAAGTGAAATTTCGGGAGTATAAATTATGTAGTAGTATGTAGGCACTTAACTGAGATGGGAATATTTGTCATATTTCTTAACAATATAAATTAAACGCGACAAAATATTCGGAAAGTGTCTTTGTCTACTTTTGATTAACTTACATAAGGAAATGCGAAATAAAAAATACGCTTCAGTCCTTTTTTTAAATATTATTTTGATACAATAGCAACAAAGAACGTTGATGCGGCAAAAAATTCTAAAAATAAAACATCTATCACGTATTCTCCAAAAGCTTTTTAAGTGATGTATAGTCTCGTATGGTCTAAGTTTATTTACGGTAAAAAAGGTTTCGAGATAAGAAAGGGATAAAACGCGAGTACGGCACTTGAATGCCCTGTTCGTAACATTTAGTATCTATAAATATACAAGCCTTTAATATTACCTTTCTTTACAACACCAACAATTCACAATAATGCCAAACTTCATCCCGGCTGTAAATCCTCTTCTATAAAAGCTCAGGAAATGTTGATTCCAAAGTCAAACAAGCTTCAAGAGAATAAATTTCCTGTCGAAAATCGTTGAAAAATCAATAAATCTTTCTACGGATCCAAAAAAGAACTATCACATAAATTCTAGAATACCTTCAACCACTTACCGCATTTTTCCTTCTATTTGCTGAGCTAAAGAATGTGGTGTAAGGGAACGAATTTTTTTTATCTTATTATTTCGGCAAGCTAAGTTGTTGAATTCCTGAAGACGGAGCAGAATAAATGATAAAATATCTGACCAGAAATGTCTTCCTGCCCGGTATAAATCACTCTAGGGTCCCAGACAACCAGATTTATGCCTCCAGGCTATCTCTATCTCAGGCATTTTTCTGACCAGATAGTCCAAGTAATTTGTTATCCACTCCTGGTCCTTGCAACTGTGAAAGTGTTGCTAATAACTCGATTAATCTTGGGGGTGCAAGATCTTCGTTGTCCGCGGGTTATCCATTCTTTACACTCTGAACATCTCTGAAAAGTTATCTTTCTTATCTGGAAGGACAGCGATCTGTGAAATAACATATTGGAGGCGAAAAATGTGAATGATTATGACTGTCTCCTTCTCAATCCTTTTAAAAGGCATCACGGAAAATCGCATCCAGCTAGATTCAGCAGCCAAGATCGGACTGAATGAAACGCACGAGAGAAGTGGGTTGTAAGAACGGGTATTTTTTAAAAAACCGATCGACAACCACGTAAAGAAACAGATAAAATTTAATTTCAAAATATGTATTTAAAAAAGTATTTAGATATCACTATATAGGTTAGAAAGATGTAGAAAATGAGACTTCAAGACGGTTTTCCCTCGATATAAGAACAGTATTTTTCCTAATTTATTGTTTTATTCTGAGGCAACAATTCATAATAAAAAATTCCTTTGTAGTCCTATCATACATAAAGCATTACTATTTTTGGGATGCATTCCCCTTCTCGGTGTTAAGCGGGCATCTTCTTCGAGGCTGAAATTTCCACGCTTAAATTTAACAAACCACCTTCGAACTATGGCCTCAGAAACAGCACTATGTCCATATACAGCACACATGTTACGAGTAGTCTGACTAGCATTTTTTACTTTCTTAAAATAAAAGAACTTAGTATGACGAAAATGAACTTTCTGGTTCTCAATTCTTAGTTTTGCAGTGAAACAAAAATTATGCCACAACACAAACTACAATTATGCAGTGTAAGCAGAAAGACCGAATTTAAACATCTGCTTCAATCAAGGTCACTCCTTATCTGCGGTAGAAAAATAATAATAACAAAGCTTTGCAAAGCACTGCATTTGGTGACAAAATATATATTTTTCGAATTGTGATTTTTACACTGTCTATGTCAGTACCACTGTTGCTTGTTTCATGCTTTAAAAAATAATAACGATTAATAGCTGCATAAGAGTTTTAATATTTTCATATTGTATTTTTTGTTTATTTTAATTTGAAGCAACTTTTGGTGGCATGTCATTTTTGCTCTGCTTCAGCTCCTATGTGAAAATCCCAACAGTAAGACGCCATCAAAATAATTCCTGTATCCAACATTTCTATAGTATCTTTGTGGAGACTCACAGGGATTCTCACTTATGAATCACCTTCCCCATGATGAAAGTCAAGCATTGCATTCTCTGACATCCATGACTGTTTTAAACTCTGAATTAGATATGATTTCTAGTATTTGGCCCATTAAATCTTTCCTCTTACAATTTTGCGTTGGATAAGACAAGGATTTTACTAATTAGTACAAAAAACAGTTTCCATCCATAGACAAGACACCTGAACTATCTGAATTATCAGTCCAAGCTTGATATAATGGGACTGTTATTGCAAATTCCTCCGATCAACCAAGCTAGGCTATGTGTATGTATATATATATATAATTTCAAGAACACAAGAATTTCTAAAAAAATGTAACAAAAGTCTTAAAAAATAATAAAAAATAAAGAAATGTTGGTGGATCAGGGCGTCATCAGGGAGGAGCCTGACCCAAACAACATAAAATGGTGTTTTCTACATATGAGCAGCATTAGGCTGAAAAAATTGCTCATACACTCCCCCAAACACCACCAAAAATCAAGTAAAACAAAAACAGAACAAAATACCAAAACAGAGCAGGAATAGAACGAAATGAAACCCGAAGTCACAGCTGGGATATCATCAACAACAAGCCTAAAAATTGCCACCAAATGCCATCAATTACACAGTCTAACTTATATGCTAACATCATACCTCCGATGCAACAAGTCCAAAAAAAATAATAATAATATGAAAATCCCCAGCCCCTTATCAAAAATATATTCATAAAAAGTAAAAAAATAAAAATAAAATTGAAAAGCAATTCCCATGGCTCTGGGTAAATTACGAAAAATAATTATTCATGTATTGTGTAGGTGTTGATATTAATAAATCTTTCAAAAATACTTTTAAGGGTACAGCTACACTCTACGTTTATGAGTGGTGGCAACGGCTTGGCGATTTTTTTTTGGCGCACTTCTAGTAACGAGTTCGATAAATTAAGGCAACCCATCTTTCGTTGCTGTTGTTGTGATTTTCATGGCAACCTCGGCAAACGGAAACTTTTAATTTTTATTTTGAATATTCTAGAGAGTTCTTCCAAAATCTGTTAAAATCGTTTGATTTCGTTGGTTCGTTTGAAATTTTTTCTTTCCTCCCATTGGTTATTTTGTTTTAAAAATATCCTTTGATTTCATTGATCCTTTTAAATCGTTTTATGTGATACCATTGGTCCTTTTATTTGTATTTTGACAGTTGTGGAATTTTTACTTTGTTATAATAGCTTTCACGACAGGATTAAGAGTTTTGTTTTTTTGACCATTTTCGTTTTCATTATTTTTTTACGAGAGAATTCTGACTTTATCAGGTATTAGTTCTTGCTTTTTTTTCTTTTGTAAAACTTTTTCCTTTTTCAACATGCTTACTGTATTTAGTGTAATTGATAAGTTTCAGGTTATTCTTACCATTCGTAGCTTAGTTTCTCTGCTGGTTCACAAATGTGTTTTGATATGTGCTTAAGCTTACTACTTTTTGTGAAAATTTTTTTTTTTAATATACTTTTTAAAACGTTCTGAAATATGCTTAAAAAGTGTGTTGTAAAAAGAAAAAAAATTGTGACATTAAAAGAGTCAGAAAATAATTATTTCCTTGGCAACTTTAGAAGTGCGCCAAAAAAATCGCCAAAGCCGTTGCCATCACTCATAAACGTAGAGTGTAGCTGTACCTTTTTAAAGAATGAAAACGGGTATTTGTTATTGAGAAGTGTGTTTTTTAGATATTTACATTGTAATGAAAAGTTAGCATCAGAATTACAAATTTTTTTGAAACGTACCAATTGACCAGCTATCGTGTTGTAGTATATTCTTTTAGAGATATTGGAGTCCCAAAATATTAATTTATTGACTGTAAATTTAAAATCGCTTCGTTTATCATATACATTAATGTCAACTTTGCCGGATGAAACAGAAATTTTTATGTCTAGAAAATCAGTATTATTGTTATCCAGATTGGTTTTAATTAAAGAAAGTTCGTCTGGATAGATGGATTTCCAAATATTAGCAAAGTTGCTATTATTAAAAACAATTAAATCATCAATAAATCTAAAAGCAGTATTTATCTGAAGGCAAAAGTTTTTTTCAAAGTAATGAAGAAATAAATTAGCAAGAATGGAAGAAAAATTAGAACCTTGGGGAATACCCTTAACTTGAGTGTAAATATGCTCACCATTAAATATAAAATTATTAAAAATACAATAATTAACCAAAAATTCCCATTCCTCAAAATCCAGATCAATTAAGTTATTAAAATCATGATAGTAATAGTTCAAAACATCTCTCAATTTGTCCAGGGGTATGCTGGTAAAAAGGTCTTTAAAATCATAGGTCTGAATATCATTAATAATATTTTTATCCAAAAAATTCAAAACCTTGTTATTATCACATATAATCCATGTAAAGCCTTCATCAAAAATGGCAGCAAGAATAATTTTTAAATATTTAAATAGTAGCAAGCCAGGTTTAATCATATAAGAGTTATTACCACAGGTGATGTAACGGAATTTAATAGGATTTTTGTGAAATTTAGGAATAACGGTAATATAAGGTAAAATTATGTGTTGATTGGAAATTTTAACTCTTTTATTTGAAGAAATGATTTTTTGGTGGAGTGGTCGTTCACGGTAAGAAGGCGATTTGTCGCCAAATATGGTAACCTTCACCTGTTGCGTATTTTCTTCACATCTGCCGTTTTTGTTATGGCAACCCTATCTGCTGTCACGGAATTCGGCCGCCATCTTGATTTGGCGACAAAAATTAGTTGGCGACAAACGTCTTACCGTGAACGACCACTCCACCGATTTTTTTAATAATGGTATTATAAGTAGATTTACAGAATTTATATGTATCTGAATTCTTAAGTTCAGCATCAAGTAAATTTAAATAAAGTTTTTTACATATGAAAGCATAGTTACCTGAGGCTTTATCAACTGTAGTAATGATAAATTTATTTTGAATATCCTTAATGGCTGTGTTTATTGTCTTGTAATTACCGGTATTGTCAAAAATAGATTGAATATTATTATTAATAAAATCTTTAAAATGATCATATAATTTCCATTTCCATTCTGTAAACAAACATAAAGGGACTTTAAATTTAGAAGAGGTCATAAAACAGAAATTATCAATGTCTTCCAGAAAGCTTTTAAGTATACTATTTCTATTAAAATTATAAATGGGCCTAAATTTAGTACCTTTATACATAACATCTCTTAATTGGTCATTTTCAACAATACCAAGATCACCAGTCACTATGTGTCCTAAGTCTTCATTTAAATAGGGTCTGAAATTTATGTTGTCGCACAAGCATACAACTGTATCTCTATATAAATCAATCTTACTGCAAAAATGATTGTAATTAAAAAATTTTCTCCCCAATGGTAAATCATTTTATCTATGATTTTGAATGATCTATTTCAAAATACACAGGTTAATGTTGATAACTGCAATACTTTTGCTTTATTCCATACGTCAAAAGAGAAAACAAAGAGAGGATGTAGAGGAAGCGGTGAAAATAAAAAACTTAACACTTCTGATAATATTCACCAGTTTAATAATTTTATAAAAAACCTGAAACTTATTGAAAAACACTTTATAGAAACTTTTAATTTTAAACCCTTAAAAAATTCATATTTTCTTTGAATGACGGTACGTGTCTTAAGTTTAAGAATTTACTTACAAACATTGACTCTCTCAATCCTCATTTTTTACTTTTACTCCATGATCTTTATAAAGCTAGACTTTCTAAAATTAATAAGAAAAAAACTAGTAGTAAAGATAATCCAATTTATATGAAGATAAGTTTTAAACATATTATTTTCGATAAATTCAACTATAACAGAATTGTGAATAACCTACAGAATATTTTTCCTTTAAAATTTCTTAACATAAAAAAATGCTTTAAATATGATTTACCATTGGGGAGAAAATTTTTTAATTACAATCATTTTTGCAGTAAGATTGATTTATATAGAGATACAGTTGTATGCTTGTGCGACAACATAAATTTCAGACCCTATTTAAATGAAGACTTAGGACACATAGTGACTGGTGATCTTGGTATTGTTGAAAATGACCAATTAAGAGATGTTATGTATAAAGGTACTAAATTTAGGCCCATTTATAATTTTAATAGAAATAGTATACCTAAAAGCTTTCTGGAAGACATTGATAATTTCTGTTTTATGACCTCTTCTAAATTTAAAGTCCCTTTATGTTTGTTTACAGAATGGAAATGGAAATTATATGATCATTTTAAAGATTTTATTAATAATAATATTCAATCTATTTTTGACAATACCGGTAATTACAAGACAATAAACACAGCCATTAAGGATATTCAAAATAAATTTATCATTACTACAGTTGATAAAGCCTCAGGTAACTATGCTTTCATATGTAAAAAACTTTATTTAAATTTACTTGATGCTGAACTTAAGAATTCAGATACATATAAATTCTGTAAATCTACTTATAATACCATTATTAAAAAAATCATTTCTTCAAATAAAAGAGTTAAAATTTCCAATCAACACATAATTTTACCTTATATTACCGTTATTCCTAAATTTCACAAAAATCCTATTAAATTCCGTTACATCACCTGTGGTAATAACTCTTATATGATTAAACCTGGCTTGCTACTATTTAAATATTTAAAAATTATTCTTGCTGCCATTTTTGATGAAGGCTTTACATGGATTATATGTGATAATAACAAGGTTTTGAATTTTTTGGATAAAAATATTATTAATGATATTCAGACCTATGATTTTAAAGACCTTTTTACCAGCATACCCCTGGACAAATTGAGAGATGTTTTGAACTATTACTATCATGATTTTAATAACTTAATTGATCTGGATTTTGAGGAATGGGAATTTTTGGTTAATTATTGTATTTTTAATAATTTTATATTTAATGGTGAGCATATTTACACTCAAGTTAAGGGTATTCCCCAAGGTTCTAATTTTTCTTCCATTCTTGCTAATTTATTTCTTCATTACTTTGAAAAAAACTTTTGCCTTCAGATAAATACTGCTTTTAGATTTATTGATGATTTAATTGTTTTTAATAATAGCAACTTTGCTAATATTTGGAAATCCATCTATCCAGACGAACTTTCTTTAATTAAAACCAATCTGGATAACAATAATACTGATTTTCTAGACATAAAAATTTCTGTTTCATCCGGCAAAATTGACATTAATGTATATGATAAACGAAGCGATTTTAAATTTACAGTCAATAAATTAATATTTTGGGACTCCAATATCTCTAAAAGAATATACTACAACACGATAGCTGGTCAATTGGTACGTTTCAAAAAAATTTGTAATTCTGATGCTAACTTTTCATTACAATGTAAATATCTAAAAAACACACTTCTCAATAACAAATACCCGTTTTCATTCTTTAAAAATATTTTTGAAAGATTTATTAATATCAACACCTACACAACACATGAATAATTATTTTTCGTAATTTACCCAGAGCCATGGGAATTGCTTTTCAATTTTATTTTTATTTTTTTCTTCTTATGAATATATTTTTGATAAGGGGCTGGGGATTTTCATATTATTATTATTTTTTTTGGACTTGTTGCATCGGAGGTATGATGTTAGCATATAAGTTAGACTGTGTAATTGATGGCATTTGGTGGCAATTTTTAGGCTTGTTGTTGATGATATCCCAGCTGTGACTTCGGGTTTCATTTCGTTCTATTCCTGCTCTGTTTTGGTATTTTGTTCTGTTTTTGTTTTACTTGATTTTTGGTGGTGTTTGGGGGAGTGTATGAGCAATTTTTTCAGCCTAATGCTGCTCATATGTAGAAAACACCATTTTATGTTGTTTGGGTCAGGCTCCTCCCTGATAACGCCCTGATCCACCAACATTTCTTCATTTTTTATTATTTTTTAAGACTTTTGTTACATTTTTTTAGAAATTCTTGTGTTCTTGAAATTATATTGCTTACCATGCTATGTCTGCAGCTTCAGCGCGCTTGCATGGGTAGTTTCGAGTTTCGATTTCTGGTTAATGCACCCCGGCTGTTTGGTTATTTTTTGTTATTTTGTGTGTGTTATGTTATTTTGTATATTGTATGTTGTTATTATTATATATATATATATATATATATATGACGACTTTCTACAAGTCTCACTACATATTTACTCATAAAATACAAGCAGGCTAGAGAGCAATGAAAAAGACGTTTTTATTAGACCACAGTCATGATTCGAGTGTTACCAGAGATGGCGCAACAAGTTGCAAGTTGCGTATCAACAAATTAATTATTCCTTGATCAGCAATACTCAGAGAGATTTCATTGCCTTATATGGTATCATGTGATGGGACATCTTACAGTAAATAGACGGTAACAGATGGATCACGCCGTGGGAAGATGAATTTAGCTTAGTTTGCAAAAATTAATTATTTCTAATTCAATGGGCTGCGAAACTGTGAAAGAATACTCGGAGGCGCCGGCCAACCTCGAAGCAATTTTCCCACGAATCATTTTTTAATGTTACATATATATATATCGCCGAGAATTGCAAGAAAAAATTGCAGAGAAACCGTGGATATTTGCATTGAGAAACCGTAAGCTCTGATGAATCAAGCAATTTACTTTGAATTAATGGTTGTAACTTGAGTGCTCAGAAATCAATACATCAACACTTTCGGATATATAATTTATGCCACAACTAGTGGATCTTAGATTTGCAGAGATTGAAAAATACGTTTCATGTGGCTCAAGTCAAACTAACGAAGCTAACTAAACTAACTGAACTAAAAGCAGACTAACGATTTCGTTGGGAAATGTTACATGTTTCTTCGTATCGTTTCCAGATCATTAAAACACTCTAAAATCAATACCTTTTTTCTTTCCTTTTATCCAATTACTAGGTTCTACGAACCACAGATACTATTTGTAGAACCCACTGATTTTCTTGATATTCGAGTTTCAAGCAGAACAGGTGAAATAAGCCTTTGTCACAAACTCAGTTAATGTTCGCCTCTTATCTGGATAACAAAAATACCACATTAGATAACAGAACGAAACTGTATTATTCACATAATTTCGAATAGTAATTCTTGCTCTCAGCCACACACAACCACTACCACAACACTCAAATTATGTTCTCAAATTTTAAATGTCAACTACAAAAAAATCGTCACTAAAAAAATTCACAGAAACCAATTATTAGGGTGATACTAAAAATATTTTTACAAAACATGGGCTATAAGTTTGATTGAGGAGCATGTTGCTAAACAATAGTTTGATTCTTGCTGATCTATGACTCATTGCTGCATAGTACATGGATATAATTATCGACTAAATTATTTGCATTCTCTAAACAGTTTAATATTATGCAAGCATTTAAATACAATCTACATAATCTTGTACAACAAAATTCGTAAATGAAAGTGTATAATTTAAAATAACATTTTTCTTACTGTTAAAATACCAGATATGATGGAAATAATGGCTCAAATTTTTGCATTATCAGTTCAAAATTACATATTAATCACATAAAGAAACAAAAACATTATTGTTTCACTGTATGCCTGTTCAATTATCAATTATAATAGGTAAAAAAATATATATAATAAAAATATTAAAAATAATAAAAATAAGTTAGACTTTCAAATGAATTTAGTGAGAGACAAAACACGAATTCATTTTTTTTATTTGTCGTTTAAAAACGTCAATTAAAAAAAAAATTCTTAATAATTTCATACTTTCATTTAATTCATGACATCCCGTTACACAAAATATTTATTTACATAACGTTTAAAACTAAACAATACACAATCCATATTAGAAATAGTTATGCTTTACTATGCTGGAATTCTAAGATTATTTGGTAGGAAATCTTCAAAATTCATTTAAAATTATAATACATTCTTGTGTTTCATAAAATTGTTTGTTTGCTATGCTGATTCATTTATAGAATCGTTAAAGCGGTATATGCATTATCCAACAACACACGAAATATTTGGGAATTTACTTATGCATTCTGCCTAGTAACAAAAGTGAACTGATTTAATGAATATCAATTTTAAGGTGTACTAGTTTAGGATGTTAAAAGCACCAATTTCATATCTAATTTCAAGTAGTATAAACCATAGTTAGTAGATTTCACGTTTACGAAACTGGAATTCTCTTCACAGCATGCCAGCAAACGTAAAAGAAATATCTTCTTTTAAGAGTCCACACCCCTTTCACTTTGTCACCAAAAATATTCGGCAGTATTTATTTGTTTTAGATGTTTCCTTTCCTTGTTTTTGCACACGCTTTGCTGTGTTTACTTTTCCGAGAAAATTGACTCTCATGAGCTTAAAAATTTGTTTCTATCCTTTTAGTTCTACTCCACTGATTTCTGTTTTCCCGCATTCTTTCAACGAATTCAACTTCTTTTTCCAATTCTGTACCATCTTAACAACTTTTTTTTTCACTTGTGTTTAAGTCTGGGGGACTGGGCAATATTTTCAGTCGCGCCTTTCTCTTTTTGACTTTTTGCAAAATGAGTTGCTGGAAGTATATAGACTGAGGTTTATTTTGGAGCTAAAGGGGAGGAGTGAAATGTTTTCTCACTATCGTCAAAAAGGTCTCAACGTTAGATGAATTAATCAGTCTTGAACTTTTATTTACACTGTGTTAGTTTTTTGCCAACTTAGTTGTAGTATATTTATTTACTTAAAACAAAAATAGCACTATTTATCTAACTGGTCAATATGAAGGAGTAAATTAAGCCTACTCTATTAAGCTCTGCATTAAACAATATTGAATTCCTTAAAATAATGGGGGCACACCGTAGCAACCATCGTGTTTCGAGTTCAAAATTCCATCATGATGCACGTTAGATCTGCCGTAGCCTAAAAAGGCTTCTCAATGGCTTGGTGTTCTAACTCAGGTGTAACCTCGTCATCTGACCGTGTTTGAAATTACGCGTGTTGCATTAGCATCTTTTCACTCAGGTTAGATCACCGACCTTCGCCAATAGTAAAATATGTTGGTACAGTGCAACTTTAAATAATTACCGTCCCACCTGAAAATATAGGATTGTAAATTGAACCACTACCCCAGCAATTTGTCTAATGTTAGTAACGCCACCTACACATTTCACTAGAATAAACATTTCTATTCAAGCTCGCATTTCACAAGGCGTTTGCATATTTTTGTCCGACCCATGTATATACAGTACCCTACAATAATGGACTGGACATCAATATGTGATGGTATAAGGGAAGTAATACATGCGTTAATAGGGGGATGACCCCCACGTGCTGTAATTACACCAGCATCGCTTCTGGGCATACTTTAATAAAGGTTTTGATACACAGCTATGTGTATTTGTGTACATTCCTGCTGCAAGAATGTCGCCAGCTCTGCTGTAGATTTCGGACGGGGCTCCCTGGTCCGTAAACGTCGCTTTAACTCGTCTCACTAATATTCTATGGGGTTTAGGTCGGGACACTGAGCAGACCAGGGAAGACGTTTTACATCCATATATTGTTACCACTGCATGACAGAGGCTGCGACATGACATGGAGCGTTGTCGTTCTGGAAGTAACATTTGTCCATTTCATAAAATTGCCAGAGCGTAGGAAGAACCTGATTCTCCCAAATGTTCATGTAGGCGTCGGCGTTCAATTTACCAGGAACAACATGTAAAGGTCCCAGGCCATACCAAGAAAAGCACCCCCAAACAAGTAGTCGGATTATATGCGTCCGCTGGCGTAAGGTCCATTATTGTAGGGTGGCGTATATATATTTATACTTTGCTACTGTACTCTTTCGATGAACAGTAGTATGATCCAATATACCTTCCACACCATTCCAACATTCCACGACGGTGTTTTTGGTAGGATTCAACCCTCCAGTTACTCTTACAACCTGGCAACCACGGCCTGTAGATTGTTTGAATTATAAAGGAAGTCTTTTATGCATATTATTATCGGAAGACTTTGCGTTTGGATTTATCGGAAGACTGAAGAAATTTTGAAACTACAAGATTACTGTTGATATTTTTACTACCTATGTCACTGTAATTCATGGGAATGAATAGATATATTTGTTTAAGTGCTATTACAATAAAAATAATGAGATTTATTGTTTGATATAATCATACTTATTTTCTGAATTTCTGCATACATTCTGATTTATCCATACATCGTCATCTAACAGCAACTGACATCAACCGGAGCACTATAAGCGTTCCTTTATCAGTTGCAAATTTTAAAAATAATGTGTTTTAATAATATGTAAGAATGGTTTTAGTTAAATGTGAGTTTATTTTATTGACCTAATTACTTGCATTTGATGTAAAGGTTTCAATATGGTATTCAGAGGTTGCCATGGCTCAGTAGCTTTTCCAACTGCACTTGTAAGTTGCCAGTTATAGGCTGCCTATGTTCAATTGTTCCCTGGATGCATTTCCCTTTACGGTGTCAACAACACTTTTCTGTTGTGTATGTTTATTTATTTATTTGACGTTGTTTGGTTCAGCTTGGGCAGATATGCCCCATGAAAACCTAACCCAACCTCCCAACCATATGAAGTTTTACAAAACTATTAGCTGACACCATCACATGCTTGGTATCAGCAGTCATCCTAAAAGTTTTATCCCCTCATCTACACTAAATTTATACATAAACAAACTTGCTTTTCACAATAAATAATAAGAAGAATTTTTGTACAAATATGATCCGTATAAATTTACTTTATCGAACATGTTTGCTACGTTATTATATTTTTCCAAAAATTTAAATAGAATATCCAAACATGAAACATTTAAATTCCTCCTTTAAACTATGTTTTCTTCTTGAAATAGTTTATTTCCAGGATTTTTGGAATCCAATATTGTTATTCAAGTTAATACATAAATTATAATTTATTTTGTTTTGATAGTAAGTCTATTTCTAAGTTATTAAGAATGCTTTGACTTAGTATAGTTAAAATACTGTAATTAAAAATAATATATTTGTAGAGCGCACACACACACATTATTATTAATGATTAAATCAATACCAAAATTAATAAAATAACAAACTAATATTAATTTTATGCACCCATAGTTAGGAGCTGCTGTAACTCAGTGATTTTCTGAACTGCGCTAGCAACTTGCGAATTGGAGTGGAGTAGGTTCTGTACGTCTTTGGATATATTTCTATCTTCTGCGTCAGTAAAATTTCCATTTTGAATCTATGTTCATATACTTGACATTGTTTGTATTTTATTTGGAATTGATTGACTAAATATAGCGTTTGCGACAGTCAGAGCCATCTGTACAAGTTCCAGAGATTAAATACCAGCTAAACAGTAAACACCCCTATAGCATTACGGATTCATCACAAGCCTGACCAAACATCTGTTGATTGAACGGGACTTACGGCTTCATGGGGTTTCAAAACTCACGGATCCTTGCATTTGCCCCCGATACGTTTGGAAATGCGACCCGTCAGATCAGACTAGGTGTTTTCCAGTCATCAAGCGTTTTGTGCATATGTTTGCGAGCCTAGGCGAGGCGCATAATTGTGTGTTGCAGGCATCTATCGCAGATATTCGGGTTTATTCGAAACGTATTGCCCATATCTTTGAGGCAAAGTTGCCCTGTCGCTGAGGTTTGTTGATGGCTTAGCATCTCTACTATTATATAAGGAAGTGTTTGTATGTGTTTTCTCTGTGTATTGTGACGTCACTCCGATTGGATCTCTTCGCAATCCGAATTTAGCCGCATTTGACAATAACGAGACCATCACGGCGTTGCCCGTGATGTTGGTTTGCTAAGCAAACCAAATGGGAATTCGTTGCAATCACCGGGAGTTAGCGAGCAGTGGTCCCACCTGACCCTATGAAAAGAAATGTCACGGGCAACGCCGTGCTTGCCACGTATGGCAAGTCTATGATATTTGGATAAGTCTTGTAGACCTACTGCGTGAAAATACTATTGCCTGCAGACACTGGTCATGCGCATTGATGTTCAGTATGTTGGGAGTATTTTTATGGCCACATTTATTTCGCAAATTAAAGGTTTTGACAGAGCTTTTATAATTGCTGTGCACCCATTAAATGATCAATACTTAAAAATCCAATCATCTCTACCTCTGAAATGCTATATTAAATTGTGTTGAAAGTCGTTAAAATCGTGATAACTTACCACTTGCACGGATGAAGTATACCTACATGCTAAAACAGATGACAACCGCTTTATTTATATGCATTGGCTTACTCAACCAATGTCATGCATGGGTGGAGTTGCATCAATTAAAATAAGATAGTATGTACCAGTTTTGTCTGGCACTTCAATGCACTACTACTAACTTGAATAAAATAATTTATAATTGCATACATTCTTCAAAATATCTTTAAAAATTTTACCTGATTATTCAGTGAATGATTTCTGAGTTACATTATACTCGTATCTGTGATAATCAGTTAATTTGACTTAAACGGAATATATCGTTGAAATTTATTAATGTGGTGCGAAATGTATTATTTAATTTTAATTTTATTTTCAACTAAGCGTTTTGAATACAAAATTAGACTACTGTTGATTAAATAAATCTTTAGACATATCTATCAAATAATGAAGAAATAAAATAAAGTGTCAGTGAAACCATGTCCTTACAATAAAAGTTTAAACACAATTTTCCACCGCCAAAAAAATTGCAAAAACGTACCTAAGTCAAGCAAAGCAAAACAATGCAAACGCCCAGAAGGAAAAAAGATATCCGCCATAGCAAAATGCTACAGCGAATTCATTTCAACGATTTATTTCCCCTTGTATTGCTAAAATTCGAAAGAAAAAAATTAAAAGTGTGCTTCCTAAACGATTTTCTTTGGACAAAAAGAATACGGTTCATCTTATTGTACACTTAGTAGACTTTATAAGAACAGGACAACTTCCGGAGGTTCATTATATACCTGGCTTTTACAACCAAGCCTAGGGGGAGGCAGGACTTTCTTCCAACCAATCAATCGAAGGGGACTTTACTTGAGGGAGAGAGCAGTTAAAGTCTAGAAGCATCGCAACAGTTCCATTGTAGAACATCAACCCTCCCCTTTCATGTATTTTCGACTCGGTCCTAATGACCGATTCTCTAACCCCTTGCCGGCATAAGTAATGATTAAAAGAGGGTGGAATTTTCGGTCATATGTTAAACAAGTGACTCCAAAAGTAAACTGTAAATACTTCTTCAGTCACCCAATGGTGCAGGAGTTTAATTCCAATCGCATTATACTGTGCTGAGTTTGTTGATTCTTGTTACACATTACCATTCCTATGCCATTACAATGTAGGGAACTCATCAGGCTGTATTTTGAGTACAAGAAGATAGTCGTTGCAAAATCTAAATAAAATAATGAATAAAATACGAGCATAAAAGTCCTAAATTACCAACGCTAAAGGATCTTAATTTGTATCCGACAGCTCAGTATACGGGTTTAGCGCTAGAATGTTCGTTAGTGTCATTTACAAAATGAACCGCGTTTGCCTCTTTCTCCTTTTGATAGTTTTATACCTTTTCGAGTGATTTTCAGTTATTAACTAGATGAACGCACAACAGTAATGATCTGTGTGTAACTTAATTTAGAAAACTTTTACAGCTTTACTTTTAACATTTATATAATGTTATAATAATTTTTTGCAATTTGCTTACTGGCTTCAAAACGACACCAGTAGAATTTGTAGGGTTAAGGGTGTGCCTGATGTTCTAGTGTTAAATGCTTAGTGATCAAGCTCAAATAGAGGCAGGTTGAAGAAATCTATAAATTTCCATGTGAAACTCTTATAAACTCAGAGAAATATATAACGTCACAGCAAATGAAATTTAAATTTGCATGTATGTATTGATTATAGATTCTGATACTTTACGGTACTGAAATGATAAGCTATTTTTGCAGCTACATACGATTATTGTTTACTATCCTCTGCGCGGTCAGCACGGCGTTGCTCGTGACAGTTCTTTTCGTGGTGTCAGGTGTGACCACTGGTCGCTGACGCTTGTCAACCCCGGTGATTGCAACGCATTCCCAAAACACACTAGAATCAGAAAATTTGGCATGGTTCCAAAGGCACTAGGACGATAAACGCTTGTTATATCAGTGGTCGAAAATTCGCTTTTTCTTCAATTCGAGGTAGCTATGACGTAACATTCCGGGACAGAAGGACGCAAGGCAAAAAAAGTAATAAATACATTTAAAAATGTACTAGTTTAATTTTAAAATTCGGGAGCTACACGAAAGTCGCAAAAAATTAGGACTACCTGTGTGCCGAATTTCCTTTGTGAGTTCCATAGATTCATCAGGACACTGATCACAGAGTAAGAGACACACAGAAAAACACTTCCTTTTATAATAAAAGATAAAAATGAATGAGAAAAACAATTATCCTATCATCCATACATTGAGAGCTAAATTCTTATCACATTTCATCATAAGATTGTTCGATATTTTCATACGTCGTGTTGATGCATAATTACTACTTTTTGAACTCAAAAATTATTTGGTGCTAATTGCGATATTAAGACGGACTCCCTGAAACATAAATTTTAAGATGTTTTTACCCTTACTGCCATTCTTTGAGGTAAATTATGTGGATTATTTTTATTGTTTTCCATTTCTAACGCAACTTAATTACGCTGGATGAGCGCTTGGAATACATCCTCTACGTCATAAAGTTAGGTAGTTACGTTCCAAGCTTTAAATTCAGTAATTGAAATGTTTCTTAAGATCACTCGAGTAACAAATACCCTAATTGAAACAATTCCCAAGTACATAAGGCCATGTATTAAACTCATTTGGCTAAGTGAATAACTTAAGACGAGTACTTGTTATTAGTCTTATGTTGAGTTGTAATAAGCAATTAAAGTCTCCAAGTGTCCAGGGATCTTCTGGAATTATTGCGTTTAATTTTATACGCTTTTTGTCCACAAAATGAACTCCATTTGCGATGTTTTTAATCTGGATACTTTAACTAATTATTATAAATTATTATTACTCAGACAAGAACAAAGTTCTAAGAGTTACCTAGAGTAATACTGCTATGGTGAATGCGCTGGTAGTAATTGAATATCATTCCAAGCAGAAAACGATGCCGGCTTTGTTTATTTTGTTTGCAATTGTATAAGAAATAGGATTTTATGTAAATTGCGAAATTGAATTCCCTTAAGGGACAATGCCACACTTACTGGATGTGGTTTTGTAGCAATTAGAGATTTGTAACCAAAAAATGTAAATAGATGTTTTTCTAAGTAGCGCTGTTCTTGAAAATGCTTCAAATAATTTTAGTTATGTTTCATGTTTTGGACTCAACAAACAATATGAAAATAGTTCTTTGAGATTTGATTTTCATTTCAACTTAAAGCACACATTTTTATGATAGTGCTAGTATTAATAGTTAAAAGGTATTAACTTAAATTTTTAAGTTCATTTATCGCATTATTTAGCTGTAGCAATAAAAGTTAAGATGAATATTCTGTAAAACTAAACGTAGATATCGGTATTGTTTCTCCGGCGCTACAATTTTCTTGTGCGTATCCGAAGAGTTATTTTTTTTTTCGATACGATATTAGTTCTTTGCCAACGAAATTCCAAAGAAGTAATTCCGAATTGATATACGATTGTTGATTGATCAATACCATTTATATTAAACATCAAACATTTTCTATAAGCGGTGATAAACATTTCCATGTTTCCACGATATGTACCATTTGGTTTGTTGACGTGAAAACGAAGCATTCCGTTTTTAGTATGAAAATATCTCTCTTTGCACACGAAAATCGTGCTCCCTTTATGTAGAAACATAATTTGTGCAATTGCATTCGAAAAAACAATTTACTTTTACATCATTAATTAATCAAATAAAACGTGCCGCATATAATTGTGTGATCTTGTTATGTGAGCTAAAATAAAAATTAACTTATATTTAAAGATATTTATTCAGTAGTTACGTCTGCGAAAACAGCATCGATGCAAAATTAGAGTATCTACCAAAGGTCTAACAAAATAAGCAGAGAAAATAAATGTTATTAAATGTTGCTGATTTCCTACGTCTAGATAAAATAATTAGCTGCACATTGGTGGGCGCTTTGGCTAAAATTCGTGTAGCACTGACCTTTAAATGTTTTTTTAGACAGCTTACTTCCTTAAAGATATAAGGTATTGCACTTGTTGTACAGAAAGAATATGAGCTGCTGTGCATCAAGGTTAAACTAGTTTAGCAGTTTTATCTGTTTAGTTACTAGTTTTTTTCTACCCACTTGTTTTATCTGTGTAAGCGTTTGCCTAACCACTAAGACTGTTAAAAAAGGTGGTCGCTCATCAATTTGTATCAATATTTGACATATGCGCGAGATAATGCTTTCAGAAACGTCTTCATTTATACTCGTTCATCGCTCTTCGAAGTTTTTAACGATATATGTGTAATTTCATTTTTATTATTATTTATTAACAGGTATTAGGCCATTTAAAAATTGTACGAGTGTTTTTATTTACACATTTATAAAATCATACATACTAACATTTTTGTACTTTTAAGGATAATTGTACAACGTAGAAAATATCATTCAATCTAAGTTGATGTCATTCTTTTTAACAAATAAATATACTTGCTATTTAAAAATTATAATTGGACGTAGTAAAACTTAGTTTTAATCAAATTTTAAACTACAGGCATATGTTAATATTTAACCTTTTATATAAATGTCGTTTATACGACTGTTGTAAGACACTTCATTAGATTCAATATACATAGAAATGTAAATATGTAGTTACGAAAGTTATGATGACTAATTTATTTCCAAAACAATATATTATCAATACTCATTTTTTTTTATATTTCCTTTTTTCTGGTTTCTTTGGTAACGGAATGATGTAATTAGTCCTCCAGAAGTGACAAATGACCCTATAGGAAGAAACCAAACCTTTGCATTGGCGTGAAATAACTTCTGTTCCGTTTCGTCACAACATACTTTGACTTAGTGTAAATGGTTCGTTATATTTGTTATCATTTTGGTCCTTTGAAAAATGCGATAAATGCAGGAAAGTGGAACTACTAACTCTCAAACACCAGCTACAAATTTAATCGCAGCCAAAACTTAGATATTACCCGAAAATAACAAATATGTCTACTCAAGTATTTAAGATTCAATGCTGCTCCATTTGCTGTACAACGTTAGGAATTTAATCGCAGCCTGAACGATATAACTTTTTTTTTAACTGCGGACACTTGATCACTGATCACTTGTCACTACAAATCAGAATCGATGAGCCAATTGTAAAGGAGCACCCAGTGGGTGGCCATCACTACACCTAACTAAGAACATCCCATTTATATCCATGCCCTGACCCCGGATTCGAACCAGATACCTTCCGAAGTGACCAACACCTTTACCACTAGACCGTTTGGTGGGCGTATAACGGTATAACTCGAAATAACAAAAACAACTAACCTGGAATTTTAAATATCCCATTGATAAATGAAAACTTACATTCAATACGAAAACATAAAACTGTGCGAAGAAAGCCATCAATATTTAGATAATAACTATTTTCTAATGACCAGTCAGTTGAAAATTGATCATTATGACACAACAAGGGGTGATTTGGGACTTTGAATTACCCTTGTTCACCGTTTGGGGTGGCTTTACATTTTACTTGTGTAGAAACTACATCTAGGCACAACCCGTTTATATTTACACATTTACTCAAAACAGACAAGCATATATCTTTTTGTCGATTAATACAGGAACCATTTGATCCAGAAGTCAGCATAATGTCCACTAGAACACGATGTTGGCAGAAAGTAATATAGGTTGTAAATAAACTTTTTATCAACATAGATTCAGCTGTATCGTTACGAAACAACAGTGAGATTGAATTGCAAATTGCAATGTCATTATCCTAACGCAAAGTTTAGGAGATCTCGGCTTGTAATGAGGAGATAATAGCGATCCGTTAAATCCACAAATTTAAGAGATCCCGCTGATTTTCTCCAGCCTGCGCAACGATTCATTCACTGCAGCTTGATGAAGGCTGAAATCCACGCAGCTCATACATACTAACACAAATAATCTCGAAAGTTAGAAGGAGCTTTCAATTACTTTGATTCCTCCCAATGTACATCACCAGTCCCTAGCCAGAGATGTTAGGATCAATCGAACCGCTCCAGGAAACGAGTAGAGGGATACACCCCGGCAATCTGTTGCTCCAGAGACTCATTGAGCGTCATGAAGGGGTGAATGGAATGTCACCTACTTACAGAGATTAGGCCATTTTGCCTCCCTCTTGTTCATAGACAAATGAATTATGATTCCTTGTGACTTTCTAATCTAGATATCCAATAGAATATATTCCAATCATTTCCATGTCGATTCTAACAATGAGTTCGTTGGTAGTAGCAAAGCGAATGCTTTCTATGGAAATTAAAGATTTTGTCTTGAAACCGATACTGTGTGTGTTTTGTGATTGTTTGAATACATTTATTTGAATAAAATTTCCTAGTTTTTTTAGTTCTATACATCATCCTTCTAATAGTTGCAAGATTGTCGTGTTGCAATCGGTATTGCATTTACTTTACAACACATATAATCACCAAATAGCTAATAGCTATATATGTACTACCTGAAAGAATTCTACGAAGCATTTTATTGATCAAAATGTCCCAAACCGGTTAGTAAACCTGGAGGAAAATCTGAAAATTACAAGATAGGATACATATTATTTTATTTAGCCCTCAAAGGGTTAATTATTTTTCGGTAAATATAAATGATATTATAAAATAAGTATAACGATACAATTTTAGGAAGAAAATAAATTTAATGTGCATCCTTTATAATGTGTTAAGTTAAAGATGAAAATGTGAACATTTAGTTTAACATTCTAAAGAGCTTTTTATTTCTAAATAAATGCATCAGAATGGCTTTCTATTAAATAAATGTTCCGAATCAGATTTATGAATGAATTGTTTCTCCTCCAAAACACATAATAACTAAATTACCATACGTATTGTTTGAAGAAATCCTAGGAAGTATTCTATTGGTTTAGTAAGTCAGGAGGGGATTAGAAGTCAAACAGGGATGACTTCATATTTTAGAACGGATAGACGGCTGAACCATTCACAGGGTTAATGGGATTATTTTAAAGAAATTTAGATATATAAATTTTTATTTCCGATGGAGATGGTTTTCATATCAACAAATTAATATTGCAACGTTATGCGGTAATAAATATTTGCTTTATAAGGAATTAATCACTGATTAACACACACACACATATTATAATAACAGATACCAGAAAGAAACTCGTAGAGAGATGATAATGCTGCTGATCCTTGTGTGTCGGTATTAATTTCAGTTAATATATATATATATATATATATATATATATATATATATATATATATATATATATATATATATATATATATATATATATATATATATATATATATATATATATATATATTGTGCCTTGTTCGATCAACTTGTAACGGGTTACTGGCGACGTAATGTCTGTAGCTACAAATCCCGTATCCATTTTTTCTTGACTACTACCGTAGACGGGTATGGAGACGTCCAGGGCAGTGTGGGAATTTTGCCCTTATTATCGCACGTCACACATACCCACAACAGGGCGTTATGGTCTGGGGTGCCTTCGCCTTTGATAACCGGACCCCTTTGGTTGAAACTTCTGGCACACTTATAGCACCGCGGTACGTACACGACATTTTACGACTTGTTGTGTTACCTGTCCTTTTGCGACACCCTGGACTTACTTTACAATAAGATAATGCCACATCGGGTTGGACGCGGAGTGACCTGGAACAGAATACTAAAGCTGATCTTCAGGTGATATGAAACTGTTTCTCCAGATTGAAAATAACGCTGTCCGTCGGCAAGTTTCAATCCGTTAATTTTTCTGCTACCAAAAAAACTTAGAAGAAACCCTTCCTTTAGACTGGATGATACGAGAATCAAAATCACAAACAACGTGAATTACTTGAGTGCTATTATTGACTGCAAAGTCTTGTGGATTTACCACATTACTGCTATTTCGTCCAGATGCCTAGAAATAGGCAGTTCAATGCGTAAGGTTAAGGGCGAAGATTGGGGCGTCGGTGGCCTGTTTCTTAACGATTGGTACCTCGCGGTAACTGAAAAGAGCATTACCAATGAATCTGGCGTATGGGGAAGTAAGCTCACTTTAGAACATATAGCCAAACTAAGATCTATGCAGACCCATATTTTATTAACAATTACCAGAGCTTATAGAACCTCCCCAACCGACTCCCTCAAAACCTTATGTGGCACTGCACCGCTGAACGTGACTCTTAAATCCCTTTTGTTAAAATTAAATATTGTTGTGTGTGTGTGTGTGTGAAAGGCGGCTGCACACACCCGAGCACGAGCTGTAGCAGGGTAACGGATTATAATATTAATGCAATACATTATTCATCCTCCACCATTATTCTAAATTTCCATCCAAATATTCAAAAATCAGATCATGATGTGTACACCGATAGCTCGTGTATCTGGACCTTGTTGTGCATATTCACTGTTCAAACCTTGATTGAAGCCCATTAATATAAATTAAATCATAATAATAGTGTTTTTCAGGCCGAACTTACAGTTATTCCTCAATCTGTTAAATGGGCGATAAAAAAAAAGAAGGTTAATATTTACAGTGACAGCTTTAGCTTAATTCAGGCCTTTAAGTCTAATACTTATAAATAAAACCATGTCCAAACAGTAAAATAAACTTTTGCTAACTACTGCGATAATTGCCTGAGTTGGGTGCGTGCACATGTGGGGACAGCCAAGAATGAGCTCGCTGACGTCAAGTCGAAGCGAGATTCGTCGTGTAGCGAGTCTCTAGATGTTACTACACCAATCTTCTACATAAATCGCCAGATAACTCTCCTAAAGAATATAGATTGGCAGGACGATCATGGACATGCCCAGTGGTCTCCAGTTGAGGGAGTTCATGCCGGAGACCAGCTCAAAAGATCTAGTTGCAGACCACTCTCTGGCAATGTGCCTTACTGGTCATGGCCCGTTCATGTCTTACTTACATCGCTTCCAAATTAAAAAGTGTGTTTTGCAACTGTGGAGAAGTGGGTGATCAAGATCACAATACTATTGACTGTGCACTCACTTCACGATATCACCTGGGCAGGCCCACGGATGACACTAAAAAGAAATGGTTTATCTCTATCATGAAGAACAAGATCTCTAAATTTCGAATAAAAAAATGCATCTCCATTGCGGCTGATGTGGCTAATGGGACCACTGTGGCCTGATCACTAGGGACCTCCCGATGCGTTCTCCCTTCCTCTTAATCTTTTAACCTTTATTACTATTTTTCTTCTTATTGCTTAGACTGCAAAGAAGGTTGTTTGAACATGTTCTTACCTACTGTAAATATTCTTGATTTAACCGACTTGTCAATTTATCCATCCATTCTCCACTTACTATCATACTTTAAACACATTATCGCCGTTTTACCCAAGATAAGTGTCGGGTGTCTCTGCACCTTTTTAGCTTACCGATTTTATCCGTCAATCCCTTTTGTATATCAACTAATTCCTATTTCTACATCCGCCCACTCTTATTTGTATGTCCGTCAAGTCCTGTTTGTATACTTCTTTACGCCTGTTAGTTCATCCATCAAATCATTTATGCATATTTACCAATCTTTTATTTTCATATTATACTACGTTAAAATTTTTTAAACGTTAAACGGTTTACGTTACAACGTTTTCCTTAGACATTTTTTGGGGGCTTGTTGCCCAATGTTCGACTCCTGCCTTTGTATATTCATGTACCGGGCCTTTTGACCTATGCACATTTTAAAGACAGAATAAATGCTCGTCTGGTCGACGGGGCCCCCACTGGGTCTATTTCATGAGCTAGAAGTCCTTCCCCCCTCCCATCGAAAGACTCCAAACCCTAACAGGTGAGTCGAGAGGTGGAGGATCTGGAACAAGATAATGCCCGCTCGTACAATGCACGTGTTGTTATCAATTGTCTTCAAGCTTTCCCAACACTTATTTGGCCAGCTAATTCTCTTGATCTCTCTCCCATAGAGCGAATTTGGGACGTTATGGGAAGGAGATTGCAACTATCCCATAATGTTGACCATTTAACTCGACAGTTGGCAACAATTCGGCAAGAAATTCCGAAGGACACCATCCGGGAACTTTATCAGTCTATGTCCCGCCGGGTAACAGCTTGCATCCAGGCCAGAGGTAGACCAACGCCTTATTGACCTTTGTTGCGATCTAACTCTCAAATAAATCATTCAATTGTTCTTCAATTTTAATCGGTTGTTTTTCAACGTCTATTCTTCACATACACTAATTTTTATAGCAATCGGACAACTCCTTCTTGGTGCGTCGATCTTTTTCGTTATATGGTGTATATACTATCTCAAAAACTAATAATTATAAATTCTAATTAATTTTTATCATTACCCATCAGCATAGCATAAGTAATTCACTTAACTCACGCAAAATAAATTACTCATTTAAAAACCTTGTTATTGCCTTGCAAATCGGAATATTAATCTCCGATGGTATAAAAACTTTTCATGAGTCAGGAGATAAAAGCTTTTAAATTTAAATCATCCTGCCTGCGGTTAACTCAATATTCAGGAATTTCTACGTCTCTATACAAAGAAAAGCACTCAAATTACTCTCAATTACTAAATGACGGAATTCATAAATGCACGCGAAAAGATATCATTCTAGTCCTTTACCGCATTTTACAGCCGTAAAAATCTCGTATCAATGCTCTCAGGCACAAAAATACACAAAAGATTAAAGGTAATATCGTGTCCTCTTACGGTTGGTACTTAAATTTTCAAAAAACATGTCTTTTGCCAGAAAAATCCCCACCCTCGAATGATAATTCCATCGTAATCACCTTGATATCAAGGATAATTTTTACCATGAATACAGTAAAATTATTACCTTAACTTTTATGATAATTGCCGTAAAAGGAAAGCAAAACCCCAATAACGACTTTATTCCCATTCGGAGTAATTCCCGTAATTTATCGTATAACGGCCATTTAATGCGGTGCATCAATTAGCTGTAGAAGATATCCATGTAACCTTTATTTTTAAGCTTGCGAGAAAAGAGTATTAAATATATTGAAAGGTTCTGTAATTAAATGAGATTTTATTCTAGATTAACATCCGCGCGCATAAATTAATTGAAACGTGTGGTGTGACGTAATGAAATGGACTTAAACTGGTTTTTTAGATGCAGGCTATGCGGCTCGTAAGAATTTAAATTGTTGATAATGACACCCTCTCAGTTTGGTGAGTATGGTGGGTGAAGATGTAAAAATGAAGCAATGGTTTTGTTGCTTGTGAAAATGTGCATACTCTGCATATTTTGAAAAGTATTTAACAACATACTTCACTAGTTTTTTGTATATGGAATGCGAGTAATAAAAATACGACAAACATAAAATGTTTGCGTTTTTCGATGTCAATGCGTCTTAAAAATCGGAAGAGTACTGAGCCATTTAATATAGCGTTACAACTATTTTGTTTTATGATTTCTGAACTCGAAGAATCGTGTAGAAGATACATATAACTTCGCGTAGACAAAGGATATATGTACCAGATATGACCTTTTGTACCAACTGTACAGCCACACTGAGAGTTGAGAGGAGTTCATAATAGGTTGAAATTCAAGTGTGCTGGGCAAATTCTGGGCAAGTGTTACATCGGATTGCTTGGTGGGAGAACTGTATAAGTCGAGCCAAAGCTTCTAAATCACGCTACATTTAATATTGGGCAACAATCGTATATGAAGATGCTTTAGTTAATCCTTCCTGTTAGGCTGAGTGGTCTGGATCATAAAAATAACTAAACAGTTTTAGGATATTCACGTGAACATAACAGTTGCCCAATTAGTGTCGTTGGTAAAGCAAATTTTCTTAGTTTATGTGTTATTTCAATCCATCTTGTCTAAAGTATTATTTTATGTATCCTCTACGGTTATGGATGTAAGATATTAACTAATAAGTTAATAAAATTAATAGAATAGCGCCAAGTAGCCCATAAACTCTCAATTTTCCCCCCACTCTCCTAGTGCATTATGGGATTTTTTAATTTGTGTGCATTTTTTTAAATGTAGCAGATCATGTACCGCTATAAATAACTCATTATTTATATCTGTAACCCTTGTATTTACTTTATACTTAGAGTACAAATTAAGCACCCAACCCATTTTTGCTTCCTACATTGATCGTCTTCATCCAATACAACTGACCACTGTAAGAACGAAAATTGCTACGGAATCCTTCTTCACATCAATCACGAACGTATCGGTAATCGGGTTATCCATCGCATTTTGACTGATCAGTTAAGTAAAGCATTTTGTCATTTTCTACTATCCTTTCTTTTTTCTCTGCGATCTGTTGTGTTCAGTTCATGCAACTACTATACGTTAATATCGAGAAAACAGGGGTCTTCGGTAAGATGTCCAGATTCTGGGTAACGAAATATTATCGAATTTATAAAAAAATTTGTATTGATTCCAACTGATGTAACCAAGAATGCTCATTCCAATTGTGTTGTCTTTAGAACATGACAGAAGACAATGATGGAATATAATTCTTCAAAAGGATAATTTGTCGGCTTAAAAATAAAAAGTTTCAGGAAATGTATTTATCTTTTCTAGACTAGAATGTAGTGATCTTTGGACTAGGAAAGTGTGTGATTGTTTACTCAGTCATTTCTAATTTGCACGAATGTTACATTTTTTCTTGATAATCATATTTAGTGAGTTTAGCACATGAGTACAATTACTTCCTCTTCGTTTTTTCAGAAATGTTTTATGAATGTTGGTGTTTTGCATGAAATCATATGTTATATATTCCAATTTGCCGTTTAATTTGCAACTACCTTCAGTTCAAGTGTCACTATCCTGAAAATACTTTTAACATACATTATACATTCTACTTACATCCTGACAATCTCCTGTGTGTTAAAACTTACGACGCATTATATCATAACTAAAAGTATATACTAAGTGTTGAGCATTTCAAGTGGACTTCATAAGTCCAAATAGTAAAAGTTATTAGCAGAATTGTTTTATTTAAACTGTCGAGAGAAATAAAATGTAGGGCTGTTACTTTGGTATAGATTAAATGTAGCTGAAATTCCAAATTAAAATTTACTTTTTAAAATAAGTTTTCATTTTACTTGCATTATATTAATATATGGGAATGTTTTAAAGAGTGCAACTGATGATCTGCATCTAGTTAGTTAATAAATAAATATTAAGTAACCAGACTATTTTATTAACTTTTAAAATGGGGGCTTGTAATTGCTGCAATTTTAGATATATAGCTAACTTAAATTGAAAATTGCATCATCATATTTCCATGTTTGAATAATGAGAAAAACTCTACTTTTCTACAGAAATTTTTTGCAGTGCAGAGCATGAAAAATTATTCTATATCTGTATCGTATGATGTTGGTAATATGTGAAACATCACTAACTACGGATTAATATGTTATATAACTGCATAAAAAATAAGCATTTTATTTAAAGAATTAATATTATAATTGATGAGGCAAGGTTCACATTGTATTGAATAATTGTATAAAAAATAAACATTTTATTGTTGAATTAATTTAATTTGATGACTCAGCATGTACATTTTGATGAATAAGGAATTAACCCTTCTTTGCATAATGGTGGAAATTTCCATCATAACATTGAATGCCCAAAAATTATATAAAGGAACAAGTTCACTTTAAGTTGATCGTGTCTGGATACCTTTTTAATGTCCATTGCATAAAAAAACATAGCTGTCAAAAATAAGCAAGTGTCACTATCAGTAAAACGAGCTTGAAGTTGTCATTCCGCTGTTTGTTGTAGTTGCAATAAACGTATGATTTCGATTTTAATTTTGTTTTATTATATTTGAGTTTCTATTGCTAAAAAAGTAAAAATGAGTGGAAGAAAAGTTTGTAACATGTGTTTCTGTTATTTTTAGAGCAATTTCTGAAAAAGTTTGCGTTTAATTTAAAAAATACCACATGATACCATCATATTGTTTTTTGCTAAATTTATACTATAAATATATACTAAGATTTTTTTTACCATTTTTCCTTTAATTTTGAACATGAATTATATCACCTTGATTTATTTCACCAATAAAGAAAAAATCATGCAAAAAAGGGTTAAACGTATTTACTTTTTTCTGAATTCTATTAAATATTTATTTACGAAATATAACTTTGATAATAATAAAAGTTTACTTATACTGATGGAAATATTTGCATATTTATCAAGGAAAGCGTACTTTCTTTTCTGAAAAGTATTTTCTTAGCTGAGATATGCAACTCAAAACGATTAAGAATAATTTACTGTTTGATTTAGTGGAAGGAGTTAGCAAGCACGTGTAACGATAGAAACTAAAATTCATTTTTAACCCTTTTGCAATTAGCAGATATATTATATTATGCTCCACAATAAGATGCAGAAATGGATTTGTGTTAAATTCCCCAGTGATGCTCCGAAACCACTAGGAATACTTTTGCCAAACAGGAATTGGTCCCTATATCCTGAATAATGAATATCAAGAAACATTATTACGTCAACTAATGGAGATTTCTCGGGTAAAGGAAATGTGCAGAGAAAGTTATAGCAGATGCCAGGAAATTAATGGGGAATTTCAAGATCAATTATTCTCGAAAACGGATGCATATTTGCGGTGATGTGAATTCAACTTGCAACCACTTTTGCATTTAATTAGAATACATTCACATAGACGCGACTCTTTTACATGCATACTTATTCAGGTCAATATATATGTCATACTGTCTGAGTGCTGTACAATCATAGGTTTGTTTATACTGATTTAGTGAATTTTATTATCTTCGTATATGATTTCTTTGTCCATTGGTTTTTATTTATACTAATTTTGTGAATTTTTTTATCCTGACCTGGTTTCTTGGGCCTTTGGTTTATTTATACTGATTTTGTGAATTTAGTTACCCCGACGTGGTTTCTTGGCCCTTTTGTTTATTAATACTGTTTTTGTAAAATCTGTTACCTTGGCATGGATTCTTGGCCCATTGGTTTGTAAATGACGATTTTATTGTTTTAATTTGTAATTTATTTACCCATGAATGACAAGATTTTCAGAGCAAAGAAATAAGCGAGAAAGAAAATTAATTTTTTACTTTGGAAAACGTGAATTATGCGCTTGAATGATGCGTATTAGAGTTTACGTCATTCTGGCGACTAGTGTTATTATAATCGGTGTTTTTGCATTGTATTCCGTTCAAGGACCCAAGTGTCCATTAACGCTCTAAAATGGAATGTATCTAGCTACAGTGGAATTAACACGCATTTAAACACGACAGTTATTCGATCTCATAGGCACCAACCGTTCAATTGAAGCTTCACATCTGAAAGCTATCGCCTTCTTTCTTCCTTGTGTGTTATATTTTCGACTGAAGTGGTTGCAACTTTCAACAGAGTTTTGCGCATTTAATAAACACAGAAACATACCACTTCGCTCATCAAATCGCGATTTCGCAATCGCACGCTCCAACAATCGGCGTTGAAAAATAAACTGTAATATCCTTATTCCGAATCAGCATATGATAAATAGCATTTTTTTTGGTGATGGGATGAATTTTATTCCAAACACAAACCATGTATCTTATATTTTTTGTCATTTTTGTCATCCCTGTTTACCCTTTTACCTCCCGACATATGTCAGGTTGAAAGTTACCAAGGTCGCCCCCGGATAAGTGAGTAGTGCAGGCATTCTTGATTTACAATATTGGGGAGACCCTCATCGGTGTGAGTAGGGGGGGGGGCGCTACTAAACACCATTGACGCAGGGGTCTTCGGGAACAGGAGGAATGTTGGCAGTAGTCAAATTAACCCTTAGTTGAAATCCCATGAATCTAGCATTGTACATTTTTCTCATAGAAAACATGACACGGTGAAAACATGTCACCCTGTCGTGCGTTGCATGTACGGCTTCATTCATGCCGGGAAACCATTTTCATATGTATTTATCAACTGTGAAGATAACATAATTTAGTTAAAAGCAAGACAGGGACCAGCAACAAAACTGACTCCTGCTGAACTATTGCTATAATGTTCAATTTTATGCTAAGACGACTACACTCTTGAGATTTATTTTGTCTTTAACCCTCCTAGTCTCGATGTGGTATGTAGTTATTAGCAAAACTGATCTTGATTTCATCATCATAGCAAAACTGATATTATCTTGATGACAAGTCATCGCACTATCAGAGAAATCGGATTAAATTTTATGGACGAGATAACTCGTCAAAACCACTTGGAGGTATAGATAGAACTTCGAAACAAGACGGTCAACGAACTTTTGTAGAAATATTTTAAAACCGCGCCAATCACCCACGTACTTTTAAAATTATCACAATATGTATGTACTGTGACACAAATAAGAGTATAGATTTTTGTTAACAGGTTGACTGTTGGTCACGTGTTAGCCCCGCCGAAGAAACGTGTTTTTCTCAGAAGGCGACTCACTTTTTATGTCAAAATATAACAAATATGATTGAAAATCGGTAATAAAACATAAATATGTGTATAATATTCATAACTAAGTAATATTTAGACCTTTCGTGATTGAATATTTTGATTACGCTCTTTCGCGTGATGTGTAAAAGTGAAACAAAATAATGAAAATAAGTAACAAAATGCAGTATTTTTGTATACTTTATCACTAACAAATATTTAATATAAATGAAGTATTATAAGTTGGTTACAATGATATTATTACTGCATACAATATTTTAAAACATTTTATTTGTGATTCACCTTCGTCACGCCAATACCAGAATAGACTAGCGAAAGCTCAGACAACAAATTTGGAATTTCTTCTAGTAGTTCTTCCAGTAGAGCTATCGTCTCTACTACTCATATTACAATGTTTTTTTTAATAACTAATAAAACTATAAATTCGAAACTACATACCTTTACAACTAACTTCTAATCTTACTACACGCCAATACCATCATACACACCTATCATATAATACCGAATGAAACGGATAATAAATGTTGAGGCGCAGCTCTTCCCGCGCGCACGCGTGACTGACTATAGAGACATCACTCCAAACACCACAATCTGGCACGTGATTTGTTCTTTAGAGTTGGCGCCACATCACGCGCTGACGCGAGATTGGTTGCGAAAGTGTTAATATTAACTTTAATAACCTTTCAGCAGCAGTTGCATCTCGTGGCATGGTAATTTCTCACAAATTTTCTATAGCCGCTTTTAAGGTACTACGGCCGAATCATTTGAGGTTCTGGCTGCTCGAGGTTATGGCAATGGACATTATTTCCAATTTACAAGGTTCTACTGAATAATTCATGTCCAAACAAAACCGTTAAACAATTTATGAACGAATGCGTTTTGTTGTTTACACTAGTACTTAACCTAAATTCGAACAAGTTAATTTGTTATTAATCACAGACTGAAAAATTGATTTTTCTATCATCATATATTGATGCGATGCCATTTTCAGTGGTCTCCAAAGATTAAATTAAATGTTGCCCTTATTTCGTTCTATAAATAAAGCTTCTTAAATATGTATTCTAATTATTACACATCTAATCATCATGAGAGAAAACATTCCCAATCTTGATAACTGCCTATAATTTAAATGAAATTTGTTAATTAACTTTGGAGGACCTTCGTGTGATTAAATATGCACATACTAATTACATAACAAATTGTGTGCATCACAATCTAATTGAAGGAGATTGAGGAGGTCGGGAGTGTTTTTTGTGGTTCTATTTAATTTCTCTTACGTGCGATAATTAAACTAAATGACTGCTCTCCTCTCTAATTGGATGTGTGCAGGCCACAGATATTCAACACGTAACGGACAATGAGAGTAAAAACACACAAGGGCATATCTATATATATTTTTTAATATTTATCTTTTTTTTTATAACCAATATAATTAAATCATTAATTTACCTCTTACTTACACGGCCTTGAACACTCATCCGACGCAGTGGTAATTGATTAATTGTTTAAAACAAGGACTTTAGTGTACATTTTATTGACGTTCGTGTTATACGAGGCTCCACAATATTACTTGCCTGTTTTGAATACTTTGTGACCAATACAAGAGGCGTTGCGGATACGAAAGGTGAACTAAACAAATGCTGGTTTCCAGAAAAACGTATTTAAACGAGGAACTTTTGATAGTTATGTATTTAAGTGATAATTTTCACATTTCTCGAACATAAAGCAATAGTAACTACGACCAAATTAAAACATAAAAATCTAAAAGCCACTCATACAGGTTTTGCAAAACATCGTACTTAAGAAGGTTAGATTATTTATTCATTCTTGGTTTATTTATCAGACGAAAAGCTTTTTATACAGTAAGGAATAAGACAACCAACTTAAAGTATCCGTCATTAATATAGAATGTCTTACAGATCATGAATATAATGAATTCGTGATTTACAACAAGTTAACCAGAACATTGTACCTAACCTAAAATGTATGATTAATAAATAGAGAATTATGAAATGTAATAAATTTCAAATGAGATTTAAAATGCCGATATCATGTAAAAGTTATAAGAGATTTGAATGTGTATAATATGTCTTAACACAGTTACTAATTGTTTTCTTAAAACAGTTGTCTAAACAGTTACGATGATGATGGATAGTGTTATATAGCCTATACAAATATGAATTATCGTAAGCGGATTACACATGTTACACACACAGGTGCACTCTCACCTAACAAAATATTTCTACGAATGAAACGCTTGTATCCGATACATAGCCGAGTTCAAAGCACATCAGGTCATAATGAAACAATGGACATCATGAAAATGAAGGGTGTATGCATTAAAGCTTCTTAAGCTTCTTCTGTAATTTTTGCTCCATTTGTTTCACACAATGTCTCAGACAGCTTGTCTGAGATAATTGTACTAAACACGAGGACCAAAAAATTGGATCGTTCTATAATGCGTTTCATTAACTACACTTGTAACTGGTCCATGTATACAACAAAACGAAACACCAAATCCAAGTGAGTTTATGATAGATTTCAGATACAGCAAGAACTAGAGAGCGCTGCTATAGATTATTTACTTGTAGTTTTGATGTGAGAAACATGTTTCAATGCTTCATATACAGCAAATAATTCGGCTATAAATACAGAAAAATAGGATAAGAAGTAGCACACAGTAACTGACCACACACTAAGAGTTGGAATGTTATATAGATTTTGAGGATCTGCGTAGACGTCTGTGCAATTCTTCTTACCGCATTTAATCGTATAAAGAGTAGATGGTATAGTACCATTGTTATACTCAATTTCTCATAACTTAGAAATAAGCATAGGTATGTAAGGTTATGATCATTCTTATGTGGGAATGAAATGAATTCACTGGCAGGAAGATTTGTGGAGTGAAAATGATTTCTGAGTGAGAATATTCCGATTACTCAAATTAAAAGTTGAGATTACTGATGAGCGATTATTAAGAATGGGATCAGAACGGAGAGGTGCAAGAGTAAATCTTGATGCGAATGAGAAAGGTGGGACGTGTTATTATAAATAGGGCGACAGTAAAAGTAGAATATGTCAATGGTGGTTCATGGCACAACACGTCTAGACATCGACGGGTACGGCGAAATAAATGAACAAACCCTCAAAGCTGTGCGATGCACTTGTCTAGCTTCCTTTGAACATATAGACGGGTAGTATCCTAGATTTAAGAGTTGTAATCTTCTCCTATCTCGAATGAATAAGAGCACTATAAATATTTAACAGGGTGGGCCGAAAAAACTCAATTTTTTTTCAAGCCGCGGAAAAGTTGCGAATTCGGGGGTCTAAAAAGGGGTAAAAAAAGAAATCAAATCGGTTTATATCTTCCGTTCGCGCATGTGTTCTAAAGTTTGACAAAATTTGAAAAAATTCACATTTTTACGATATTTTTTAAAAATTAAAAAAAAAACCTCTTCTTGAATGCAATATCTCAAATTCTTATGTATTAGAACAACAGAAAATACTGTTTAAATATTATTTAAATCCATCAACATCTTCCGGTCGCGCATTGCCTTCAAAATTAATGAACTTTTGAAAGAATTTACAAATAAAGGTAGATTACAGTTCAAGGGGGAAAAAATACTAACTTGCATGTTGTTTTTGTTTTCTTTATTGAATACAAGTTTAAATATTTAAAAACAATTTATTTTAGACCATTAGACCGCCGTTAATCGCGCATTTTTCTTTTCTCCGCATGTGCATACTTTTTCTACTGTACCTTCCCGTACTTTTGAAATAAAGAATAATGCCATTGTGTAGCTGACCTTCGAAGTGTCCTCTAGCCCTTCCCCCCGTTTGGTCACATTCTGACGTTAGTCCAAATTGGTAGGAAAGTACGTATTCATTTTCCCACGTTTCTGTTGTGCAGGCTGACTGTTGGTAGCGCTTTAAAAATGAAAAAGTATTTCTCTGCTGCCATAAGAGCACATGAATGAAAGAAAAAACAATCAGTGTTTACAAAATGTTCTGAAAAGAAAAATAAATTCATTTTATAAATAAAATAAAAGACCTTGGCACTGGGAAAATCGGACGTTGTTATGTCTACTCCAACACACAAAATGGGGAAAACACAACAAATGTTTTGCGATGGTTGCAAATATATTTACAGGGAACATACACAACCGGTTTGTTCTGAATGTTCTCAAATTGACAGAGTTGAATTCAAAATGGAGTCTAAAATATAAGTATGTAAATTCACCTTTTTCTTAATTATAATTAAAAATTAATTATTTAACTCATGATTAATTATTTAAAAAAAATTTTAATTGTATAACTTCACATAAAAATGTGTTTAAATTTTGAATTAATAAAAATGACATTGATATTCTGGTCGATTTTCGTGATTTCTAGTGTTAGACCAAGATACACCTAGACGAGATGTTTCGTAGAATATTTCATCTGATTTCGACAGCTGTTAATATGGCGTGTATTACACACATGCTTACTTTATATGTGTTCCATTATTTCTTCAGTAACATTCAACAGATCGAGTTTTGGAAGTAATACCTTGGCAAGTATTTAAGGCATTGTGCAGAATAAATGAAATATTTAAAGAACAAGAAGTATCTGCTTTACTCAAATTTTGGGCTTGGTACAATTCGGATGAGAACTCAACGACGAGGTGTCTAACAAAGTTTTTAAGTTCTAGGGGGCTACGCCCTCTGCTCTCTTACCCTCGCCAACCCTGAGATAGTTTCAAATTTAAAAACTAATAGTAATAAGATATTTTTTTTTAATGGCGGGCGGATGACTTTTTCCTTGGCCACTACAAGGCCGGAAGCGATGGACACTACTACCAATGGCGGGCACTAAGGATTTGTCCTTGGCCACTACAAGGCAGTAAGTTATGGTCACTTGTGAAGGGGCACTCAGTGAGTGGACCATCATTGCCTCTAACAAAGAACAGCACAATTTATATCCATTCCCTGACCCCGGAATCGAACCAGGGACCTTCTTATACAGAGGCCATCACCTGAACCATTAGACCGGTTGGTCGGAGCTTATTAGTAATAAGATATAGGTATGATATGTTTAAAAAAAGTAACGAAACTGTCCCGATTTTTCTCGTATTTCAAAAAAAAATAGTTTCAGGAACCAAATTAAAATTTTTTTTAAAACTTGACGAGCTGCAAAATGTTACGTTTATAGTTACTCTACAAAAAAAAAATCACGACTGAAGACTGAAATTTTGTACGTATTTTACTCACTCGCGTTACAAATTTTGCTTTTCCAATTTTGACACTTAATAAACCCTAAACTAACAGCCGCATCGGAAAAAAATCTTCAATGTCTTGTCCCCTGTATAATTTTGAACAAACAAAGTCAATTTGGTAATTTTCTGATCCGTACTTTATCGGGAAACCGTCTAAGAATCGAGCAAAAATTACGTGTTTTTAATCCTGCGGCGGCGGCGGTAACATTTTTTTTAACATAGAGAGATTCTAAACAACCTGAAAAGCGCAAAGTGGTTACAAATCTGCTTGTGTAATACCGTAAAATGAGTACTGTTATTTCTCGTTTTGGCATTTGAAAAATCCCCTACCAAGGTTTTTTCACCCTTATTAAATGTTTTTCATCGAATCCCGAAAAATTACATAAGATATTTAATTATACCTACAAGAAATAATTTAACAGTTAATCAAAATAATCCAAGTATTACTTAAAGTTGAAATTAATCTACACATGTTAGTCATCTGAGTATTACATTGAACATTACAAATTGCTACGATAATGGTGAATTAGGACAAAAGCACCTCCACTAAATAAAGATATTGCTTCATTTAATCGATGTTTAATCGATAGAATAATTTGAGGTATTTTTGGATGGCTCAGAATTAAGGGCAATCTTATTTAATATAATTGCCATTTATGATCAATTATCCAAAAATCGGTCATTTTAACTCGTTGCATAATTGTGGTTGTGTAAAAATGTCACTATAGTAGATCTATGATTTTACAGATTATTTACTCACGTAAATGAAATCGAACAGGAATTGTACTTTTATGGAATATTTAGTATTTTAGAGAAATAAAGCGTTGCGGATACGAAGGGCGAACTCAACAAATGCTAGTTTCAAGAAAAACGCTTTTAAACGTGGCGCTCAAACCTCTCTTAGAACACATGAGAGTTATTGTGAGCCTATTTTTATAGGATTAGAAAGGGCGAACTTAACAAAATAGTTTATACTTATTCACTAATAACTAACAAAACAAAATATGTGGAGAAAAAAAAATTTCGCTTAATGTTGAGTTCGCCATTTGTGTCCCCAATGCCTCAAAAGTTCTCACAATTTTGTTTATGTCGAAAGAAAAAGCGTTACAGTCAATTTTAATTTTTAAAAAATAGAAATTTTTCGTTTAAATTCAATATTTTATATAGTTTTCATGGAATTATTGCACTTGAAAGATTGAAGCATAGAGCACATACCAGAAACTCGAAGTCCGAAAAATTAGAAACCCCATTTTTAAATTGGTAACATAATAGCTCTTACAGTTAGCAAATTCTAAAAACACATAATAAATTCAATCGTTATAACATTTATTATCATAAAACTTTTCATCGGTAAAAATTAATTACAAAAATATTTCTTTGGGATTGGCTCAGATTGTTTATCTATTAGATTTAAAAAGAAGACGAACTTTTTTCACTTTCAAATGTCCTCCATTGATAAAGCACTGAATTTAACGTTATAAGGGGGGTTGCGTTATCATCAGCTAATAGCTCTTGTAATTAAAATGATATAAACTATCATAGGCACGTTTTATGACTTTAACTAATTATTTCAATGTTGACATAACCGATTGAGTTTGCCTTAACTCCCCCCCCCACCCTTACTTTGTCAAGGAGAGTAAGTCATGAGTTACATTTAAGAAGAGAAGCATTGAGTTTTTTCTGTACTTGTAGGCTTAGTCAATGAGAGGTAAACCCCCGAAACCTCAAATATTAAGGGAAAGATAAGTGGATAGTAAAAATCGGAAGCATTGTCTCTTCGAAACCAGAAACAGTCAAAAGACAATCACTTCCACGATTATTTGCATCCATCATTCTACTATTGACAGTCCGTCTATTCATATTCCGTTATCCAAAAACGATGTGAGAGTCATGGTTTTGTGATATCTAAAGCGTCGATAGGTAATATCGTCAACAATAAATTTAAAAAAAACGTCAAAATGGAGCCTCAAGTGGGACAAAAATTCCAAACAAGTATCCATGGAAGAAAAGGACATCTTCGACTATTGCAAAGGTACGTTGTTTAATGTTAAAAGAAAATCCCCTAGTCAGAGGACAGTTGCAAAATCATTAAAATGCTCGGTGTCCACTGTAAACAAAATGATAAACGTTGATTTAAAATCTTAAGAAAGCGAAAAAACGAAATGTGCATCGTCTTTCTCCAAAGCATATCGCTGAACACAGGACACGCTGCCGAATACTATATGAGAAACACTTATCTACAGAAAAATAGAAAAAATTGTCACAATAGATGAATCATGGGTGTATTTAAATGATTGCAGCAAAAAAAGAGCCATTTATTATCACAAAAGGGGAGAAATAAAATTAAGTACATGGTTCACAGAATCGAAAGGAAGTTTTTCTAAGTGATTCATGATTGTTGCTGGTTTTTTATATAATGGCAAGTTAAAAATAAAGAGAGTGGAGAAAAATGTCAAGATTAAGTCCAAATACTATCAGGAACATATCTTATCGCCTATTTTCTGAATGCAATACCATCGCTTTACACACAGTGCCAAGGCTGCTCATATGTAGAAAAAACAATTTTATGTTGTTTGGGTCAGGCATTATTATCCTGGAAATTACGGTGTCGAAAAATAGTTCAGAATAAGGCCCTGAAGACGCCCTGATCCACCAACATTTCTTCATTTTTTAAGACTTTTGTTGAAAAATGTTTTTGGAAATTCTTGTGTTCTTGAAATTTGAAATTATATATATATATATTGCACCATATGGTACTAGCCGACCCTTTTCCCTAACACGTGGACGCTGGAATGTTTCGGAATGCGAAAACAACTTCAGACTTTGCACGTGCGGCTCATCGGTGGCCCGCCGGTCCATTTGATCCATACACAGCTGGAGTTTCCGTCGGTTCCCTAATCCCATGTCTGGGATCAAATTTTGCGGTGGGGGACTCAAGTCGGCATGACAGACGGTTTTCGCATCTGTGTGGGGGTGTTTCTGTTCTGGAGAGGACATAAAACTCTAGAGGGCTCGGACTTCACCCCCCTCTCGTTGTCAGCGGCGGTTCTGCGAAGCGAACGTGGATTTTAGGAGAGATTCGGACTCGAGCTTCGACGAGAGACAGACGTCTCTGTTTTGCCAATTTTGTTACTTTGGCTTCAGGCAGGTTTCGTTTGTCGATGGCTGTGCCCATAATTATCTTTTTAAATTTTCTTGTAAATATTTAATTTATGTAAATAAATAGTTTAATTTTAAACCAGCTGTCCGTCAAATTCTAACATGACGGTACAATATATATATATATATATATATATATATATATATATATATATATATATATATATATATATGGCTACTGTGGATTTTTTGTCTGTGTTATACCAAACACTTAATATGATAAAAATGGCAGTTACAGGCCGTCTACTGGCTAAACAAAATAGCTTCAACGATTTAAACTTACAAACTAACAATAAATATTAATCTTCAGAAAGTATATATATTTTTATGATGGATATGTTGAAAGTTTTCAGGTACAAGGTAGATATAAATTGGAATTTTTAACCGTAAATTCAAAATAGTTGTCTTCTGAATGGTAAAAGAAAAGCATCTAAAGAATATCTTCCCAAAACTGAAACTTAAACAAAAGAAACTCGTATCCCTTTTCAGGAACACCGTTCTTAAACACTTCTATCCTCGCTTATTTCCTTCCTTACTTATGTCCCCGCTTAACCAAGTGAGAAATTCTCACTTCAGAGTCAGTAAAGGAGAACAAAACAACTTCGAAGACTCCGGAGCGCTGGCTGCCAAAAAAAGGGGAAGAATCTGAGAAGTCTACATAAAGGACGGAAAGTATAGTTTTCAAAAACTTGTCCAGTCTGTGTTCTGTTATTGTTCAAGAGATGATTGAAAGTTTCTTCTAGTGTATACGTCGGAAGTTCTCGCTGAAAGCCCTAAGAAATTTTTTGTTCCTCATCTTCTCTGCTTTTTACTTGAGTCCATTGTTCTTGGGGTTTATTTTTATGCAATATATTTCTCTTTTTGCCTATTCTTTTCTTTCATACAGCAGTTTCGCTGTGAAAGATGAGTTATTCGTCTCCCGGTAACAATCTTGGTGCATTATATGAGGTAAAACCTAGTCAAAGTGATATCGCCATAGATCTTCATTGAGGCCCGAACCCTCTTTGATAACAGCTGAGAGAATGTATTTTTATTTTCAAAAGGAGCCTTTTTATGGCATCATAAAGCTTATTATAAATTACATTATGCGTAACAGGAAATAGCATATATATTCAGTAAAACGATTAAGTGAAATTTTGTATTCTCGAAACTATGGAATGTTAAATTATTTGGCACACATTGTATATAGATTTGAAATATAACATTAACGTTATTTATCAATAATTTAATCGTACATTTGTTTGTATTGAATTCCATGTAATATTTACTCCCTCAGTAATATATATCATACATACCATTTTGCAAACAACAGTTTTCTTCGTTTAATTTTAACCAGTCTTGTACTTCTGAAGCAATAGCATTCTCCTATCATTCTGTCAACAAATAGAAGTGATTCGATCTGATGTGTTTCGTGGGGGCAAATAAGTACTGCATTACTTTCAAAACTGGAGAGGAGGAGGTATCGGATGATGAAATCATCAATCAGGTGTTGAACAGGAATGTCAAAGAACAATCCAAAGAAGAAAAATGCGTCGATGTCATTCCAAGGACAACTATGAAAGAAGCTACAGAATGGCTGTCAGGACGACGTCGGTTCTTAGAAGCATATGTCAATTTTGAGATGCGTAAAACAGTATCAACTCTATGGAATCGTATGTTTAACGAAGTGCTATCTTGAAGCTAACGATGATAACTGATTTTTTTTAATCCCTAATGAATAAAGATTAGTGCAAATTGCATTTTTAAAAATCCTATTCGCATTTACGAATTTTCGAATTTACGAACTTTTTATTCGGTCTCCACGAGTTTGTAAAAACTCAAATCCACTGTACCATCAATTTTTGACACCTCTCAGTTCCTTATATGGTGCAAACCGTCCAATTTTGTATTGTTTGCTGCTGCTTTTCAATTGATCATATACTTGTGAACCCTTCTCAGCATTTTTCTTACAAGCGTTTAACCCATAGTCTTACCCTGCTTTACTTCTAACCAGATTTGACCTAAAAAGGCCATCCTAGAATTTTTTAAAATAATAAATGGGGTTGGTTAGTCATTTCAATACTGAGGAAGAAAGGCAATTTTACTTTATTGAAAACTAGAATCTGAAAATTTGGCCTGGTTCCAAAGGCGTTTGGTCTAAAAATGCTTGAGACGTCAGCGGGTGAAAATGGCCAAATCGTTTCGCATCTTCATTCGAGGTTGGGGCGATGTCACATTCGGAAAGAAGGAAGTAAATGGTAATGGGTAATTTGTAATTAACGTTGTACTAGAGCAACACTGGGCTAATAACGACGTTCCGGGATCAATCCCTTAAGGGAAAGATCAGAGGACATCACCTCGTAATTTTGAACCAAGGTCACTTGACGCAACAACACCTGAACTGGTACCCCACTCACCAAACTTCCACACCAACCCAGAAGAAAGAAAGGTGAAAAAAATTAATCAGTTTCAAAATGCTCTAGATTAAATTTTAAAATGAGGGCTGGACACAAAAATCGTAAAAAATTAGGACTACTTGTGTGCCAAATTTAATTATTGTAAGTGCAGTAGATTCGTATAGACATTGCACTCCGTGTACAGAGACACTGACAAACACTTCCTTTTATAATAGTAGAGAACTTGCAACATTTTAAAACATTCCATTGTATTGTGTAGTGAATCGAAAAATAACGTCTAACAGGAAGTGGTGAATATTGCTAAAAATTTAGTGTTAAAAAGTAAGCGGTATGCTTCAATTTGTAATTTGTGTTCCCTAAGTCCTCCTAAACACATTAGTCTATATAGATAGTTTTCAAAATTGAGCAATATCCAGTAAAATAAACTCTCTGAGCGGGAAGAGATTGTGAAGAAGTGTGGTATCACTTCTATGCTGCAACACACGTATAATAGATCCATCTGTTGATTGGAAGAATATTAGGAAATATAGTTTTGGTAAAAAAGATTGGTTTGAAATTCAAGTATAACTGCAGGTTAAAAGACGCATACATGCGTGTGTACCCCTCAGAGGATTAAAAAAGAAACCTTAAACTAAATGAAAAATTAATTTTACCTTAATTTCAAAGGGTATAGTTTTTGTAAGCTTCAATTGCATCATTAAAAAAGCGTTTTCTGTTTAAGTTACACGGAAACTTCCATAATCGAACTAAAACTATACAACTATTCATGATCTGAAAAACATAACTACTACATTAACTTTGCGTGATACGTTTTCCTAGAAAACGAACTCAAAACAATGTGTGTTTGAAGAATTTCTTAATTTCGGTAATCGTTAATATTTAAGTTCTTATAATTATTGATGAATTCGCAGAAAAAGTAAAATATTATAAAAAAAATTACTCTGATTAAAATCTGGAATTTTAAACGGAACCCAAGTTTAAAAACGCAATCGATATAAAAAATGCGTTTCAATTAAAAAAATGAAAAAAAAAAATAGAAATGAAAATTTGTCTCAAAACTCTTTCTTTCTGTAAAGAAAAAGGTAGTTGCATTTTTGATTGATTTAATATATATATATATTACATTTACTTAAAAATGATTGCTTGCATCATAATACTCTACTTACAATCAATTGTTTTCTGTATAATTCTGAATCGTTTGAACTCAGCCTAGCTTAGAAATATATTATTATTTATTGTCTTTAAATAGTTCTTAAGTAACTGTAATTAGTGTGTGTGTGTGTGTGTGAATTTAATATTTAGAATTATATTTCCAATATAAAAACACGACATTCCATCATCTTATAGTTTTTCACTTTCTTGAACAATAATATTAAACAGCTGAAAAAATGTTCTATCTTAATATTGTTGAACAATTTTTAAGTTACTTTTCCGAATAGTGGAAATTACAAACAATGTGTTTTTTTAGTGTCCTTTACTACAAAAGATAAATATTTGAAACGTCATGAAATGTATATTAATTTAAATAATAGAATCATAAATATGTAAGTATAACGGGTTATAATTTTTAATTTTATTTTAATACCTCATTTCTCATTTTAAACATAAAAATACTTCTAATTTATTTACTTCAAACCAAATATCCTATCTAAGTTAGATGTTTTTTTAAAGTAGGATTCATATTACCAATTTAAAAAGAACTTGAATAACTACTTCTTCAGTAATATATGATGATATTGACTGTCTGGAATGTCTAATTTGATACCGAAATTCGTGTAAAAAGTATTTTTTCTTAAAAATTGTAGATATTAAAAATTTGTAACACATAAACGAAAGCATATTATGTATTAACTCGAGACAAAAAGAAAAAACTGTTTTCAGAAATACTTTCATTAAAAAATAGATGTTCAGTGGTATAGTGCATTTATAAAAGCACCGATACAAGCATATTTATAATTTTAATATTACATTAATACGAATATGCTGCTTAAAAAGAATAGTGAACACGAATAATTGAAAACTATAAATTGATTTTCAACTTCTCTGAAATATTTAAATTTATGTGCACTCTTCAAAATTATATATTTATTTATTACTTCAAGATGGACAAAAATATAATATGCGATTTTTGAGTCTTATAAATAGTATATGTAAGAAAAAAGTTATGGAACTATCGAATTAAACCAAACACTTTTATATTGCATGTAAGAATACTACGTCGCAACAAAGACATTGTATGATGATTTTAAATGTTATAAATAGTACATGATTACTATTAAGTTTCTTCATGCTGCCATAAGTGTATATTTCGTCCTTCATTGAAATGGACATCTCAGTTAAACAAATATTTCAGTTAGAAAATGCTCTGACATTTGCTTCTTTCTGACTTCTAGAGTTATGTAAATGTGACCGACTACACCACTTTAAAAATGAATTATTCATAACGTATCCTAAACTGTTTCTAACTCATTCTAATGTGTTTATAGTGTGCAGATAAAATGAAATAGTTTATGAATGGGCCTGTTACTGGAATCTTAATAGGGTTATTTAATGCATGCCTTTTTCGGGACTTATTTCCTGTCAAGAGAAGGATAACTTAATCACTTCCTCTCTATGGATCAAGAGTTAACTATGTAGAAGATAAATGGTTATTTTATTATTATCTACATTAAACTGATGAACATAGTAATAGTAATTTGTTGATAGTACCCATGGGTTTTTCATCCATCTGTTCTAATAGGTTTTTTGATATTTTTTAACTTAATTTAATGGTTAATTTATTGTCACACTGGAGCAACACAACAGGCTACTGTTCTAATAAGACAGAGTTCAACATATCGACAGTTTAGTTGTCCAATCACATGATGATACGGTTCTATATTTGTATGGATCTTTATTTAAAAGATTTTTATTCTTTCGTCGTAAATTGTTTGTGCGGATGTATCTTTAACTGATAAAAATTTTAAATTTTACCATTTTCAAGTTTCGGTCAGTGGGAGTTATGTTGCTACCGCCACGCCAAAGGCACGACTCTGCAGAATTGACGTTTGTACAAAAGCGTTTTCCAAGTACTGATGATTCGGGAAAAATCGAGTTATTAGTGAAAGGTTGATTTTTCATGAAAATTGGCTTTACCGCAAAGAATACCAGATACAGATACAGTTTACATTTATAACGGTGGCAACGGCATTGGCGCTTTTTTTTAGCGCACTTCTAAAGTCGCTAAGGAAATAATTATTTCAAATGAACCAATGAAATCAAACGACAGTTTAACGGATTTTGAAAAAAAACTTTCTAGAATATCCAAAATGAAAATTTTAAATTTCCGTAAAAACTGCAATAACTGTAATACAGATGGGTTGCCTTAACTCCTCATAACTCGCTACTAGAAGTGCGCCAAAAAAACAAACGCCAAGACCGTTGTCACAGCTGTAAACGTAATCTGAAGCTGTACCCAATTCCAAGATTCGTGGCTTTGTCATTGCGTAAAACACGATATGGTAACTCAAAAAAGTGCAGATAAGTGAAAATCATCAAAAATGCTGATTCGTTTCTTTCGGGTGGTAGTAACGAAAAATTCGTGGTTGAACAACTACACAATGACTGATAGAGACGATGAAATTTCATTTTAACATTTAAGATGTTTGTACGAATATATATGTTCTGTAACATGAAGTATTCCTTGCAAGACATATAACCAAAATTGATCTTATTGGCTAAGGCCATTCTTTTTAGGATTCTTTAAATCAAGCAATCTGGTTATTTAGTCATCATGGGAAATAATAGTACTTCACCATTTGGAAATAATATTGTGCTCAGAGGGTTTAACATATAGATATCAAAGCAACATTTTGCAAGCAATTATTTTGGTTAAAACATACTTAGTAAACCAAAAAATCTTCTACAAACAATGCTTTAATGTAAATCGCAAATAGCGTTTTAGAAATTTTACCAATAGTTTTGATTTTTAATCTGCATTTTCCTAATCAAGATAGTTTTAGTATGTATAACTACCAGAGCTACATAAAATACAACCTACTTAAATTAATTTAAAGTAAAAGCACTATAGAGCTTTATATTTTTATGTGAAAACACTTCTATAGAAAAAATTACATCTCTTAACGATGGTGACTAGATAACATAAAAAAGTAAAATTAACTATCGCATGTACTTTTAAACAATTGAAAAATAAACAAAAATATCTGATATTCCGTTGCTTGGTTCTCATAGAAATTTAATGGGTTAAAATGGTCATTATGCGAAATAAATGCCTACGAGTCATGCAATATGTTCTCCTCATATTCGTATTAATGATTTGTCCTGATAATTTTAAATTTTCACTGGAATAATTTTGCCAAAATAGACATATTATTTGAAGCTAACAAATGTAAATCGTGTTTTATAACATGCATTTCTCTCATTTTTAATTTCATGTACGAATATTTTAGACATGCCTATGTACAATTTAAACTCTAAACTTCCCGAGATTTCTGAGGAATATTGATTTTACCATAGAGCACACTAGATGATTGAATAATCACATCTTTCTAAGGATCCATTGATTATTTTCAACCTTTAGAAAGATTCTACTGGTCTTTTTTTTTGGAATAGAATCTTTTTTTCTTTGGAGTATGTGTGGAACGATTGTATCGGTCCTTTCCTTGGAATATAACCCTTTGGAACTACTTAATTTGTACATTCTGCAGAATAAAGTAACATGGAAAGATTATATTACTCCTTGCGTTGTAATAAAATTACTCTGAAAGGTTCCATTGTTCTTTTCCTTAGAATAGAAGCCTTCGGAAAGATTATTATAGCATATTTCCTCATTACAGCATCCTTTGGAAGATTCTGAGTCAAGAAGATCGAAACTTGCTGGAAATTACGCAGTTAAGACCAATGGTTTCAAGGTCAAATTGTTCGTGCGAAGTCCTCCGATGGCTAACTTTGAATGAAAATTTATGTGTATTTTTAACTTAAAATTTATTTATTTTGAACTTAGAAAAACTTCTAGAAAATGTTTAAACTGATTTGATTGCGATTTTAATACTTCGTTAGGTGATTACCTATGTGTAATTTTTTACTAAATTTTCAATATACAACTCGCGCATTCCTTAAGAAATAAATACCCCACAGTGGACGTGCATTTCGTGCAATATTATTCTCCTCGAAATATTCTTACTAAAACATATTTAATCTATCCTATAAAAGCTTGGAATATATAAAATAATAAATCCCAGGAGAACCTTTCATGGTATAACTTATTCATGGGCTTATTACGTGGCATTGACCTGTAGCTGAAGTTTTAAACACTGTCATGTATAATACAAAATTGAATTCAGTATTAAATATAACAAAGATGTTTCAAAGCAATTAAAAGTATATCGTTTTGAGTGATGGTAGAAATTAAAATACATGGTATTTTACGTCTGTACTTAAGATTTTAATACAGGTACATTAATAAGGATATCCAATTGAAGTTATAGGATAAGAAGCTTTGGGTATTGCTTCTATGGAAACAATAATTACCAATACGCATTTATCACAGTATCTCACAACTGTAGCTGCTGCACTTACTATACAATAGGGGAAGACGGGGTACAATGAAACAAAATTTACTAATTATTTTTTCCTGTCCACAATTTTGCATGCACAAAAATTTAATTAATGCATACTTTTAATCTTGTATTTTCCCCATCTAAATAAATTTTTATTAGATTCTAAACAATATCTTTATGCTTGAAAAATAACAAAAAGTAAATGTCTCACAGTGTTTCATTGTACCCCGTATGCCGGGGTACAATGAAACACATACTGTGGTACAATCAAACACTCCAAATGATGCAAGCAACTTTCACCCTGTATAGTTTATTTTAGTCACATTCGACTTCATTTAAATTTATGATTTCTCCAACAGAATATCTTTCCTTATGTTTCAGTACACCCTCATTAATTATATAAAAAAATAATTTATACAGATATTGCTTGTGTCACACATGTTATGTGTGGATGTCTCATTCTTAGTACTTCAGTTATCAGCTGGAGCTGGAAAATAATCTGGATCATCGTCGTCTTCAGTGTCTGTAGGAGGTAGTTTGTTTTGAAAACAATATCTTCTTAGTTTTTTCATCTTTTTACTTTCTAATTGCTTAACAAGAGCATTTTTTACTAGCGTGGGTAGAACATTTTTTTTAACGTTTTCCTACTTTTACTACTTTTTTTGGACCAGCCTTGGGGTAATTTTTTACCTCTTGAGGAGAAATGTATTTCCTCACAGGTTTGGAGCTAGTGCATAGTGTATGAACAGTTGCTGAGCAACCTGCAGTCGGTGATTCTGATCTATTAATGGCAAGATCCACCACTTCTGGGATTTTTTGTGTTTTGTCTGTCTGGTCTTCAGTTTCATTGATCTGACCATGGAAATAATTTTCAGTAGGACAAGGCCTATCTGACACGTAAGAACACAAATAATTTTCTTCAAAAAACTTTTTTCTATTGAAAGGTCATATTCCAGTCGCTGTAAAACCTTTTGTAATATTTTGTGGAGTGAAAGACTTGCAATAAGCATTGCCAAACAAAGAAGATATCTCATAGATAGAGATTGTACGACCTGGATTACACAGCATCCAATCATTTGCAGCTAGATTGAAGACATTTTTAAGTGACTTGAACAGTTTTGTCTAAAGGCTGCAATTTGCAATTGGGGGCAGGGTTACAACAACAATTCCGTTATATTTCGTAAAATTTAGACTGGAAATCGTAATATGTGATTAAAGATTGTCCATTATTTGTACAGCTGGATTTTCTTTCGAACAGCGTGTATGTGCCTGGAAATGTGTTAGAACATCAACAAAAATATTGCCATTCATCCATACCGATTTTGTTGCATCACCCGCAGTCCCAGGTGGAGCTCCATTTAACATGCAAAACTTGAAATTTACTCTAGGAAATACTAAATAATGGGGTATAGAATTTCCAGAAGCTTTAATAAATCCACACATAGTAACAAGAACACCCATTTCAACAGAAGTTGATTAACCTATTTGTTTTTGGCCCCTTTGACTGAGAACTTTAGGAGGATTGTGTACTGAAGCAAGTGCAGTTTAGATCTATGAAAAAAATAAAGTATTCTGAAATGTTTTTGAATCCATAAAAACTAACTTACTATTGAAATCTGTACTTTTTTTAAGGAAAAAAAAAGCAGTTTAATTTTGCATGCTTTCAAAATTACCGTTTTGATTTGGTGTTGCCTTTTTTTTTATGTTAAGTGTTGCCATTTCCTTAGTAAAAGTGTTTTATTTATCTTAGTGACAACCAGTAATATGTTATTTTATATCAATTATATTATATTTACCAGTGATATATTACTTCAAGTAAATGCATTCACCTGGGGCACAATGAAACATGTTTCATTGTACCCATTCTGCAAGTGTTTCATTGTACCCCGTACTGAGGTTACTAAATAAAAAAAAAATTTTAAACTTCTAATATTTATTTTTTTTAATTTTGGTTTTGGAGGAATGAAGACAACAACACAAAGATAACAATGTATAGAAAAAATAAATATGATATATTACAACGAGGAAAAAGAAACAAAATTACTTTTAGTAAAGAAACTTACTTTCAATGGTGAAAAACCAATAATCTTCTATTGCTAATGTTGTAAAAATGCGAATGTATCCAAATCACATCAGTAATTGGAACATATAGTTGCATAACATATGCATAAATTACAACTTTGTGTGACAAATTTTACTGATTTTAGAAGTAATGTTTCATTGTACCCCTTGTTACATTGTACCCCGTCTTCCCCTACTTACTTGGTGAGAAATATTATCAAACTAAACTTGAGATTGATATTCTATTCATTAAGTCAAGTTCGAAGATCTGTAAGGCTTATAAATATAATTACAGATTTCAATGAACCAGACAATTTTGATGAAATCAAAGCAAACAAAATCCTTAGTTTTTGCAAAATTATCACCGTTGTGGCGGATCAGAATAATGTTGTGAATTATTTCCCTTATACATATTTAACCCCTATCAACCTTATTGGTATAGAACACTGACTGCTATAAGCTCACGACACCCAATTCTAAGTAATGGGCACACACTCACTAAGTTTTACTGACACAGAAGACAGAAATATACAAGGACTAAAAACAATAATCGATAACTGTAAGGTAGAGAAGGTTTCTAGAGCAGTGATCAAACCTGCTAAACCAGCAATGGGGGAAGGTTATGATAAATAATGTAATTTTTGTGTCAGTCGTAATTTTTATTTTATTTATTCTTATATTTAAATATTTCTTTTTTCTTTTTAGGAGTGCCTGGTATCAAGCTCAAGACGACGAATATATTTAGTGAAGGAACCGGTAAGTTCTGTATAATAACAATGGTTTTAAGAATTCATTGTCTGACATTCATTAGCTTTAAAAAGAAACTTTTGAATGTGATAGTTGTTTTCTTTAACGTTACCTACTTGTCTCGAAATAGGAATGTGTTCGCTCTCAGAAACGAATTCATTAAATATTATATAATTATTCTCGCTGGAAGAATGTTTAATGTGGTATGTCTTTCCAATAAGCGTCCAAAAATTAATCTTTGTAAGTTAAAGAACGCAATAAATTAAAATTTTAGGTAGTATACTAATTATGGTATATTGAATGCTCATCATTTTCACACTACCATTTTAGCTTTAATTGCACACGGATACCTAAAGTTTTATTTTGTTATTTTTAACAATTCGAGAAGTGTAGTTAGTGATGCTATGGGAAAATTGCTTTTAACTTACCTTATCTTTCAATTTAAGTTCTCCTTCTGATCTTAGTAGCACAATATGTCATGGAGGAATAAATTAAAAATTTTTAAATCAATAATTTTAGTGATTGTGATTTAAATTCCAATTATTCTGCTTATATATATAGTTACTCAAGAATTTTAAGAGAAGAAATTTTAAATTGCTCATTCGTTAAACTAAAATATAATCTATCTTATACAAAACATTGCATTAAAACATTAAAATATGTTTCTTAGACTTTATGTGATACTTGTGTACAAACACACAGATACAATATTCAACATAGGACGGGAAGATGGAGAGACCGACTTACACAACCATGTTCTGTCACTAAATCAAAGCATGTACACACAGTATTCCAAGTTTCATGAAAATATAGTCTGCCATTTGGACGTAAGATGGAAACCCGCACACACATACAGACAGACAGACAGATGGGGTGACAAATGGACACCAAACGCGAACCCTATGGATTTTGTATAAGAAGAGTCCAAAGCGGGTAGAAAACTTGAAATTGGTCTAACATATTCAATATACAAACAAACAATGCATTATTTTTATATCGATGTTTATCTCAGACACAGAAAGGAAGACTATGCAGCCATATGCTCAATTTGTAGAGAATCGCAATGCACATTCTTCACTAAGTACGCAATAAAACGCCACTGACGCCTGATATGTCATCGTCGATAAAATTATCTGACATCTGGCAGCTTGAGAGATCCTGATGAATGGTTTTAGTTAAAAGAAAATGCATCCCATTTTTTTTCTGTTATAAAATAATGTTTCTACGTGACATTTAAATCATCCCATTCTTGTGAAAATACTTCCGGATAGAAAAACAGCCGAGAGATAAAGGATTGAAAAAGTCCATTGAGACTTCGTTCCCTTTGACTTCCTCAATTTATTATATTCTTGGTGCACATTCCCATGTCGTGTTAAGTCCCTTTCTCTGAGTTTATATTCATAGATCGGCTCATGTATCACTTTAATGCACAGCGGCTATAACTACAGTCGGTGTTTAAGCAAAGAAAAATATTTAAATATTCATTTGTTTTCTCTCCCTTTCGTATTTCTGCCCCTGAAGTTATATGTCTTTGTCTCTTGGACTTGTGCCATTGTGCATGAAGATGGAAATGTACACAGTAACTTAAATGTATAAAGATGTTAAAATGCTGGTTGAGCAGATACGTGACTAGATGCATTCCACGACCTACATTTCTATACAAGAACTTTCCAAAATAGTATATCCCCACTTTATATAATTTCCTGGAAATAGAAATTCCATATGGTGTTGTTACTAATCCATTTAAAGGGCTAGGATATACTTGTACTCCCAGAAGCTAATGTATGAGCTTGCCCTCTGAGGGTAATGCACGCACTATTACACCACTGAACAAGCAGTCTTCATTGCTTGAATTTTTACTAGTTTTTTACATTTCGAATTATTCTAAGAATACTTTTAAACCATAGATATGGATATATTGTCGTAAGGTTTATTTAATTTCAAAAGAAGTAGGTATCTTCTCTAAATTATCGTGAAGAGCAGAGAGATGGAACAAATTGATAGCTATATCCTTCTAACTCTAGAATCTAGAGTTTCACTACAGATTGCTACTAGACCTACCATTAGAGATTGTAGCCATTCTTTCCTCTTTTCTCTTACCGTACTCAACGTCTTTGACATTGCTCTTGGGCATTCCTTTTTTTAGTTTAAGATTAAATTTTATGCCATTTTCGGTTTTTCACTATGCCAAACAAACTGTGACACAAAAAGTTGATTTTGCCTTTCGAAATTAGTTAACTCTTTCTGTAATCGTGAAAGTAAGGTTGCCAAAGCATCTCTTTTAAAGAGGACTTGTAATCTTTTTTCAGCTCGAATCTTTTTTTCACTGTCTTTTTTTTGCTGTCGGAACTTTTTTTTGTCCTTTTTTTCTTCGCGTGTTCATTTTTTGTTTTCATTGTTCATTATTTCGGATTGTGTTTAAAATATATCTCATATTTCAAACTAATAAAAGCTGATATATTCACATTGCCTACTATATATACTGTTGTGTAAACCACATATATTCCAATACGTACTAAATCTATTACATTGTACGAAAATAGTACCTATTATTCGTACAGCATCAAAGTATAAAAGGAAGTCCATCGTCTAGTGTATATTAAGCATCATGTTAAAATGCCTCATTAGGAGATCAAATAAATAACTAAAGATAATTTAGATTCGAGTTATAATAATAATAATAGGAAATAGTGTTCCTATTATATGAGATTGAATATATAGTAAGAATGTCTTGTTTAGTTTGGAAGGATGGTTGCCATTACTGTACTTTGTGCGGTTTGGTGTGGCCATTTGAAACGTTTGCCAACCACCGGTGATTGCTACCCATTTCCATTCCGTTTGCTTCGCAAACCAACAGCACGGACAACGCCGTGATGGCCTCTACATTGTAAATTGCAGCTAAATTGGAATTGGGAATTGATCCAGTTGGTTTGACGTCACAATCTCGTGGAGAGTGGGGTGGCAGCTCAGGTATTACCTTTTCATCTGACCGCGGTTAAAAATTACGCTGTGTTTTCCTCGTATCCTTCCTCGTTGTGTTGCTCTAGTACGACGTTAACTAAAATTACCATTACCATTACCATTACCTCGTATCTTTCCCTTAGGGGATTGATCCCGGACCATAGCTAATAGGTCGTTGTGCTGCTCGAGTGCATAAATTAAAAATTACCTAATTTCCTCGGATATTTTCCTTAGGGGATTGATCTCGGACGGTTGTCAATAGCACGTTATGTTGCTCTAGCACAACGTTAATAAAAAATTACCAATTACCTCGGATTTCTCCTTAGGGGATTGATCCCGGACCGTCGTCAATAGCCCGTTGTGTTGCTCTAGTATGACGTTAACTAAAAATTACCAATTACCCGCACCGTCGTGAATAGCACGATATGGATTGATCCCGGACCGTAGTGAATAGCCCATTATGCTGCTCGAGTATGTTCATTAAAAATTACCGAATTAACTCGGATATTTTCCCTAGAGGATTGATCCTGGACGGTCGTCAATAGCACGTTGTCTTGCTCTAGTGCGACGTTAATAAAAAATTACCAATTACCACTTACGGGATTGATCCCGAACCGTAGTAAATAGCACGTTGTGTTGTTGTTGTACGATGTTAATTAAAAATTACCTTGGGTCTTACCCTTAGGGGATTGATCCGGGACCGTCATCAATAGAACGTTGTGTTGCTCTAGTACAACGTTAATAAAAATCCCCTCGATCTCTCCCTTAGGGAATTGAGCCAAGACTCTCGTCAATAGCCCATTGTGTTGCTCTAGTATGACGTTAGTTAAATTTTCCGCAGATTTCAAATTTGTTGAAATTTGTACTACGTATTACCATTTGGCAAAACAAGCTAGAATGAATTCTAGGTGCAAATCTATTTGCTTCTCTTCGAGGTCAACCGATGCGAAGGTTACAACCAAGTTCGACGTCTTCGGTCAACTGTTTGGCTTGGTTGTATACTCGTGAAATGACGGAATGATGAACGCCGTAGAAAAAATCAGTGACGTAAGATTCCGCAGCGAAAAACGACGTCTGGGTCAAAGGGCAAAAAAATTAGAAGAAATAAATTATTCTGTTGATTCTTTTATTATTTCTAAAATCCATCTTTTACACACTTTACTGCAATACCAAAAAATTCTCTATTTTCTAAAAATTAAGTTTAAGTTTTTGAAAAAGGCAGTTGTGAAAATTGAGTGGTGAAAGAGGAGTAAGAAAACATGTTTTTTTTTACTTAAAACATATAAAAAATGAGTCTTAATTTTTTAAATTTTACAACTTAAATGTGTATTTTATTTTTAACACAAAAAATAATGAAATGTGTTGGTTTGATCAACGTAGTATTTTTTAACCCCAAATTACTCAGAGAATAAGGAGATAGAAAAATTAGAAATATTTTTAAATGTTAAGGTAATTTTCATTTAAAAAAAATAAATTAATAGATCAAAATTAAAAGTTTTTATTTTTATTTTCTTGAGTACAAAGTAACTTTGTTACAACATCAATATATTGGGCAGCGGACCATTGGTCTTTGGAAAACTGTTTGGCCGTATTCCCATAGTTACTCTAGGAACAATTAATTAAATTCAGTTAAATAAGTCTGCCCCATGTGGGAAAGAAAAACAAATTTTAAAAATCAGCAATTCGTACTTGATTATTTTTCTTCGAGATAGTATACCTCTAAACATATTAAAATAACCATATCGGGCCAAAAATTAAGTCATATTTATTTATAAAAAGTAAAAAACGTTTTCTACTCTCTCTCGAACACCAAACATTCGGTTTACCGTGGTAGAAACGCGGTTTAATGAGATCGAGTCCTACGACTTTCAGTGATTGTCTTAGTGCCTTGTTGATGCTCACAACGACACTTAAACGAACCGGAAACTGTTTTATTAAAAATTAGAATGGGATAACAGAAGGAATAATTGGTATTCTAGGAATGAATACGTTTTCGCCTGCGGTATGTCAAGTCATGATGGTGGCTTCAATAATATTTGGCATGAGTTTCTTGACAGAAAGTCTCGTGCCTTTGCAGAGTGAAGTTGGATTCAGATATTTGAAAAGCATAATTGGTGTCCCAATCTTTAGCTCCAACATGTGCGAGAGTACTCCATATGGCTCCAATGTGTTAGAAACTGTGTCGTGTAGTTTAACGCCTCATCTGTGTCACGCGTAATGTCGATAGATTTGTAAATTTAAACACTACCGGGCAATTCTCGCAAGAGTTGCTTATTCAGACATTGATATATTTTTTTCTTGGGGGAAGAATTGCACTTAGGCACAGCCATGCATGATCACTGCTTTGCTGCAACAGCAATATATAGATCATCCGCGGGGGGTCGTAAATTTCAGGCAGCGTGCCACACGTCTTCGGTCAACTGTTTGGCTTGGTTGCATACTCGTGAAATGATGGAATGATGAACGCCGTAGAAAAGAGCAACATCAGTGATTCATTACGTTGCTTCAAGGCGTCCCACAGAACGCCAGCGCTCAATATCTGCTATCCGTCTTCTGGAAGCCATAGAAACACGTCTGTCTCGAAAACTAATCGTACGAAAGTTCTAAACACTTTTTACAGCACTTACATACAGCTACTCTATACCCTTCACAATGCTGGCATCTTATACGACAGTTATTTTTCATGTTTCTCAAAACGTTACCGTGATTGGCTGTTACATAACGCATTTACATACTTCCAATTACAACTGCAGCAAATTGCAGACTCTCAAATTCAGATTGGCTTCTGGAAATTAACATTTTCCTCTCTATGCTTAACTTTGACAGTGTGTCTTGACTATTATAAAATGAAGTTCGTGTGTTGTCTGCTATGCGTGTCTGGACGAAAGTATGGCACTTATAGTAATTCTAGAACATTTTAAAATTAATTTAAAGAGATATTTAATAATTATTGTTTTCCTCCGAATGACAACTGTCTTAAATCAGTTTTGACGAAAACCGTATATACGGTGCGTGTGTAGCTTCCCGATTAAACTGGATATCCTTTATAAAAATTTATTATTTTTAAAAAAGCATATTAACTTTTAGTTTCGATTATTTGAATATCTTTTTAAGGACAATTTTTTTTAATATTTAATTTTGATGTTTTATGCAATTTTTGGTTTGTTTCATTTATGCAATTTTTGGTTTGTTTCATTTATGCAATCTTTTGTTTGTTTCTGTATAGTATTTCGGTTTTCGTATTGTTAATTTTTATCATTTTAGTTTGGATGACTTATGAAAATTATAGCGATATTTAATAACAATTTTAAAATTAATGTAGAACATTTTAAAACAAATTTATTATTATATTTTTGTATTATCTTGTTTCCTAAAAATGTCAACAGTCTTCAAAAGGTCTTTTCTTCACTCCCGTCATTCTTGGATTTGGATCATTTATGCAAACTAAGAACATTTATTCTATATAGTTCTATGCTCACAGGATGATGATGCGCTCTTTGAATTTCAATGTTTTACTGAGAAGCAGACTTGATCCATCAATTTCTTGTTAATATGTATTCCGAGATTGAATCCAACAGAGTATTGTTGTACATACCACTGAATCAGAGGACTCTGAGAGTAGAACAGTATGCACATTTGAGAGATACGTTGATGAACGATGGAAATGTTGCTATTCGACAGAAATCGAAATGAAGAACACAGAAATCGATTAACTTTCAAAAAGATATCCAAACCGAAATTTAAAGTTCATGCTTTTGTAAATTTATACTTTGCATAAATTATCAAAATTAAATATTGCTATACTTTTCAAAAGACACACAAACACAGAGACAAACAAAACAATTGCATAAAAGATCAACAAAATTACAGCATTTTGCTATAACGGTCTTTTTTAATTTACAGCCCCAAATATGCAAAAATGGCAGTCGTATAAGAAGCCAGCATTGTGAAGTGTTAGCGCATTGGTGTCATTAACAAAATGATGTTTAAATCCAAGACAGCCTTTTTTGCATATTTCTCAAAACGAAACCGTGATTGGCTGTTACATAACACATTTGCATATTTCCATCTTCCTTTGCAGCAAATTACAGCCTCTCAAATTCGGATTGGCTTCTGGAAATTAACATTTTCCTCTCCGTGCTTAACTTTTGGTAGTGAGTGTATTATAAGACAAATACGAAAGGTTACTTATGTTTAACTACATCCATTAGTCTGAACTGCCTGCAGATCGTATCGTAGCGCGTAAAAGAAGCTTCTCGATAGGACTTTGAGTTTTGACGTGGGCTTTGTATAAAGTCGGTGTTGGTCTAACTACACTAAAGCGACAACGCATTGAAATGATAGCAATGTTGTACTAAACGTTCCTCATATTTTCGTTACGCAAAATCTAGCAGTGCCGCCTAAAGTGAGAAGCAGAAACTTAACAGAAGTATAAAAACAACATTGTTTTTGGCCGTATAACGAAACATCGTGGGCCGTAAATTAAAAAAGGCCGTTATAGCGAAATGCCATAATTTTGTTGATCTTTTATGCTATTTTTTGTTTGTTTCTGTGTTTGGGTGTTTCTTTGGAAAACATAAAAATGTTTAATTTTCATAATTTGTGCAACGTATAAATTTACAAAAGCATAAACTTTAACTTTTGGTTTGGATATCTTTTTGAAAGTTTGGCGATTTCTGTGTACTTCAGTTTTCGTTTTGCAACATTTCTATCGCTCATCGACTCATCTCTCAAATGTGCATACTGTTCCACTCTCAGAGTTCTCTGATTCAGTCGTATGTACAACAATACTTTTTCGGATTCAATCTCGGAATACATGTCGACAATAAATTGATGAAACAGGTCTTTGCTTCTCAGTAAAACGTTGAAATTCGAAGCGCGCATCTTTATTCTGTGAGCGTAGAACTGCATAAAAGAATGTTTTTAGTTTTCATTAATGATCCAAATCCAAGATTGGTGGGAGAGCAGTAAGGACCATTTGAAGACTGTTGATATTTTTAGGATAAAAATATTAAAGAAATATAATAATAATTAATTTTAAAATGTCCTACATTAAATTTAAAATTATGAATAAATATCGCTATACTTTCCATAAGACATACAAACTAAAATGATAAAATTTAGCTATACGAAAATAGAAGTGCTATACAGAAACAAACAATAGATTACATAAATGAAACAAAACCAAATATTGCATAACAGATCAAAATAAAATATCGCTTAACTTTGAAAAAGATATCCAAATTATCGAAGCTAAAAGTCAATATGCTTTTAAAATGATATTCCAAACTATCTTACTCTAAAAATGAAACATTAACAAAGTTTTTAACAACCGTGATCCCGTTCCAAGAGTGGAGAGTACACATAAATTGAAGATACTTATCTATATATATAATTCTCTTACGTGGCACGCAAAAAAGACGTTATTTGTAATCGCGTTTTGACAACACTGTACGATTGTTTGTTTATCGTGGTCTCGCGCATCGATTGAATTTATAGCGTTATCGGATGAAATTTTATTGAAAAAAAAAAAGGAAATTTTAATGAGCTGTTGCAGTTAGTGTATAATAGAAATCAAAGAAAGTGGAGAATCTTTTCAGGGCCATTTAAAAAACGGTCCTTTTCAGGGCCAACAATTATAGTTTACAACAAGACGCTTGCACTACAACTTTCGGCAACAAACTCAATGAAAAAGTGTGGGTCGTTTGAGTGCTGGGAAAATGTACACACAAACAACATGCTGGGTATTCAATTTCCAAAGCAACGCTCACATTTCGAGTCAAAATTTGCACAAAATTTTCATTTGAATTCTGATTTTAGAGATACTGTATATATTTTTTCTGTAATACAGCAAATTTAGATTTGAAAAACATTTTTTTGGTAGCATATTTTGTAAACAATCCCTTCTTCTAGGACACATGTCTTCATTGAGGCGAGCGAAGCGAGCATAGGTTCGCGCAGCGAACCAATGAGGATTGCGAAGCAATCCTCCGGGGGTTGGCGAGCGTTAGCGAGCAGGGGGCAGGCCCCCTAGTATTATATATTATGGTAATTCAAACAAAAAGAATACAAACTAAAAGTTCATATGCTTTTAAAAAATAAAAATACAAACTATCGTACTCTAGAAAAGAAACAACAACAAACATGGTATTGTACAATCATGATCCAGTTCCAAAAATGGAGGAAGCACAATTAAAAGTACTTATATTAAAGATTATAATAATTCAAACTATAAGTTAACGCTAACTAAAAGTTAATATGCCTTTGAAAAGCAATACCTTTTTATAAAGAATATCCAGTAATCGACCGGCTTCACACGCACAGTAAATACGGATTTAGTCAATACCGATTGGAGACTATTGGCATTAGGAGGAAAACAATAATAATTAAATATCTCATTAAATTAATTTTAAAATGTTCTAGATTTAATTTTAAAATTCGGGTTGGACTATAACATTTCAAAAAATCCGGTTCCTGTGTGCTTGTGTCAAAACATGTGTGCCAAATTTCATTATTGTGAGTGTCATAAATTCGTCAGGACACGCCGAACAGAGACGTCACAAACTTCATTTTATGATAGTAGAGATTTGATGTATAGAGTCTCATCCATTTATTACGAGACATAAACTTGTCAGTAATATTTTCCGCAAGCTTTTCAAATGAACGAACACTCATTAGGAAGTAATTAAAAAGCTTCTCTTGATTTTCAATTTCCGTGTCCTCTTTTTATCAAAATAATTTTACCAACTGTTCTCTTTTCTGATATTCATCTTCTAGCGACCCTTCGTGAGAGCTTCATTGTTGTCAATAACATCATTTTTGTTCGCCATACCTTGAAATTTAAAATCTCAAATTCCATTCTGATTTGTCTTAAATTACGGTTGCAAGGGGCCCGTATTTAAGGAAAGTTATTTTATGACTTAATATGTATTATTAGGAACTCTTATAAGCAGTTTAGGCCTTCGTATTCAATGATTTAAAAATCTCAAATTCCATTCGAATTCGTCTAAAATTACGATTTCAAGGGGCCCGTATTTAAGGAAAGTTACTTTATTACCTAATATGTATTATTAGGAACTCTTATAAGCAGTTAAGGCCTTTGTATTCAATGATTTAAAAATCTCAAATTCCATTCTGATTGAGCCGACCAACCGGTATGTTAGTTAAGGTGTTAGCCTCTAGATCGGAAGGTTCCTGATTCGAATCCGGGTTCGGGCATGGATGTTTGTAAACGTATGGTGCAGAGGCGGCTAGTGCATCTTAAATCTGTCGAGGCCGAAAGTCCTGACGTTGGGTTGGCGTGGAAGTTTCGAGAGTGGGGTGCCATCTCAGGTGTTGCTTCGTTATCTGACCGTGGTTCAAAATTACGAGGTGTTGTCCTCGAATCTTTCCCTTAAGGGACTGATTCCGGACCGTCGTCAATAGCCCGTTGTGTTGCTCTAGTACGACGTTAACTAAAATTACCATTACCATTACCATCAAAATTACGAGGTGTTGTCCTCGGATCTTTCCCTTAAGGGACTGATCCCGGACCGTCGTCAATAGCCCGTTGTGTTGTTCTAGTACGACGTTAACTGAAATTACCATTACCTATCCATTCTGATTCGTCTAAAATTACGGTTTCAAGGGGCCCGTATTTAAGGAAAGCTACTTTATGACCTAATGTGTATTATTAGGAATTCTTATAAGCACAGTTAAGGCCTTCGGATTCAATGATAGCATGACCATCCTCATAAGAGGAGTGACTGCATTTACTTAACAAAATATTGAAGTACCTACAGCTAATCGACTTAACATCCGGATTACATGCATGTAGCACATTCAGCCATGAAACCGACCATCCTTGCAGCATTACACAATCTGTTTGCAAAATTATCACGACACATTCTCTCTTTCTGTACACACAAGCTTCAATTGACCTTGAAAACATATGAAAACGTAACGGCGATTGTTTTTATCAGACGGTAGTTCATAAATACAACAGAAACTTTTCCCAGAAGAAATAAAATAAAACGGAAAGAAATAAAAATCTTGCAGCAAGGTTTTCACGGTATCCAAATATTAGCTCAGCTCTGGGAGATAATGCTTGGGGGAGCTGATAGGAGAAAAAAGAATTCCTGACGAGAAATATTTCAGAAAACACATTTATGCTAATGACGGTAGTGCATCAAAACCCTCTCAGTGCCGAAAATTTTAAAAAATTACGCTTTAATGTTCTTTTCTACTCTGCATTCCCATAATAAAAAGAAAGAGGAGCTTAATTTCGGCGTTGTAACGGCATCCAAGAATATATTTTTTTTATCCATCCCTGGAGGAGCTGAGAAAATACAATCATTTTTAGTTGAATATATTTTTGTAATTATGTAATTTTCATGGGGATTATATTTTCTGGAAACATATTGCTTTCCCCATTTGATGAATACATTTAATTTGAAAATGAATGCCTACTCAATGTGAAATTTAATTTGAAATTTTAGGTTTCTACCATAAAACATGTTTGAAAAGGATGATTAAAATATCCAGGAAATTGTACTTGTATTCAAGGTAATATTCGCGAGAGTTTGATTATGGATACATGCATTTTGGAAATTTTTCATCCCAATTAGTTGTCTGAAACTGTCTGCGGTTGGATGGCATTTGAATCAATAGTTTGTTATTTTTGAGGAGCATATAAATTCCTCCAACTATTATTCATATCTGTATTTCAATTTTGATCTGGAATGTATTCTGATCACACTAACATATCAGGGTTTTGTAGTGTTTGAAGTGGGTTAAGAGTGCCACGTTCGATTCATTATATCCTGTTTTTTTTTAAAGTCTGATTGTGAAACGTAGTATTTATCGTAATTGAAATTTTCTCGATTATGAAGTTTGCAGAAACTGAACAGGGTGCATTCAATCAATTACAAATTTGTCTGTTTAATAAGCAAAATAATTTTGTTAAATCTATGTGCCATTTCAAAAATTCCATATACATATTATCCAGATTTTTTAAACCAAAATTGTATTCCCATCCCACGGTGACAATATATATATGTTTGAATGAGGTTGCAATTAATTGATAAAATTTTATGTCTCAATCACCCATTCAGTATGGTGTCCTTTTAGAATCGTATGTTAAAAAATAGAGACCAGTTGGTAAAGTCGCGGATTAGCAACCATAGGGATGAAATTTTGAAACTCGATCCAACCAAAGACCTCCGTATAGATAGAAGGGTGATATGCACGTTAAATCTCTCGTAACCTCAAATGTTTTTACGCTGAATTGGTGTGTAAATGTTATCCTCTTCTTTTCCCCTTCGGGATTCATCTTGGATCTTCCCCCAAACCCCTTTTAATTTGGATGTATTGAATTTTGGAAATATTTCTTGTCAATCAGTTGCCTGAAACTGTCTGCGGGTAAATGATACTCTAAATCAAAAGTTCATTAAGTTTTTAAGAGTATAAATTTCTCAAACGAACCGGAAATTTGATAATTTTTTAAATTAACGTCGTACAGCAACATAACCGGTTAGTGACGACAGTCCGGGATCAATCCCTTAAGGTAAAGATCCGTAAACAATACTACGTAATTTTGAACCACTGTCAGATGACAAGGCAACATCTGAGATGACACCCCACTCTCCAAACCTCCAAACCAACCCAACGTGAGTACTTTTTATTTACGACATATTTTAGGTGCAAAAGGCACATCTATATCATACACTTACAAACATTCATGCACTGACCTGGATTCGAACCAGGAATCTTCCGATCTAGAGGAAAACACCTTAATCATCAGACCGGTTGGTCGGCAAAATGGATTAATGTAACTTTTCTGTAACTTTTTTCTGCAACGCTCGAATATGTTCTGAAAATAGTGATAGATGAAAGTTATGCATGATGTGTTTTCTACAATCGGATACAATTATTTCTAGAAATTTCATTATAATGACCATTATTTTTCCGTTAATAAATGCCTTTGGTAGAAACATATGAAAAAGCACAAAGGTGACCAATTATGATTTACAAAAAGGGAATAGCGCTCTCCTATGATGAGGAAGTTTAGAAATAGGGAAGCTAGCTCAAGTGTAAACAACGTCTTCTGACTGAATATTGTCATCGGATCTTTTCCTTCGTTACTGACTCGGCATGGAATGTTGTTCACTTTATTTCTTCGATCGCCCTTATTCCAGTTTTTTAACGTTCCATGAAGTATTAACTAAATGTAGGTAGATAATGTCGCACTAGAGCAATATAATAGTCTATTGGTTAAGATCCATCTCGAAGGGAAGATCGAAAAGGACAGTACTTCATCCGTTTCTCGCTGCTGATTTAAAAATGGCATGGAATGTTTATTTTATTTCTTCGATCGCCCTTACTACAGTTCTTCTACGTTCCATGAAGTATTAACAATATGTAGGTAGTAAACGTCACACGATAGAAACATAATGGTATATTGGCTAAGATCCATCCAGAAGGAAAAGATCGAAGAATAGTACTTCGTCCGTTTCTCGCTGATGATTTAAAAATGGCATGGAATGTTTATTTTATTTCTTCGATCGCCCTTATTACAGTTCTTCTACGTTCTATGAAGTATTAACAATATGTAGGTAGTAAACGTCAAACGATAGAAACATAATGGTATATTGGCTAAGATCCATCCAGAAGGAAAAGATCGAAGAATAGTACTTCGTCCGTTTCTCGCTGATGATTTAAAAATGGCATGGAATGTTTAATTTATTTCTTCGACCGCCCTTATTCCAGTTCTTCTACGTTCCATGAAGTATTAACAATATGTAGGTAGTTAACGTCACACAAGAGAAACGTAATGGTCTATTGGATAAGATCCATCCCGAAGGGTAAGATCGAAGAACAGTACTCCGTCCGTTTCTCGCTGATGATTTAAAAATGGCATGGAATGTTTATTTCATTTCTTTGACCGCTCTTATTCCAGTTCTTCTACGTTCCTTTAAGTATTAACTAAATGTTGGTAGTAAACGTCACACTAAAGCAACATAATGGGCTATTGGTGTCGGTCTGAGATACATCCTGAAGGGAATAATCGAAAGACAACACCTCGCCCGTTTCTCGCTGATGTTTTCATTCAATGCGAAAAAAATTAAATTGTATACCGACCTACATACTAAACAACTATCAGAATGTTGAATAACTAACCGAAGTGGAATTCATAAATGTTCCAGAAAATGAAATTGATGGTATCGTCCCTCCCAACTCCCTCCTGCTGCAACCCCGAAAACAAGCAACCAATATTAAGGAAGATAAACAAGATGCTACGCAGTATTTTCGCAGGATTACCATATAATTAAAAGACGTAATCGCCCACAGCCTTTACTGAATCCTATTGGGGGCTTGAAATCTTCTCTCCCCGATTAAAACAACGGACGTTACGAATCTTCCGAAACTAGTACTTGGAGTCAGCAACAAATAAAGAAGAGGAACGTATTTAGAGGGCTTGTAATCCTGTAACGCCCGGAAAAATTCGATAATATTTAATTAAGATTCATAAACTTGCCGGGGAGCGCGCTTGTATCGCGGTGAAAAAAATACCGCTGGCAGAAATTGTTTGGGTCTTTAATTGCGTTATTTTCATTATGTTTATGCATCGGGGCTAAATCCTGTATAATGCAGAGCGGGGATAAGGCCATTGACTCCCCAGGTGGTTTTGCGGACTTGCCACGAAGCGTGTAATTCGCCTTATCTTCACTTAATTCCTACAATATGTGTCTTTAAATAATACAAATACGGTATTAGCGTTTCTGACTGTAGGGGTAGTGGGTTTTATTGGGTTACAAGATTAGCTGAGATCCGCTTTGATCAGGAACTTCATTTTGATTGAACAGTTAAGAATTAAATATGGACTAGCGTTAGAATTTTCTGTTTTCAAATAGCAAGGGTCGGGTTTGATTGTACGAGTTACGATTCTAATAAGAAACTTCATAAGATGCAGTGTCTTCAGTTTAAGATTTTAAGTCCATTCGGAGTTAACTTGCGTATATCCTCCCTGCAAGCTCCATTGTTTCTTGCGTTATTCCAAACTAGTTTTAATATTATTGACTAATGGAATCATTTCTAGGAATATTTACAGCAATAGATGTGGTTAGTTAGTCATCATGTACTATATCGACAAAAGTATTTGGACATTGCAGAAATTCGGAGAAGGATCCATCTTAGTGTGGGATTGTTTCCTGGTACGGACTCGGCTCATTGCTTTATGTACCTGGTACCATGAACGCTGACGTGTACCTCGACGTTCTGGATAATTCGATCTTGCCTACACTAGGTCAATACTAAGGTGATGATGGTTGTTTCTTCCGACAGGATCGAGTTCTATGTCATATTACAATACCAGTGCTGGACTGGTTTCTTTAAATTGAGGTGAATTTGCTAGACTGACCGTTCAGAGCTCCGATCTTTATCAGAGTATTTAGAGAGTTTGCTGTAATAACCGTTCAGAGCTCCGATCGAGAACATATGAGAAAACCTGGAGCGACGAGTACGACACCGACACGCACACCCATCTTCACAAAAATCTATTCTCACAGCCTCGAAAAAGGTATGTCGAGCTAATCCTGCCCAGACAAACAGTGAACTAGAAAGTATGCCTCGAAGTGTTACAGTTATAATTCAATCAACAGTTAGGCCTGCCCATTAAAAACAGATTAATAAACCACTTTTTCTGAAAGACATGCAGCATCTAAATACATTTGTCCATATAATATATGAGTGGCATGGGGTAAAAGTAATACAACATTGTTGTCGTGACAATCACGGTATTACATACTGTGATGAAACACATTGTAGGGATGTAATTGATAAAATAGTAGTTACAGTATTTTAACCAAGACTGTCAAGAAAGTAAAGTTTTCCAAGTAAGTATAATTTATTAGAGGGCTACAGTGTAGACCCATCATAAATTAAGAGGAATTCTGTGTATGAGGATCTATCTTAGGTAGTAAGAATAAGTTACTTCAAAAGTAACGGAATAGAGTTCTAAGCTGCTTTATATTCTCCTCTAGCAAAAAAAACAACCAGACTTTACTCGGTTTGAATTGGTTAACTCTAGATTGAAGACATGATCAAAATGCATAACATGTTATGTCTTTCGTAGAATCAAATAATATTTTAACATCTTTCGCCATCTTTATAATTTCTACAACTTACTTTAGACACAAATCCTAAACATGCCTAGCCTTTCACGTACTACATTTCCCACACATCGCACTCTTGCTGTATGACAAAGTTACAAAATGACGAAAGGTGAGACTAACGTTATTCAAAAAAGACGATCTTGAGAGAGATTTGGAATTTCCTTTCTTAAGCTCTTTTCATGTTTAACTCAATTAATAAAAATGGCTATTTACGGCAAGTGCTCTCTCGCACTCCTAGTTTAAAAAAAAACATTATTTTTTTACATCTTGAAGTCTTGCATCAGGCATGCGACATTGTCGAATTTCGCCGTCTTCTTCTGTCTTTGTGACGATAAACTTTTTAATGTTTGAAAATTTCTATTTCGTATTATTTAAACTTTATTATTCTTTCAATAATGGCATTATTCTTTAGATAACGGCATAAGTACACTTAAAATGTGCTTTATTTTGACTTACCTGCCACTTTAAGTCGAATGTGATGAAAATAAATGCAATTTATAAGGATTATTTAAAACAGAAAACGACAGAAAACAGCGAAATACAACAAAATAAAAGTTATCGTGTAAACCGTTGTTTTTAAGATAGTATTTCGTGATTATTTTCGATCTCTAGATATCGCACAGTGGCCACAACGTAAAACTGAAAGTGCACATTATTCAGAAATGCGAAATTAATTCATAACGAAAGAAACATAAAATATCACTGCACGCTATCAACCAACATGAGTTTCCGTTTCATTCCCGTTCGTTGAAAAATATCGTCTGTCCCAAATATTCAGAAATCGTTTATATTGCGCAAAGAACAAAAATAAGACTCAAAATAAATGAAGTAGCAGAGCTGAAGTTTCATAATTTTGGGGAAAATAATTACTTTTTTAGCAGTACCGGTAAATTAATCCAAGTAATCCCCAATGACGGGTACATATGAACTTATTCATTGGTCACTAGAAGGCTGGAAGTGATGTCCACTTGTCAAGGAGCACCCTGTGGGAGGACCATCCTTGTCCCTAACAAAGGACAGAACAATTTACGTCCATGCCCTGACCCCGTATTCGAACCAGGAACGATCCAGAGGCCAACACCTTAACCACTTGACCAGTAAATCGTCTAGTGGTTAAAGTGTTAAAACAAAAATTCAAAACCTACCAAATTATGGTTGATTTAAGTATAATTAGATGTTTTAGAATGAAACTTATCTAAATATAAAAAATCTCAACTTACTTATCTAAATATATACACCCTATGGGAGGACCATCATTGCCCCTAACAAAGGACAGCACAATTTACATCCATGCCTTGATCCCGTATTCGAACCAGGAACCTTCCGATCCAGAGGCCAACACCTTAACCACTATACCGCTAGGTCGGCTAGTGGTTAAAGTGTAAAAAAAAAAAATTCAAAACTACCAAATTATGGTTGATTTAAGTATACTTAGATGTTTTAGAATGAAACTTATCTAAATATACAAAATCTCTACTTACTTACATAAATATGTACACCCTATGGGAGGACCATCATTGCCTCTACCAAAGGACAACATAATTTGTATCCATGCTCTGAAGGTACTCGAACCAGGAACCTTCCGATCCAAAGGCCAATACCTTAACCACTAGACCAGTTGGTCGGCTAGCGGTAAATTTTTTTTTAATTCCCAAAACTACCAAATTATGGTTGATTTAAGTATACTTAAATCTTTTGGATTGAAACTTATCTAAATATATGAAATTAAAGAAAAGTCTAATATTGCATTCACTAAACTAATATATGATGCATAAAATAAAGCACATTGTAATAAAATATCTGGAATAAAATTGATGTGATGTCTGTACAAATAAACAAACACAAAATCAAACATAGAAGAGAAAGACGGGCAGACAGACTTACGCAACCAAGTTCACTCACTAAAGGAAGATAAGTACGCAAAGTTGCATGAAAATATATTAAACCGTGTAGACGTGCATTCGGCACACACAATACAGACAGCCAGACACGAAACGCGAGAGGCGGATTTGGTATCAGAAGGGTCCAAAACGTTTAGAAAACATGAAATGAGCCGAAAATATTTAATATAGAAACCAAAATCCATTCTTATTTATATAAATGAGTGTAACAGATTTTTGGATACTCTCAGATAAGCGAAGCTACTTCAATATCTTGTACACAATTTTTGAAGTAAGACTTAGCAGATATTTAAACACAATTAAGACGTGCGCTAACCATAATGATAAGTATATCAATGTAGATAATCCGACCCTTTTCACACTTCTTACTCACTAACCATCAAGCGTTATTCGTCATGGAAAAATGCTCAAATAATAAAATTTGTTGAGTCCCGACAACTCTTATCTGGTTCAATAGAGACCCCAAAGCCTAGCTCTAATAAACGGGTGACAGAAAGTGTCAGACTACTTTTTCTATATTTGTGACGCGAACATCTGATCTCTATCCATCTTACAGAGCCATAAGGCATTTCCAACTTGTCTAAAATATAACACTGCCTTCTAATGTCATTGTAGGTCTGTGCTTGTCTGGCGAGAATGAATCCAATGGAAGTTCGATCTACTATTAAACTTTTTGAGCGTGTTGGAACATGGATTTGGTTTAGCTGTTTGATTGTGATTATTTTGCACTGTGATCTATTTGCAACTCTTAAACGTCCGCCGGTGTCATATCGGCAGCGGTAAATAAATCGCATAATATAATTCCAATAACTAAGTATTACCACGACTAATATTCAGTTGAGTTAACTTTAGGAGGATTTCATGAAATTTACATGGAATGTTACCCTATATGTCAGAAAAATGCAGCATAACAAAATATAATATAATAGAATAGAAATAAAAAACTATAACACTAGTAAACATAAGAGTCAAAATCTTAATTTTTATATTAATAATAATTGTTGATCGATTGTTAATGCTTGTAATTAGTTATTTAATTGTCAATGAATCTATCCCAAACATCCGAAATCGTAGCAAAATTGTTGTTTAGAAGAACGTGTGGATTTTAAAACAAATCTAAAAAATCTAAGGATTTCTCTAAAATTATTTCGAGTCATTGTTTTTTTACAGGAGTTTAAGCTTCAAGAGTCAGACCATTTGGACTGTTGTTCAATGTTCTTGGTACCACTTACACGCGAGCATAGAAAATCGCATGAAAAGCATAGTTCATCAATAGATACAGACCATCTGATATCGTTCAAAACTCTTCTAACTGCAACGTTTGTGCATTTTCCTGTGTGTTCTAATATATAACTATTGATGAAAAGTAACCACGAACTCATAAAGTATTCATTGACGTTTTGTTTCGCAAAAATAGTCGGGCAACTACTTCGACAAAAAAAAATCTAGCCGCAAATCTGCTTGTGACATTGCCATTATGCGAGATCCATTCTGTGCTATCCTTAGCGACATTTATATGTAACCGGATTAGTTCGGATATAATAAATTTAATCTGCACTTTCTACAGATTCTTTGCACTCACTTTCATGTAAATTGGGGAAATCGGTTTATAAATCTGAACGAGAGTTCCCCACCATGTGATTCATTTTCAGCTAGTTCTCGCAACAAATTACTATTAATTTCTTTAGGACTTTGACCTTTACAACGAATGTCTGTTTCGTGTTTGCAATACACAAGGTTAGAAAATCAATCGAATCTATTTATTGAATAAATAGATAAACAAATGTAAACGACGAAACACTTCACACCTTCACACGAAGGGGATCAATCTCTCATACCGGTATGAGAGAACGGTATTTCATACAAAAAGTGGCCTCAGGAAATGTTTACACATTGATTTCCTGCGCACAAACAATTCGAGCGAATGGAGGCAAAGTAAAATTATTGACTGGAATTGTTTAGTTCCTTGTTGTAAAATCGGCATTGTAAAGATAAGCTGAAAATTTCAACGAATTTGAAGCATGCGAAAAATTTTACACCAAATCGCTACCTTAAATGTGAGTTTCTTCAAATAAATAAATTTTCAACTGTAACTTTTATTTTTCCACAAAACGAATTTAGCCGCATTGGATGAAGATATTGATTACGGTTTCAAAAAGGGCTATTTATAGCGATTTATAGTAAAGATATAACTTGAATGCAGTACTAAGTTAGCTTAATTTACTGTACTAGGGGGCCCGCCCCCTGCTCGCTAACGCTCGCCAACCCCCGGAGGATTGCTTCACAATCCTCATTGGTTCGCTGAGCGAACCTATGCTCGCTTCACTCGCATCAATGAAGACATGTGTCCTAGCATAAGAGAATGTTTACAAAATATGATATTCCAAAAAAATATTTTTCAAATCTAAATTTTTTTGCTGTTTTTCAGAAAATATATATACAGTACCTATGGAATCAGAATTCAAATGAATACTTTGAGCAAATTTGGCTCGAAATGTGAGCGCTGATTTGGAAATTGAATACCCAGCATGTTGTTTGTGTGTAAATTTACCCCTTGCACTCGAGCCACCCACGCCTTTTTATTGAGTTTGTTGTCGAAAGTTGTAGTGCAAGCGTCTTGTTGAACTACGGGCACTGAAAATGACTTTTTTTTTTAAATGGCCCTGAGAAGATCCTACGCTTTCTTTGATTTCTATTATTAACTACAACAGCTCGACTAAAATTAATTTTTTTTCAATAAAATTTCATCCGATAACGCTATAAATTCAATGGAAGCGCGAGGTTTCGTGATAAACAAACAATCATACAATGTAGCCAAAACGCGATCACAAATAACGTCTTTTTTGCGTGCCACGTAAGAGAATTATATATATAGATTATATAAATAGCAAGCGTTTACGTTTTCATGCGTGGCAAATCTCTTTAAAATAAATTTAAACATTACATTTTTAAGCTCTTGGGAAATAAAAGTATCCTGTAAATGATTAGAATTGTCACCATAAAAATCTAGAAACATCAAAGTACTGCTAGGAGAAATCTTACATCAACGATGTCAACAAGAAAACACGATTAAGAGTATCCCTAACGATCTAGGTTTATGTTATAGACAGACTACTTTTATCGTATTATTTTAGAAATATTTTAATCCATTCAGCTGTAGTAATTAATTTACTTAAACAAATTATAAAAAATAGGCTTTAAAGTAACAGTATTAACTGTATATTATAAGAATTACCTAATTATAACGAGCTTGATCTGCTTTTATCTTTCCTAGTAGAATATTTGTTTAGGTATGTCGCTAATAGTGAACAAATTAGACCGTTTTCCTGGAAAACTGTTGATTAAAACCAAACTAATAACAAACATAAATTTACTTAATTTCAAATATATAAATCGTTTATTGCACATTAAAGTTCGCAAACACAGCAGTTTCTGTTTTTGTTTCGGAAGTATTCACACAACATAGTTAATAATACATAAATACATCCATTTTTAATTAAACCATACGCAAATACACCTTTTCTAGGAAATTATATTTAATCTATTGAGTATTAATATCTTTATTTTGCGTGTAAAGTACTAATAAATTATTGATTTACTTCCACTTATTTAACGATTTTATTCTAATTACATTCTACGCATTGTTTATTGAATGCAGGTACTTAAGACACATTACGAAACTTTGGAAAGAAGATTAAGTATATAAGCAAGAAGTAAAGGGCTTCGGATGTCATAATACGTCATAGAAACATAATCAGCTAAATTTTTCAGGAGGCCTTTCATGTAGCTTTTCCTAAAGACTTGTTATACTACAAAATGTAAGTAAAATAAAAAAAGTGTTTTAAAAGTATCATTATATCATCATTCAAACATTAATATTTGTTTGAATTTTGGAAAAAAACATAAAAATAGTTCAAAACATGAAAATTAGAATTTAAATTTTATTAAAATTGTTAGGAAAAATCTTTTATCCTGCACTGCTGGTAAAACCATCTGAGTTGCATGTCACAGTGGAAATGAAACTCGGTGTTAATCCTAATAGGGGTAAAGAATTATTTCAACCCCCTCTTCACACACAAGACAAATATAACGGCCGTTAATATATACCTTACATTATACTCAGTGCTCTCAAAAGAATAAGAGTAAGAAATTTGATGTGAATCGTTCTATCCGTGTAGATTTATATGGAGAATAGGCAGACCGAAAGGTAGACATAGAGACAAATATATAAACAGACTGATGCCAAACCTGTTTTTGATACAAATATTCATTTTGAGTTTTTCAGTATCGCTACATTCGGGATCATTTCTTGGCGGTATGTGTACATTTCGACTCCCTTTACATAAAAGTCACTGTTTCAGTTCATAAAACGTTCAGAAATAGAATGAATCAAGTCTACTTTCTGGTCAAACTATGATAATCACACCTCTACTCCTTTAACCTTTGCGCTGCGGCAGATTGGCAGTTGTAACCACTAAAATTTCGTTTTCACCAGCGGCATGGTTTGGATCTGTGTACGGTGGATGTTATTCCTCTTTTAAACAAACTCTGGCATCGCTCACTATTTACGAGCTGTCAGCGTCTGACCTTCTAGAGGATCCCTTCTTTTATTCGGTACCCCACTCTGTCGACAGTGAGGTGTGAACGCTTTGGGAGAAAGACAGAAAGTCGCTCTGGTGATATCTCTTTCAATTCAAAGGATGCCCCACACGACACTATGAAAGGAAAGCGTCGGTCGTAAATGCCACTAGTCTTTATCGCTCAAGTTATGTAATTAGGTAAAAATGAATAGGTCATAGTTTGACCAGAAAGTAGACTTAATTCATGTGTGTGTTGGAGATGCAACCGTTCTGTGGGCCGGTTGAAAAAAATCTAAAAGTCACAGCGTAAATTTTAAATTGTATCCTTTAAATGCATTTTTGAATCAAGTCCGTAGTTGCCTTATTTCCCGAGAGATGACACAAGTAAATCCCTTCGAATAGCAAAAGTATACGTGAGAAGAAACTTCATCTCAATTTATCTCAAAATGTTATAAAATGGAATATTCACACTAGCTCTGAAGGCCTGAATTATTAGTTCAATAATGTTTCATAATAATAAATCAAGCTTGAAAAACAAAACGGTTTCAAATAAAAGTGTAATATTTTACTTTAAAAAGGGTTTAAAGTTGAAATAAAGTTACTTTAAAGTAAGGCACAGTTAAAATAATGTGTGTAACCACACTTTGAATTCGAAGTGTTTTTTTTAAATTTTAACGTACAAGAGCAATTGAAATCAGTTAAACGCACATTTGTTTTTCAAGTTTCAAATTTATTTATATAACTTTTGCCTAGATTTTGAAGTATAATACACAAGTAGTTCTAACGTGGCTGTAAACTCCAGTGGCGACAATTATGTCTCTTGCTAATTGGACCTTGAATGGTTGAAAATGATATTTATCATTTTTTTTTAGGATTGTTTAATTATATTAAGTTTATTGGGGTTAGAGGATAGTCATTCCCTACCTTTAAGGCTTTACTGTAATGTCTTACAAATCTCACTTCAAATCAAAATCAAAGACTTGACAGACGATCTATGATCTTTATTTTATGAGTTTAAACTAATATTTTGCACTAGACGCTGTAAACATGCCCTTTTTTTTTACCGTATTTTAACGTTTAGCTTTGTTTTGTCTACATGGAAGACATTTAATTTTTCAAACAGCTGTTAAATCACATTAGAAATTAGATTTTCAAGAAAAATGTACTTACTTGAAAATAAATTTTTCCTGAATATCTTACCACTAGGATTAGTCATCAATACATAATGATGGTGTAATGGAGAACTAACCCACTCTATATGAAAGGATGTAAGTTCTATCACGTTTACTGTAAGGTTGCCAATTCTATAGGAAATGGACTTAAAGGGCATTCAGAATCACTTCAAAACTATGGAAATAGACTTTTGTAATTGTCATCACTTTCACATTTCGTGCCATTTTCTTACACTATATTGCGATGTACGTGGAATGCATTATATGGATGGATAAAGTCAGCATACGTATGTTGTCCAAAGAAAGTCATACAATGTATTTTTCAATGATTCAAAAAACCGACTTTTCCAGATCACTTTCAATTATACTTCAACCACTTCAACCCTAGCAACTATAAATAACTTTTATACTCTTTTATAATCAATTAAATAGGTCTTATAAATGTTAACTTTCAAGAATTAAAAACTCATTGAAATAATCTGGAATTATTTTGATCCTTTTAAAAAGTTTGTTCTTGATCATGTAACATATAATTCTGTCGATTGTACATATGTTTACCTATTCCCTTCGTATGTGAATCATGTATTTTGTCAATACAAGGAGACTCATTTCGCTATGTTATAGTAATTCGTTTTTGGGTTCTTAAAACTATTGAACAAATACTAATAAAATGACTGATACTAAATAAATGATACTAATAAATGTAATATGAAATCAGACTAATGCTGCAAACAGAATCTTCATCTGCACAATGCCGATGAAAAGCCGAATCATCCACTACATTTGAACAGTTTCAATAGCAGTGCAATTTAAAAATGACTTCGGGAAAAACTAAAGTTTTCTATAGATTCAATTTTATAAAATTTCCATACGTAGTTGTCTATGTATTAAATTGAGCAATATCATATTGAATTCCACTATTTTCACACACAATTTCGAACATGAGTCAAAATTTAATGTCAGATACCAAATTTCATGTTGTTAGGTCTTGTCGTTCAGAGTTATAATTGCAGAAAAATTGGAGGTTTTAATGGTAACATAGTTTCTCAGACATTTTGTATCATTATCCAACTGATATTTTGTAGTATATTACTGGAAAGAACGTAATCTTTAAAAAAATTATGAATTGAACCGTATTATATTTTGATTTAAATCTATTTAGAAGGACTTATAATAGTACTATGCAAAATTTCATCTCAACCAGTGGTTAGTTGTGTCGCTTCATTTAATTTTTCTCTGGTGATTTTAGAGGTTTAAAAAAAGTTTAAAGGGGTCTGGGACTCAAAATTCTAAAATCTTCATTTTTAAAGTTTTTGTTCTGCAATTTTTTCTGTATGTATACACTGTACTTTGAAATTATAATAACTATTTAATATTTTCAAAACTTTAAAATTTTATTTATTAAAATTTAAAAATATCACAATTTTGACGTTTGTCAAAATTGACGCATCGCAAAATATTTTGTAACAAATAACTTCATTTTTGCATTAATTAACTTCTAAGGGTTCATACTATAAATTGTCTTCGGAATTTTTGGTTAAAGCAATTAGAAAAAATTTTAAAAATATTTTGTTCAAAAACTTTATAAAACACATAGTATACAAAGTTCGAAAAATTATAGAAAAAAATATATATATACACAATTGCTGAAGACAAATTAAAGAAATATATTTGAAAAGTTAGTGTTGAAAATTTCATTCATTTATGACAAGTAGTTCTTAAGTTATATCGATTTTTACTAGCGAAATCCGATTTTACACAAAAGGAGAAAAAGAGCGTTTAAAATTATGAAGGGTAATTGGATTTGCAGCTGTCATAATTATAAAAAGTTGAATATTTCCGGTTCTACGTATGGTAAAAAAAATTTTGAGGTGTCCTTTTATTCAGAAATATCTATATTATTTTTTAAGATAATAAAAAAAAATTGGCCTTTTTTCATATTTTGAGTCCCCCTTAAAAAGGTTTGACAATCCCAAGGAATGTTTTAATTTTTGACAAATGGTGGTAAATTTCATTAATGTAGTCTAAAAGGCATTTGAATTTACCAGTTATGTGCCCTATAGATTAAATTTACTAATCAATTATCTATTGAATGACCCACTTTATTCGATGATCATAATATCAGTTCGATTGGTATGAAATAATTGTCGGTAGACTTTTTGGTTACATACATTTTGTATTTGAAAATGATTATGCCAAAAATGCACAGTTCTTTCAAGGTTCTCTGTCAACGTCTTTCGGTCAAGCAGCAAATGAAATTTTCCTGATAACTACAATTAATCGTGATCTTTTAAGAGCGTGTTTCAATTTGTATATGTTCTCTATTAAATTTTATATTTTAATTTGCACTACTATGAATAGTGTTCGAAATAAAAGAATGGTTCGTTTTTTTCCCCATGACTGTAAACAATATGTATTAATGACTTTTAATAGTAAAGACTGAAAACGTGTCTGTCCTCTGATATCTTTAGAATTCGGTACAAAAAGAAAAGAACTGAGTGCTATTTTTGAAGGATCACCCAATGGATAAACTTTTGCTACTCCTAACAGAGACAATCACGAACATCGATGCGTTCACATACCGGTTATCTACTAGTTGGTAGGCAAGCATTATTAATAACTTACGATTTAGACAGCTAAAAATGTTAAAGCTTGGTAAATAAATGAATTATACCACAAAAAATAAGAAGCAAACACATTTAAATAGCTCTTTAAAAGCATTAAGGCTGCATAGCTATACATCATGAAGCTTTACAAATCACATTTTCTTCTGACCTTCAATTTGACTTACACTCCTAAGTACGAAATACTCCATCTGAATTCCTTTCCCCGAAATATAGAATTACTCTCGTTTCCTTGAATGGTATTGCTCATATCCCAAACCAAAACAACTCCAAAATTTAGGAATACACTACACCGATTTTCGAAACGCTGGAAAACATAAATTCCGAAAATATAAACGCGATATGGGAAATAAAATGCATCTGCAACATCACACTTCTGCAAGTTTTGACAAGTTAATACACGCCCGTCCGTCAACAAACACCGCGTAAAGGAAATCATCTCTCTTCCAACTGGGAACACAATGCATTTGATACATACAAATATATACCTAAAATATTATAGTAAGTTTACTCTATTTCTCCTTTTCCTACCAAATCCAAGATGGAATCGAAATATATCAGCAACTTCCCCGTGACGTGTGTGGCGGAATCGCTGATTTCGCTTTCAACTTGGAATGTTTCGAAAGATATACTTAAGCCTAGTTTGTAGACGTAATTTTAGCACATAAATGCTTCAAGACTTTGCGAGAACGTAATCCTCTTTATGCTCAGACAGGCTAAGACTTCTTTAGTTAAAAAACAAACGAGTGAAGTTAAAGTTACAACATATGAACACATTTACTCAGAATATTCCATTGACTTGAATAAAGTTTAACATTATGTTCTACATAGAACATAATGGGAAATTTCAATGTGAAGGTTGATGCCAAACGTCAAGTGTGGAATTTTTTTGCTCAATGCGTTTTATTATTTCGTGTCAATTAATGAAATCGTTGTATTTTGTGGAAATGGTGTGCATTATATGAAGAAAATCAACTACTGGGAATACAGAAAACAAAATATCCCAGACTTTTCTCTTTAAATTCGAGAGTACAATATTATATTTTCGAAATATGTAAACGCTGTTTGCTAAAAACTAACATAATATTTCAAAAAACATATTTTGAAAATTGCATGTTATTGCATATTACAGCATTCCACTGCAATACATAATATAAATTGGAATGAAATTAAGAATCGATATTAAATATTTAGACTCTTCTTGTCTTTTCTGACATTTTCCTACTGTGTTATAACTGATTAAGTTAATATACATGAAGAATTGTTTGTATAAAAATGTAAGAATTTTGCAATTTTATGCAAAAAAATTCAAGTTATTTTTTTAGAGAAACTATCTAAGTATGATAGATGAGAGTATTTTTACAGACATATTTATTGATTCCTATTATTAATTTGGCAAATCGAGTTACTTTCGGCATTGTACTTTTAAGCCATGCACTTGAAACGAGGTTGCTGATAAGAGCGAACATAAAATGGGCTACTTAGTTGAATGTTATTAATTTTATATCAGTCTTATTAATATTTTTGTACGTATATCTAACTAATTATTCCTTAATTTCATTTGTTTTTTGAAAGACACAAAGCAAGTTAGCATTAAAAATCTTTTAAGTTAATAGCTTGAACTATTAACCCGGGAACTTGCGCGCAGGGTGTGACATATCCGCGTCTATCTTTTGTTCTGTTTATTTCCCGACCCCTCGTTTAAAAGTGGACGAGTCTCAGTGTAGCTAAATGTAGGGTCATGACTAAGGCAAAAAATGCAACTTCTTTTCACACGTTCTTCGCTTCATTTAAAGCACTAAAAACAAAATTCCTCCTATATGGGGTGTATTGTAAGTAAATTATAACCGCAACATAAATCATACATTCTACACGAATGCAACTTTTTGCATAATTGCAACTTTTTACAATTTAGCTTAAAATGAATTTATATGAAATTGCTATTTCATTTTTTGCCCTCTGAATAAACCCTTCAATCACGTGTGTTGAAATAAATAGCAAAAAGTACTTTAACACATTGGTTGGCACTCATGATAATCCAGAGCAAACTTGCGTAATCGACTGCAGAGTTTGCCAGGTGAGTTTCGATCATCAATATATTGTTTCCTTGACGATGACGTTTTAAAATCTCTGAATGTTGAGGGAAAGGATTTTGCGCTTCTGCTATCCGATACAGCATATTATATGACTGCGGCTGAAATCACACTCACATGTGCTCCAAGTTATTTGAGTGGTACACTTGTTTTACAACTGCAGAAAAAGTCTAATGCAACAACGACAGGCAACATCAGTCTCTATTGAGCGCAGTTTTTCAATTTTAAAGAAATTACTGACCAAGGATCGGCCATTCAACGAAATCAACATTATTTGTATTTAATGATGTACAAATAAATTTTTAATTTTTTACAAATAATTTATTTTAGATTTTAATGTATAAAAAATAAAAGCAACTTTATTTTCATAAATGCAACTTTAGAGAATGATAAATGCAACTTTTCCCATTTTTAATGCAACAAAAAAGTTGCCCTAGTCATGACCTTGGACAGGCCAGGTCAGCACGCGAATTCTAGAAATAGGTATTCCTGTATTTTGTGTTTAGGCTACATTATACCCATCGCGACAATCCTTGCCATTCAGATTTTTTCCGTCACGGCACCAACACACCTTGCAAATATGGTACGTAATCTCATGTACGACGAAGAAACGAAGCGTTTGAGAACTTTTATTGAAATAAAAACAGTTTCGACGGATGAAGAAAGTTTATTCGATGACGAAGAAGAATTTGTTGATGAAGAAGAATAGTAAATATGATTCATCTACAGACGGTAACACAGATATTGAAGTAGAAATAGATTCGTCAAATGGAAATGATTTCGATGTTGGACGAGATAAAATAACATGGGGAAAACAGAAATTCTGAAATAATGTGCAAGTTTCTAAAAAAAATATATACTAATAACATTTCCTGAAAACTCAGCTATTTCAAGAGACGTTAGTACACCGCTAGAATCTTGGAAACTTCTGATGAAAAAGTGAAACATTTAGGGAACGGCACTAACATTTACACTGCATCGATTTCAAATTATTTTTCACGAGAACGGGATGCGAAACCTAGAAGAGCTGAAATAAGAGCTACTACGAGAGCTGAAAAGAAAGCGTTTATAGGACTTTAATATACACTAATGTCCATAAATTAAGGATAATGCCAGCTCCGGCAAATAAAGGTTCAGAAACAAAAGAAATGTGACATATTCATTAAGTCCATTTATTAAACAAAAGATAAAGGCCAAAACAAATGGTGTATGTATGATACCATTCATAAAAACTACGATTTTTGCTTACTGGAGCAAAAAAAAAAATATCGACCTTACAAAAACTTAACATGACATGGTTGTTATGATGGTTAATACATTGTCTGTCTCCCAGACGAGAAAATACAGTCCGTACAACGCCTAGGTATGCTGAGGATCAAATTATCGAGCTGATCTTGGGGGAAGTTCACTCCACTCAGCAAGCACTGCTCTCCGAACTTCCGGTAAACATGTAGGAGGTGGCTGATGGGCTGCAACTCGTCGGCCAAGCATGTCCCACTAGGGTGGTCCAAAAAATGCCGATTTTAACTTTTTTTTTATTTTCTTCAGTCTCACCCTCTAAATTTGTTCATTTACAGTACAAAACAAAGTTGGAAAAGTTTGAATGGGAAAAAAAAATATTTAAAGGTAGCTCAAGGCTATTGAAATTTTACGAATACACGCTAAATTGTGTTAATACTGAGTAGTAACTCAGTGATACCAAAATGATAGAATTGTAATATTAAATTGATCAATTAAATTTTATTTTATACAAAGGCATACATCTATACATATATAAAGTTAAATGCTAATTTTAATTTAAATATAGTTATTAATTCAATTTGTTAAGTCCTTCCTACTATATATCAAGATAGACTATTCGATTGTCCTCCACAACTTTCATCAAAACCTGAAACTGAGGTTCACTCTGTATGCTTTTACCAAAACAATTCCTCTCTCGGCATGAACATTTACTACATTTTTATCCAGTACACATTTAAAGGTATTGTAGTAATCAGAATTAGTTTTCTAGTGTTCAGGGTCTACATGGAGGAATCCATGTGGTATATTCATTTCTTTGAACAGCTCGAAAGACTGGTAACAAATTCTTCAAACTTCTTTTCATGAAAAGTTCAAGGGAGGCAACGAAAAGGTTCTCAGGACTCTTCGTGCCTTTTTGATTTTTTAAGGCTTCAACCATTCTTTTTTTTTGTTGAAATAGGTATGTGACTATCGAAAAGGAACAGTGCAGAAAGATCTTCTGACAAACACCAGATGTTTTGCGAATTTCTCCAATACAGATTTTGTAAGAGCTTGATGAATAGTCTAACAAATTATTCATCAATTGAAAATCATTATAGGGTGAGGTTTCTGCAACTGAAGCAGTCATCCAAGCTTTAAAATACACTGACTATGTCAACACAGACATCGCAAAGACCATTTTATTCCTTTTTTGTTAGCTTGAATTGGAATTTAAAGATATATATCTTCAAAGAATACATCACCTTAGACACCCAACGAGCATGGTGCATTGCTTCTAAATGCTTAAAATGAATTCCTCTGAAGGTGTCCCTCAAAGAAAAATAACAAGTTCGAGAAATTCTCGATACTCATCTCTTGTTATAGTTGATAAAATTCTTGTCTAGCAGCAAACTTTAAGATATCATGTTTTACATCTTGCACAAGGGATAAAATATTATCTTTCACACCTTCTTCAAATTTGTCTCGATCTAGGAATTCCCAAAAATCTTGGAAACGTTTGAATAAAGGTACTTCTGGACATGAAGAAGTTCTTAAAAACATATGAAATAATTTATCAATGATAAGCTCCATTATATGATGATTGGCAGGCAAAAGAAAAAAGTTTCCTCCACAATTTTTTTTTCTAAAAGAGCACAAATACCTTTATCTTTTCCACTATTTTCGGATGTTGTATCAAAGCTCATTCCAAATTTTTTTCAGCAATATCCCATTCTTTCAGAGCTTCGTAAACTGCATGGACTTGTGCTTCGCCTGTTGCAGAAGGAAGTTTTGTAACTGAGATTAACTGAGAAACCTCGTTTCCAGACCCTAGAATTGGTAGTCTGTCTATTTTCTCTTTGGTGGTTAAAGTTAATTCTGGTAACAGTTTTCCATCCCAGTGAACAATCAGGGGAGCATTAGTACGCAGCTGTGTTTTTATTTTGTCGGTTAGTTCAATTCTATTTCTGATTATCTGTCGCCGAAGTGAACTTCTTCTCAGGCTGATATCTGTCATGTCGATGTCCAAACTCTTGGCAGTTTATGCAACTACAAACATAGCTTTTTTGTCAGATACTTTTGTCATATCAAGAGCTGCTGTTAATTCTGGCGTTATGATGTTGTAACGTCCTTTCTTAGGTTTTGATGGACCAGGACCTGGTGTTGCTCTTTCATCTTCAAATAATTATACTGCCTTTTCAGTATCATTTTCATCTTCAACTTCATCCGAGTAGTTATCAAATCTAATGTTGGTTCCTGTGAATCTTTCATGTTCTGTAATCTTTTATTCAGGAGACCATATATTTTTTTTAAATCAGGAAGCATATTTTTCTGAAAAAAATTTCTGTCAACACCAATCATTGATCCTTGTCTTCCATCTTCTAGCTGATCTAGAAAGAAATCCTATCCTGAGTTATTTTTATTATGTCAAATGCATTGGTACGGGCAATATCAAATAAATTATCTAATTTTGGAGACAATGCATTACATTTGGTCTTTGGATTAGGTGTTTTATGTCCTTTTTTTTTTTTTTAAATCTCCATTCTTGAAATAATTTCTCTAATTTTTTCTGACAATGCTGGGGATTCCGCATGTGAGTTCCGGCTATCACCCAAAATTTTCCTATCTCTGATATTGTGTCCTTAGATGCTTCTTGCACTGTAGCTTTCAACTCATACCAACTTTACATTGCTGAAATTACTTTTAAACAAACTATGCATTTACAAATGGTCTAATTTTTCATATTATATATATAAACGACTTTTAAATACAGTAAAATAAATTTTTTATATAGAGATAAGATATATTTTGCTAAGAAAAATAATCATAAAACGACAAAATGACCACAAATTATGAAACGAGCTTCCTTGAGCTACCTCTAAATCTTGTTTGCTAGTGATTAAATTTTGCCATAATTACTTTTAGATATAGTGGAAAAAATTTGGAGGGTGAGAACGTGAAAATTCAAATCTTCAAAATTTTGGACCACCCTAATGTCCCACACATGCTCTATCGGATTCAAGTCAGGTGAGAATGCTGGGCATTCCATATGAGTGATTTCCTCAGATTCAAGGCATTCGTTTACAATGTGTGCACAATGAGGACGGGCGTTGTCATCCATATACACAAATTTTGCGCCCATGGCAGCCCTAAACATGCAAACATGTTGTTCCAGAATGATGTCCCGATAAATTTGGCCTCTCATGGTTCCGATTTGAACATGTAGATCTGTTCTGGAGCCCAGTATTATTCTGCCCCAAACGAGCAAATCTGCACCACTGTAATGGTGTCGCTCAATGATGTTGTCTTGGCGGTAGCGGGTACCTGGCGTTCTCCATGTGAAAGCTAACCTGGACTTGTCGCAAAACATCACACAAGCCCACTGTGACGATGTGTACATTGCATGTTCTCTACTCCAGGCTAACCGCTGGCGACAGTGAGTTGCCGTGAGCGGAACACATCTGACAGGCCTGCGAGCATATAGACCAACATGATCCCAACGTCTGTAAACGGTTTGCCTTGATAGTGTTGCACCCGTGGCTGAAGATAGCTGACATGAAAGGTCGGATGCTGTGCTTCGTCTGCTTCTTTTTGCAGTTACTGCCAAATACCGGCCGTCCTTCGACAATGTAACTCGGGGGAGACCTGTAATGTAACGTCTTCTGACATTTCCATAATTTTGGAATCGTTTCCAAAGCGTAGAGATGACACTTTAAGCGATTCCATGTTTCATGGAAACTTTTGTCTGAGTACGCCCACATTCCAGCGGCCGATAATTTTACCACGTAAAAAATCATCGACATGCGCCCTCTGTGCCATAACTATTCGGTTGTGGCACTGTGCAGCTTACAGAATGCTTGTGAACAATTTTACTTCTTTGCTACTATTACTTATATACACCTCTCTTACACTCTCGTCATTGTGACGTACTATCGGCGTCATCTGATGGCTTCCTGCAATTTGAATATCATTCTTGAAGATGTGTGCGATAATTCTTCAGGTGATATTTTTACTTAGAGTTCGATTTCCGTTTGATTCTGAAGTATCCTTAATTTATGGACATGACTGCATTTATGTTCATAAATCCTTTCGTGTAATCATTACGGATCTTTGGGCAACAAACGGAATTAAAAATGTTATTAAATGTATTTTCGGCTTTAATTTAGTTCTAAAAATTATTTTGTAAACCATTTATGGTTGTAAGGAGCGATGAAAAAGTTCGGGTATGAGATACCCTGCCCACCTACTTCCGTTACTTTTTTTTGAGCCTCTGCTCCCGGGTTAATTATTGTTGTTCTTTATCGTAATACATTTACATTGGTTTACAATGAAACGTTAAAAACATCAACTTTAATCTTAAATGTTATAATTTTTTCAACGATTGTTCTTACAATACCCGTCTTGTTATTTCTCAAATCTGAATTTGAATATACATATAAACTTAATGTTTAACAATATTATGTTAATTATTTATTTGATGTTCAAATGAGTGCATATGGTTATTTTGTTCGAAGGTAATCTTTCCATAAGCAGTTTTCGGATAAGAATCTTTTCCGAAATTAAAATAACATAACTTTTAATAATCTAAAAAATCAGTTTTCTAAGATTAAGCAGTTGAAGTAACTACTCCTTAATTATTTGCTTATTCAATTTCACTCTACTAACGTAGTCAGAATACACATAAACGTCAGACATCCCATGTATTTTAGAATCTATAAAAATATTCATACTCATCTGTATACTTTCTTTTATTTTAATTAGTCAATACTACTTCTTTTACTGATCGAATTTTGGCTTTTCATATCTAATATAATTTTCAATACATTTTTTACAGTTTCATTAAATATTTATTTTCATAAATAAAAAGCACAATCAATGATGCAAGCAAAAAATACCATATAAAATTAGGGCAAAAGTTATTTATATTACACTGTACGTTTCATAATTAATAACCGAAATCTCAACTTTTTCTTCAATCTTTCAAGAAAATTCAGTTATCCTAGTCGAATACCAGACGAGTGTGCTTTCACAATGAATTAAGCTCGATAGGAAAAGAGAGTAAAAATTAAAGAAAAAAAAATGGCTTTTTCAGATTGAATTCATCCAGAATATATGGCCTTGAACATAAAAAGTGAAAAAAAAATTAGTTGGCTAATGCTACTTTTACTATATGAGACTACAAACCAAAAAATTCAAAAGAAAAAAATTCATTCAAAGTTATTTTCTTCGCTATGTCTCCGAAAACGTAATTGAATGGGCAAAAACTTTATTTTTTATCATTCTTCGTTCTTCCTGTAGCCTTTGCAATGCGTCTGAATTCCTTCTTTGTTCCTTTCATTCCATTCCTTTATCTTTTTTTTTTGTTGTGAAATTCTGGAATTGTCTTTTCCTATTCCATCTTTACTCAACCCTGTAACAAAGAAATCTTTAAGCTCTAGATCAATTTTATAAGCAGCATAAGCTGCGTAATCAAGATTTATCCTCTGATCTTGAGCATTTGAAATTAAATTCTGATTTTGGATGAAAATAGAAATAAGGGATCTTTATATCACTTACAGAATTAACTCTTGATATTCGGGTTCAATCTGTTAGCTATAGACACTACGCGTAATCAAATAATTAGTTTTCTTTAAAACACCTAAAATCATTTAAAGTGGGCTGTGTTGCACCATAGTTGACTTAGTAAAAATTCCTACCTACCCGAAATTTGACTTTGAATCTATTGAGAAGAGTAACTCCAAAATTACTCTGAGTAAAATATTACATAGAAATAATAAATTACACTCTGTAACAAAAAAATCGACGCACCAAGAAGGAATCACCTGATTGCTTTGAAATTTCGTATGCAAAAATGTTTTGACCAATTATGCAAATGATTAAAATTTGGTGTCCAATGAATGAATAGTGCGATCTCCAGCGCACCGGAACTGCGCATCCAGCAGATGTTTATTAGGAGTTGTTCTTGAATTGTTGTTAAAAATTTCTCCTGCATTGCGATTTAGAATACCTTTCAACGACTGAAAAAATGCCTCGCCGCAGGATTCGAGCTCATTACGAGCAACTTTCAGAGTTTGAAAGAGGTCGTATCATTGGATTGAAAGGGGCAGGTTGGGCAAATTGGAGAATCGCTCGTCATGTGAGTCGAAGCGATGCGGCGATTAGAAGATGCTGGCAAGAGTGGTTGGACAGTGGCAGATTTCAGTGTCATGATGGTAGCGGTCGACGTAGGGCCACAACAGATCGCGAGGACAGAGAGATTGTCAGATGAGCTGTCACAGCGCCTGATTCATCTTTATCAACCATCAGACGTGTGACCCACACACGAGTGTCCACCATGACCATTCACAGACGACTGAGAGAGCGAAATCTACTCTCGTACCGACAGTTACGCCACCTACCACTCACGCCTGCAAACTGTCGAGCCAGATTACAGTGGTGCTTGGCTCGATCAGGCTGTAATAATGCTGACAGGGGACGTATAGTCTTTAGCGACGAATCCCGCTTCCAACTGTGTCCTGACGATCATCGAAGAAGTGTCTGGAGACGCCCAGGGCAGCGTTCCGATCCTGCTTTCACTATTGCACCCACACGGGCCCTCAACAAGGAGTTATGGTCTGAGGTGCCATTTCCCTTGATAGCCGGACCCCTTTGGTCGTCATTAGAGGTACACTTACTGCACAGCGGTACGTTGACGACATTCTGAGACCCGTTTTGCTACCGTTCCTTTAGCAGTACCCTGGGCTTTTTTTCAGCAAGACAATGCCAGACCACATACGGCACGTGTTGCTATTAACTGTCTTCAAGCTTGTCAAGCACTTCCTTGGCGAGCCAGATCCCCAGATCTCTCTCCCATCTAGCATGTCTGGGATATGATGGGAAGGCGACTGCATCCGGTAGGGAATGTTGATGACGTAGTTCGACAGTTGGAGCAAATTTGGTAAGAAATATCGCAAGAGACCATTCGGGAGCTTTATCGGTCTATGCCACGCCGTGTGGCAGCTTGCATCCAGGCTATAGGCGGGTCAACACCTTATTGAGCTCGTTACTGCAACTCTGAAATAAATCATTCAATTGTTCTGAAATTTTAATCATTTTCTATTCTGTACATAACTTTCCTATCCACCAATTTTTGTCTCCATCGGACAACTCCTTCTTGGTGCTCCGATTTTTTTGTTATAGAGTGTATTTGCAAACTGAACACGTTTTCTTGAGTCAGGAATTGTTAGAAAATAACAGAAACGTATAACTGCTTCAATTCAGATGTCTTCAATCAGAAATTCCATCAAAACTAAAACTGTAGACATTAATTCTGATGTTGTCAGAAGCGAAATTCTATTTACGTAACCAATGAATTTCAGTTGTGCTTTTTGGTTTAAATAGAATAATCCCAATACAAAACAATGTGCATGGTTCTGAAATTCTAGTAGACATGAAAAATGAATGTTTATAATCTTCGATTAGGTCGTCTGTCATTTTGTCAGTATTGTGTCATTATATCTTAGATCATTGTGTCATAATATTACATCATCAAAATAATTTAAAGATTATGTTTTGGAAAGAAATAAAATTTGTTTATTTTTTTAAATATGAAGCATTGGAGTCATAACTATATTAAAGTAATTTCCAAATAAAATGTTTTCTTTTTTTTTGCAATGCCGTTAAAAAATCTGATTGCAACCGTAAAAACGTTCAATGTTATTTCGATGGCTATTTCTACTTTTTAGATACCTTTGCACATCATTGACAAATTGAACGGAGATGAATACAGAGCGCATGTTTCGCATGTGATTCTGACGAAAAAGTGCATCACATTTTTTATAGATTTGTTGAGCAAAATATAAGATAAGCGCGCATTATGTACAGATTTAAGCTCTTTTATACTGTATCTCCCGTTCTGAAACTATACCTAAAAATACTGCGAAACGTATTCTTTTTACTTTAATTATTCCATGCTTGCAGAACCACTGATCCAAATAAAATCAATTATGCTTTCAAAATATTTATACATCTTTCGATTTTGAACTCAAAATAAAATCTGAAGCATTTTGCTTCTGGGAATGAAATCTGAAAATGTAGTTCTTTCCATCGCTTTATACATATATCATAAGTATATTTTTGATCAAATTCATTATTCTTTTTCTTCCTTTATTAAAGACTTTCTATTGGAGTTTGAAAATTACTGTTGCGCTTATCAGTGATAGGGACGCTGTTACCAAATTGATATTGTTACGGGTTTCGTAGGAACTATATTTTATTATTTTACATTGTCATTTGGTAAACCGAAATTTCCTTAGAAATGTTTTTAAAATAAATTGCAATATTGCTACTAAAAGAAAATATAACTATATTGAAAAAATAAATACAATTTGAAAACATGTGGTGGTATGGGGTTACAATTCTAAGAAAAACCTTCATATTAGATTTATATAGTATAATTTTGTGTTTAAATATGTCTTATATCAGAAAAATCGTATTCAATCAGTTTGTTTCCATTGAATCAAATGTAAAGAACACGCTAACGCAATCAATATATTTTATATTACGAGTTTTAATAATACTTTCAAATACATGTTTTCAGAAAGCTAAGTTAATGCACGGCGCAAAATAAATATAAAACATGTATAGAGAATCAATTTTATTACTACATAAGGTTCCATTGTTATTTATTGTAAAATTGAAAATGGAAAAAAGGGATAAATAACCAAGGATTCTTCATCACATACATGGTATGGGTGCAGTAGAAAATTTTCATACCTAATAGTTTTTCCTCTGTTACTTATAAGATTCTGTGCTATATTTCTCAGGGAGTTCATTTCATTGCTATAGCCTGAATTTAGCACTCTTTATTTTGGTTACGATTTTAATACAGTGCTCTCTGACGTGTATGGTATTTCATCACAGACCACCTTTTGTTCAAGAGCTAAATTTTTTGCTGTTTTGTGTGGTTAAGTGACACAATTTTTTATTTTTTTTGGTTTTCTTTAATCCAAATGTAACTGGCAATATCTGTGCTTGCTTATCATATTCAAAATATAAAAAAATCAATATGAATTCTTATTTGAGCCTTTAACTGTTTTGAATGTTATACAGTCTACAATATACATATATATCAGAAATGTGCTAGAACCGAAAGAATGAAGATATGAAACTGTAAAAGTGATTCAAGTTCTAAATTATACTCTCATTAAGTATCGGTTCTTTGTATAAATTTTGTAAAAATTAAAATTTTAAGTGAATTTAATCTATTTGTAGGGAAAATAATTTCTGTATTTTTCAATAAAAAGACCTGATATGATCTGGGAAAATAAAAATTTAGGAAATTTATAGATGAATCATATTGACCCCGATCAGACTTGCTCGGGTTGAAGTAATTGAATGTTGATTGAAAAATGATGTAACCAATCACTTATATTTCATAAAAAATGTAAGAATCATTTAAGTGGACAGAAAATAAATTTTTCATATTGCTTTATTTTTTATAGAATCTACAATTTACTTCGGACTCAAATATGTATGAATGATACATCCATTCATATAATCCATTTCATATTCATACCTTCTTCTGTAAGTTGAACTACAAAAGTTTTTTCTACAGTTACTACTATAAAAGTCGATTTTGAGTTTTGGAGTGAAAACGAAAATTCCCCATGTGTTTAGGTTTAATAAATATTGTGAAAGTTCGGCGTGTAGTTGCGCATTTAGTTAACCTATCAATACGTTTAATTTCTGGCAGTCTGGCTCCAGGGATGTAATGTTTCCGAATTTGATCAGCATTGTGAAGGATGTAAAATTAAATTGTTATGGCACCCATGATAAATTTATTCTAAAGCACACATTTTTCTTCTTTGAAATTCTACTTAGAGGCACATAGAATAACGTATCTTGTTTTAAATACATATGTCATCAGTGTATCAAATCAAACTCAATTTATTACAATTTTGCAAAAATCATAAAGTTGATATTATAGTGTTTAAAAAAATGAAATCTCTACTTTCAACGAATATTTGGCATGTATTTAAGTTGAGTACGAACAGCTTAAATTGGTAGAGAAAGCCAAATAAACCTTCTGTCATATTTGTCAACAAATTTCAACGTTTTGAAAATCCTAGCTTATATTATTCCAAGAACAGCAAAATCTCATTCAAAATTATCTTTACTTCAACAGACATTTAATTTTAATGCTAATCCTTATGGTAACATTTTATATTCAGATGCTTGGTTTCTAAAAAAATAACTATACTTCCAAACTCTTATTCCGTGTGCAAAGTTATGAAACATAATATAAACAACAGAAATAAGTTTCAAATCTCTACATAAATTATAATAAACTACTTATCATTTTAAACGCACTGTAATCATGAAAAATAAAAAGTCGAGTAAAAGCACTTAGTAGTTTCAAATGATTTTGGTTTTCGGTCCTTACATTCAATAGAAAAGCTTTAATACCTCGCTAAATAATGCAGCCACGGCTACAAAAGTTTGCACATATCCTTTAAAGTTAATAAATGATAATAATAAATAAATAAGTAAATAATAATAATAGCATAGTTAATAAATGATAGTAAAAAAATACTTCAACATTTTGATCGATTTTAGGGTACTGTGCCCACTTAATATTTCATCTTACTAATGTCCCCTTCTAAATAAGCTCTCAAAGTTCCAGAGGGTCCACGGAAAGCACAAAATATTTCGATACCAACATATAGAATATTCTAGGGAAAATATAACTTCAGCTATTGATGACTGTCCTCGATCAATTCCGAAGGAAAATATGAAAGGACAACGCCTAGTAATTTCGAACTACCTTCAGATGACGAGGGTACACCTAAGCTGGCATCCAACTCTCCAGATAGCCACACCACTCCAACGTGAGGACATATAATGCCATGATAGATTTAACGTGTATACGACAGTATTTCGCTGAACCAAGTTCTGAACTCGAAACCCTCCGGTCGCTAATACATTGTTCTTAATGCAATATTAAATTAAATATAAACTAATATTCTTAATATTAAAATCACCGTATATTAAACCAAACATTGTTGAACTAATTGCTAAAAAATTAGCTTTAATAGTCACATTAAGGTCAACGTATACATTTTAGTGTCATTGATATCATTTTGCAAGTTAATGTACCTTTTAATGTCCGCGCATTTTTTATTTTTGTAAATAGAAGTCTAAAACAAGTATTTCTTGTTTTTTATTCCATAACTCAATGTTGTCTGTTCCAGAACATTAAATATTCATCACTGATCCTTAAAGCGAAGAGTTAATAAACATTTTGACATAGATCAAAATACTTTACTCCTTATACTACAAGTGAAAAATAAGCATCACTATGGTCGTGTGTAGGTATACATATGCCCTATTCAGTTTTATAATTTCGAGAATAATTTTTTTTTTGTTTGTGAAAAGGCTTCGTGAACTGAAGTGTTTGGATGCAACTTCTCTTGTAGAGAAGATAGTAAACGTTTTGGTATTGCATAAACACTCCTGAAAATCTCCTATTTTTGCATATCATAAAAGGTAGTATGATTGAGTGAATATAACTATGGCTTTCTGACAGTGCTGCCTGTGATCTTATGTGGATATTGGTGGGTATTAAGGTTTAGAATAGGTGCCATTCAATAAACCTATGATTCTCCAGCCGTCGCCGTTTGGGGATTGAATATCCAACTAGATCGGACGCCTCTGCAAACTAAATCAGTTCACCGGCTAAGTCTAAATTGCATTAGAGTTGGGATATAGCATCCATTGAGGAACCACGTCCAAATTGGGCCTCATATTCAAATGCATGATTCATCATTTCAAATCTTCTTATCTTATGATAAATATTCCCAGATTGAATAAGGGAATTGCCTCATTTGTCCTGTGTCATACTTATTATCTATAATGGTGGGTGCAATCTGTACACTTAAGAACGCGAAGCCCGAATGGGTTATCTGCAATTATTTAAGCACCTACTCCATTTCCATGGATTTATTCAATGGCAATTTATCACTATACACAGTGGATGGTCTTAATCCGGACTCTACAAATATGTCTATTGTAGTTTTTATGCTAATAAAGGGGACATGAACTATATCAATATTCCGATTGGGTGGCGAGGGCAGGGATGACCTAGTTGGAAGAGCAACGGATTAGCAACCATAGGATGGTGAGATCGAAACTCAGTTCAGTCAAAGGCCGTCATGTATACCGTGGCTGCTGCACGTTGAATCTGCTGTGGACTCAAATGTCATCATGCTCGTTGGAATGGCGTGGAAGATTGGACCGTGGGATACCAAGCTCATTTGTTGTCTAGTAATCCGACCATAGTTCAAAATTGAGTGGTGTAGCCCTCGAATCTCCCATCGGGATTGATCCCGGACTTTAACCAATAACCCGTTCAGTGTGACATTAGTTAACTACTTACCGTTTAGGTATAGAATACGTATGTCCATTTAGAGAATCCTTCTCCTTATGTCCATTTAGAGAATCCATCTCCTTATGTCCATTTAGAGAATATTTTAACTCTGATATGAAAGCTGTAATTCCTGTCAATAATTTTTTCCATCGAATTTTTTGGCCGTGGTAGCCTAGTTGGAAGACCCAACCAACCGGTCTGGTGGTTAAGGTGTTAGCCTCTAGATCGGAAGGTTCCTGGTTCGAATCCGGGTTCGGGCATTGCTGTTTGTAAGCGTATGATGTAGAGGCGGCTGGTGCACATTTAAATCTGTCGTGGCCGAAAGTCCTCACGTTGGGTTGGTGTGGAAGTTTGGAGAGTGGGGTGCTAGCTCAGGTGTTGCTTCGTCATCTGACCGTCTTTCAAAATTACGAGGTGTTGTCCTCGGATCTTTCCCTTAAGAGATTGATCCCGGACCGTCGTCAATAGCCCGTTGTGTTGCTCTAGTACGACGTTAACAAAAATTACCTTACCAATTACCTAGTTGGAAGAATAAATTATTAGAAACCGGAGGTTTGCGAGTTCGAATCCAAGCAAACACCGTCATGTACAAAGTGGTCTGGTGCTCGTACAATCAGTCTTGACCCCAAATGTCCTCACGTAGGCGTGGTTTTTGAGCGGAGTGCCAGTTCTGTTGTGACCTAGTCACACGTAGTTCAAAATTACGTTATTCTCTGATCTTTCCTTTCCCGTTTGATCAAGGACTGCCACCAATAGCTTATTATGTTGATCCAGTGAGACGTTGACTGAAATATCTACCAACGTGCATCGGATTTGCTGTGTGGTGACCTCTTCAACTTATATCCTTTCGGCGTATGTTTCAAGCATTGAATCTTTAATTGCTTAGTTTCATTGATCTCTTAGGTAGTACAATTAATTTAAAGTATTGTTACACTTTTCCAAAAAAAAATATGGACTAAGAATTTAAATACGTGGCAAAATATTTTATTTCAATACTACAAATTATTAGTTGAACAGTTTCTCTACCATAAAACGTTAATTTTAAAGATTTTTTTTATTTCAATCTAGAGCTCAACGCATTTTATGTAGATTATCAGTAATATATTATTAAAGCTAAAATTTTGAATGAATTTTAATATTGCATGCATACTTTATTGCAATCCAAATCGTTTTCACTTTTCTTAACTAGATGAAAAAATTTTCAAATGTCTTTTCATACAAAAATTTTTTCAACCTTATATTTTCATTGAATACTGGATTTCAAACACACCTTAAACTTTAAAGATAATTAATTACCTCTCTTATTCTGTTCCTACATGTTAGCAAAAAGCCTTCCACATTCTTCCTCTCTGAAAACGAGAATTATCGTTTGACATAATGTGTTAAGAAAAAAAGGGTATTGGTGCCCGTTAAATCTGTCGTGGCCTCAAATATCCTTACATTAGCATGGTGTGGAGGTTGGTAGAATGGGATGCTAGCTCAGGTGTTGGAATAGTCATCTGACCGTGGCTTAAGTACGTGTTGTTGCACTAGGTTTACATAGGGATTGATCCCGGACCGTCAGCAATAGCCCGTTACACCCAAAAAAACGTTAATTAATTAGCATTATTTAAAGAAACATCTATTTTACACACATTACACCTTACTAAATATGTGTACCTATGAGGGGTTTATAAATATAGTTCCGTCCTGAAATTTGCACCTTTCGGTGAATGGCTTCTTACGAGTCTTGACCTTGTTGACCGACGTAATCTTTCCTGTGATTCTTTAAACAAATAAATCTGGTCATTTAGACATCATACGTGAGTCTAAATGATGCTGTAGAAAGAAGAGAGAAAGAGGCAATGCTGTACCACTCGGTATGTAGGTAGTTTATTAATGTCCCACTGGAGCAACACAACTAGCTATTGGCAACGGTTTGGCATCCCTGGCATTGGGAAAGACCCAAGAACAAATCCTCGTAATTTTGAACCACATATACAACTCCGAATCCATGCCATATATATATACACACACACAATATCCTACAATAATGGTCCGGACACCAGCAGATCTGCATAAAATTCTACTAATTGTTTGGGAGTGTTCTTCGAGGTATGGTCTGGGACCTTTGCTTGTTATTCCTGGTCAATTGGACGCCGACTCCTGCATGAACATTTTGTACAATCAGATTCTTCCTATGCTCTGGCAATTTTATGAAATGGCTGGATATTATTTCCAGGACTACACCGTTTTGCAGCCTCTGTCCAGCAGTGGTATCAATATATGGATGTAAAACGTCTTCAATGGCCTGTTCAGTGTCCCGACCTAAACCCCATAGAACATTTGTGGGACGAGTTAGAGGGACGCTTGCTGTGACCATTGATCCACGTCCGAAATCTACAGCTGAACTGGCGACATTCTTGGACAAAAATACCCATAGGTGTGCATCAAAACCTTATTGAAAGCATGCCCATAAGTGTTGCTAATGTAATTGCAGCACGTGGGGGACCATCCCCCCATTAAAACATATATTATTCCCCTTATACCATCACATATTGATTGCCCGTCCATTATTGCAGGGCAGTGTGTTACGTCATTAATACCTCATAAATTACCTCAATACTAATTAATAATATAATTACTCTGAATAAAAATCAATATATATATATATATATATATATATATCCTCATTTCGTGAGTAACAATAGCATTTAGGGAAGAAGCCAACCATACACTATTTATATGTTTCCGAGAAAACGACTTTCGGCTTCCCTTTGTTTCCAGATTCGCCGTCAAAACTTTTGAGTTAGGGGTCGCCATATCTGACACATTTGCGTTTCCATCCTTTTAACCATAGTTGTCATTTCACATCTCCACCACGTATGACAAGGTATTACTCCCCGAAAAACGAAAATGCGATGGAATGGAGGTCCACCGAATGTCGTAAAATCAGATAAATGTGTACCCTCGTTATAACACCAGAACGTGATTTTGAAGCCGAACTGCCCCGTTACTGAAAGATTGTGGGACACTTTTATGATGGTATTATGTCTCTGCCTTTTATATCGAGTAGAAGAAACTATTTATGCTCGGGTAGGGGAAGGTTGTGGTCTGAAACGATGTATGGTTGGAGATACTTTTCTAGAAAGAGATTTCCCAGAAAAATGTTCTTATCGGGGTTCAGAAAAATAAGGTCGTTCGGATTTGAAAGTTTGCGATTTATATGCATATGCTCGTTTACTTTAGCATCGATATTCTAAGAATAGGATGTTTGGTTTTCTTGTTTGAACGGATCAGCCACAGTACGAGTCATATTTAAGTAGCTTTTGGAAGTGGCCTTTGGAAGAAATCAAAGTAGGAGTGTGCCCATTTCTGGATTTCTGTTGTGAAGTCTCATTTCTGCAGATGTAGCCATGCTCAATCGTTGCACGTGCATTTTTCTTCATTGGAGTTTTACATTATAAACAAGTAGACTCATATTTATTTTTCTTTAGAGGATGTTTGCTCAATATCAATACTGATTTACTGTGATTTGTACCGTACATGTGTATATAAAGAACAACCGGTAAAGAGTTCTACCGGTATAACTTGGGATAAATCTATTTGTGTCAATATGATCAGTTGTGTAAATACATTCAACAAAATCCCGAAACAGTTTCCTTTTGCTAATCGTTCCTCAATCGAATTAATTGCATTTTTATTCCCGACATCTCTGACCAAGTCTTGAAATCTGCTCAATGTGTTCCTTTAATACGTTCTTCTTGCAACTTCACTGCATTTTAATTCGGTTTTCGAAGAAAATTAATCTATTGCTAAAAGCAAAAGAAACATCTTTACTCACATATCAAAGCATGAGTCCTGAAACTGTGTTAGATTTAAATGTGATTAATTGATCAGGACTTTTCCGTTTTGGAATTAAAGCTAATTAAAAATTTCAAAGCTTCAGAATATGACTAATAAGAAATGAATAAGAGGGAGTTTGATCTTCGTATATATTAATACTACTGTTTCGAATTAACTACCTTCTACACCTTCCATGTGTACATGAATTAAACTCTCAGTGCGTGTCGATAGAAATAGTCTCCATTGTATTGGCTTTAGATATGAAGAATTTGCGATTATGAGCACATCATCTTATTTTAAGTTTGTGCTAGGGTGCTGGATAGTTACCGGGGTTGAGCAAATATAAAATAATTATCGTTATTGCGAATCGATATCTTAGCTTGCCAATAATTAAGAATAGTTGGCAGTTAAAATATTTTTGTTTATGTTTTTAGACGCTAGTTGTGACTAAATTTAAACATACATCCATAGAAAGTTTGATTCTGTTATCTTTAAAACTTCCCGTGTTATCAATTAGTATTTGACTAGTTGTACGATGATCTCTATGCTTCAAATGAAGCCGAAAAGCAAATGGGTGAAGTCGCTGTCATAAGATATATAAGGTTAAATCATGTGGGCTTACGAATCGACTTAGCCACTAGACTATTGGATCGTAGACAAGTGGTTTTGAATTCTGTGTTAGATACTGTGTTTGAATACTGAGCTAAAATATTTTTGTTTATGTTTTTAGACGCCAGTTGTGACCAAATTTAAACATACATCCATAGAAAGTTTGCTTCTGTTATCTTTAAAATTTCCCGTGTTATCAATTAGTATTTGACTAGTTGTACGACGATCTCTATGCTTCAAATGAAGCCGAAAAAGCAAATGGGTGAAGTCGCTGTCATAAGATATATAAGGTTAAATCATGTGGGCTTACGAATCGACTTAGCCACTAGACTATTGGAACGTAGACATGTGTTTTTGAATACTGTGTAGATAATTACTTAAACCAATCAATAATTTAAAATTCACTCGTTTCCCCTACAATCAAGTGAGAAACCCTTAACACAAGCTAGGGCATGACCACTTGAGACATGATCACAATCTTTCCAAGCATCTTGAAAAAGGGTGTCACGGATCGTATAACATACGGATTGCTTAACTCTTAGCATATAATGTTATTATAGTTAAGCCTTTTGTTCACAGTCAAAAGCAATTTGTCAAAATAAAAACTTAATCCACCTGAAAATAAATCTTTAAAATTTGATGTATATGTAAATCACGCTCTTATTGAAACCACAAAACTCGAATATATTTGCATAAATGTCACTATTTATCTGTATGATGTTTGAATTTATAGTATTTTCAATAAGCGGCGAAATCTAGTGTGCACCTGGTGATTTTGTAGGACTAGTTTCGAATTAAAATATGCACGAGTAGTTCTGCTAGTCACTATAGTATGTTTTAATGTTAAATACGTTCGTTATCCCGAAATAATATGAAATTAATTAGATTTTTTCAGTTACATATACATTTCTTGGCTTCGATTTAACTGCCATTAAAATTATTGCCCCACTCTACGTTATCGACACTAAATATATTTAACTTAATCAGAAAAATATCCTGTTAAAATATAGGTTTTCACATCATATTTCTTTCACCTGATATATATCGACGGCTTAAAGCAGAAAGTCATTAACTGACAGTTTTGTTTCTTGACACTAAATACTGCCTTAGAGCAGAACGTCATTAACTGACAAATTTGTTTTTTGACACCAAATACTCGTTTTCATTGTGATCAAGAATACATAGACATAGTATAATATGTTGGAATAAAATTCTAGCCCTATTTAATGATTAGAATTATTATATTTCACCTAGAATTTAACGGTTATCCTGCTAAATTATAACAATGTGAAATAAGTATGTTAGTTATAAGCGGCTGTTCTGAAAACTTTATTGTATCGTCAATTATGGGCTCAGATGGCAAAATATAAGTCATTGTTTTAATTTTTCGTGACAGAAATTTTAAGATTAAGTTTCAACATGTTGTTCTGTGGTTTTTAACTTATATTATATTTATTCAACTTTGTTTACTCATAAACTGAAAAAAAAAAAGACTTACGACATTTTGCCATCTTTTAAGCACTAACAAACCAAATGGGATGTATGCAATTTTTTGAGAAAAGTGACTAACTAACTAACTAACTAACACCAACACACACTCCCGTGCTTAGTGTCGTGATAAGAAACGTGACATAACATTTTGCCATCTGAGCGCAGAATTATACGGTCTCTCTGTTCGGAGCAGACGTAATAGAACTGTTAAATAAATTGGAATAGGCAGTTAAAAAAAACATACAAACACTTGCACGAATTATTAGTTGCATAGTAAATGTATTATTTTTTCCTTTCAGAATACCCCGAGATGAATGCTGTGATTGGCTCAACGGTATCTCTCCCATGCAATCTCAGTCCACCCTCACCAGATGATTCTATTTCCTTAGTTCTGTGGTATAGACTTGATCTACCTAATCCAATCTATACTTTAGATGCTAGAAGCGTTACAGTCGCTGCTGATGCCAGGCATTTCGCCAGTCCTGTTAGTATAACTACATTTTCTCTTATTAACAAAGATGGGGTATTGTTTTGTCCGCATTGTTCCAAATAGAAATTGGTTTTCTAATTACCTACACGCAATGATCGTAAAAGTAGATTTAACAACAGGACTAAAACGAAAATGATTCCTATATGGGTCATATAAACAGCAATGTAATGCGAATAAACACATTTTCTCGAGGGAATTCATATTTTTTCTTTGTATTAACCTTAGCGTTTTCTGTTTGTTGGCAGAGCCACATACTGCCCTTACACCACAACAAAACCAACCTTAAATTAGCCACAGCAAAAGTTTCATGTGTAACTAATATATTATACTATTGGCGAAAAATAATTATTGTCCAATGTAAGCACAAAGGTAACTGATTCATTTGAGGATCAACTAATTTTTGAATACCAATTCAAAATAAATTATTACTGCTTTAATATAATAATAGATAGTATTGCAATGGTTTAAGGGGATCAGTGTAGTCCTATCTCCGTAATGTTAATATAGTTAAAACTAGTTACATTTTAGGAAAAAAAGATTCAAATATTTTATGTGTATTGATTTAAATTTTTAAACAGGTGATGAACACACTTTTAAACACTTCAATACAGGGATTTATAAAAGATAAAATTTGAAGTTTTGGGATTGTTTATTCTTTAACTCGTATATATATATATATTTTTTTTTTTGAAAAATGACCAATTTTCATATTTTTGAAAAAAAGTTAACTTTTATGAGCAGATTGAAAAATTACCTGTGTTAAAATGTGTCATAAGGTATGTTACACTTCCAAAACAATTTTTTTTTATTTTCTTGAATAGATTTTGAAAAAATGTTCCTTCTATGGGAAAAAAAAAACACATTTTGAGTTATTGAAGTTTAAAGCATAAAATTGACCTACATGTACATACATATATTTTTCAAAAAAAAATATTTAAAATACTTCTACTCCACCAATCTCAATAAATAATACATCATTTTAAAAAGAACTGTACAAACATTTATTTAAATAGATAAAAGCATAGTTGAAACATTTTTGTGCACTAGTCATTTGAAAGAAAAGCATATGGGTCATTCCATGTCAAAATACAAAACTAGTAGCATTTTATACCAAATCCCACCCGTTTAACTTTAAAAATTGTCGATTTTTTTTCTCAGTCATGCAAGGAAAATATGAAAATTAATCTTCCAACTTAATCTAATTTTATTTTTATATTAATTTTAGATTTTAGAAAATGAGGCACTTTTCACTATTCTCTATAGACCCTAAACTACTCGTATGTCTGGATCAAAGCTTCTGATCGTAGTACATTAGGACTCATTTTGTTGATACATATACAATCATACTAACTAATCATCGCCTGAACTTGTAAGTCTCTTATACATTTGAGGTTATTAAATTTGACCTTTAACTTGTATTTCGTTTACTTATTTTTTTCTAATACATATAAAGCCGACATAATCCAAAAGTGTTTTGTTATTTTTTTTATTTTACGAACATCACAGCAGATACACGTTTCAACGACATAGAGACAAAGGCACCCTACGAGCAGAAAAAGAAGTAAGCATTATTATACAAATGCGAACTGAAACTACAGTATAAGTATCCAATAGGAACGGTTTAAGAAGTGAGAAGTGAAACTAAAGGGAGTGAGAACTGAAACTGTAGTTCGTGATTCTCACCAACAAGCCCGATGAAAGTGGTGGCGGTGTTCATGGCACTGCATACTCCTTTTTCCAGTGTCAACGATATGCACAGAAGTGATATGTTCTTCCAGATCTCGCGGTGTGGTTTGGAGGAGAGTTTAACACTTCCGCTGTTGGCACTGTATCAGATGTGTGAGTTGAAGCATCAGCAGCTTAGAACGCAGGTTTAAGACGCGCTGGAGTGCGTTCGTTTAAATATCTGATCCGGGGTCACCAGGGAAGCTGACGTAATCAGAACGTTTTTATTTTACGAACATCGCATCACATACACGTTACAACAACAGGGAGAGAAAGGCACACTACTAGCATACGAAGAAGTAAGCGTTGTACACAATTGCTAACTGAAACTAAAAGTAACCAATAGGAACGGTTTAAAAAGTGAGAAGTAAAACTAAGGGGAGTGAGAACTGAAACTGTAGTTCGCGATTCTCGACAGCAGGCCTGATGAAAATTCTGGATTGTGTTCAAGGCTGTGCATACTCGCTCTTCCAGTGTCAACGATATACACAGAGGCGATCTGGTAAGTGCACTGTTCATCCAGATCTGGTGGTGTGGTTTGGCACTTCCGGTATCGGCACTATCACAGATGTGTGAGTTTCAGCAGCAGTAGCTTGGAACGCAAGTTTAAGACGCACTGGAGTGCGTTTGTTTTAATGTTTGATCCGGGGGTCACTAGTAAAGCTTACATAATCAGAAGGTTTTTTTAATTTTACGAACATCACATCACATACACGTTACAACGACAGAGAGACAAATGAACACTACTTGCATACAAAAAAGTAAGTGTAATGTACAAATGGGAAGTGAAACTGAAAGTAACCAATAGCAACGGTTTAAGAAGTGAGAAGTGAAACTAAGGGGAGTGAGAACTGAAACTGTAGTTCGTGATTCTCACCAGCAAGCCCGTTGAAAATAGCAGCGCTGTTCAAGGCACCGCACTTATAATACATTATATTACAACAAAGGATCACACACACACACACCTACCTTTCTTCTCTACTCATAGGAATTTTACCAACACGAAAATTTCTGTATATCTTTAGTCATATGCTACTAATGATCTCTCTCCTATGATTAGGAATGCTAGTGCAATATTGCATTCTATTTCATAAACATTTCTGAAAGCTTTCGAGGATAATTTCTCTTTCGCAATTTGTATAATGGGATAACGGAACGAAGTGTCTGGGAAAATAATAATTGCACTTTATCATCCAGAAAATATGGTTATATATACTTAAAAATAGAATTATATGGTCTTTTTAACCAATAAATGAAAGCAAAATCCATTTAACTAACATAATTGAGTTCGAATTAATAAACTTCAAGAATCTTATTCATTCGTGAAAGCAAATTTTTAGCATTTCACTTGGAATTTTCCTTTCTTCAATTATACAAGTATTTCACAATTTTTTTTTTCAGTCTTTTTTTTGTTCAGTTAGAATTTGAGTAAACATTCTAAGGAATGCTTTTGGAAAAAAAAAAGGTTTTTTTTTTAAAGATTTCAAAAAAGACGTACTTCTTGTTAAATGTATGAATTAAACTGGAATTTTTATTCTGTCTTATTTTAAAGAGTTTTGTATGTAAAATTATATTAAGTAGTATCTTTCTTTTGAATGCTATATCTTCCTTTATTATAAATATACATAATTATGCAAGTAAGACTTCAGTATTATATCTCTTTAGAATTAAAAAAAAACACTCAGACTTTTTACAGCAGATGGCTTAAAGATTTTTTACTGATTCTACCCTTTAATGTAAATTTACTGTTAGATTGGGTTTTTTTACTGAGCCATCTATATGTGTTGAATTAAGTATGGTGGCTAAAGAACTAAGGGTAAATGTTTTATAAAAATGTTAAAGGTCAACTAATTATTTGAATAAATTAAATTTCTATCTTCTGAAAAATATGGTGCCATAGCTTTAATTTTAAAGTCTAATTACAAGTCGTTCTTATTTATTTATATGTTTAACTTTCGGAGGGATTTAAACGCATAATTCCATATTGCAACATTCAGTCTTGTCTGCTTGACGTATAACCTATGTTAACATTCTTGACCAATAAAATATTTCCAAAATATTATATTTTCTATTATATTTAAAGAAAGGGGCGAACTTTGGAAAGTATTATAACCGACAGGAATGACCAATTAAAGACGAGGTTTTCCCGGAGGTTTTCCGACATAATTTGAAAATAGAATAGTTCGAAAGGATTCCATTCTCAGGAACAATAGAATCGTTTCAATGAATTCTAATATAAGTAAAGGAGCACAATAATTTTTTTCGCAGAATTCTATTCTACAGAAGGGTTGGTAGAATCGCTTCAAATGATTTTATTCTAAAGAAAAGAGCAAACGAGAATATTTCTAGTGATTGACAGAGCGCATGAATTATTTAGAAAGGTTTGGTTATTTTGTTGCTATGTCTGTTGTGGGGTAAAAGCAAATAAACACTACTTTTAAATCTCACGACTTTCAGACGGTTAAGGAATAAAATTCAATAATTTAACCTTGTGACTAAGGCTTTAGATATAACAAGCGCAATTCTAATAACTTTCAAGGTACATCTGATGAACTGGCTGTTGTCGAAATTCTTTCTTAGCGCGATCATGGTACAACTACTCTACCCGCCGTAGTCTAGAGGTTAATACTATTAGCAAGATGGCTTGAATAGTAGGTCATAAATATGTTATATAGCCTATTAGCATCCATAATAACGAAATTAAGTGTCATTGTAAACCTTAAAACAATAGAATAATTTCACGAAAATCTAAGAAATAAAATCAAAACTTAAATTTCGAACAACAATTCGAAAATATTAGCTATAATTGTATTCGATTGCGATCTTTATTTACAAATAACTAAACTTCAGGGATTGCCGAAGATGCGCGTCGTTTGAAGTTTGTTAATGATATTTACTCGAGCTAATTTGGGCTTCTGTGACGGTGGTATTTACTAATCAATTTACAAGCAGTATAAACGAGTTTGACCTTTAGAAACGGTGTGAACAACGAAAGCTCCTTTTGAGCTCGTCCATTGTAAGCAAAGACGGTGGCTGTACTGTGCTTAGATTGTACGTGAACACTTAATGACCCAAATTGTGCAGCAGTTTCGAATTTAGTAATTAAGGAAGCGAAAGATGCAGTTAATGTACTTATTTTGAAAATTAATAATCTATGCATTGTATGTATATTTTGATAAACTCTGTTAAATATGCAATTACATTCCTTCACTATAATAGCATTTAATTCAAGAGCGTAAGATGTAATCTTCTTAATTTGAAGAATATTTTAATAATGTTGAGTAAAATTAAGTGCTTAGTTCGACGTTTAATAGTTAATTTTATGTTAATTTGTTATCGGTGTGTCAATGTTAGGTTACTAATCCCTCCTCTTTGTGATTGTCTTGTCAAGGTATCGCGTCAATAGAAGAAAACTGGCCAGGTCGTATATAATGAGATATTATGTCACTAAAAAACTCAATATATCTTTAACGTAAAAAAAATCTACAGTATATCTTAATATTCAGATATCATCATTTATAAAATTGGTCAGGTATGGATGAACGACTTATATCACGTTGAATTCACTTAAAGAAGCAAATCAATATATATAGCATATAGTTCCCTTCTGAATCCACGGATTCCATGTTTGCATTAGTGTTGCTCAATTTTGTCAAACATGAGCATTGATTTCTAGGAAGAATGATTATCGGTCTTGATAAGACACAATTCCTCCTTTGTCAAACTCAGAAATATGCTCCTATGACAATGAATGGTACATTCTAAAGATAACTAAGCTTCCTACACACAATAACAATAAGAATACACAATTCTTCCGGCTCTATGCTCTCCCTTTTTATGCTGCTTACAGATGATGTTAATACCGCACATGATTTGCATATACGAAAATTTCAAAAACGTTCGATGTTTAATTCACAGCCTTTTATATTCTATTGCCAGCAGTGTTATTAAACGATTGACAAGGTAAGCTACTCAATTTTTTTTCTCCCTTCATGTTCACTTTTCAACGTACTTGAAGCATCGTTTCATGTTTATACAATATACATGGGAAATTATATTTACAGAATGAATAACCTATCGAAATCAATCGTTTTAAACTACTGAAAGTAACAGTAAAAAGTAGCATTTTAATGCAAAGAACGACACGTTTTTTTGTCACAATTATATCTTGCACTGGTGACTCTAACTAGAGTTTAGTTTAAAGAGTACTCTTAGTGGCATTTATCGGGATAAAACTATGCTTGTGGGTGTATGGAGAACTTTTTTTTATTGCAATATAATGTAGGTTTCATTGATGTACGAAAATAACCCGAAATTCTACGAACTTCAATTTCATTTATGTTTCTAATAATAGGTACTCAAAGGCAGAGCACGTTTCAATATGAGCACTCAAAGACCAAGCGCCGCTTCTTTAACGCTGGAGAATGTGAACGAGGTGGATGCTGGTGAATACAGATGCCGTGTGGATTTTAAAAGAGGGAGAACCCTCAGCTGGTTGGTCAAGCTCAATATTATCGGTAAGTTTTATTTTATAGAAATGCAAGATGTTTCATGTTATGGAAACAGTCTTTATAGGAAATGAGTGTTTTTAATTCATTGAAAACATTAGTAGTTTGCATCTAAAATCGGAGAATTGGATTTGGAGAGTATTCATTGGATTGGATAGGACGCCTTAGGCCGGCACTGTATCAGCTATGCGACTTTCAGCTGTATAGTCCGCCTTACGGAGGACATTCGGGATAAGGTAGAGCCGAGTTATCCGTAATACATATAAAACTTTTAAATACGCAGAAAGAGGAAATGCAAGGTAAGGGCAAAACACGTAAGCATTAAAGTATATAATGGCTAAAGAAAATAACGTCATAATTTGTAAAAATTGACTAAGAATAAATTGGAAAAGAAACATATACAATAAACAAAAACCATACATAAAAAGAGGAAGTCATATTCAGAAAGAAAATTCTAAAATCAAAACGTTTAAAGACAACCAAAAAGATATATACTAATTTCGAAAGAAAAGCCAAGTTAGTTTCAGAACTTTCAACTTGTCAGATATCACAGATGTAATCAAGATTGTAGCTGAGAAATTCCATCACTATAAGGATTTTGTGGTGTAAGTATCTTAAGAGTACTTTGGCACCGAGAGTAGTTTTGAAGATAAGGTTTCACTAAATGCCACGAACTTGTGAGATCACAATTCAAAAGGTTGCGGATGGGATCAACTTCTCAACCGCAGATAAAGAGCGCATTTGTTCTAAGATGGAAACGTTCTAGATATGCTGGAAACGGACCATGGCCTGCACAATTTGTACCAGCTTTGAATTATGGTAAACTATGTCGGTTGACATCTTTGGAAATAATTGAGGAGTGCATCACCCTTTGGTAGAAACATCACATTCTGCTTACCATCGGTCCAAAGTATCAATATAACTTTTATTAATTTGCATATTGGCAACTTTAAACTGGTCGTTTGGTGAAAAATCCACATTTGCTGCAGACTTTCAGCAATACTTGTATTGCTAATCTACTAGATTCTATAAAATGAGCATGCTAAAATTAAGTAATATGCTTGTCTGTCCTTAGAAGCTGTAGCACAAGCCGCGAAATTAACAGAAAAATTATGGTTTGTAGTTTGTGAAATGTTGTTCCACGCAGATTCACAGTTCGTCAATTTTGACTAGGAATGAGGAAATATGTATCTATTTTTGAGTAATCATACTCCATGCATTTTCAATGGGCGAAATCAGTTGACCGAGTAGGCGAAGGCAGAAGTAGTGCTTGTTGGTCACAGAAGAAACCTAGGACAAATCAGGCGAACGTTATCGGCATTATTAAGTAGACAGAAATCTCCAAGGAGGGTTTGTTATTACGGTAATATTTCTTGTTCCAAAACTACTGAGTTGGAATTAAATGAAGTAGCACCGCAAACCATTACGCTTGGAGTTGTTTTTAAAATGTTATTAAGTTGATTGAAAAAGTTAATTTTAAAGTATCTATTATACATAACAGATTAAAATGGCATTATTTCCCCTGAAATCGTTTTAATGTACTATGATATGTCGTCAGTATATTGAAATCCTGTCTTCTTCGTAAGTATCTTTCTGCTCTTTCACATTCCACATGAATGAGTAAGCTCATGTATCGGACATTTAAAATATTATTCGTTTATACTTGTATATTTTTTTAATGTACGTCAATGCATTTTAATAATATTTTAACTATTGTTCTTGATTCTTCTAACATTTTTATTTATACATGTTTTCCAAAACTAACGGTTTTAATGGTTACTATTTATGTTATTTAATATGATTTTATATCTTCTAGTAATTTTAGATCAAGTGATTATTTGACTAGTGTACTCTGGAAATTTTTAAATAAGTTTAGAATGTACAACATTTTAGCAATAAACCAAATTATCTAGCATACTTATCAAATAAAATGTTTCGAAATCCAGGAAGTAAATTCTGAATCTTGTATAAAAGGGACATGAGGTCAATTTTGAAAGTGATCGGTAACACTTACTGTAGTTATTTTTCATACAACGTACTTTGCAAAGTTTTATTTCTTTCATAATGTATTGACATGAGGACGTAAGCACTTTTTCAATTATAATTTTAATTATTTTGAAGTGATTTATGATCTTTACTGAAAATCAGTAAACTTAGGCATTTGCCTTTTACCTACCAATGTACAAAATTAATTGTGACGACCGTGGTATTTAATTTTTGTATTGTACGATACTTTAAAATTAAGCTTATACGTCAACTTTAAAATAATAATAATTTCATTTAAAATGATAAATCTTTAAAGACAGGATTAATAATGTATTTTATTAACAAATAATATTATATATATATATATATATATATATATATATATATATATATATATATATATATATATATATATATATATATATATATATATATAAGATTACAAAGTTTTATAGGGTTAAAATATATTTATGTTCAGAAAAATATTTTCTTTTGTAAAGAGCTGACAAAGGAAATTAATTGACGTCTCAATACTAAAAAGTATTTTTTTATTTTAAATAAAATTCACAATAATTTTTTTAGTATTTAATATTTTAAATATTTATGATGTTTAAAACTAATTAACGCTATGTATAAGAATCAATCTTTAAAGTGCGTGTTTGTTTGGACATTTTTTAATGAAAAACCCTTTGTATAAATATAGATCTTTAGAGTGCGTGTTTGTTTGGTCATTTTTTAATGGAAAACCCTTTGTAAAAGAATATATCATCAGAGTTCGTGTTTGTTTTGAGTATTTTTAATGTTGAAAACCTTTGCATTACTCAAATAATTAAAATACCATACATTTTGATATACGTTAAGGTATATATCTGATAGAATTTTAAAATGCAGAAAAAACATTTACTTATTTTTCATTGCAGTGCCTACAGATAGTCTGGTGATAAAAGATAAGGGAAATAAAACCTTATCGGGAACTATAGGTCCTTATAAAGAAGGTTCCTCTCTCAATCTTATCTGTGAAGCTCATGGTGGTAAGTAAATTTAATTTTTCTGCACGTAAAATTTATAAGAAGGTTATAGTTCACGTTCACTGTCTCTCCTATATAAATATTTAATGTTTTTCTATTGTTAATATTTTAAAACTTTGATGTTAATAAATAATGATTAATTTCTCATTTGTTTTTAATATTTGTACAGATACGTCCACAGTCAATAATTTTCGATGTCTCAAAAATGTATATAACAGCTAATGATATTCATGATGACAACAATTATATTCACGGATTCCACTAATTCGAGGTTTGTTGATCACAATGTTTGAATAGTTAATCAGCACACTGTTTAAGCCAAAAGTCTGCATCATGGAAGGTTCTTATGTAAACACATTTCCTTATGTTTGTGAAGATGTCGACACCCTTCAAATATCAGTTTACAATAGTACTATTTCTAACATGAAATACACAATATACTGACGAAACTACTCATATCAACAGCCTTTTTTAGATGTAGGAGGATGTATATGAAGTTGTCCTTAACATATCAGAGAAATCCGAGAAGGCTTCACTATTGCATATTTGGATTAGTGATGCGACATCGATGTCGATGTTTTCAAAACATCAATGTTTTTAAAAAACATCGATGTATTGGAGTCGATGTTTTTGTAACATCGATGTTTATACCTGTCGATGTTTTTACGTTGTCGATGTTTTATTTTTAAATGAAAAAAGTACCGTTACAAAAATTTGAAAAATAACCAAGTAGCATAATTTTTATAATTAGATAATTGAACATACTTTTTGACCAATGTGGCCAAGGGTGAAGGGTCTGAAAAGTAAGGATGCGACATCGATGTCGATGTTTTATAAAAAACATCGATGTATTGGAGCCGATGTCGCATTACTAGTTGCTAAACCAGTTTTAAAAAATGGGAAAAAAAGTTTAAATACACTGAATTTTAAAAAAATTGAGGGTTTAGGGGCGATGTATTATCAACATCGATGCTTTAATTTTGAACATTTATGTTTTTGCTGTCGATGTCGCATCCCTAATTTGGATCACCAATGCGAATTTTTAGTTGGAAACCTAAATGTAATATGATTGGGGGACATCTTTTAGTACAGAACGCAGTATATAGTGATATCCTTTTCAAATCTATCTACTCTCTCTATTATGCATAACTTTTCATGTCAAATATTCCAGATCAGTTATCCCATAACCACAGCAACTAGTACCACCTTTCCAATCAAAACCTTTTATTTCCACAAACCATCACTGAGACTTCAAAAATATATTTTGACCTTTCGATGTCACAACGCTCTTTTAACATCAATTCATAATGGTGATCTTTCGAAAAAGGATTACAATTTGCTTATGGAACTATTTATGTCAACGGATGTTTCCTCAGAAGTTGAGAATGCATGGGTCGCTTAGTAATACATTTGTTCTTAATATACCAGAACGTTCCAAGCATTCTTGACAACTGCATAAATGGGTCACCTGCACGAATGGTTCTTCAGAAGACTGCTTAACCCTAAAATCAGAATAGGGAAATTTTCCTTATACACATCCATTTAAAACCTCCACAAATCGTAATTTTCAGGTTAAATTGAGAAATTCTCTGCAAAATTCCTGTTTCTCTGTTTATAAAAAACTTTAATTTCAACAAATTATTCCACTTTTATAACTGTTTATTTATGTACCCTGTAGATATCAACGTGGATACACTTATAAATCCTATTCATCGCAAAGCTCGTCCTGAAGCAGAATACAAGGTATTTGAGGAAATACTTGTGCCATTGAGCACCTCTGAAGTAGAGGATGCATGTTTCGCTTTGTAGTGCATTTGTATCTAACATACAAAGGAATCCAAGCAAAAGCATGCTCGCGTCCCCTATCTGAACGGTTCTTTGGAGAAACCCTAACAGTAGCCATGATGGGGGAACATACCTTAAAAGTTTAGTGCTGAGCGGAGTATTGAATTAATATCCTCCTCAAAGTAATCTTCGCTTTCTGCCATACATAACTAATCATGTTAAATATTCCGGATCGCTTGCCCCCTAACCACCGCCACCGTTAGCAAATGAGTGAGCATAAATTACCCTTAAGCCTTTCAGATTATACAGACTCACCCACACATACAAGAATCAATAAGACTGTGCACCGGAAAAGATTAATTTATTTGCAAGATGGCGGAGACCCTTGTCAAGCCGGCTGTATTCCTCCCGCCGAAATAGGCTGGCCCTAAGTGATAAGGATTTAAAAGAGAAGGGAAGCTTTGTGTAGCTTCCGAATTCTAAAGACAATGCGGGTTAATACATTGAATTGCAAAAGTCACGCACTTTTGACAATAAGAGCCTTCGAAATGCAATTATAGGCGAGTGTTCCGCTTGCAGGATCTGATTAATTAGGCTTCGTAAACATTCCAAAGTACAGACTTGAAAGCTGGGTGTTTAAGATGATATTTTAATGATCATTCCGAACAAACTGGAGGAGGTCTCATGGTTAAAGTGCACGGCCAAAGTAAAAATAATATTCGCGCGCCTTGGCTAATTTGCTTTGTGTGATGGAACATTTACAGGTCCTTCGTCTTTTGTGAAGTCTTCCGTTCGGTAATCTCGATTGTGAATGGATATTAAATCAAAAGTTATTCATCCTGAAATTTTTGTTCAGGCTTACTTCTTTGCCGGTGTCTTTATACTTCCTATACGTTACCGATTTCGACTTTCAGACGCATAAAAGTTTCCCCGTCCTTTGAGTCTGAAGTAATTTGTTGCTTCAAAGAATTTCTCATTTGTAGCTAAAGTTACAAACCATAGTTCAAGGTAAACAATGTTAATGGAAAATTCTTTAGAAGTGAGATTTTAAAGATCATAGTATAAGATTTCTGGGAATGGTACGTAAGTTGATAGAAAACATTTTCAAAAATTAAGATTCCTATATTGTTGATGTATTTACTTCATATGAGAGAACTCATTAAAAAACTAATTACACTTCTATTTCAAATATAAATATAAGTACAATACAAATATGTTAATATGCAATGAATCCTTTTTAAACAAAGTCAGTTTCTATTTCTTCCCGGAACCGGAACTATCGTATTTTATTAATTACTTCTACATTCAACTGTCTTAATTTCTAAAATTAGCTTTAAATTCATTATTATTTGCAATATTAAAAATAACGGTATTTAATTTAAGTATTTTAAGGGAACATTTTCTATGCATTTTTTTTCAAAGTTGACACTAGTTATTTAATCGTTAGAATTACGGATATTAGTTTTCTTGTTTTCCAACTTCGTCAAAAATAGTAATGTTTATGGTAAATTTTTATTGGTTTATTATGTAGGAAAGAAAATTTATATTGTACGTTACTTCATTTTAGGCTCAAAGCAATACTGGTTAGCATAAAAGTAATCGTATTGCATTGATTAATCAAGGAATTGAGTATAGCTCTTTCTTGCTTAGTTTAAATATCCATAAAATTCCAATCTTGAATTAAATATCTTTACATAATACTATGTTTTATTTCTAAACCCAAATTTAAATGCGTTATAATAACTCTTCCATATGCATTTAATTAAAATCAGAATTTGTGGAATAATTTCTAGCATAATCATTTGGCATGTGTGGAATACGAAATCTGTAGCGATTTTCCCTGTGTTAATACATACACCAAACCTGCAGAATGTGTTTCCTTATCCATGTCCATTTGTTACAGAAAAACAAAGTTTAGATTTTAAAATTGGGGCTTCGAGAGGAACCTTTAAGGACTACATGTGTGTCAATACTTTTTGTGGCAACATATTGTTCTGAGCACAGTAAAGAAAAAATATGTTTTCCGCAGTGTTCTAAAGTATATGTATACCAAATTTATACATATATATACACTAACGAGCCAAAACATTATGGTCATCCACACATTTTTCTATGAACTCGTCTGGACGACGTGGAGGGCACGTGATCAAGTGAGAATTATTTTATCTGCTGCTGGAGAAGGTAAATAATCATTCGTGCAATTACGTTTGCGATGCATGGAAAAAGCTGCTGATCTAAACGAATTTGATGGAGGGCAGATCGTAATGGCCCGAAGACACGGAACGAGTATCACCGAAACAGCACTACTGGTAGGCTGTACACGATCTGCCGTTGTTAGTACTCATGCAAAGTGTATAGATGACAGTGACACCAGCAGAAGATGCCATGGTGTTCGTCGTTTACGCGTCATCGAAGAAAAAGGACGTCGGAGACAGTCCCGCTAGGTAAAGCAAAATTGGCGCGAGACAGTGGCTCAGCTGACAGCCCAATAAAATGCATGTCCAAGCGCAAGTGTTTCTGAACACACAGTTCTTTGGACACTGTTGTATATTTGACAGTGCAGCAGACGTCCCACTCGTGTGGCCTCTGCGACCAAGCGTCATCATCAACTACGCCTACAGTGGGCAGGGGAACTTCGAGCTTGGACCATGGTGGAATGGAATAGAGTTACATGGTCAGATGGGAATCCCGATTTCTCATTCATCACGTCGATGGTTGAGACAGGGTACATCGTCTGCCAGGCGAACAGTTGCTTCCCTCTTTACAGCAGGTCATACACAGGATGGTGGTGGCGGTATTATGCTTTGAGGGAAGTTCTCATGGGCGACTCTGAGACCCGTAGTTGTGGTAGAACCTACCATGAACTCTGCGAACTATCTGAAAATTCGCTTAGTCGCTTAGATCAGCGTTTTCCATCACTCGCAAAAGTAAGTGCAATAATGAGTACTTCACTTCTACAGCAGCTGTTAAATACCACTCTCATTTAATCATGTGCCCTCCACGTCATCCAGACCAGTTCATTGGAAAATGTGGAGGTGTTCATAAAGTTTGGATCTTCAGTATATATATATATATATTGTAGTGCCATCAGACTCAGTCGTGACCATCGTGGTGCTGTAGACAGAATCGAGATTCCTGCTAAATCACGATGTCGTACATATTTTATTCGTCCAAGTGCATCGTTCTACGCACCATTTGACCGGAAGCTGCTAGTGGTGTAGAGTCAAATGTAGTCACATCGATGTACGCCTTGAAATAATTATTTGGTACTGTAGATGATATAGATTTGTACGTGGTGATAGAAGTTGTTGTGAAACAAACCATAATGCATCAGCCAGGGTTTTTGATGGTGCAGTACGATCCGTAAAAATAATGAGCTCAAGATGTCTGTTCACTGTATCGTGGATGTTACGAGGTTGCTAATGTCATCAGTTCGTCTCATATACCCAAAAATTCAACATTCGTTTTTACTGTGACCTGACTTCGTTCAACATGGGCAAAAGTGTGTTTCTCTGAAAGATATTACATTGTCTAGATACACCACAATTTTTCAATTCTCAAATTCAGAAACATGTTAAGCTGTTTTCAGACGAGAGAGAATAAAGAATGCAATACGCAGAAAACACTATTCCAATATCTAAATTAGCTCTCAGTTTTCTTTTTAAAGATACTGGCAGGGTGTCGATACTGGCGTATATGATTCGCGTACTTTTCATGGTGTTCCATTTTTGATGGTCCGCACTGCCTACATATTTTATTCATTAAAACGAAAGCTAAAAAGAACAGTCATCTTCCAAAGTATATCTCCAAAATATAAATTTTTCTTGCCAAAAATTAGCTCAAATTAAATTATTTTCGTCTTGTTTTCGCTTCACCATTTTCCTCGAATTTTAAGAGAAATTTTCTCGACTTGTCCTTTAATCTTCTGCGTTTCTGACAGTTCATTAAAAAAATAATAATTTTCTCCTTTTAGAATATCTATGCTTTTATGCATTGAGTTCAATGTACAATGGTGTCAGCTCCGTAATTGAAAATATTTCTTTTTATTCTTTCTTCTGACAAAAAAATGACTAGAGTACAGAATAGCAAAATTCTATTACCGCCACTTAATTTAATAAGAAGCTTCTTCGGACGTTAAATTTTCAGACACACAAGTGAAGCCTTTATTGAATATAATTTTATTTTAAATGGTTTCATAAAAATATTTTTTTTTCATGAATTAAGTAAGAATTATAGATTTGAATTATCACTATTTTCCAATGCATCGTAGCCATCGATCAATGTTTAAATAAAATAAATAAATAATTCTGTCCATTCTTCACGAGATCATATTTTATAATGAAGAATAAAGTAACACCTTTACCCAAGTTCTGATTAATCAAGTGTCTGTAAAACCTGAAGGTAATTTGATACTAAATTTTGAAGTTTCTAAAAGGAGTGTGCGCACATTGACCATGATTGAGCTTATTTGGAAGGGTACATTTGGGTCTTATAGAGCAAAATAAAAAATTGCTTCAGCTGTGCCAAACGCAAGAAGAATAAATTTTAATAATGATATTTAAAAATATCAGTTGAACAACCAGTCAATCTCAAAACCATGATGTAACATTTAAGCAAACAATATGAAATAAAAACGAACGCTTCAAAAGTATGACATAAGTAAATTTTAAAAGATTATATCATCTCTCATCAATGTGAAAAACTAGAGCACATTTTAAAATGAATAGATGGGAAAGGATGGAATCATGATGTTTGCATGTAAGAAAATGCTGTGAAAATGTACAGTCTAGGGGACTTTTTTGAATGTAGTTTAAAAGGTACTAATTTACTATTAAATACAAAGTGTAGCGATGAATTCAAGAAGCATATATTATTATTAATTATTGCTTTATAAATCTTTCTGTAGCAGCAGTAGTATAATAAATGTTTCTGTATTTCGTATTGGCTATTTTGAGTTACTACGTCCATATTATTCAATTTAGGGTGCATACGAGTTGGCATCGCGGTCCCGTTATTTAATAAGGTACTATTTAATTTTTACAACATAATACATGTTTTAAGAAGATGACACCATTTTATTAGAAACTGAACTCTGATAATTTGTTATACAGGCTGTGTGAGATATATATCTAGTAGATATTTATTTCATAACGATATAGTTACTATAAAATACTCATAAGTACTTAGCTATGATTTTTACTACTCACTAAGTGTATTTATAATGCAATTAACTGATATAGATTCATGTAATCGAGGATATTAATAGTTATCAATACATAGAAAGGTAAAATACATAGGTAACTAAAAGTATAACTTATCTAAAAATACTAGCAGGCCAACACTGCGTTGCCGGTTACAGTTCCTTTTCGTGTCCTTATTGATACTAAAAACATTAAAAAGAAAAAATAATAATTTTAAGAATGAGTCCCAACTTCACTCGGTATGACACGGGTTATAATTGAAAAATAATTTATTGAAGGAAAATCACATTTAAGGCATAGATATAGTATAAGATTTTCCACAGATTTCAAATCGGTTGTGAAATTTTCACTCTATCTTTAACGGTTGAGAAGCCAGAAAACCTCGTATAGTCTTGGCCCGTGACAAAATTAAATTGCTAGCACTAAAGTTATGATGATCAACAACGAAAATTAAAACACGCTAGAGTCGGAAATCCGTTAAGAAGAAGAAAAACAAAAGCCGTTTTTCTCTCTCTAAACGTGACGTCATAATTTGTCATGGTTTCAAAGGCATTATGACGTAAAACATAGAATCTGACTTTTCTTCAATCGAGAAGCTCTGACGTCAGCTCTACAAAAGAATGAATGCAGGGGAGAAAACTTATAAATCTAAAAAAAAAATGTTCTACATTAAAGTTTAAGATTCGGGCAGAACATAAAATTTGCATAAACTTAGGACTACATGTGTCCCAAATTTCATTACTTTAAGTGCCATAGATTCTTAAGGACACTGCATACTTACGTAGATACATGCATACACACAAACAATTCCTTTTATAATGGTAGAGATAAGTACTTAACTAAAATATTACTATCATGCAATATCACCTATACTATTTAGGACGAATATATTGTAGTGGATTCTTAATTTTATGTCATAAGGTACAAGCAGACGGAGCTGAACATGTTTCAAGATAATAGAATTAAATAACAAATAGCAGCGTTATGCTGAAAGCTAAAAATGAGAAATAAGGAGTCAGGACAGAAGCATGGGTATTTAATTTACACATGAATAAGATTTTGAGCGATTGGAATTTGAAGTATTGAATTATAAAATAATGTGAAAAATTAAATTCATGAATAAATTTTGGGAAAACAAATTAGACGAGATTTAAGAAACCAGCTGAACATAAAAATGCAAAAATGTTTGAATGCGGGCTTTACTCAAGCAAATCTTGTTGATTCAAAATTGTACTTTAAAAAAATTAAGACATGGATTATTAAAGACGAGACAGGCAGTTAAAATATGAGAAGCAGAAAAATAGTAGAGGAATAATCTAAATCTCTAAAAATCTAATCTAATCTCTCTTACAAATCGATGACGATGAGTGAATCGTGTGTGTTCAGTCAGAAGGCGTGTCAGATTGACATCAGTCCACAGCAGTGGCGACACTGGCCATGGGTGATGGATGATGAGTTTCATAGAATGTAATTTGTTGGTGACTTACAGGTCCCCAACGCTTTCCACAAGGAGTTAACGAATTCCTTTGTGGACATCATGATGTCACTGAAAGTCACGCCTTGATGAAGAAGAAAGAAATCTGTCTTTGCAGTACTGTCAGCAAGTTCGTTACCCTTTATGGGCCCACGTGATACGTTACCCAACAAAACTGAATATCAAAACCCTCAAATGCAACGCAACATGTTACATACATCTACAGTTCTAGACGGTAATCGACTACGCATTGCTCCAACTGTTGCAAAGCACTCATGCTATCAGCATAAATACAGAACTTGTGGTGAGTACTAGAAGATATCTGATGAAGGGCGCAATAAATTGCCACCGCTTCTGCAGAATATACTGAGCAGGAATTATAAATAGTGTAATGAAAAGATTGAATCAGCAGCCTACATAACCAACTACGTTAACCCATTCATGAAAATTTAAAAATATGTGTCAAATTGACAGCGGTGTCAATGATAAAGTTATTGAAAAATTGTTTTAGCTTTCAGGACTATTGAGGTATACAGATGAACTCTTTATGATCCTTCTCCAATTTATAAAATTGAAAAAAAAGCTCATATGCTGTGATAAATAGATTGGTTGAAAAGCTACTTACCCTTTTGCTCTGAGATTATATTCAGGAGAATCTACTACACACGAGTTTATATTTACGGCATATTTGATACCCAGACATTTCAATCAGGATATAAAAAAAACTAGCACAGAGAAACATATATGTTCCTTTCAGCGTTGTTTACAATTATTTTTAGTTGATTTATATTATTAGTTTAGGTTTCAAATCCAGAATTTTTCTTATGCAAGCTCAGGAGTTGAGTTGCACATACGCTGCATACTCATCCCCCAGTGGCATGGATACTTTTCAAGAATTTTGACACTACAACTGGAGCTTATAGTTTTCGTTGTAGGCTAATCTGTCTCTGGCACTGAAGGTAAAACGCTTGGCCGTTGAAATATCTTAGCTGCTGGTTTCTGTCCTGCTCTTGGGAGTTTAAGATGAATCTAGGCTTGACTCTGTCACTGTACACAGATACCTTTTTGAACGAAAAACTAGACAAATGTCTTGACCGTCCTGTTCAGCACCACAGAAAGGGCCATGTCGAGGTTTATGTTGAGGACGTTTCACCATATCTCAGATATAAGATCTCGGACCGTAGGATTTATAGCATTTCGCCTCATCTATTTATCTCTGAGATGTGGTAATCCGGACGTGATTCCAGGTGATCAGAAAGTGCCATTTTCTTTCTATTTTGGCGAAGTGTGAGCAGTGAGTGTGGGTGACTGACTCAGAATCTAGACGCTGAATTTACTAAACATTTATTTCTATTTACAACACATTAAATATGCACATATCACAAAAAATGCAAACACTAACGCGATGAAAAATATACTTCGAACAACGTTATTTTTAATTTAACCTCCTGATGGTTTTCTCCACGAGAAATCTCGTCATTCTCAGACAGCAGATTTTGATTAACGAGATATCTTGTCATTAGAAAATAACTGATAAGATATTGTTATCGTAATCATCGCAAAATCAGCAATATCTTTTTGACGAGATATCTCTTCCTTTGCCACAATTGATGAGATCTTGATGAGCAAGATATCTCATCATAATGAAGGGTTAATAATGAACAATATTTCTCAATCACAGACGGGAGTTAATCTGTAAACAATCTGCTCATGTATTAAGTTATCATGATTATATGCTTTCATTCTGGCAATAACGTTTCGAATATTGCGGCTTATTGAGAAAAAAAAAGAACAAAATCAAGATAGTGATCAACAGTGGTATGAACTAGGAACTATTGCTTTGTCTTCCACACAGTAAGTTCGGTTTGTAACCGCATGGATGTTAATGATTGTTCTTGTTAGGAGTAACATACTATGTGTGTTACTACTATGTACTAACCTACTATGTGTGTTAAGAATATTTCACAAATATCCGTCATATGTTCATCTCTTGTAAGTTCGAAGGTCAAAAGTTCAGCAGTCGGGCATTGGGAAAATATCATTCCAAAAATAATGGCGAAGAAAACACATATTTTGTAGAACACTGAAAAAATAGGACTTTAATCTTCATTGATAAGAAAATGAATGTTAGCGACTGTCCCTGTTAGGAGTAGCATCATCTTACCCACAGGATGCATTTTCACAAATAGTCCTTTCTACTGACAAATATGTAAATGGTAGGACATTAGAAAAATAATACAAAAAAGTGTTGAAGCAAAACAAAACAGTACAGAAAAGAACTTTTATTAAACTTTGGAAAAGAGTACTAGTACCGATGATTTTTCTTTCTTGGGGCAATTCTGTATACCATTTCCTTTTAAAGTAAAACGCACGTTTTCTACACTGAACCTACAAATAAAACATGCTTCCTGGAGCGAATTGTTCAAGCATAAAACCCAACATCAACACTCAAGTCTACACACAAGTGGTTGAAAATATCTCAACCATACATACCTGAAACGCAGTTTGACACGAAATACCACAACCACGACTGCCAGTTATATGATATTCGAAACGCATTTTACGGCAAAACAATTTCAAAACCTCTCCTGCACCCCGTTTCAAACACACGTCGAGATTAGATTTGACAGACAAGTAACACCTACCCGTTATCCGAGGACATCGGAGATTGAAAACAAAACAATGTTTTACAGCTGCAATTCCAGTCCGAAACATTGCTCTGCAAACAAAAACCAACCGCACTTATGAGTTTGAGTGGAAAAATACTACACTGTGTCCTCGCAATTGTATATCACAGTATGCCATAGTAGGACGACCGTCACCAACCTGTTTGGGAATAATAACCATTATCATTTTTCTTCCTTCTGGAAAAGACGCATGCCATATTCGTAAGGGGGGGGGTCCCTGTTTTCTATTGTCATCCTGACGAGCAATTGTTGTACAGATGCAGACGAAAGTGAAGGAAGGGATCCCTTTTATCGCTGAGGGACGATTCGATAGGAAATGGGATATTTCCATATGTCCTTGCTTTTATCCTTTCCAGACATTCCATGTCGGAAAAAAGCGGAGATGACAACTGCACGACCCGTGCGCTTTTCTTCGGTAGGGATGGATACAGGGGAAAAATTCCCCATGAGGGGAAAAATTCGGTACAAATTGCTTTTTGCTGCTTCAGTGAATTTGAAAGTAAAAAACGAAAAGACGGGTACGCAAGGAGCTACTTCTCTCTGGGATTTTTCCAGCTTCCCCTTGCTCCCAGATTTGCATACTGAAGAGAAGGAGCAAAAATGCCGTATAGGCAACAGGGGGTTGTTATTACTTTGTTTTTGTTTTCAAGTGCTTGTGTGTGTGGAATTATTGCTGGAGGAACTAGACTGCATACGAAGTAGTATTTAAATTTTAATTTGCCAGAAACGGTTTAGGTGAGTTGAGTAAATGCTTTGGTGTGGGAGGAAAGAATACATAATTTTACCACAGCAATGACCATTGTAGAATGTAAGTTCGCAGCCTTGTGTATCAGTAACCACTTGAGGTCTCCACGATATTAAAACAGTTTGAAGAAATGTGAGTGCCTCTTTGCTCTATGTCATAGTTTTATATCTGGTCAAAAGAAAAATTTTATGCAACTCAGTCTTCCTATACATAAAAATAGTTTTTGGACATTCCTTGTAGAAATAAAACTAGTTGACACATTCACAACCCGTACGAACGTTTCTCTGTGGGGATAGATAAATAAAAAATGTTAGCTTCAAAATATAATAGGGGTAGCTATTATTTCGTTTTCAAGTGTTTGGAATTATTGCAGAAGAACTGGCCTGAATACAAAGTAGTCTTTAAATTCTTTTCTACGAAAGATAGTACGGAATGGGGAAGGTAGAGTAGGTTTTATTCTGGAAGGAACAAATACAAAATTATGCTACTAAACTGGTCTTTGGAGAACATAAGTACACATTCTTGTATATCAATAATGACTTGAGCCCTTCTAAATATTATAGGAAATCAGTATGAAAATGTGTATGCACATTTATTAAATAGTCTGCTTTTTTAAATTTGTCTGAGCAAAATTTTATTCCATTAAGTCCTTGTATGCCTTGCTTTTTCTGTGAAGGTAAGTAGGTGATATTAATTTTTTTTGGAGGAGAATGTCATGATGTCAATTGGTTTGTTTATTGAATTTGATTTCGGCATTTTGATAGTAAAACTTCCAAATAATCAATTTTTAATTTTATTTTTGATAATTAACTGTTCAATTCTAGTTATAATAAATACCAAAATTTACCAAGACTATAAGCGATAAACTACATTCGAAGGTAACCAAGATATGTATCATGCTAAATCATTTGCGTGAATGGAGTAAAATTTCCGTCTAATTTTTTTACAGTGAACACAAAAAATGATTAAGATATGTTATTCATTTTTATTTATGATTTAGGAAGATGAAACACAATTTATTAGAAATAATATTAATTTTCTTCATGATTTAGAAATATTGAAAAACAATTGACAAAGGTATCCCGTAAAAGATGGATGAAAAGGTTCATGTTTCAATTCGAAGCCTATTGAATTTCAAACCGTGGAAATGTTAAAATGTAATTTAACAATTATTCAAACAGAGAAAAGTATTCTTAATAAAATCTTGTTGCATAGATTTATCCAAAATTTAAGAAGTCAAATGACATCTTGGTAATCAATTTCAATTTTGGAATTGCATATAAAAATTGGGAAAGTTTGAATAAAATATTTGCTTTTTAACTTTTTTAGCAATGTTTTTGCACAAAGGTACACTTCAAAATAATATTATTATCAATTACTAAACAATCATCTTATTATAATATGTTTTGCAAACCTTTACATTTATATAGCATAATTATCATCCTTAATAATAATGCCGATATAATAGAAAATTCATAGAAAATATAACAGTATGAAAGAAAGTATATCCTGTAATCCGAATATATTTCAATTGTATATTGCTATATTTAATCTGTACTTATATCCTCCTCTATCTAATATATTCTATTGAGATGAAAAGTAAATTATTTTTACTGGAACTTTTACGCATTTAATAATTCATAGAAAATTTATGCTTTAATTTACAAACTCGCATTTAAAAACATCCTATTATTTATTTTAAATATTACTTGAGATACCCTATTATATACTTTAAATGTCACTACATGCATACTATTTGTTATCTATTTCATAAAATAACGTTTCTGTTATTGATATCTTTTATTCAATGAAAAATGAAAACAACTTAATTAAAACCCCTTTGGGAAACATTTACCATCGTTCGGTTGACATTTTGTAATTCTGCAATAGAAACGGGCTTATTAAGATATAATTATGCGTTACATGCTTTCAAAAACAAAATATAAAACTCATTCAAATGAATCTGGATATCTTTGATAAGAAAATTTAAGAAAAGTTTATGAAAATACGACCAATTTGAGAACGTGCACAGTAGTCGTTATTTTCCTCCTTAATCTTCTAAAAACCAACTGTCATATACATGTATTAAAAATATTTTATGCGAAATTAACAAAACTATTGATGGTATAGTATGTCATACAAATGTTACCTTAAAATGTTCAACTAGAGCTACATATACATTAATTAAAAACCACTTGATTCATTAATCTTAAGGGGGTCCGGGACACAAAAATCGTCAAATTTTCGAAATTTTTTTTATTATTTAAAAAAATTATCTGTGTTTTTCTGCTTAAAATGCCGTCTAAATCATGTTTCTATCTTAATTAGAACTAGAGATATAATAATTTTTGTGGTGCGTTGTTTGGAAAATCTAACACTCTTGACAGTTGTTGTCATGGCAACAAGATCTGTCTTTAAAACTTTAAATGCCTTTTTCTGCATGATACATTTTTTCAAGATTTCCTGTATTCAAATTGCTATAAGTCGAAAACCGATAAAGTTTAAGGGTTGAAATTTGGAATATATCTTTTTCAAACATTATACTTTAATTTTGATTCAACAAATTTGAAACAAATATTTACTTTTAAAAATATGACTTTAAAAATAAAGTACCTTAAAATTTTCAAAGATTTTCATTCAAATATTTTTGATTTTTTATTAAATTAATATTTTTTAAATTACTGAATCAAAATTAAAGTTTATAAAATTGTGAATAATTTACTGCAAGAATTTTGAAAATTGATCAAGAATATTTTGAGTTTTAGCAATTTAAAATGACCCCTCTTTTTTCCAAAAAGTTTTAATTTAAAATTTTTAAAAAACTTTTGGAAAAACTTTGTGTTGTGATTTCGCTTATTAGTTAGATGGGTATAATCAGTACAAAAAATTTCAAAATTCTAAATTAATTAATAAAAAAAAAATTTCGATGTGTCCCGGACCCCCTTAAATTAAATCAAATAAAAACTCATTTGATATGAATAAACGTTTTAAATTTAAAAAAATCAGTCACTAGTCACATTTTCTTAAATAAAGAAGTGAACTGCGTTTGTTTAAACAACACTATATGAACACGTCGGGCCAGGCCCACAACCAAGTACTTTTGAACCAAGGGCAATGACTAGATCACAACATCCCACTCTCCAAATATCCACACATGTCAACGTGAGGCCATAACAGATTTGCATGACCTACCAACTTTTTTCAATCAATAAAGATTAAATTAAGTAATTATTTTTATTTTATGAATTAAATATTTTTGCTGGACTGTATGTTAATTTTAAAGTAAAAAAAAAAGTATCGCAAAATCGAAGTATGCTCAATAAACATTTATACTGTCTCTAAATCAAGTAAAACAGGAAATCCACTTAACATATTTAAAAAAACAATAAGACAAACAAAATTTTATTTAAGGCATTTTGGAACGAATTGTTTTCGAATATTTAGCAGTTTAAAAAAAATTCATTTAAATATCGCTATTGGAATCTATAAATCCATTAATAGTAAATAAATATGAAAAAATGACCACGTAACCGCATAGTCACACTGATATCAACCTTCACAAGATAGTTGTTTTTCACAGTTAAGTTAAAAATTCCATGTTGCTGAACAATAAGTTTTCAGCTGTTTGTAAAAGCCCTTCAAATGTCAATTTCATATCGATTAACCGAGCGTTTCCGGAACCGACAAAAAACTACATAAAAAGAAGACGGGAGAGAAATTAAGTTGTTTAGAGTTGATTAGACTAATTTCGCAAAGTGTGTACATTTCTTATTCGTTTTATATTAATTACTTCTATTAATATTCTTGTTTTCATGCTATCCAGCAACAAACAAATAGCACTTATGAGCTAACTTATATGTGAGGAGAGTAAATGGTTGTAATCACTCAACTGCGAAATTTATTTTTTAATTATTTCACCTGTGTTCTTTTAGCGGGTAAAAAGTACCTAATTCTAAAAAATACTTAACTGTTATCTTATGATAAATGGATTATTGTGGGGGTATATAATGCTTAGTGCTACGGAGATCGTAACTGCTATCTTTTGATAAATGGATAATTTTTTGTGTCAAACTCTTCAACCGTAAATAAGGATAACTAAACCCTAAAGTCGCATTGTTGTCGAAGACGTTTATTCATGCCTTTGTGGTCGCAGTAAATCTGTTGTGGCCTCAGATGTCCTTACATTGACTTGATGTTGAATTTTTTAAAGTGAAGTACCAGCTCAGATGTTGTCCAGGTCATGTGACCGAGGTTCAAAATTATGAGGTGTTGTCATCGTATCTTTCCTATCCGGAACGATCCCGGATTGTCCCCAATAGCCCGTTATCTTGTTTCAGTATGACATTAATTGCTACCTACCAATAATTAATCTATGAAAAACAGGGTGATCCAAATTAAATTAGAGGTGTTTGGATCTCTCTGCAGGAAATAGGACGGAGAGAATCGCAACTAATTTTTATACTCATATTTTCATACGCAGTTTCGATTTCTGGAGTTAAACTTTATTTAAATTTTGACTGCCAGGGTTGATATTTGCCGCTGCGGTTCAAGTAATATGCATATAGCTGAACTCCTCTCACAAATATAGTCAAGAAAATAGTGTATGCGAAATAACTTTATTGCCGTTACATCAGGCTTGGAAATAGATTTTTTAATACAGGTTCACCTTGGGCACCTAAGTTTTTAAATTAGGTGCACAGGTTATATTATAGGAGCACATTAAAAAAAAGTAATATAAGAGCATTAATGTAGTGTAAACTACTTTATTAGTTGGGTATGTTTAGATACGTGAGAAGTAGATAGTAAATAAAAATGTTTAAACACATAAATTATCCCTTCTAAGTCGCACGGCTGTCGCGACAGTCGCTTCAACAGAGCCATCTGGAAAATGTTTCGATCATCGCCAAGTTCTGGTGGCATGACACAAGTGAACCTTTCTCCTGGATAAACCCGTTATAGCCCAGCGATTTTGTTTTCACATAGTGTGTATTTAGTAATTTTAATTACGTTCCTTTAAAGCGAGAGAGGTCGATACTAATATTTTGTTCAAATATCAAAATAACATGAAACACGTCACACCACCCCCTTTTTTTTTAACGTGCATCTAACTGGAAAAAATTAGGTGCACAATTTCATTTTCATGTGCACGGTGCACCCGGGTATTTCGAGCCCTGCGTTACATACGTAATCATACGAACATCACCTATTTGGCTTTACGTGTCCGCCATCATCTTGCCCTGTTAATTGCATTCGCTGCTCAAGACACTCGAGGGAACGCAATTGTTTTCATAGGTTTGTGCCGATTGTTGGAAAATTCTGTCTTTTAAGACACCTAGTTTGGATTATTACCTTGATAGACGAGACTTTTTTAACAGTCCCACAGTCAAAGAACACAAGAATTAATATCTCGTCATCCGGATGGTCAGGAAGTTGGAAATGATCTGGTAATCACTAAGTCTGAGAAAAGCGTGCACAAATAAATAGATGCGAGGAGGTGCCACATCTTGAATGAAGATCATTAAGCCTCATCCCCCGTCATTCGAGCTATCTATATCAGAGCAAATTTTACCAGAAGTTTCATAATCACCCGAAACCAGTTCTTGAGTGTGGTATACCTTTTATTGATACCATGTTCATTTGCAATTTCATACTTCGTCAGAGTAGTTAAAACTTCTGCTCTATGAATCCTAGTTGGCTTTCCAATTCGTCCTGGTTTTACAGAAAAGGTTCTAGTCTGTTCTAAACGCAATATCATGTTCCTAAGAGTAGAAGTCGTCAGTAGACCTCTATGTAAGCTTTTTTTTCCACAATGATAACTTTTTAGGTGAACAAAGTTGCAATGGCTTTCGCACGTCTTGCCAAAAATATTTGTAAATATCACTATATTATATCCCCTGTTCAAAATTAGAGGTAAGAGAAGAGTATATTCTCCAAGATAATTACATAAAATACATCGAACTAGTCGATCAAAAATTAATAAACGTCAATCTGTTATTTTAACATTGAAATGGAACCTTATATTTGTTTATGTATATACCTTAGTTCTGTTAGTATTTGTTTACAAATTCTTAGTTTAATAATCCCTTGTAAAGCAAATAATTGATGTCGAAAGCCAAACCTACCACCTATATATTTTTAATAAAATGTATGATAGTAGCATTATAATTAAAAACTATCGTAAAATGTGTTTTTGGTAACGAAAGTTGTTAATGTAAATCCGCAAATAACCATGTGGAATGTAGTTGAAAGAAATAATAGGTACATACAAATTACAATGACATACAAACAAAACCATTCAATTGTTCACAAATAAGCTTCTGTAAGAGGAAAAAAGTTATCAATACAATAATTAATAGTAAAATGCGAAAAAAAAAGTAAATGAACAGCTTGAATTGGTTTCGTTAGTATTACAAAATAATAGTAATATCATAACATGGATTTACCAATACTGATTGTTAGGATTTTGGTTCGTTTGATGAATTGGCATCTTGTTAAGAAAACAACTAAGCTTTGAACATAACACGTTTATTCTGGATTAATGAAAGTTTAAACACATATGTACAGACAATTGAAGGATTAACATAGCCTGAGCAGGGGAACACACATCTACCCTACTCCAGACACTACAGGAAGACTCCTCTTTCCCGCGCGCTTATTGCCCACCCCGCACTGTAACCTTTCGGTTGCAGTTACGGGTGGTGGACTCACATTCGGTTACAGTTAGGGGAGGTGATCTCACACTGATTAATTTTCAATCAAATCCACAAAAAGGAATAAATTATTTATTGTACTTTATTCGGTGGTATAAGTGACTTGTGTTGGGGTAACTTGTATTGGCCATGGTCATACCAAGCTCATACAAGAATTGTTGATGAATTTCAACGCTTGTCCTCTTACCTTATATTTTCTCTTTACTGATACTTTATATTTATTCCTGGTTTTATTAATTTTATTGTCTTACCTAGCGTTTAGCGTTACATGTTTTAGAACATGTTCCAGGTTATTGTCCTATACTTATCAGCCCATTCGTCTAATTGTCTCCAACAAAGATGCTTGGCTAAAGCGAATCAAAAAATAGATTTCTGTTACAATTATACACTAAGTTCTGACAAAAATGAAAGTTTACTCTCTCAATATTGTAATCATGATAAATTAGTTGTAAAACTAAAAGGTTTCTAGTATTTACGCAGATTCTAATTTGGCACTCCATATATCCCCGAATTAAATATAAACAATTAGTTGCAACTTTGACACATGAGACGCCATTGTTATGCCTATTTTGTGAAATGCAGTTTGTAATAGCTATTCGCTTGATTCTATTTGATTTTGGTAGTAGGTACCTTTGCGTTGTCTTCGCATTTAGCCAACCGCATGACCAACTTCAGAATGCTAGTAGTAAGATTCGACGACGAAATCACATTAAACTTCTAGCGTCATTTATTTCGATACTCTCCCAATGCTCCAAACGCCGAACTTTATTCGCAGAAGACGTTTGCTTTTGTGAGATATAAATGGGTTGGTTCAGTTGAACTCTATAGGGAACTCAATGCCTATCCTGGCATAGTCTAGTGAGAAAGAATAATAATGTGTGAAGACTTTAAAACCGTATTTTGAGACCCCTGAATTTCCTTAGAAACGAGAGTAGGAAAGGAATATCTGAGAGTAAATTTCGTTACTATCCTTATGGTCGGTCGAAGTTCAAATGTGTAACCTCTGTCCCTTTCTGTTGTCTAATTGTTCATGATGTAAAAACGGTTAGTTTAGCTATCAACGTCTAATAAAGTGAAATTTAACATTAGTGTATTCTATCGCAATAGCCGTAATGAACGGCATGAATTGCTTTTGTTTCCACTATCACATTTTTTATTTAAATCAATATAACACATCGTAAGCCAAAACAAAAATTAGTATTTGCCATACGATTCAACTGAGGGTTTAATAAGTAACATAAAACATTAATAGATTTTAGTAATTCAAACTTTTTTAAGTAGTCGCTCCATGTGATATCGTAGTTCGAATTCACGTAGTGTTTTCATCGCTTCTTTCCCTTTGGAATTGATCCCGGATCATCGTCACTAGTCTGTTGTGTAGACGACGTTAATAAAAATACCTAACTACCATGCGATGCATAAATTATTTCATGAGTTTTGTTCAAGTGTAATGTAAGTATCCCAATAGCAAACTGATCTTAATTAAACACTTGAAAACAATTATCATCACGTCATATAAAGAGATGTCAATCTTAGATTGTCTGTGTTAGTAACGTTTCAGTAATGATGCGGATAATTTCAGTAATGCTACAGTAATGATTACGTTTAAACATTGTTGATATGAAATTAATCCTTACCACATATTTTAATTGATTAATGAATGACGAACATATTGTAATCATTCACTAATATCTCTAATCATTGTTTGGGACTTAAATTTAGATTGCAAGATATTCAGTAAACATACGTGGGGAACACCTTTCTGTCAACTATCCATGCTTATTTACGTTACCTTTCTTTTGACCATTATCGAAACATGAAAAACCCAGTGCAGAGGTACGATTTGATCTTTCAACAATCTGGAACTGTGGTTTCAATGTTTGGTTAAATATAAGGCACTAAACCTGACACCTTTCGTGAAACAAAATTAACGGTATATCACCAATTATGAACTTTTTCTGCAAATAATAAATCAACTTTTCCGCTCAGTTGTATAATCAAGTTAGACTTTCAGTAATAATTTCTCCTCTAATCGTAATGTCTTTATAAAAGGTGAAAATCTATAAAAATAACGGAAAATACGGTTGTCTTTGTATTTGAATTATCAAATCAATTTGTATTCCATATAACATGTAATTCTGAAGTATGTAATTTTTTTCATGATTTCTAGCTCTCTACGGGTATTAGCATAAATACATATACAGTAGCCAATGTGCATACTGATGCATTTAATGAATTTTAGCTAAGCCTTTTAAACGTAACATTATACATTCATTACATTCACATTTCATCAGTCAATAAGCACTGGTAGGGTTATCGCGATATAACATTAAATATATTATTTACTTAAGATAAATTCTTGCAGTGTTAATAATAAATGGTCCCTCAGTAACGCTATTATTAGCGTATTAACGACTTAATGAGAACAATTAGTCAATATTGACGGACAATCAATTTTTAATTCCCTCTATACTCTTAATTATAAAAACAATTTGCGGAGGATTTAAAACTAAAATAGAAAGAGTTACTATGTATGATTATATTCGTTTTTTACGATACTGTCACTCAATGTGGGTAAAAAAGGATGTGATCACAGAAGCTTAATGAGACCATCCATCACATGATATAAGCTTAACAGAAAACCCTCCATTCACTTTCAAAGGGAATGCTCCATTAAGCTATGATGGATCAGCTTCCAGCTAACAGCTATTTCTACAGAATCTAAGATATATCCTTTATTTTTACGTTACCAGGAAACTATAAAGAAACTATCTACGTATGTTATTAATGTGATGATGAATATTTACTAATTGCGTGGCACCATTTGGTAACAAGACCAGTGCAATCAATCTTATCAGGTGCATGATTCGAGCAATTCTAAAAGGCGATACTACACGATGAAAAATGGAATAGTATTAATTTTATAATTATATGATTTATTAAAAACTATGATTAATTACGTTTTTTACTTTTATTTTCCAACTATGCATTGGTAATATTAATAACCAAAAATTTTGTAATCGTTAAAACCGAAATCTGCCTGTTGTTTTAAAATTATATTAAAAAATGATTAATATCCAGTTCATATAAATTCAACAAACGAAACTTACATACTATATAAGATATTCATAACTATACAAAATAGATCCTACTTTGATGTTTGAGGAGCATATATGATCTGATCTATTTAACGAAAATCCGTACTTCTTAATGCATAAATTATTGTTACAAAATAACCGTACAGTCTGTATTAAAATATAGCCTTTTGTACCGTCTTAAATTTTAAAATCAAAGTGTTTGAATGGGTAGCTAGTATTTCTTTCACTTTTGTAATCTGGAAGTAATCCAATTATTGGATTTATAACAAGAAATTATCTTTACTCTTCTCTCTCACTCGCTTAACTAATTACAAAAAAAACTATAGTGAAAAACAATCATTATCAGTATTGATTGCATTTGATGAGGGACTCTGAATTGGAATGGTATGTGTACATCCCTGAATATGTAAGTTCTAGGAATACAAAACGATAGAAGTGGTGATACAAGGTCAGACTGCTCAAAAGTATTTAGAGTGTTTCTGTACAATCGCCATTCTAAATGAGGAGACGTTTTATAAATCAAACTCGGCGATAATGTGCAGATGAAGTTGGGGTTTATCTAAGAAACCAACTACAACGATCGGTGCATTTCCACTCAGACAACTTTCGCACACTCCAGCCCTTAGTTACGAACGCCGACTTCAGCTCTGTTCTGTACATTGCGGCACAATCAGTGAAATGAGAGGGTAGAGTGTTCCAGAAACACTGTGCATATCGTCAGTTCCAGAAGAGGACACGCAAAATAGTTTTAGAAAATACTGGCTGAATAACACGGCATTGCTCGGATTTCAAATATGTCCGCGATATATATATATATATATATATATATATATATATATATATATATATATATATATATATATATATATATAAGGGAAAAAAATGTAATACTAATTTAACTTCTCCATTGCTTCTACAATTTACTTCGGACGCAAATATACACACACATATGTCGTGTCCAACCATATAATCCAATTCATACTCGTCACACTTCTGCTGTAGTTGATTTTAAGTTTTTGAGTGACTACGAATATCCCGTGCATTCGATTAAAGTAAAACTGGCGAATATTCGGTGGATAATCTTGCACTTAGTTTTCCTATGAATATGATTTCATTGTGCCATTATTTCACCTAGTATGCGATATTTTCGAATCTCATCATCAATATGAGAAGATGGTAACTGAAATTGTTACAGCATTCGTTACTAATTTATATAGTTTCAAGCAAACGCAATTTTAGTTGAAAATTCCATTCAGCGGCAGGTGGAATAACGGAACTTCTGTTAGATATATAAAGCAGAGTTGACGTTTGTCTGTATTCTACACTAATCCACCTTTTGAACAATCCACACATTTCATACACTTTTATTTTAGAACCCTTCGGATATGACAGGCTTCATATTAACCCGCGTTCTATATGTCCAAAGGGGCTAAAAAATTACGGCATTCGTGAAAAAAAACGGGGCACTTTTTTCCAGAAAATTCCATTCAGTGGCATGTGGAATAACATAGCTTCTGTTAGAAATACATGTCATCAGAGTAGACAAATTAAACCCAATCGATAACATTTTTTTATAAACAGAAGGTTGATAGTACAACTCTTCTACAAAAAGAAAATGAATTTCAACGAACAATTCACATGCATCTATGTTGAGTAGGAACAACTTCAATAAATAGAGTAAGCAACCTTGACCTCTGTCTCTTAAGACATAAAATTTCAATTTTTCAAAGTTACTTAGCGTGATATTATTCCAATTTCAACAAAGTCTTGTTAATTTTTTTTTCAAACACACATACAGTTTCAAATTGAACACTTATGGTACTTTTTAAGATCAGAAATTTGTTTTCTAAATGGAAAGCACGTATATATTTAGAGTGATGTAGTTACTTGACTATGGAGTACAGCTTTCAATAACACCCATGAAACACGAAAAACAAATTAAATTTAATTTATTTTAATAGTATTTCAATGAAAACTTCAAAGTATGGCTACCAGTTTTAATTTAACGTAACCCATCTTATGAAAAATTATTTTTGAAATTTTTCATGTCCTTCGAAAATAACAAATTACGCACTTAAAAAAATATTATGATTCGTAAATTTTATTTTTTTTATCTACACACTATTACGTATTGAACCAAATGTTTAAAGAAAGTAGGTGGAAATATACATAAGCCACCACGAAAGTACCCATGTCTAGTGATATTTTTCAGGAAATAAATAAGTAAAATCCAACTCCTAAATAATATTTCTAGTATAGGAACACATAATGCAAACAGAAACAAAATTCCGATCCTTAAAAAAGGCAGAATTCTGAAAAAAATATCTGTTCTAGCGTGTTGAATTTCGATTTCCTGAATATATTCTGAAGTAAAACAATTTGACAAAAAACATGATCAGTATATATATATATATATATATATATATATATATATATATATATATATATATATATATATATATATATATATATATATATATATATATATATATATATATATATATATATATATATATATATATATATATATACATATATATATATATATATATATATGACGACTTTCTTAAAAGTCTCACTACTTAGTTACTCATAAAATACGAGCAGGACAGAGAGCAATGAAAAGACGTCTTTATTAGACCACCGTCATTACTCGAGTGCTACAAGAGATGGCGCAGCAAGTTGCGTATCAACAAATTAATTATTCCTTGATCAGCAATACTTAGACAGATTTCATTGCCTTATATGGTATCATTTTATGGGACATCTTATAGTAAATAGATGGGAACAGATGGATCATGGAGTGGGAAGATGAATTTATCTTAGCTTGCAAAAATTAATTATTTCTGATGCAATGGGCTAAGAAACTGTAAAAGGCACGTGAAAAAATACTCGGAGGCGCCAGCCAGCTTCGACGCAATTTTCTCACGAATCATTTATATATATATATATATATATATATATATATATATATATATATATATATGTCATGTTGTAGGCTCTGTCAATCAGTAGTATCGAGATATGGATGTAAAATGTCTGCACTGTTCTGCTCAGAGTCCCGACCTAAGCTGTTTGGTTTGTAAAGCAAACCAAATGCGAATTCGTATGTTATTGGATAACAGCCATCAATTCATTGCCCGGTCATTGCTAAGCAATTTACCAATCGCAATAACCCATTGTGTTGGTCCGGTGTGAGTTTAATTAAATACCTACCAAAACAAAAGTAACGTTATTGTTTAATGCGCCTATATTCGTATTGCAAAAATTTAAAAAATTACAATTTAAAAAGCAGGAAACGGTATTTGGATCTCGATAGCAAAGGTCAAATTCGTATCAGAAAAAATATAAAACTTACAATTTAAAAATTGTTTTTTTAAAGAAAATTACATTTTTAGGTATCGATTTATTGTGAAATTTTCCGCAGTTTTCAAATCCGTTAAAATTTTTACTCTATCTTTAACAATCTAGGAGATATAAAGAATAACTTCATAACACCAGTTATAACTTTTTAATCGTATTGTTATTTGCCTGAAAGGGTACAAACGGAAACACGGAGAAATACAATTTTATCTGCCGTCTCTTTATAGTGTTGCCATTCCAAAGAAAACAATAATAACTAATTTCCATTAAATTCATTTAAAATGTTCTAGATGGAATTTTAAAATTCGTAATTTTAAAATACCCAAAAATTGCAAAACATCCGGACTACCTGAGTGTCAAATCCCATTACTGTAAGTGCCATAGATTCGTCAGGACTTGTACGCAGAAAACATGTATCAAAGTTCATCCTTACATTTGGTTCTACCGCTCACAGTACAAGGGATTGCCTGGAATGCTTTTTCGAAGAAACGAACATATTTCCTTCCTACAAAACAAGCTTTAACTTCTGTGTATTCCAACTTTGAAAAGAAGTCTACGTTTTTGATAAACCAAACTTTCGACTTGTTCTGTATGTTCTACTTGTGTTCTACCATTCAGGCTCTTCGATTATTTACATGAATCGCACAGTTACGTTTTCGTGTACATTGCTTTGGAAACGATAGTTATTGATAACAACTTCCAATCTGCTCAAAATAACAACAGGAAAATGGGTCGATTTTGAAGTAAATATTCTGTTGAGATAGGTTTCAACGACAGCTAGGCAAGGTATGTTTTTCAGAAGCTTCTGAGCCTAGGAAGCTTCCGAATTCTAAGAAGGGTTTCCGTAAAACATCAAAGTAAGCTGAATAGGCAGTACTTTCAATATTCATACCTCGTAAGTAATTGAAGCGATCCGTACTGTGCTGAACCAAACCGATATTTGAAATAACTACAACGAGCTCATCACTGTCAGTTCTGCACGTATTTTTACACAATGCCTTGGCAAATCAATGTTATCCGATTATCTTTGTACTTGTCAGTTGGTGTCAAGTGAAGTAACACTTGCATTGTCAATTTTCTTTCATTTTCGTAATAAATCAACAAAATAACTTTTATTCCACGACGAATTTGCATTTGCCATGGTCGTATTCTACCATTTGCTCTCTCAATGGGTTCTACTCTGGCAAGCCAGAATATAGTTAGAACCAGAACACATGTGTACAATATTTATAGCAAATGTAATTTTATAGAAAATGTAATCACGATCTTGTTCTGATACATATAAGATCAGTTGAATGCGCATCGTCGCAAGAATACTGTGATTTAGCACAGAATGAAGTGTGGCATCCATTATATTTTGTTTGCAGTATACCTCGCTTCCTTTCGCAAAAAATAAAATAAATACTGCGCATGCGTAACTCTCAACCAAGAATTAATTCGCCGATTTCGGATGATCAAAATGCAACACCGAAACGGCGGTTTAAATCACGGATCAGGCATTGTGAATACGGCTTTTTCGATAACCCGGGGATTATCGTTGATTCGCGGGTTAACTCGGACTTTTGAATACTACCATTAATTTAAAGCCCCAAGACTTAACACAAAGAAATAATAAAAAAATTTTAAACATCAATACACTGTTTGCTATCCAAAAGCACAGCAAATAGTCATTCATACTTTTAATATTTATTGACTTTTTATGAAATTAAATCATTCGAGGCCACTGTAAATGAGATATTTGATACAAAACTAAGTCATTATGCTATCAGCCCTGCACAATCTTTTTGTGTACAAATTAGCCAAAAAACATAGACTGCAGTAAAATTTCAAAAGGAGTATAAAACTTTTAAAATTTTCTTCTACCCTAAATTCGTGAAAAAAAATTTCCATTTAAGACCAATGTACATCGAATACGAATGTATATCTCATTATCTGGGCGTTCACTGACTACTTACTAAGGACGTCAAGCGGTAAGCAGATGCAATTTTCTCCCGAATTTCACTCTGGCTCATAAGGATATGCCAGGAAAGGGGACAAATAATGTCCTTCTTTGTATCGATTGTACCCGTGAATTATTTGATAACATTGAAGCAAAATAATAAAACTATTTTTTCTTTCGCCTCAAATTCTAACTGTACACCATTTTTTATCCAAGCCCACGGCAGAAGCCACCTTATTCAAATAAAAAAAAATTTGATATTTATTGAACGCTGACGAAGGACGCCATGTGGTAAATACACTAAAAATTATTCGCAAATTATATTCCTAATCTCCCTAAGTTGTTGTTTTTATGACAGTCCAATGTGACTATATTTTTATAAACCATATTTACTCTTTTTCCCTTCAATTTAAAAAACTCCTATTTAACTAAATTTAACAAATACAAACACAAATATATTTTTCTTCTTCGCAACTTATCACAAACTATTTTATAGATGGGAACAGAATTCCCAGAATTAAATCGCTTTACATTGAGATGCATTGTCATTACAACAGAGGCCGGATGCGAAACGAATTCGAAAAAACTATTCCCGAATTGAACTCTTCTTCGAGTCGATGGTTTGGCATACCAGTGTGTTTCGATATTTAACATTCTGTGAACTATTTACCTTCATTTATTGTTGTTACAAATCTAATTAACCTGCATAAGATTTTATTAAGAGTGAAATGTATCAATATTCCCTTCCCTCAGTCATCCAATAAAGTTTTTCGACATAAGAATTCCCAGAATTCAAATCCCATTCCATCGACATTCATTGACCGCTTCCCAAGGTCGTCCTTAGGAATTTGGACTCAAAAAATATTCCTCCCGACTCTCTGTAGCGTCGGTGGTTTTATGACAGGCCAGTGTGATGCAACACTGAAAACCTCTCCCCCGGTACTCCTGGAATACTGTCTCTGACATATCTGTGTATCGATCTCTTTCAGGGCGTCCGCCACCCACGGTGACGTGGAGGAGAGCCCGGACAGATATCGTGAATCAATCATCGGAACCGATCGCGGACTCTGGTGTTGTCCGGAATGAAATGGCCATCGAGTCTCTGAAGAGGGAAGACTTGTTGACCGAGCTCACCTGCCAGGCCTCCAACACCAATCTGTCGGCCCCTGTTACAGCGACCGTCAAGCTGGATATTAGTTGTAAGTATTTCTGAACATCTGCAAACATGTACTTTGGTAATGCTTGCAAGGGTCTGTCACTTCTAAGCAAACTTTTATCTGAAAATGGTGAAGACGGAAATTAAGATCTCATGTTTGATCTCAAATCACAGACTTTTATTTAACACAATCAATCACACAACAATAATTAGACGATGATCCTGGACACAAATTAATAAGTGGATTCACTGAAAACTGTACATGTATGCACCAGGCAGAAAATGTGCACGTGTTAACATCAATACAACTTATAATAGCGGAATTATACGAAGTCTTAGACGATTCCGATCTAAGGCCGCTAAACTTCTATCAGACCACGTGATCTCCATTATGTTTTCACAGTACAATTACAGACCACTTGTGCACGGTACTTGTCCCAATGCTTACCAGACATAGGGCTGTTTTGGGTCGAATAAGGCACCTCCGGAGAAATCAGGAAGTTCATAAAGATGGGTCCGAGACAGTTGGAAAGCAGCTAATATAGATCTACCGATTTGCATCGTAAAGTGGCATACTATCTAACACAAAGCTACCCTAATAGAAGTATAATATGCATTATTGTGAGGAATACGGACACACATATTTAATAAGACAGTTGCTACTATTTTATAAAATAATATCTTAGAGTGGGCTGAGACTCCAATTACTAATACAAAAAAAAATCACATAGTTAAAGTGCCCATAGCGTAATGTTATCAAAGTTCAAAATAATTTTGAAATTATGTTCTGAAAGCACTAAAGTGTAGTAAAACGGGTACACCAGTCTAATACATGATAGGCCCCATCACAAGAGCGTAAAACTACACAGTGAACAATGAACACAAATTGTGGAATTTTATTATCAAACCAGAGGATCACTAATTCTAACCACTCAAGATCTTGGCTATTACGGCGTGAAAGATTCCCCAAGCGTATCAAGAATTAGACGCTCGAATGGTCGGTTTGAATGACATTGCTCAGTAAGCGACATTCCAAGAATAGGCAGACCACGCTCGGTTAGAAACAAAGCCTCAGTTAAACGTGAAAGCGAGTGTTGCAGAAAACTCGAGCACATCAACTCGAAGGCGATTGAATTGGGTTATAAAGACACCGTGAATGTTAACAAGCCTCAAGCACTTCAACAGCAATGATGTTCGGACTGAAATCAGAACTGGAACACGAAACACTAAGGCCCGGTACACACATCCTGTTTTCCAACGTGCGGTGCCGCTGAAACAACGCAAGTGCTGTCTGAGATACATTAGATCCAATAGAGTAGTGCACATATACCTCCGGTGCCGCTGCGGGTACGCACGTCCAACTTGCGTGAAATTTGTACCGCAGTTCCCCACGGCACCGCAGCTCACCGCACACGCTTCTCTCAAGTACCTTGTTTTCATAAATAAATAAAATATAAATAATTATTAAGAAATGTATGCATCCAGTAACGTCTATTTTGTTTCAAAATATATTTTTTGTACACCAAGTAAGCGAAATAAACACGTTTTCTTCGATAGATATCCATCGCAAATGGTGTGAAATGTGTATTTTGGTCATTGAACGGGTTATGTGCGCATAGTTGGGCTTCGGCACCGAAGCGTCAACGTAGCGGCGCCGCACGTTGAAAAATCGGAACAATTGGTGCACCGGGCGTAAGAAGTGTCAAGAAAAACGCATTGGAAATGGCGCAATTAATAGTAGAAAGAGAACGCAATTTAAAAAAATTAGATGTTTCATACCTTGTGAAAATTTATTTCTTTGAAATGCTGGGTAAGATTCAACGGTATTTAAATACTACACAAAAAGTTAAGGAGTTTGTGGATTGGGAATGCCACTGATTTCTGTTAGTGTGAGGCAATGGAATGCCAGTAAGCCAAAATTCAGTGTAACACCTTTAATGGGATCTAAGTTACACACAACACACATTAAATTAAGTTACAGAGTTAAGTATACAGAAAACCATGTGTCCATGCATGGGAAAACTTGGCTCTCAATTGACTGTTTCCTCTGACTAATCGCCAGAGGGCGACACAGTCATTAGTAGAAAACAAGGGCGCTACAAGTTAATAAATATTGAAATCTTCGAGACTTTTGGCCCACCCTTATGCGATTGATATACAAGCATTGATTTCTCCAGTTCATTTTATTATGATAGCATCAATTATGTTCAATCTTTTAAGGTTAGAGTAGAATGAGCCATTTCCATTCTATTCAATTCAGACACCTGAATTGAATGGGAAAAAAATGTAATAAGTTCGATACCACGCGTGTCGGCTTAGAGTAGAGACTTATTAATATCCTTTACAAAAAAGAGTTTTTAATGTACAGCTGTTTAACGACTATTAAAGCTGTTAATTTTGATAATGTTATATTCATTTTAAAAAGATTCTAATGCTACCACGTATTCCTCATCTTCCTCACAATGTATACTTATTCTGTTCGAAAAAATAATAAGTTAGCGTGTGTCTGCTCTAGGTCAACATTATAAAAGGTGTTTCAAAAATATGTGACCAAATTGTAAATGATGGTATAGGGCCCAAAATAAAAATTTTCAGTCAAGGAATGTGGGAGATGCTTCGTTTAAGTACTGCCACCTAAAAGAAGGTTTTGAAATCGAAATGAAAAACGGGTAAAATCAAATGCAAGAAACATTTTAATGTGCCTCGTTTTTAAGGTAGATGCTCAAAAATGTGATCTACCAATTGCACAAGCTCACATTTTGGTACATGAATTGCCATAAATTCGGAATGATTCGAGGCATTTCCCGAACATTCCCCGAAGCAGCAGACTGTCTGGCAACGTGATCTTTGCAGGCGTTAATAGGGATATATTACCTTATACTCTTTATGTGCACCCCATGAGAAGAGATTCATGCATGATAAATATGAAAATCATGGTAATCAAGGAACAAATCCACCCCGATAAATCTACTGGTTTCCATAAAAAGCGCTCAGGTAATTCGTCACATCAGTGTTGAAGCAAAAATCTTGTCAAGCAGCAAAAATCATACTTTCGAATGAACTAAACAGCGATCCGAACTACCTAAACGCAGCTTTTCCAGACACGTTTTTGATAGAAAATGTTTATTTTGAGCTGTTCTAACACCATTTGCTAGCAATCCAGATGTTTCTAATCACCCTATATTTAACTAAAACCTTCAATATTATTAAAAGTTTGAGAAAATACTCTAAAAAATCAAACGCTTCATTTGTAAAAAAAAATGAATGTATGTAGTTCCATCCTTATAAAACTACAACACATATACTTAAAATTCGAAACCAACCTACTTTGATATTCAACATTTATTTTAGACTCATTGATGCATCTGTATTCAATAAGCAGCAACACACTATACAGTTTTAACTCAAACATTACGATTTAGTTCATGGTTGAGCACAGTAATTCAGTTACACGTACTCGATTTTGTTTCATAGTATGTGATATTTCTTTTCAGTAAATCCCACAGACGTCCAAATCACAACCCCTCAAGGTCCCATATCCGCTGGGGAACGAATGGAAATTGTCTGCGTGAGCAAGGGCTCCAGGCCACCTGCCAAAATCACGTGGTGGAAAGACGGCAAGGACCTGAAGCGTTATGCCACGGACGAGATCAAGGGCGATGTCACTACGAGCAAATTATTTTTTACACCTTCCAGTGAAGACAATGACAAAATCTTGACTTGCAGGTCAGAAAATCCTGAAAACACGGATAGTGCCTTAGAAGATCAGTGGATGCTCAATATTTACTGTAAGTATGACAAAATTCAATTATATAAACTCTTATTGCACATTTCGCTTAGGATGACAGAAACGCGTTGCATGGCTTCTGGGTTCTCATCAGCTCTCTTAAATAGCCTCATGGTTTATGTTGTCTTCGAAAACTGCACTTCAGTGATCGTCTTTGATCCAAATGCCTGTTCTAAACTGGTACCATTTTTAGTCAAGGGATAGTTTGATTTTCCTACTTGGGTCCTCATTTCCCTTAGAACAATATGTCTTATTTGTCTCGGAGGTACCCAGTCATTAGCATAGCTCGCCAGATCTTGTTGGACGAGATATCTCGTATTTAGAAAACTTACCATATATTAATCATCACAAAAACACTCTGCATTATCTTGGGGACTAGATATCTCATCACTTGAAAATCGGCCCGATTTTGATTGCCTATAAATCTTGTCATTTGCAGAACTGGCTAAATTATTATGAAAGAAAGTTGTCCCAGTGGTTTCGTCGAAACCAACTGGTGGTTGTCTCGAGGAGATATCTAGCTATTTGAAAAACTGACCAGATCCTGATCTCGTCATCATCACAAAATTGGTAATGCATATCTTGCTGGCAAGATACATAGTCATTTGAAAAATTTATCACATCTTTATGGACGAGATATCACGTCTAAATCAGTTAAAGCAGGGCTCGAAATACCCGGGTGCTCAATTGCACTGTGCGCATGAAAATAAAATTGTGCAGCTAATATTTCTTCTAACGCAGTAACCTAACTAACGCAGTGTACCTAATGTTAAAAAAAGGGACGTGTTTTATGTTATTTTTACGTTTGAACAAAATATATATATATATATATATATATATATATATATATATATATTAGTATCGACCTCTCTCGCTCTAAAGGATGTAATTAAAATTCGTAAATACACACAGTGCAAAAACAAAATCGCTGGGCCGTAACTGTTTATACAGGAAGAAGGACTCCTAGACTGTCTATGCAGGAAGAAGGTTTACTTGTGCTACTGCAACAAGAACTTTCGGATGATCGAAACTTTTTCTAGATGGCTCTGTTTGAAGCAACTGTCGCAGAAGGGAGAATTTAGATCACTTGACCACCGGAGAACGATAGGCATCCCGCATTTCTGTAAACACCTGGTGTTTCAATAAAGTGTAAAGCTGAAGGAATTCATTAGAATTGTCTGGTCACTGCGTATCGTAAACAAATATTTTTATTGTTTATCTTTAAATTCAGATTTTATCTGTTTAAAATATCGCGTACTCGTTTATTTTTTATATTTTTGCCCACCAATGTATGATGATGACTGAATGTTAGTAAGTAATAATTTCGCAGATTAAAAAAATTGTATGAATATTTTTATTTACTATCTACTACTAGCCTATTTGAACATACCCAACTAATAAAATAGTTTACATTACAATAATGCTCTTACATTACATTTTTTTAAAATGTGTACCTAAAATATAATCTGTGCACCTAATTTAAAAACTTAGGTACACAAGGTGCATCTATATTAAAAAATCTATATCGAGGCCTGAGTTAAAGGTTAAAAAATATGTTGATAAAGTTCATTTTAAAGGAAAGAGGTATATTTGACAAGCATCTATTACATATAGTAATATATTTGACAGTGCACTTGTATGATATCGTAGTTTCAACTTTTAGCAGTGTTCTCTTTTCAATACAATATGACTTTTATCAGTACAGAATAACTTGTATGCAAAAGATTTTTGCCAGAATTCTCAGTAAAATAATTTAATTAATACAGACAAAGGATAAGTGCTAAGTTATATTCATACGTGTTTGGTGAAATACTGCGAATTTCTCTTTCAGAATTTTAATCACTTGGAATTAAGTTCAATGTAATCCTTTTGCATTAAAATAAGCTATGTGGATCATTTTTGGGACATGATATTTTTACGCAGAAGTACGCTACGAATAAAATTCTAAAAGGCAGTTTACCACCCAACGTTTCTAGTTAATGTATATAACTTGGATAATTTAGGTGGATATAGAATTTTAACTCTTTAATGCTACTTAAACCCACATCCTTAATTATTTTTCTTCCAAGATAAAAGTATTGGCAAGTTTAATCTAGTTTTAATAGTTAAATTCATGTAATAAACAAAAACGCACGCTTTAATGACTAGTAGATTGATAACGCATGCACATTAACTACATTAATCAATTTCATTAACCAAAAAAGGTTGAAATGCTACGTTTTACTCTATTAAATAAATTATGAGACTATTAAACCTCGTATTATCGATAAATAAATCTATTGTTTTGCATACCTGACCTGTTTTTGAAATATTTTTCAATGCTATTCCACTCTAGACAATTATTGAATTTGATACCAGAAACGAGTGTGTTCAGAGCTGTTGAAGAGTTCAGTTGGTTCGGTTGAGTATAAAAACGAAACGGTCATATTCGGTCAAGTTGCGTCAGTCAAGTAAATAGACATACAGACACACGAAGTTTTCTTCTAACACAGAAGAGTAACAAGTACAGACACAGATTAATCGAACCTGCACCTCCGACAATTCGCAGGTTGAGAGTTCAGTGGGCAACCCTCCTGAGAGGAGTGCCAGCTCAATGAGTTGACTTAACTTAACTCCATCACGGGATACCGACCCAACGATTGAGTTTACGGTAAATAAATTTCCCTGTAACGTGAAAGATGACCACACGAGAAAAAGGAAACAAATTTGTGTGATGCTAAACATAAATTATTAGTTAATAAATGCACACGCAGGTGCTGCTCTAAAAACGTTTTCTATGATGTTAAAGAGGCAATTAAAATGTTTTAGCCAAAAAGTGAACTTAAACCGCTTGCTTGAATTCAAACTCTCTGGAGGCCTCAAATCGCACGATTTGTATGATTTTCTTTTGTAGCAAGGGATGAACAGCCAGGCGTCGTAGTACTAAATTGTTGATTTCTTGATGTGTAGATGAAATATGATAGGGCAGATGGTATAATAGTAGTCCGGGTCTGTTCCCATACCACAGATGCAGAGGTCACTACAATGGATATTCATCCGAAATAAATACTGTATGAACGGGCCATGGCCCGTGTAAAATTGTGTGATCTCTGGGGTGGAGATGAGGCGCTTTGTGCAGTCCTTGGGGAAAAACCCGAATGTCCTCCGACCTTGTCATCTGACCGTGGTGATTCAACGGATGTTTCCCTTCAGGATTTATTCCGAATCGTCACCAATAGCCCGTTGTGTTACTCCAGTGTGACATATATTGAGTTTGGTGGCTTCTCTCTTGAGGCAAGCATGATGAGTCCAGCGTGTGAGCAAGGCGGCCTCGTGTTGAATGAAAACTTTGAGCTGGGACGGACACCTTTTGCTTTGGGCGGGAGCTGTGCAGGCTGTTGGGGGACTTTGATCAAGTCTCGGATAACCTGGCGCACCTAGCACTCCTCCCACATGCCCGGGTCTTCCTTAGTTTTTCATTAGAGACCTTCCCTGCTAATCCGGTGTGGGTTTTCAACAACTCGGTTCGGAGGGGATTGTTTCCATTCAGAAGAAGAAGTGTGACATAAATTAAACCGCACCTATACAAAGAAGTAAAGGTATTTTAAAGAAGCGAGCTCATTAAGAAAGAACGCTTAACTGGTAAGACACAGCTATTATAATTTTAAGACTAAACGGAATTAATAAAAAAGCGCCAAGCATTTTTCTCTAACATGCAAATACTCTCAAAAGTAGTCAGTCAAACTTCACTTTTAATAGCACTCTTGTATTCAGGGCCTGGCAGAGACACACTAAAAGAGTAAAATTAGATTAGCATATATATTCATTTAATTAAGAAAGCCTCTCCCCAGAGTTTGACTAAATTAACCTGTTGAGATGCGTTCTGAATGCAAAATGTTATTCTTCGTCTTCCTTGCACCTCAGGCGGCAGGATCTTTTGAAATGCGATTCAAACACCCCAAAGGATAGATGGATTCGCAAAATGATATTTTAGACTCTAAACTAAATACCCCATTGCAGTGTTCTAAATAGATTTCCACTCTCGTTCTACCTTCCCATGGGACTCCGACAGGAAACTAATATGAAGTTGAAGTTGGAGAACATGTGACTATTTGTTCCTTCATTAGGGTTTCGAAGAGGTGGATTCAATTTGTGTGTGGGTTTGATATTTGATGGATGCGTCATATTTTTGTTAGTAACACTTTATTAGCTATACAGCATTACCGTGCCTCATATTAAAGATTACAGGTTGAAATAAGATACGACAACAGAAAAACTTATTAAAGAAACACTTTTTTATGCCATAAAAACAGTCTTATTGAGTATCTAGATTTAAATGCAGTTCATTCTTTTAACTGGAAAGTTTGTCTTAGGAATTAAAAATATATGTCATATAGAGTTTGTATTATTTGAATTGTTGTCTTACAAGTGAAACGCATCAACTAAAATAACAGTTCTAAGAAAACGAAAAAAGGGAACATCCTACTCCCTTAGCTTAAATCAGTATTTTTTTTCTCCATAAACCAAACCTTCATTTAAATAAAACAATATATTAATATATTTCACCGGTAATAATATATTTTTTCATTCAGGTTATAAATAGTTGAGAAATTCAAATCTTCGAAATTTTGACTCAGTTTGGTAATAATATATGGTGTCGTATTCCCATACGCTATAAAAATTACGACTGAATACTTTGTTAACGACTAAATTAGACGTCGGATAGTGTTTTTTTTTAATTCTTATACGTTCTAGATTATTAAAAAAATTGAAGATGATTGAAAAGTAAAATGGAGAGATACTGTGCATGATTATATTAGTCTTTACGATACTGTCACTCAATGTGCGCAAAAAAAATGATGTGATCCCATCCTTTCAACGTTAATGAGACAGTCCATCAAAATGGTTCACATTAGCCAAAACTAAAAGTTATTCCTGACTAAAAAGAAATTTTGTGTGGAAAAAGACCACCTGAAACATCAACATATTCTGTTCGTCATATTGAATATTTATTGAAGAAGAAATTATATGCAGATTTAAAAATAGAAATACTTGGAGCTGAAAATAACTCTTTCCTACCATAAATTAATACACATATTATAAATTAACGACTAATTGATAGTTAAAAGTACGGAATATCATAACTTGTACGAAATAAAGTCAGACTTGTTCTATATCCTCCAAATTTTTAACACTTTAAGGATTTGAATAGGCAAAATTATTTAACCCCGAACCAAGTACGAAACAATATGGCATACTTCTTTTATTTGCTTTGATTCTTTTATTTCGAATATACACTACAAATGTTCTATGCACATGGCGTATGTAAATGGTAAATAAGGGGACCCAAAATAAAAATATATTCAGCAGCAAAAATTAGTTCCAGAGTATTTTAAAACGTAACTGCATTTATTTACATGTAGACAATCGCAAATTAGTGGATTTGAAAGGAGAGACAAAGGTAACATTTTACGTAGAGTGTATAATAATAAATTTATGAAAACGAATAAACCGACATAATAAAATAAAACTTCTGGAGTAATTTAGTTTTCTCTCTAAAGCCGATTACAGAAGCTTCGCAATCAGAGGAAAATCAAGAGGATGTTTTTTCTTAGAGAAGATAATGCACTTGTTAATTTAATATGTATATACAATAGCGAGAGAGAATTATGAAATTAAATACAAATATAAATGCTTTGTTGATCATAAATAAACCTTTTTGTTTACATAAATAGGCCTGATTAAAATTTTCAAACAGAATGAACCTTGATTACTATCTTTTGTTTCAAAGAAAATCTAATACAATTTTATTCAAAAAATAACCATCATTAATTTTGGATAAAATTTAATATTTAAAAAATTTTAAACACAAATTTATTCATTCTAATGATTTTATCTAAATTCTAAATAAATTATTAAGGACTCCAACCTCGCCTTAAGAAATAGTTAGGGTAACTATTTTTTAAAAATCAGAGTTATTTCAAACTGGACAAAAAATTGTAGACATTTTCAAGTTTTCATTAAAATTACACATATTTTACATGTAGCACTAATAAATACTTAAAATTGTTCCACCCACTTTACTTCTTGTAGAGATATATCGTTCTAAATATCCAACTAAATTAGTGCGGGCATTATTATTCGTCATGAATCTAAAAGCACAGTAATATTTTTAATTTCACCACTGCATGAAAATATTACCAATAATTTGGGACAAACCAGATAAATAAATCAACGGGCTAATTAAAATTTTCAAATGTAATGAACCTTGATTACAATCTTTGTTTCAAAGAAAATCTCTAATTATTATTTCCAAAATAATCATTATTGATTTTGGACAAAAATTAATATATTTTACCAAATTCGGACATAATTTTATTAATCTTTATTGACCTCATTTAAATTCTAAATAATTCGTAATAACTCAAATTTCGTTTCTCAAAATCTTAGTTTTTTTTATTTTTTATTTAGGCCCAAAAGTGTAGGTTAATTACAATTGTTTCTCTCAAGTTACACAAATTTTATGTGTAGCACAGATTAATGTGTACTCATAATCGTTTCATCCAATTAACCCTTTTTAGAGACATATATTTCTACATGTGCAACTAAATTCCAGCGACCATTATTATTCGTCACGTATCTAAAAGCACGGTTATAATTTTAATTTAACCTCTGCATGAAAACATTACATATGATTTGGGACAAACCATATAAAATCAAACTAATACAATTGAGCATGAATCTACAATAAATAGAATTAATGCATTGTGTTATCCTGTGACTCAAGTAAGAAATCAGATTTACATTTGTTTCAATCTGACTCGTGTACATGGGGAAGCTCGAATCAAGTATTGCCTTTCTTGTACGACTAAAACAACTTACAGATAAAACTAAAAGGCAGTCCCTTATTGTTAGACGATAATCCCAGCTTTTGTTTTCCCTGCCTCCTTCCTGCAATGCTTTCCTGTCTTTTCATGAAGATTCCTCCATAGGGATTGATCGGATTTCTCTTTTGTTGTTTCTACTGTCAGATGTGTGGTTCTCTTATACTCTTGATTATTTGTCTCCTGTGGTGTGTTTACTTGTATCTAAGTTCCTTTCTCATTGCAAAGAGTTGTGTAAAATGAGATTGTACTTGTATTGAAAAATATTAGAGAGTAAATGCATGTTTATAGCTTTATTATGTAATTTTTTTAAATTTTAAAAGTTATCATTGAATAAAGTGTCAACTCGTGCGATAGTTTAGTAATGTATCTTAAAAAATTATTTATCTCCAACAAAATTGTTTTTGGTATGGTAAGAGGATTTGGTTTTCTTTGAAATGCATTTCTTGTTTTTTGTCATAAAAATATCACATTTTTATTTCTATATCCAATAATGCACTTTTTCATATAATGAGATCAGTTTTAAAGTTCTTAAAGTCATTTTTTTACTTTTAAAAGTAATCATTTAATAAAATCACTGTCAACTCGTTCGATAATTCAGTAATGCATTTTAAGAGATTATTTTCCTCTTCTAAAATTGTTTTTGGTAAGGTGAGGGGTATTGGGTTTCTTTGAAATGTATTTCTTGATTTTTGTTGTAAAAATCTCACATTTTTGTCGAAGAGTGAATTATTGATCGAAATAAAATTGTACTATGAATGATGCATTCATAGTAGTTCCCATCGACACAATTTAAAAAATGAGATAAACACCTTAAAGATCTGGTCAGTTTTGGTGATGACGGGAAACTTCGTCGAAACACGAGGAGAGTTAAATCACACTTTATTCGCCACTCAATAAATTATGTTTCAAGACGTTACGAAACATACATTGCTAACAAGGTAAACATCAGGCCTTAGCTACAGAAGATTCACCTTAGTCGTTAAGGGCGCAGTCAAAATTTCCGAGCTTAAAGCAATTTGAATGCAGAGGACGAGAGTTGAGAATAATTATTCAGCAAATCTCGTTTTGCTCAACAGTGAGAAAAGTTTATGACTAATTGGCATTATTTCAGTGACCCAATATTGCAGTCAAGAACTAATTAATAGCTGCTCGTGACACTCGCTGTATAGAGATTACTGCTTAATTAAATTACGCCTCCCGTGCGAATTTAGTAAGATAAACTTTTATCGCAAACGCAAAAGCTGAACTTCTCTCTGATTAGAACCGCTCTGAATTTCATTCCACCGAATCGTTACGCTTTGTCTACAGAATTAAATCATACCCGTTCTTGAAATTAAATTTTTTTTAACTTCAAATGTTAATCGAGAGAAAATTAAACTCGAAAAAACCCTGTGATTAAAATATTGATCTCGCTAGAAAATTGCTACTGCGTGAATTTGAACCAGATAAGACTAGTTTTATACAAGTCATTCGTCATTTGACTTTAAATAATGCTTTCCAAAAAATTGTTCTTCAAACTTTTAAATTTAATATTCTATGTTTATCCTGTTGTTATTTATGTCCTATTTTTAACAATTGATGATTGGAATAATTATAAAATCTTAGTGCATGTACGGATTTAAAAATGTATGCGTAGTAAATTTTAAATACAACGTACACAGCAACTTGCATTGAGTTCGTTAGGCTGCTATACATGGTATATGCATGACTAGAAGTATAACTCGACTCGAATGTTTTAATTGAGATTTTAAATTCAGATTCAACTCAGACATAAAAGTAAAACAGCATTGATAAGTAAATACTATATGTCATTAAGAGTACAAAGTAAAATATATGATCTGTAGGTAGTAACAACTTACACAGCAACTTCCTGGAGTTCGTTAGACTACTATGCTGGTTCTGTGCATTACTAGAAGTATAACTGGACTTGGATGCTTCAACTGAGATTTAAAATTCAGATTTTCTCAACTCAGACATAAAAATAAAACATCATTGATGAGTAAATACTATATGTCATTAAGAGTATAAAGTGAAACATATGATTTGGGGGTAGTAACAACCCACTCAGCAACTTGCATGTAGTTCGTTAGGCTACCCTGCTGGTTCTATGTATGACAAGAAGTATAACTGGACTTTAATGTCTCAACTGAGATTTAAAATTCAGATTCTCAACTCAGACAGAACATAAAACGGTATTTGCAACTAAATGCTATTTGTCATTAAGAGTATAAAATAAATGATATGATTTAGTGGTAGCCGTTAGCAATGACTAACAAATAATCGTGTGTATTTGTTCATAAACAAAATATTAAATATTTCTATTGAACTAACGAGTTTTTTTTTCTGAATATATTCAATTTTAAATTTAAAAAAAATACTTGAATTTCCATGTCAAATGCGTATTTTGTATTTTATAACACTTTTAGAATCAAATCTATAATATTTATCAAAAGTCATCTTTTACATACCTTTTACTTTTTTAGATGCCCCTATACTGTCAGTGACCTTTTCAGCAAGCCAGCAGCATGAACACATTCGAGAAGGAAGTGACGTCTACCTTGACTGTAATGTCCAATCAAATCCTCCAGCGATAGACATCCGTTGGAGATTCAAGTCTAAGCCTCTTGTGCATGATCCGTCGAAGGGGGTGATTCTCAGAAATTTCACACTGCTCTTGCAAAACGTCAAGAGGAGTCACCGAGGACCTTACAGATGTATAGCATCCAACTTGGAAGGAGAGAGCATAAGTGACGAAACTTATCTACGGGTTCACTGTAAGTGTTGAATACAAAATTAGATTTATCTTGAATTTAGATTGTATATGTAAAATAATGTAAAATTCATTTTTCGAATTTATCAGTTAAATGTTTTTAGCATTAACATTATTCCACAGAAATTAAGTACAGTAAAACCCCGATTTTTCGAGTTTCTGCTTTAAGCAAACTATAAAATAGTTCTAGGATTTTTATTTTTTGGTTCTACACTTTCCACATTTTAAAATACCAAAAACAATTCTGAACTTGATGTCACAAACACTCAGGAAACCGAAATCCGTCACTGGATAAACGCTGGCGAACAACACAAGAGATTACAGATAGAATGATCGTTAATATCGTCAATAAGGAAAATGAATCTAGCAATGATGATGAAAAGACAATGACGATGAAATTCGACATATGAAAATCTTCCATACAGATGGACTAAAAGCTATCGAAAGTGCTATTGAATATGTAGAAAAAGAAGCTACATCAGCAATCCTGTTACCGTTAAAAAAATGGCGAAACATTACTGCAGAAAAACTCCCAAGTAACTTAAAACAAAAAACAATTAAGGATTTTTTTTAGTAAGAACTATTTAATTATCATAACGATATGAATTGCATGTGGTGTATCTGTATAACTTTTGTATTTAAAACATACAATTAAGCCTGCACGAGTTATTTTATTTACAATTTTCGCTTTAACCCAGTTTTTCGGTTATCCGAGTTAGTCTTGGTCCACATTAACAAGGATAATCAGGACTCTACTGTAACTACATCCATTATTCATTTATTAGCTGACGATTAACCAGATAACCACCGGAAGGGACCCCTAGCCTGTCCTTATAAGTGATATTAGTTTGATGGACACTACTATGGGTATTTTATTAATTGCAAAAAAAAATGCAAAATTACAGAGTGAGGATTTTGGGGAAACATAGCTCCACTGTAGTAAAACAACTCCTTAAAAAGTAGGGATTTCCCACTGGAACAAGCTAACCAAAAATAATAATTTTAAAAACAAAACAACAAAAAGAAAAAGGAAGAGGTTCTAATTTAAAGATTAAGTTATTGCAGCCATATGATGTCCGTACTTCAGCAGGGAATGCACCAGCCCACAAATCCGCTTCCTTTCCTCTGTGTGGCCAAATGCGATTTTAATCCAAGCTCTCACCGGTCCGTTTTAGCGGCTCCGCACTTGAAATCTAGTCGTAAGGGGTCATCGGGTAGCATAGCAGAGAGGGGATCCTACCTACCCATAAGCACAGAGATCTGTTTCACTATGTCTGAAACAGACAAGGTACTGTTGGCAACGGCTATGGACAGTAGAGAACATAACAGGCCTCCCGTCTTGGATCGCAGTGTGGTTGGATACTTCGAGGTGTTGAAGATTATTGCACTATTTTTTACTTCATATCAAGGCAACTTAAAATAATATTCGTAACACTACAGCATAATCCTACAATACCAATTTATTCCCTCGTCTTCTCTTGCACCGTTTACTTGACTTAAGCTTTACGCTGCGGCGCTTTGATTTTTTCAATCGTCTCACAGAAAGGCTCTTTCGCCTGCATGTCCAGCCCCCTTTACCTAACTTGAGAGACTTAGCTTTGAGTGGCATTTACGACTGACGCTTTCCTTTCATGGTATTGTGTGGCGTATCGTTTGGCGTCAGATAGGTATCACAGGAGCGAGACCTTCTGCCTTTCCTCCAAAGCGTTCACACCTCACGGTCGACAGGTTAGTTTACCGAACAAAAGCAGGAACCTTATAAATGGCTCATAAATGGGGATCAATGCCAGTGGTCACTTAAAAGAGGGATAATATCCACCGTACACAGATTTATACCATACCGCTGGTGTAAACTAAATTTTAGTGGTAACAACTGTCTATCTGCAGCAGAGTAAAGGTTAGTGTGGGAATTTCACTTATATGGACAGATGATACAACAAAATTCTTAAATTCAAAACACAAAAATAAGAGAAGATAATTATGGTAGCTGATATAGTCAGCTATGGCATCAAACATCTCTAGGATTTCTACACACAAAAAATAATTCAACTTGACATTGACCTAGATGAAACTTGTTCAGGCTTGATGAAATATTTAAATGTAACAACTGTTTGTAACGTAATAGTATTTATGTGGGAGGAAACCAAAGGAATTATGTGAACTAATACGCTTAATAAATCGTGGTGACACAATCCAGGGGCATAGTAAAATCTTGATCGGAATACAGATTTCAACGATCTAGAAATCAAGCAACTTCATTGCCACTAGTATATTTTTTTCCCTGTGAAATATCTAAAAGCCAGATAAGCTAAGGACATTTTTTGATCTTCAAAACTAATAAAAGCAAAATTTGATACTTTTCAACTGAAATGTTTCAGCTATCAATATATGAGATTGTGCCAAGACTTTGCATCTAACAGTTGAACATGAAAATTCGTTTACTGGTGCCCCAACCCAATAATATTTTTTACTTTGACTATTTTAATAAAGTTAAACCAAGTATACTTCTAGGTCTTCAAAATTGTATCAAAACCTAAATTATTTCCATTTAAACTGAAATGTTCGAATGTTTCAGCTATCATCCTATCAGATTGTAGGCAACAAAGAGGAAGCCTTCCAAACATGCTACTCTTAATTTCCTTCTCAGCCAAGCAGTTTTTCTTTCACTCTTATTACAAGAAATAGCGTTTTCCAAGAGATAAATTATCGGTACCATCGAAACACCCTGAGCTGTATGTCGCTAGACGAAACTCATCGAAACAAAATCAAACCTTTCGATCGGAAGGAAAAAAAATCTGACTAGAAAGGAAACCGAGTGTATTTCGGAAAGGAAATAAATCCATGCTGTACTCCTACAGTCAAGACTAAATCTTGGACTGCTCTTTTATATCCCATCAGAAACATTAAACACCCGAGAGTTCACCCCTAATCAAACGGAGCGGCCTGAGAAGAACACGATCAATGCGCTACGACTTGAGTCCGATATCTGGAGTCTTGATGATGGGAGAGAAAAATTCGATAAGTAGCAGCAGCGATCAAAGAGCTACAAAATAAGGAGGGAGACGCAGAAAGAAATATCTGTTTCGACAGTTCTTGAATGTCTTTTTGAGTCTAAGTAATAAAACATCGAAAGTATTGCAAAGCTTTCCTCCGATGAAGTCAGCTAAGAGTACACATGCATGAGGATAACTAGTACAGATCGACACAATTTTGTTGACAGGAGTTGATATGCAACATTGAAGGAGGTTGATGTACCAGTATAAAATAACGATTATGTATTTAGATTTTCAATAACGTCATTTCAAGTGTTGCAATTGTAAACGGAATACTCTGTTTTAGCTCTAACATCATAAGATATCCGACGTAGGACATCCGCCGTCAGATTGCAACAGAAATTTTGGCCACAGATTGAGAATCGCTCTTTATATACACCTGATGTATGCCCAGTTCCGATGCGCTGGATCTCCCCCACAATTCATTAAATTGATACCAAATTTTAAATCATTTGCTTGTTCGTTCAAAATGTCTTTTCATACGAAATGTCATTACAAATGGACTACTCCTTCCTGATGCGTCGATTATTTTTGTTATAGAGTGTAATTTATTTTCTGTCGGGTTTGATGCTATTTATTTCTTTAATTAATAACTGATGGAGGGGCCGTAAGGTGTTCATAATAAGCAAACACATTTAAATATACCGCTTGTTCAACACATTGGGTAACAATATTTAAATGGCGTTTCACTTCCCTCACTCTCAGTTTTAATAAGGTCCGTTATGATGAGGTTGTTCTGTAATTTGCTTTTTCGTTTGTGTCAGATTATATCTAACAAGTCTCATCGAGCGCTTAAAACCTTTTTGTTTGCATTCGTTTGGATCTTTTAGGTTTGCTTAACATAGTTTGCTTATAACACCTTTTTGTTTCGCGTAACAGAGTAAATTTTGTATTTTTGACAATACAGTTTGGATGAAAATCTTAGTCAAGAAGTTTAAAAAATTGTATTTTCCGAATTCACTATAAAAGTTTTTAGAATAAACATTAAGTAAATAAATTAATCGACACATTCTTTTTAACTTTGGAAGATTATGAAAGTGAATATTGCTTCAAATCCGACGACAACTTAAATTGGTACTTACTCAAATAAAATTGCATACTCCTGCGGGTGTTACATATTAAACTATATTGTACAAACGTATATTACCCCCATGGGTAGCAAATTGAGCGACTAAGGTGTGTCAGATTATGTCTAACAAGTCTCATCGAGCGCTTAAAATCTTTTTGTTTGCATTCGTTTGGATCTTTTAGGTTTGCTTAACATAGTTTGCCTATAACACCTTTTAGCTTCGCGTAATATAGTAAATTTTGTATTTTTGACAGTACATTTTAGATGAAGATCTTAGTCAAGAAGTTTAAAAAATTGTATTTTCCGAATTCACTATAAAAGTTTATGGAATAAACATTAAGTAAATAAATTACGACACATTCTTTTTAACTTTGGAAGATTAGGAAAGTGAATATTGCTTCAAATCCGACGACAACTTAAATTGGTACTTACTCAAATAAAATTTGCATATTCCTGCGTGTGTTACATATTAAACTATATTGTACAAACGCATATTACCCCCATGGGTAGCAAATGTTTCATTATAACGAAACTTCTGAATAGTATCAACCATAAAATTAGGAATATCTAATGTTTCCCTCCTAAACTATATTGACTGATATAATAATGTCTTAGTCAAACACTGATTTCTGACATTTTTTACCCATTGAATGACACGAAATTCCCGAAAAGTGTAGTCTTGATTTTATCACACATTACACATAATGACTAAATGTCGGCTTGAAGAAACGTAAGAACTATTATCTTGGACAAGGACAAAACTGGTTTCAAGTTATGAAGAAAGACTGCTTATATCAGAACAGCTATATGCATGCGAACCCTTCAAAGAGTTGATATTAATGAAATATTTATGTAAAATACGGACACATACTACATCTATCCTACTTTATAAATCATTGTTCGGTATATGTTAGAGAAAAAAATTATTTCAACCCATACAAGAATCTATTTCGAATAACCATAAAATGCAATACCTAAATTAGATTAAATAAAGATCTGCTTAAAATAACTTTTGATGAAATAAGCAGTTAATGAACAAAACATAATTAATTTTATAGTATTTTTTTAAAACATAAATAAAATGCATGAAATCAATTAATGAAATATATCCGGATGTTATAAATTTAAAGGAAAGGAAGCATTAGATAAATTTCAAATTGTATAAAACTGGTATTTCATGGAGTTATAAATATTCCGGCATATATCTGAATTTATTCTTATGCTTTGTGTCTGGAAAACATTCGAGGAAGTATAAAAATACTGAATTATTCATGATTCAGGACGTCAAACTTAGGCATTATTCGTCAGTATTTGTTTTATTGCATAATCCCCGTCAATAAATAAAAAATTCTGAGAATTGTAACATTCGATAGTAATACTTAAGTGCAAAAAATCGAAAATAACTGATATTTTAACTTATTCATAGTAGAATGGAGAATACAAATTGTCAGACATCAGTACTAATGTGATGGGGAATTCAAATTGAGAACTATGCCTTTAGATTAAAATGTAAATATGCACTTCTTCACATAATGTATGGTAAGCACAAGGCATCATACTTAAAACAAAAGTCAAATTTTATTTGTCCTTTTAGTTAAAAATGGATTGAATCACAAACACATTTATCTTTTCCAGTCATCACTTACAAATGTAACTCTAAACTGCGTTCTTGATATTCCGTCTTCAATTTTTCTAAAATGTACAAAACTAGTAGTAACATGCATTTATGAAGAGCTTTTAGAATAAATTTATAAAAACAACTGTATATTATTGCTTACCAATACAGGGTAAATGAATAATTATTTTATATGTTTTAAGTTATTTTAGTACATGCTTGTTCGATCGTGTATGAAAATCAGTTTGTTAACAGGGAATAGTTTATTGTTGAATGTATATTTTACGCTGTATGGTTGGATGGATTGAAAGTTGCTGGAAAATTCCCTGTTGATCAAAAACGTTCAATCGACTACCCCGGGACGCTCAGGGGGGACATAAACCATTTCGTTTTCCATATTATATTAACAACCGTGAAGGAATAATAAATTACAAGATGTTAAACACCACCATTGATTTATTGATTGAATTAAAATGCTATTCCATGACTCACCGCAACGTGGCAAGTTTGAAGGTGACTAACAACGAATTACGAACGGTTGAATGACAACGTTATAAGGAATTGGGAGAGGTTAAGAAGCCATAGGGGTTGAACATTGGACATTGGTTGAGTGGACTTCTCAGGCATAGATCAGAGCACTGGATAAGAAGCTGGATTTTAATGAAGGTCGAACAATCTACAAAGAACAAACGCTAGGAATCTCGCGTGCGAGCTTAGATCTATGGAGTATAGAGGTAAAAAGAGAGCTCTTACGCACCTTCAGAACTAAAATCAACCAGATGTATCTAACACTACGTAGAATGTACTACTCTCTTGAACTATTTATCAGATACCTAAATTGAAGATAGAGGTAATCAGTCAGCTCTTCCACACTTCCAGAACTAAAATCATCGAAATATAACCCGTACTCCGTAGAATGTACAATAATTGTGTTGTTCAAATCTATTTTAATTTGGAAATGACTAAATTGATATTTAACTTGGTAACAACACATAATCCGCCTCTATCAGAATGACTCACTGGTCTTTTCTGTCATGTGACAGTTATGGCCTTCTACGAATAGTGAGTACCATTGTAAATCGTCTTCCAGATTTGCCTTGTCACATTGAGATGGGGAATGGAGAACATTGTGTCAACTGCAGAGTTCCGTTGAGAATTTAACTGGATATGAACATACAACCTATTCTAATTTCACGCGAGAAGTGTGGCTGAAATTGACTTCAAATTATACTACAAACCTCGGATAGGTTAAGCTCGTTCCATAGATAGTTGAGAGAGAATGGGTAAGACTTGATGTGCAACGACCTGTACACAGTGCCCAGGATTGTTTCCAAAAGCTTAGAAACTGGACAGAACAGCATATTGCGAACTATATAGTTAATATATCGATGAAAACCTCATATTGTATAATACAGTACAAATTACCAAATCCGGAGTCCTCCGGAAATCGGCCCTTCCAGATTTCGGATTATTAGCATTTTTTGGAAAAAAACCCTTAATTTAACCCCTTATCCCGCGAATTATGCGATTGCAATAGATGAATAGCAGATATATAAATAGGAATAATTTAAAAAAGAAAAGAAAAACCTTTTGATACAATGCAACAAAAATTTTACTTGGAAAGCTTCTAATTTTATCTGTGAGGTATTTACTTTAAACATGCCCGTTATTTTGTGTTGTTTCATCCATTATGTCCATGTAAAACTCCATGTTCCTTAAAAATTGTCGAAAAGATATAAAAAAAGTGAGAAAAACAAAAAAACACCAATAAACAAAACGTCCGGATTTTGGACAAATCCAGATTTGGGACGATCGGATTTGGAACATTGTACTGTACAAATTATTTGCTTAGCTATGTCGTACCAGGGTAAATTCTCGGTATACGGCAATTTATGACAAAATAGGACTCTCTCCATCGAAATTTGGTTTTAACGCTTTATATGAACGGGATTTAGTGCTAAAGTGTTATAAGAGTTTCCACGAAGAAACCATTCTTTTAGGTCACTAATACTGCTTGTGTGAAAACTCCCACGACTGGCAAAACGAGTTCACAAAATAAAAGGGAAAAGTCGAAACTCTAGAATTTGAAAAAATAATATCGTAATAAAGAGACCGATGGTAAAATTAATTTTGAAAAATGTAAAACCTATGTTTTTCTAAGTTGGCCGATCAAACTGTTTTCGTTGTCGAAAATTGTTCGGCAATTTTTGAATTTTTTAGTTCACACTACTGTATAGTCCTCACCGTTCAGTGTGTTCATGGAGAAAGCATGTGCATTATCTGTACACACGGATGAATGCGTTAGAACCCCTCAGGTAATTAAGATGCATTCGTAAGAAGTAACACATTCTGTATTGAGAAATAAATCCACCAAGTGTTCTTTCTAAGATGTTAGTGTTGTTCCCCTATTACTCTCACAAATTCTAGGGAATGATTTTCGTCATTAATAAATATAAATGCTTATTTGGTTTATTTGAGAATTAAATGCAATAATTGCATATAATTATTGTAGAAAAGGAATTCTCAAATCCTGCTTGAGAAATATTGTGAATAATTATTTTGGTATGAAATTATATGATGGCATTGGAATAATTCTAATTTTCATGTAAACACAAATAAACCGACTTATAAAATTTTTATTCATTCTGAAATTTGTATTCGCTTTGAAGGTTTATAAAATAAATGCAAATTTACTGAAAGGTAAAATAAATCAGCAGATCTTAATGACGATACATACTAGTTAAGGAAGATTTTCCAAACTTCGGATAGGAAGTTGTCTTCCTTCCTTCGTTCATCCTCAGTAAAACAGGAAGGAAGGAAATTGCAACATACTCACATGCAAACTTTTACAGAATTTTCAACAAGCGTGCAAATATAATTTTTAAAGCTCCCGTTGGTCTTATCTCAAGATTTTCTTAACCTCCTGGTTTTCCTCTCTTTCTCAGATACAGTAAGATTAAAGATTAAAGTTTTCTCCAACATGTGTCATCAGCGCAATACTAAGGTAATGTACCTTCATGAACATTACCTCAGTATTGTGCTGTGAATGATCTGAATGCTAACATCAAGACAGGGTCTCAGAATTCAACAATTCTCAAACCAACTAGTTTTCAAAACTTCTTTAAAAATAGAAGTCTTGTTTCGTCTCCTTTCTGCCTCATTATTAACAAGTCATGGAGATTTGTGATACTGGTAAAATCAAGATGTCAAAATGGAAAATAAATAATATTTATATTATTGAAACTATTTTCAATTGGTTTTTTCCTATCAAATTATGTGTTTTAAAGCACATTTTTCTTTGCACTCGCCCTTTGTTCATGGAAGCTTTAAAACAAACCTAAAATTCCCGGGTCCATCAACCAATATCCAGGGTTCGTGACTAATTTGTTTTGCTGTGATAGCAACTCGCGAGTTGTTTGTTTATGTCCATTAATTGACAATTACCATCCTTGCGTTTGGCCTCGTTTGGTCATATATGACCATTGGGCTTAAAAGTCACAGACCACAAATAATTGACCCAGAAGGATGAAATACAATGCGTTCTTATCTAGATATGAAGAAGTGGCTAACCTTCATACTTTATCCGTAGAGTATAAGGGTAAGATCGCCATCTAAACACTTACCAGCATTGGAATTTCCAAAAACTGTCAAGCGCGATTTTTATGTACAACGAACACTTGTCTTATCTTCTCAATGACTCAAACTAACTAATTCATCGTTTTTCTTTGAAAATAAAAAGGTCTTGTTTCTACTCTTCATTTCCTATAGAGTTATGCCGCCCGACCTTTCGATTTTAGGGAGTCTTGTGATCAAAGTAGTTAAAAAATAGTTTTTCTTTTCTTGCTGCAAAAAATATTTTCAAAGATTTGTTTTGGTATCAAATTACGTGTTCTAAAACTAACTCCTATCTGAACTCGAGGTTATAAAATCTACACTCATTCCTGATTTGTGAAAGATTTTAAACGAATGAAACTTTCCAGAAAGATTAAATCGTCGACTTGCATATAAAACACACAGTTTCAAAACTTTCAAGTTCTTAAGCATCGTTTGTTTTTACCTTTTCTAGACCAAAATGGGTCGATCTTTAAACTGATGAAGTCTATAAAGTCACTTTTTCGTGGCATGAAGATTCGACTTCCTCTTCAAAAATACTGAATAAGGTTAGCTAGGGAGTAGAACCCCTTCCTTTTTTTTTTATAGAACTCTGATTTTTTTATTTAGCTTGATTTACTTGTAAGTCAACGAAATACAATATGTCCTAATCTAGATGTAGATATTTACTTACCGTCCGTAGTTGTCCTTAGCTTAACAGAGAGAAAGAAATTCAATCATCGTAACTTTTTCGGCATTGAAATTTTCAACAAAAAAGAAAATCCCAAGCACGGTTTTTATAACTCATAGTTGTCTTATCTTTTGAATTCGTTACGCTGATGTAACGACCTTTTTTTCCTCAGATGCGCTGGGATAAGAGAAAATTTCCTCCAACATTTATCAACGAAAAAACCACACTCACAGAATGCATTACCTGAGCAGCGGGTCGACTGTGACCTCTTTCCGGGGCACCTCCTGAAAGCTAACATATAGAGCTGGGACTCCGAACCGAACCACAGGGCTGAAACCAACTTATTTTTCGTTCTTCAATAAAAGTACAAAGGTCTTGTCGCACGCGTCCTCAGGCGGTGTAGCATCTTTAACTGCCAAAAGAAGAATAATGCTACTTTGTTAGAATTGCTCGTCCCTTTTTTTGCGTGCGGCCCCTCTCCGTCATTGGGGTCCCCACGGGTCCCATCGGAAGTGGCCCCGCAGGGAGACATCAAACATTTCACGAGCGTAGATCCCGAGAAAGTGATAATTCCATTGTGTTAGAGTGGGGTGGTAGAAAAAGTTATCTTCTTTTTGCGTGGCTGCCTTTTTTTCCTTCCCTTTCCTGTGTCTACCTCATCTCGGTTGGCTTTTTGGTATTTAGGAGGTGGTGCACTTGAAGAATGATTCCCGACTATGCCTTGGTTGCTGATTAATCGGGAAGGGAAAGAGAGTTCCAGAAAATCGATATATTACACTTGTGAGGATGGTAAATGCATTCCCGTTTTACCACCCTATACTTGCTAAATAAGCCCAATGAATAGGATGATATATCCTTTTATGGGTGTAAAAAAAAAAACGTGTCTTTGGAAAAAAGCGAGAATTCAGAAGCTTTTCAAATTATTCCCAGTGTGTATTTCCAGAGATAACCAAACTAACCAGTAATGTCTAAGTTTTTTCAACTGTATCTTAATTAATTGAAACATCAAAGTGATAGAAGGAATGATCATACATTTGTTATATTTAACAGATATTCGTAACATACCATGCATCACAAGTTTATGCCAACTGAATTATTAGTTAAATATTAGCGATAGATATGATTTTCAAAGCAACTCTCTTCTACATATCATTGGCTTTTTTAATATTTTAAAACATAATAAGAACAATCTTGATTTTCCCAACTTTTAGCAAGGGTATTGTTATTTCCATTCACTTGATATTAAGAGCCCCTCTGAAAAGATATTGAAGGTAACACTATAAAAATACTGAATCCCAAATGCACCACTTTAAAAGTACCAATCTTTAGCGGTGCCATTTTAGAACTACTGAACTCTGCAGATATCGCTGAAAGTTTATTACAGCTTTAGAAGAATATCATACATGGATTAATATGTCCTAACACATAGTATAACGGACGCAATAGAAATGAGACAAATTTATACGTTTTCTCTGACTCCCTCACATTTAACTTGCCAAATTATTCCTCCAAATTTTTCCCAACAGAACAACCCCTCTCATTCTCAGAAAGCAACAGTCACCAATAAGTTATCACACATCCTCAACTTTCCATCCCAGGAGGGTATCGGTAATTAAAATCTGACAGAATGCGCCATTTCATTGGATAAATGTTCCCACCTTGACATTTCAACCCCGAATTTCCGCACGCTCTCCCTGAGAGCCCCAATATTTGTGCAGCTTGGGCTTCACTGGAAACACTCGAAGCAGCCACGCTTGGTTTATTTAGGCTACACAAAACGCCAGACAGTTTCAATTCACCTTCCTTTGACACGGCGTGTAATTTATCTGAATAATATCGATGATTATCGGAGATGATTAGCTCGTTCAATCCAAGCGTCAAGCGAGTATGGATTGTTGCTGTAACGAGATGGATGGGCAAACGGTATATTAGATTTTCTCAGACCAGAGTCCATTGGACTATTGGATGGCACTGATCCAGCTTTGGGATTACGTGAGTCTTCGGTTTGGTAGATTATGATCTACGAATGATATACGGAGAATAATACCGTTATATGAATTCCGAAATTGAAAAAGATATTTAATAATTTGGTATAATATGTCATACGTCCATAGGTAGAACATTTCAAAGGAACACTTATAAAAATACTATAAATGTCAAATTGAGTATACAGATTGATTCGAAACTCACGGGAAAAAAAATGTAAGATATGATAGAAAACACCAAACAAGAAATTTTCACCGTACAAAGCATGAGCGGAGAGCAAGTGGTGAACCGCTAGGATGTATCTGCCGTTACTGTTACATGAAAAAAAGAAACACCGAACTGATAGAGGAGGTAATAAATAATTTTATTGATAGCATGAGTGTCAAAATTACAGAAAACATTTTATTACCAAAAAAAAATAGACGCACCAAGTGGGTGCACAATAACAGTGGTGCCGGGCTGGATCAACTTGGAATGGTCCCGTTTCCAACTGTGCCCTGAAGACAACCGCAGACGGTCTGGATAAAACAGGGCAGCGCGTGGGGATCCTGCTCCTACTCTGCCACGCCACACATGCCCACAACAGGGTGTTATGGTGGGTGTCATCTAATTTTATAGCTGGACCCCTTTGGTAGTCATTTCTGGCACACTTACAGCACAACGGTACGTAGGCTACATTTTATGATCGGTTGTGTTACCATTCTATTTATGACACCCCGGACTTACTTTTCAACAAGATAATGTTCGGCCACATATGGCACATGTCGCTATGAATTGCTATTCAAACTTTCCCAACACTTCCTTGACCAGTTACATCTCATGATCTCTCTCCCATAGAGCACATTTTGGATGTTATGTGAAGGCGATAGCAACCATTCGGAATGTTGACCATTTAGCCCGACAGCTGGACACAACTTGGCAAGAAATTCCACAGGACTCTATCCTGGAACTTTTTCAGTCGCGCAGGGTGACATCTTAAGTCCAGTCAAGGGGTGGACCAACGCCTTTTTGACACCCCCCCCCTTTTTTTTTGTAATGGGCAAACTCATATATCATTCAAATGTTATCAAATTTGAATCGTTTGTTTTTCTACGTATGTTTTTTACATCCACTAGGCTCTATCGCAATCGTGCAGCTCCTTCTTTGTGCGTCAAATTTTATATATACACTCATTGCCATAAAAAATTTGAGCACCAAGAAATAATTGTGGGGTCGTAACGAAACTTGGCATGAAGGTACATGTCGGCCAGATATGCAAATGATTAGAAATACATAGGGATTGCGCATTGCGTAATGCCACTAAAGGGCGTTGAACTTCGTTCTCCATGTAGTATAAAACAGGTGAACTGAGCTTGTTTGAGTGTACTTAATCTTTTGTAAAGGAAACGCTGTGGTAAACATGCCGTTACGTCGCCATCCAAGACAATATGAGCAGCTGTCAGAGTTCGAGAGGAGAAGAATCATCGGGATGATGAAAGCTGGGTGGTCAGCTCGGCGAGTAGTTCGTCAAGTAGGCCGTTCTGATTTTAGTGTGATGATGTGTTGGGACCAGTGGACTGAAGAGACGTAAATTACACGGCGACCAGGCTCAGGACGCCCTCGACAGACCAGTCGTCGAGATGACCGTTACATCATACGAAACTCACGCGTAGAGCCAACTGCCTCATTGGCCGCTATCCAGACGCAGGCAGCACCTTCACTACGGGCCCATGTGTCTTCCCGAACCATCGCAAGGCTCCTGGCTGAAGGGCATCTGGTATCGCGGCGTCCATTAAGTGTGCTGCTAATGACACTCACCCACCGACGCCTCATTTTGGAGTGGTGTCTCGCACGACGGGATTGGAATGCAACGGAATTGAACCAGGTCGTCTTCTGCGACGAATCTAGATTCAATAAGAGCAGTGATGACAGTCGTGTTCGTGTGTGGAGGCCCCGTGGTGAACGCCTCAATCCTGCCTTTGCTTTACAGCGACACACCGCTCCCACAGCTGGTGTGATGGTATGGGGTGCCATTGCTTACGATACACGGTCACCTCTAATATTGATCCATGGCATAATGACAGCGCAGCGGAAACTCCATGACATCCTTCCACCACATGTGATGCAACTCATGGCAGGGCTCCCAAGAGCCATTTTTAACAAGACAATGCTCGGCCACACACAGCACGGATGTCACAAGACTGCCTCCGCCACATTACTACCCTTCCCTGGCCTGCTTGATCCACAGTTGTGTAACCAATCGAGCAGATCTGGGATCATTTGGGACGGCAAGTTGGACACCCTACGAGTTTGGTCGAACTAGAGGCGCGTTTACAGCAACTGTGGAACGAGATATCTCAGGACATCATACGGAACTTGTATGCCTCAATTCCCGCTCGTATCGCATCGTGCATTCGTGCTAGAGGGGTCCAACAGTGTACTAAAACTTCCTTTTATATGTACTTTTTTTCCGCAATAAATGATCCTTTTTCTTTAATTTTCTAATCACTTATAACAAAGTAGTACGTACATGTGTAATATTTTGTTTCATTTTGACGACTTTTTCTTGATGCGGAAATTTTTATGGCAATGAGTGTATATATATATATATATATATATATATATATATATATATGAGTGTATACATATACGCACCAAGAAGGAGTTGTCCGATGGAGACAAACATTTGTGGATAGGAAAATTATGTACAGAATAGAAAACGATTAAAATTTCAGAACAATTGAATGATTTATTTCAGAGTTACTATTCCATGTTGGAGTTATTCCATGTTATTGAGCCCCATTGGGAGGAAGTCCGACTTTGCTCGACATACATGACACATCCGTTTTACAGGAAGGCCCCTTTCATACATCCATTCACTCACACATATCGTAATTTAGATCCCAATCAGAGGCCGATAACCCCCTGATCAGGTACCCCCAGAGGTATTGATTTGGTATGGGAACATGGGGGACTTTGTGACCACGACCTATTTAACGTGCCCCAGTCACCATTAGTGAACACGACGGTCTTTAGCCAGGTCGAAGCGCCGATCTCGCAATCATCAGAATTGCAGGCTCCGCCGTGGACAGAACCCACAACCCTTCTGAATCGAGCCCGACGCTCTACTGACTGAGCTACCGCTGCTCACAATACAGTTTCTTGTTAGCCCAATACGACTATTGGGTATATTTGAAAGATAAATTTAATCGCAAATACCCTAAGATTAAGTGTGATTTTATGACGTCATGAGTTATTAATAATACTGATATAGCAACTGTGTTTCTTTTTGGATGACATTAAAAATACCAATAGATATTGCAGCAATTAAGAAATTACAAAAATAACAAATAAAAACTTAAGTTAAAAAGACTAAATTTATCTATGTAAACTTCTAAAATTAAAAGTAAATGACATTTTTCAAGTTAAAACGAAACATTATTTCTTGAATTCGTATTGGAAATTAAAGGAATTATGTTGAAATTAAATTCCTCAACTATACTGTCTCTATATAAAAGGGTAATACAGGATAAAAGCTTTACCTTTTCAGACTGCGTCCATTATGTTTGGGAATTAGTTTCTAAGTCACGTGTTTTCTCTGCTCTTTTGAACAGCTGTGGTTTTGACCTTTCGTATTGGATTCGGAACGTGAGGTCTAGTAATCCACGAAAAGGATTGATGAAAGGAATTCCTAAAGATCTGAATTTCACAAAGGCGTGCAACGTTTACTAGTAAAACCTTATAGTTTTCCACTTAGATTATTCTCAATAATTTATCTAGGAATGCTGGAAAATACTTCTTGGGATTTGTTAAAAATGGTTATCTGAATTCGAGGAGACCGATTTGTTTTGATGTATATAACTACACAAAACAACATGGTTATCATAGTAGTTTTTCATTTAACCAAATACTTCAGTCTTGTTCACTCACGAGTTCTAAAGCTGGATGGCAGCATTACGAACTAACTATTAGAATATATTTTAATACGTTTTAAAATCTCCCTTAAATCAACATTGATTAATTACGATTAATATATATATATATATATATATATATATATATATATATATATATATATATATATACCACACCATATCCATACAAAAGTAATAATTCTGTAGAAGTATTTTACTAGACGATAGTTATTGATGTAAAAGTGGAAATTTGATTTAGGTTTTACTTTTTTCACATTCCACATTTTAAATATAATTAAAGTATTGGGTGCATCGAAAGTTGACAACATACCCTTAGTGGATTTGCTATGCTTAAATTAAACACTATTGCTATACACGGATATACACTGAAGAGCCAAAACATTAGGATCATTAGCTCAATAACGTGTCACGCCTCCTTTGGCCTGCAAAACAGCTGCCACTCGCCTGAGCATAGATGCCAAAAATTCTTGGTACATGACTCGAGACTGGTTGTACCAAATGTCTAAGCAGCGGTCACGCAAAGACGAGATATTCGGACATGGTGGTGTTTTAACTCTATTGGAATAAGATCCGGCGAGTTAGGTGGCCAGGACATTAAGTGGAATTCATCAGTATGCTCCTCGAACCACTCCAACACAATCCGAGCCTTTTGACATGGGGCGTTGTCCTGCTGGAAGATTCCATTTCCACTTGGGAACACAGACGCCATGCAAGGGTGCAACTGATCCGCAATAATGTTCAGATATTTCGCAGCGTTCATGGTCTGTTCTACCACAACTACGGGTCCCAGAAAGTCGCCCATGAGGACGTCGTCAAAGCATAATGCCGCCACCACCAGCCTGTGCATGACCTGCTGTACAAAAGGGTAGCAACTGTTCCAGGCAGACGGAGTACCCTGACACGACCATCGACGTGATGAATGAGAAATAGGGATTCATCTGACCAGGCAACTCTCTTCCACTCATCCATGGTCCAGTCTAGATGTGCCCTGGCCCACTGTAGGCGTAGTTGAGTAACACGCTTGGTCGCAGAGGCACTAGAGTAGAACGTCTGATGCATAGTCCCATATCCAACAGTGTCCGCTGAACTGTGTGTCATTGTATTGGGTAGTCAATTGAGCCACTGTCTCGCACCGATTTTTCTTCACCAAGAGAGACAGACTCCGCCGTCCTTTTATTTTTACGACGTGTGGACGACCAACTCCTCGATGTCTACTGCTGGTGTCACCGTTATTTATCCACTTTGCATGAATACTAACAACGGCAGATCGTGAACAATCTACTAGTCCTGCAGTTTCGGTGATACTCGTTCCGAGTCTTTGGGCCATTACGATTTGTCATCTATCAAATTCGCTTAGATCAGCAGCCTTTCACATTCCTTGCAAAAGTAAGTGCAATAAGGATTATTTACCTTCTCCAGCAGCAGTTAAATACCATTCTCCCTTAATAACGTGCCCTCCACGTCATCCAGACGAGTTCATTGAAAAAAGTGGGGATAATCATAATGTTTTGGCTTGTCAGTGTATAGCAAAACTTAAGTAATGCAATTTCCAATTTAAAATTTTATACAAAATATAAAACACGGATTGAAAATATATTTTTTAATTCGATTAGATCTATACACAAACACAAAAAACGGTATTCTATTGGACAAAAGAATAGACTGTGGTTGTGAAGTTCAGTCACGAAAAGAATATAAGTTATAAAGGCGTGCTATGTTTCATGAAAATATACTCAGCCGTTTTGACGTAACAAGGGAACACATATAGGCACACACCAAATGTAGAAACTATTGATTTTGGATTAGAATCATCGAAGACGAATAATAGCTTGGATTGGAGCAAAATTATTCTATGTACAAACACTTCATTTTTGTTTACATAGATTATTATGCGAACTTAAAAGAAAAACCTTATCTGGTAAGAAAACTCTTAGAAATTCTAATAATTTTCGTGACGACATTTGTTTTTGGAATAACTACAGGGGGAAATGGTTAATAGCTATTTCGGAGGCACAAATGTCCCCATGTTCACCAGAAATAAACACGTACAGGAAATGTGAATTGAAAAAGTAAATGTTAACCGGCCTAGAGTATTGTTAGTACCAATCGTTTCTTTAGTCAAGCCCTTCCAGGCTGCGTTTAAAGGCGAATAACTACTGTCATACCCTGTATCAGTGTAATGTTTTAGTATCATTGTGTACAGTAGAACTCCAACTATCCGGATCAATTGGGGACAGACCCATCCGGATAATCGAATATCCGAATAATTGGATTATCCACGAAAAAAGGTTTTTTTTTACTTTAAAGAACGAATTTTGATTTTGTATGTAATGTAATTTAATGATTGTGAAAACTATTTTTTTTTACATTGTGTACTTACATATTGTAATAAAATGTATCCTTCCTTTAACATATCGATCAAAGTAATTTGTTTCGCTGTCTTGACTCGTTTCCTTGCGGCCAGTTGTCTCGTATTTGTTTGACGGTTAGCAGCTGTAGATGGTTACTATTTCAGGCTGCCGATCCATCCACTTCAGCCCTGCGTTAAGGTAGTCAAACGCCTTACCAGTTTACTGTCCCGCGTCGGGTTGAGCAAAATGTCGTCGTCATCTTCGGGTAATCAATGAATTCTTCTCTCAGACTTTGAATGAGCTCATCGTCACTGAAAATTTGGAAATAGAATCTAGGGTCTGAAGAAACACACACCAGCCACTCGCCTACGCCTTCTGCAATTCACTGCACACATCCAGGAATTTTTATTAGGATGTTTCTTATGTCCTCATCTGACACTTCGTCTTCTTCGTTTTCATCATCCACAGAAAAGAAACTTTTAATATGAGGATTTTTCCGATTTCTTTTGCTCTCAAAGTGAACCGGAAAATTGGCGATCCGGAAAACTGGAGTTTGGATAATTAGTGTTCTTCTGTACTAAGAATGTAGAGCAGGGATTCCCAACCGGTGGAACGCGTACCACTGGTGGTACGCTGCAACATTTCAGGTGGTACGCAAGGATGATTTAAGTGACCCAAATATTCTACGATCTTTGTTCGATTTTTTAGTATGTACCACCACGTTATAGGAAAAATGGGATAATATGATATCAATTTTGTGATTAACGTTTTTATTACATTGTAATAAATGACGCTAGCAGTAGCACATTATTTAAAGAGAAACTTTGTTGATGATTGTCTATTTCTATTCAAAGGAAAAAACAAAATTAAGTTGATATCTCTGCCTGTCAAATCGTTTTACGAAGAATTCCTTTATCTTTATGTATGAGAAATACGCACGGATAATTCGAGATAAATTCGCACGAGATAATAATTTGTTTTTAGACCTGCGAGTAAAAAAGAAAACTGTAATTTTCAATAATCGTTTTATTTTTTCCTTATTAAAACATCAATACGAAATACATGTGAATTAATCATAAAATATGAAGCTTTCTTAGTATTTTAATTGAAATAAAACAAGCCATTGGTCACTTTTCTGACATTAGATATATGTTTCTAAAAAATATAGAACTGGTGGTACGCCAAAAATTTTAAGTGGCACAAAGTTACTAAAAGGTTGGGAACCCCTTATGTAAAGCAATAGTATCATTGGTTAGTAGTGATTCGCCATTTTCGCATCCGTACTGAATGGGATCAATAGAAATGTTACTATACATGTAGTAAATCAAGTTAGTATTAATAATAACTAGCTAATAACAATAGCCGCGTCTTTTGATCAATGTGAACAATAATTATATTTACCAATAAATAACAATTACCAAGGAAGCCTGGTGAATTTAAAATAGTATGTTTTATATTATTTATTACCTCTATTTGTAAGATGCGTTCATTAGTTATTACTGAAATAAGTTCTTTTACATTTGTCTTAGTAAATGATTAAAAGCAAATTATTTATTTTTGCAGGAAAAGATTCTATAAATCAATTAGAATGAGAAATAATTGAAAATTATTGCAGTTGATGGTTGCGAATTATTTATAAACACACGGTTCGTGTGATAAGTTCTTATAAATTACTCACTCTTTAAGCTTTCTATTTATTTATTTATTCTTGACATTAGCCTATTATGATTAATATTAACCGATTATTATAAATAATATACCGATTGATTCACGAACGGTAACACTTGCACTTTTCCAGGAAGACATGTTACATTTCAGTGTTTATTTCTGTCCAATGGTATTCTGTCGTCCAAAAGAGCTATTGAGTTATAGATTTTTTTAGTGATATTTTGAAGTTTTTAAATTTTTCACTACCAGTTTAATTAATTTCTCACTCATATGTGTGTCTTAAAAAAAGGTGTACTAACATCAATTCTCCAAATTTTATTTTGTTGAATTCAGTCATTTTTTAAATGTGCGCATAAACATGTTTTAATATATTCAAAATATAATCCACGAAAAAATGATTAAAAAAAATCTTTATGAGATGTGTTGGACATGAATAAAAGCTCCGTATTAAAATGCACTCAGCATAATTGTATCAGCAACTTGATTATAAGAATTGCAGTGAATGTCCTTGTTATAGGAGCCGTATGTGACCCAAAGTTTCCTTCCTGTATGAATCTTTAATTATTAAAATTAAAGCGAGTGTTAATAATTTGTCAGTATTTCGTACCAAAGGTTTTGTGTTATTGCGTCTGTGATGTCCGAGTTTTTTTTTTGTCCTCGATGAACATTAACTCGAATAATCAAGATTTTACTTACACATTAAATTTTCGAAAAATGTTATCTGTATTTCAGAAATCCCTGGTCTAGAACAATAAAAAGGTTTGCACACGCACACAAACGCAGCTTCAGGTCTTACAATTCACACGTTGCTGCATCCAATTCAGTTTCAGTCCATTTTAAACATTCAATGGCCTCAGATATTTCAATCAGAAGCATCATGGGTGAAATATAAATCCGTCCGAAGAACGAGTGAATGACCCTCGGAAAATCAATTCCTTGCAATATCTTTAGTTAGTAGATGAATAGGCTAGCAGATGACGGCTTTTTCTATACTTTTAATGCATTCCCGTTTTCTTTCTGTTCTTGGATATATCTCCTATTCTATCTCTGTTGTTTTTTTCTTTTTCTCCGTCCTCCCAATAACGGTCTTTCATCTTTATCGATCATGAGACAATCTTCAGATGTCTTCATATGTAAAATGTTCTTCTGGAAATCTTCTTATAATCAATGAAGCGCGTGCCCTTATTCTTCTGTCTGAGTACGTCTCAATCTGTGCAACGCGGAAACGGGTCGCAAGAACTATTTCCATGGGTCACCGTTTTTTAATTGACGTTTCTATTTCCGTCTTTAGATATCAGGAAATACTTTGTAACGGATTAATATATTGCTATGGTTCTAAGTGTTACGACCTCTTTTAAACTTCACGCTGCGACCCTTAAATTTTATCAATCGTCTCACAGAACGGCTATTTCGGCTGAATGTCCGACCCTCCTTACCTAATTACCAAACTTCAGAGATAGAGCCGTTAGTGGCATTTACGACTGACGCTTTCCTTTCATAGTAGTGTGTGGTGTATCGTTTGGTTTGAGAGAGATATCATAGGAGCGAGACCTTCTGTCTTTCCTCCAAAACGTTCACAACTCACGGTTGACAGGGTAGGGTAACGAACAAAAAGGGGAACCCTCTAGGAGGTCAGTCGCAGTCATCTCGTAAATGGTGATCGATGACTGCGGTCACTTAAAAAGGGGATATTATCCATAGTACACAGACATATACCATGCCACTGGTGTAAACGAAATTTTTTTGGTAACACTTGTCAATCTGCAGCAGCGTTTAGGTGGTAGAACCACTTTTTGTTGAAGAACTGGGAAATTTAAACCGAATTTAGCTTATCTTTGGTGCTTTGTAATACTAATATAAATCTCACTGGGGGACACAATATACTATTGGTGACGATCTTCGATATTTCCGGAATGAAGATATAAAAGTAGACAACTCCTAGTAATTTTTAACCAAAGTCAGGTGAAGAGGTCAATACCTGAACTGTAACACCACTCTCCAAACATAAACACCTAGCCAACATGAGGTAATGGTAATTTTAGTTAACGTCGTACTAGTGCAACACAACGGGCTATTAACGATAGTCCTGGATCATTCACTTAATGGAAAGATCCGATGACAACACCTCGTAATTTTGAACCACGGTCAGATGACGAAGTAACGCCTGAGTTACCACCCCACTCTCCAAACTTCCACACCAACGCAACGTGAGGACTTTTGGAGACGACAAATTTAAGGTACACCAGCCGATTATACACCATACGCTTACAAACATCCATTCCCGGACCCGGATTCGATCCAGGAATCTTCCGATCTAGAGGCGAACACTTTAACCACTATACTGATCGGTCGGCACAACAACGTGTAAACGTGCTTTACGAGACTAGGGACAAGGGGATCAGTATATTTGTGTTTTGGGATAGCAAACGAAGGGTTAATGGGGCACTGATTCGATTTCTGTATGCATTTCTCTCTTGTGTATGATTAAAGCTTCCCTTGTGAGTGAGTGCATGTCCACTTACTATACGCTGTTTGGCACAGCTTGGTCATGTGTGGCACTTGCGCCATTGAACCAACTGAACAAAAAAACTTTAACAGACTTACTTATACCATGTCCTGATCATAAATAAAATTAATTTAGCCAACCAACCGGTATAGTGGTTAATGTGTTAGCCTCTAGATCGGAAGGTTCCTGATTTGAATCCGGGTTCGGGCATGGATGTTTGTAAACGTATGGTGTAGAGGCGGCTGGTTGACCTTAAATCTGTCGTGGCCGAAAGTCCTCACGTTGGGTTGGTGTGGAAGTTTGGAGAGTGGGGTGCCAGCTCAGGTGTTGCTTCGTCATCTGACCGTGGTTCAAAATTACGAGGTGTTGTCCTCGGCTCTTTCCCTTAAGGGACTGATCCCGTACCGTCGTCAATAGCCCGTTGTGTTGCTCTAGTACGACGCTAAGTAAAATTACCATTACCATTACCATAAATAAAATTAAACAGCTGTCTTTGAAACTATTGTTTTTACTACATTTTTAAAAATTAAATTTAACTTTTATGAATGATAAATTAATTTTAACATATTTGGTGTAATAAATTACATAACTCTTCTGCAGGTAAGTAGTTATGATTTCTTAAAAACATTACAAGGAATCGGTCCTGACTGTTTGCTTTTGAAATTGTATTTACCTGTGTAGTGCATCGTTTTATAATATAATTTTTTATCTGCTAATAGACCGTAATAAAATGTATACCCCTTGAAGAATAAGTACATGAATAAATTCCACTCTCAATTCAGAGGAATGTGTATAATTAATTGAAGGAGAAGAAAGAGCAAACCAAAGAAAGACAGATCCAATGAGATGTACTATGCGTAAATAAGGAGAAAAAACTAGATTTCTAAAATGCATAAAAATCTCTGAGTGTCTAGATCTATGTTGCCAAGGAATATAGTGCATTTTTATTTCCCTTAGAGTAGAGGTTTCTACATTCCAAATGATGTTAATTTAAGAACTTATAACACATAATATCAATTATTTAAAAAATCTTTAAAATTACTTCGTAACTTGCAAAAATAAAGATATTGTGATTTGCTTTCGATTCAGATTAACTTACTTTATTGTTGATGTTTTATAGTTCTGATTAAAACTTATCTCGATATCAAATGTATGATTGTATTTCCTTCCGTAGTTATGCCTGTATGCGCAAGGGATCAGCGAAATACATACGGTATTGCAAGGCACGAGGAGGCCAACATAAGCTGTGCTGTGGAAGCCGATCCTCCAGAAGTAACGTTCTGCTGGTCCTTCAACAACTCTATGTCGGAGACTATTAACATTCTGTCGTACAGTACCGACGGAGCATCTAAAAGTGTGGCCAGATACATACCCAGAACACGGCTGGATTATGGAGTACTGCAGTGCTACGCGAGTAATGCTGTTGGGAGGATTAAGGAGCCTTGTATTTTTACTATCGTCCCTACAGGTGAGAAATTGTTCTTTTGGTGCAATTCAAATGGACCAACATCATTTATTTATTGGCTAGGTATTTTGTTGATTATAGATAAATGCAATAATTCCTCAGTTGAGGTGTACGTACAGGCTAGAAGATTTTTTTTTAAATTTGACTTTAAAAATACATTTTTTTTTACCGCATATATTTGTGTATTCTTGAAATCCTTTCATAGAAAAAAATCAGATTGTGCAAATAATTAATTATCTAACGAACACATAATAATTATATTACCATGTTTTCTGAAACATGATATCTTAAATTTTATTTTGTTCAGAAAGACGATTTCTTTTGGAAATTATTTCTTATATTATTCTTCATGTTTTGCACTTTCATGGAGTTGCTAGAAGAAATAGTTTATTTCTTAATCAGGAAAGCGTGAAAAAAATCAGCATTTTTTTCAAGAATTTAAGTATTTAAAAATCAATTAAAAATCCATTTCTTGTCGAAATATTCTGAGGTGCAAAACATCCACTGTATTAAATAGATAAAAAAATTAAGCAAAAATAGTTTAATCGGTGTGAATAGTTTAATCATTGTGAAGTAATCGCGTTTTGAACAAAGCGTCCTATTGAAAAAACGCAGGTTTTCAGAAGTCGAGTTTAAAGTTTTGGAAACATGTCTGTTCATATGGTGAGACTATCTAACAAAAACCCTTGTAACTATAAAACTAATTCGAATATTTGCAAAATTTTGGCATCGTTTTGAAGTTGAGATGTAGTAAAATATTTTGAATTAATAAAAAATGTATTGATATTATGGTCAATTTCTAGATTTCTTGTTTATACATACACCTTAACGACTTACCAGTTTGAAGATCATCTGGGCATACGACCAACTCCAAAATGAGTAGTTTCGTTCTCTTGCCGTGTTCACACTCACCGACCTACAAAACTTGAATCGCGGTACCAACGCCAAAACTAGCGAAATTCCAGATTTCATACAAAGGTAACTAAAACTGGCGTCACCTCTCTCTGCGAATGCAGCAACCATTGAACTCGATATCGCAATATTCTATTTACATATTTTGTTTCGTTGGCTTCATTTGCTGCCATGATTACTCAGCTGAGCTGAAGTTTTGGGAAGTTCCCTAAAATTATCGAAACCTGCAATACCAGTGTGTGTAAAAGCCTTTTATTTATTCTGAATAAATAAAAGATTAAGCGATTCGCTTCTTGACCAATTCCCTTAACGATCTAGTCGTGGGAACGGAACTCGGTCGTTAAGTGTGGAGTGCCTGTATATCATAGAGAGACTTACGGACATTTGTAGGTAATTGGAGCTATGCTGTGAGACCCCCGACTTCCATTTCCTTAGTGTCGATGATAGGTTTTCGGAAGCTAGAAGCAAAATAATTTCCTCGCCTTTTACTTTCAACGCATTTGTCCCTGTCGTGACTCAATGGGTTTGCCTTCCTCTATGGTGCTAGCAAAAATAGAGGAAATATAAAGTAGAATCAGTAACAATAACTTTTTATGCACTCAAAATCATGTCGCTAAGACACAAAACTAGTAAGACATGACCGTTAGACAATTATCGTCCACCGCGAGGAAACAAACATTCGAAATTTAATTGTCGGGTGAAATGACCATCATCTTATTGGTTCATATGATCACGTGCGAAGACGCCCATCCAATGATCCATCATTCTATTGGTCTGCGCGTCGTGGTAGCAAACTGGTGATTTTGCCATTTTTGTCGTCACATAATAGAAATGCATTCACCCATCATAAGATACTAGTAATATCGCCAAATGAGGCAATAAATAGATAATCGGACAAATAAGTCAATTTTTAACAGAGCAGACACGAGAAAAGTTAACGACATGGTCACATTTTTAAGTGACGCTCTTAATAGTCTACTTATATTTTACATCTATAATAGCAACCGGCGAGCAACTCAAAAGTAACTTCTTTTTCACCGTCTTAAAAAATATCCATCAATAAAATTAAATATTAATGAGTTCATGGGATTTTGAAGAAATACAATTTTTACAAGCAATTTCACTCATTCATACTAAACCCGGAATGATCTGGAAGCACTGTGCTGAAAAATATTTGTTTTGTAAATGTAATAACACTATTAACTTATGAATTTATTAACATACAAAGAAAATTTAATGTTTCTACTTTTTAGTGAAAATAGTGTCATTTCATGCCTCACTGCCACTCACTGTCTTTAGACTACCAAATGAGATAGTATTAATGTACTTTAATAACCTTAATATCTCTAGCCTTAATCATTTCAAGGAATTTAGATGCAAGACGCTTAATGTCCCTAAAAAGGGTCAAATATCTACATCTTAATTCCACGAATTGATTTTAACACGTATATTTAAAATGTATGCAATTAAAAAATTATACGAAACAATGTAAAAGTATTAAGCACAAGTAATCAATCTTAAATGGATTTAAAATACATATAAGAGTAATTTAACACAATTCAGAAACAATGCTAGAACTTTATCGGATATTAATGAGTAGTCATCTAATGATGAACAATGCGATATAATAAAGAAAACACTGATACAAATGAAGGGCAACTTAAAGATAAGCCACCTTTCAAACTTTTACAGGGGATCATATTTAAAGTTAAGAACTTTAAACGGTTTATTCTCAATTCAAGAGGCCATGTTATCTTAAACTTTAAAATATTATGCGCTCATTCAAGCAATCAGAAACTTTTGGGTCGTCATAAATCGGTTCTTTTCAATATTTTGTAATCATGGAACACATTTCTGTAAGTAACACTGCTACATAGTGCCTTTCTAAAATATTGTATTCAATAATCATAAAGGACATTTAAAAGATTAAAAATCATAAATCTCTTAAAAATCATAAGGTAAACAGGAAATAAGTTAACGTATATTCCTTGTAAAGGCAAAATAGATTAAACATTAATTTTGATGCGTCAAGTGGAATAAAGTACCTCATTAATTTAAGAAACTACAAAATATGCTTAAATTCAAAATTAACTTAATATACTAATCTAAATAACAATTATTTGTATTATGGTGTGCATATTCTTTTATCTCAATTTGAGAAGGAGTGAAATATTAAACTTAAGAGTCCGAGGTAATATAATTTGGTATTTTTTAAATTAACGACGTACTAGAGCAATTCATCGGGCTATTGACGACGGCCAGTGATCAATCCTTAAGGGAAAGAATTCGAGGACAACACCACGTAATTTTGAACCACGGTCGGATGACGAGGCAACACCTGAGCTGGAACCCCACTCTCCAAACTTTCAAACCACCCCAACGTGAAGAATTTCGGTCACGACAGATTTAAGGTGCACCAGCCACCTCTATACCACGCGCTTAAAAAAAGTCATGTACTGACCCGGATTCGAACCAGGAACCTATTTAAGGTGCACCAAACACCTCTGCACGATACGCTTACAAACATTCATGTACTGACCTGGATTCGAACCAGAAACCTTCCGATTTAGAGACTAGCACCTTAACCACCAGACTGTTTGGTTGGCAAAGAGTTGCCTTTATTATGTAATATCTTTTCCCTAATACAGGAGGTATAATGAATTAATCGAAAAGGTGTTTTATAGCAATCCAAATTTATTTTTAACTTTTCCCAAGCGACTAAATAAAACGAGTTTTTCTGAAGTATTTCTAACTGTATCAAAGAAAGAGTCCCAGTGTTTCAATCGTTACCTAAACCGTGTTTCAGTATTTCAATCAGAACTGTAAATGAGCTGGGCATTTTCAGCAAACCATAAGGAAAAGCGAGTGATTAAATAGTAAGTCTCCCTCTCATCTAATCTATGCACAAAAGCTAAACGACGGAGTCTATGCTGGCTCTCTGTTTCCTGAATAGCTCTCTTTTTATGGGGTTCTACCCAGTCCCTTGGTCTTCAGATTCATTCGTCTATTGTACAGCGAAAAGTCTTTCTTTTCATCTAGGGAGAGATGGGACACAGAATTTGTGGCAAATACGGAAAGCACTTTCATTAATTGGAATGCAGTACGCAGAAAGGAACTATGCTTGATTAAAAGATCTCTTCATACCAACGAGCTGCCGTAAAGCTGCCACAGTGCGCTACTTTGAAGCATATTGTTTTATATTTTCATCTAGAGAGTGAGACAGAAAATACTAGGGTTAATGTTGAATACTACAAAGGTGCTAATCAGGTAATTAGTAATTTTAATTAACGTTCTACTAGAGCAACACATCGGGCTATTGACGACTGTCCGGGATCAATCCCCAATGAGAAAGATCCGAGGACACCATGTCATTTTGAACCATTGTTAGATGACGAGGCAACACCTGAGCTGGCATCTCACACTCAAAACTTCAACACCAACCCGTGAGGACTTTCGGCAACGAAATATTTAAGGTTAACCAACCGCCTCTACACCATACGCTTGCAAACATCCATGTACTGACCCTGATTCGAACCGGGCTATGACGACCGAAAATTCCCATTCGGAGGCTGACACCTTAACCATCTCAACGGTTGGTCGGCGGTGCCAATAAGGATATTAATGCAACTACAAACTGAGGTTTGGATAGTTTTTGATGCACATAACCGTTGGATTGTCTCCTATATGTTAAGATCCGATGTTAAGGTCTTTTAACAAATTCATTTGCTGCCGGAACGTTTGACATGCATTAAATTACTTATCGAATTCCAAACTCTATCATGATGAGTTGCGTAATATTAATTAGCGCCCAGCATCCTCTACAACCAAAATAAAAATTCGGCGGAAATAAAACAAAACTGGCCAAAACCTGAAGCATAAAGGACAAATTTTTCGCATAAATTGGAGTGACCGTCAATTTCCTTTGTAATGGGGGGGGGAGGGCTTGATTTTTTTGTTTATAACAAAGATCAGTCCTGAGACACAGAATTCCAGACGTTCTATGAGCATCAAATGGCATTTTACGAGGGCTGTTTAATAAAGAATGATCATAATTTTTTTAAAGGTGAGATTAAAAAATTAAGAAAAATATAATTCAGATTGAATATGTAGCGGGATAAGTGAAGGACAGATAGCTCAAGTTTCACGGTCATGACGTCATTGCTGAGGCTTTGGCAGCCGGCCAAGGACGCCTAGTTTTACTTTCGCCTACTGGAAAAATGGATGTAACAGGCGAAGTGCAATATATTGCATTGAAATTTTTTTTATCGCCTTCAAAAATCGTCAGATCGTTTTATCTTTCAAAACCTAATGGCATGTGTGTTCCCCATCCTCCATATAATCCTGATGTAGCACATGCGATTGTTTTTCTTTTCCCGAATTTAAAGAAACACCTCAGGGAAAAGCGGTTTTCATCATCAAAGGCAGTGGTAAAAGCTGCGTAGGCGATTTTGAAGGACCTGTCATAAAATGGCTTCCAGCATGTGTTTGAAGATTGGAAAAGAGGTGGGACAAGTGCATTGCATGTAATGGGGAGTATTGTGAGAAATACCATAAAAATATGGAAGACTAGTACAGTAAATTATTTTTCATTAATTTATGATCATTCTTTTTTAACAGCCCTCGTACTACAACTGATTAGTAGTGTTTGTCGTATGCAATGTGTGTGTTGAAAACAATTAATTAGGATAGGCAATAACCTTACCTTCTTTCTTTACTTCTCTTGCTTTAACTTCTGTTTTCAAACCCGGGTCGTTAAACGGGAATAACTTCAAGTATTATACTTCACACTAATCTATACGGGGATGGCTGATATACACCTAGTATATGGACAACAAACGAGTCATCTTGAACTGTATCGTAGTTGCCGACATACATCACGAATTTAAAACATGCGTTGAAGCTGCCATGCATGCAATACTATAGGTCACCATTTTGAAACTGTCAAATTACTGCCAAATCGCAGTCCTGTTGGTAGACTGGGTGGTCTGCGTCATAAAATGGTTAAAATCAATGTTATTCAAAACTGTTGTTCACATATTTAATGCCGCTCATTTCCTTACGTTTGGCAATCAACACCGTTGTTCAAAATCATACCTGTGACATGAAATTGTTTTAAATACATATACGTACTATTGTTTTATACGGTACTATTGTTTTCAGTTCAGAAAAATAATACGCATGTGCGCATCGAACTTTAAGTTACATGTCTGATCAAAGTTTAGCATGTCTAAGTGTACACATGCGGGTAACATACGTCACTGTGTGAATATGTTTTCATTTTTAGGGACATAACTCTCCTGAAAGTTTGTGTAGTGTGTTTTGGTAGCACCTTTGGGTGTTAAAACGATTTAGATGTTGATATAATTTATATTCAACTGTAGCTCGATCTCAAAGATGTGTTTTAAGTGGTGCTGTCCTCTTTTCTTTCTGTTGAGGATTGATCCCGGATCAGCACCATTAGCCCGTTGTGTTGCTCCAGTGTGACGTTAATCCACATTACGTACCTACCTATCAATCGAAAAGATCTACGTATAAATATGGCATCACATAAGGATCAATGGAATAAAATAGAAGGCCTGTATGCATGCACAGGATCACAATAGCTTGATTTTTAATGCGATTTCAGCACTTCTATAAAAGGATATGGGTGTGTATGTGTGTATATTCTCTAAACAAATTTACACCGCTTGACCATTCCACACCAAGTTTGGTACACATGTACTTTAGAACACTTCAGAAAACATAGGCCATTTCTTTGTTGTCTTCAAAGCAATCTGTAGCCATGAAAATTGACACACAGGTAGTCCTAAAAGTGCCCCTCGAAGCCCTAATTTTAAAATCTAAAATTTATTTTCCTGTAATAAATGGACAAGGAAACACGTTCTACAGGGTTTGGGTATTTGAGTTAACACAGGTAAATGTCGAGGTCATATTTGAAACTAGCACAACGCTGGGATAATTCGCTAGTCCCTGATAAAAACGCCAAAGAAGAAATTTCAAATTTATAAAATTAGTTGATTGAGCAACATGAGCTAGATTAATGGCCAAACTGCGATAGACTATGTTTTAAGTATCATACAGTATGTATCATGCGAAAGCATTTGGACAGAAGTTCGTCTGATTTGTTTATTTACACAAAAAATCATTCTAATGCATATTGAGTTTTTATTTTTAAATAAACAATCGTTTGCATGAATGTCAAATTCTCACAGAATTATTTTTACGTGAATCTTTCAAATGCCCTGTGATACTTACATTATTCTTATGAATATTTTAGGAACTTTATTGTATCTTTAATAGTATCGAAACATGAATAAATTATAAAATAATAATCATCTTCTAAATTCCCGTTAAATGTAATGTTTAGAAATTTCAAGAAATAATATATATATGTATATATATTTATTTATTTAATGCCTCCTAGTTTTATTATTTATCACTACGGTGTACATCTAATCTAATTACTCCATTTCTTTTCTAGAAAATTCACAAATTAATTTTGTGAACTTAACTTTTTATCTGGGGCTGAAAAAGAGCAATTTGTTTCTGTCATGTGCAGTAATTCAACTAAAACGACTTCGGTATGAAACGCAAAAATACTTTTTAAAAATGAGGCAATTCTCCTTCTATGTTTTTTTATTGCTTACGAAATGAAAATTAAGGTAGAAGTTAATTTGATCTATTCTCAAAAATTCACAAAATTCATAATTTATTCGTAGCGAAAAAAAATTTATAATTGCGTGGAATTCTATTTCGTTTATTTCCCCTATCATTGTTAAAACTGTTGCTTCGAGATAAGTTTTTACTGATTAATTCAACTAAAACGACTTCGGTATGAAAAGCAAAAATACTTTTTTAAAAGGAGGCAATTTTCCTTCTATGTTTTTTTATTGCTTACGAAATGAAAATTAAGGTAGAAGTTAATTTGATCTATTCTCAAAAATTCACAAAATTCATAATTTATTTCAAGCGAAAAAAAATTTATAATTGCGTGATATTCTATTTCGTTTAGTTCCCCTATCATTGTTAAAACTGTTGCTTAGAGATAAGTTTTTATTGATTAATTCAACAAAAAAACGACTTCGGTATGAAACGCAAAAATACTTTTTTAAAAGGAGGCAATTTTCCTTCTATGTTTTTTTATTACTTACGAAATGAAAATTAAGGTAGAAGTTAATTTGATCTATTCTCAAAAATTCACCAAATTCATAATTTATTTAAAGCGAAAAAATTTTATAATTGCGTGAAATTCTATTTTGTTTATTTCCAGTATCATTGTTAAAACTGTTGCTACGAGATAAGTTTTTACTGATATATTACCTCAATAATACTTAATAAAATAATTACTCTGAATCTGAAGCTGCAGACATAGCATGGTAAGCAATATAATTTCAAGAACACAAGAAATAATAAAATAATTACAAACAGTAAATGGTAAAAATGTGAAGAAATGTTGTTCTATTAGGGCGTCATCAGGGAGGAGCCTGACCCAGACAACAGGCTCGTCCCTGATGAAGCCCTGATCCAATAACATCTCTTCATTTCTTCTTATAATTATTTTGAACTTCCTGTGTTCTTGAATTTATATATATATATATATATATATATATATATATATATATATATATATATATATATATATATATATATATATATATATATATATATATATATATATGTATTTAAACTTTCTACTGACTGAAAAAGAAAATCTTTACGTCCGGATTGAAAACCTATCGTAAAATACTGTGAAATCAATACCAATTCTAGTCTTTGTCGAAATATCTACACGATATGATACACGACGAAACAAACTCTGAATTTCGTCTTGATGAAAATCCTCTATCCGTACATTTTCTAGCACAAAGCCAATCCAATGGGAGTACAATAATCCAAACATAATATCTGTTTAGCATTTTAGGAAATAAACTTCCAAACATTTCTCAAATATTGAGCTTTCGATTTTATGATAATATGTATCATTCACGTAAACCTTACAGTGACTTTGTTTTATTTACTTACTTTGAGAAATAATCTAGGTCTCAATTTGTCATATCATCCATCGAATTTTATTTTTCCCGACTCAATCATGTGAGACTAAGTTCTCAGCCGCTTTCGGAACCTGCGGAGAATCAAACTTATCCATTATAGTACTTGATAGCATGGTTGAAAGTGGGTTGTCGTAAAATTAAAAATGGGTCTCTTTGAATAATGTTTAAAAATGAAATTTTTGAGCTGTAAAACGAAATATCATCCGCACCGGTGCAACCAAAATCGTTACTGACTTTTAACACTCCAAGTGAAATGCTTTCAACGAGATATCTCGTTCATCAAGTTCTGACCAATTGTGCCAATAACGAGATATCATGGCATCAAAACTTTGATTGGGGAATTTAGGTGTTTATGAATCAATATCTGGTAAATTGTTTTCTTATGACAAGTTATTGCGTCCATCAAGCTCTGTCCAATTGTGCCCATGAGAAGATATCTTGGCATAAAAATTGGTATTGGCGAATTTTTGTGATGAGACAAATATCTAGTCAATGGTTTTCTTATGACTAGATATCTTATCCTTCAAGATCTGACCAATTGTGCCAATAACGAGATATCATGGCATCAAAACTTTTTGATTGGAGAATTTAGGTGTTTATGAATCAATGTCTGGTAAATTGTTTTCTTATGACAAGTTATTGCGTCCATCAAGCTCTGTCCAATTGTGCCCATGAGAAGATATCTTGGCATAAAAATTGGTATTGGCGAATTTTTGTGATGAGACAAATATCTAGTCAATGGTTTTCTTATGACTAGATATCTTATCCTTCAAGATCTGACCAATTGTGCCAATAACGAGATATCATGGCATCAAAACTTTTTGATTGGAGAATTTAGGTGTTTATGAATCAATGTCTGGTAAATTGTTTTCTTATGACAAGTTATTGCGTCCATTAAGCTCTGTCCAATTGTGCCCATGACAAGATATCTTGGTATAAAAATTGGTATTGGCGAATTTTTGTGATGAGACAAATATCTGGTCAATGGTTTTCTTATGACAAGATATCTTATCCTTCAAGATCTGACCAATTGTGCCAATAACGATATACATTCGCATCAAAATTTGGGTTGGTGAAGTTTTGCGATGAAACCAAGATCTTGTCTATTGTTTTCTTATGACGAGTTGTCTAGCCCATCAAGTTCTATACAACTGTGCCAATGACAAGAAATCTTAGTAGCCAAATTTTGACTGGCAAATTTTTTATGATGAGACTAAGATCTGCTGTACTGTTATCTTATGTCGAGATATCTTGTCCATCAAAATCCGACCCATTGTGCTAATGACGAGGTATCTTGGCATCGAAATTTTTAGTGGGGAATTATTTATGATGATGAGGCCAAGATCAGGTTAGTTGTTTTCTAATGACGAGATATCTCTTCCATCAATATATGCTTAGTTTTGCTAATGACGAGATACAACTTTAAGACAATCACCAAGTGAGTCAAAAACTTATAATTTTATTAATAAAGTGTTATGTAATTTATTTAAACATCTGATCGTCTAGAGATTTCAGAGTATGTATTATTATCTTTTTCCCACAACGAGAACCCAGTGCGACTAAATAACCACATTAATCTATTTGAAGACTCAGGAAAGAGATTCCACTTTTGTCAAGATGGATAACAATGGTCAGAAGTCATACAGTGAACACATCGTGATGCAGAACGGATATGTGCGTGTAAACCATTCAGAGGGTGGAAATTTCGATTGGATATTTCAAAAACGTCCGTATATTCACCTAAATGAAAGAATACGACTAAATGAAGCAAAGAGGGTGGTGCATTTTATGTGTGTAAATAGAACCTTATCACTTTCAAGACAAATAAAAAAAAATTAATAATTTGAGTAACCAAGCCACCACTAGTCGAATCACCCCGAAGCCAATGATTGAAATGTAGAAGGTGACCTGCACATGAACATAACACGAAATTATTCCAGTATCAAAACTAAAGAAATATCTCGTAATGTTGAAGGAGAGATGACGTAATTAGTAAGTCGTAAATTAGCAAATTGTTGGCAGTGATACATGCTGATATACGGTATAGAATGGAGTCTAACAAAATATTTCTTATGTCAGGCATATTGAGGGAAGGGAGTATAATGGAATATCTTATAAATGCTCAAATGGAGACATAACTGAGAATCTGACTGGCTAATGACTGGTTTTAACACAAGGAAGGCATTTCGAGTAGGGGATAAACATGTGTGGTCGGGCATTATAATACTGGTAAATATCCTCCTGAACACGCTACATGAAAGGCAAAATAACAGGTTATAGGATCTGATCTGGACATATCGATGAGCCGTCTAACTAACTCGTTCCACTACTACCAGGAACTGACAGTCATTAGAGATGGTGCTCCACATAATTTAACTAGGATTTACAACGGTATGCTTGCCGACAGTAAATTGAGAATGGCTAAAGAACAAAACTATATCTGGAATGGTAGCGTGCACGTGAATCGTGATCAAAAAGTGATGGTGTAGCAGCTCATCTTGCTTTTTTATGAGTCTTCGGCATTGAAGCAGATATTAACCCCATTCACGTGTAAAAACCATGCCAGTATTACCTTTTTCAGTTAAATATATAAAGTTATAAATTCTAGCGTGATAGCATGACCAATCACCGCTTGATATAGCCAGTCCACCTCCCTAGTATTAATACGAGGTGGTGTGACACCAATTATACGACATGTTGCTTAGTCTTTCATGTAACGTTCAAGGGACTGGTTACTTAAACTATAACGTTTGGTCACACATGGTTCATCCTCCAAGGAAAGACATCACTTGTAGGATTACTTCCCTGACCTACGAATTCAGAGATCTGTCTTTCATTCATAAGATATTCTATAGCGTCAACTCCACTATTCTCGAAAGTCCACAAACTCTTTTGGACATTAAAAATAACATTTATTTTTACACAGACAGTATAACACGTTTAATAATAACGAACGCGTGAAAAGCAAAACAAAATGCTTAATTTAAAAGTTATCGAATTGCCACAGATACGTCTCAACAAGACAGAGTTCGATCAATTATATTCGTCCAGTTCTATTCGTAGGCGTAAGCATCAAGGACACTTAGAAGACAGGAAGCTTTTGAAACATTACCTACTTATCCTAGACGTTCTGGCACTTGGACGTTCCAGGTTCTAGAGAAGCAACTGTAGAAGGTCTTATATAAATTACTACATTATAGCATGCGTATTCATTTCACTTCATGGCTTGCAGTACATTGATATGTATCACTACCACAGTTAGTAATGGGATCTAATCACTACCACAGTTAGTAATGTGATGTAATCACTTCACAACTTAGTAATGTGACATTTCTGATATAATTCTACAGTAAATGTTCCCTAGATTTGATATCGTAATCATTCCTTTGTTTCTTCATGAACAGCGCATATGTTAAATTACATTTTGATCGAGAATTGGTGTCGGGAACTTTCGATTTGCATGGCAGAGAGTATTTCTGAACGTAACTCTTATTTGTATTTAAACTAGTTTGTATCATTCATCTCATTAGTGGTCTAGCTGGCTCATAGCAGAGCTGTTTGTACAATAGCTCCAAAACTTCCTAATACTAGATACTTTGCTGGATAAATACAACATTTTATGTAGTACACTGCATTAATTTCCTTTAAATAATTTTCATATTAGCTATTTTATTTTAGCTCTCTAGGTATTTCCTCATATGCATGCATATAACACACACTTTAACTATCTTTAAGATCAAATGATAACAATTGAACTCATTAATAAAATAATTTCAAATCATTAATGAGTTAGTTTAAGTCAACAGTTGATAAATCAAACTACGGGTAGTACTATAAAGCTTCTATAAATAAAACTTCTGCGAGGGTAATTTGGAGTCAATTATATAGTATACCTTTAAATGAGGTTACGTTCTACAATCGACCCATAAAAGCACTAAATTATTATACAGCTGCTCTGATCAATAAATTGATTGGTTGTTTTTATTTCTAAAAGCAGTGATAAACAGAACAAAAATGGTGTGGCAAAAAATCGTGGCTGTTATTTAAATTTCTATTTTCAAGTCTTTCCAGCAAGGGTGCGATAAAACTTAATTAATTTTCCACGGCTTTCTACGCCTTTCCCTTTCTCCACACATAGCTCACCCCCATCCACGAATATTAAAAATCCAATTCATTTATATTGATCTTTTACTCGTGTTTGTCTTTTCGAAATGTACATAAAGAAAAGAATGTACACATTGCGCCTGGAGTCAAAACGAGCGAAATTACAGGATAGTTAATTTTCCCCAGGACGTTCTCTTTCGGGTGTGTTGTTTGATTTTGTGTTTTTAATTCTTTTCTCGATGGGGTATGTTCCCCGTCCCGTTTTGTTCTTCACTTCGTTTCCTTCAATTTTTCTCGAGTCCAATTGTTGATAAATAAATTATTTATGGCAATATTTGTCGAATCGATTTTGCCGAACCGCAAAACTGCTCGTGTGAACAAAAAAATTACCGAACAATGAATGGAACATCGGAAAAAGTGTTCTAATGTATTCCTTTGACATCAATAAACAATGGGGCTGCTGACGTGTTTTCTAATTTTATTTCTGCAGGCAAATTTATCTTGGCGCATTTCTTAGCATTACCTTTTCTTGCAATGGAATTACTTCCCAGCTCGCACCTTAAGGATGTCATAACTTCTATTTGCGCACAGTTACGGTAGTCGTTCCGCGTAATAAAGTTGGTGGTGTGTCACACGCTATTGGAGTCCCGGATGTTTATGTCGCCATATTTTGTTACATATTTGTTACTGCTATGTTGCGTGTTAGTTTACTTTTGTTATTGAAAAGAAATGTGCGAATTAGTCTGGAGAATACGCTTAGAAATATTGAATAAATATAGTGATATTGAATAAAATTAAAACAAAACAAATTTATTAAGGAATATATCAGAAATTTAGTGGCTCAAGTTTGAGCGTTAGTATTTGCGAAGTAACACTACTCTTTACTTTGCTACTTCAATAAATATATATGTTTTACGAATGAGAATTATCTAGGAGTATAAATACAAAGCATCAACAACCGCCGACACATTCTACCTTTTGGTTGCTGATAGTCCATTTGATGTCTCCTCAAATATCACATGGATCTTTACTGCACTTTCTGCCGACCAACCGGTCTGGTGGTAAAGGTGTTAACCGCTAGATTGTAAGGTTCCTGGATCGAATCCGGGTCAGTGCCTTGATGTTTGTAAGCGTATGGTATAGAAGCTGCTGGAGCACCTTTATTCTGTCGTGGCCTAAAGTCCTCAAGTTGGGTTGGTGTGGAGATTTGGAGAGTAGGATGCTTTATGAATGAGAATTATCTAGGAGTATAAATACAAAGCATCAACAACCGCCGACACATTCTACCTTTTGGTTGCTGATAGTCCATTTGATGTCTCCTCGAATATCAGATGGATCTTTACTGCACTTTCTGCCGACCAACCGGTCTGGTGGTAAAGGTGTTAGCCGCTAGATTGTAAGGTTCCTGGATCGAATCCGGGTCAGTGCCTTGATGTTTGTAAGCGTATGGTATAGAAGCTGATGGTGCATCTTTCTTCTGTCGTGGTCTAAAGTCCTCAAGTTGGGTTGGTGTGGAGATTTGGAGAGTAGGATGCTTTATGAATGAGAATTATCTAGGAGTATAAATACAAAGCATCAACAACCGCCGACACATTCTACCTTTTGGTTGCTGATAGTCCATTTGATGTCTCCTCGAATATCATATGGATCTTTACTGCACTTTCTGCCGACCAACCGGTCTGGTGGTAAAGGTGTTAGCCGCTAGATTGTAAGGTTCCTGGATCGAATCCGGGTCAGTGCCTTGATGTTTGTAAGCGTATGGTATAAAAGCTGCTGGTGCACCTTTATTCTGTCGTGGCCTAAAGTCCTCAAGTTGGGTTGGTGTGGAGATTTGGAGAGTAGGATGCTTTATGAATGAGAATTATCTAGGAGTATAAATACAAAGCATCAAAAACCGCCGACACATTCTACCTTTTGGTTGCTGATAGTCCATTTGATGTCTCCTCGAATATCACATGAATCATTACTGCACTTTCTACCGACAAACCGGTCTGGTGGTAAATGTGTTAGCCGCTAGATTGTAAGGTTCCTGGATCGAATCCGGGTCAGTGCCTTGATGTTTGTAAGCGTATGGTATAGAAGCTGCTGGTGCACCTTTATTCTGTCGTGGCCTAAAGTCCTCAAGTTGGGTTGGTGTGGAGGTTTGGACAGTAGAGTGCCAGCTCAGGTGTTACCTCGTCATCAGACCGTGAATCAAAATTACGTCTAGCTTTACTGGGGTCTTTACCTTAGGGGATTGATCCCGGACCGAAGTCGATTGCCCGCTGTGTTGCTCTAGTACGACGTTAATTAAAAATTACCAATTATCTGGACTGCGCTCTAATTCAGCGGGCCAGATAAACGTATTCGGAGGCTCGTATCTAGTTTCCAAGCTGGCTAACCTTATTGCTATACCTCTTTCTTACGTGTACGTTTCCTTACTGGTTTTTGTGCACGTCGCCTGACCCCCAACGAGAACAACAGCTATTTTGCAAACAGCTAAAATCCAATTGAAAGGCTTAAGGTCAATGCAGTGTTAAGCCACAAAAGAAAAAATGTCCGTGATCAAAAAGTTTTTAAACGAATTATTCAAGATCAAAATAATTTCTTATTCTCTCTATGCATGAACAGTGCTTAAAATTATAAGACATCGTGTCCTCTTGAACAGTTGGGCGCCACGAGAGCCCAGTTGGTAGAGTCGAAGATTAGCAACAGGTTGCAAATTCAAAACTAAATTCAAGCGAAGGCCGCCGTGTAGGTGAAGGCTGGTGCCTTTTGAATCTGAAACAGTCTCAAATGTCCTCACGTTGGCGTGATGTGTAAGTATGGAGGTGGTTTCCTCGTATCTTTTGCTTCGAAATTGATCCAGGACTGTTGCTAATAACACGTTTGAGTGCCCATGTTCTCAAATAGCGAATAAACCACATTATAGTTTTGGAATTGTTTTGAAATTTTAAATCTGAATTTTTAAATTAAATATCTGAGACAGTACTATAACCTGCACATCACATATAATATGTGAAAAAATACAATAACCAGGAAATCATACATAATATCTGAACCATACACACACATCATAAAAATTAAAATTTATACTGTCACAACTAAAATGTATATTAAAAATGTTAAGTTCAATATAGCGTCACCTTTTACCAACTGTACTGTCCCAATTAATGTTCATGTTGCCGAAGTCAAGTCAAGGCCGATAGAATATCTGCAACAATTCAATTACTAGTCTATAATAGAATATATTAACTTATGTGAATAAAGAAAATTGAAGTATCGCGTTTTATGTTCCTGTATCGAAAGTAAAACCATTACATGTAGAATATCTGAACCACTACAGTAACCAGACAATCCTATATAGGTTATACACTATCACCATTACAATCCCACCACGAGGAGTACCTGAACAAATATAAATATCAAAAATTGTATCATCTCAATGTTGTAGGTTGGTTGATTGGTTACATCGAGTGCAATGACAAAAAACGAATCTTTAAATATTTGGTCGAGCTACGCTAAACACGACAATGTCAAACAATGGACGATCATAAATTTTAATTGGACATACGATAGAAATACACTTTGGGAGGAATCAAACCTGCGCTGGCTAGAAATCACACATTGATAGTGCATTGGACAAACCCACTTAACTACGGTTGACCTAGGCAGGAGAACGATTTAGAGAGATCTAAATCGACACTATTTAATGATTGACATAGAATAGATGCAGGATGGTGAAAAAAAAGTCCTGTATGCCCTTGCACATGCTCCGCTCGCTCAATTATTAGTCACATGTGTACGTCTCCTCGCGTGGGCTCTTCTTGTTCAGCAAAAAGTCATGTCCACATATACATTGTTAATATTTACGAAGTCACATGTCAGGTCCCGTAAGAAACCTGAACTGAGGAATGTTGGCTGGAAAGAACCATTTTGTTCCCCAGAGATGTCCGAAGGGGTGTTCTTTGGCGATCATCCTGTGCGGAGGAAATAAAAAAAAAAACAATGGGGGTTTGAAAATGGGACTTGAATGCTGAATACCAACAATAAAGAACGTAGGATCCTTGGTAGTTATCTAAACGCTAATAATATGTATAAATACGTAAATAGCATGTCACCATTCATGTATAAATAAATGCTTTGAAAAGCACCACTGTAAACAACGTTATTCTTCATGGTACCCTGTAGAGTTGGAAAGAACCACTCGTATTGTGACGTCCTGTAATAACCAAAGCATAGCATGAAAATGCCTTGAAATTTCATCTCCCAGAAATATTTAATTTTACACTATTCTCTTTCTTGCAGGACCTCCAGAACCCATTCAAAACTGCTCAATAACAAACCAGACGTCTACGATTTTGATGTTGTCGTGCGACGCTGGGGATGACGGAGGTCTGCCTCAGACATTTCATCTGGAAGTGTACAGCATGACAGCGGAGCAGCTGCTTATGAACATCACAACGTCGGAATATCCAGTTTTTGTTGCTGAGAAGCTACTCTCCAGTTCGTCGTACATACTGGTTTTATACGCTTCCAATCCTAAAGGCAGGAGTACCTCTGTTGCTTTGACTGCTCGGACGCTGTATGCTGCGGAACACAGAACGAGTAAGCCAAAGGATAATATATATATATAATTAATAATTTGGTATAAACTGAGTAATACTGGTTTTAAACGCTCAATCTTAACGGAAGGAGTACTTCAGGTGCTTTGACTGCTCGGACAAAGCCGAAGGATATTACTTAAATATTAATTTTGACTAAACTGAGTAATACTGGTTTTATACAATCAATTAAGGGGGGAGGGACGGGACACAGTTTTCTATTTTTTTTTTGCTAATAAAGATATTACTCTGGAATTTTTAATGAAGACATAGCACCTAATTTACAAATAGAAAATGATAAGAAATAACTTGATATCAGTTCAAAAAATTTAAAGATTTTCAAAAAAGTGACTGTGCAAACTTGAGAAATTATTCATGAAAAGACACAATATTTACATTTTCTAAAAGCAGATATTATAATAAAAATTTGTCTTAACAGTTTTTTAATACATGCATATAAAAATATTTAAAAAATTTTAATTTAAAATTTATAAAAACACTAATATTTTATAGCATTTCAATATTTTTTTAATTGCTGAAGACAAATCACTTACATATGTATGAAGAATATACATACTAAATTTCATGCAATTATCTTGAATAGATTTTGAGTTATATCATTTTACAGTTGGGAAAAGTGTGAAAAATCCATCATGGAGAAAAATCACCTTAAAGTTTCATTAATGAAAATCAGTTACAAAAGTAAAATTTTAGTACCTGAAGGATTTTTCACTCCGAGTACATAAGTAATCCGTTAATGTTTTCAGACCTTTGATTAAGGCTTATTTTGGCTAATAGTACCTTACTACGGTACAATTGGTATGCAATTGTACTTTTTTAGCAGTTTTTCGGATAAGTCGACATACTTTTCTTTTCTAAACTTTGACTGCTATCAAAACGTTCTTTTGCTTATAACTTCGGTTCTACTCAAGATATCATCATAAAATTGGTATCAAACAAAAAAGAATTAAATAAAAAATATTTTAGAATATATATGTAAAAAAAAAGGAATTTTTGAAGGTTTTTTGTGTCCTAGCCCCCTTTAAAAAAGCAGAAGTACTTACTTCGCTTTTACGGGTCGGACGATGTGTGCTGTGAAACACAAAACGAGTAAGCCAAAGAATAATACATAGAACAAATAGTTTTATAAACTGAGTAATACTAGTTTAAACTGCTCAATCCAAAAGGCAGTACTTCAGATGCTTTGATTGTTCGGACAAACCAAAGGATAATACATAAAAATAGACTTTGTCTAAACTGAGTAATACTGGTTTTATACAAACAATCCAAAAAGCAGTATTTCCTTCGCTTTGACAACTGGGATGCTGTATGCTGCGGAACAGTTAACGAGTAAAGCAAAGGATGATATATAAATATTAATTTGAATAAGCTGGAATAATACTTAATTTATGCGCTTATCCAAAGGCAGCAGAACTTCCGTTCATTCGACGACTCGGATGCTGTATGCTGCGTAACAAAGAACGAGTACGCCAAATGATAATACATAAATATTAATTTGAATGAACTGGAGTAATAAATTAAAGATCTGTTGCGGACATTACCAGTCATGATGACAATTAGCGTTTATATCTACGCAAGTGTTTTACATGTGTCCACTTCCAAGCACTTGGAACCTCTAAACAAAGTGATTTGTCCGGATGCTTCAACTGAGCTCCATTCAATCTTAGTATGACAGCACTCAAATGATTCTCAAGCTAACCAATCGAATTCACGTGAGTGTAACTTGAAATGCATTTCTTACTAAGCTCTGTTTAGAGGAAGTTTGAATAAATTCACTCGACCTTGAGATATTGTAACACACAGGAAATGCTCGAGCATGTGTCATAAATAATAAAGACCATACATACATGCTCTGGCATGATAAATCTAGTGTGAATGTTAATGTAGTCTATATTCAGATAAATATATGGTGTTATAGATAAATATTAACCACTGTATAGTTGCACATTCGTGAATAAATCAGCCTTTTTAAGAGCCTCAGGATCCATGTGATAATAACAATCTCTTAACCCTGTGCTATGGTGATATAAACTGATTTTGTTATTTAAAAGTGAATGTGCATAGCCTAAAAATGTACTACATCTGAGTCTGCCAACCTTATACCTATAAAGATAACATTATTTTTACAATATTTTACCTTATTTTCGTTGGATTTGAGCCCTATAAAGATTTCGTAACACAGCTTTAATTTACACAGAGCAACGGAAGCGTTTTAGGATACCGATACAGCAAATGTTAACCTTTATACTACGGCCAGAGCAGCAGTTGTACCTTTATTGCACCAAGAAAGAATTGAGACTACATGCTATGCAACAGTTGTATACCTGTATACTACAAGTGATAAGAATCGCGTTTTTTACATCTATAGCCGTAGTCAAAAGGTTAAAATGATTTTCAAGCAAAAAGTCTCTGGATATTTGGATTATATAGTTCATGCACATGAATTTCATAAGAAGTAATACAAAAACGTATTTATGAAAACGCAATTCGAATGAATTATTGCTGCATCAAAATGCTTTTCGTTCAATACTTTTATGTAATTTTTTAAATAACATTAAAACGGAAATAGTCTCATTAAAAATAAAATTTACGTCACATTAAAAAAATTAAGATTTAATATCTTCAACTTAAGTCCTCGAAATATGAATTACAATCCCAATATGAAAAAGGTTATACCTAAGCTAGATAATATCTGTTCACAGCTTTTGTAAAGGATTTTATTTCTCAACATTTCATGTTATTTCCAAAAATAAGTAGTATGACGTAATTATGACGTTAATTGTGATGCATTCAGAATCTCACACTATGGTTAACATGAGGGGATCGCCTGAATTTAATGACGCCTCGCTCAAACGAAGACTGCTTTCAAAGCGAATAGCTTACCGCTGCAAATGAGACGTTAACACACATCCACATACCACCACCGACGTAGAAAATCAGCATCAACTTCCGCCAACTAAGCGGATAACACGTCATGCCCATTCCAGAAACCTAATACCACGTATTAAGCTCCACACTGTGGCTCAGGTTGGTCCCTTAGCGAGAGCGAGTGAGGTATAAATCCAGGGCTCTGGTCACTGATTTGTAGTCTGTGTGCTCAATCGTGCTTTCTCTGCCACAATGTACTGCTGAGTTGGCCTGGGTTTCGTGCGTTATTCAGGCGAGCTACTGAGCCGTGGTTTACGAATGCGATTTCAAATCTTTGCAGCTGGCTATCGTTTGAGAGAGGGGCGGTTATCATGCAGGTTGGAACTGTTGTTTGTATTCCGGGTTCGGTCTGTCCTGCTGCGTAATGAAACGATGTAAGTTCGTCACCATCTGCAAAACCTCATGTTAATTTATTGTTAGGAGTTACTGTTCAGTTTTCTGCGCCAAATACAGGTGATTTGTGGATGTATCTAGTATCAAAAACAGCCTCCGATACCACCATAACTAAAACAAACTATCGCTTGGAGCGTAGAAAGAATATGTGTTAACAATTCTGCATGTATTCTGCTGTACGCAGTAAAGAACGCCAGTTTAGCAGCACACACAAAATGCTTGTATTTATAGTATTTCTACACACCGAACATTTTTTTATTTATGACTGGTAGCGCATATATAACTGTACGAAATTTTCACCCTTTTTGTTCTATATAATCATCGATTTCACCTTAAAAATTTCCATTAAGTTTAATTAACTTTACATAGTAACTAGTTACTATTAAAATGTTATGAGATTTTTGTTTGAGTACTTGATTTGTTTTCACTACTTGATTTTTATTGAATACTTAACTTAGTTTGAAAATAAGTAAACATTCTTTACGATTTTGAATTAAGCATCTAGAACTTAGTAGTATGTATTTTAAATGTGTTTATTAGAATTTGGTAAAATGTTTTATACATGTGACGTCGAAATTAAATTTCGAAGCATTTAAATATACGCATCATAGTCTTACTATGATGTTGAACAAAAAGGGATATGACTTAAATAATTTTACTTTCGTTTCTTGTGCATACTTTCTCCTACAAGTTACATAAGGAAATACCTATTCTATCCCATCCATCATTTGCACTCATTCTATTGTTAACCACATTTGCAATTGAAGTTACTTTTGTAGATGGTTCATTGCTTTTCGTTACTTATGTTCAGAAATCTGCTGAAAATAAAACGAATTGTTGAAAATAATTCTATCTGAGCTACTAACTATTCACGTGCATATGAAGCGATATTTATACTTCAAGATAATAACGTTTTAATAATTGAGGAAACGTTAGGAAAAGTAAGAAAATATTTACTAAATTGTATAAACACAGTATACCACAGGAAATCAAAATTAATCAGTGTAATTAATTTGTAAATTAATCGTTATACCACAGGGAATCATAAACAGGTTTTTATCTTTTGCATTATTCAAAATAAAATCATTAAGATCAAAATAACTGAAAGGGCAAATTTACACTTTTACATACGTATTTAATAATAAACAAAGTAAAACATTTATAGAATAATTATTTTTACAAATGAATAATACATGATAAATTAATTTATTGAATAAAAACTCTTTTAATCACTAACTAACTGTAATACATCCACATTTTTGCAATACTTCCTTTCTTTGACAGTTTTAAACATTAATTTCCAAATGACCATTCAAAACATGGATTAAAAACTGAGTAACGTTATTTCTTAAAATAATTTTCCATCGTATAGTGTGGAGGTAGCAGGAAAATCGTCAAACTTAAAGCTTGACAAAAACAAATCAATGGCAAAAACTAAAGAATGAAGTTCATTCAACGTAAAAAAAGAAACCACAACACAACATCACTTTTCACGAAATTTTTGGAATAGTTCATAAAATGAGTAACTCGCAAAAATACAAAAAAAAAAAAAAAAAACTGAAAAAGTTGTTAGCGTCCGTCACCTTCAATGTTCAACCTGAAGAATGTAATTATTGATCACTCGGTATTCTTCACCAGAGTTTTTAATTCTTTTTTCGCCTCTTTACTTCCCCTTTTGCTTTATTAAAGAGAAGAGGAAACTTTGAGAGCTAATGCCACTTCTCTAAGCTAAAGAAGGTGTCTTCTTTTCCTTAGCTAAATCAAATTGGTTGACAAATACCCTTATGCCTTTTTTCCCAGACGGGAAATTACGCGTCTGTTTTAGGTCTTGTTGCGAACTGCACTTTTTGTTTTAGACGGGTAAGTAGTAATTTTGTTTCTGGATACACAAATTGCTTAAAAGCTTGTTGCGTAAAGAATAATCGAATTTTAACTTGAAATTTAAAAATGCACGAAGTTTATCGCATCTTTGTTGCAAGAGTATTGCCGGTTTATTTTCAAACTATTAATAGGCATAATCTTGTGATGAAACCATGTCAATAATATTAGAAAAAATAAATTCCCTGATTTGGAAAACTATGATCTGTAGTCTTGCGATTGCCATCATATTTATTTATTTGTAGTTTCGTATACATACTTGTTTGAAAAATAAACTTTTCATAAACATTGTAATAATTATAAAAATTAATCTACAATGTAGTAATACATCAATGCGACTCCACTATTAATAATTTTTGGGTAGACTACGCTACACTGTCTTTCACCATACACATCAGTAACTGTAGGACGTGATGTGTACTTCCTCACAAAAAATAATCCAGGTGGCGCTTGCAGCAAATTCCAGATGGCTATAGAATAAAGATCTAGATGACCGGATAGCGATTAAGACTAGAATACATTACGATGGGGGAAACTACAATGAATAATTTTATGTGAAGGTAAAACACCTAGGGGGTGTGCATGTATAGAAATCAATCACTCAAATTAATTCTAGCCTCGCAATAAGACGGTAAACTTAACCACCAGTCCAACAATAATATTAATGTACAATAGAAAATAAAACAGTAATACTCTAACTTCAATGTGAAATATTTTTCGTATACAAGGTTGTACTAGCTTGCACTGGTTAAAAACTAATTAAATAACTTATTTTATAGCCATTGCTACATTGTTACTGTGAATTGTTATAAAAAATAACTTGTCTATAAGAATGCAAGTAAATTCCCTATATATTTTGAACACACAAATCGATAAATAACACCCGAATGAAAGTAAAATTTAATATAATGCGCAAAAATGTGAATAACACAAAGTAACATGAAGATTTTGAAAATATTAACTAATTACGATTTCGACATATTTGTAAAAATAACTGCACTGAAAACGAATATACTATACTTACCTTTAATAATTTTTAAATTAACGAAATCCTCACAAATTTTATTTCCTAGTCTTATATAGATGACTGATTTTTAAATAGTGAAAAGCTACAAAAAAATGTAAGATAGTTTTAAATGCTCAATCTCAATAGCTTTTTAACTCCATCTATGAAAATTCATGCAAACACAATTTTTATTCTCCAATAACGAATTAAGCTGAATTAATTCAAAGCTGATAATGTTGAAAGCCGTAGCAATAAAGTGTAGCAGGAGGACAAATTTACTTTTATTAAGTTTGCACTTGTGCTGAAATTTTACAACCTGATAAATCAATTCCTAAGCGCAGAACTTTATGAATATTCATGAACACAATGAAGGGGTTGGAACCTTAAATTTATCATCCCAGAAGCACTAAATTCTATTTTTAAAAAGAAACTTGTCATAGCTCGTTCAATTGGGCACGCTGATTCATATCCTTATGAATATATTTTAAATAAATTACAAATGTCTTATTAGCTCATCGTACTTCAAAATATATTGGACCATCGATTTAGTACTCTGTATCTCGAGAAGGATATATATATATATATATATATATATATATATATATATATATATATATATATATATATATAAATCTTTCATCTTTTGTATTCACTTCAGATACAACGATGCTTACATTTCAATTTTATTTTATTGTAACATTATAAGGCTTCAGTGCCATGTGTAAGTTACATAAATTTTCAAATAATGTTTTTCGTCTGGGGAATATAGTAAGAAGAGTTTTTATCTTAATTTCGGTACCTATATGTACAGTACGTTCATCATAACTATCAATATCAATATAGAATGCATTGCAGTGCTTGAATACTGGTACATGCGAGACAGCAAAATACAAAACAACGACGTGTATGCACGTCATTGGTTGCGTCTGTTATTACATACACAAAGCGATGAACATATGTGGAACCACATATCACACCGCAATTCCTACCCAATCGAATAACCTTCACCACTTCCTTTCCAGGATGCAAATGTGCGGGTCTAGCTTTCTGATTGGATGATCAAAATTTAAGCTTCAAAGTGTGCTGCATGCTTTTCTCCAGGGGATAGGTCCAATTTAAATACGGATTCAATATCAATTATGTTTCTTTGGAACACCTGGTCTACTGGGTTTGCAGGTATAAATATTTAGAGCTAGTTTTTGATTCAAATTTAATTTAATAACATCACTCGCTTTATACGTAACGGTGTGAATGCCAACGACAAATTTAACAGCTCATTTCTCGCAAGAACAGGTTCTCTTGTAACTACGATACTCCTCTTTAAAGCCATCACTCGACCCACCCTCACTTGTGGATCTCAAATCTGGAGATCCACCATTGCGCAAAATCTGAAAATATTGCAGCGCTTTGAAAATAGCACATGTATGATTGCGAATTTCAAAAGCAAGCCCATTGCTGAATATTTACACCATCAAATACTTTAAAAAATACCTTAGATTGCCCAACGAAGAACTATGGTCATTACCATGCGATCATTAGTAGCTCGCAGAAATACCACGAACTATTCTTCATAAACAGTTTAACACCTTTCCGCATTGACCTAAACACAAATGTAGTGTGTTTCGTTTAAACCCCTGAAGGATATTACTTCAATTCCGATCTCTTTTTCTCACTAAACAGCGTCTCTCTCTATCTCTGAAATCTGATTACTAATAACTAGGGCAACGGACGTAATAGGACCTCTAATTATATATCACTACTTTTTAAACAAATTCTCTTTCTCAGATCTGAATTTTTCTTCCAATTTTTACTTTTACCTCGTCTCTGTTTTAAGTTGTTTCTTCATTGACCTAAACACGAATGTAGTGTGTTTCGTTTGAACCATGGAGTATATTACTTCAATTCCGATCTCATTTTCGAACTAAACAGCGTCTCTCTCTATCTCTGAAATCTGATTACTAATAACTAGGGTAACGGATGTAAAAGACCTCTAATTATATATCACTACTTTTTATACAAATTCTCTCTCAGATCTGAATTATTCTTTAAATTTTTACTTTTACCTCGTCTCTTTTTTAAGTTGTTAAAGCTCGTCTTAAGAGTATACAGTTGTACAGGGAATATGTCCCGGAGCCACAACCCTATTGCCTAAACACTAAACATAGTAGCCCTTTGTGTTGCTTCAGTGCAACGTTAAAAAATAAACTACCTACCAAAATTGAAGCAGTGGCTTTCAATAGATGGCATGATGACTTCTTGTCTGTTTTGTAACTGTGTTGGGCCTATTGATTTTGTACTAATATTCCCCTTTTTTTTCAAGCCCCTTTGTATCAATATTTTTAATTTAAAATATTTCCACCCAAATGGTAACATTCTTTATTTTAAATTATTTTCTCTTTCTGGTGTGGTGATAGACTTAAGCACCCATGTAGTGTGTTTCATTTAGACCTTTGAAGTATAATACTTCAATTTCGATAGCTTATTACCTCACGAAACGGTGTCTTTCTCTGAAATCTGATTACCAGGGAATCGGACATACAATTATCTCTAATTTCCAAAGTGGTAGAACCTGTCCTGTCTGCGAAATAACCTATAGCTCTTTCCGTCGCCAGAATGGCATGTTACCACGATTTAAAATATCTTCAACGTGGTTTCATTGTTGGAACTCGTGATATGGTTCACGATGGGTTTGAATTTTCACATACTACTATTTCAAGGATGTACAATGCATACTAGGCTTCCAACATTATCTCAAATAAGCAACAGCGTATGGACAGTTCACCGTTCGTTCTCACAAAGATACGATCTGTTGGTGCCGACTCCTAAGTCAGTATCTTTGATGAATATTCACAGCTATGTGCCTCAAACACTACAGCTAAGCACCTTGTCAGGGCTCTGGAACAACACCACTGACCACTTGCTGACTGGAAACGAGTGACCGGGTCTGACGAGTTGGGTTTCAAGAAGTCTAAAACCGATGGAAGAGTCCGTGTGTCTGGAGATATCCCCATGAAGCCATGGAATTCCGCTTGTCAACAAAGGATTTTACAAACTGGCAGAGGCATTTATTGTTGTTTTTGCATGTTGTCTTTCTTCTTTCAAATTGTGCTATAGTGACAATGGAATTAGTTTAACTGGAATTCATATGGATCCCTGGGACAATTCAATGGAACAAAGATGGTCTCTGAAAGTATCTGACCAATAAACTCTATGTGTGCATCCTTTGGGTTTGAGTTATACTTGCTCATTCCGATGTAGATGAAATTGTTCATTCTGATGGAGATAAGCTTGTTCATTCGCTTGGCGCTCATTGCGGTAACGTAATAAGATTTAATATCTGTGAAAGTAAATGCAATGATATTACGCATATTTTGATGATTTATTTATTTTGGAATTTTGAAATGCGGTTATTGGTGTGTGTATTCAATGAAAGTGGATTTAAATAAGATGTGTAATGGGGGTAACAGCATACATAAATTTATAGATTTAAGCAATTAAGAAAGTTCAGAGCAAATACAGTGTGCGAGTTTGTGGTTGTATAAAAAAACTTAAAAACAAAATATTTAGCATAATTAATGTTTCAACATGTGCAGAAAACAATTTAAGGTACTTAATACACAACGTTTATATTTTCAATATTAAGATATTTAATACATGTTGTCAGAAATTGTTTCTTCGTATTACATGTGCTAATTCATCATTTTCATTAGTCCGCTATTAGGTAATTATAATTTGAAAATGTCAAATGTGCTTTCTTTTATTTTACACTTGATTCACCTTTGTGCAATTTACTCCAAGTTTAAATAACTACAGTATACTAGCTTAAAATGTTCAAACTCCGTCAAATGCTCAAAAAATTTTTATTATGTTACAATCACTCTATGAAGTAATTTTATTTCTCACTGACGCTATAAAATAATTTTTCTGTCAAATAGAAATTTCTTTTTAAAATATGACTATTTTGTCTTCGAAATTAGAGGCCCATGTAAAGTTCAGTGTACGATATCGTGCTTATTTGTTTTAGCACATAATTTCTTTTACCAGTACCCTTTATTGTAGCTGAGTGTACTGTCGTCTTTCTTAGCGTCTACCTCAAGATAATACGTCATTTTAATCAGGCGTTTACTTCACAGAGGCAAAATTTTAGAAATATTTTCGACTTCAGCAAACCACACTCGACCCTCTAGATTTCTAAAATTAAGGAAGCTACAAATCCTTTGGTCTCGTTAATAACTTCCTGTCGTAGAGGAAATGGTTAAAGTGCTTTAATGCTTCAACAAAATTTTAAGTCTTTATTCTTACTCCAAGTGTAACTTTAAGATCTTTTGAGGGAAGTAATATATTCTATCTTTTTTCAATAGAGCATCCGAGACCAGTTAGAACTTTAGAATATACTAGTGGCAACAACGTTGTGAAATGAAATACTTAATCTAAAACCAAAGTATAATTATTAAAGTTTAAGGAAAACATAAATGTAACTGAAGTAGTCTTAAAATAAACTGTTAGCTTATTATTAGTTTAAACATTTGAATGGTTTTTATGAAGACTTGTGAAAAGGCATTATAACTTTGTCTTACAAATTATATAGGGAAAGGGTTACATTATATTACTATGTATACTACTACTGTACAGTAAGCTTATTTTTGTAGTGGTGGCTAAATTCACCACCTAGGTTCATATTGATAGACCTGCTCTGAAACCTGTAGTATTATATATATATATATATATATGTATATTATATATATATATATATATATATATATATATATATATATATATATATATATATATATATATATATATATATATATATATATATATATATATATATATATATATATATATATATATATATATATATATATATATATATATATATATATATATATATATATATATATATATATATATATATATATATATACATGAACTAAACCCCTGTAGCACAATTCATAAAGATCCGTCAAACTACGGCAACATGTTTTTTCTGATTATTGCTCATTTCACATGTAATTCACATTCATTTCACATGTAATGACACACGTGTGGGTATTCTTACTTTATCGCACGACACCTGTTGGATAATTGCATTGAATACAAAATGCAAGTATCCAACAATGCAATATATATATATATATATATATATGCATGTCATAACTAATTTTAACTATATTTTCTAATATTACGTTTCCAATGTAATTCATTCAAACACTAGATCTGATTATTAAATCATTTTGAAAAAAATTAACTCTACCTTGTTAAGAAATTTTGTGACGCTCACGGAGTTAATAGTGTTACCATTTCAAACTAAACATAAAAATGAGTGAATGCTTGATTTCTGATTTAAAAAAAAATTCTTTGTTATGATGTATGACAATAAGCTCGATCTTGAAATGAGATTTGATTTCACTTTAAATTTTTAGAATATAACATTGTCTTGAGCTTACAAGGAGAGAGTATGTAGTTCTAGACAAAGAAATCAAAATTTCTTCTCGATTAAATGCTTGATATTTTAAATCTAGTTTTATTTATCAAGGAATAGTAACCTGATTTAGTTGTTGTTATAATGGTAGTTTTTCAGTCGAATACCAAAGTTCTATTGAATATCCGGGTGCAATGCATTGTAGATTATCTGCTCAGAGCACTCAGAGCTTTCCTTCGACAATATCCAATTTTTGCACCATTATCAGCTTTCATCACTTGGAGATTGGATACCGGCTTACGAAGTTTGTCGATCTTAAGATAATTGCTCAAATCTCGGTGTAGGAAGCATGAGCTAAAGTTTATATTTTTATTGTATATGTCCAAAAATTATATGCATAACAAAATGTAAATGTCCAAATAACGAGATGAATGGAACGAATTATGACTTCAATCTTTGCATTTGTTTTATTGATAGTTGTAATATTTGCATTGTTGGATACTTGCATTTTGTATTCAATGCAATTATCCAACAGGTGTCGTGCGATAAAGTAAGAACACCCACACGTGTGTCATTACATGTGAAATGAATGTGAATTACATGTGAAATGAGCAATAATCAGAAAAAACCTGTTGCCGTAGTTTGACGGATCTTTATGAAATGTGCTACAGGGGTTTGTAGTTCATGTATATTTAACGATATCCTAAAGATTGCAACTTTGAAGAGGAGCTGTGAAATTGCTTGATGTTACGTGTTTGAAGATGTCTATCTCAAAAAGAACTTAATATAAAAAACAATCTTTCATATTTTTGTACTTCATGAAGCATTTTTCTTTTTATGTATTTAGAAACAACAAATTTAAACATCTTATTTAAACTAAAAATTAGTAGCGAAAAATAGAAAATAGTCGATTTTGACCGAATTTGAAAGAAGGAAAAATGATTTTAATGGGGTAAAGGAATTTCCATGCATCGTTGAAACTCATGTCAGTTACATCTCACTCAGTTACATTATAGGTATGATTAAACTATTGCTGAAGTTTAGGAGTCGGATTGTTTTCTGTTCATCTTCCATAGGATAATTTTAAAATGACGATTTCCACTTATAATAGGTATACAGAATCAAAGAAACGGAAAATGACACAAACTATATTTTGGGGGAATATAGTTTGCTATGTCTATTGTAAAAATATTCAGTATTGTATTTTGAGTCCAGAAGCAACATACGTCCCCTGACGGAGTTCAAAATTACGAGGTGTTTTACTCGGATCTTTCCCTTCGGGTTTGATCCCGACCGTTGTCAATAGCACTTTGTATTGCTCCTATGGTTAATTAATCCATTAACTCCCAGCATCCTCATTTGAGGACAGTGGATAAAAGAGCGTGTAGAACCTTTATATTTTCCGGAAACGATTGTTTGTTCTGCACGACGGTAGATGGTACTACCAGAAAGAATTCCACAAATTACCAATTATATGTGGTTGTTTAGAACTCCGTGATGTGGATCGACATTTCATGTGTTTTCATGTCTCACGCTTGCATTCACTTTCTGTCTAGCTACATCGTCTAAATTCTAGGTAAAACATTTTATTTTTACTAGTATTTCAAATTAGAGTACTATATAAACTTATAGTAGAAAATTAATTTCTTTTGAAAAAAATTTCGTTTTCAAGAATGACTTCCAATTTTGCTGTCCTGAATTGAGGACGCTGGCCGTTACAGGCATCTTTAAAAAAATTCAATTGTCATTACAATTTATGTATTTTTTCGTGTAATACTTGAATTAGAAATTCTTTCGACTTTTATGTGGCAAATAGTCTTTACTTTCCTACAACAAAACAAAATATAAGTAATTATAATGGCTCGTAGGTTCTTAACGATTACAGAAGCTCATGCATATTTATTTTCCGAACAAACTGAAACTGACGTTATCGAAATTCCACCTAACGTAGATGAGCTTTTTGATAAAGAGGATCTTGACGATGAAAAACAGCTTTAGCTGAAGTACGTGATATTGCAGGAACAGCTGAAATCGAAATTTCCGAAGGTCCCAATTCCTCTGAAATCAAACTATGTGACTAGAATTTTGTTCAAAAACTGAAATTGTGGCACTATAAGAGACAACAGAATATCAAGATGTCCTCTGAAATCTCGGAAAGAAATAGAAAAAGAAACAAGAGGGTTTTTTAAGGAAAATGAAATTTTAACAGTCAGATGGAACGACAATAAGTGTTACCTTGGCAACAAATTCTGAACACATGAAACCTGCATTTCTTGTTTCCCCATATATCATACCAAACCAAAGAATTGATACATATTTTATATAAATTTGCATGTAGTTGGTTTATGTATCATATATGTGCATCTTGTGTTCTCCGTCATACTGAATAAAAAACTGTCCTTTGTATGTACTGTCATAGTTCGCACAAAACTGCAATTGTAACGTTGGATATTACTCCGTTTGAGATAAATTATCATTAAATGTTAAATAAATAACAGTTTAAAATTACGTTTATCTTAATATGTATTAGAATACTGTAACTAGTCCATTTTTACATCTATTACATGTTGTTTTCAAATTTTCTGACTTCACTGAATTTTTTGATTTTTTTTTCTCACCGGAACGCCCAGCGTCCTCAAATGAGGACGGGCTGTAATTTTAAAACTAAATTACAAATTGTTTGAATTTTAGGTTTTTTGCATTCAGAGGGTCATAATTACATATATTTGAGATAACCATAAAAATATTTTGAGCAGAAATAATTCGAGCGTTAATGGGTTAAGATACCAACCTATTCATAGCAACAATAACAGAATTGGAAAATACAAAAACATGTTCCTGCTCATAGATCAATTGAAAACTCAAAGTTTAGTCGCTTTACGACTATTTAGATTGTCCTACGATGAGTTGCCATATTCCGTTGCTATCGCCATAACTGGCAGTGTATATTATCGCCAATCATAGCATTTCTTTACCATTCATTGTATATAGTTTGTTTCAAATTACAACAACGAAAGGGGAAGAAATAAAACCCCAAATAAAAATTACGTACCAATTTATTTTTACTTTGAAGTAAATTATAAGAGCAGGACATCAAATCACAATTGGAAAAGCTTAAACATCTAAAACATTTACTTTATTTTCTTTTCAAATTCACTTTAAATCTCATAAAGGTCTCAATTCAATCGGACAAAGGTCTAGTTGAAATTTTTATAGTTGTGATTAAATTTAAATTTCTCCTAGTGCTACCAAATTCAGGATATCTAATTATTTCACAAGTGATTGTGATAACTATAGAATAATGATTAGTAAGTTATTTACATTTCGAAGAATCTGGTATAACAATAATGTCTGAATTATTGTTTTATTTCCAAAATTAGTGTTTACCTATCTACTAATACTTAATATTTACAAGACGTATTTAAAATATTCACAACAGTAATATTCAATACTTACGTTTCCTAATGAAAAAAAAATCAAAAAGATTGTTCTAACAAAATAAAGTTTCAACCTAATTATTTCACTGATGGAACAGTTCGTGGATTTAAAAAAATGCAGGGTTTAGAAATTACACTTTCATTGATTTATGCTTCAATGTAACCATAAATACGCAAGTTAAATAAACATTTTCTGAATTCATCAACATCAATTATATGTGTATACTCGAAAATATCAGCTCAAAAACAATAACCTAAACAGAAATAGAACTATGCACAAATTAGAAAACAGCGCTCGTTTTGCATAAAGAGTTAAATAGGTATCAAGTAATAATGACAAAATCCGTTCTCAGAGGGAATATCTGAAATTTAAATATGAATTGTAAGAAAATATTTCCTCTCTGAAGTCAGCATTTTTGAAGTGTACCTCGTCATTTTCTTTTTATGTTATGAAATGCTCACAAACAATCCTCTTAGCTGAAAATAAAAGTTTTCGTGATATAGTAAATCTCTTATGATTCCTTTCAGTTTTGCAACAATCATGTTAAATAAAAACGTTTGCTAATTTTGTAAAAAGAAAAGTTTAATCGTATCTTGGGAAAAAAGGGTTTAGTTTTCGTAAAATATGTTTGCACATCCGTTTTCAAATACGTCGAGAAAAATAAATAACCCGGATACATATTTTTAAGTTTAAGTTGTCTTTATTGTATTTCTCCTTTCTATTCTACATGGTTGAGGAATGATGTGCGGTGAGAAATAAAATCTACATGAATGTGCGGTGAGAAATAAAAACGATGAAAGCTCAGGTCTTCAAGTCGTTTATATGGATATTTTTGTTTTTATTATAACTACGATATTTGCGTGTTTTTCTGTTTATCCCTTCCTCCAAACATACAAATTAGCAAGTTGCGTCGAGGGCAGAAATTTTAGTTTTTACACGAATACTTGGGGCTGTTGTTGGATTGTGGAATAGGAAGTTTGAACGATTGTTTATTTTAAATGTTCAATAACTAATTTACAGTTTGACCTTTTTAAACACGCAGTTTAATGCTAATTTGAAGGATAACTTTATTGATTTAAGGCTTGTAATTTTAGCGTATTTCAATAACTCAACTCAACTTACGCACTCCTCACTCCACACAATCCAAATTCACACTGTTCCAAAGTTCGCCTAGCACCCTAGAATTTAGACATATTGCTCAAACGCGCCTATGCACCTGACCCGATTATCATGCCAACCACGGGTATTCTTTATTCACCCAATACTATATGTATCTCCGTAACGTTTGTTTTACTTCTGAAGTCATGACAAAGCAGTTGTAACGGTTTTTTTTAAAGATCGATTTTCATACATGTCCCTTAGTACAGTAAACGTCCAAAGAAATGTTTATCACTTCCACTTTTAATAAAAGTTCAAATATTTATATTACAAAGTGATACTTTTTCGCTACACTCCGATGGCTGAACTCTTGCCTTGGGCATTATGATAAGCAAAATAATGTCACAAGGAAATGAAACCTTAAGTGGTGAAAAAATAATTGAACCGCGTTATGGCAAGATGAAAAGCAATGCACTGCACGAAATGGAACCATTTACATCGCAGTGAATTGGGAAGGGTCAAGCCGTCACAGTGATTGAATGAGGGGTGAGTATCTGCTGACTGCTTTCTGGTATTGCTCACATCATTAGGTATAAAGCTGTATTTTGTTGGGGGTCGAGCAACCGACCGACACAACTATGAAGCTCTTGAAGTGGCACTAGAAATGTAAAAAATGCTGAAAGTGGCTGACTGGAAACTAACGAGTTCTCATGAAACTTACAAGTGAAGCTTTAAAAGTGATTATTGACACTAGAATCATCGCAAAATCTGCTTCCCCTGCATGAGCGACACCCCAGAACTCATTGCCAAAGATAAGTCGGTTAGTACTATCATCTTAAACTTCAAATATCCCCATATTTTATAATTTAACGTACTTCTTTCTAACCCTGATGCTACATCCACGCCATTACCATAGTTTTGCGATTGTGATTGAATATATGGGGTAGTGATTGAAAAGAGCATTTATTTAAGAAAAAGTTACGAATAATGGAATATTTTTTGATAAATATGCTTACCTAGAGTCTATATATGTAGTTTTATTCGAACATATAATTTCCCAAATAGAAATCAAAAGAAAAAAATATATTTTGTAACGTGTACAGATTATCAGAACACTCTTTCTCACATAGACTTACAGCCTTTTGCTGCGTACTATCTGTAAAACTGAAAGCGCGTTTCTTATGGCATAATAATTATTTTAATCGTTTAATCCTCCAATTGCATGTACACATTGCATGGAATATTCACGAACTTAACTTGTTTAATCAGTAGTGGGACTTAAATCAGATTTGCATAGGGCATCATGATTCGATGCAATGGCAATCTTCTGTACATATATGTATATGCGTAATTGCAAATTATTAAGTAGCTTAATATATCAATTTTAACGCGTCCTATATGGTACCGTTACGTAAAAAGAAATCGAAGCGAATTTTATTCAATTAACTTTATGTAAGAAAAATAATGATACATTATGAAAACAATTGAGTATGGCAGCAGTAAGGAGCAATTCCTAACGCCCTCTTATGTCACCAGAGCTCGGACATCATGCGAAATCATTAACATACTTCATAAATGTCATTGGATTCTATGGTGGAGACGACTCAATAAAAGAAGTTCTTCCTTCAGCATTCTGAGGATGTCGCCAAATTATTGCGATGATAGGACGAAGAAATGCCTTTAATTTTGAAAACAAAATTAAAAGACAGTGCAAGGATATTTATTATTTCTAATTCAATAATGCTAAAATTATGAACATAAAACTCAATTAATGGATTTCTTCACAGAAGAACGAAACTTCAGGCAGGCCCAAATTGATTTTTCGAATGCAAAATGCATGAGCATGAATCAATCAAAACTTTCATGCATCGTGTAACAATTATGTCCCAAGAATGTTTTGGAGATCGAAGAGATGGGAAGCAAGTTCTTGAAAAATGATGCTTATGAAAATTTATTACAGAACTCACTTCTCGAACACTGAGATAAATACTCAAACGGTCGCCTACTACATTTTCTGAAGGAAAAACCGTAGCGCCATTTTGTTTTCGTTGGCTTTGGTGGCATCAGACAAATTAGAAATCAATAATATTAGTGGAAGACGAGTAAAGGATGTTTTAGAGACGATCAAAAATAAACGTGAAGAGCCGAGATAAACTTAAACTGAAAATCTTGACACAACCCCTCTCGGAAACAAACAATGCTAATAGGAAAAAATCCACGTGCATTTTGAAATAGGAAAGTAGCTTTGACGTCAAACAGTTAAAGCAACAGGGATTAAAACTTCGCCCTAATAAATTTATTCAAGTGTCAAGACTCAATAATTGGTAAAATAAATGAAAGACCAAATTTCAATCATCAGCCGAGGGAATTCGGGATATTATCGTGGTTACAGACCAATTTATTTTAATATGAACCACGTTAATGGATTCCGGAAAACTCATAAAGGTGACTAAAATCCTAATTTGGTTTATAGTTTCCGTATTTGAGATCAAATTATACAACACAAATGACAGAATACATAAATGATACAAAGTAAGAAATAGTAACATAAATCTAAATCTAAATTGTGTGAATTAATTTGATAGAAAAATGTATATATGTAGGGACAGGTTGCGTGTGCCATTATTAACATGAAGAATCTTTTTAAAGAATAATTAAGTTTAATTAGATTGAATATTTACAATATGTTGATGTGTCCAATACAATGAAAGTTAAATTAAGAGTTCGTGAAAGGTTCTGAAGGGTGCACTGTCCTACTAACAATGTTAACTCCACTGTCGGCGCTCACTGCCCGTCATCGTGATCACGTCCAAATCCAACGTCTTCTCACTTCCTACGTCGTATTGCTTCTGCGTCGCTTTTCGCTCTCGGCGTTTCTCGAATGCGCGGTATGGCTGCGCAGTGGTCGGAGATAAGAATTCGAACAATGGGTCAACAGAATACAAATCAATTTGGATATGGATTTTATCGTAAGAATCCTATGATCTGGGATAGGCACACTCGAAAGCTCAAAGAGCCGGATACTGAAGTGGTGGTAATAGTTAATAATTTTAACAATATTATTACAAAGATAAACCAAAATTTAGGCACTCTTAAACATAAAATTCATGTTAGAAACGTATCACAGTGAACTAGAAGCAATAAATTATGATCGAATTTTCAAAACGGGAGAGTAATTTCTATTTTCCTCAAAACATAAGACACAATGTACAAATACATATCCGTCAATGCAAACTACAGGTACAGAAAATGATATAAAATAATTATTATCTACTTAGGCGATAAATAATGTCAAATAACAACACGAATTTAATTGAAATTAAGGTAAACTTTATAAACGCTAATGAAAAGAATCTGTGAAGCACTTTATCTAATTTAAGCAACACAAAAGTTATATCGAAGAGAAAAATGTATTTAAATTCAAGACTTTCATTTCAAACACCTAGATTCAAAAAACAAAAAAAGAGTTGAAAAATGTGCTTATGGAGCACTCTAAATGCTTTTAAAAATCATATATGTGACTTTAGGTCAGACACAATTACCCCAAAATTGTATTAATTCACTGTTCACATGGCTACAAGATCATATATTACTTACGCGTTGCAGGAAATCGCGAAAATGTTAAATGTATTACTTACAGCTGGCCCAAAAGAAAAGTCTGATTCCAAGTATGCCTGCCCAATGGTATTGATAAAAACAGTAACCACGTTTTAAGAAAGCAACTACAAAATAGCATTACAGATGAAATCTCCAAATACATTAATTGAGACTGTGCTTTTGCATTACCCAAAATAAAAATATAGTAAAATATTTATCCGGTTACGAGTACTATATTCCCTTGGATTTATGATCAGCTTTCTTAAAAACACATTCATGAAACACACAAACACCAAGAACAAAGGGACACTGTACACGCACATTTATTTATATTGGACACGCACATTTATTTACAATACACTATAAAGTTTCCAACATATACACCGCACAGTCTGGTGGGTAAATAACACGTCCGACTCCACTCGAGTGTACAACGAATCTCCCTATCCATGTTCTTTTTTCAGAACAGCACCCAACATTTCGTATTCTTGATTGTATCAGAACACATGCAATGTCATACATCGATATCCGTCCACTAGAACAATAGCAACCAGAAAACAAAAACAACTGTTCTTATAACCTATCTGTGTTCGTAATCACCTGTCAGGTGATCGTTACACAAATTATGCGCATTATGTGCAAATTTTAGGAGAAAAAAAATGACAAGCTGAAAGATTATATGCACGAACCAACTTAATGATGCATTTCAAAATTTACAATTCTTTCGGAGGTCTTTTTTAATATAATTGGATTTGTCGAAAATGTGCTCTGGCTTGACAGTTGCGTCGAAAAATGGAGTACCAGGAATTATTTTCCAAATGAGCGTAGTAGTACTGAAACCAGTAGAACATATTCCCAAGAGTTTAAGCAGCACTGAAAGCATCACTCTTTAAAGCTTGAGTTTAGACACTAGATAATGCATATTTAACTATTACTTGTTTTGTCGAAAATGTAACGTTCTTGTGAAACATAATGCATTAAAATATCACATAAAAATTGTGAATTCCGCAAATACTCTGACAAGATTGAGTATGAACGTATCAGAATTTTAATATTAATTTGAACACATAGTAAGCACAGATAACATATTGGCGAATTGTATTAGCAGAGCCGAAAAATACCACAATACCCTAGGCATATAAAAATATAACAAAATGCGAGGCGTCAATATGTAATTTGGAAAAAATTCTAAATATGCAGTAAAGTGCCCAGGAATCGACAGAGATAAACACAGAAATCATTTGGGAAGAGCAACATAAAAATCATGCAATATATGGATGCATGAGATATTATGGAACAAAAATTTGACAACTAAATATTACTATAATTGGTTTAAATTAATCATGAAACAGGTTTATTTATCCATACAAAAATGGGAGGCGACTTATTAAATTACATATAACTGATGTTATATTGCAATCATAATAAGCATATACGTTGTAAAAGCATGTCATTATAATCTCTTTGGAACTGACAAAACTTCCGAAATTGCACATATTAGATATTTTTGGCTATTATTATATGATGTCACGTTCAATTATGTTAAATCTTGTGAGATACGTGTCAAAATAAAACCAAAGAAATTAAAACATGTTCCAATACAATAGGAAACATGTATAAAACGAAATATCAGGTAGATATGATGTTCTATAATGATGTTAGACCACACAATGAGCATTTTGCGTTGGTAAAAATAGGTCTTCTCAAGGCATATTAAATTTTTACCATCAGAGCGAAAACAATTGCAAATTGTTATATAAATTATGTAACATTTACGGCAAAGAAAAAAAGATGTATCTCGGTTAAAGGAAAATAATTCAAACGTGAAATATATAAACAATTTAATAAAAAATTGGGAAAAAAACATTGATTATATCTTCTCGTATGATTTTAAATGCAACGAAATTGTCTATTCAAAGAATCCATCACTGAATAATACAATTTATTCCCTAATGGAGGAAGTAAAATTATTAAACAATTCAGTATTGATGTACCCTAAGTTGAATAATGCAACTCAACATCCAGCACATAAATATACATCAAATAGCGTTTTCTTTGGAAGAGAATTAACAGTGTTATTTTGACAATTGCTTTGAACTTAATCTTACTATATGAACTTATGATAGCTATCTCACGAACACGATGAAGAAGCGACAGAAATCTTAAAATCATGACCCCGGAAAATTATAATTATAAACAGACAGAAGCTCAAGAAAGATAATTTAGAGCGGGTGGTAAAAACTTTTGAGAGAAAAAACTATATTGAACAGAAGTGGCAAAATTATTTATAGTTCAACAAATGATAAAACCGTTCCTTTGTGTGGTCATCCCTGAAGAGAAACGAGAAGACTCCTTCCGAGTTCATGTGCTAAGACTTAGATTCGTGTCCTTAACAGCACGCACCATTTTGCAAGATGAAAAATAACCCGTAGTTCGAGATTACGGACCATAGTAACAAACGAGTAAATAAACACAGTTACGAGTTACGCAGTATAAGCAAATAAACACTCAATGATAATAATCAGTGATTGAGCTAAACAAAATGAATAAATAATAAATTTATATCTAAGCCTGACAACAATTCCGGATCCCAATTCCTGACCACTTCTGCACACTTCTTCCGCGTTTCTTCTAGAAGGATTCGCATTTACAATTGTCTGGAAAGAGAGAACAGGTTTCGGCAAGGGGGTACTGTTTTATCCTTGTGTAAGAGTGATTACCGGTTTTTAGGATCGGGTTAGTTTCTATCCTCAAAATGGGCTTACGCAAAGTGGGGAAGTGGTGGTTCTACCATGACAAAACAGCCGACCAACCGGTCTAGTGGTTAAGGTGTTGGCCTCTGTATCGGAAGGTTCCTGGTTCGAATCCGGGGTCAGGGCATGGATATAAATTGTGTTGTCCTTTGTTAGGAAGCGATGATGGTCCTCCCACTGGGTGCTCCTTCACAAGAGACCATCAATTCCGGCCTTGTAGTGGCCAATGACTATGTGCATTTGTGCCCGCCATTAGAAAAAAAAAAAAACATGACAAAACACCTGCAGACACCCCTCCACGTCAAGCATTTTTTGACAAAAATCGGCATGTCCTCACTTCCAAATGCTACCTAATCACACCCAATCTTGCTCTACTCGTTTTTTTTTCTGTTCCCGAGGATAAAAAAGAGGACATTAAAGTAAAATGTTTTATGAATGTGGATGAGGTTAAACAAAAAACGACACAAGCTTTAAGAAGCATCTCTTTGACTTAGTCTACGAACTGCTTCCAGAAGTAGAAGAAACTTATTGACCATTGTATTGAGGCAAATGGAGTACTTTGAGATACCAAAAGTATGAAGATGTAAAAATAAATACTTGATTTTGTATACATTCCGTCCGATTTCTTTTGGGCCCCTGTCTACTATAATGTCTACTTTTTAATGTGGTTGAATTATGCAATAAATCTACCATAATATAACTTAAATATATTTGTTTCAAATAAAGTAGATCTTTTTCTAGAGAGTAGAGTATAATGAAGTGTCACGAATATACTTTAAACGTTAACGTAAAAGCATGGGAAATACGATTAGAACATTTCTGATATTTAAGAAAATATATCGCGCTTCAAAACCCCCATGCCTATTTATCTCCATCTTGATACTAGTATATTCCACTCCTTATGAAAAATTATGTTATGTGTAGTATATCTATTTTTATAGAGCTTATTTTTAGTCTTCACTAAATAATCTATTCTACTTATATTGTCTCTGTTAATCATTATAAGTATAATCCACTTATTATAGGTTTGGACCATTATACAAGTTCGTTATTCAATAAGCTACTATATCACAAGTCCGCTTCAATTATTGGCAAGTAAGGGAGTGTACACTTTCGCTGTTGTTAATGAGTGGAAAAGAGTGCTTGTGAATAAATTTAAATTATTAAAATAAAATCAATGTAAAATTATATTGTTTTTTTTTTAATGATAATTTAAAAATGGATTTATCGACAAAAAACGAGGCTTATCATGACTATCATTTCGTGTTCTTGAAAAATCAAATTATTTATACGTTATTTATACGTATTATCCAAACATGATAATAATCACCTAATCACAATCACGCCAATAAGTAAACTGCTCTACTTATTTTTTATTCTACTTACTATGTCTACGCTATTATACAAGCACGCTACACCATATGTTATAGACTACGTTATATGGGCTAGATGTGTGATATACTAGATTATTGTTACAGTACGATATACACAGGCAAGCTAATATATCATAAGTCTACTTTATTTATAGACAACTAAGAGAGTACAGTTTGTTGATTGTAAACAAGTAGAGTGGATGTGAATAAATGTTAAGTATTAAAATAAAAGCAAATAAAAATTTTAATTAAGTATTCATGTTGCAGCAATTTATATTGCGTTCCAAGCTCCATGCCTGTCACATCTACCATTTTGTTTTATCGAGCTGTTCAACCTAAAGCCGAATGAAAAATTTTACTTAATAATAATTTAATCGGTAGAAAATGTTTTCAATAATATTTTATCTACTCATTGGCGTCTTACTGATGTGCCTAATTATTTTAAGCATTAAAAGTAATAACGACCTTATCACGCTTGTCAGTTTGTAAGATAAGTATTTTATTTTCAAATACCAATCTTCAGTTAATGAAGAGATATTTCATCAAAACGATCGGCATTTTCACTTTACATTCGTCCCTATACGTGGTCATTAATTTGTGAATTTCCATGTTTTAAAATTGATTGTTTCCTTTTCCACCATTTTGCAGTCTGATTTCATCGTTATTTCTACCATCGTACTGCTGAGAACTGGATTAATCTTTAATGGCAATTTATTTTCGCGAAATTTTTATCGATACACATGGTTAAAAAGCATCGAGATGTTAATTTGTGCCAGTGTCTCCGGTGATTTGTCGAATGTTTAATTGGAACTTTCGTAAATTGGATAAATATTTGTGTCTTGTATCTGAAGGTTTTTGGAAGACTAACAAGGCAAATAAAATAAAGTTTTAACGAATATTTTCCCGACGTAGTGCATTACTGTGTTAAGGATTTGCTTGTGTAGGAAAGAAATAATATTTTAAAACTATACTATCTAGTACTTTAAAAGAACATTTTTATCAAAATAAATGCACCCAAAAAAACTGCATTTGAATTGTATGTTTTGTAGGAAATGATTATTTATGCATCTTTGTAAAAATCATTCTTATATTAAACTTAAATTTCATTTTATAGTAAAAATTATTTTTCAAAAATTACTTTGATTCTCCAGACACTTATAAAAGGAAATAAAATAAATAAAACGCTTCAATTCAGATCTCTTCACTTTCCTAGTTCCATCAGGAAATTTAAATGATTACTAAAGAAGCTCATATTTTCAGTTGATTTTGTTTTCGTATTGTAGTGCGTCTTAAAATTATGATTAATTTTATATACGATGGTGCCACATTAGAATAAAAATCTAAATTACACTTTACTTTATCAGAGAACATGAAAGTTTTTTGCAATACCCATCAGATCTGAGAAAAGATATAAATTGTCCTACGCCTTATTATTAACAATGTAAACGTTTTGAGCAATTTCAATCAGATCTGAATTTTTTATCTAAATGTTTAATGCTATACATAACAGATATATGCGTTATATGTTAAATATGCGTGAAATAACGGCGAATGGCTTACAATTAATTTGATGCAACATTAGTCCCTTTTGAAAAACAAGATTTTCATTATTTTCTATTATTGTATTCATTTAATGAGAAATAAAACTAATTAATTTTTGCGACGTTTTATTCTTATCAATTTTATTTGCAACAGGAAGCACCGACTTTTGACGTTTTTAATTGAGTCGATGTTTCTTGTTCAAAGGAAGAAAGTTTTATAACAAGATGTTGTCTTCTTTCTTTTCCAGGTGATAGCCAACCAGTGACAATTAGTGCCATTCTTGTTGTACTAATGGGTACAGTGGGAGCCTTGGTAATTCTGGCCATCATCATTATCTTTATCATGAAAGCTCGAGGAGATAAAAGAGGTAATAATTTGGTTCAGCAATCCTTTATTCCTCGTAACATTTAAAATAATTGAAACTAAAGACTATCTAAGATAGCCCTTTGAAGTAAGTGGATTGATAATGGGGTCTTGGAATAATGCGTTGAATAAAAGAACCGTAATCGCTGCATTAAAATTGTTCTAATTCCGAATTACTACAACTTTTTTATTTATTAAAAAAGATATTTTATACTATATTCATCGTTACAAATATTTAATAGCCTTAATACATAAGATTAAAAATAAATAATAATTCTAAAATATAATTTTATTAATTTTTAATTATGTTTTACTGTCTTAGAGAATACGAAATTCCTGACGTGAATTTTGATGTTCCCATTTTGTTTGAAAGAAATACTTAAATACTTCATATGAGTTTTTCAAATTAAATATTAGTTCGTTTCAACTGAAGAAAAATGCGTACTAAAAATATATTGCATTGTTTAACCAAAATTAAATATAAAGAAAATTACTGGGATTTTGAATCGCTTACAATATTATATCTACTGGGCCATAAGTTAAACACAATTATATAAAATTTTTATGTTATTGTATTTTTATTTGTCACGTATTGGCATGCTGTTTTGAGTAGTATACCTGGATTCATTATTCTATCTTTTAGACTCTTTCTACAATCACTTTAAGAAACCAACAATTATTTATCAAAATATACAATATACAACAATTATTATTAAAATATACAATATACAACAATTATTATTATAATATACAATATACAACAATTATTATTAAAATATACGGGGTTTCACATCAAACACAAAGTAACTTCTATACTAAACCGCCTTGTGGTTGGATAGACTAGGTAACTTGTCATTACCTCAAGGTGTACGTACTAGTTGTTTTTAATTTGGCATTAAAAATCCATTTTTTTATATTGGGTAATTTGGTGTATTCTTAAAATAGTTTTTAGGGAAAAAATAAGATCGTGCAAATAATTAATTATCTAGTTAAGATATAATTATCAAATTAGCATGCTTTTTGAATCGTGATCTCAAATTCTATTTTGTTCAGAGAGACAATTCCTGTTGGAAATTATTCCTAACATATTATTCTTCATGTTTTGAATCTCCATCAAATTGCTAGAAGAAATAGTTAATTTTATAACATTTTTTTATCAAGAAAGCGTAAAAAAATCAGAATTTTTTCTGGAATATCAGAATATAAACATCAATTAAACATTTATTTCTTGACTAAATTATCTGATTTAATTTCACAACATCCACTGTATTATATAAATCATAATGATGAAAAAATAATTACAATAGGTAAATTCACTGTGGGGTTATCATGTTTTGTACAAAGCATCCTATTGAAAACACGCAGGGCTTCAGAAATCGAGTTTAAAGTTTTGGAAACATATCTCTTCATGGTAAAAGTTAGTTTATAGTCTTGGTGCTACGGTTTTATTGATTCACTTGTCTTCGGATGTTTGAAAGCTATCCTGTTCCATTTATTTCATGAATTCAGTGGTTTGTGTAAATTATCGATTGAAGTTTCGATAATACTTATAGGTCAAAAACTACATTTTATTTTCAATTAGTTTTGGAATTGTATCGATTCTATGTTCATTCCATGGGTCTTCATCGCTCATTTTGATTTTTATATTATTAGGCACTTTGATTCGTCAATTTTCCAGTCTGACAGTCCACATATCGTATTATTCATGATGCATAGGATCAAATTTTGTTTTAAAATCTCCATTTAATTACATAGTTTTAATTACATAGCATGAGTGTGCAGTATTTAATATTCCATTGTTTTAGTTTTATATCCTGGATCCATCGTATGGAATGTTTAGTATTACTTTAACGATTATTTGTTAATATATTATAGTCAGTATTGGTTATATGGTCAGCTCAGCGGTACAGAAAAATAAGACCACATAAGCGTGGTGACCATGTATGCGGAATAATACTATACTATTTAACTAAAGCAGGATTATATTCACCTATCAGAATATAGTGCTCACAAACAAATAATTAAACTTTTAAGAACATTTTAAAAATTAATTCGCGAAGTAAAAACTACAGTAAGAAATATGCAACAGTGAAATTTTTTAGTGAAATTTATTAGCTTACCTTACCAATCTAAGTACCAGCATACGTATGTGCATCTATATTCAATGCACGTATCTCTACTATCATAAAAGGTAGTTTATGTTTTCTGTTTTTCTTTATCTCAGTCCCCAGCTGAATCTACGGGACAATAATATGATTTCGCACACAGGTAGTCCGATTTTTTTGCAATTTTTGGGTCGCGGTGAATTTTAAAATTCAATCTAGAATATTTGTAAATGAATTTAATGGAATTTAATTATTACTGTTTTCTTTGGAATGGCAACAGCATAAAAGATCTCTGATTCTAAATTCATATTTTTCGTTTGCGTTATCATTTTGCGCAAAGGAACAATTTGTCAGCAGACTAAAAAAACAAATAAAGATTTTTAACATAAATGATCGTTTATTCGTCACAAATGATCCAAATGAAACAAAAAAAAAATTTGTTTACTCTTTTGGTCTCAATTTTAAAGTACTTTTCAAACATGGAGAAATAACTTCAAACAATAAACAAACAGATGTCCACCTGGTGTGCTTGGGGAGGAAGATAATTGAGGGGGGTTGGCAACGCCGACGATGATTCAAAGCGAAAGCGAAAGGGGAAGGAAGTAAAGGCGTAAATTCAGGTTCTCTCTGGGGTCGTAAAGACTTTTTCTTCTGGTCATTCCCTGTGTTATTCCCCGCCTCAAAAAAGGTTATAACAATTAATATTATTTTTTCAAAAATAAATTATTACTATTATTGAAAAGATAAAAAAAAACCGATCAAATAACCGATAACCAGGAAAATAAAATGACTATATAAACGTTGCGCTTTTACTCATGTTCCCTATTAAGTTAGACGGAACTTTAGAAAACTGACCATATAAGCGGGGTGACCTTATAAGAGGGTGATCATAAAGCCGGTACTGACTGAATTAAGTTAAACCCTATGAGGGGTTTAAAGAATTGTAATCCTTCAGCTGCCTTCAAAATCTTCCCTGCATGACTTCCAACCAGTTTTGATGGAAGCTTTACTATCATTGTGTCAACAAATCGATGTGACAATGGAATTATCATGCGTGTTGTGAGGGGATATAATGCTACACTACTCGGTATTTTCGTGAAGCTCAAAGGGTCAACTCGGTAAACTTAATTCCCTATATAAAATGTCCCCAGAAGCACTCCTAAAAGTCTATACGGGCTTCATGGTACAATATCCTCCGATGGTGGTGTGCTCTCTAGACACCCCCTGATGCCACAGAGGAGGAAGTTGGTGTCGGCTTTGTGGAAATAACGATTTGTAATGTCATAAGCACTGGCTTTTCATTCATTTGGGACTTTGAAGAGACGATTTCACAGATGCCGGAAGAACGAGTGTCCGATGCGGATGTGGTGCGGTATATCAGGGGTGGTCTGGGTAAAAAAATATCCGTGTTTGTTGTGGTTGTTGCCTGAGAAGTAATGGTGCTTCATACGAGAGGGTTCCCGCGTTCCTGATTATAATACACTCAACTTCGGGTCTAAGAAATGATGGTAATTGTTTGGAAATATCTGGATGTGATTGAAATGGAGGAAACGGAAACAGTGAATGATCAAGGAATTAAATTAATATTACATTGCTTCATATCTATCTATATATAAAAGATGTGTGTATATGTATGTATTTATATTCTATATAAAAATCTACATCGTTTGACCAATCCACACCAAATTTGGCGCCCTTTTTCTTCTTTCTTCGAACAGAACTGTTCCCCAATCCCCCTTTTTTCCACTTACGATATCTTATACTGGACGTTGTATTCTGTTTCGAGCAGCTCAGCCATATATGGACTTTAGACCATGAAATTCCAAACCAACCAACCGATAAATATATCGTCCAAGTTTTTATCTGTAACTAGCTGAATACCAAAGCGTTGCTCGGGTTTCATATATGATCGTGGCAGCTAATATATGACCACGGCATTTCCATGGGTTAACTCAAATACACAAACCCTGTCGAACGTGTTTCCTTGTTCATGTCCTTTTATTGCAAGAAAACAAACATTAGATTATAAAACTGGGGTTTCGAGGGACACTTTTAGGACCACCTGTGTGCCAAATTTCATGGCTACAAATCGGTCTGTAGATAAGAAATAAATATGCTGTGTTTTCCGCAGTGTTCTAAAGTATTGTATAAGTACCAGGTTTATTGTGGATTGGTCAAACGATGTAGATTTTTATATAGAATATACCTACATACATGTCCACACATCTTTTATATATAGATAGATATGAAGCAATGTAATATTAATTTAATTCCTTAATCATTCACTGTTTCCGTTTCCTGCATTTCAATCACATCTAGATATTTCCAAACAATTACCATCATTTCTTAGACCCGAAGTTGAGTGTATTATAATCAGGAACGCGGGAACTCTCTCGTATGAAGCACCATTACTTCCCAGGCAACAACCACAACAAACACGGATATTTTTCTTACTCAGACCACCCCTGATATACCGCACCACATCCGCATCGGACACTCGTCCTTCCGGCATCTGTGAAATCGTCTCTTCAAAGTCCTAAATGAATGAAAAGCTAGTGCTTATGACAACATTACAAATCGTTATTTCCACAAAGCCGACACCAACTTCCTCCTCTGTGGCATCAGGGGGTGTCTAGAGAGCACACCACCATCGGAGGATATTGGTGTAACACCCTATTTTCTACAGGAAATCGCCCTTCCTTGCCAAAAAGTGCCGGCTCACTTAGTGCCTAATGTAGCGCGCAGTGCGAACAGCAGTGGGCTACGTCCCTTGAAGACGTCCTCAGAGGGCAGTTCTGCCATCAAATGGCGCAGCAAATCACCTACTCCGGATAATCTCTGTTGTTGTGCAGGGGAATTACTCCGCCCCCGTTCTCTCGAGATACTGTTATTTTAGGGCCTGATGATTCGTTCTTTTATTTATACCCGTGCTCGCTACGGGATTCTTTCCCACACTGTTCCCTAACACCTGACAGTCATCCATCTCATTTTGCTGGGATCTGTCTGCTCCTGGTATCTCTTGGAGGACACGGAGGGACTTGTTTCTTGTTTGAATGCGGTTGTGTACTTGGAATTGAATGCTGCCGTGTACAGCGCACCGGCTATCATTTCGGTCTAAGGTTTACTTTAACCAACAATTCCGACTGTTTAAAGATCCGTATTTCAAAATGCGTTTTTTAACTGGTTTCAGCGGAACAAATCTGATTTTAATTGAATCGCATTTTAAATTGATTAGTATGCACAGGAATCAAACTGTATTGTAGGTTTTTATCTTAAACACTAATTATGTGCCACGAGACACATATGCTTTATATCAGAACGATGAGTGGATATGTTCTCCCAACCTGTTGGCACGCGGACTGGTTTCTGAATTTCAAGCGAGTCCTATAGAACAACATAACTCTTTTCCTCTATTAAGCAACTGCGCTTATCGTAGTATCTTTAGAATCTCATTCGATAGCAAGCTTTCAATACGTTTCGATGATGTGTTTGCTTCGGTATCCATTCGTAGACAAACAAACATTTAACTGCGCAGTGTTCCATCTATACCTGGAAATGGCTGTTATTTTTTTTATGTTAACCTGGTAATCGATAAATGTCCTATCATCTGGAAACAAGTCGCACCACTGTTATCTTATCTCTCTCAGGGTCGTATGATTTCTGAGTAATGTAGCAGTAATACCTTTATTCCAGAATGACTAAATAACCACATATATACATTGAAATAATCCAAGGAATGATTCCTTTGGTGAAAAAGGTTGTTAGAAAAGGTTTGAATTGGTTAGACATCAAGCAGATAATACTACTTGTTGATGCACAGATATATGCATGTGAGCCCCTTAAAGAAGTACAGATCACGACTGTAAATTTTAATATCTACTATTTTTCCTGATTTAACTAAAGATGACACTGGTACAATCTCGTTAGTTAATATCGCATTTTTGGATAACCTTAATTTAAATGCGACTAGTTTTAATACCCGACTACGCCTGAGAGGTTTAGCTAATACAGGCAAACCAGGTGACTCATTGTTTCCTCAATAGTTCCGTTACTCTTTCGAGCAGATTTTCGGGCTCTGACACCTGCTTCAAGTTCGCGTGTTATTTCCTCTTAGAAATGATTGAGTCGTGGCAACTTGTGGCGTTTTGAGTTGATGCGAGTTTGATTAATAATTTATCTTTGTATTCGGAATTATTATAATTCTAAATTAAATTTTACATTGATATTATAGAAACTGAAAAGAGTCGACCTAGAAATTTATCTACAAAAACTACGTATTACTCTCTGGAACGTTATGCATATTGACCTTCAGCATCTCCGTATTCTCTCTTTATATCTTCGTGTCTAGTTTTTGTCCTCTCTCTTCTTTTTTTCCGGATTCTCACCCTTTCCTTCTAACACCAGGATGATCGACCTCAGAACTACTCCCTCATTTCTTTTTTTTTTTAAACCGAGGATCAACTGGATCCTCCTAGTTAGCCTTCTGTTAGCTAGTTAGCCTAGTTAGCCTTCTGTCTGGTCAAAGAAACTCAGCAAATTAAAAAAAAATTATGTTAAATGTATTTTCAAATGGAAACGCTTTGTTTATTTTAGTGCCAAAAACCATACGAAGTTTTCTTTTAGTTTTGGGAATATAGCAGATTCTCCTTTTATAAGAATTTCAAGAGACAAATAAAATAGAAAGTTCATTAAAAAGGTATTATACTGTTACTTATGGGACAATCACGCACAAGATCTAGACACGAAAAGAGCTGTATCAATTGTTATTCTTCGTTTACCTAAAATGGTTTCAGATTAAAATCCAGCTTCCTACTTATACCAATTTTACGAAGTAACCGTTATTGTTTGTGACATTTCTGATCACATTGATTTTTCTTCGATATGAAGGCTTGATATTAGCTCATTTGTACTGACAGGAATTAGTAGATATACCTAAAAATGTGGAACAATCTTGCTTAAGAAAAGAAAGTTAATATTGGAAAAGGTTTTTCTATAAATAAAGAAAAATACTATACACAGCTATTTTTATATGATTGAAATCTTTAAAGATAGTTAATATTCCCAAAAGGGTTTTTTATTAATAAAGGAAAGTTTAATACACAGAGGTATTTTAATATAATTGAAATCTTTTTGCCCCACACACGTGGCAGTGAAATGTTCCAAAAATGAATCGTTATTGGTTTCCGTATTTCGATGGAATTTGGTTTTTCATGAAAAGGTGTCGTCAGAAGTAATGTCAACTAATGTCGTTTATATATTCTATTTATGTTGTCCATTGTTGCTTTTCACTTTTAAACTTCAGAAAGCGTATGCACGCAAAATATAAAACGTATTAAAGTTCATGTAATATTGAAAATTGTTGAAGCATTACGACATAAACAAAGTCAAAAAAGTTGCCAAATTCAATACCGCTTTCTTAAATGACATGTAAAACAAATAAAACATGATGTAGAATCTATGCAATTGAAACTACTATTGAATGAATTTGAAACCTAAAATCTAATATATGTGTATGCCAGGGCTCGAAATACCCGGGTGCACAGGTGCACTGTGCACATGAAAATAAAATTGTGCACCTAATTTTTTCCCGCTAGGCGCACCTGTGCACCTAATTTAAAAACTTAGGTGCACCTTGTGCATCTGTATTAAAAAATATATTTCGAGGCCTGATGTATGCATTACAAGTAGTTAGCTCTTATATTTCTGCATTAAATATGTGAAGACTCCAACTGTCTACAAATTGTATTTTGAAATACAATTGATATCTCTGAAGATTGAAATTCTTCAAAGTACATTCATTCCAAAATATAATTCTGAATAAATTTCAAAGCTTATGAAAAGATGTTTATATAAAACAAAAGTATACGGCTTGGAGCTGAAAGCATATTTGACTTGAGTGATTGAACTTTATTAAGAATAATAACACAATTTAATCATCGTTGAAACTTTTGATCTTTTGAGTATTAGTTTTTGCTTCTCCTGTTAAAAGGATGACATTAATTTGAGTAGCGTTTTCCGTTCATAACATCATTTTTACAAAATTTATAGTTTTGAATTTAACAGCGATATATTGGTTGAGTCTTATATTTTCTTGTACTTTTGTGTTACCGGTTTCAGTTTCTTATGTTCTGCTTGTATTTCAGGTAAAACCGATGACAAGACATCTGAAGAAAAGTAAGTTCGATTTATAATATTTACTAATATCTTTTTCAAATTTGGAAACATTGAAAAACATTACTATTAATATAATTTCTACTGCTTACAAAGAATATAAAATTCTTAACAAATATTTACCCCCTAGTTAAGCAAATTTTATTAGAATTATTTTTAATATACGAGGTCTGTGCGACGAATTATTCATAATTTGCTAGTATAGCAAGAGTGGTCATTGAATTTGGCATATAAGAAGAGGGAGGCATTGATACGCATGAGCGAAAACTCCCGAACCCGTTGGATGGTAAACGGATTTAAATAAGCACATGATTGATGAAGTCACTGCATGCCCAATGATAGAGTGAGTAGTGAAGTGTGAAAAGTGAATTTACATCATTTTTTTTTTGCGCTGAACATGGAAATCCATCTACAGTAGCTATCCATGTATTTGATGTAATACCCAATGGAATACGACAAGACAATGTTGACTGTGACTTCAAATTCTGAAGCTGTTGTCTATGACGAGTACTCTCATCCAGTTCTAACTATTGATAAGTTGCTCAAATACATTCCAACGTTCTTGCTGATGAGTGAAATGTGAAGAAAACGGTGAAAGCTGTGGAGGATTGGAGATTTGGCAGGTTCATCACGCCTTAAACAGCAGTTTCAGTCAGGACATCAATCTACCTAGGTGGCCCATCACACCCCTACAGACCAGAATTAGCACCTTGTGACTTCTGGCATAGCCCACAGATAAAAACATCTCTAAATGGAAACATACTTTATTCCGTAGATTCACTTTAAGAGGACATGATGATGATGGAGCTGATTGTGGTTCCACCATTGAACCTTACAAAGTGTTTTGAAAATGGAATATACTCTAGGAGAAGTGTATCTTTCCAAGAGTATCTCCCATGTCTACTTTGAAGGAAAATATAGAGATATCGTGTTTCATATTGTATGGTTGGATAATATCTGGCTAGACCTCGCATTATTTATATATGGGGTCCTAGTAATTTTTCTATTATGATTATAAAGTCTCATTATTCGTTTTTCATTCATACAGATTAAATAGTTGAATATTAGATACATTAAATAATTGCAATTTGTTGCTTATACGTATTATTTCCCTTTCATATCAAAATGTTAAAGATAAATACTATCTCACTTGTTGTACTCAACATAACTTCTTTAATGACATATATAGATGAAATATAAAAATTCATCGGGCCAGTTCTTTCGTTATCTGTACCGCTTAGTAATTGCTTACGCTAACTTCTCCGGAGTGTTTTTTAAACATACGAAGTATTTAATCAAATTATGTCATCAATTTGTTAAGTACGAACAAATTCGAACTTGATCAAATTTGTCATACATTAATTATTTAACATTACCTTTCCACTTAAATAAAGTATAGATCTATCAATTTTTAATCTACAATGAAAACTAAAAGCCTTTTTCTAAAGTTATAAAGAAAAATTTATAAATGAATTATCACAGAATAGAAACGTGACTCACAACACTGTTAACCAAACCGTTAAATCTATTTTCTAACTTTGGAAAATAATTTGCCTAAGCACTTTTGAACCTTACCATAAAAACTCAAAACTGCTCCTTACCGAACAAAACTTTTATCGACATCAAACTCAGGGAATTATTCATTTAAGAGTTGATATTGAATTTTATTTGCCTTGAAGCTTAATACAACTACTTCGCTTTTATAGCTAATAAACTCTCGCGTCTAAATTCCTGATTAGCCTCTACGCATTTCGACCCGCAAGATTTTCAAATACAATTTCGGCATTAAAGATGGCAATTATCTCATCTTGAAAGGCAAGACTATGCTCCGATTTTCCAAAAGCACCTACAATGTACACAGCCGAGGGAAAAAAATTCCTTATCATCACAAAGCGGATATTATGATTTTACTGCCCCTCTAGTGCATGGTCATTCCTATTTATGACCGTTTTAACAAAGCTCGTTTTCTCTGGAAGTCTTGGAGCAGGCTTGGGCATTAACCCAAGGCTTTCTGAGACTAAGCATCGAGGTAGAAGCGAATAACGAAGCGAAACCTGAGAACGAAACACACTTCGTAAGTGGAGGCTCGTTTAATAACAAGTGCACACACAGAAATGCGTGCGTTGGTTTCGGCTTCGCTCGGTTTGCTTTTAAGCTTCTGAAGTTAAAAGGTGATGACCAGAAGGAAGTGTTATCAGAGCTTCCCTTCACAATCGATTTGGAGTCTTGTCTCTCATTAGGGACTGTTTTAAGGACGTCGCGCCACTGGGCCTTCTTTGGGGCGTTTTGAGATTCGAGATAATTGCATCGTTTTATCGGCTGTTGCGATCAATGCGCGTTTTGAGCTTTTAAAGGATTCAGCCTTGCATTTTGTCTATTAGCATATCGTCGACTTGCAAGCGAAGCCACGCTAAGTCAAAATTATCAAGATGTAAACATTTTGGCAGTTCTAAGCCAAAGTGTGATCCGTAGACTAGTGAAATCCACTAAGCAATTTTTTTTGGATGAAGGTTAAATTTCGTTTTGAGAAACACATTTGATGATTTTAGCTTAGTGAAATGATTTGATCGGTTGCATCACAGCGTTTTGAGATTCGAAATTAGTGTAGCGTTACAGAAGGTGTTGCGATCAACACCAGATTTGAGGATTTAAAGTATTCAGATATGGGTTATCTGTTCGGTTTAGAAAAGTGAAACACTTGAATCGAAATTTCCAAGTCTTCACAAACGTTATACCTTTGCACACTCCTTCGTTTTCGTAACTGTTTTCAACTTTATTGCACTTGTAAGTCAACGATATAAGTATATGAGAGTGAGTATGGTGTACAAATTATAAAAGTTCACTGAATTATAAAACTTGGATTTGACTCGTGTGAGTGAAAGTTTAGAGGGTGGGATCAACCCCGGACGGTTACCAATGGCCAGTTGTTTTGCTCTTCTGATCCTTAATTCAATTACCGACCAACTTTCTACACGTGACTCCACAAGGTTTAATGAGATGTGCTGTTAGTTAACGCAGCACGCTACGCAGCTATGTAAATTAATAAAATTTGAGTTGAAAGAATGAAATGCTATATCTGACTCGATAGAGTTGGATGGTGACCCCACCCCCAGCTTTTACATATATCAAAGGTCTGTAGGAATAACGCTTCAGTAACAGAATTATCTCCCAATATTTTCTGGGTCTGTGGACTCCACTGTCTACTGACTAAACACCCATATTTTTTTTTGGATGGGTATATTTGAAATCAAAGGTTAACAAGGAACATCTTAACAGTCTGTCTGACTTGAAAGAAGCTATAAAGCGAGATATTCTGCACAGAGGCTGTTTGTTCAATGTTACATTCGTCAGTAATGTCCGAAATACGCGATCAGGCTATTAAACATTTCATGCAATCACATGTGAATGTGATCACGTAGAACATTTGTAATAAATAAAAATGGTTTCTACTAGTCCCACCACATTCATCTTCTTTCACAGTGCTCTTTATCAGTCTTTTATAGAGATAAAAGTAAACTTTAAACACCATTTTATCTTTTTTACTCTGCTGATCTCATTGCGAAAAACAAAATGGGTATTTCCATTCTAAATTTTCAAAACATGTTGACTGCATCCGTAACCATGAGAGCTCATTTTTTTGTTATTTGCAAATTCACGAATCTCAAAATCGATCAAATAACCTGTTGCGAGTTCTATGTCTAATACAATCCAAAAATAATGATTTGAAGGCGAAACTGAAACTTTACTTAGACAATTTGTGGTCCAATTCAATAGAAGTTACGTTTTAACAAGAACTGTATTTCTTTAGTTTTAAATAATAATAAAGTCCTCCGAATTTCAATGCAAAATTGAATAACTGTTACATATTTAATACTTAATATTCCATAATTTTGTGATGATCCCTATTTTTTCCTAGTAAATTCCATTAAAATACACAGTGCCATTATGAAGTAAACCGCTTAGATACATTGAAAAATTATAAACTTAAAAATATTAAACTTGAGCAGTAATGGAGCTCAGAGTATATTACAGCTGTCTCTTGTCATTCAACCAAAAATTCATTTAGTACTGAAACAGGAAATGCTATTATGTATGTAATCGAAAGCTGTGATTGTTTCTTAATTTATCAAAATAAACCTTCATTTACAAATTGATAAAATAACTATTTAATAAAATAATAATCTTAAATCAGTGTACACCTCACATTTCATCCCTGTTTTGTTAAACTTACTGTTTGTTGACTTTGTTGATGTTCCTGAATTTTTACGATGCATAAGAAATTATGTGTCTTATAAATTTAGGTAAGAAATTAGTCGTAACACTTCGATTTCCAAAGGCATTATTAATAGCAAATATTTACTCATTTTTTCATCACAAAACTAAATTTAAAAATCCATTTTCCTAGAATATTTTCCAATAGATTATGGAAAGGAAATTAAAAATATTTTAATGCTTTACACTATGTTTTTCCTTAACTTCGTAAGCTTACAATGTAAAAATCCACATTCTTAAATTGAATATAAATGTTTTAAAATCCTTGTACTACGACCAGATACGAGTAATGTCCGCTTAGTGACTAGCCTCAGACACTTCACTCTAGTTTTGTCTTTTATTATAATATTTATCTGGAAAATATGGGCCCAAGTAAATATTTCGTGACTTTTATACGCTCTTATTCCTTTTTATTAAGTAATAATTCAAAAAATTTTATTGCCGTGCATTATATTTTATTTATTAACTGCAAAAAATTACAGTGCACATAATCCATATTCATAAGGTGTACGCATACACTAGAAGATTTTATTTTTAATTTTGACTTTAAAAATCCAGTTATTTTACCATATGTAATTGATGTATCTTTAAAATCATTTCAGGGGGAAAATCAGTTTGTACAAATAATTAACTATCTAATTAAGAAATAATTAGCAAATTAGCATGTTTTTTGAACATTATATCTCTAAGTCTAATTTGTTCAGAAAGACGATTCCTGTTGGAAATTATTTCTGATAGTTTTTATTCATGTTTAGACTTCCATCAAATTACTAGAAGATATAATTTTTTTATAATTTTTTAATCAATAACGCTTAAAAAAAATCAACGTTTTTTCAGCAATTTCAGTATTTTAAAAATCTATTTCTTAACTAAATACTCTCTGATTGAGGGTCAAAAAATCCACTGTATTATTTAAATCACAATGATGCAAAAAAATAATTATAATAGTAGATGAATTCATAGTAGAGTTATAACGTTTTGAACAAAGCATTCTATTGCTAAAACGCAGTTCTTCAAAAATCGAGTTTAAAGCTTAGGAAACATGTCTCTTCACGGTGACAGTAGCTAGCGAAAACCCTTATAACTAAAAAACTCTCTCAAATATTTGCAAGATCTTCTCATCTTTTGAAAGCTAAGAAATTGGAAAATATTTTGAATTAATACAAAACATTGATATTCTGGTCGATTTTTGTGATTTCTAGTTCATACACCTTAAATCGAATATAGACCATACCATAGACCTAGACCATAATACTTTCCACGTCGTGACTAGCCTCAAACACGTAGCTTACAGCTGTCAAGAAAGACACCCCTATGTATCTGCAGTTATATCTTCAAAATATAAGATGGAAGGATAGTAACCACATTCCTGTTGTGTTTTTTGTATTTACATAGAACTCCATCTTGCTCGGAGAACGTATTCGACGGTAAACAGACAGACCTATTTTCAAAGAACTACCAAACAGGTGAGTGGATGCCAGCTGAAGAAGACGCATTGAAAGGTATCTATCGCTTTGTAGATATTGAATCATACTTTTATTTTATCAATGTAACTTCTTCAACGTGTTCATTTTTCTATGAGCGCTGTATGACAAAATTGAAAAAACTTGTATCAGGTCTATAGAATATTTGAGCATTGAAATTCTTCAGATATATATTTGCTCATACGCAATTTAACTGCTGAAGTATTCTTGGATTCATGGATAGAAAGGATAGAAATATTGCTATGCTTGTATAGCAAGCATACCTTCCGTTGGCTTTAGTATGTTTTCATACCTTGAACGGTACTCGAGAAAAATTCTGACATGTCAGTAATAGTAAATTCACCGTGTCTCCTTCAAATGGGCTAAGAAGATGAGCACGCCGTGGCCATTTTGTTGTGTTTTGAAGGATTCATTGATTAAGAAGTCAGTTAAACAGAAACTGATCAAATAACTTAATATTAGGTTTATTTACAGGAACATTATAATTTATAGAAATGTTTTAAAAGTACTGGGTAATTTAAACTTACGAATAAATTAACAGAAAACTATAGTCCAAGCAAAGTGTCAACTCTGGTCACCCCTTCTAGAAACACCCCGTTGAATCTCCGAAGCCCCCTATCAAGGGTTTGCATACAAGTTATCAGCTGTCAATGCTTTAAAGAATCTTAGGAATTACCTGAAGATTGTCTAATAATAATAGCGTTGACACGTTTAGAAATGTTATAGAATTATTGAAAAGTTTATAATATTTTAGTTTTCCAAAGAGAGGATGAATATGGAGGATTTATGTATGGAATCTGCACACGTTATCTACAACAATGTAATTTACGTTGTCTACAACAATGTAGTATACGTTATCGACAACAATTTTGTATACTCTATCTACAACAATGAGGTATACATAATCTACAACAATGTAGTGAACGTTATCTACAACAATGAGGTATACGTAATCTACAACAATGTAGTGAACGTTATCTACAAAATGTAGTATACGTTATCTACAACAATGTAGTACACTCTATCTACAACAATGTAGTTTTTGTTATCTGCAACAATGATGTATACGTTATCTACAGCAATGTAGTGAACGTTATCTACAACAATGTAGTATACGTTATCTACAACAATGTGTCATGCATTAACTACAATAATATATAATACGTTATCTACAACAATGTAGTATACGTTATCTACAACTATGTAGTATGAGTTATCTACAACAATGTAGTATACGTTATCTACAACTATGTAGTATGAGTTATCTACAACAATGTAGTATACGTTATCTACAACAATGTATACGATATCTACAACAATGTAGTATACGTTATCTACAACAATGTAAGGTTAATAGGGTTAAAAAGGTTAAAAATGAAAACGAGAGCCGTTTCATGTAAATAACTTATGATCAAAATATCTAAAACAAGCTGTAATTCAAATTTACATGTTTTATGAAAGTATAATCATTAGACCGAGATTATTAGATAACACATTATTATTAAAGCGTAATTAGATTCCCGTTTTGTTGAAGTTGTTACACGAAATCCATGACTACTTTCTAAAATTATAAATCATAGGTAATAAGTTGTGAAATGATCAATGGTTAAATCATGAACTTAATTCGTTTTTGTATAGTTTACTTATCTTACAATAAAACGAATACATTTAAAAATGTTACTCGTTCTGTAAAACGACTAGACTGATGTCATTGAATTCCAAAGTTCCACTATCTCTTTTGTCATTGTTCCCTAAATATTTGTTTTTCTTTACAGAATACGTCGACTTAACACCTAACACCAGAACTGAACGTATCTACGAGAGTTTAGGAGATTGCAAAGAGTACACCTACGAAAATGTTATACATAAAACTCACTATCCATCGAATCAGGTAAAACCAAATCTAGTGTGCACATTTCAAGTTATTATTTATGTACACATACCTTCTGAAGTGCATTAATGGGTTTACAGACTATAAATTATATATTTGTGATTATTATTCTTAGTCATACAAAAGCATACATTTTGTCATGTAATAGCATGCAATTAGTCTTATAGTGGTATTTGTATTATTAAATTTTGATTTAAAGTAGAATTAGTTCAAATTTTATGAGTTGAATCGAGTCTTAAGTAGTAGAATACGTTTTAATTGTATTCAAATAGGTTTAACTGGCTGAGGCATCTATAAATACTTGTGTAGTAGTACGAATGTACTTGCCGAAGTACAAGTATGATATAAATATATACTCACAACCTAACTAAAGTGTGAAGCCCTTTCTATTGTCTCTACTCATCCACGCTCTTTCAAAGTATCAGACACTTAATGTGAATAATTTTCTATAATAATGAGCGTGGTATTGCATTCCTAGTTATCTCTATATAACTCCGTTTGGAACCAATTACATTTACCTAATTGGAGAACATAGCTTAATCAATGACGGTATGTTCAGGACACAGTATAAAGACAACGAATATAAAATACACAAGGATATGACTCAATCAGGATATACGTTACTGGTTTCCTTATGCAACCTGTTTAAACAGTTATTGAAAAATGTACGGAATAGTTGATAGTTTTTTTACATTTAACCTATACTTTAATATACTTTCAACTAGAAAAATGTTTGCATCTCGCATGAATGTTGGATATGTCTATAAATTTACTGGATCATATATGTTTGTTTACAACATACAGGCGTTTGACAATAACGTCCATTTTCTTGCTTCCGAATAATACAGTAAAAACTAATAATTGTAGTACAGATCCAGAGATGCTACTATTCAGTAGTCATCCAGAATTACATAAAGTGCAATTTTTGTCTATTAAATTTATTGTAAATTTTTTAGATAACCATCGAGGTAATAGTGTTCAGTAAGACGAAATAAAACAATATCCGACCACGAAGAAAACGGAATTTCAAACTTTGAATCATCAAAATTATCCAAAGACTTTCCCGAAGCTTATTGTAGACGTCAAATTAAAATTGTTTTTAAACACCAATTTAATTAGATGTTTGAGACGATGGTAAGTCATTAGTGAGTTTAGTATTGAAAGAAAGCAGTACCTCTTTACAATAAGAGGTCTTCCCTTTCAATTCACAGTGAGCAGAAACTCTATATATCATGATGGAAACAGTTTAAGAACAATCTGCAGTCATAATTTCGCTTCTTGTGTACAGTCGGTCAGTAAAAGTAGCCTAACACCACTTGTTTACGTCGGTAGACGTACAGTCTTACAAAAGGGTCATCAAACTTTGAATAGTGCCTACTGCAGATAAATTATGTCCGTTTTCATATTTATTTAGATGGCATTCAAACAATGTTAAATGTCAACGCACACTTTTAATACACATAGTTTTTTCAAATCCTATTTGCGTTGAATATAAACCTTTCGATTTGATTTGAAGTATGTTCATAATTGTAAAATATATTAGGGAAAACTATTCGAGATACCTATTAATATGTGTAAACGTTAAATTAATAACTCGCGTGTTGACTGGCTTATTATATCACTTAATCAACTCTTGGTTCACTGACGTGTTGACAAGTATAATTTTCATTAATTTAAATTCCTCTATGTATGAAATACTGCACGGCAGTTCAGAAAATACCTTGGTGTACAATATTTAAACAATCAGTTAAAAATATTACAAAATTGCTTTGCATTAAGACGATCACAATAATTAACATAGCTAAATAATTTTTATGTAATGTTTTTGAAATATATTTTAACATCTTACAAATAATGAAATTTAATTTTTTTATTTTTTCTTAAATTTTGGATTATTCTGGGGGGTAGAAACGAACAACGTGTAATGTCTTATTAATTACCATGCTGCACAAGCTTATACCTTAAGTTGATCGTCAAAAAAAGTTCCAGCAAAATAAATATACAATTTAATTTTCACCAATTTTTGGTTTGGGTTTAGGTTTTGCTTTTCAAGGCTACAATTGGGATTCACTACAACCTTCACTACGAACGTTTTGATAGCACACTATTTTAACACGATCATTGAGATATTGATATCCAATCTGCTCTGCTCTTCGAAACCTTTAAAGTTAGAATACAATATTCATATTCCTCATTCAACAATTAGGAAATTTTTGTAATATGGATTCGATACACTTCGGCCTACTTAATGCTAAACACCTATGTATTGTTTCATACACGAAAGAACAAGTAAAACATTAATTTAGAGTACACGATTAAATTTTTTGAAGTTTCAGTCGGAATTGTACCTTATAATTTGGCCTTTAGATTATTGTATCATTTTCAAAGCTTTGAAGGTTTCGAAGATAACCTTTTATACTCTATAGAGCATTCTGCGTTGAGAAATATGTGAACGTAATAGTTTAGCAAATAAAACTTTCAAGAAAGTTTTATTCAAATTAAAAATTCCGTTTTAGTATAGCCCCAAATCAAAACAACGCAGCAATGAAAAAAGGAATTTTATCGCAATGCTGCGAGTAAAACAAATGTACACTCCAAGGTTTGAGACACAATCGAGCTCTCGAATTATTTGCCATTTAAAATTTTTAATTTTATTTATTGTGTATAAATAAACATTATCATTATTTAATCGGAATAATTTGAAAAGTATTTCGGAAGCCTTCATCCCATCCTCTTCGCCATTTTGTAGTTCTAATTTTTCACATGATTCAATTTTGCTTGAATATTCTGCAAAGAATATTCTTGGTGGCATGTTCTAAATGGAATATTATAGATGGATCACACAGAAATATGTATAAACGAGTAACAAAGCTATGTTCCTTTTATATTCAGAACAAAGGTCAGGTAATATCTTAGTCTTTTAGGTACCAGCTTCGTTCTCTTTGTATTCGTATTCTAAATGTGTGGGGAGACAGCAGCGTTCTCTGCAATTAGCCATTTGTGATTGAGTTCATGATTCAACAATAAAAGTCATACTATCCGCTACCACTGGTCGTGTGTGTCAATTAACTTACTACTAAATGAGCTTCGAAGAAACTTCTACAATTATTTATAAAATATTGCTACAAAAATTAAAAAACAATTAGTTTTTTCTGGAGGAGGGGTTGTTTAATTGTTTACTACAAAAATTACTTTAATTATTTTTGAAAGGCAAAAAAATGGCTCACTGGTGGCTCTGAATTTCAAAAATTTATCAACATGAATTTGACTATAAAATAAGTATATTATGTATGAATTTTGATTATTTTGATCACGAAAATCATAATTTAATTCTATAATAGGCATTTTCTTTAAAAAATTGAATTGGTAAAATTCTTATACGAAATCGGAAACCTACTAATTTAAATTTGTTTTAAATTGTTTCTTTAAAATAATTCTAAAATAAACAGATACTCTTACATAAAAAACACTCTATGCAAAGCTATATGTGTAGTACCTTGCAGGCTTTGGTATTCTAGATGGAATGTACAGTTTCATAATTAAATTGTGATCATTTGACGATATTATTTTGTTAAGGCGAAAATTATTCATAAATACGAATGGTTTTTATGTGAAGTAACCTAAGAGCGCTAAATATCTTCCATTTCTACCACAACAACAAAAAAATGCGAAATGCATGCGTCCATCTAAGGAAACATATAGACTTACTTCCCCTGAAACAGCCAGATTTGGAAACTTCCAAACACGGGATACATTTTCGACTAGTTGAAGTGCATGATCATGTTCGTGAAAGCATAAGGAGCTTTACTTTTCAAATCTACAGCATCTTGCATTTTTGAAGTGCTTTCAAATCTCTCATGTCTTAAGCATAGTTCGTTCAGGCTAACTGGGGAGAGCAGTATGAAGCAACAGTTTGATTTCTAAAAACCTAAATACTTTTATTTTCTATCCTAAAAAGTCAAGGGAATATTTATGCAAAGAACATTTCACACACAGCCCAGATGAGATGGAAAATAGGATCCATTGCTGGTACGTAAAATATTTACTTAAGAGTAATTGGAAAAAAATCAGCAGACAGCAAAAAATACCCACTGCATAATCAATTATTCAAGAGTTTTAATCAAAGAATACATTTAATTTCATTCAGTTCTAGTATTTCATTTCTTTGACACTTGCTATTTATTATGTTTACAGTTTCATGAAAGTTAATTATGTTCTGTTATGTATTTATTTAAGATTAATTAAATATTCATAATAACTAAATACCGTCATAAACAAATATTTTGATATGCTTTAGCATTTTTTCCACGAATAGCTTTACAAAGCTACCTAATTATCTCATTGAAGAGTTACCAATTTACGGACAGATTTAATTTGATATATAATTCGAAATTTTCTTTAAAATCGTATTTAAGCACACTGAGAACGTTATTTTGTGCAGGAAAATCATATGTTAACGTGGAAGGTAATAAAGAATGTAAACTCGGAGACCATTTTTTTTCTTAAATCTTAGAAGGGTTCTCACGCATGTATCTAGTTTGCAAACTATATACTTCACTGGATATTTTCTAGCAAGTTTTGACCTACTTGACCAATAGTCTTTCCTATCATTTTTTCAAAAAAAAGTTACCTAGTAATTATACAGGAAACTACCACTGCGTGGTCGCCATGGCGTTGCCGTTGTCGATTCTTTTCTTGGGGTCAGGTTTGAGCACTGTTCGATAACCCTCGGTGATTGCTGCGAATTGAATAACAGCCAATAGGACATTGCCCGTGGTGATGATTTGCTTTGCAAACCAAATGGGAATTCGTAGCCCATTGGATAACAGCCAACAAGGCGGGATGGCCTGGTAACTGTAAAATGCGACCAAATTCGAACTGCGAAGAGATCGAATTGGCGTTTCTGGCGTAAATATGAATATTTAATTGAAAACTTATTTATTTAAAGACTATCAAATGTGTGTCTGGTGTAATATTTTCCGAAGATTTCAAATCCGTTAAAATTTTCATTCGATCTTTAACGATCATTGAGGTAGGAAAATGCACTGAAGAACGCCAGTCATAACTTTAATTATTTATTTTGGTTCGCTCGAACCCATTTCTCAGGAAATCACAATAAATTAATCACGAATCAAACGAAGGTCATTCTTTGCTGCTGGAATGGAGGAGGGGGTGGGGGTTCGCACTGAAAAAATACAAAAGTTTCAATTTAAAAATTATTTATTTAAAGAAAATCATATTTTTTTGAAATTTTTAGGCTAGTGAGAAATGTTTCGCAAATTTTAAATCCGTTCAAATTTAGAGCGGGACTATATCAATATTAGAGCGGGTCCATTCATTTATAGCAGTAAAACACAATTTCATACAAATAAGATATTCAGTTCAGTCAGAATTAGACCCAGAATGCTGAATTGGAATTCAACAAATTAATAATTCGAGACGAAGAAAGTTTATCCTTTAAGAATAGGTTTCGCCACACTTCTTGGACCGTCAATCCCTTCATTTGTTCGTTTTATTTTTTCATACCCCTCTATTTTAATATTACGTAATTACAACATAATAAACTAAAAATACACTTGAGTAAGTTTTATGTTGTTTATTTTATATTACATGTATTTAGATATATTATAAAACATTATTATATTGGCTTAATGTCAAGGGGATACGTTTTTTTTTATGACGGCGCTCGTAACATTACATATTTGACAGGAGGAGCAAATAAAATACCAAATATAATTTAGATAACAAAATAACAATAATAAAATATTCCTTATATGTAAGGAAATAAGACTTTTATGTACTGAGAATGCAATTTACTAACATTGTCAATGTGAAGAATGTGTTTCGTGACACTTGACAAGATTAGCAATGCTAAAAACTGCTGTTAAAAATTAGTGAGCTTAACCCCTAAATCGACACTGAATTCTGTATCTAATTTATTTTTTGTTGCTAAAATGGAAGGATATTATTATACAACATTTATATTCTTTCAAAAGTTTATCTTTAAAGATCTAGGAGAACGATAAACAAACAACATAACTCCAGTTAAAATTTTATTTCTTTTGTTCTTCGGCTGAAATCGTTCCTTCGCTAAGTGAAACGGAAAAAAATAAATTTAGAATATGTCATCTCTGTATGGTGTTGCCATCCTTATGAATACAATAATTATTAAATTTCATTAAATTAATTTTGAAATGTTGTAGATTGAATTTTAAAATAATTGCTTTGCACACACACACAAAAATGGCAAAAAATTCGGACTACCTGTATGTCAAAACCCATTATTGTAAGTGCCATAGTTTCGTCAGTACACCGCGTAAACTTATACGTACGAACATACAAACAAACGCTTCTCTTTATAATAGTAGAAAACAAATAATACTGCTCTACATGAAACTGTCATGGAATCTCAGATGGTTTGTAAAAAAGCTTTACTAACCTTTATAAAAGATAACCTTTAAAAGCTTTAGTAGCAAAGTTATCATTTATTTTATAAATAACTAGCCACTGCGTGGTTAGCCCGGCGTTGCTCGTGCTCCTGATGTAAATTGCTTCTGTGTAAAATTTTCCGAAGATTTCAAATACGTTGAAGATATATTCAATATAAAAATTATTTATTTAAAGAAAATCAAATTTTTAGGTAACAATCAAAAGTGAAATTTTCCGCAGATTTCAAATACCATGAAATTTTTAATCTATCTTTAGCGATTCCAATTTTACGAAAAAAAAATTAACAATCCCAGTCAATACGTTTTTTATATCTTGCTCTCATTCGCGGAAATGGAATGGTATAGGAAATGTAATCGTTCCTTTTTTTTATAACGCAAAGGGCAGAAGATGAAATCGGTTTTATTTTCCGAAAAAGAAAGTTTATGTGACGTCACAATCTCTTGTGAAAATATAAAAAAATATATTCAATTTAAAAATTATTTATTTAAAGAAAATCATATTTTTTGGTATCGATTTAAAGTAAAATTTTCCGCAGTTTTCAAATCCGTTGAAATTTTTACTCCATCTTTAACGGTCTAGGAGATAAAAGAAAGAACTACATAAATAAAGTAAGAACTTTTTTTTATTTTCTGCTGGAAAATCATTCCTCTGCGCAAAATGAAAACGGAAACGAGAAAAATAAATTTAGAATCTGTCATATCTTTATGCGGTTGCCATTCCAAAAAAATGATAATAATTAAATTTCATTAAATTCATTTCAAAATTTTCTAGATTGAATTTTAAAATTCGGACTACCTGTATGCCAAATCTCATTGCTATAAGTGCCATAGAATCGTCAGGATTTTGGGGCAAGAAACACACAAACAAACAAACAGACAAACACTTTCTTTTATAATATTAGAGATGATAACTTTGTAATTTATATTTTATAATTAAAAAATAATTACTAATAATTTATTTTATAAATAATTAATAAATATAATTTATTTTATAAATAATTAATAAATATAATTTATTTTATAAATAATTAATAAATATAATTTATTTTATAAACAATAAATATAATTTATTTTATAAACGATAAACATAATTTATTTTATACATCATATATTTAAAACAAGCAAATGTGCAAATTTACTGTCCAAAGATCATGAGGTAATCTTATACAAAAGCATGTTTTACACAAAATAAATCTTGGCATCTAAAATTTACATTTCGACTCAAATTACATGTATCATGAAAACTGCAAAAAATTGTAAAATAAATTATTCGTTTTAATTTTGAGATCATACAATGTAAATTTACATATATTTGTCCACACTGGAGCATACATTTGTCCATATATGAGAAGGAATTTAGAAAATAAACCAGGCAAAGTGCAAAATCTCGTTAATATCTTAAGCACTTTAAGGATTTGAACTCGGTACAATTGCCCTTTTAAAATTACTTCGCTAGAAACGAATTTTAATATATAAGTTCTTTGTATCCTCAATATAATGGGGCTGAGTAAACCCATTTAAGCTCAAATTCCCAAACATAGATTTATGCTAAAGTACTATTTCTGTTACAGACTAATTTTAAAAGTTGGGTACATTTGGAGAAATTCACCGAGTTTACGATCCTTGTGAATTAGATGAGCATATAAACGTCAGACACAATAACGTTTAGAATTGTTTCACCCAAAGAGCTCATTTAATCCTTCGAACTTAAAATCCATAGTAGTTCAAAGTGTAAGCATAAACATTTGTTTACGAAACATTTCGAGTTTTAATGTTCTCACAGGTATATATAGAAAGGCATTCTCCATCTTAAGAGACGAATATTTATGTAATGTTAACATAATAATAAGAATCATCATGTAATCACATAAAATCAATATTTAGTGGTTTTTTTTGTGCAATTATATGATGACTAGCCACTGTGCGTGGCCAGCACGGCGTTGCTCGTGACAGTTATTTTCGTGATGTCAGGTGTGGCCACTGTTCACTGACGCTCGCCAACCCTCGGTACGTATTCCTGTTTGGTTTGCTTCGCAAACCAAATCCACAGGCAAAGCCGTGATGGCCTCGAAGTGGCTATTATCAACACCGTAAATCAAAACACGCTAGAATCGGAAAACTTGACATGGTTCCAAAGGCATTGTGACTGAAAACGATTGTGATGTCAGCGGTCGAAAATCGCAAAATCAGCTCACTTCTTCATTCGTGGTAGGGGTGACGTCACATTCAGGAAAGAAGAAAGAAAGGTGAAAATACTATTAAATTAATTTTAAAGTGTTCTAGATTAAATTTTAAAATTCCGGCTGGACACAAAAATTATTACTACAAAGCAAAATATTACGACTACCTGTGTGCCAGTTTTCATTATTGCAAGTGCCATCGATTCGTCATGACAGTGTACAGTATACAGAGACACAGATAAACATTGCATTTTATAATAGTCGCATAGTAGCATTTTAAAGTTGAATTCGAAGGTATTGGTTTGCATAATCTATAAAATTGATTGGTTGAGAGAGCTACAAAATTGGTTAAGAGAGCTACAAAATTGGTTAAGAGTCCGGCAAAGATAATCATTGACTCTCTGATGAAATATACAGAGCAAGTGGACGGAGTAATAGTAAAAAATCTGAGATGTCTAAGGGGTCGTGGTAGCCAGAGGTTTGTGAACAGGAGAAAATTTTAAACTAGACCCAACCAAAGACCATCAAGTCGTGGGGTCAGGTACACGTTAACCTTTACGCTGCGGTAGTTAGACAATTGTTACCACTACAGTTTCGTTTACACCAGCGGAATGGTATAGATCTGTGTGAGGTGAATGTTATCCCCCTTTTAAGTGACCTCTGGCATCGATCACCATTTACGAGCTGTCAACGACTGACCTTCTAGAAGATTCATCTTTTTGTTCGCTACCCTACCCTGTCGACAGTGAGGTGTAAACGCTTTGTGGGAAATGCAGAAAGTTGCTCTTGTGATATATACGCTACACAATACTATGAAATGAAAGCGTCAATCGTAAATGCCACTCAAGACAGAATCGCTGAGTTAGGTAATTGGTAACAGCTACACTCTACGTTTATGATCGGTGGCATTTGCCCTGGCGATTTTTTTTGGCGCATTTCTTTAGCGAGTTACGATAAATTAAGGCAACCCATCTGTCTTTACGGATACTGCGGTTGGTACAGCTACACTCTACGTTTATGAGTGATGGCAACGGCTTTGGCGATTTTTTTTGGCGCACTTCTAAAGTTGCCAAGTAAAGAATTATTTCCTAACTCTTTTAATGTCACAATTTTTTTTCTTTTTACAACACACTTTTTAAACATATTTCAGAACGTTTTAAAAAGTATATTTTTTAAAAACTTTCACAAAAAGTAGTATGTTTAAGCACATATCAAAACACATTTGTGAACCAGCAGAGAAACTAAGCTACGAATGGTAAGAATAACCTGAAACTTATCAATTACACTAAATACAGTGAGCATGTTGAAAAAGGAAAAAAGATTTACAAAAGAAAAAAAAAGCAAGAAATAAAACCTGATAAAGTCAGAATTCTCTCGTAAAAAAATAATGAAAACGAAAATGGTAAAAAAAACAAAACTCTTAATCCTGTCATGAAAACTATTATAACAAAATAAAAATTCCACAACTGTCAAAATACAAATAAAAGGACCAATGGTATCATAGAAAACGATTTAAAAGGACCAATGGAGTCAAAGGATATTTTAAAAACAAAATAACCAATGGGAGGAAAGAAAAAATTTCAAACGAATCAATGAAATCAAACGACTTTCACGGATTTTGGAAGAACTTTCTAGAATATTCAAAATGAAAATTAAAAGTTTCCATTTGCCGAGGTTGCCATGAAAACCACAACAACAGCAACGAAAGATGGGTTGCCTTAATTTATCGTAACTCGTTACTAGAAGTGCGCCAAAAAAAATTGCCAAGCCGTTGCCATCACTCATAAACGTAGAGTGTAGCTGTACCCTGCGGTTTTCATGGCAACCTTGGCAAACGGAAACTTTCAATTTTCATTTTGTATATACTAGAATGTTTTTCCGAAATCTGTTAAAGTTTGATTTCATTAAAAAAAAAATTTTTTAATATTTTTTGGAATTTTTTAAATATTGTTTGGGCTTGGGAATTGTATCCTGTCCCATTGGGTTTCAAAGAAAAAAAACTTGTGATTTTCATCACGCTCATTAATAAGTTCTACATTAGGATGCATGCTTTCTACCAATATCACGTTACCTTCACATAATCGTCACACCGAGTGTTAGGAAGAAATAGCACCAAGCTGATTGCTTCGTCTAATTTTATTGGAATGGCTATGCAGAAATCTTAAGATATCTGTGAGGAAAAATTGGGTTTAAAAACTCGCCAGGTTCAAATAATAGTTAAACTTTTTTTTTTATGTATAAATGATTCAAATATTATATTGAGACTACAGTTATATTTCATGTTTGTCTTTCAGAATGCTCATAGCCATCACCCAATAGCAGCTATTGTAGCCAGATGACAAGAGGATGCATGTTGAAGTGCATGATGATATCATCTCAATGTATATGAGAGGAACACTGTTTTTATTTCTTTATGTGTTATTTTCAACTTTTACATAACATAGAAGAGACGTTACATAATGTGACGAAGATGGACACAGCCCTTACGGATGCGTCCAAAATACTTCTCCAGCGACTTAATTGTCGAAACATTACGCTGCAAACTGACTAACTAAGAAAGTGATGCTGTGCTTGATGTTACATCTTTCATTGTATTTATTTGTATACGAACAAATGTTCCTCGAGACGAAAGGAATACCTTTCTAGAAGCGAAACCTTTGACTTTGAAAGATGAGAATGTGAATATTATACGTTTTTTTTTTCATCACGACAAACCACTTGCATTTCCTCTGACCAAGACTTCAAAAATCAACAAATCAGATGATCATCATTGGTTTTGGTAAGTTGGTGGTTGGCTATTGAAATATCAATAATTCGTTAACAGTTATAAAAATATTTTTGCTCTCATTATTTGTTTGCTTGTATTCATTGAAATATCAGTTATTTTTTTTAATTTAGAGACTTTGGGAATACAAATGGGATATTAATTCTAGAGATTTTCAGTGACAACATAGTTTTTGAATGATATTTCAATATTTTTTGACAAAATCATTGTGAAGAGAATGGAGGATTAACATTTACGGTTTACCTTTGAAACACACTAAGTGATTTCGACGAGATATATCGTCGCCATGATATTGTCGATTGTTTTATGACGATGAGATCAAAATTTGGTCAATGCTTTTCAATGACGATATATCTCGTCTATGAAGTTCAGGTATGTGGATTTTAGCTACGAGAAATCTCGTCCATCAAGTTCAGGTACATAGATGTTAGTGATGAGACATATCGTACAACAAGTTCAGGTAGGCGGATTTTAGTAACGAGATATCTCGTCCATCAAGATCAGGTATGTGGGTTATAGTAATCAGATATCTCGTCAATCAAGATCTGCTAAGTTTTGGTGATAGCAAAAAATCTTATTGATGTAAGCACCAGGCGGGGCGCTATTTTCCAAACCCTCATAGGTGCTACAACTGGGGGCGGGGCTAACCATAACGGCCAATGAGACTTAAATCAACTAAATATAAAATTATCTATTCTTTTAAAGAGCTTCTTTTCGTGAAGTAACGATGGCCTAATGGCTAAAGTCACCTACTTTCAGTTTGGCGTCGGCAGCGGAAGATGACTTCCCGAGTTCAAACCCAGCTGGTGGAAAAATTTTTAGATCCTCCAAATTATTTAAAAAAAATTCCAATTTAATTCCTTTTGATTCTAAATTACTTTTCCTAATTTTTAATACCCTTTTTATATTTTTCCAAGCTTCCGTTGACTTTACATAAATAATTTAAGAACCACTCCTGAACTCACTACCAGCTGATATTTTTCCGCCCCTCTGCCGTCCCCTTTGCTTTAGGATGATGGTGTCGTATCCAACCCTGGTTTAGGACCATTCTGATGTAACAAAAAGCATACATAAAACACTAACTTATATAATTATTAACACATAATAAACGGATACAATTTTTGGCTCCCACCTCTACACACCCATAGCCATGGATCTGAAAGAAAAAAAGAAAACAGAAAAATTATTTAACATGTTTCATTTATTACACTGCAAACAGGATCAGACAGGATTTCAGTTGTCTTTAGCTTAGTGAAGGAGATTCCTATCCAGCGCTCGCGATCATTGGCCGCTACGGTTAGCCCCGCCCCTAGTTGTAGTACCTATGAGGTTTTGGAAAATCGCAGACGGGGCAAGTTTCAACAGTGCAGTTTAATAAACCATAATCCTAGAAAAAAGGGGATCCTTAAGGATACAGAATAGAGATTAAGTTTCGTAGGGTCTAATTCCGATATTCCGCAAAATTTACGTAATAAAATTTAGTTGTTACATGATTTTTTCATAGGAGAGTCAGTTTGAATATATTGTGAAGAAACACTCGTGTATCCTAGAGTGCCTATATAATAAGAGTGGCGACAAGGGACCAAATTTGGCCCAATGCACATGCGCGGTAGCCATTTTTCTACCAGAATTGGTTGCTGGGCGAATATGTTTCTTCCATCGGTTTCCCACATTTCCTCCTCTCTCTTTTTTTTGGCGATAGTGTTTATGTCCCGTAATTTTTATGCTCACGACTTATTGAACTTGTTTACGTGAATATTAACAAGAAAATGAATAAAGTTAAGCTTATAAGTTCAGTGTTAAATAAAATAAGATCTGATGTGTTGTCTCTCTCAGGCACAAGTTTTTTCTTTAAATTCTTTCCATGCTGTGTGATAGAAGCTTACGCATTAATTTTATAACATTAAATAAAAAATAGATTTGAAATGTCCTACAATTAATGGATAGTTCCTTAAAATAAAACTTTCTTTCAACCAACTGTTCAACACATGTAGTTTTTTTTAGTATGATTAATCCTTTCCTTACATTAACCGAACCAGAAAAGATACTGAACATTTTTATTTGACCTTTTTAATACATAACATAAAATTTTAACCCACTTAAATTTAATTTTAAGTTTCATCCATTTATACAAGTCAAAAGACATGTAATTTCAAAAATAATCAACACCATCAGTACACATTTGTTAAAAAATCTACCACATTTTCATATGAAAAATAGTATTAACAGATTGAAAATAAATTATGAGCAAATATTGGCCTAAACATACAAGAATAATCTCAAGATAAAAAATAGTTAACATCATTTGTACGCATTTATATCCAAATTCACAGATAAATGTTGATGTGGTGGTTTTGTTCCGAGATCTAGCAGCAAAATATAGATGAAAGTTTGCATCAAAAATAACACTTTTATATAAACATTTCTTTTATTCTTTTTATATAAAGCATTGCTACAGTTTACTCTCTGCTTTTCTGATGATTCAATTCGGCATAGGTCAGGGCTCGAAATACCCGGGTGCACAGGTGCACTGTGCACATGAAAATAAAATCGTGCACCTAATTTTTTCCAGCTAGGCACACCTGTGCACCTAATTTAAAAACTTAGGTGCACAAGGTGCACCTGTATTAAAAAATATATTTCGAGGCCTGGCATAGGTTATTGTAAACCTTTAATAAGGAAACAGCTAAAAAACAACACATTATCAAAAGTTTAAAACTTGCTAACTGCCTTTGGCGCGATGTTTACATCGCCAAAGTAGCGGGAAACAGCATGTTGTTCGAAAAAAGCTATTTACTTATAAAGTCTTCAAATCTACACTGACAAAACACTAAAATAATTATAAATAGACATTCTAGAACACGAAATGGAACACGAATAAGCTATATTTTCTTTTTAATTTAATATACACACGTTTTTCTCGAACAAACAAAAAGTTCCCATGTTAAGTCTACGGGAGCTGGGAAAAGACCGCTTCGGGCGGTAGAAAAGGTCTCTAAGCCAATCAGAAAGTGTTTCCCGTATGTCGTCACTCTTATTATATAGGAACTCTAGTGTATCCTTAGTCGTAGAGAATCTACCTAAGACTTGCTATAAGAAGACTGCTCAAATCTAACTTATCGGCTAATTATGTAAAGTGCAATCGAAAAATGAAGCATGGAACTGTAAATCAGCCATGATTCATTAATTTCTATAACAAATGACTCCAAATTCTTCTGGAAACTACTTTAATGGGTTATATTTATTTATATGAATTTTAAAGGGACAACGTGTACCATTTACTCCATAAATTTAACATGGTAATAAGCGATACCAGCTGAATTGGTTCAAGCAAGGGATAGTTGCTTCTGTTTGATATGGGATCAACCCCTAACGTTAATTCAGGTTAGGCATTCCTGATACATTCATTATATGGAAGCAATGAAAGATGAACGTAAACGTGCAAAAGAGCAATTAATTGCTCAAAAATGTTACGAGGTGACATGCTGACAAAATTAGTATCTCCTGAGCAAGTCCCTAAGATTTTCTTGGGATTCATTCCAGATAATACATCTTTCAATAGAGAGGATGTTTCTCCCAATAAATGCCCTCACTGTGATGGTAGACGTCCAATTAATTCCTTTCTTGTGAATGATAGGTTTCGTACACTAAAAGACAATATTGTCTTCATATAATTGGATGAAGTGTTATTCTATTTGATCAAGATACCTTAACCTTTGAACAATGCCGTGTCTGAAAGATACCATAGTTTTAATTACAAGGCAAACATACCATATAACAATTACCATCAAAATCAGATAAAAACTGAGTGTAAGTTTCTTACGAAACTACCATATATGTATCAGTCGATTTCTAGACAAGTTTTAATTTGTTAGCGAACCGTACATTGATACACCTCACACAGTATTGATCGATTACATCTTGTCTGGGTCTACCTCATTGAAATATCCTTTATTTTACTTGCCATAGGCAACTTACATTTCATAAAATGCTTTTATAGGTCATGTCTTTTATGTCTGTTGCAATTTTTACTTGTTAAGTATGTAAGTATGTAAGTACCTATGTTTTATATAATTTCATTTATCAGTGTTATGAGTGCCTTATAGTTGTTTTCAAACACTTGTATAGAACTTTTAGGTCACGGTTTTTTTTACTTCAATGTTTTATATTGTATAAAGAGCAGTTTGCTCGTATTTAGTACCTTCCAATTTAAAACCAAACCTATTTCTTTATGCTAGTTTGTAGCTGATTTCTTAGTTAATTTTGGGTCGCGACTTGTATTTTAAATATTTATTTATTTTGATGAAAAGGTGGTGAACGAAAAAATTGTTTTCACTGTCGATCATTCAAATAAGTATATCAGTATATTCATAATAAAATGCACACCAAAGCCAGCATGACATATTGATATGTTTAACCTTTAGTCAGGTCAGGTTGAACAGGTCAAGAAACAATTTAGACTGCGGCAGTTACAGCAGTTGTACAGTTGTACGTTGATCCGGTCAAGAAAGAATTTAGACAACGGCAGGTGCAGCAGTTGTATATATATTAAGTATATATATATTATATATATATATATATATATATATATATATATTACACTTCAGAAATCGATATTTGTTTAAAATCCTTCTTATTCATATGCAGAAATCAAGTATTACGATTACGTATAAATGGTCAAAAGTACATTGAGGTACATCAGCCTTTGAGTACTTTATTTTAGTCTCACTAATATTTTATTACCGTAGAAAATGTCATACCGTGAAACATGGAACAAAGTGATCGATGTTTTTTTTAGATGTGTTATAATTTAAACTTTTCTAGCCATTGTTCTCAATATTCTAATGCCTCAAAAAATCAACTTCACACATTACACAAAACGCTGTCTGCGTCAACGCGGCATTGATTTCCTCCTTCAGTAGTGACTCTCAGAAAATAATCCGGTTCCGCTACCACCCCCGCTATAAATTCATAATTTCTCGTCTCTAATTCACACAATGATTCCGAATTCAATATAACACCAAACACTCCCACTCCCCACTGCGTCCTGTTTCACGTCACTGAACGCTACAAAAGAACGCTGTTCCACCTGCTTAAGGGATTTAATAAAATAAAAACAGCGCTCGCCCATGGAGAAAACTGGATCAAACCTGCACCAGTTTCCAAAAGGAAAGCCATTTATGGAGTCGCGTCGAAAATGCGGCACCTAACCGTAAAATTCATTTTTCCCCATCTCTTCAACCCTCTGTGAGTGATCGAAGTTCCCTCCATACGAGTGTTGAGCAAACAGAGATCCCGATCCTTAAGACGTCAACTTGATTGGATATTTTTTATTATATCAGACTTTCAGAGGAGGTGCAAAGTAAAGTTACCGATACGAGTGTTTTCGTGAGTAGTTATTTTCTCGCCGCGTAGGTATTAAATAAATAGGCAGCAGGTTGAAATTTGATACTTGGGCTCTTTATGCTTCTTACGGGAAGTACAAGAACTTTTCCCCGAAGATATTTTCATCTGGATTTGTTTTGTTTCTGAGATTTCTCGCAAACAGAAATATCTCAATTGATAGAATTTAGTTTTGAACTCCCATAGGCTTGCTGTTGCCACAGTGACAATCTTGGTAGTTTGGTCTGTACAAAGAGTGAGGATAAAATTATCTGGAATTGTTCAAACTGTAAGCATACTAGGAAGTTTATTTCTATTTTGTCCTTCCTAAGTTTCACGCGTATGAACGAACAAATATCGATATTTCCTAACCTCATTAGCACTCGCAGCTGCACATAAATGGTTACATGGGATTTATCCTACCACAGGTTGCATATGTTACTACTAATTAGGGATACGACATCGACAGCAAAACATCGATGTTCAAAATTAAAACATCGATGTTGATAATACATCGCCCCAAAAACATCTATGTTTTTAAACATCGATGTTTTTAAAATTCAGTGTATTTAAACTTTTTCTCCCATTTCTTAAAACTGGTTTACAACTAGTGATGCTACATCGACAGCAAAACATTGATATTTTGAAACTTTCATGTTCAAAATTAAAACATCGATGTTGATAATACGTCGCCCCCAAACCATCGATGTTTTTAAAATTCAGTGTATTTAATTTCCCCATTTTAATTTCCCCATTTCTTAAAACTGGTTTAGCAACTAGTGTTGCGAAATCATTTCCAATACATCGATGTTTTTTATAAAACATAAATGTTTTGAAAACATCGACATCGATGTCGCATCCCTACTTTTCAGACCCTTCACCCTTGGCCACTTGGGTCTAAAAGTATGTTTAATTTCTGATTATAAAAATTATGCTACTTGGTTATTTTTAAAATTTTTATAACGATACTCTTTTCATTTAAAAATAAAACATCGACAACGTAAAAACATCGGCACGTATAAACATCAATGTTACAAAAACATCGGCACGTATAAACATCAATGTTACAAAAACATCGACCCAAATACATCGATGTTAAATACATCGATGTTTTTTAAAAAACATCGATGTTTTGAAAACATTGACATCGATGTCGCGTCCCTACTACTAATACGCACTAAATAATTTTTTTCCAGATATTACCTAAATGTTTAAAACGTATTGAATTTCAGAAATTATTAAAACTATCCTGATTATTATATTAATGGATACACTTACGTTTGAAACAAAAGTATTATGCAATATCCTCACAACAAAACGTCAAATCTTAGAATAGATTTATCAGGATATAGGTGTAGCTTTTCTTTGGTTGCGTTTGAACAGCGGTTTTTGCAAGGTTTGACGCAATAATGGTATACCTAACAGATAGCGAAAAGTTATACGTTTACGAAACGGATGGGAACAAGCTTAAATTTTGAAGACAAATAATATTTCAACCGTTTCCTTTTCAATTTTTGAGAAGTAAGTCAAAAATATAACCGTATAAAAAGTTTTCAGTATTATTTTTTATCATGTATAATTTGTTCCAAAACATTTTTTTCCAGCGCCACTTTGGAGTAAAGGGTTTTTAACTTTTTGGAAACCAAGAAAAACTAAATCAATTTGTTCTTTGATATCAGCAAATAATTTCGTAGGATTTTGGTGTACCGAAGAATTTTATTAAATTGTTTAGCGAGCCATAAAAATAAAATATATTTAAAACCGAAAAATTAATGTTCAGGACAAATGTATCGCATTTGAAGGGTTTGGTATTTCTTATAATTAATTCCTCAATCTCGATAGGTGGTAGATTAAATTTACGTCGCAATTGAAAAATACAATATGGTATTGTCTACAACCTGGAATCAATACGATGAGAAAGACCTTAGGAGGACACCTCATTATTTTGTACCCCGAACAGATGGCGATGTCAAGATCTGATCTGGTACCCCAATCTCCAAATGCCAACACGGAGATATTTTGGTCCGCGTAGATTTATTGTGCGCCTCCAATTTCAGAGATATTTCTTGCAAAGCATGTTTTTATCTTAATTATTTTTTTTCCAATGGCGGGCATTGGACAACACTATCCTTGACCACTACAAGGCCGGAAGTGATGGTCACTACTTCAAAACTCAGGCAATAAGAACTTGTCCTTTTGGCCACTACAAGGCCGGAATTGATGGTCACTTGGGAAGGGGCACCCAGTGGGTGGACCATCATTCCCCCTCACTCAGGACAGCACAATTTACATCCATGTCCTTGGCCCGGATTCTAACCAGGAACCATCCGATCCAGAGGCCAACACCTTGACCATTAGATCGGTTGGTCGGCGATCTTTAATATACATGTAGTAAAAAATAATAGAGAACTATCAAAACACACAAGTAAACTATTAGATAGCGATGTCTAAGTGTACAAAGCACAAAAAGATGTATGAGATCTTCTGTTCATATTTTTACAAATTCGTTAAAACTTCCATTTTAAGATGGCGAGGGAAGTGGTAATGTTCAAATACATATTTAAAAAATATGAGAGTCTTCACTCACACATTCGTTCAGTGATCTTTGATCTTCTCTGCATGATTTCTAAACAGTTTTTATCTTCTGTCACCTTTACTTCTTTAACCCTATAAATGTGATTATTCAGTCTGTGTTATGAGGAAACAACGCAACACTATTCACTAGTCCCATGACTCTTAAAGGTTTAACTTATAAAATATTTTCATCAATGTCTTTACTGTGAATTGTAGCTTCATTTTTCACTAGTATAATCTAAAATGAAAGTCTTTGGTGATGCACTTCTTAGAAAGAAACTGAATATTTTTTTCTTAAGAATTGTTCTTATTTAAGTAATTTTCAACAGGTGCTAAGATACGTCTCCCTAAAGAAGTTTTAAATAGATGAATTCAGAAGATGACAGAGCGGAAAAGAGTGTTTTGGAAAAATGGAATTCTGAATTTGGATAATCGTCAGAACTTTTATGGACAAATAATGTATTCTTACTTTTACTTTTACCTTTTGAACTGGATGTACATTTTCTTTTGTTCTTACATTATTCCTTCTGAAAACAATGAATATTGAGTATGTGAAGTAAATATTTTGTCATGAAATTTCGTCTTTTCTCTCTGTTACTACCATCACAAAAAAACTTTACTAATACAAATTTGAAATTGTTTAGGGAATATCTTCCACAATTAAAATAATTTCAAGCTTAAGTAAATTAAAATGGTAATTTTCCTTGTTTTGTTTGGAGGAAACCATTAAATGTTTAGGCTAACATAATACTTTTTAATACACCGATCATTGATTCTGATTTTTTTTAAATTTTATAACTCGTCAAGATTTTAATTGTAACTAATAGCACCAACTGCATATCCAGATAAAATATTTTTAAATGCTGGATGTGAAATATTAAGCAATTTTAGAGAGTAAGGTTTAAAAACATTTAAGTTTGACGATTATTACACTAATATGCATCTTGTAATGAAGAAATGCTTGAATAGAAGATAGGTCCATTAGAGAATAAGCAGATACCAATAAATGGAAAATAATACAAAAAAAATAATACTTCTTTTACAACTGTAATAAACTTTTTCTACTTCAATGAGCAGTTCCAGTTTAAATTAATAAGTAGAAGGCATTAGATATAGGAAGTAAATACTGATGATACTGATAGTTTAACTATATATCTTTCAAATAACAATGGATTGATCAATAAAATTTAAAAGTGTTTAAATGTGTACATAAAATTTAAACCAAACAGGGAAAATAACTACTCCTTCAAAAGGAGCTTCAATGACTTCAGGACTTTAATATGAATGCAACAAGAAATTATACAATCAAGGCAGTATTTGGTTAACGTTAGTTTAATTGACTTGATCGATTATATTGAGTATCTTGCTTTTTTCCAGAAACAAATTTTTAAAAAATACTGTCTTATTTAAAATACATAAATAAAATATCTCGTACTACGATATTATTTTAAACAGCAAGGGGTAACCTTCCGGTCTGAAACTGTTTGATTGGCATTTTACACGTATTTGTTAGCAGCTCACAGCAATTAATCAAGGTAAGACAACGTGAGCTACTGTAAAAATTCAATCTCTCCGTTCCATTGTTGGTCTTTTGCATCGTAATTCATCCTATAGCCTTTCTATGAATTATTAGTTTCAAAAATAACAATGAAAATTTGAAATTTAAACAACTGTACTGCCATACTGGAAACACAAACATTGATTTGGTCAAATTCAATAAATAACAAGTGCTGCTGCGGAATATTCCATGCAGCTATGTTGTACTTACAAAATTAATCGTGTAGAAACAGTATTCTTGATGAACAATTTAGAAAAAAAATACTTGAAAACAGTAGATTCCTTTAGCAACATTTTGAAATAAAAATGTTCAAAATGTGTGGAAATCAACATGTGTTTTCGTTTGCTAATGGCGGCAGCAAGACAGTCAATCTAGGGGCGGTCATCTATTTGCACGAACACACATTTTGAAGCACATTCGTTATCTTAATTCAAGGTCTCGCTTTAAAAGTAGTGACAATAGGGTAGTAAGTGGTTATATATTGTATGCTGGGGTTTACATTAACATTTAAAAATCAAGTCCACGAAGAAGATAAAAAATGGATTTAAAACAAGAAACAAAAGTATAGATGTCATATCTAATAGGATACCTAACATTGTTGTTTCTGGTTATTTTAATTTATTCTCAGTTATGAAGGAATTGAAACTAAAGAAATAACAGTTTCTAGGTAATTAAAAATGTAACTTTCACACAATAATATTTTCTAACTTATTTTAAGTTTTAAAAATTAATATTTTTTCTGAATGAAACAACAAAGTTTTATTTATAATTTATATTACATCAATAATATTTTTAAAAGAAATTTTGAAATGCAAAAAAAAAAAAAATTGATTTTGAGTAAAAGTTTTTTATTAGGATAAAAAAATTGATTTAATTATATTTTATGTAACTCGCACACACATTTTATACAACATTATTTTATTACTGAAGTTATAATATAACTGCTTTTGGTAGTGAGGCAACTGGACATACACACATTTTTAAAATGAAAATGCTGTCTCAGTATCATTTAAGTATTCAATAAAAGGTAAGGTAATATAGTAATATATTTTAAGATATACTTTTACTAAAAACAAATGTGCTTAATATTCAACAGAACGTTTATAACAGAAATACTCAAAAAAGGCTATACAACTTTTTCACACTTGAAACCAGACACAAGGTAGTCTATATGGAGCAAGCTCATGGAATTTATTGTTCAGTGCCATCAGCATTGAATTTAGATTTGAATCAATGGGTAAACATTGCTTGGCACATTGTGTTCGGTTTTGGCTATTGCTCCATAACTCTCTAACAACCATTAAGTAAATATATATTTCGAGGCACTTTTTGTCATGCCATATGATGGTGGTAAGGCTTCTGAGACAAAACGTGTTTCCTGCGCTTATTCTGACCTGGTGGTTAGAAATTGCGCTATACAAACCCAATCATCCAACCGAACTGGTGAAATTTGGCTTGTTTTCATAGTAGGATTTGTTAACGTCGCCATTATAATTTCAAAGAATGAAATCCTAATTGATATATGATACTAGATTGGTTAGCGACAGTTTGATAAATGTCAGCAAAATTGCTACAACGCCCATTTTAAGATATCCCTGATATGTATCATGCAGAGCATTTGGATATCATAAGTGGAACCTTTGCGATCCCTCTATGTTTTATAACAAAAGAAAATAGAAATAGACGAAATCATTGTAAACGCCACAACATCCTTACAGCACAATAAAATAAAAATAATAAAAACTTTAAGGCGCAGTAGCAAATGTATTTAAATTAAGATAGTTCATCGTAACATATATAAATAACATTTAGTTTTAGAAAATGCAATAATAACCAATCGAGAAAGATATACGATTTAAAAAGTATTTTATCACCGATTTAAAGCAATAATGAACGTAAAAATGCGTGAATCTTTCTTGTAAATAACATCAATTCAAATATTTCAAGATCGACAGTTTACTACTACATACACTATTGTAAATAAGTAATGGAATTGTGAATTATTTACTTATCAAATTGAATAAGAATTCAAATACAGCTACATTCCTGAAAAAAATTACATACTCAGTACATTCATAGGAGACAAGAATGGTTCTTAATTTAAATTAAGGAAACGTGGTATCTTAATCTCTGTAAATAAAATTAATTTCATCACCTTTATTGGCCATCGACTGATATAAATTAATTTCAGTTGGTTATAATACGGTTTTGCCCAAACGGGAACTGGAATTAATTTCCCCACTTCAAAAGCTTCCGTTTATTCCTAGAACAAATTAATTTCTGAATAAGTTTTTATTTTTATTTTTCGTCCTTTACTTCTAGGATCGCAGGTAAAATCTCAATTCCTGCAATGTATGGAGCGTAATTACCACACCTTGTGACTTCATTTCATTTGGGAGAACACATTTTTGCCTTCAGAGTGTTATTCGTGTATATGTTGCATTGGGCGTAATCGCGGTATTTGCTAATTTGCTGCGAGCTCTTGGATGAAGATTGGGGATGTAACTGTTCCGTTCTTTTGCGAGAAGATAAATTAATTACCGGTTAATTTAGAGCGTTTTATTCAAATAAATATTTTGCTAAAGTGGAACGCTCTGAGAAAGGACAAATAGTTCTATGGATATGAGTAATTAAGTAGAACGAACAATCGTTCAATTCCTGCACTAATTAGTTATTTACTGGATGTTTCCAGCCGAATAATAGTGTAATCGGTGAATCGAAGCAGTTTAATTTCACAGCAATATTAATCTTTTTTCTTGAACACTTAAAATTTTGGTTAATACCTTACCGGTTATGGTTTATACTATAATCCCTGATAGTCAAAACATTTTAGTTTTTGACTGTGAGGGCAAAAAAATATTTTGAAGCACTGCTTCTTATTTACCATCAAGTTCGTAGGAATAGAAACAGTCAACTGTGTTTTCATTCTGATCCCCCGCTAGGTGATCAGAAGCAGTTATCGTCTTTAAAAAAAACTTTTTTAAGTTTTCCAAAACAAAAAGAAACCTCAAAACACCATCAATAAAAAGTTTATTTAGAAAAAAGAAAAGAAATTGGCAACCACAAAACTGTTTTATTTTCCTTTTTATTTTAGCTATACGACGAATTACATTCCTGAGTTAGGCTTGCCATTTGAAATGGTAAACCATCCATTATAAATAAAGTAAAAAATACAATCAGTCTTAGAAAAATAATAGTGGGTTTTGCCAAATCACTAGAGACGTTTTAGGCACGTTTGTTCAAATTTTAGGAGAACAAAAGGAAAATCAAAGAGTTTAATTTTTTTTATTTGTAACAATAAAGGAGAAGAAAAGTACCTTCAAAATATTATAAAGTTCGTAACAGTTAAAATACCTACTGACAAGTCTTGACAGCACAACTTCTTCAAAATAACACAAAACAGTTTACAAAATTTCTGTGTCTACGAAAACTATTTTCTGCCTTCGATTATGTTATATGGGGGTAGAAAGCTGCCCCACAAAAGTTGTTCTCCAGTAACGATACAGATTTCAGGGACTCGTATGTAAACCCCTTAGATTATTAGCTCCAACCTCCCTACACCGTCCCAAAATACCACAAACAGTTTATAAATAACAACATATTTTATGCCAATGACAAAATATTTAACTCCAAAAGTTATAGACAGAATTCCAAATTATAAAGGTATGCCTTGCTTTCAAATAAAGTAATTTAATTAATTTTGATGTCTTATTATAGTTAACTAACACGTATTTAGCCGATAATTGTGTTTCAAGTCTGTTGTTGATTTTACTGAAATTTTCAAAATTCTGACAAAATACCTGCATAAATATTGCAATTGCTTGGAATTGTGTTGCAGAATACTGGATATAATTATGCACCTGTGAAAGAATCTACAAATAAAAAATAGTGAAGTAAATGCAATTATAATTCCTCAAAAACCACTGGATAAGAAAAAGCAAGCGTTAGAGACACTTATTTGTAGAAAACATCTATGCTCGACTTTATAATTCTTCTTCTCGAGAGATTACTAAGGATTAGGTACTAACTCGTTGAATTAATTCATGCCAGGTTTTAACAAGTGTCCATGTTTTAACAGGTGTCTATGCTGACCATGTTTTAACAGGTTCAGTGCATTTGTGGTTAACTCACCAATTTTCGCTCTTATTTTGCAACGATTATAAAGCAAAGTTGCGATCATAGGCTTGAATATGGACTCCTTCGGGTGGTAGTATATCAAATGCTTTATCTGCTATGATATTCCACAGAATTTTGCCGCAGTACGATCCCTAGGAAAAGCCGTTTCTTTGTTCCTTGATTACCAAACCCTCGAACCTTCCCCCATGAGCATGACTTTTCCGTCCCCAGGAACATTAACAAGAGTATTTTTAATATTAGCAATAGCATTTATATTTCGTTAATCTGTTTTTATTTTGTAAGCAAAATAGCCGAATGCCATTCATCATGTTTCCACACTACAGAAACATTAAGTTTATTTCTTCTATCTTCATTAGTTTTGCTTAAAAAGGTATCTAGAGCATTGTCAAAACACGTAAACCCTCCGTGAATCTAAGCATGGGTGCATGTATACATTTCGTTTTCAACTTGAAATGCAAACCTTTGCAACAAGCAACCTTTTCAAAGCTTTACCCAGAATTCTAAAAAGGATAATTGATCGATAGGATCAAATATTTTGTGTTTTCTCCCTACTTTGTGGAGAAAACAAAAATGGTAATTCCAATTTTTTAGAGCTCAGGAAAGGGCTCATGATTTAGATATTTCCCAAAGAAAGAAAATAAAAGCTTTAGAAATTTGTTATTGATCATTTGCAATACCAGAATTTCTGTATCATCATTTCCAAGTTCTTTGTTTTTCGGGAGACGGGTTACAATTCTTCTTGATTCCTATTTGGAGAAGTCTGTATCCCTTTGTGTATTTATGGAATATTCAACCGTTACACCGTTACTGCAGTTATATGGGTAAAGTGATTCCAGAATATTACCAGCGAGTTCTTTGACAGAATCTGTTTCCTTCGTCTGCTATTTTGAAAATGTCATCTGGTACTGTACCTTTCCAAAAAGCTGCCCTGTTCTGTTTGCCTTAAGGAGAGCCATTATCTGAATATAATTTTATATCTTTAACGAGCATAGGTGTTCTATGTGAATAAGTGTTCCTAGCTCTTGCTTTATCTTACCCTGTGACTTTTGAGGTGTTCCAATTGCATTTACTTCCCCCTTTCTGATTTGTAGATCCTGGTTCCACCAAATATGTTTGGTAGGATAATTTATTTCTCCTGAGGAGGGCGGCAAGTTTACTTCTCTTTACCATACTATGCACAATACATACCGAAGCTACCTTAAAATGTAGTTACTCACTATTTGACGTTTAATTAATTGGATCTGATAAATCAAATGTCATATCGATTAGGAATTCATTCTTCAGAATTTGTATTAACAATGAGCAAAAATCATATTTGAAAACTATCCAGCAACATAAAAAGTAACTACTAATAGTTTTATATTATTGCTATTACACACGTTCTGGGGACTACTAATTTTATCTCATTTTACTTAATCTTATGTGTTTTAGATGTTAATGCAAAATTTTACTTTACTTTAGAATATAGCTCTAATTGTTACAATTTTTGGCTTAAATCCGTATTCGTTCATTCTTCAATTCGAGTTATACGTATAGTTATTTTTGTATCTAAATGCGTTTTCTGTGTATTGGTGAATGTTATAAAAATGCATTAACAACTGAAACCGAGAAAGAAAATGATTACTTCAAATAATGCTTTGTTATAACAATTAAAATTACCTAGGTTAATTTTTAAATATATACTTGTTTTCATAATTGTAAAAAATACAATAGGGTCAGGCGGGGTAATTCTAAACAAGGGGTAATTGTAAACAAACTACACAAGCGCACACGAGGGATTCAAAGAAACTAAAAAATGTGAAATATGAAAGCTGGAAACACTGATTATGCAATATTGTGATCCCGTATTTCTTTGAACCACAGCTGTTAGCAATGTGTTTAGTTGAAAAATTTATCTTTGAAAAAAGTTTGGGTTTTAAAGTTTTTGTGTGCTCCATTTTCTGCTGCCCTCCATAATGTATTTAAATGTATGTCGTTCCAATTCTTTACTACGGTCAGTTATGTTTCTGTCGAACAGAAAATCACTGACTTTTGTTTCTAGGAACTTTAATGCACCAACAGTTAAATGTTTACAAGTACCCCATATTTTTCAAAGGACGGGGTAGTTGTAAACATAACTTTGCCAATAGTTTCGTTCAATTTAGATGGAAAACCAATATGTCGTCCCGTGTAATTTTGTATTTAGTCGTATTTAGTACGTTGGAATTGCGTTTTATTGCATTTTTCGTGTTCTTGGGGAGCAGGAAGGGTGATTTACTAAAACTTCACACATATGGTGAAGTTCTTACAACTGACCAAGTACTATCACGCTTGAAAGGAGGCAGAAGAGAAAAAGAACAATATGAAGCCTGGTGAGGAGATAGTGAAAGAGTCAGAAGTAAGCAAGAAACCACGAAATAAGCAAAGGGAAAGAAAATCAGAACTCGAGGACAGCGATTATGAAGAAAAATTAAAAGAAGTGACTAACATTGAAAGTGAAGAGTTTAAAGTTCTCCAAACATTCAAGCAAAATTTTGAAGACTAGCTTGAAGGGTAAGTTTAATATTTTGGAGCCATCCATTGAAGAATTTGAAACGACTACGTTTCTACTTGTAGATGTCGACTGGGGAAGAGAAAGAAAACCATTTTTTGATTGTATGATGGGTGGATGTTGTTTCAAAAGATGAGTTTGAGACCACCGGACTCAAATGCATCGAAAAAATTCGCTGTGGTTGAAAAAGACTAAATCTGTGTTACCAAAGACCATGTCAAAGCAATTTTACCTACTCCAACCTGTAGCAAAGAAGGCCGTAATTTTCCAATTTGAGGGTACTGTTAATGTGCAGGAAATGTAATGTTTGTTTGTTTTTCATACATAATTTTGTATTTAAGATTATTTTTTAAATTTTAAATTTATTTTGTTTATAACACTAAATACACTCACTGCCATAAAAATTTTCCCACCAAGAAATAATTGTGGGATTGTAACGAAACTTGGCATGAAGGTACATGTCGGCCAGATATGCAAATGATTAGAAATACACAGTGTTTGCACATAATGCCACTAGAGGGCGCTGAACTTCGTTCTACTTATAGTATAAAACAGGTAAGCAGAGCTTGTTTGAGTGTACTTAATCTTTTGCAAAGGAAACGCTGAGGTAGACATGTCGTTACGCCGCCAACGAAGACAATATGAGCAGCTGTCAGAGTTTGAGAGGGGAAGAATCATCGGGATGATGGAAGCTGGGAGGTCAGCTCCGCCAGTAACTCGTTAAGTAGGACGTTCTGATTTTACTGTGAGGAGGTGTTGGAACCAGTGGACAGAAGAGACGTCATTTACACGGCGGCCAGGCTCAGGAAGCGCCCTTGACAGACCAGTCGTCGAGAAGACCGTCACATCATACGAAACGCACTCATAGATCCAACTGCCTTATTGGCCGCTATCCAGACAAAGACAGCACCTTCACTACGGGCCCATCTGTCTTCCCGAACCATCGCAAGGCGCCTGGCTGAAGGGCATTTGGTATCGCGGCGCCCATTACGTGTGCTGCCAGTAACATCTCCCACCGACGTCTCCGTTTAGAGTGGTGTCGCGCACGACGGGATTGGAGTGCAACGGAATTGAACCAGGTCGTCTTCAGCGACGAATCTAGATTCAATTTGAGCAGTGATGGCAGTCGTGTTCGTGTGTGGAAGCCCTGAGGTGAACGCATCAATCCTGCCTTCGCTTTACAGCACACACCGCTCCCACAGCGGGTGTGATGGTATGGGGTGCCATTTATTACGATACACGATCAACCGTATTATTGATCCATGACACAATGACAGCCCAGCGGTACGTCCATGACATCCTTCAGCCACATGTGATGCCCCTCATGGCAGAGCTCCCAGGACCCATTTTTCAACAAGACAATGCTCGGCCACACACAGCAAGGATGTCACAAGACTGCCTACGCCACATTACCTCCCTTCCCTGGCCTTCTCGATCCCCAGATTTGTCATCAATCGAGCATATCTGGGATCATTTGGGACGGCAAGTTGGACACTCTACTAGTTTTATCGAACTAGAGGCGCGTTTGCAGCAACTGTGGAACGAGATGTCTCAGGACATCATACGGAACTTGTATACCTCAATGCCCGCTCGTATAGCATCGTGCATTCACGCTAGAGGCTAGAGGGGGTCCAACAGAGTATTAAAACTTCCGTTCATTTGTACTTTTTCTGCAATAAATGATCCTTTTTCTTTGAGCTTCTAGTCACTTACTTATATCAAAGTAGTACTTACATGTGTAAAATTTCGTTTCATTTTGGAGACTTTTTCTTGGTGCGCAAGTTTTTATAGCAATGAGTGTATTTAGATGGAGAAAGTTGGAAAAAAGTTGATACAAAGTGAATGAAAGTGAACTTACAAATTATGTTTACAATTTCCCCGCCTTACCCTATATGATGTTTTACATAATGTTTTCGCAAGTTGAGTGCAAGTAGTATTCATAATGTGTCAATTTTAAATCAAGTGGTATTAGTACCCAACAAACTTTCAATAATTGAATAAAACATTTTTTTTGCTCTTACATAAAAAATATTTTCAATGAGTTAAGTATCTTAAGATAATATAAAATATACTAAGCACATAAGATAAATTGAAAATAATGCTATAGATATATGGCATTTTGCACACATTCTATTCAAGTGATAAGGAGAAACCTAGTATTGAATCACACATAGTTAGATTTTGAAATATTTAAATATAAAATCAAGATCTTCATCCTAAACACTTTATAGCTTCCCTCATTGTGCTAGACATTGGTTTTAAATTATGTTTACATTGGTTCCCTTATCCCCATCTACAAGACGAGTCATTCTAAAAGTCAATATTTTCTTAGGGACATCTTATTAGGACATTAATCTCATATTATTAAAAAAATCAAAAGTACTATCAATGAACTAGATAATAAAGTCTGGACACAATGCTTGTGTTTTGAAGATAGTGATAGACCTAACGTCTAATAATATACATACATGAACACTATACATAGGATTGGAGCCTAATACAATTTGAAATTTGACATTATGTCTATTAATAAGATCTTAATTCTTTCCAATTTTCTCTCTGAATAGTTAAATATTTAAATTGGATCTATTCATGATCAGTTTCGAACTCGATCAAAGCACTCTAACAACCCCGTGACAGATTTGCTACAAACAACATATTTTACTACGGATAAATATATTCCTGTATCGCAGTATTCTTTGCATGACGCATGAATCCAATTTACAGTTATGAAAAGTTGGGTAAATATATGCTATTTGTTTTTAATATTGGTATAAATTATGGTCGTAATAGTTTGTGGAGTTGATCTTTACATTTCCCTACTGTCTTTACTTTCAATATTCCATTGTATCCAAAACCGGGAACAATCATAAATTCCTTAAATAACGTTTCTTTAGATTCTTTGAACTACGTTCTAAGATATTTACTCCTCTTTTAGGATAATAAATAGTTATTTTTTTATTGCAATCATTTAAATACACCCATGCCTCGTCTTAATGTCTCAACTTTTTCCCAACTTTCTCCTTCTAAATACACTCATTGCCATAAAAATTTGCGCACCAAGAAAAAGTCGTCAAAATTAAACGAAATTTTACACATGTAAGTACTACTTTGATATAAGTAAGTGATTAGAAAATCAAAGAAAAAAGATTTTATTGCAGAAAAAAGTACAAATAAACGGAAGTTTTAGTACTCCGGTGGAACCCCTCTAGCACGAATGCACGATGCGATACCAACGGGCATTGAGGCATGGAGGTTCCGTATGATGTCCGGAAAAATATCGTTCCAAAGTTGGTGTCCAACTTGCCGTCCTAAATGATCTCAGATATGTTTGATTGGTGGCAAATCTGTGGATATAGCAGGCCAAGGAAGTGTGGTAATGTGGCGGAGGTAGTCTTGTGACATACTTGCTGTGTGTGGCCGATCATTGTCTTGTTGAAAATGGCTCCTGGGAACCCTGCCATGAGTGGCATCACATGTGGCTGAAGGATGTCATGGACGTAACGCTGGGCTGTCATTGTGCCATGGATCAATATTAGGGGTGACCGTGTGTCGTAAGCAATGGTACCCCATACCATCACACCAGCTGTGGGAGCGGTGTGTCACTGTAAAGCGAAGGCAGAATTGAGGCGTTCACCAATTGGCATCAACACACGAACACGATTGTCATCACTGTTCAAATTGAATCTAGATTCGTCGCTGGAGACCACCTGGTTCTATTCCGTTGCAATCCAATCCCGTCGTGCGCGACACCACTCCAAACTTAGGGGTCGGTGGGTGGGTGTCAGTGGCAGCACACGTAATAGGCGCCGCGATACCAGATGTTCTTCAGCCTGGCGCTTTGCGATGGTTCGTGAAGACACAACGGCTCGTAGGGAAGGTGCTGCCTTTGTCTGGATAGCGGTCATTGAGGCAGTTGGCTCTACGATTTTTCGTAGGACGTGACGGTCTTCTCGACGACTGGTCTGTCCTGAGCCTAGTTGCCGTGTAAATGACGTCTGTCCACTGGTCCCAACACCTCCTCACAGTAAAATCAGAACGGCCTACTTGACGAGCTATTCGCCAAGCTGACCACCCAGCTTTCATCATCCCGATGATTCTTCCCCTCTCAAACTCTGACAGCTGCTGATATTGTCTTCGATGGTGGCCTAACGGTTATGTCTACCTCAGAGTTTTCCTTTGCAAAAGATTAAGTACACTCAAACAATTTCTGCTTACCTGTTTTATACTTCAAAGAGAACGAAGTTCAACGCCCTCTAGTGGCATTACGCAATGCGCAATCACGCTGAGTTTCTGATCATTTGCATATCTGGCCGACATGTGCCTTCATGCCAAGTTTCGTTACAATCCCACAATTATTCCTTGGTGCGTAAATTTTTATGGCAATGAGTGAACTTCTCATACAGAATTCATCAGCGAGTTTTCCGTTTTGCAATTCATATGTCTTGGAGATAGACGATGAACATTGAAACAGCCGCATGATATCCGATAAATTCCTCTACTATAAATATAGAATTGAAGTACGCATCCTTTTTTTTTACGACTCTCAACGCTTAGCTTACTCAGGCAACGTATGGCTAGAAGAAAGACTGTCGAGAGGATATTTATCAGGCCCCAGAAGGTCCTCAGGGTCCTTAGCTCAATCGACAAACAAACACAATAAATTCATACAAAACAAATACAAATAATGAGCAAATGTAATGTTACATAGACATGCATCCCATAGGGCAACTTAACTGCTTATAGACAAGCGATAACAAAACTTATGAAGTGAGTATAGAATTCAGACAATGGAAAGAATAAGCATAATAATGAGACACGCATATGCATACATAAACATCTTATACAGTTGATCAGTCTAGAGTTAGAAATTTAATAACTTACTTATTAAGCCGTTTGTGTTTGAATCTATCTGCAGGTTCTATTAAATGAAGATGTTCCATGAATAAATCTATATAAATAAGAATGGAGTGTTTGTTTGTACATTCAATATTTTCGACCCATTTCAAGTTTTCTATCCGTTTTGGACCCTTCTGATGCCGAATCCGCCTTTTTCTCGTTTGGTGTCTGTCTGTCTGTCTGTCTGTCTGTCTGTCTGTATGTTGTGCCCTATACACGTCCACGCGGTTTAAGATATTTTCATGAAAATTTGCATACAGTGAGTACTTATCTTGATTTAGTGAGTGGAATTGGTTGCGAAAGTCTGTCTGTCCGTCTTTCTGTTCTATGCTCGATTTTGTGTTTGTGTGTTTGTGTAGGCATCACATAAATTGTATTCCAGATATTTAATTGCATTGTATTTTATTTTATACATTATCTATTAATGTAGTGAATGCAATATTAAACATTTCTTTATTGTTATATTTAGACAAGTTTCATGCTAAAACACCTGAGTAAGTATACTTAAATCAACCATAATTTGGTAGTTTTGGAAAAATTGGAATGTCTATTGAATATTACGATTAATTCGATTGCTTTACCAGTACTGCTGAAAAAGTAATTATTCTTCAAATTTTTTATATTTTTTTTATGGAATTTCATCTCTGATACGTCATTTTTTTCGAGTCATTTTTATTCTTTGCGCAATGAAAACGATTTCCGAATATTTGGGACAGACGATATTTTTCAATGAAACGAGAATGAACACGATCGCGCGAGCAGTGATATTTTTTCTGGTTCTTTCGCTCTGAATTAATTTTACATTTCTAACTTTTGTACACTTTTAGTTGTAAGTTGTGGCAACTGTGCGAGATCAAGAGATAAAATTGAATCACAAATTAATATCTTTAGAACAATTTTTTACGACATCTTTTATTTTGTTTTACTTCGCTGTTTCCTGTTTTAAATATTTATTATTTTAATAAATGTGTTTTCCTTCTCATCACACCCAACAGCACCACAAAGTATTAGACTTGAAAATGTTAGGTAAGTCAGTATAAATTTTCAGTAAATTTTAAGTGTAGTTATGCCATTATTGAAAGAATAATGCCGTTATTTAAAGAATAATGCCGTTATTTAAAGAATAATGCCGTTATTTAAAGAATGCCGTTATTTAAAGAAAAATGCCGTTATTTAAAGAATAATGCCGTTATTTAAAGAATAATGTCGTTATTGAAATAATAATAATGTTTAAAAATCCAAACTAGAACTTTTTCCAACATTAAAAAATTCGTTGTAGTAATGACAGGAGAAGATTGCAAAATTTCACAATGTCGCATACCGGAGGCAAGAGTGCCACAGGTAAAAAAATATTGTTTTGTTGACTATGAGTGCGAGAGCACTCGCCGTAAATCTTAATTTTAATTAATTGAGTAGCACATGAAAACAACTTAAGAAAGGGAATTCCAAATCTTCCTATAAATCGTCTTTTATAGTAGTAACCTTAGTATCACCTTTCGTCTTTTTGTAGCTTTGTCATACGGCAATTGTGCGATGTATGTGAAATGTATTACATGAATGGATATGCATGTGTAGGATTTGTGTCCAAAGTAAGTTGTAGAAAATATAAAGATGGCGAAAGGTGTTAAGATAAATTTTTACTCTACAAAAAACGTAAGTCATTATATATTTTGATTATCTCTTCAATCTAGAGTAAACGAATTCAAACCGAGTAAGGTCGGGTATTTTGCTAGTAGTGAATAAAATGAAACAGTTACGTCCTAAGTTTTAATACTTAGTTATTAATCTACGTGATTGATGCGGTGTTGAATGTTGAAAGTTTCACCAGTCGTAAACGTAGCGCCAAGATTTTGTTTTCTACTTAAGGATAATGATGCGTAAGGTAAATGTGAGGTTATATCGTCGTTTATCATATAAGGGTTAGGTACCTCCAATTTGTGTAGATTTCTGTGATAGGTTTTTCAGAAATGCCAATTCAACATTTGTTAAACAAACTTTTCTGCATTTGAGAAGCGGGAAATACACAGCTGAGATATTAGTGGCAATATATTATCTCCAGAGATTCTATTTTAGCAAATGCTTTAGCAAGCAAAAAAGGAATAAGCCAACAACATTTTAATGAACTGTTTCTGTGTAGTGATTTATATTTTAGATAAAAACCGTAAACGTTAGACATGAAGCTAGAACTTTTTCATGATATTAAATTTATTTTCATATTTTTAATGCATGAAATTCATGATTCTTAAGTGTGAACAAATGCCGACTGGAAATGGAAATCGCAGTAAGAATCAAAAAATATTTTTCTCCCAAGACAATGCACCAAGATTTTCAACCTGGGCCATTACGTTAGTGTCCAACGCACTCATAGTTGAAAAACGCTTTGATAGATGTTTCCAGTGACAAGTACCGTGAGGATTGTAACCTTACTTTTCGTTCTCCTGCAAAATTTGCAATTTGGCACTTATTGCGTTTTCTATTTCCAGTCTTCAAATTATAAGCTCAGAACTACAAGCCAAAATTACAACTAACGCATGTACTTTTCAAATATCAATGGTATTACATAGATTTGGATAATGTAAATCGATGACGTTACATAGATATGGTATGTATCAGGAATATAGTATTCCAAAACATATGTTTAGTTTGAGCTGAATTATACAATATATCATAACTGCACTTAAAATGAAATTCGAAGCAACGTTTCATGATATAAAACTTAATTCCCTATTCTATTGTATATAAATTTAGGATTCTAAGCATGGGCATTGATACATCATAAAAGTAAAAAAAAAAAGTGACTAATGAAAATTACAATTAAAATGAAAACTAGCATATTTGTTTTAAGCCGACCAACCGGTCTAGTGGTCAAGGTATTGACCACTGGATCAGAAGGTACCTGGTTCGAATCTGGGTCAGGGCATGGATGTAAATTGGGCTGTCCTTTGTTAGGGACAATGATGGTCCATCCATTGGGTGCCCCTTCACAAGTGACCATCACTTCTGTCCTTGTATAAGGCTACAGAGATTTCGGTCAATTCTGTACTGGATTGTATTTCTGTATTGTATCATGTATTTGTCTTTGCAATCTGTACCCAGCCTTGCCATTGGGGAAAAAAATATTTGTTTTAATTAATGATGATACATAGATATATGGAAAATGAAAATACTGGGTTTCTATGTGAAAAATTGTATTTTAATAAAATATGTTTATTGCGATCTGAACCATTCAACAGAACATCACTAGAGTAGGATATATATATTTTTTATGTTTTACACTTATAGTTTAACTTGATGAAGTACATTAAATATTTGAATCAACTAAATTTAACACTACCCGGAAATCTCGATTAACGTGGAGTATGTTCCACCCAATCTTCCAATACCGTGCAAATACCATGATCCCACTAGTAGCTGACGTTTATCTGCCATTTACCCTTACTCTTTAGTATTAAACCATTACCAGACCTCCTCGATCTCTCAGAATGGGGTTTTGTGCAGATTCGTAACAATAGAAGTCGGAGATTCCATTACGTGTAAAACAACATTAACTGTTACCTTAAAAACGAGACTATGACAGAAATAATTGACAGTATATATATATATATATATATATATATATATATACATACACACACACTATAACAAAAACAAATCGACGCACCAAGAAGAAATCATCCGATTGCTTTGAAATTTCGTATGCAAAAATGATTTGACCAAATATGCAAATGATTAAAATATGGTGTCCAAGGAATGAATAATGCGATCTCCAGAGCATTGGAACTGCGCATCCAGCAGATGTATATAAGGATATAAGGAACTGTTGTTAAAAATTTCTGCTGCATTGCGATTTAGGATACCCTTCAACGACTGAAAAAATGCCTCGCCGCAGGATTCGAGCTCATTACGAGCAACTTTCAGAGTTTAAAAGAGGTCGTATCATTGGATTGAAAGAGGCAGGTTGGGCAAATCGGAGAATCACTTGTCATGTGAGTCGAAGCGATGCGGCGATTAGAAGATGCTGGCAAGAGTGGGTGGACAGTGGCAGATTTCAGTGTCATGATGGTAGCGGTCGACGTAGGGCCACATCAGATCGCGAAGACAGAGGGATTGTCAGATCAGCTGTCACAGCGCCTGATTCATCGCTATCAGCGATCAGTCGTGCGACCCACACACGAGTGTCCACCATGACCATTAACAGACGGCTGAGGGAACAAAATCGACGCTCGTACCTACCGTTACGCCACCTGCCACTCACGACTGCACACTGTCGAGCCAGATTACAGTGGTGCTTGGCTCGATCAGGCTGGAATGATGCTGACTGGGGACGTATAGTCTTTAGCTACGAATCTCGCTTCCAACTGTGTCCTGACGATCATCGAAGACGTGGCTGGAGACGCCCAGGGCAGAGTGCCGATCCTGCTTTCACTATTGCACGCCACACGGGCCCTCAACAAGGAGTTATGGTCTGGGGTGCCATTTCCCTTGACCCTTGATAACCGGACACCTTTGGTCGTCATTAGAGGTACACTTACTGCACAGCGGTATGTTGACGACATTCTGAGACCTTTTTTGCTACCGTTCCTTTCACAATACCCTGGGCTTATTTTTCAGCAAGACAATGCCAGAACACATACGGCACGTGTTGCTGTGAACTGTCTTCAAGCTTGTCAAACACTTCCTTGGCCAGGCAGATCACCAGATCTCTCTCCCATCGAACATGTCTGGGATATGATGGGAAGGCGACTACATCCGGTAGGGAATGTTGATGACGTAGTTCGACGGAGCAAATTTTGCAAGAAAACCCCAGGAGAGCATCCGGGAGCTTTATCGGTCTATACCGCGCCGTGTGGCAGTTTGCATCCAGGCTACAGGCGTGTCAACACCTTATTGAGCTCGTGACTGTAACTCTCAAATAAATCATTCAATTGTTCTGAAATTTTAATCATTTTCTATTCTGTACATAATTTTACTATCCAACAATATTTGTCTCTATCGGACAACCCCTTCTTGGTGAGACGATTTTTTGTAGATGGATGAGTTATCTCGTCCATCAAGATCCGTTCAACTTTACCAATCACGATATATCTCGTCATCAAGATATTGTAATTCGTTTACTAGGACCGGATGCAGATGTGTTGCGTTTACTTCTAATGACGACGGGGAGATGTTGTGATGGATGATATATCAACTCTATTCTGAACTAGCCGGTATTCGAGATCTAAACAAGAATCTAAGTACAGAGACATTAATTTCGCAAACAAATACAGTAATACCCCGAAGTAACGTGATATGTGGAACCGACGAAACACGCAAAAGTTGAATTCACGCGTCGGGATTAAGGTTGCCAACCGTCGCCGAATTTACTGAATTTAATGTATGTAATGTAATTAATACTTGTCACTGAATTTAAGTTGTTGTCCAGAATTCCGGTTGAATGCCAAATTGTTCCCGGAATTTCCGAGAAAGCTATCGACCACAATCTTACCTGCACTCCAAAATAGTTATTTCTATTGCACATGACTTAGTGTTCATACACTGAACGTCCGTTTCCCAGTACTATCCAAAGTCAATCTATATAAATAAGAATAGAGTGTTTGTTTTTACATTGAATGTTTTCAACCCATTTTCAGTTTTCTATCCGTTTTCGACCCTTCTGATGTCAAATCCACCTCTTGCGCGTTTGGTGTCTGTCTGTCTGTATTGTATGTGTCCTATACACGTCCACACGGTTTAATATATGTTCATGAAAATTTGCATACAGTGAGTACTTATCTTCATTTAGTGAGAGAAATTAGTTGCAAAAGTGTGTCTGTCCGTCTTTCCGTTAAATGTTCGATTTTGTGTTTGTGTGTTTGTGCAAGCAGCACAAGAATATTATTCCAAGTATTGGGTTGAAATGTCTTTTATTGTATACATTATGTATTACTTTAGTGAACGCAATATAAAACATTTCTTTATTGTTGTATTTAGATGCGTTTCATACTAAAACACCCGAGTAAGTAAACTGATATCAACCATAATTTGGTAGTTTTGGAAAAATGGAATATATATTGAGTATAACGATTACTATGGATTTGCTTTACCAGTACTGCTGAAAACCAATCATTTAAAAAATATATAGAATTTCAGCTCTAACACATCATTTATTTCAAAGTTATTTTTGTTTTTCGCGCAATGTAAACGATTTCTGAATAATTGAGACAGACTATATTCTTCAACGAACGAGAAGAAAACGGAAACTAGTTCTTTCGCTATGAATTAATTTCGCATTTCTAAAATTTGTGCGCTTTTTAGTTGTAAGTAGTGGTAACTGCGAGATCAAGAGATAAAAAGGAATCACAAATTAATATCTTTCGAATAACTTTTTACTGACACCTTTCATTTTGTTATATTTCGCTGTTTTGTTTTTTGTTTTAAATATTTATTATTTTAATAAATTCTGTTTATTTTTCATAACACGCAACACCACCGCATAGTATTCGACTTAAAGTGGCAGGCAAGTCAGAACAAAGCAAATTTTAAGTGTAATTATGCCATTAGTGAAAGAATAATGCCGTTATTGAAACGATAATAATGATTAAAAAATCCGAACTAGAACTTTTTTTAAACATTAAAAAATTATTTGTCATGACAGAAAAGGATTGCGAAATCACACAATCTCGCATGCCCGATGCAAAAATGCCATAAGTAAAAAAATATTATTTTTTTGACTATGAGTGCAAGATATCTCGGCATAAATCGTCGTTTTTAATAATTGAGTTGAATATGAACATAACTTAAGAAATGGGAATTCCAAATTACCTTCAAAATCGTATTTTGTAGTAATAAACATAATGTTACTTTTCGTTATTTTGTAGCTTTGCCATACGGCAAGGGTGCGATGTATGTGAAATGTATCACATGAACGGATATGCATGTGTAGGATTTGTGTCCAAAGTAAGTGGTAGAATTTATAAAGATGACGAAAGGTGTTAAAAAATTTTTTTTCTACGAAAACGGAATTCATTTGATATTTTGATCATCTCTGCAATCTAGAGGAAACCAATTCAAACCGAGTGAGGTCGGGTATATTGTCAGTGTGTTTAGAGCGGGACCATCGTGTAGAAATTGTATTAGTTGCCGTTTATTTCTATTATACTCTATTTGAACTTTATTTTTAAAATTGGGACTGGAGACGAACACAAATTTTCCTATTCGAATTTCCAAAAATAGAAATCGGAACACCCTCGGTTCTCTATAAGTTAACACGAACAATATCTCCATTTTGTAAAAGAACACTATCTTTTTTATTTTTTAATAACACTACCTAATTTAGTTTCCAAAGCAACAAGAGGTTACGTTTAGATTTATTATTATTAATATGTATATGAACATAAGAATACCATTTAATATGATTTACAAAATTTTTTGTAGCGGCTCAGTGTTTATTTCTCATTGCGTAACTGCAACCTTCGAGTTCAACCTCCCTGGGTGTATTTCTGTCTTCTGTGTCAATAAAACTTTCATTGCATGTATACACTACCCTACAATAACCGACAGGACGCCAGTGGATTTCCATAAAATCCGACTACTTGTGTGGGGTGTTTTTCATTGTATGGCCTGGCACCTTTGAGTGTTGTTCTTGGTAAATTGAAGGCCTACATGAACATTTTGGACAATCAGGTTCTTCCTACGCTCTGGCAATATTATGCAATGGACGAAGGTAACTTCCAGGACAACGCTCCGTGTCATGTTGTAGCCTCTGTCAAGCAGTGGTATCGAGATGTTGATGTAAAACGTCTTAGATGACCTATTCAGAGTCCTGACCTAAACCCCATGGAACATTTTTTGTGACGAGTTAGAGCGACGCTAACGGACCAGGGAACCACGTCCGAAATCTACAGCTGAGCTGGCGACGTTCTTGCAGCAGGAATGGACAGCACTTCCCATATCTGTGTATGAAAACCTTGTAGTAATAAGTATGCCCAGAAGAAGGGTTGCCATTGCAATTGCATGTATCCTTTCCCTTATACCATAACAGCTTGCTATTCGGTCCATTATTATAGTGTAGTGTGCATATAAGTCTATTGTTTTTTTATGTCTTGTGTCCAGCGAATCTTGGCCGAATTTGTGTCATATATCTCCAAATCAACTAACCTCAAAATCTGAAGTATTTCGATCTCTAAAAAAGTTTTCTGAATTTCTAAGAAATATATATATATATATATATATAAGAATGGAGTGTTTGTACATTCAATATTTTCGACCCATTTCAAGTTTTCTATCCGTTTTGGACCCTTCTGATGACGAATCCGCCTTTTTCTCGTTTGGTGTCTGTCTGTCTGTCTGTCCGTCTGTCTGTCGGTATGTTGTGCCCTATACACGTCCACGCGGTTTAAGATATTTTCATGGAAATTTGCATACACTGAGTACTTATCTTCATTTAGTGAGTGGAATTGATTGCGAAAGTCTGTCTGTCCGTCTTTCTGTTCTATGCTCGATTTTGTGTTTGTGTGTTTGTGTAGGCATCACATGAATTGTATTCCAGATATTTGATTGCAGTGTATTTTATGTTATACATTATCTATTAATGTAGTGAATGCAATATTGAACATTTCTTTATTGTTATATTTAGTTGAGTTTCATGCTAAAACACCTGAGTAAGTATACTTAAACCAACCATAATTTGGTAGTTTTGGAAAAATTGGAATGTCTATAGAATATTACGATTACTTCGATTGATTTACCAATACTGCTGAAAAAGTAATTATTTTTCAAAAAATAATCTTTTAAATGGAATTTCAGCTCTGATACTTTATTTATTTCGAGTCTTATTTTTGTTCTTTGTGCAATGCAAACGATTTCCGAATATTTGGGGCAGACGATATTTTTCAACGAAACGAGAATGAACAAGATCGCCAGAGTAGTGATATTTTCTGTTTCTTTCGCTCTGAATTAATTTCACATTTCTAAATTTTGTGTAATTTTAGTTGTAAGTTGTGGCAACTGTGCGAGATCAAGAGATAAAAATGAATCACAAATTAATATCTTTAGGACAATTTTTTCTGACATCTTTTATTTTGTTTTTTTTGTTGTTTTCTGTTTTAACTATTTATTATTTTAATAAATGTGTTTTCCTTCTCATCACACGCAACAGCACCACAAAGTATTCGACTTAAAAATGGCATGCAAGTCAGAATAAATTTTCAGCAAATTTTAAGTGTAGTTATGCCATTATTGAAAGAATAATGCCGTTATTTAAAGATTAATACATTTTTGAAAGAATAATGCCGTTATTGAAAGAATAATACCGTTATTTAAAGAATAAGGCCGTTATTTAAAGAATAATGCCGTTATTTAAAGAATAATACCGTTTTTGAAAGAATAATACCGTTATTGAAAGAATAATGCCGTTATTGAAAGAATAATAATGTTTAAAAATCCGAACTAGAACTTTTCAAACATTAAAAAATTCGTTGTAATAATGACAGGAGAAGATTGCAAAATTTCACTATGTCGCATACCGAATGCAAGAGTGCCACAAGTAAAAAAATATTGTTTTGTTGACTATGAGTGCGAGAGCACTCGCCATAAATCGTAATTTTAATTAATTGAGTTGAACATGAAAAGAACTTAAGAAAGGGAATTTCAAATCTCCCTCAAAATCGTCTTTTATAGTAGTAACCTTAGTGTCACCTTTCGTCATTTTGTAGCTTTGTCATACAGCAAGTGTGCGATGTGTGTGAAATGTATTACATGAATAGATATGCATGTGTAGGATTTCTGTCCAAAGTAAGTTGTAGAAATTATAAAGATGGCGAAAGGTGTTCAAATAAATTTTTATTCTACAAAAAACGTAAGTCATTATATATTTTGATTCTTTTCAATTTAGAGTAAACCAATTCAAACCGAGTAAGGTCGGGTATTTTGCTAGTATTTATATAAAGAGTGATCCGTGATGCCAATTATACAGGATAGAAATAATGATATATTTTTCAAAATTGTGATACCGTATAAACGGACCTATGCTTTTTAAAACTAATAAAGTCTAAAGGTAATATGTGGTGTTTATATGGGTAATAACTATTTACCTTTTCGCGCTGTTGTTGACAGTTTCCAATGTGTTTGTTACTGTGGGATTAGATTCACATTTAGATATTTACTTAAATCGGAATAATAACTTGGTACTTCCACCTTTTCTTCTCAAAAGGAAGCTATTTGCGCAAATTGGTCAACCGTTTTGTCGTCATTGCTACCTGAATGGTCTTTAACACATTCCAAACCGAAGTGATCCCTTTGTGTATTGTAAAGAGTGATTTGAAGGACATAAAAGGGCATTTTGGCTGTCTCATAGAACTTACCTATACATTATTATTTGTCTTGGCCCACATGGTTGAAATAAAACTGGTACTTTCTCCATTAACGAAACGATTGACGTTTCAAGACCAGGTTATGTCTAGACCATGGTGCAGAATTACATAAAGTGTTCTGCAACGCAACTCCAAGTAATTACAATTGTTCTGCAGCATTTTATCCGAATTTTTAAAACTGCAGTAAAATCAAAAACAGACGTAAAACACAATTATCGGCTAAATATGTATTACATATTTATAATCAAACACACGACGAAATTAATTAACTTACTGTATTTAAAACCAAGGAATACTTTCAGAATTTTCAATTCCGTCAATAATTTTCATGTTAAATATTTTGTCATTGACATAGAAGATGTGTTATTTATAAAGTGTATGTGGTAATTTTTTTTTTTGGGGGGGGGTGTAGGGATGCTGTTCCGTAGCTAGAGAAAAAAAAAGCATTCATTGAAGCGCTTTGCATTGAAGAACATCATAACTTGTGATTGAAAAAACGTCGGCCGAAATTTTTATAAAATTAAGGAAAAATTGTTCTGAAAAGTCTTTGTTTGGTCTGCTTCGTACTTCTCAGTTTTAAGCACGTTCTGCTCATATGTGTCGAGACATGTCATGAACTCCGGCGACCCTAAGAAATATTTGAAGATGTCGTTCTGGCAATGGTAATATTCAGTCTCCATCGGAAGTTTGGTAAGGTGCAGATTCAATCATTCTTTGAAAGAAACTGTATTTGGAAGCAATCTGACTGTGATAACGACAGTTTCTTATACACTGACTTCCACATTTAAAGCGTATCCTAGTCTGGAAAATCACAAAAGTTACGAAAAACTCTATCATAACACGAGTGAACACTGTACATGTTCATGCCTTCTATTTGTGGAAGAAGGGAAATAAATAGACATCGCGAGATACATTTAAAAACTAATAAATTTGATATCAGTTTATTAACAGTTTAATTAAACCTGCTTTTAAAAGCAAATTTTACGGGATGGAAAAGTTTGCTTTTTATTCATAAAAAAATCACATAGTTGAAAGATTCACTGTACAACATGAAAAATGTCCTTTAGATGAAAATATGTGTATGTTGTATATTTTTGGCTGAAAATAATGAATCTGTAATTATTTTTTGTATACCACGCACCATTGTCCCAAAAATACACCCTTTAGTCGGAAAATCAACTTACAGGCAGTTCAATGACGCTTTCATTGACAGTGGGACCATCGCCAACTTGGCGGCCTTTGGCGACCTTGGTGACAAAAGCCTTATTAAACACCGCATACTTTAGCTGCATTAGGAAGTGAGATATCCGAGAATTCTCCAAAAGTTTGGCGACTTTTCTGGCGAGGGTATTACTCCCTTCGCCAAATCTATATAAAGGACAAGCCGACTGACTGAGAGCAGTTCAGAGAGATCAGAGTTTTGTTTATTTTCAGATGTTTCCTCCCACTGTCTTATGATACTGCTGATTGAAGTGTTGCTGGTTGGAAAATTCTAGTAATGTTAAGTGTGAAATGTACAAGTGCTGTAAGGGCAAGATTATATTACGTTTAGTGCATTATAATGTCTCGTCAGTGTAAACATAAGCCTGACTTATTTTGTTATGCGTGTGGCGAACTTACATTAAAGACTCAACAATGTAGCTTGTCACCATTAGTTAGAAAGGCTTATGAAATGTACTTTGGATGTAGAGTTGGGGACCAGGAGATAAGTCTTGGGCTCCACATATATGAGACATTTCATGTTCCAGGAATCTCAGAAACTGGTTACAAGGAAAACGAAGTAGAATGAAATTTGCAGTAGCTATGGTTTGGCGTCAACCCACCAATCACGTAACAGATTGTTACTTTTGTTTGACAGATATCAAGAGGTTCTCTTCAAAATTCAAACGTTGTATTCAGTATCCAAACGTACACTCCGCTATGCGACCAGTTCCTCATTCTGAAGATCTTCTTATACCTACAGCCCCAGATAAATATACTGTTGTTTTAGAGGAAGACACCTCCGATGACCCAAACCATCAAGATCCTGGCTTTTAACCATCTACATCTATGGCATGTTCACATCATGAAATCACACATGCAAAACTCTCTCAAACAGACTAAGAATTACTGGGTTCTAGGCTTCAAGGTTGTAATCTATTAGAGAAAGGTGCAAAAATAAGTTCATCTTGAAGACGACAAAGCCATTTTTAGTCTATTTTACGGAAAATGAAGACATCGTATATTGCTGTGATGTGAATGGCCTATTCCAGGCATGGGACAAGAACATAATCCAGCCGAGTAGTGCCTATTTATTGCGTCGTCCAAACGTAGTCTCAAAGCAGTGCTCCACCATATAGGCAATGATTGTCCGTCTGTTCCTATAGCAGATTCTACAAATACAAAGGAAACTTACAAAGTTATAAGTTCTATACTGAAGTTATTTGCGTATACACTACATTCAAATGGCACATTTGTGGAGAGTTGAAAGTCATTGGGATATTAATAGGGATGCACTAAATTCTGCTGATTTCTCTGCTAATGTGACAGCCGTGACAGTAGAAATCACTACATCCGTTAACAGTGGCCTCTAAGAAAATAACTTCATTCCTGGCACCAAAAACATATCACATGAGCCACTTGTGAATCCGCAATGTGTCTTTATTCTACCATTGCACATTAAACTCCGTTTGATGAAAGTATTTGTAAAAGCTTTGGGCAGAGAAAGAGTAGCTTTCTTGCATCTCAGGAAAAAATTCTAAAATTTAAGTGAGGCATAGGTAAAAGAAGGAGTTTTTATTGTCCAATAAATTAAAGCAATCTTTCATGATGAAGAGTATGAAAATAAACTGTCAGAAATAGTAAAATCAATCTGGTTCGCATTCAAATCAATGTGCTCACGTTTCCTCGGAAATGAGAAAGCTGAAAACTATGAAGATCTTGTTGGTGACGTGGTGAAATGATTTCGTGTTACAGGCTGCAATATGTCATTAAAACTGCACTTTTTGGACTCACAACTGGACTTCTTTCCTCAAAACCTTGGTGCAGTTAGTGATGAGCATGGGGAAAGGTTTCATCAGGACATCTCTATGTTTGAAAAGCTTTCCAGTGGACGATGGAGTGGAAGTATGCTAGCTGAATATTGCTGGTCTGTTATCAGAGACACACCAACAGATACCTACAGAGGAAACTGTTAAAAAAAATCATTTTAGTGTTAGTGTTTTCTATAATCAAGCCTCTGTTACATTTCTCTGTAACTAATTTGCATTAATATGAGACATGGGTCACCTACAAAAACGGTACGTGACGGACCATTTTGGTTTTAATACATGGATATAGCACCTTTTTTTCGGGGGGGGGGTTTGTTCAGAATCACATAATTTCATACAAAGGATAGAAAAAAAGTCACAATTTGTTGTACAGTGTTATTGATAAATTAAGCAACATTAGATTTGTAACAATTTGTACTCAACTCCGTTTAGTTATTGATGAGATATTTTATGTCAAGCTAAATATAGGTAGCGTAACGTTAATGCGGCAACACGTGTTTTTTTACATATTCTGAACGTAACGTTAGTTGGCTTGTTTTTTAAACACTGCTTCAGTAATTTTACTGTAAAAATACCGAATAAAACATTCCTATTTGATAGTTGATAGTTTGACCACACCAATTAGATTCAACGCCAAACGTTGTTCAGAGGTCAATAAACTGCATTTTAAGATACCAGCGATACATATCATGCGATAGTATTTGTACAGCTGAAGTATAGTATGGCTCCAGCGAGAAAACAATCTAGTCACGTTGTTTTGGTTAGTAGGTGGATGACTGAATATACGTCCCACCGAAAAAACAAAAGGACAATTGGTGAGATTCCGAGATCATTCACGAAGGAAGACAACACCTCGTAGTTATGATCCACGATCAGATGACGAGGTTAACACCACACGGACGAGATATATTATATTTCGATGATCTTTGAATGTTCCAAGTATGGATCTCGCAGCCCTCCAGTAGATAATATGTTGCTCTTCCAACTTCACTACCGCTCTGAAACCTACATAGTAATCGAAAATTCGGAATGCAGAACACTTTTGACTCGCTGTTTTGTATGAGGAAACAAAATATGAACAGTTGTGATTTAACTGTGCATATTTTGCGAAGAAAATAATTTATTAGTGATTTGAATTTCTTTTGTTCTGTGCATAAGGTGCGTCTGAAGTAATTGCGCGTCCACAGTCCAGACACGTCTCTTTTCGAGATCGTTATTTCTTCAAATTTTGCTTATTAATTAAGAAACAATGTGCAATCTCGTTTTCAGGACATATACCTGATACCTTTAATGAAATTCTTGTTTTTACATCATATAATTTGGTCAGATGTGATTGTACTTTAATCAATCTATACTTGATGCTGCGAGATATAAGTGGCCTTTAAGGGCACACGGACCACCTCGATAGAATAAATGCATCAATTTTAAGCTCACATTCGTCAAGCCATATACAAACTAAAAATAACCATATAACTAAAAAAAATTTTTTTTTTTTCCTTGAAAATATACGCATTACATTTTACAATTAACTGTAACAAAATGTATTCCCTTCATAATTTTGTTTTCTGTACCTACTTACTTTTAAATTGTTTGAAAATTTTTTTTTTCACAATATCCCAGTTTGGTACACATTTCTCAAAAACTATTGCAAGTATTGTCTCCAAAATTTTCCTGGCAACAAAAGATATCCCATTTGAAAATAATAAGAAGGATTTTAATTTTAATCTAATAGAAATAAAATTAGATTTAAAAAAAAGAAATTTCCAAAAATAACAGAATTTTTAAAACTTTTTTTAGTGATATTTCCATATGTTCTGCATTTAAATTTAAAATAATAGGTATTTTTAATGAAAATATTTGTTTAAACAAGTGTGTAAAATTTGAAAAGTGTAGCTTCAATAGAATTTAAGAAAAGTGTATCAAAGCATGAAAAAAAAACACATTTTGAGAAAAATGAAAAAAAACCATAAGAACATTTACTATGCTTAAAATTCACTACTCTGCACTTCAGCGCTTCTGAATCACATTTCTTTTGTTTCAACAGCTTTAACTTCATTCTGGCATTTTTAGATAGCTTCAGGAAAAGTTGTGTCAATCTTCTTAGATGTACTAATTTCGGTCACTGAGTCATCAGCAGCATTTACCTTTCTCACAACAGTAAAACGATTTCCACTAAATTTGCGTCTACCAAACAACTTTTTTCTCACCATTGCAAACAAGTAAAAAGAACTTTTTAATCAATATATGAAGCTGTATTTTTTACCAAATCATAAAACACGTGGTTCAATCCCTTAGCTCGGTTCAAAAATACATCACCTGCTCAATGCACATGTCTTGAAAAAGACACGTGCATTGTGCAGGTGATGTATAAAGAAGCATTTAATTCTACTCACCCAGATTAAAGTAAAAAGTAAGAAAAACCTACTATCAATATTGCAGTAAAAATGAGGCTGAAAACTAGCCGAAACATTGTGCAAGTCAAAACATGTGATTTTACTGGGAGAGGGCTATGCCCACGGGTGTGTGACATGCGTTGTTTACATTCATAAATGTCTGTTTAAATGTGTTTATAGTTTTCAAACCTATACAAGTTATACATTTTTGGAATAGTCTTAATTCCCGCTATTTTTTAAGTCCAAAATTAAAAAATCGAAAATTTGGACCAAATTATGTTTCCTGTGCCCTTAAGACAAGTAGAGTGCAACCCAAATACACTGCTGGCCACCCAAATTGCAACACCAAGAAAGACAAGAGATATCACAACAAAATTTATTTTGTAGAGGACATGTTCACCAAGTATCAAATGATTAAATTTATAGACTTCTCTGAAGTGTGGTTCCTGCCAAAATCAGTAGCCAGAGTAGCCACCATTGTTGGAGATCACCGCTGCCACACGCCTCGGCATTGATTCAAAGAGACTTTGGTTGTGTTCTTGGGGTACAGCAGACCAAGTAGCTTCCACACGTTACCAAAGTTGATCTGGTGTGGCAGCTGGGGATGTAATCTTGGTCAATCGTTGAGCAACCATGGACCACATGTTTTCTATCGGCGAAAGATGCGGAGAGCGAGCTGGCCAGGGAAGCAATTCAATCTAGCGTTTGACGAAGAACCCCTGGACAATGCGTGCCACGTATGGTCGCACATTATCCTGTTGAAATATGGATGTGGGCAAGCCCTGAAAGTAACGAAGAACAACTGGCTCCAACACCTCGGAGATGTAGCGCTAGCTGTTTAAAGTACCGGCAATGCGTACTAGAGGAGTGCGTGAGTGATATCCAATACCGCCCCATACCATAATACCAGGTGCAAGATCAGTGTGGTGGTGCATAACGCAGCTGTTCAGTATCCTCTCTCCACGGTGTCTCTAGACTCGAATCCAACCATCGTGGTGTTGCAGACAGAAGCGTGACTCGTCAGTAAAGACAATTTCATTCAATTCTGCAGTCCACATCCTTCCTTCATCGCGCACCATTGGCGGCGGAGACGTCTGTGGTTATGCGTCAAGGGTAGACTAAGCAATGGACGTCTTGCGGACAGACCACTCTGCTGTAAACGACGTAGAATGGTACGCACATACACTGGATGATGCGTTACAGATTGAATGTGCTGTGCTATGGTTCGTGATGTGGCTGAGCAATCCGTCACTGCCATACGTATAATATGCCTGTCATCACGTGAAGTGGTGCACTGAGGTGGATGCGATCGAACACGTCGGTCCGTCGTACCCTCCTGCATCCAACAATCACATATCCGCATTACAGTTGTTTGGTTTACGACTGACTACCGATTTCCCTGAAAGATAATCCACAATCTCGGTAGGACACTATCCTTCCTCTGTCGAACTTGGATACTTGATAAAAAGATGATCGCTGCTTTCTACGAGACATAATTGTTCGTTTTTTTGGATAAAAACACAAGAAAAACACAATTGCTGTACTTGAAATCGTCGAAATCTCCAAGCCTTAAATAGCGCTTTGCAGTGGCGCCACAGGCGTACGTGATGTGCGTCTGCTCTGAAATTCTAATCATTTGCATATCTCACCTTTGTTAATTTCTCATGTTGTAAATTTCATATTATTTGCATGTATCCTTCAGGGTGTTGCATTTACGGTGGCCATCAGTGTACTTACAATAAATTGGAATGCACAAGTATGATGATCTATAGCCCTTAAAATGTTTTAATCGGTATTTTCTATAAGAACACAGAAAATGCGCTACATTTATAACGGAAATAAGAGATAATTTTTTATCCTTATGCATTAATGCTTTTGATCAATTGCATAACATTTGTTTGACTGCATTTTCGAGGGATATCTCTTGGGAACCTCGAAAACTGTAACATTACGTTATGCTTGTGTTTAACGTAAATATAAGTCTAGCAAGGGTGGATTTATAGATCTTATTATTTATAATGTCATAATTATAAAAGTTATTTTATGTTGTGTAAAAAGCATATATTGCATAATAAATATTTAAAAAAAATAAAAGTTTAATCGGAGAAGCATTCTTATCGGTCAAAAAAATATAATATAAATAAGCACTTATATACATAAAATAAACAAAAAATTTCATGATCAAAGTTTAAAATGCAAAATAAAGAATCCATGCAGATTCAATTATTTTTGTTTCAGCAGTTTAAAAATGTAGACATCTGTTTGTTTCTGTAGTAATGGAATGGAACGATACATTACTTTTGAAATTAGAAACAAAAGTGTTTATAAAATGTCACGAAAAATTTTCCAATTCGCTTTTTTACCCATTTGACCTGAAATCCTTACATGTCTTCTTGTGGTGAATATTCACTCTTCCTTCAATATATTCGTTGACAGTGATTTTTATTCGAATTGAAGATGAAATATTAAGTTCCTGCTTTAATTTGCATTCTCCGGCCAATTTTAACTCCATTCACTTTACTGATTTCATTCAATTTAACTCATTCTTGATCCATCACTTTCGCTTGTTATCCATATCCTGATCACTTCACCCAAGACCCTTGCTGCAAGACTCACTGAGCTGATACATCATTACTTCCGTTTACCACCATTGACGCCGTTCTGGTTTAAGGTATAGATTGAAACACGCAAGTTACTAAATGGATGGAAAGACGCGTTATGCTACATTCTGCAAAAGCTTACTTGAATATTGAATGCATTGTAACCCGCAGGTAATATGTATTCTATTCTCGTATCACATTGACTAAGTGACAACAGAATACACCTAACTGTTTTGCTTCCGGTACTAGCAAAGCTTTTCAGATAGAATATATAACTCGATGTAGACTTAATGCACTGCTATTAACAATTACTAATTGATTGCAAGGCTAACGTGTTTATGACTGATTTGGTCACTTCACTTTAACGATGTGCTCTCAACGTTAGTGTTCAGAAGAATGATCATGTGATTGTTTATTTTCTGTGAAATGGTGATAAGGAAAGTTTCAGTGAGTACAAAATTCAATTAAATACATGTTGAGTTTATCTCCGTTTCTGTTAACTACATGATTACATTTAAAATTAATTGATATTAATCAACTTTATTTAAATAAAAATGAACTTCTATGAGAAGTAGTTCTAAACGTATTCAAGTGACTGTTAAGTCATACATATTGGTGCGAAGCTTTATCGTTAAATATGTAGCATATTTTAGTACCTCTTAGATGTTGTATCTATAGTTAGAGAAGTTGAAATTGTTACGAGTGCTATAGGAAATTTGAGTTGATGTACATCGAAGCTATCGTATGACAGTTACTATAATAGTGAGATGTAAGTGAACGCTTGGAAGGGCCAGTTACTTAATAGAGATAATACACTGCTGGCCAAAGTAAATGCAACACCCTGAAGGAAGCATGCAAATAATATGAAATTTACAACATGCATTAGAGGAGGTGAGATATGCAAATGATTAGAATTTCAGCGCAGACGCACATCACGCGCACCCGTGGCGCCACTTCAAAGCGCTACTTAAGGCTTGGAGATTTCGACGATTTCAAGTACAGCAATTGTGTTCTTCTTGTGTTTTTTTTCAACACAAACCATCCATTATGCCTTGTAGAAAACAGCGATCATCTTTTGATCAAGTATCCGAGTTCGACAGAGGAAGGCTAGTGGCATACGGATATTGTGGATTATCTTTCAGGGAAATCGGTAGTCGTAAACCAAACAACTGTAATACAGAAATGTGATCGTTGGATGCAGGAGGGTACGACCGACCGACGTGTTCGATCGCATCCACCTCAGTGCACCACTTCACGTGATGACAGACATATTGTGCGTATGGCAGTGACGGATCGCTCAGCCACATCACGAACCATAGCACAGCACATTCAGTCTGTAACGCATCATTCAGTGTATGTGCGTTCAGTGTAAGACGTCCATTGCTTCGTCTATCCTTGACGCAGAACCACAGACGTCTCCGCCGCCAATGGTGCGATGAAAGAAGGATGTGGACGGCAGAATGGAATGAAATTGTCTTTACTGACAAGTCACGCTTCTTTCTGCAACACCACGATGGTCGGATTCGAGTCTGGAAACACCGTGGAGAGAGGATGCTGAACAGCTGCGTTATGCACCGCCACACTGGTCCTGCACCGGGTAATATGGTATGGGGCGGTATCGGATATCACTCTCGCACTCTTCTAGTACGCATTGCCGGTACTTTAAACAGCCAGTGCTACATCTCCGAGGTGTTGGAGACAGTTGTTCTTCCTTACCTTCAGGGCTTGCCCACAGCCATATTCCAACAGGATAATGCGCGGCCACACGTGGCACGCATTGTTCAAGGGTTCTTCGTCAATCGCCAGATTGAATTGCTTCCCTGGCCAGCTCGTTCCCAGCATCTTTCGCCGATAGAAAACATGTGGTCCATGGTTGCTCAACGATTGACCCAGATTACATCCCCAGCTGCCACACCAGATCAACTTTGGCAACGTGTGGAAGCTGCTAGGTCTGCTGTACCCCAAGAACACAACCAAAGTCTCTTTAAATCAATACCGAGGCGTGTGGCAGCGGTGATCTCCAACAATGGCTCTGGCTACTGATTTTGGGAGGAATCACTCTTCACAGAAGTCTATAAATTTAATCATTTGATACTTGGTTAACATGTTATCTACAAAATAAATTTTGTTGAGATATCTCTTTTCTTTCTTGGTGTTGCAATTTGGGTGTCAAGTAGTGTATTTTCTAATAGATCTTAATAAAAATTCCCCTTAAGGAATGAAAAGACATTTGAACTATCAGTAAAACTAGTTTATTGAATAAAAAACTAGCTTGGTTGTAGAAACACGTACATTTATATCAATAGAATATGTTGCCCGATAGTTTCTTAGGATTATAGTTATTGAGAAATGCTTCAGACACAATATATTTTTGGCCCAATAAGAATTTTTGCATTTTTCAGACTAATTAAATAGATCATTGCGGATATAGATAATAAGAATAATATTCTTATATGAAACAATACCAATCTATGTGCGTTGTTTATTAGGCCATATAATAAGCTTGAAAATATATTCAGTGATGGAAATAAGGAAATTAATTAAGAAATTTGAAAAATTAGTAGTTGTAAATCAGTAATATTTAGATGCAACTAATGATGCGGAATTTTAAATAAATCGTAAAACTGATAGAGAAATTGAAAAAAAATGGCCATAAGGCAGTCACACTAAATACTTACGACAGTACTTGAATTGTGTTCAAAGCCTAGACTACTCGAAATTAAACTTCCAAAGTTTGGTAGCAAACTTAAGAATTTGCTGAACTTTATAATCCAATTTTTAAAAATGTTCGATGCTGTAACATAATCTGACAGCTATCAGTATTTGAATCAGTTTGCGATGAGATGTATCCGTCTGAGGTGGGAAATTTAAAAGAATGTTTTGACTGGGAAGATATGTTAATCCAATTTCGTCATTAAAATTGTGTAGGCGATTGTTTTGAATATAACATTGAAATTAAATAAGCACGAATCCTTCGTACATTGTACAATACCAGTACCTAATAATATCAGCCAAGAGCTTTTAGTTCATTGAGTTTACCGACTGACAAGTGTGCCATACTACTCTTTCTTAATAGTACCACTCTTCCCTTTCCTCCTAGTACCTCCTTCAAATGTGATTGGACAAGTAAGCAGTGGCCATTTTGCATTTCTTTTTGAAAGATTCACTGATTAAGAGGTGAATTAAATTGAGACTGATTATGGAATTTTAAATTAAGGTTAATTTAGAGGTAGGTTGTGTATCTTATAGAAACGTTTTAATAGGACTCGGTAATTTAAACTAAAGAATTAATTAACAATTACTTTATTATCCAAGCACAGCGTCCTCACAAGGCCTCCCCTCTGGTCACACCTTCAACTAAACAAACTCCGTTGGTCCTTCGGCACCCCTTCAAGGGGTTGCTCTCAAACTGCTAGATTTTGATGTTTTAAAATTCCTTCAGGTTGGCCTGCACACCAATTCCAGTCCAAACTTGAAAGACACGGTAAAAATGAAAATTGAATGGAGTTGAAAACAAAGCTTCATGGATACTATTTACTCTCTTTTTTCTTTTCAAAGAAATTTAATTCGTAGTAAGAATCAATTTAACTACACTCCCTTTTGGTTTGTTATGTTTATGGTAAATTGGAAGGACAATTTAGGTTTGAGCATAAGTTCTGACTAAATTGCACATCCTTCAACTGCCGATGTTTAAAAATACAATAGAATTTTTTTGTATGTTTCGTAAAAGGAATGTAACAAAACAAATGTTATAAACAAACTTCACCCGTACCAAATGGCTGAAAAGAAATAAATAGTTAGTGGAAATTTTTTGTTGTTGTTTATTTTGCTTTTTCAAAAGTTCTCTCTCTCTGTAGCTAGAGATTTTAAATCTAGTCAAATTCCTGAATTTGTCCAGAGGCCACTTTCAATTCTTATGTCCCATGTCTCCATAGAATACTCAAATACACAAATACGTGTCAGAAGAATGCAGTTATAAGTCGCCCACTTCACTTCATATTTTGCATTCTTAATAACAAACCGACTTGTTTCTCCAAACATTTGTAGTAAATATAGATGGTAGTAAATGGAAGCAGACTTATCCTCCCTATTGTACTAAGAGACAGTCTTCCATTTGTTGTTTGGAGGCTCTAAATCAGAAGAGGCTATGTATAAGTGCTATCTATTCAAAACAGAAAGCCATGATGGGAAATATCGCTGTAGTTTGTATGCCTTAAATAAAGCATTCATGTGTAATATTTTTAATGTGTTCATGGGTTATGGATGTGGGAATTGAAAGCAAGGATATAATTAAATTATGTAAAAAAACATCCTTGGCCGATAGAAAGTTTATGAAGGCTAGACGTCTCTAGCAAAATGTTTACTAGAAAAAATGTAACCTTCCACTCAGGTTTGATTGATAAAGAAACCAAACTTGACTGAACCTTACTAGGGATGTTCCAAAATGTCATACTGCAAGTAGAGCAAAAACGAATACTACCTGTATGTCATATAATGATACTTCTGTATCGAAGCTATGATGCTTAGAGTTAATGGGCATTCGTAATTCAGTAGAGCGATGAAATGCAGAAGCAAAACAAACTTCAGAAATTCACTTCGACGAACCAGTGAGTAATCCGCCAGATGATTGATACAAAAATGCATTTGCCATGGAAATGAATCATGTTCCTTAGCCTGATAACTCCTTAGCCTGATAATTTGTTTAAAAAGACTTCATTCCACTCGCGATAAGTTAGAGAAGTATGCGCTACACGTAATTCTGTGTTGAATGAGTTGCTAAAAGAAGGTATAGTAGAACAAGTTACTAATACTCATGTTTCTATACATGGACATTATCTTCCATATCGCCGTGTCAAATAAGGTAGTTATTGACGTTAGAGTCAAATGTGCGAACGATCCATCATTAAATGATTGCTTAGAGGCTATCATAATATGATAGAAATCAGTTTCAGATCTGTAATTAATTTCCATTTGTTTACCGATTCGTTATTTGTAATTTTCCTAAAGTAAATAATTCTAAGTTTAATTTTAAAATGTTAAAAGGTAGCTTCTACATATTAAAAATTGTATCACTAATGTAGATGATTTAAAGGAAATCGAAATATTCATAAAGGAAACAAAACAAATTAAGCAAAAAAGGAAAAAAAAATTGGTTCGAGAGGTGGAAAATCAAAGGTCTTCCATCTCTCTCACTTTCACAGAATTCTAAAGCAATCGTTTTAGGTTTAAAGTGGGATAAAGTATCATATTCTTTGAAATTTAAAAAAAAATCAAAGATCTAAAGTTTAAAGAGAAAGTCACTGAACTAAAAGGCCTTTCCATCATAAGCAATATATTTGTTTCTATTGGATACACGTCTCCGGATTGATTTCAACTTAAACATCATTTCAATTAACTTAGAAAAGCAAAGAACTGGGAGACACCGAAGTTAAGGACACAAATGCGAGATAAATGCTTCTTAAATAAGTAAAAGAACTGCCACACCTCTCAGAAGTCCAAGTTCCTAGATGGATTGATTGGATAAGAGGATCTACAATTTGCTTACACACCTTTTGTGAGCCAGCAAATTATCGTATACAGTAGTTGTATTTGTTAGGGGTGTGAACAGGAGTGACAGTGTAATTACTGGGTTAGGATAATGACCACGTACACCTGCTCCGACGTACTAAGCTACTTGAATGTGGCAGAGATATTGGGAATCAAGTGGATAAGGTGGGGTCCATAGATTTTTTCTTCTTGCAAATAATTGTTTATTTGTTTTGTTTTATTTGTTTTCGTCAGCTTCAGTCAGCCTTTGAAAATATTCACCCACCATTGGATATGAAAAATTAGCAATAACTTGGAAAATAACACTTTGAAATAGTATATTGGTCGTTTTAATTGTTTCCATGCTGTTCAGATTAACGCTTGAAAGTATGTGTGGCTTTATTTGCCAGTTAGCAACTTAACCTACCAATAAACTGAATAGGGTATGTTGCTTTACGACATAATTGTTTTGTCCTAGTTTATTATGGAAATCCTTTTTCCATTGCTGGCCTTAGAATTTTATATTAAGGATCCTATACATAGAAAGACGGGAGGGACCAGATGAGTTTCTACGATGATTTGCAATAACAAAGCTCAAAAGTTAATTATTTTATATTATATTTGTAAACATTTGTTTCATCTCCCCAGCACGAGTACTATGGTTTGATCACAGATTGCTGGCTGGCTACTAAATTGTTTCTAAATGTTTGGAGTGTCCGATACTGTACTCACGCAACGCATTTAGCAGAGACATTTGGTTACTTTTTTTTTCTGATAGAGAATAGAGAAGATAGCCCGAAGACACGGTCTCACTCAATAAGAGAGTTTAAAGGATTGCAAAAATTAAATGAAATAGATCCAGGAAGTGTGAAATAATCTATTCTTAAAATGCATATTTTCCACCTAATGAAGATAGGATAAGTAGCAGTTCTATTGATGAATAATAGAAAACTGGATTACAGCCTCTACCAATAATTCACAAGGCCGTGGAAAGTAAATAGACTAAGTACGGCGTTGGTACTACAGACCAAACGGTACACACGTCTAATTTAAAATTGAGAAAAGGAACTCTTTGACTTATGGATGAATTTGTTCAATGTACAGGTTGGTTAAACATAAAAGTATCCTTGTTCAGAGCACTACTGTAGAGAAAAATATCTTACAATCAAAATCTTGATAGCACTGCTTAACAGAAGCTGCAACAGGACATGGAGCTTTTGTCGTCCTGGAAGTAACATTCGTAAAATTGACAGAGCGTAGGAAGAACCTGATTGTCCAAAATGTTCATGTAGGCGAATTTCCCAGGAACAACATGCAAAGGTCCCACGCCATACCACGAAAACACCACCAAACAAGCAGTCAGATTTCATGCAAATCCGCTGGCGTCCGGTCCATTATTGTATATATAAATATATATAAATATATATATATATATATATATATATATATATATATATATATATATATATATATATATATATATATATATATATATATATATATATATATATATATATATAATTTAACTTCCTACGTTAATGTTAACCCGTGCCGACAGGGCCCGAAAGTTCATATAAATAGCTGTTTTTGAACAGATTTTAATATGTAGCTATGTACTCGCAAATATGCACATATATATATATCTTAGGTAAATATTGATGAAAAGACAAATTTAAGTAATGCCTTTGATTATTAAAAAATAAAGTTACATTATTATTCACGATATTTTTTAAAGTTTTTTTTTTATAGTCTGGATACATCTTAAAATGTTATTGCACACAGCGTAATAAGAACTGTTTTTTGTTCTTCTGCGGTTATTAAACCATGGAAGGATTGCATTAGCTTAACACCTCTTTCAGCTGTGTAATTTACTGCCCTGCTGTGGAAGCTAAAAATATTCTTTTTAGCTTCAACAAAGGCTGTATGTTCTTCCCACGAAGATACGTTTGCTTGGAGAAAGCTGCTGTAAACTTTTAATCGGAAAACAAATTTTTGCTCTTGATGGATAAGAAATCACTCAATGATTTCCCTAACACAATAAGTAAAATTAGTATCACAAGAAAATTAACATTATTTAAAAGACAGATCAAACAAAACTCTCACCGCACAAAGATACAGACATCTCTTCCCTCGATAGAACATATCTCTCCCCAAAATCATAAATGTTTTCTTTGTAAGTTCGCTACAATATTCGCCGCTTTGTAAATCAATTTGGCAACTGTTTCATACTCTTTCAACGTCTTTAAAAACACAAATCTTCATTCGGCACCTACACCGTCAAACTAAATCCAAGCCAGGCCTTCATATAAACTGCCACAATGTTTTACAAACTTCTTGCAACGCTCATTTTGAACTGAGACTGCTGCAAATATATTTTCAAAGAGTAAATAGTCATCCACCTTGGTTGATGCATTACGCCAGGAGGTCTGATTTTATTTTACTCTCGTTATCTCCTCCCAAGAAAATAACTGATATTTCGATCATTTCCCGATAATTGTTACGTATAATGGATTTTTGCAGTTCATGGTTAAAAACTTCACCAATCAGTTTCTGTTCACATAGATGCTGTTTGGCAAAATCAATAGATGTTTCGATAGCATTGGGATTAATGTTTTCTAGTTGTCTCTGAACTTTTCGATTAGTGGAATATCGGGACTGCTTGCGACTTGGTGGATCTTTGATTCAAATACACTTTCCAGAACTAGTTCATAAACATGATGACGGCACGCAAAGAGTAACAATTATATTTCTAGTTTTTGTTCTAAAAGCACACAAGCTCCATTCAAGCATTCTGTATTAAATACTGTCATATCACAGCACGTTATTTGTACCTTATTATTGAGGTTCCATTCATAAAGCGCGCTTGAAACTGATTTAGCTTGATCTTTACCGGAAAAGCTGTCCAGTTTTGGTACTGGAAGAAGTTGCGCCTTCTCTCCAAATGAAATAAGGATCAACAGGCGTTCTTCTTTAGAACTTCTCACATCCAGAACTGGTAACAATTTTCCATCCCAATGAACGGTAACTACTTCGGGCACGTTATTCTGAAAATCGGATTTTATAGATTCCGCTCTATCCTTTCTTATTTGTGTTCACATGTGTTGAACAGAAGATTTGTTGATTGGGTTGTCGTAGTAACTATGATCTAGTGCATCTATTATAGCGTGAAGTATATAAACGAAATCTTTTATGCGTAGTTGACATCTTTCAAAAGCTGCAACTAACTTGGACGTGATAACATATTCCATTCCTCCTTTTGTAGTAGTTACAGAACTTACAGATTGAGATGTGGCAGGGAAATGTCCCTTCAGGCTTCCTTCAGAGCTGGCAGATTGATCGTGTAGTTCTTGAGGTGTTATAAAGTCGTGCAAAGTAGAATATGTCAATAAGCTCTCTGAATACATTTGCCTGAGTCTTGTTCTTTTCTATTTTTCTCAGCCTTTTCCTTTCTTCCTTTTTAGCTAACTTCTTGGCTACACCCGCCAAGCAACCCGGTCGCCCTGGCTCTCTGCTTTTAAAGAAAATTTTATAGTCTTCTATTTGCATTCTTTCGAGAGCATCAGCGTGTGCAATATCAAATAAAGTATCCAAATCCTTTTAAAAATATTCCCCGCGGCGTTTATAAACATCCTGTGTTTTTTTTGCATACCTCGCCAGAATTGATAAAGATCCACAAGCTTCTTCACACAGTTAGGGTAAGAGCTTTGGTATTTATTCTCGGCTTTTCCCAGAACATAATACACATACCAATGACTATATTTGCGTTTTCACTAACAGTCAATTTACCATCTCGAATCTTAAAAAATAGAACTGCGAGAACTTGACGGCTAGACGGTAATTTTGTTCCAGTTATTTGGTGACTCACCTCACCAACCAAGGGTTTACTGCTTCTCAGTTCCACTGATATCTTGGAAATATAAAAGAATGTGCATTAATTACCCGACAAGCCGAGAGTAAAGCCCGGTTTTCCAAGAGTCTGGGGGATGCGCCGCGCGAAGAGATTAAAGTCCAACGTCTCGTATTCCACTCCAACAGGAATTCTCAACTTAAGCAACTCTGCGTATTTGTGTTTTACTCAGAAGCGCATCATCTCTAACAAGTGATCGATTATTTGAACTAAAATATGCTGATAGTATGTGGCGTATGACGCGTTTGACACAGCACTGGAACGAGTCTCCTAGAAAAACCCGCCTTAACTAACTAATATAGCAAGAACGGCTCCTGCAAGTTCAACATGTACGAACTTGTTTCCATGCATGGAACTAGTCCATAACTCCAAATGAAGTAAAATAAAGTGTAAATATATATTTACACTGCTGTTTGTAAAAAATGCAACACCATGAAGGAATAATCAGAATTAAATGAAATTTATTACACAAACGGCTTGTATTAGTACAAATAAATGAATACATTTTCTAAGCAAAAAAAAAAAAATATTAAGGGTCATAAAAATTAGTATTTGGTGTAGTCACCACGCGCTTCAATAAGTGCTGCTATACGACATGGCATGGAGTGAAACAGATGTTGAATGTCTGCTTCTGAAAGAGAATTCCATATTGTTTGTATCCGCACACAAAGTTCGTCTTTTGAAGCTGTAGGACGCGGATCACGAGCGAGACGCCGACCAACCAAATCCCACACTTGCTCAATAGGCGACATATCCGACGAATAACCAGGTCATGGAACATGTGTTGGGCTGAAAAGAAGTATCGAACTTTCCTTTCAACATGTGAGCGTGCATTATCCTATTGAAAGATAGCTCCAGGGATTCCTTGAAGGAAGGGAACGACTTCGGGCTCAAGCACTTCACGGACGTACTAGTTGCTATTCAAATTACCTTCAATTCCTACCAGTGAGATCGTCCATGATACGAAATCGCACCCATGACCATAACTCCGGGTGTTCGGCCACTATGACCTACGATAACGCACTCTGGAAGGCAGCGTTCACCGGCATAGCGTCTCACACCCATGCGGCCAAAATAGTTCCACAAATTAATGCGGGATTTGTCAGAAAAGACAACTTGTTGCCATTCAGCCCGCCAGGCTCTGTGGTCATGAGCCCATTGCAGACGCAGTCGTCGATGGTTTGGCATAAGGGGGATCCTGTTTTAAGGAATCCTTGCACACAGTCCACGGTGCAGCATACGTCGGCGAATTGATGAAGCCGACATTAGTACACCTGTGGCAGTAGACCAAAGTGCTGCCAAGAGGAAGTACCTGGAGGAAGCTGTACGGTCATTCACAGCCATATGGACCAGGTGTCTGTCATTGCGCGGACGTCACCTTCCGTCGTCGACTCCCAGTTTTTCGAGTTGTCCGGTGCTCTACAATCTTCTGCTTCCAAACTCGCATCACTGTGGAACTGTTCAGCTGCACACGAGCTGCTATTGCGCGATTGGAAAATCTTCCTTCACGTTGGCCGATCATTCTCCTACGTTCAAACTCCGTAAGTTGTTGAAGTTTCACCCTATTTCGAATTGGAGGCATGCTTAGGTCTGACTAAACGTTGGCCACTAAAAAATAGCCATGCACTCTTTTCAACGTCCCGCTACAGCCCTCTATTTATACGCTTTTAACATCAGTTCAGAAGGCGCTGATCACACCACGCATGCGTGGTGGCTCTGAAACTTTACTTACTTTGCATAACATCCTATAATTGACATTTGCTGAAAATTTCATTTCATTCGGATGATTCTTTCATGGTGTTGCATTTTTCACAAACAGCAGTATACTGCTTTTTTTAAACCACTCCAATGTGAGGACTTTTGCAACTATGGCATATTTTACCTGCACCAGCCCCCTTTATAAATTGATGGTGCCATGCCATAAATTATCTAGAGTTTGTATGTATCATAGATGTGTCGTATCATCAAAATACGTGATTTTTGTTTTGTGGAAATTTATGTATAAGGCTCCTGAATGTACACATTCATCTACCATTACGGCCTTATAGCACTTAATAATTCATTAAAATATTTTTCTGTGAAAGTCAGAGTAGACTAATTCCAATATTTATTAATTATGTCTTAGTCATAATTTTTGCTTCTTTGGGCAGTGTATAAAATTTTAAATGTGATCATTAGTCAGTCTCAACTTCAACAAAGTACTTTCTTTAAAATTGTTGTGTTCATCGCAGGGTCCTCCGCCCATTAGTTTTGTAACCAAATCTGCCTTAGAAGTGAATCAAGAAAGCTTGTCTTTTAACAAAATAAAAATGTCTAATGAAGAATTCTTGTTTGGAATAGAATCTTTGCGTTGCATTGTCCTTTTGTGTGCTTGTATCTCTTTGAATAAACCTCACAAAATATTGCTCACAAAACCTCACAAAATATTGATTCCTTCTCATACTTCCGCAGCTTGAAAATACGGACCTTGTGTCATTAAACTTCGAATTTTATTTTATCTATCGGTTGCTAGTAGTTTTTTCCTTTCGATTTAAATTCTTCTTCGCAAACCTTCAAGAAATGCCTCCTTATACATTTTTACTTACTTATGTTGCTTAAGTCCTATCATTATGTTTTTCTAAAATAAAAAGAGGTTCGTTATCTGTATAGTATTTGAGACGTTTTATCCTATCTTTTGTGGTATGAAAACCTTTATGTGCATGTCCATTACTTTATACTGTTTGTCTTGTGTGTGCGTTCATTACGTGTGCCTTTCTTGTGTGTGCTTGTTTAAAACTTCACGTTGTCTGTAATGTGTGTACATGTTGCTTAACTGATGTTCTATGTCTTGTGGGTATATTCATTAATTGACCCTACGTGTTTAATATATGCATGTTTATTACGTGACGCTATATGTTTTATGTATGCATGTTTATTATTTGACGCTATGTGTTTTATATATGCATGTTTATTATTTGGCAATATGTGTTTTATGTTATATTATACTATATTAATTATGTTATATATGCATGTTTATTATTTGACAATATGTGTTTTATGTTATTATGTTATATTATACTATATTAATTATGTTATATATGCATGTTTATTATTTGGCAATATGTGTTTTATGTTATTATGTTATATTATACTATATTAATTATGTTATATATGCATGTTTATTATTTGGAAATATGTGTTTTATGTTATTATGTTATATTATACTATATTAATTATGTTATATATGCATGTTTATTACTGACTTTTTGTGTTTTATGTATGCATGTTTATTATTTGACGCGATGTGTTTTATCTATGCATGTTTGTTATTTGGCAATATGTGTTTTATATATGCATGTTTATTATTTGAAGCTGTATTTCATGTATGTATATACATAACTTCAGGTTGAATGTCGTGATTTTGTTGTGACTTGGCCAAAATATTCCTTACATCTTAAAACCTAAACAATCAAAATATGATAGGTAATTCTACGTACTCTATTTACATAATTGCCCCCAAAATATTAGCATAATTTCAAGAACTGAAAGGCTTTTTTAATGTAATTCTTTTATTTACTGATTTGATACAGCAATAACCAGTTTACATCATAGACAATACATACATAAATCGAAATTCCATTTTCTCATAAAACTCAACTTAAGACCGTAAGATTTATTATATTGATCAAAAACATAACATAATGGCTACAAAATAACTTATCCATGAAACTAATCCTATAAATGTAGACAACACTATTCTTTCACTTCCTCTGCTATTTTCATTTCATAAAGAAATCGGTTCACATCACTCAGAGCCATTCATCAAACTGGATAACCTATCTTCAAAGTTTCTAATAAATTGCTTGGAACTCAAATTTGTTTTATCTTGCAAGTACGCTCACAAAATAACGGCATTGAAAGATAAGCTTCATTTGTGTTAGATGTGATTATCGATTTCTTGGTAATCTGTATATTAATTTGCTTCTCCCCAGTAAAATGAGGGAAATATCTTGACATTTTGATTATATTTTTTGCACAACTGGTGTAATAAGCAATACAAGTTTTAAAAAACACCTAAAAATTGTAAAGATCTTTCAACATGACGGATTAGCTTTAGGTATTTCATTTTATTTTTAGCAGTTTTTTCTGTAAGCCAATTTTTTTCAAAACGCCTAGGATAAAAATTTATTTTGAAGCGTTTCTTTTCAATTACATCAAGTCACGAATAAATAACTTTTTAAAACATGTATGGTATAGTATATACATTAAGTGATCATTCTATTAGAGCCACCTTTATAACAATTACCAGTTTTACTTTTATATGCATTTATTATCTAAAAGAAAACTTGGTTGTATTGAATTATTTTAAGTTTGTATGACAAACTCATGTTAAAAACACACATTTTACACAAATAGTTAACAATCCTTGATTTTAATACCTAACCAAATATATCCCCTTAAAGCGGAATATACCTTTTGCTGCACTTTGGCTTTAATACTTTGATCACCCACTGTGCATAAGTTGTTCATCCTGTCATTTATTATGAATCTTCTTACTTAGGTTTACAGACTTTTAGCTGGCATACTCAAAACCCAACTGAAATCTACTGAATGCTTAATAATAAATTTTATTTTGTTTGAATTACACACTATACTATGCTTCAAGTAGTAAATTTTTCTGTGAAGAATTTCATTCTAGTTTATACTCTTAAAGTATAACTGTAAACATCTTATTTATATCATAGATATATATTTCAGAGTAGGAAATAAACATTAATGCTAATTTTTCAAAGTACAAAATAGCAGTCCCCTAAGTTATTTCAAATATTTTTGAATTAGTTAAGAACATATTTACTAAGGAATAATATCGGACTAAGACAGTAGATTTTTTCTTGCTGAAATACTCTAATAAAATGTTGAGCAAATCTTTCATTGAATGATAGATAATATGCATCCTTTTGCATAGCCACAGAAAGTAAACAAATGATAAAAGCAAATTATAAATGTAGTATTATAGTATGGTTATTTCACGTGAGCAGAATGTAACGTCCATGTAAATTCGTTGTTGGTACGCTCATGCCTTTAATATTAAACCTTCAAAACGTCATATTAACATCCAATGCATTTCATTTTCTAGAGCTAGGTTTTCAGTATTTGCTTTGGGCAATTTTATAAAAATTTGCGTTAACACATACACCCTATGTTTAAATATATGTTTATTAACTTCCTCGCATTCGCTAAAAAAATTATTTTTATCAAGTTCATTCGATGCGGATAATATTTGCATGAATAAATTTGTTGGTGCCTTATATACAAAGCAGAAATTATCTCTCTGAAGCAGCAAAACACTCGAACTCTGATATCTGACATCTTGGTATGTAATTTTCACAACTTATTGTCTGAAAAATTTCTAGGTCTACGCAACTATTTTCAGCTTATTACTTCGTTCCCTTCGAACCATAGAAGTAAAATGTAATATAAAACATTACGCATGACCAGATCAATTTTCAATCAAACTCGAGACAGCACAAATACCAAAAACTATCACGCGATATGAGCAATCGGGAGAACAAACAACACAAGTACATAAGGAGACAAAACCTTTTGTCTGGAGCATCAAACACTATAAACAGAACAGTAAAGTTTGATGTAGATAACATTAATGTGGATATATCCGGGAGGGTAGAATTTTAAATTACATAAAAGGCTACGTGGATTGTTGTAGCCAAGAAGCTCGCAGTTTATAAACTCAGAAAATTACCATCGCTTAACAGTTACTTCATTACCCCAATCACAAATAAAGTAGAAATCCAACTATCTGGATAAATTGGGGTCACTCCCCATCCGGATAGTTTGATAATTTAGCATAAAAAATTATTTCTAAGTAAAATAAAAAATAATTTTGCTTTAGTAATGTAATCTAATTTAATGACTATGAAACAATTGTGTTTACATTTTGTACTTACATACTGCTTAAAAACGTATCATTACTTGATGTAGGTCAAAGTCAGTTGTTTCACTGTTCTTATTCGTTTTAATACATCCAAGTCTCGCATGTCCTTGTGGCTAGTAGGTCTAGATGGTCACACTCAGGATGGCGGTCCATCCTTATTAGCGTTGCGTCAAGGCGCTCAAACACTTTACTAGCTAACTTCCCACTGTCTGGTTGAGTAGTAATGTCGTCGTCATCTATAGTGTCATCAATGAGTTCTTCGCTCACACTTTGAAAAAGTTCATCGTCACTGAGTATTTTGAATCCAGGGTCAGAAGAATCCCACACCAGCCAATCGCCTCTATCCTCTACGATCTTCTCGAAACATCCAGGAATTGTCATTATGATGCATCTTATGTCCTGAAATGACACTTCGTTTTATCATTAGCCGATAAGAAACTTTTAAAGCTAATTTTATTTTTTTCTCAAAGCTATCCGGATAATTGGAGTTAGAATAATTGGAGTTTTACTGTAGTTTTATTCCATTAGTGCATGAAAATTCTAATCGTCTCGTATATTATCTGCCAAACATTCGGAAATTCAGAGTAAAATATTATCATTTGAATACTCAAATAGTATCGTTTACCCATCTTACTCTTTCCATATTGTATTTGCTAAGCACACACCTCGCACAATACTTGCTATTTAGTCCCTTCCAATACATACGGATTGGTAGGATAAATGGTAAAATACAGCTCCATCGCTTTTTAGCACGTTTATGCAGAACGCTTGCACGCTTCCTACGCAATGGAAAGAAGCGAATTCCTCCTCGTTTTGCAAAGACTGGCAACATGCAAAATACTAACCCCATTTAATACATTCAAATTTATAGCCTTCAGTGTTGTGGTTTAGAAAAAGGAAAACCGATAACATTTTATATAGAACATTAGTTTAAGATAAACCCAATTTTTAGTCAAACTTTAAAATGTATTCCATAGTTATGGAGTTTTGCATAATAATAGCCACTCCCTAATCAGAATATAAATATTCTTAAATATGTTGTCAACCATCATTTGATAGAGCTTTGATACATATAAGATTTGTGTGGATCAATTTGTAAGAAATATAAATGAAATAAAAGAATTATATGGTGGTGATATTTTGCCTTTTATTAAGCAGTTTACAGCATATAAAGTTAGCATAGCTGAAAAGTTCACTTCCTTACGTTCAACATAAATAATTTTATTCCATTAGTGTATTTTGAACCTCTAAACCTATCACATTTTACTTTCCAAACATACAAAATTGAAGACATACTCCAATAGTATTATTTAATCGTATTATTCCCCTTCCATATATTTGCTAAGCGCATACTACTATCAAAATCCATGCCACCCCATCCCTTCGAATGGAAAGGTAAGGTAAATAGAAAAAGAAACTCCCTCACACTTTTAACAGATTTATGCCGGGTTACTGTATCATGGAAAGCAGGAAATTCCCCTTCGCATTGCAAAGACTGTAGACTGAGGCAATTCGTAATTCTGACAGCGAAAATACGAAAACATTATCTCAAATAAATAGGTTCGAAATCCTAGTCTTCGGTTGTGTGGTCTAGGCAGAAGGAAAATACACGTTTGTATCTCTAGTTACGGTAGAAGCATTTTCTCCACAGTAAACATATAAATCCAATGAAAAATTTCACGTCGAGTTACATCAAGGGGGCTACAGCGGAATCAGTCATTTTTTCTTCCTTTCGCAGTTTTCAGCGATGGGAAATAATCTGACGGGGTTTGAACTCGTATGTTTTATTATCTGACGAGGCAAGGGGGGGGGGAATTGAAGATAATCCACGAGATAGATTTAAATTCGGGCTCCATTCTTGATTTCCTCGCAGAGTCTGAAATGGAAATAAAAATTCGATTTGCGAATTGGGAGATCCATCATTCGCTTCCCAGTATATCTTTGTTGAAGGGAGATACAGTGGAGTACTTTTTCAAAATCAGTGAAGTCGTATTTAATCTGTCTTTGCATTTTTAGTTCCTTCTTTGATGCTTAAAGCCTTAAAGCTTCAGTTGTCATGATGTGGTATCAAACAGTTCAGAATAGTTTTGAACATGCACATTTGTAAATAGAACCGACATACGAAAACAATTTTTTTATTCTTTGATCACTCTTGCGGATGTATGCTTCATTAACGACCCCCATCACCAACGGTTCATTTATTTGAGGATACCTCATGCGAAGATGTCAGTTATTAATGTTATTAATGCTTCTAAAAATTACTTAATAACATGGGTGCAACTTAAAAATATACTTCCGAGTAAAATCATGATTATTTGATGCAACGGGTCAAATTCAATTCAACAGATTCGAGTTTCAAATAAAACATGGCCTATATGTGGAATTCATATTTGAATGACAGAAGACTTCATTGAGATTTTAAGCATGGAATCCTGTTTCATTTTGACAGAAGTACGTAATGATGAGTATATAGAGGTCTTGTTACAGTTGAAGTCTTCTCTTACAATTTAATTTCAAGGCGTTTTCTATTTACTCCATCATTAAGCAATCAATATATAGATACGAACGGGCAGCAATAGTCAATGAATGGGAAAAAAACTACGTTCTAATGCTCTGAACTTTAAAATACATTGTAAGAGCCAGTTACATCAGCGTACAAGAAGCCATTAAACCATTTTCAAATAGAATTATCTACTAGATGCCTATTATGCATTTTAACCTACAACTATTAATTGAATAAATTTGTCAATTATGCTGCTGTTCACTGAAAATACAACATCAACAAATATTTGAGTAATTGCAATCAAATTCACATGAGCAATTATATAAATACTTAAGATTACAGGACTGTCAGTTAAAGAAACATGATGCCATCAAATTTTTTTTGTTAAAAATTAGAGGATATATATAACTGTTTTTGCCCAGCATGAAATTGACCAGTAAAGGCTATCGATGACTGGCTGTGAAATGCCATTGCAACCTATTGTATTCTATTCAATACGAATCCTACACAATTCATCAGTTGTGACTGTGGGGGATAATATATGGATCAGTCTTAGAACAATTATATATCACACATGTTCAATGGGAACAAATCGAGCAATAAAGTAGACCAAGAACAAGTGGTTAAGTTTGTCATAAAGGACACGTTGGGCAACTCGGTCGACATGGCCTGTTGAGAGATAGCTCTTTGGCGGGTTTGTATGAGTGGTTGGTAGTTCCAAGACATCTATAATGATCTACCGGCTCATCATAGAGCCTGAATTCCGAGTAAATCAAGAGCATTATTAAAATTAAATAGCACTAGAAACTAACACGCTTGGAGAAGGACTATTACGACTCTCGGTATTGCACATGAGCACCTAAGAAAAATATTGAGACTGAAGTAACTCTGCGGTTCCGCACCCCAACTGAAACGGTAATTTCGTCTCCAGATTATACTGCTCACTCATCCCGATCATACCCATTCCCTAGAGCTGTGCTCTCTACATGCTGTTAATACGATGTATACCATCCTTGTTTTCAGTAATATGCTGAACTCCGTCTTTGTAACTATGGCTGAATCAAAACACAAGATATTGTTCCACTTTGTATCTACTAACATGGATGTATGGTCACTAGATTATATCTAGACTCATTACGAAACATTCAACGTTCTATTGCTTACGTTCTTGGCATTATTCAAGCCTCTGACGCTTATAGTCTTAAAGGAAGTCGCATTAAAAAACAACTACATAAAAGCCCTCGATGAAGCAAATTTTGGAAGCACATATGGCTTGATGTGTCACCCTCCTGTATTATTGTGCTTAAGTTGAAGATGTTTCTGTGTTATTCCCCATAAAGTGCCAATTATTATCATTCTGACGTTACCAAGGGTTTCCCCCATGCCAGTACGTAGAACCTTCAGTCAATCATCTTCAACTAATCAAAAATGTACAAGCCTTTCTCCCAATATAATAATATTACAATACGTTATACCACCTTCTCTGAGCAATAACTCATATACGCATTGGCCACACGCGCTTTACTCACAGGCGTATTTTACTGTGAGAGACTGCACCTGTGTATAGCACGTATGGAGTTTATTTTTCCATTCTTTAATTTATTGTCCTGTTTTTAATTGTCACCGCCAGTAATTTTTTAATAACACAATTTTAAACTTATAAGATTTGGTTGATAAAAATACCATCTCAAACCAATTTAAATTTTTGCGAAATATAAATTTTCTGAATTCCATCTAATTCTTCTTATTTTTCAGGTCTTATAAACTCCATCACTTCATCAATACATTTTATTATATTCATGAAGAGGATGATCCAGTTCATTTTTAGGACCTATATCCCTTTTAAGTTTCCCGCGTACTTATTTTTATTACTCTGGATAGATTCTTAAATATCTCATTGATTTTGCTGGGTCAAATTTCGTCTTCCATCTTGCGCAGCTTGTCCACTATTGGACCTTGAGCAATAAATCCCAAATCAACCAACCAACCAAATGAACAATATTTTTCCTACTCTGTCAATTGTCCATAGTGTTGCCTCGTTTTACAGACAGGCATTTTTAAGTACTAGGAGAGCTATACCAATTAAATTCACAATTACAATATTTAGGATTTACAGCTGAGATATTAACCATTATTTGGTAGCTTTGCCTTGACCTATCTGCTATATCGTGGCCATTCCAGCAACTCTTTCCTGGTGCTGCATTTCCAAGGAACAAGTGTGTTTATTTCATTTTGGAAGTCATCACAGATTCCGATTTGAATATTCACTGAACTAAGCCGTCTTAGAATTTTTATGACTCTGCTAGGTTGAATAATGAATACGGTTTTTCAGCAACTCTATGTGAAGATCAATTGACATTTTAATTCCATTGGAAAATGTGCATCTGTTTAACGGACAATATTTTAAAATTGTTTTAGCGCTTAAACATGGTGCATAAGTGTAAACAAGTTGAATAATGTTTCGTAACAAAGTACCATAAATCGCAACCCGTTATGTACATCGATAAAAATGTGAGCACGATTTCTGCCTCCTTCATCAAACCATGCAACACTCACCCCTGGTCTCCGTAGAAAGACCATTTCGAACTCGTTTTAATATTTATTCTCACTCCTAAACGACCATGAACATCAATCACAACTGCACAAACGGCCTTACAAAATAACCTAACTCAGCATTTTTTACGACGCATTTAATTACGGGTGAAAAAAAAATTAAAGGATTATGCAAATGATGGTAGGCTTCATTTAGGGAATACGTGTCATTAACATCATTTTATACTTCGCGCAAAGAAATATTTACCATAATCAAAACGCGCGTTCATTTACCGTGATTCGTAAATAGGAATAATAGTTCCATGGAGACTTAAAATAGTGGCACCTTTTTTTCCCCAACTTCTTTCAACGCGACGCATTTTTGAGGGATGTGATAATTTAGATTGAAGCATAGGTGTTGGCGGTTGCCGTAAAATATACAGTTAATAGCTCCTGGCTGCAGCGAGCCATATTTTATTCGCTGGAATGGGAGCATTTCAACCCATTAAAGAGTCCCGTGCATTCGTATTTGCTCTTCATTAGCTGGCAAAGAGAGAGAACAAAAAATCAGGAGTGGGATCCACGTATTTGTTCCGCTTCAAGTACGCGCTAATTAACCTTCGAAATATATTAGCTGAAAAATTAACTTGCAATCTGATATTATAACATAAGAAATGCTGGCTGTGAGTTCTTTCGTTTCCTTTTTCTCATCTTTGAATCTTTTTTTCTCGTTTTTAGCGGGTTTCATTACGAGTGAAAATGAGTTATGTTACATCTGGAAAGCGGAATCAGTCCCATGTTGATGGTTCAGATTGCAGAGAAAGCAAAAGTTAAAAAACAATTATGAGATAGTGATCAAAACAATTTATTTACAGCTACAATATTTATTTTTGGGTTGTCATCATTCACCAATTGATTCACAGAATGACAAATTTGCTGTTGCGTAGTTATTTAACTCAAAATACAAACTTTTCTGCTGGATATCAGTTCTTTAACCTTTCCATTATCTGCACTGAGTTGTAGCTAGGATATAATGGTAACTTTTTTTGTATAGGACAGAGTTTATCACTTATGAAATTAGTTCCTTGATTTTGAATTTATTTCTTGAATAATCGACTTAAGTAGTAAAAGTATATAATAGTTTATAAGAGATATCTATTAAAACAGTTTATCTACTACTACGTATATCAATTTGCTTAGAAAATGACAAATCGGCTGTTTTACTCAAAAATCAAAATTTTCATGGATTTGAGTTTTTGAACTTTTCAAATTTCTTTAATAGCCGTATAACTGATATAATGGTCATAACCTTTTATACCCGAGCACGTATCTTGGCTTGTATGTGGTTGAATGTTGGCGATTGTCTTTGTTAGATGTAACGGTGGCTTACCCATCAAATGCTCCTTCATGAACATACTTCACTTCGACTTTGTTACGACGAAAGCTCAAGAAGTCAGTGTCTGGTCTTTAAAAATAAGTACTATCCTGACTTAGACATAAGTACCCTAGTCATAAATACTATCTACATTTAAGACATAATTAATTGTTATATTTTCGTTAGTTGGAAATACATTTGGAAATGAACTGTGTTTTTTTTTTAAATAAAGTATAAGGAATACAGATCACACACGACCATTCAAGATGACAACAAAGTGCAAACTGAATATATATATTATCTTGCCATTGCATGAACATATATTAACGCCAACCGATGAACACTATTCTGAACGACTACTGTTTCCTATTGCCCTTCAAAAGTTCCAATTAAATAATCAAGTGGATTGTATTCGTATCAGTTCCGGAATCGAAATTCACATATTTCGACAGTCCCAGAATCCACCTTAATAACAGTACCATAGTCATAACTACTATCTGCAGTTATTCATAAGTACCTTTTTCATAAGTACTATCTGCATTTACTCATAAGTACCTTAGTCATATGTACTATCTGCATTTATTCTTAAGTACCTTAGTCGTAATGACTATTTGTATTTATTCATAAGTATATAAATACCCTAGTCATAAGTACTACCTGCACTTATGATGGGGGTATTATGCTAACCAGTTTTGTGTTTAAGGCAGAGTATGTCCAATGAAATGAACTGTAGCTTTTGAATTTCTTTCTTGGATACTCCTAGTTTACACGTTGGTTCTAATGTTAGGACTGTGTACTCATCCAGATAAAAGTAAATGCATTTCAAATGCTTATTTCAGTTTCGTGAAGTTTTAAATCTAAAAGAAGGTCATACGTTCTAGAACCTGCTATTTACCATGCATAACTTGTAACCAGTTTTGACCTTCATGAAGAATATAATCTTTCCTAGAATTCATTTAACTAATCAATACGGTTGTTTAGTCGCTATATTTTTGGCTGTTATGGGGTAAAACAATAAGTCTCTAGAAATCTATTGACTCTCAAAGGATTAAGTAAGTGCCCTTAATATGTAGATAATCCGTTTAAGTACAATACATTAAGTCCCTGTGGTTTTATAGGCCTTAAGAAAAAATATACCATACATAAATTTCAACTACATTTATTCTCTGTAAACCATAGAAATAGTTAAATATTTTAATAGGGCTTTAACATTGCTACGATTAAAATTACCTGTCTCAAAATACATATTTCTACTATAAAATGAATGCCTTACGATTTTCTCAGTAACGCATCGTCTTAACTATAAGTAAGGCCACACTTGTAAGCATAAATAATTAAAATATCTTAATATAACATGCTGAATAACACACTTTGCATTCCTTCTCTCTGTGCGTAAACAAATCTAAGCACATCTTTTGAAGTAAATTTGTAAAAAATGACTGACAATTTAAAACGCAGAAGAGTTATTATTTTATTCTGAAACCAAATATTTTTAATTAATTTCTTAAAACCATATTATGACTGACAATCTAAAATACAAAAAAAATAATTCGAGAAGGTTTTCTTATACCCGTAAGCAAGATTGTGGCATTTGAGTAGAAATATCCTACAATCAAAAATTTTGTATGAACCGTTAAGTACATCGGACATCTTAAATTAATTAATTTTATGGTGGTCACGTGATTGCTCTTGGCGGAACATAGATATCGACTGATTTTCTATAAAAGCTGCCACCTTGGCTGGGTGCAAAATTTGAAAGTGGGGTGTCAGCTCAAGTGTTTTTCTGGCAATCTGACCGGGATTCAAAATTACGACGCGCTGGGGCGCTGTCCTTGAATCTCTCCCTTGGGGATTGATCACGGACCGTCGTCAGTAACTCATTGTAATACTCCAGCCCTATGTAGATTAACTACCTTCCTATAAAAGCTGTGTAAATGCATGGTGAAATGAGGTTGCGTTTGATTTTTCCTTGCTGACTCTCGCGATTAACATTTTAACCTAGTTTGAGTAATCCCCTCATATTTACCAGCCTTTCGAGTTCATAATTCGATTAGGCTTGACCCCTATTTAAAGTACCCATTTTTTAATGGAATTTATTTTACTAGTATATTTTACGGGGTACAATATACTTGTACATAGACTAATCTGGAGTTGAAAGTATTAAGGTAATTACATATTGTTAAGCATTTTTGTATTTGATTGAACATTTAACAAAAAAATTTTATTAAAAACAATGATTAAATTGAAGAAGGTGCATTTTGCCACCAAGGTAAGTGTTCTAAAAGTGTATTTTAAATATTCATTGGTTAAAATGAAGAAACTGGAACAGTAAAAATTTCGTATTATGAAAACAAAGCAAAATACAGAAATGTTTCATTAAAAAATTATTTATTACATGTCGATGAAAAGTTACTAAATAAAGAATGTAACAGAAGAAAAATAACCAGGTGTTTAAAAATTTAGATGTCTTCATGCAACAATAGAAATGTAATTGTTTAAACCCCTTCAGGAGGTTTATCTTCGTGACGAAAACCTAATTGTTGCTTCCAGCCTATGATGAAAAAATCTTGGAATAATTTAACAGTTTTGTATGGACAAGATACAGGGATTGGACAAAAATGTGGAAACAACTCCGGAAATGCATGCTTGAAAATAAATATTTATTCTAGTGAAATGTGTAGGTGGCGCTGGTGTTTTCGCCTACTGACGCCAACTATACAACATCGTAAAAACGATGCGCCATTCAGTCTTGGTCGGGGCACTGCTCAGTGAAGTTGTAGAAGCTCCAAGACAACAAATCCCGTGTTCACACAGCTCACATCGTCCAGGGCAAGTTTTCTGAGCAAGAGGACGATTTGTCACATCTCCGCTGGCCACCACAGTCACCAGACCTCAATATTATTGAATCAGTGTGGTCTACATTGGAGAGGAAAATACCTGATCGATTACCACCGCCATCATCTTTATCTGAATTTGTCACAGTTTTGCAGAAAGAATGGTACAAGATTCTATTGACGAGCATACAGCTACTGTATTTATCCATTCCGAGAAGAATGCAAACTGTTTTGAATGCCAACGGTTTTCCTACATCATATTATGCAAGGTTACACTGGCTTTTTTTATGTGTTTCCATATTTTTGGCCAATTCCTGTATTTTGTCGTATCTACACAGAGAGTTAAATTACAAAAATCAATAGAAAAGATACTACTACTCTTGATGTTATCTTACTTATAACATCCTGTATGACCAACTAGATGTTTTACAATCAACTGAAGCTACCCATTCCACCCTTTATCAGCAAAGCAGTATGGAATGTAAATACAAATGTATTCTTACACATATTAATTGTAATCCGATTTTATGTTTGAAATAAAATTTATTTTTAAAGTTCAAATTTTTTGTTTCAAATGAGAATTAATTAACTAATAAAATATGAAATTTCAATCAGTTATTCTCTCAAATGCAAATGAGAGATTAATCACTATCCGATTTCAATTTGAACAGGAAAAGTTCTTGAATTACATAATATGTAAATCCATGCAAATGTTTCCTATTCTGTAATAATTAATCACATTAGTCAGGAAAAAAACGTAATTCATATTCCCCTCGAAAGAAATTCACTAACCTCAACACATTGCCAAACCAAATGAAGGTACAAAATTCATGAATCACTTTTTCTTTAAAATATATGCATTTTTTCACCTCTCACTGTAAATGAATAATTTATTAGAAGTGTTTGCTTTTAAATTAAATTATATGCCCCTGAAAATACGTAAGAGGTTTTATCGTATATACGTTTCATTAATGTAAAAGGTAGTTAGGTATTTGAATTTATTACACACTGGAGAAATACAACCGGTTAATAATGCAATGAGAAATTTAACTTTAAAAAAAATTTGTATTAATAAAAATTGAAAGTAAATCACATTCAAATTCGGGTTCATATTTTAAGCTATTAGAACTCAATTAATCTATTAAACTGTTCATAATTTGAAACCTGAACGGAATGATTTTTAATTCCGTGACTAAATCTATACTATTATAAAATGAAGTGTTTCTATGTGTCTCTGTACGCAGTATCCTAACGAATCTATGGCACGTACAATAATGATATTGAGCACACAGGTAGTCCTAATTTTTTGTGATTTTTCTATAGCGCCAAAATTTTAAAATTTAATCTGGAACATTTTAAAATTAATTTATTACGGTTTTTCACTTTTCGTTTTTCTTTCTCGAATGTGAAGTCATCCCTTCCTCGGGAAAAAAAACCCGGATTTTGCGATTTTCGACTGTTGACGTCACAAGCGTAATTCGTCCTAATGCCTTCCTAATGAATGTCCTAATAAATCCTCACAAGCGTAATTAGTCCTAATGCCTTATGCCTTTGAAACCATCCTAAGTTTTGTGATTCTAGAGTGTATTTATTTACGTTGTAATTAATTTTTTTCTTTTGGTATATTTGATTTATTTTACCCTTTTACTGACACAAGTTTGTCAATGTTTGACCACCTAGAAAGCTGAAATTGAGGTGTTTGTATGTAATTAAATATCCATTTCCACACCCAAATTTTATATTTTCAAATGTTATATATTGTTCTACAAATCTGCAGCTCATTAAATCACTTCGGATTTTCTTCATCCATCATTCAAACTGGATTTATGAAATTTTTTTTTAAGTATTTACATTTATATTTAACATGGAGATTTAGTGGTTTTAGCTTTTTCTCGAGATGTAATTTTCGCTAAGTGTTACTCTCCGCAAAACACAATATCCAAGTATCCTCCGCGAAACCTAGTTAGTGCAGTCTAGTCTTTCCTGCTGTCCATTTTACACTACACTTGACTACAGGCTATCAGTTATCTTAATTGAGATTGTGACTGGATAACTCAATTAGTCTACAATGACACTTATGAGGCCTGTTCAAGCATTGTTAGTACATAGAGTGTCTTTTGTGTATTGGCTTAATTTTAATTTGGAATAAGTTTGGAATATGATTCTCAAAACATTGAGGTAAATCAGTTAATGACGTCATTTATAGAATCGCACGTAGTTGTACGCAGGTGAAATGACTATCTCTGAATGCACTGTGAATACAACCTCTTTTTATCCATAGTTCCAAACCATATTTTCCATTCATTTTGAGCATATTTCGAGTGGGGGGGGGATGATATTCCGATTTCGTCAAGAATATTCTCAGATTATTTCATCCAGGAAATGCGTCATTTACATTTTGTATGGTTGCACCAGGTGGGCAACTTATTGCTCCATCTTGTTGAAATTTCGGGTACTGTAATTTTACTCCATCCATTTCATGTAAAAAGAAATTTGTAACATCGTACAATATCGTTATGTATTGATAATAATAAAATTTCCATTAACATCCTGGAAGAAAGTGAAACATTATTACCTTTATTCTAATCTACCAATTTATGTCACTTTAGGTAAAATGTATGTAAAACAAAATTGAAATTGAAATGTTTTATTTTTAACTTCCTTCGATAAAAAGTAATGTATTTACATTTTGTAAAACAAAACCTGTATGTTCAATCTTCAAAGTCATCTTTTAATCACACTCACTATCAGACCTTTTAAATCTGATACAAAAGTACATCAGCTTTATTTCTATGAAATATGATTAAAGAGGATTTTAAAAACGAAAAGTAAACTCCTTACCAACAACGAGAATTAAATTGTACTCTCTCTGGCAACACTGAAACAAAACATGTTTCCAAGTAACGATTTTAAACTTAAACCTCTTTTCACCAAAGTGACGATTTTCTCTTTTCCTAGTCTGAATAGAGAAGGCAGTTAATAATTGACAAATGAACTCCCTGTTTTAGAAAGAGGCGAATGTACTTTACAGGACTTACTTAATTACGAGTACTGTTTTTGTTCGTACGTATAGGGCAATTTGATACTTTAATAGCGAGTGCTGCAAAGGAGCCGAGATAATGCTTTTTTAATTATGAAAGATCCAAACGGATAGAATTAGTTTCCGATTTCATAGGAAAGGAAGAAAAAACTCTGATATTTCGGTAATACCCTTGCACTAGATCGGGTATTCATAAAAGAATTCGAAATAATTACCGAAACTTTAATTATTTTAAAACCCCAAGGAAATCAGAAATAAATCATCAATGCTTAATGGACAAAATGGATGGAAATAATTCTCAAAAATGCATTGCTTTTAGCTTAAATGACAACCCAATGAATTTAATTCCTTTCAAGTATAATTGTACTAGTTTCGGATTGAACCTGTACAGTAATTTATTAGCCCTCGGTGATTTATAAGATGGTATTGGGATTAAGTCAATTTTTGTAGTAGCAATTAGGCCATATTCTTTCAATGGATCATACTAATTTCTGAATATCTATGAAAAAAATAATAATATAATTTTCTATGCGAATATAAAATAATCTACTTCCCGTCATAATTAGATGTCGGGGTTTCACTTGTTTTACCACACACGATTATTAAATCTTCCTGCAAATTTAATGCTGCCACAGAATATATTATGAATGTTTAGGAAGTGATTTATGTGTGTGTTCCCTACAAAATCTTTTTACACAAATTTTTATTTTCTCATGAACCGTTTGTTTCAAATTGCTTCCATACAATATGTCATTTGTCATGTTTCCATACCACTATACATTGTTCGTGTTTCCATACCAATATACATTGTTCACGTTTCCATATCAATATACATTGTTCATGTTTCCATACAATATTTCATTTTTAAAGGGGAAATAAAATATTAGTTTACATTTCATAACGTAATTCGCACTTCAGTCAATATATGGTAATATAATTTAAAATAGTTTCATTCATACATCGCTCTCTCACTTATCACATTCAGCCCCACGTGCAGAATTATATTCAGTGTTCTGTAACACAACTCCAATCTATTGTAATTGTTCTACAGGCATTTTGTCAGAATTGTTATAACTGCTGTAAAACCAAAAACAGACGTAAAAAAATTATCGGCTGTAAATATGTATTACATATTTGTAATAAATCAATAACATTAATTAACTTACTTTATTTAAAACCAAGGTATACTTTCAGAATTTATAATTCTGTCAATAACTTCTGAAGTTGATTATTTTGTCATTGAAATAGAAGATATCTTATTTATAAAGTGTTTGTAGTAATTTGGGATGGTGTATTAGGTTTTTCCGTAGCTACAAAAGAAAAAAATGCGTGGCAAGGACCGCGCTTTGCACTGCAGAACAACGTAACTTTTGATTTTAAAAAATGTTTCCAAAAGTTTGATAAAATTAAGGAAAAATAGTTATGCAAAGACTGTTTGTTTTGCGACGAACTTTGCAGTTTTAAGCGCTTTCTACTTCTGGGCATTCAGCATGCCTTTTTGAATTTGCCATTTACATTTTAAACTATAATTTTATGCAGTATATAATAAAGATTACTCAATTATCTAACATAAAAAGTAATGAATACATCTAGAATTTTAAAAATGAGGTATTTCCTGGAAGCAAGGTCAAAATCCTTTAGCAAGATTTTATTCTATTTTATTGTCTGTAGATAAAGGCTACATGTCATCTATAACCTGTGTCAAAATTAATACTACTGATCGTCTAAATAGAAAGGGCAACGAACTTCAAGTTGTAAAAATAAATATATTTTCCATCTGAGAAGTAATATTCATCATAAAAGCGAACGGAAAAGCTAAAATCCATTTTTTTATGCGTGGGCCAGCAAAAAGTAACACCAAAGTTTCAATTGAATTTTTAAAGGTGTCATAGGTATTACCTTGGTATTCCCAATTCGTAATCGTATTTTCATGATAAAATGTTATTTAACAACGAGATGGCTTATGATTAGATGATGGTTCACTCGGCATTAATTTTCATAATTTTATGGACGATTTTTACAAAGCTATGGACAAAGTTTCGAAATGTTTTGACCTAACTTTAATGTTGTTATACACTAATTTTACTGCTGTTATGAGCTACTTTATACAGCTACGGAATAATTGATGAAGTGCTATAGAATAATTTTCATGCTGTTTTGCACTAATTTCATGATTGTATGGATATAAATATCCAGCTAATAGTTAATTTCTGGTTCCCAAAAGGTGTAGTATATTCCATATAAACTTCAAGTGACTAAGTCAGTTTTTCTACTATACATAAATTGTGTTTCAGCAGAACTGACATTTTTGCTCCTTCCAAAACAAATCCTACATTATTTCTTTAAAATGAGGTAAAATTTAACATCTACGATTATAGGTACGGTCAGAACAAATTGTAAGACAGGAACATTGCAATCAAATATGACGACATTTCGCATGTAAATATACCTTCTGTGAATACGTAGTCTTAAAATGCCCCAAATGTGGGAAGCTGTAACCTCTATTCTGACAGTTATTTCATTCAAAGTTGTCACTTTTCACTAACCAAAAAGTGCAGCGATCTGGAGAATAAATATAGTAGAAATAAATGTAGCAATTTTTTTCACTGGGCTTATAAAAGAAGTCCTCTAATTCTCAATCTAATAATGATTTTTTGAAGCGACCAATTTTTTCGACGTTCGGTACAAATAAAAAAATATTACCCAATGTCAAAACATCATATCCCAGGGCTCCAGAATCAAGCCGATCCAATTAACCCGAAAGTTGAAAAATTCTACAGCGACATAAAAACCCCATCTGACAAATTACAGATGTGGAAAGGAGGCGCCAAAAATACAATAAAATAAATTTTCCCTCCCAAACTCCTCAAAACAACGAAGAGAAATCGCCGAAAGCAGAATGGGTATTAAAGAAGAGTAGAAATAAAACCGAACCTCCCAAAATATATATGGATTATATTGTTTTCGTGGTAAACCGAGTGTACCTCACGGCCCCTAGAAAAAGACAATTTTTGATTTAGTGGGATCATATATTTGGTGAAAACTAGCAGGCACATATAACATACTTGTTTGATGAAAACGGAACAGTCCCGAAAATAAAATGTGATTTTATGTCTTTTTCCTTCAAACGCAATAAAGGTTACTCAGAAATGTCAATAACATGATTAACATTCATCATCCAAATGGAGGAGGTTTTAGGGATTTCCCACAAAACGTTTTCTGTCATTTTGAACTCATATAGTTGTTTCAAGCTTGGAAAACCAATATTGCCAAGCATTATGCATAGTGTACAGTGAAAATAAATTTTATATAACGACTCAAAATAATACAAATTTAATTGCACTGCGTGAGCATGTTGCTTTGAATTATGTTAATTCTTACAGGGATCTATGTTTTACTTATTTTCATTAGTTAAAACCACTATGTTGTAATGAATAAAACTAAGGCATCATTTGAATAAGGAAATCAATACATTTTTTCCAAATATAGCTATTAATTAGGACAACAGGTGGGAATTTTATACCAATTGTTATAAATAAATATTTTTATAAAGATCTGGACTTACTATAACATTTTCAAACATTTCGAAAAATCTCTCTTATGTGATCAATTTATTGTCCAATTTCAGTTAGGAATTATTCAGGAATCAAAATTGACAACTTCCGCTGAACCTAATTTGAAAATGGTCGTGTTCACCCAAAACATATTTAAACATATTGTATTATATATATATATATATATTCGGAGGAACAAATTACACTGGAGGAATTATTTAAATTGTACATTGTACATTGTAATTTACAATGTAGATTTAATAACAGACGTTGATATGAATGATTGAATATAACATTTTCTAGTGATCAAAACGAAGGTATTGTAAAGGATAATTTAATATTCTGTATAATAAGGTGGAGCGAAAAACAAGAATTTCGGAAATTGAAAACGCCTCTGGTGGGAATAGTTGGGGACTACAAGTTTTTAATAATACGAAATATGAGCTAAATCAATTAATATTTTTAAGTAACAAAATCACTTTGAAATTTCAAAATTATGTCATTTTTTTCAAAAAAAAATAATAATAATTTAAAAAATTTAATACAGCTTATTTAAAGGTGTGTGAAATGAACTTTCCTACTTGTAAAAAAAAGTTTTACACCTAACATTATCCCGTAAATTAAAAAAATTCCCCTTTTTTTATAGAACTTTTACGTGCGTCTCCACTCCTCTCAAAAGACTCATCATTGTGTTCCTCGCTACTAGGGTGGGCGCTTACCTTTCTTCGCTTGTTTAAAAGAGGTAAATAGCTCGTATTTCACCACATGGAGTGGATATGTCTGGGTTTCTTTAAATACCCGCCCACTTTTTTTGTAAATATCTAGTAGGTGCATGCTGCTCCTGCAAATGCCTTACCGATCTAGTCTATCGAGGAAAACGAAGTCCTTTTTATAAATTTAATCGCTTTCATTTGTTGGTGCGTATTTTACTGTTTATTTTTACTTATGTTAGGTTTTTTTATATAAAAATGTAATCTTTCAGTTCAGTTTTGTTTGGGTTTCGTTTGTTACGGAGACACGGTTCTGTGAATAAGTCAAAATGCTTCGGACAAGATCAGTAGATGTATGTCCCGTGTTTGGAATGGCTTAAATAATGAATTCTAACATGATTCAAACATATGCAGATGTTATGAAATATTATCTTTACATACAGCAAGATTATAAAAGAGATGTTAGTATGGCTGAGGTTTTATTTTAATTAAAGAGCTTAAAGGATTATGGGAAAAAAAGTTCGATTCCAACTGTAACAAACCAACAAATAATACATATGCTGAAAAAATACCATAAAGCATATATAAATATTAATAAACTATTAAAAAAATGGTAAACTAGATATCTCGAAAAAAGTCTGTGTTCTGTTGTTGCACATCCCCCTGGTGTAGGAAAGCCTACACCAGGTCCAGAAGGCCCCGTCGTGCCAACTTACAAAAAGTCCTGATCAACCAACAGCTGCTGATACGAAGCGCCAAGACAGAGAAGAAGGTGATCAGGACTGGCAGGTAGGGAACAGGAACAAGGAGGAAAAATTCTCTCCCCGTTCTGAAATTTTATACATTTAAGATGGCCACTTCGAAATCTGGCCATGGCCGATTGGAAAGGCCGAGGGCCACAGCATGAGATTGATAGTCCAGCATACCAATGGTGGGATGGAGTACGGTTCCACACGGAAAGCAAACGCTGTTTTCCCAGGGAGTGGACCTCAGTGGGAGTGAGACGATTCAAACAGTCTATAGGGAAATCACAGCGATTTCTGGCGAGTACATCAGAGGCTGTGTTCTTCAGGGCAGTAGCAGAAACAATTTTTATTTGATATAAACATATGTAAATGCAAGGACTTTCTCAGTTAAACTTGCAAAATAAAAGTACCTATTGCTGAAAGAGCTTTTTTAACAAATCAATGATCATTTCTAAAAATGGTCATTGGAAATGTTGACCTTAAAACCAGCAGAATGCTTGTAAAAAGATTGCAGCGCAAAGAAAGAGAGACAGAGAGCCAAAACGTTCAACTCAAAGATTGTAAAGGAAAACAATCCAAACTGCTCTCTCCCTCTATTACGTGGGCTACTTTGAGTTCTAATTTGCTTTAGAATTCTAATGATATGTTAAACACAATCCTTGATAATAATTATCCTTCAACTTCACAAACGAGAACTAAACTTCCAAATGTAGCTCAGGTTTGTGACAGAACTGGTGTTTCCGATAGATCGGCAGCAATTCTAATAAATGCTGCTTTGAAGGATATTGGAATAATTTCCAAGGATGATTATACAAATATAGTTGATCGTAGTAAAATTAGAAGAGAAAGGACAAAGACACGCAGCTACCTGAAAAAGAAAAATGAGGAAACAACCTCTTTATCAGAACATGATACATATTTTGATGGGTGAAAGGATAAAAGTTTAGTTACGATTAAAGAAAGAGAAAGGATTGCTAGAAAGACCGTAACAGAAGAACATATCGTTCGAATATAAGAACCAGGATAAAAATATATGGTACATGTCACTCCTACAACCGGCTATTCTCAAAATATTAAAACAAGTATTTTAACTTTTTTGGAGGAAAATATCGATTTTTCTAAGATGCAAGTGGTTGGTTGTGATGGTACAGTGATAAATACAGGTTTGAAAAACGGTGTCATTCGACAAATCGAGCTCTTTTTAGGACGTCCTGTGCACTGGTCTATTTGTTTATTAAATACAAATGAGCTACCTTTTCGTCATTTGTTGCAACATTTAGACGGCAAAACAACTGGACTAAAAGGAAACAGCGGAGAAATTGGAAAAATGTTAGACTCCTGTGAAGAATTGCCTTTAACAAACTTTTAAAAGATAGAAGTAACTTTGGTCGAAGAGGATTTCAGCACTGATCAACCATGCCTTTATAAAATGTGCACAGGGATATCAAGTAAATATATTCCATTGAGCTTGTCACAAAAAGATCCAGGAAAATTGAATCATTCCAAATGGTTGACGACGGCAAATAGAATTTTAAGGTTATATGTTTAAACAGGTGATTCAACCCATAACTTGAAAATATTAACAGAATTGTTGTGAAGGTATACTCATATGTGTGGTTTAAAATTAAAAGTCAGTCATCATGTCGGTACGGGAGTCTAACTTTGCAAAGAAATACTTATTATGCCCATCCACAAAATATTATTTTGACAATGTTAGCTAATGATCGAAAACAGGTTAGAGAATTGAGCCTTAGAAGAATTTTAAAATTAAGACAAAATAATAAAGTTGAAAAGAATATTCGCGAGTTCAAAATTCCCAAGTTAAACTTCGAAGCAGACGGTTACATAAATCTAATTGAATAGAATTTAGATTCCACTACAGATCCACCACTTACAACATCTCTTTCTGATGATCCACTCATGTCTATGATTCTAGACGTTCCAACCAATAGTAACATGTTTAACTTCCCTCTCTATCCATGCCATTCACAAGCAGTAGAACGTTGCGTTAAATTAGTAACTCAAGCATCAAGTACAGTATGCGGTACAGAGGCACGAGATGGATTTATTCGGTCAAGAATTGCTTCTAGATTTGCTTTACCCATACCTGAAACCAAATGCCAATATCAACCACTTTTAAGCTAAACCACTTCTATGCCATTAACTTCAATTTAATTGTTTAGGGCAAAATAGTACCTTAAATTGAAATTTTTAGGGGAGGGGATGGAACTTGATATGCAGCCACATCCTTGTCGTGAATTCTGAGTTGTTTTCATAGTGAAAACAGCGAAGAGTTGCAAGGGAAAGAGCTCCCGTGTAAACGCGTGGTCGCAATGATAAGTCTATTGAGAGGAGTGGAGACGCGCGTGATGGCGCTCTAAAAAAAGGGGAATTTTTTTCATATCCGGGGGAATTTTTTTCATATCCGGGATAATGTTAGGTGTAAAATTTTTTTACAAGCAGGGAAGTTCATTTCACCCACACATGGTTTAAAATTATATATATTAAATTTTTTAAATGCGTTATTATTTTTGTGAAAAAATTGGCAAAATTTCTCGAAATTTTAAAGTGATTTTGGCACATGAAGATATTAATTGATTTAGCTCATATTTTGTATTATTAATAAGCATGGAAGTCTCCATCTATTCCCACCAGAGGCGTTTTCAATTTCCGAAATTCGAGTTTTTCGCTCCACCCTACTGTATATGTAACCGATAAAGCTCGAAAGCCGTTAATGTGCAAATTACATAGCTAATCTGCAGATTAACTGATCTGCTCCGTTAACGTGCGGAATCAAGTGTTTTCCGCATTTAATCTAGGCAATGTGCACAGTAACGGCTTCCGTATCGTTAAAGTTTAAAAGTTTGTTTCTCTCATTTCCTTTCCCTACACCTTCTCTCTCTCCCTCCACTTTGGGTTTGGTTTTGACAGTTTCTCTCATTTCCTTTCGCCTTTTTTCAATTCCGTTTCTGCCTGTTTGCGCGTGAATTTGTGTGGTGATTTTTTTTAAAGCAGATAAATTTAACTCCTAGTATGCAAGCAAGCACCGAATTGGTGAATAAAATGAAGAACAGATTCTTAGCAAATCTGTTTAGCGAAGATTTAAATGTGATTTTACCATTATTAAACAATTGTAGCGACATCTTATTTTCAATTTAACGAGTGCCTAGTAGGTGATGTGCAGATTATCTAGATAATTTGCAGATTAATTAGGGAATTTGAGAAAGGAAACCATTTTCGGCACTTTAACGGATAACCCTAGGTAATCTGCACATTACCTAGATAATCTATAGAATAACTGATTACTGCACTTTAGCGGTAACATAAGTTTTATTTAAAATATTAAACGTATTTTTCGTTCCATTTGATTTACATTTAAATTATCCAATTACCTTTTGGAGGATAAATCACATGCTGATATAGTTTTTATCAAAACTTTAAGACATAGGACTCTGCTAATGACTCTTTTATCAAAATTCATTACTATTGAATGTAAATCCATGGGGTGTGGAAGTTGGACATGACGCAAAGCATATGAAGTGAGAGATATGAATTCTACATAGTTAGGAAATGAGGAAAAAAGTATTCAAAATTGAGGTACAGACAATAACTAAACAATTAATATTTGAAATAATTAAAATAATCGCATCAATCACTACAATAGAGCTATAAACCGCCAATCATACGTAGTTTTACTCACACCATTTCATGAAAAGCTCTTTTTTTAGATTATTCCACTAGGGATATTTACTAGATAAGTACACCCTTAGTGCTTGCTATAGTCAAAGCACATGGTGGATTTTGTTTCTCACCGCATAAATTTAAGATTGATTTTTAGGTGTTAGAAACCAAATCTCTTTGAACTGCACGGTCACGTTTTATTTCTCAAATTGATTACAAATAGTACAATAGTTTACTACATTAGTACAATCGTATACTACAATAGTTTCTTATGGTAGGGTATGGTATTTTTATTAACATCTCACTGGTGCAACACAATACAATATTTTGGATAAATATTTTTTAACTATTGATGAATATCAAAGCTTGCAATTAGTTAGACTTTAAATCTGTTCGTATATGTATTTGGCGTAGCGATAATTAAATATTCATAACTCATTTCTCTAATTACACAAAACTCTGAGGTTTTCGGAGAATTTTTTTGAATAGTGCAAAATGAAATAATCATTTCAATTTACGATAAGGAAGCTTGTGATATGCTCTTTTACAAAGAAGTTATTTTACCCCTTTCTATATAAAAGCTGCCTAGATTAAATCGTATGACTATAAGAAATATTACTGTTTAAATAATCAATTAGTTAAATCCAAACTGATTATCCGATGGTAAAGATCAACTACTATAAGCCAAATGTTATTATCTTAATCGAAATTTCGTTATTCAGATACATAATTGTGTGTTGCTTTCCAGATTTTCAGGAATCAAATAAAAGACTTTATATACCAACATAACCAAGTATGTTCATCCATTTATTTACTGCAGACATTACATTTTATATGTACTATGATGTAGCCAAATATGTATCACATTAGATAATATTGAAGTGTTAAGTCTTCTAATTAATTATCCCATACAACTCACAAATGTGTTCTACGAAATTAATATACATTTTTAACAGTCTAAATTATTTCAATTTAAGTGAAATTTATTATGTAAAAGTAGCTACCACTGTTATCATAACCACCAGTTATAAATAGTTTCCTTTAACCGTATTTAGGAAAAGAAAAATAGCTGTATTTTAAAATTCCCAATAATACACAGTACGAGTCTTGTAAAATAGCATCTTTAATTTAAAGTTATAATTATACTTTAATAAAATTAGTTTTCCAGTTATAAGTATTTTTAACAGTAAACAATTTTTCAGATTCGTGTAAATGAAATCTGTTAATTTCACTACACGAATTCTACATGTAGATATATTGAACAAACTGTGCAGTAGAAAAATAATTTTATAACAAGGAAAGCATATACATAAAGCTAATTTCTGAAATCTGAGAAAATGTATTTTAGAAAAATAAAACTGTTCGAGTTCAAAGTATTCAGAATTATTCTGGTAATGAATCAAATATGCCAACGAAAAATAAGTATTCCCGTTTCATGTCTACACGACGTATATTGGTGCAAGTATCACAGAACAAAAATATTTCAAGATATTTTCAAGAAAAGTCGGTTGTTCTCCTTACGAGTGGAGCCTATTGTTATAAAATTTTTATTATCTGATAATCAGTGGGAGGACCACAGTGTGATGGCCCTTTAAAAATAGTCATAAAATTGACCTACCACTCTTTTGAAATAGGTAGATAGCCGCACTAAAACAACAGAACTTGTTATTGGCCAACTATCCCGGATCAACCCCAATGGAAAAGAGTTCCCTAAGTAAACCAGTTGGAATAGTAACGGATTAGCAACAGGAGGTTTGTGAGTTCGAAATAAACCAAAGACATTCGTGTACAAAGAAGACAAGTACACGTTAAATCTATCGTGGCCTCAAATGGTTTCACGTTCGCGTGGTATGTGGAAATTTGAAGAATTGTGTGCCAGATGATGTTCACCTCGTTCTTTGACAATGGCTCAAAATGACGAGGTGTTGTCCTCGAATCTTTTACTCATGGATTGATCCGGTACTATCACCGTTGCAACCGTCCGGTGGGAAGTTAATAAAACAACGACTCACCTGATGGTAAATAGTCAAAGACAACACCTCGTAATTATGAACTATGGTCAGATCAACACTTGAGCTGGCAACAAACACTCCAAACATCCAAACCACATGCAAATTTGAAATATTTCTAAATTAACATTTTAATGGGTCTCTACTGAAGATATTTAATTAAAAAACCCTTTCCTTGTTGATTAATGGGACAATAAATGCAAATTGATAGACACAAATTTATTCAATTTGCGTAATTCTTCTTGTAATCGATCCATATATATCAAATGTATGCATCACCTTTTCCTTAATGATGTTGACAGTTTGAAATTTAGAATCCTTGCGCTACTGCATCAAAAATGCAACCAGTCAAAAAATATTCATAGTAAAAGTGTGAATGCAAGATTATTTGCGTAAGTTTTGCTTTACGATTTGAGTTTCGGAAATTTTGCAGGAAATGAACTTTAGTACTCCAATACTCAAAATCTGCATTTGTGTTTAGAAATAGCCATCTGCTCAGTAACGTTTTTCAAAACATTCATTGATTACACAAAGAAAGAAAATGCTTTATTTTAATAATATATTTAATGCTCTTCACATATATTTTAAACAATTTATGTATCTACTATCTAACAATAACAGGAACTGACTTATCCCAACTCCTTTGATAACAAATGTTTTAACAGCTGCATTCGGACATGTTTTTCATAACTGTCGAGAAGCAATTTACACATGGTTCGATGTCATGTCGGATTGCACGTCTGAAAAGAAATGTTATCACTATCAGCATAAAATGTTGTATTTTGATTTTGTGTTGATATCTCGGTAGGCTAATGCCTCTGGTTCACTTTGGCTCGCTTCTTGGGAATTTCGTTCTTTTTAGTGTTTAGTGCTTTTTTCCTCTTCAATATTTAATCTGTAATCATATTTTTAACTCGCGTATCAGTCAAGATCCAACCGTTAACTCGTCATCTATTTTGTACAGTTTTTCGCGTGTGAAGGGATTCAGGGAAAGACCTTACTTCTTAAGGACACATTATTTTGTTAACTTGTGATTATTTCGAATGAATTAACAAAAAAAACCTGCTAATCAAGTAAAGAAAGATTGTAAACATCACATAAAAAAGGTATGCAAACCTATATGGAGGAAAAGCTTTTGGAAAAATAAACCAATTTATTTATGTTAGGATTGATATTTATAATTAAAAAAATAAAAAATAAAAATGCAGAGCAAAATAATAATAAAAACAAATTACATTTTGAAGTAATACATGCTAGTAATAAGTGAAGTAATATTTTTAGTAATATATGCTAAAAAGAATAGTAATATAAGCTTGTTTGTAATGTGTTATTTGTACAAATTATGTATGTAACAGTATGCCCCATTTCATTCTCTAACACTGTACCCCATCTGACATAGCTTGTAATAAAAATTTTTACTACAACATAATGTAAATTTAGATCATCCATTTTAACTCAACGAAATCTAAACACAATTAGCTTTACTACTGAAATATTATTCACTATAAAATAAGCACCACTCATGATTGAAGAAAATTTAGTTACAAACACAAAATTTTACTTTTAACATGGAAAAATAGAGATTTGCTTACAAAAATGTAACTAATGATGCAAATTCTTCCAAAACACATGAACTTCTTGAAAACAAGATTTCTAACAAGATTGTAAACAAATTAGAGCAAATTTTTCTACCACTTTAAAACGAATTTCACTGTAACACTGTACCCCATATAAAACTATGCCCCACCTTCCCCTACTATTCATTCAAGTATATTATGTGAGCTCTGTGTTTAAAAAAGTGACCGCCATCAAATAAACGCCAGTCGCCATCAATAAAACCAACAATAGATGAGAGGTACAAAATCTTGTTATAAGTGATCTAAACAACTGTCTGGATTACAAAAATATAAAACATGTTACAATGCCTTCTCTTCAGACAAATCAGCATCAGAGTCATCAAGATGAAGTCAACAAATATACACTTGAGTAAAAGTATGACCCCATCTGGACCTGGCTACCAAAGAGGTAACTGGTTTTCCAGGGATCCATTCAAAATTATTAAAATATTTACGACCTGGGATCGTGATATTCCAGGAATCGCATATCACTCCGGTCTGATTTCGTTCTTGATACTACTCGAACCATGATGGGTGTAACCTGTGGCAAGAGAACTAAACCCTAAGAAAAAAAAATTGGCCAACCAGTCTGCTACTTCATTTCCACGTATAACACTCTTAGCTAACAGCAAGTACGATATACGTGGATAAGCTAGCGTTACCAACTTTTTCTGAGACAATTCTGGAACATATTGCACCAAACTAAAAATATTATATCGTATAAAAGATCGTATATATCAGAAGAGAAAAAAACGAATTTATTCCTTATGATTTGATTCGATTATTATATACTTTGGTTTTGTTCTTAATTTATTGGATCAGCTGATGACATAAGAGATTTTACCACTAGGTTGGAATACCCAAAAATTCCCTACAAAGCAATAATAAAAGTTAAAATAAATTTAACAAGAGACCTTTAGAACTTTAACTGACGATGTATAGTACTAGCCACTGCGTGGTCAGCACGGCGTTGCCCCTGACGGTTCTTATCGCCACTGCTCGGTAATCCCCGGTGATTACTACCAATATAACACATAGGTTTTATATTCCATATAAGAACACGTATGCGATATACAATTCGTTTTACATTCCATATATTAATATTCCATATTGGAATTTGTAGCCTATTTTATAACAGCCATCATGGCGTCTTCATTGTCAAATTCGACAAAATTCCTATTGCGAAGAGAGCCAATCGGCATAGCATCACAATATCGCGCAAAATTATAAATATTTAATTGAAAAATTATTTATTCAAAGAAAATCAAATGAAAGGTATCGATCTGGTGTAAAATTTTCAGCAGTTTTCAAATCCCTTCAAATTTTTACTCTATCTCAAACGATCTAGGAGATAGAAGAAAAAAAACTAAATATCTCCAGTTCAAAATTATTTATTTATTTTATTCTTCGGCGGAAAGCGTTTATCTACAAAATCAAACTTAAGCATGGAAAAAATAAATTTAGAACAATGTTTCACAACGTGGAACCCGCGCCCCAGAGGGGGGGGGAGCAGTTCTAAAATGGACTCATCCAGAGTTTAAGTTAACCATATGGCGACCCTCAGTTGCCACTCGAGCTGGGTAAACCTTCAGTATAAGTAACTTCTGTTCGCCATGTTAGTAGTCGTGATTTCATTGTTAGACGTTATAGTGGAACTACTGGTTATACTGTGTCGTCACTAAATATTTCATGCGTGATATAGTAATATGTAAATGGTATGTAAATTCAATTGGAAATTTTTGTAATTTAAATATGTAGTTGTAGTCTACGTTTACACCAGTTCATATTATTGTTTTTAGTTTTTAATTGATCTTATATTTATTTATTTCAGCCCAAAATGAAATGAGTAGTGCAAGCACGAAAAAATTCGTCAGTATTCGGAAGAATATTTAAAATTTGGTTTCATTCCCGCTGTCCGCGATGAAGGGTCACCTTTTTGTCTTTTATGCCAACACTGCTTGACCAACGAATCAATGAAACGAGGTCTTCTTGAGAGACATCTGAAGGTGAAACATAATGCTCATATTAATTCAGATTTGAATTACTTTTAAACTTTAAGGAAAATTTTTGAAAAATATTAACATTAAAGTCTCTATTTACAAAATGCAACTATCAATCGTACTCTTGATGTTAGTTATCAAATCTCATTACTCATCGCTAAATCTGGGAAAAGTCGGCATTTTTGAATATTAAAAAGAATGTATATGATACAGGTAGGGGGGGGGCATAAGAATTTTTAAAATTTTCTAGATTAAATTTTACAATCGGGCTTCGTACAAAAAATGCACAAAATTCGATCTACCTGTATGTCCAAATCTCATTATTGTAAGTGACATAGATTCCTCAGGACAGTCCACGCACGCATGTAAACACTTACTTTTATAATATTAAAGATTAGCTTGGGATAGTAGTGGGGAACGGACATTTTATGGACACAAAGTCATGGTCAATAGAAATAATTATTTTGGAAATTAGGTGATTGTGGTCAATAGCTTTCTCTGAAATTCCGGTAGAGTTTGACATTTCACTAAGATTTTGGACAACTACGTCAATTCCGGGACAATCCGGGACGGTTGGCAATCCTACTTACAGCAAGTGCGATGAGTTATGAAGGGCTCAAGAGAATGTCAATGTTTGCTCAGTCCTTGATAATGTATATTCTAAATACAAATACAAATATTGACGACCAGCTACAGGCTCAAGCCCAACAAGGCTGGTCCTTTGTTTATGAATTCTCCAATTCCCACTGACTATCCAATTGTGTCTTAAATTCGTACACTCCCTTTGAATTAACTATATTTTCTGGCAACGCGTTCCAACTGTCTATTACCCTATTAAATTTATGTTCCTTAGAAGGCATGAAAAAGTTGTATCTGGTAGATGGTCCAATGTGCATCGGATAGTTAGAATTGGGTCATAAAATAAGATCCATAAGACCAAAATAAATTAAGAGTACCTTGTTACAGAAATCTATTTCTGCACCACTTATTTGCAAACCTTCGTTTCATACTCAAAAAGCGATGACTCTATTAGAGCTCGGAATTTCTGATAATGCACAAAGCGATTATTTATTAAATATAGAAATATTAATAGGCACGGATATAGTTTAGTATATCCTAACGAACGAAAACATACAGGTAAATAATGAATTGCGCAATTAATTCTCGTTTCAGATGATTAAAAGATGGATTATAATGTAAATAAAAAATGTGGGTTTCCGAAACTAAGTCCCTGAAGTGGGCGAAACGCTATACTCGATATTTATGATTTAAGAGCATTTTAGTACTTTGAATTGAAACTTTGAAATAAATTCAAAATTCAACAAACATTCTACAAAACGTAATAATATTGTGCGACGCACTTAGATAAATTTCCAATCTAAGAACTACAGATGCTCGTTATTACTAAATTATATTGCAGAAGAATTTGTAAGCAATTTCGACGCTGCAGAAAGGCGAATACCAATTACAAGCACTGTGAAGTATTTTTTTTTTAATTAAGAGACTTTTGGACAGTAGAAAGATTCACTTCCGAAACAGGTAAAAAGAATATTGAAGAATATAGAATACTAGCAAAATACCCGACCTTACTCGGTTTGAATTGGTTTACTCTAGATTGAAGAGATAATCAAAATATATAATGACTTACGTTTTTTGTAGAATAAAAATTTATTTTAACATCTTTCGCCATCTTTATATTTTTTACAACTTACTTTGGACACAAATCCTACACATGCATATCCATTCATGTAATACATTTCACATACATCGCACAATTGCTGTATGACAAAGCTACAAAATGACAAAAGGTGATACTAAGGTTAATACTATAAAAGACGATTCATATGAAGATTTTGAATTCCCTTTCTTAAGTTCTTTTCATGTTCAACTCAATTAATTAAAATTACGATTTACGGCGAGTGCTCTCGCACTCATAGTCAACAAAACAATATTTTTTTACTTGTGGCACTCTTGCCTCCGGTATGCGACATTGTGAAATTTTGCAATCTTCTCCTGTCATTATTACAACGAATTTTTTAATGGAAAAAGTTCCAGTTTGAATTAATAAACATTATTATTCTTTCAATAACGGCATTATTCTTTAAATAACGGCATTATTCTTTAAATAACGGCATTATTCTTTCAATAACGGCATAACTACACTTAAAATTTACTGAAAATTTATACTGACTTACCTAACATTTTTAAGTCTAATACTTTGTGGTGTTGTTGCGTTTGATGAGAAGGAAACACATTTATTAAAATAATAAATATTTAAAACAGGAAACAGCGAAGTAAAACAAAACAAAAGATGTCGCAAAAAATTGTTCTAAAGATATTAATTTGTGATTCAATTTTATCTCTTGATCTCGCACAGTTGCCACAACTTACAACTAAAATTGTACAAAATTTAGAAATGTGAAATTAATTCAGAGCGAAAGAACCAGAAAAAATATCACGGCTCGCGCAATCTTGTTAATTCTCGTTTCATTGAAAAATATCGTCTGTCCCAAATATTCGGAAATCGTTTTCATTGCGCAAAGAATAAAAATAAGACTCGAAATAAATGAAGTATCAGAGAGGAAATTCCATAAAAAAAATATAATTTTTTGAAGAATAATTACTTTTTCAGCAGTACTGGTAAAGCAAGCGAAGTAATCGTAATATTCAATAGACATTCCAATTTTTCCAAAACTACCAAATTATGGTTGATTTAAGTATACTTACTCAGGTGTTTTAGCATGAAACACAACTAAATATAACAATAAAGAAATGTTTAATATTGCACTCACTAAAGTAATAGATAGTGTATAAAATAAAATACAATGCAATCAAATATCTGGAATACAATTCATGTGATGTCTACACAAACACACAAACACAAAATCGAGCATAGAACAGAAAGACGGACAGACAGACTTTCGCAACCAATGCCACTCACTAAATGAAGATACGTACTCACCGTATGCAAATTTTCATGAAAATATCTTAAACCGCGTGGACGTGTATAGGGCACAACATACAGACAGACAGACACCAAACGAGAAAAAGGCGGATTCGGCATCAGAAGGGTCCAAAACGGATAGAAAACTTGAAATGGGTCGAAAATATTGAATGTACAAACAAACACTCCATTCTTATTTATATAGATTGAAGAATGTAGAATAATGTGGAAATGATACTGGTTAATCGAGATACAATCTATAACAAAACAAATCGGCGCATCAAGAAGTTGTCCAGATGCTGTACAAATTGGTGGAAGTGAATAACATAAAATAGAAAAACACACGATTAAGACTTCAGAACAACTGAATGATTTATTTCAGAGTTTGACCTTTACAAAGGGAGAACGTCAATAAGGCGTATATCCACCTCAGGTCTGGATGCAAGCTGCCACCCGACGTGGCATACGCTGAAAAAGTTCCAGGATGGTGTTCTGCAGAATTTCTTGCCAAATTGTCTCCAACTGCCAGGCTAAATGGTTAACATTCCGGGATGGTTGCAATCGCCTTCCCATAACGTCTTAAACATGCTCTATGGGAGAGAGATCAGGAGACGTAGCTGGACAAAGAAGTATTGGGAAAGCTTGAAGGCAATTCGTAGCAACACTTGCAGTGTGCTGCCGGGCATTATCTTGTTGAAAAGTAAGTACGGGGTGTCGCAAAAGGAACGGTAATACAACCTGTCGTAGGATGTCCGGAGTGCTGTAAGTGTGCCAGAAATCACAACCAAAGGGGCGTCTGGTTATCAAAGGAGATTGCACGGCAGACCATAAAGCCCTGTTGTGGGCATTTGTAGCGTGCGATAGTAAGGGCAGGATTCCCACGCTATCCTGGACGTCTCCAGACGTGTCTGTGGTTGTCGTCAGGACACAGTTGGAAACTTGACTTGTCACTAAATACTATACGTCCATATACCATGTTGATTCAGCTGGCACAACGCCTGGACAAATCCTTCTTGGTGTGTTCCTTGGTGTTGGACAAATCCTTCTTGGTTTTCGTTATAGAGTGTATTATAACACACGTCATCTAGCCGCAGATACAAAATCTATAAAAGATTATTTTGAATTTGGTTGAAACTTATATCCAAATGTGTTAGTAGCAATGTTAAGGTTTTGTGTGTTTCCTACAGCTTTTAGTGTTGCTATTGAAAAAACTTTCATGATAGGAATTTCTGAAAATGTTTTGGGTTATTTAAGAAACTTTTGGTATGGAAGTAAAGAGAGAAACTTTCGAAACTATACGTATAACAGACGTGCCTGTTTATGTTACCATGCGTCCCTTCATATTAGCGACAAATAGGAAATATCGCATAAGGAAATACAAAAATAGTCGCTGCTATATTTCTGAAATACTACATTCATCTTTGTACGTATGTATTTTGTTTTACGGTGCTAATAAAATAGAAGATGCATGTCGAGCACCCTCAACAACGTAAACATTTTCAAAGAAGCAGGTAGGAATATGAGAAAAATAAATTGTAATTCGTATGGATTGAATTCGTTACGGAGAACAAACTAACAGAAAATAGTGATTTGTATTTCGAAACAAAATTCCTGGGCATGATTTGCAATACAACAGTGGAGATAATTATGTTAAGAATTTTGCTTCTCTAGGATAACCTTTGTAATACGTTAATAGGAACATGCTTGCGAAATACACTCATGCACATACATTAAGGATAATGTCAGCTCCGGCAAATAAAGGTTCAGAAATAAAACAAACGTGCCTTATTCACAAAGTACATTTATTAAGCAAAAGATAAAGAACAAAAAAGATGGTGTATGTATGATACCATTCATAAAAACGACGATTTTTGCTCACGGGAGCAATTACAAAAAATTTCGACCTTACAAAAACTTAACATGACATGGTTGGTATGATGGTCAATATATTGTATGTCTCCCAGACGAAGAAATACAGTCCGTACAACGCGTAGGCATGCTGAGGATCAATTGATCGAGCTAATCTTGAGGAATATTACTACACTCAGCAAGCAATGCTCTCAAAAGTTCCAGTACACATGTAGGAGGTGGTTGTCGGATAAGCAACTCGTCGGATAAGCATGTCTCATACATGCTCCATCGGATTCAAGTCAGGTGATAATGCTGGCCATTCCATACGGGTTATGTCCTCTGACTCAAGCCATTCGTTTACAATGTTTGCACGGTGAGGACGGGCGTTGTCATCCATAAACACAAATCCTGCCCCCATGGCACCCCTAAATAAACGTACATGTTCTTTCAGAATGATGTCCCGATATATTTGGCCTCTCATGGTTCCGACTTGAACATGCAGATCTGTTCTGGAGCCCAGTATAATTACATCCCAAACGAGCAATCCTGCACCACCGTGACGGTGTCGTACAGTGTTGTTGTCTTGGTGGTAGCGGGTACCTGGAGTTCTCTATATGAACGTCCGCCGTGAATCAGACTGCGAGCTAAACCTGGACTTGTCGGAAAACATTACACGAGCCCACTGTGACGATGTCCACATTGCATGTTCTATACTCCAGGCTAATCGCTGGCGACAGTGAGATGCCGTGAGCGGAACAAATCTTAAAATGCCTACGACCAACATGTCCCAAACGTCTGTAAACGGTTTGTCTTGAAACTGTCGTACTCGTGGCTGAAGTTAGCTGACAAGAAAGGTCGTTTGCTGTGGTCCATCTGCTTCTTTTTGCAGTTACTGCCAAATACCAGTCGTCATTCGGCGTTGTGACTCGGGGGTGACCTGTACTGTAACGTCTACTGACATTTCCATCATTTTGGAAAAGCCTGGAGATGACATTTTGGTCGATTACAAGTTTCACTGAAACTTAAGTTTAAGTACGCCCAAATTCCAGGCGGCCGATAATTTTACCACGTAAAAAATCATCGACATGCGTTCTCTGTGCCATAACTATGCGGTTGTGGTACTGAGCGGCTTACAGAACGCTTGTGAACAATTTTACTTCTTTGCTACCATTCCTTATATACACCTCTCTTCACTCTCGTCATTGTGACGTACTATGGACGTCATCTGATGGCTTCCTGTAATTTGGATATCATTCTTGAAGATGTGTGCGATAATTCTACAGGTGAAATTTTTACTTTAGAGTTCGATTTTCGAGTGATTCTGAACTATCCTTAATTTATGGACATGAGTGTATTTGGCTGACTTATTTCTAAAACTATGAACAAATTTAATCTGGAGCGATTCACAAATAGCCACAACTTGGATTATAGGATCTGCTAACGATTGAATATCGTTTGTTTGTAATAGTGTTTGAAATACAATCCCTTTATGACTTTGAACAGAGGCGTCATTGTAACGGAAAGAACAATACCTCGGATTTTATTACAAGATGGGAATCTGTATTTAAAATTGTAACAAGTTCGTCGTGGTAGTTTAGTGCTAATTGGCTACTCAACCTAATCAGTTTTGGCCTTCTAAAAAGGAAAAGTGATAAAATTACAATATTTGATAAAAAAAATTAAAATTTTTTAGCATTTTTCAGATTTTTATCACAGTACGTTTCTTGAGACCAAAGTCATTATTAGACTTGAAAAACGTTTGACATCATGTATACCGAAATTTATTCGCAAATCCAAACTCACTGTGTCAAGAGTGTCAGGACCACTTTGATACAGCAAATTTCAAAAGCTAAGATGTACTAGATCAGTGAATTGATGAAACTAAGGAAGGAAATGCTAGACCTATCAAGCGGTAAGACTATTGATAAATGGTCAGTTGTGTTGTTCTTTAACCCTGATGAGAGTTCTAGGAAAAAATGGAGCGTACGAAAAAAGATGTTTGAAAACAATTGTTGCTCGTTGAACCCTCTCTCTTAACGAACTTGAAACAATTTTCGTGGAAATGGATTGGTCAATTCAAGAAGAATTACTTCATGTAATGATCTCTCAAAACCTTCTTCATTCACTTCTCAATTTTTAATTGGTAAACGCTTGCTTTCCCTATCAGCCACCCAGGTATCCTCATAAGATGTGTTGGGGTCTAGAAATTCCACAGCCAAAAGGTATAACTATCATCAGCATGTATTAAATCACATTTGGAAACGATGGGAAAAATATTTCAGTAACCCTAAGATCTGCCTTATATATGTCGTCATTTAAAAATTCCGTTCAATTTAAAATCCACGGTGTTTTAATTTATGATAATCGTTATCTAAGAAACCTATGGTTAAGGGATAAAATAAAACATATATTTTTTCCCGCAAGAGCCACAAAATTACGCTTTTATTTGGTTAAAATCCAAAAAGGGGTAATATATAAAGACCGATACAGCCTTTTATAATTTAGAAAGTAATAATTTAATAAGCAATAATATCTATTATCGATTGATAAAACAATAGCGATACTACTGAATATTGTCTAAATTTACATTGCTTAAATATAAGTATATTTAAACATATAATTTTTGTATGTCTTATGTCTAATACAGAATTCTGTTAAACATTTTATTTGAAGTGTACATTCTCCGAGATGAGTTTGTTTATTAATTTAAATTACAGAATATTTAGACAAAGGAATGGCAATTGTATACATGTTTTATATTTATTTGTTTGTAAATATCTGTATTAATCAAGGGTTTTAGCAATTAGATAATTTAAGTTAATGAACTCTAGTTAGAGTTCAGGTATAGAGTGTTACGAAATGAGCTGGAAAACGCTTGGGCTTCATGTCTTTGAGTATGTATTCAGATATTTTATTTTTAGTGATGTTTTTTTGTGATATGCGAGAACATAAAGGGGAGTGGGGTTGCAGCCCAAATAATACTTTTGGTGGTTACTGTATTCTAAATAAACCATTTAGTTTCTAAGACCTGGGTTACAATAATTTTACCACGGAACTACCGCATACGCATTACTATGTACACCGGAGTCCCAGAGAAACTAGTACTTCCGAATATTTTAATATAAAACATTGAAATATCTATATAAATAAAAATGGAATGTTTGTTTGTAAACATTGAATATTTACGACTCATTTCAAGTTTTCTATCCGTTTTGGGATCTTCTGATGGAAATTCCGTCTCTTGCGTGTTTGGTGTCTGTCTATCTGTCTGGTTTGTATGTGTGTGCCCGTGATACATCCAATTGGGTGAACATATTTTCATGAAACTTTGCATATTATGAGCAATTACATTCATTTTAGTGATTGAGCTTGGTTGCGTTAGCCTGTATGTCCGTCTTCCCAATCTATGTCTAATTTTCTGTCTGTATGTTTGTACAGGTATGACATAAATTGTATTCCATATATTTAAATACAATGTACTTAATTTTATACATCGTAGTTTAATCTAGTGAATTCTATGTTAAACGTTTCTTTGTTTACATATTTAGATAATTTTCATGCTGAAGCATGAGTTAGTAGGCTTAAAATCAACCATAGTTTGTAATTTTGGAGAATCTGGAATGCTAGTATTACATTTACAGAGGTGTGAAAATTATTAAAATAATTGTGAAATTTACAATAAAATCTTGTTATATTAAAGAAATAATACAATATTTTGAAAAATATTGATACATTTAATATTTAGTGTGCATCCTCTTGCTTTTTATTAAAGATTCAATACGTCTTGGCATACTTTGTATGAGCTTTTGGCAATTAGATTGTATTTCGTTGTCATGGTACCAAATTTGGATGAGTCTTTCTATCAGACCATTTTTGTTTGTGATGTTACAATTATTTAATTTTTTCTTTACAATGGCTCAAAAATTCTCTATTGGGTTCATATATGGACTGTTTCCAGGCCATGGAAGAGTTTTATATTTTTTTTCATCCAAAAATTTGGTCACAGATTTTGGCTTTATGGCATGGAGCTCCGTCATGCATGAATATGAAGTCTCCATTTCGAAACCAGTCTTTTAATTGTGGAATAAGTCTTTGTCCAAGCACTTTTTTATACTGATACTGGTTCATCATGCCTTCTACAATGTATAAACGTCCAGTACCCCAAGCAGACATTACGCTCCAAACCATTACTTTAGTAGGAGTTTAACCGTTTGTGCTATGCAATTAGGGGAAAATTCTTCACTGGTACTTCTCCTGAAGTACTGACTGCTTTCTTCTGATATCGTAAACTTTGGTTCATCAGAAAAACATACCTAAAAGATAAAAATACTTTAAGGTATGTAATTTGTAGAGAAATATTCGTATAAAGAAATTTTTAATCAAATTTATAAACAGTTCTGAATTTTTAGTCAGTATGCAATAAACATGATTTCAGGGGAAAAAAAGAACAACTTGACTTCAACTGATTAATTAAAGGAAAATTAATATTTCTCACCCTGCTCCATTTATTTCCGAATTGTTCTTGCACAACTTTTGCCCAAGCAAGTCTCTTCTTTGCCATAGCAGATGTGATTTTAGCCTTTTATCGCGGATGACGAAGATAGAAGAATCGCATACAATTACTCCATACGATTGAAGATAGATTTTTAGTTCATTAGTTGCTTTTCTGTTAGATTTAGCAATTTGAATTAATTTCCTTTCAGTTCTTGCAGTAAATTTACTTTTCCTTCCGCATTTCCCAAATCTGGAATTTCCATATTCACATTTGGAGTCCAAAGATCCTTTTTATTCTACACACAGAAACTTGAGAAATGTTTGCTTTTTTTGCGATTTCGTGTTGTGTATAGTTATTTTCTTGGTTTAGACACTTTAACACAGCTAGATTTCTAGGAGAAATATCACTTGCTTTACCCATAATCACGCAATAATCCTTTGACAAACGAAAAAAGTTACCAACTATAAACTAATCAAAGCAGCGAAAAGAATTGCTTTAACAACAAAATAATACCGATGCCAACTCAAGAAAAAGAAGAATATACAAGCACAACAAGTAGACGATTTAAAAATTTTATTTTAAATTCGTTTGTAAATCAAACACATTTTTTATACAGTGCAAACAATTTGATTACTTTGGATCAAATATTTTTCTTTTATAAAATATGGTATTATTTAACAAAATTATACCCCAAAACCTATTCTAAAGGAGTGAAAATTGATTGGACCAACAAAACAAATTGCCTTTCATGAAATATTGCAAGTATATACAAAATGAATCAAGAAAAACTGAAAAAATCACAATTATTCTAATAATTTTCACATCTTTGTACTTGGATTGTTTTACCAGTACTCCTAAACAAGGAATTTTTTTTCACAAATTTATTCTTTGTATGAAATTTATTAAACTCTGATACTACATTTATTTTGAGTTTCATTTTTATTTTTTGCAAATATAAATGAAATAAATTTTTTAGATGGATATTTTTCAACGAACTGGAACTAAACGGAAACTCGTGTTGGGAAATCACGTGCAGTGATAGTTTCTGTTTCTATCGCTCTAAATTAATTTCCCCTTTCTAAGTTTAGTGCACGTTTTAGTTGAAAGTTGTGGCAACTATTCGAGATCAAGAAATACGAAATAATCACGAATTAATATCTTTAAAACAACTTTTTCTTAACAAGTTTTATTTTGTTTTATTTCGCTGTTTTATTTTTTTCTGATCTAAATATTTATTAGTTTATAAATTACATTTCATTTTCATCCCTTAAAACACCACCACAAACAAATAAATTTAAAGTAGTAGGTAAATAGGACTAAAGGAAAATTTAAAGTATAATTTTGCCGGTATTTTTAGTACAGTAGGAATAAAAATTCCGAACTAGAACTTTCGAAAAATTAAAACATCCTTTGCCCTAATAAAAGGGGGTCAAGGTAGATATTTTTACAAGTTGAAACTACATTTTAGCAATTTATTATATATGTTAAAAGTTAATTGAAAGCATGATTTTCTTTAAGGAAACTTTCGAAACAAATCAATTTACCATTATTAAAAAATGGTAATAGGTTACTTTTGTACTTCTGTACTGAAGACATTTTATGTATTATATATTATATATTTACAGATATTTTATTATTAGGCGTGCCACACACAAAATGTAATTTTCAAGATACAAATTATTTTTTCCTTGAAAATTTAACGATAAATATCTTATAAAATTAATTTGTCTACCCCATACCTGATGCAAGAGTCTCCCAAGTAAAAAAATATAGTTTTGTTAACTATGAGTACGAGAGCACTCGCCACAGATTAACCATTTTTATGTATTGAAATGTCTTCATATTAAAAGAACTTATGAAATGGAATTCCGAATCCCTTCAAAATCGTCTTATGTAACAGTAACCTTAGTGTCACCTTTCGTCATTTGGTAGCTTTGTTATACAGCAAGGGTGCGATGTATGTAAAACGTATTGGTTATATAGGCATGTGTAGGATTTGTGTCCGAAGTAAGAAGGAGTTGTCTGATTGGGTTAAAAATTGGCGGATGTAAAGAACATACATAGAAAAACACACGATTAAAACTTCAGAAGAATTGAATGATTTATTTCAAAGGTTGACCTTTATAAAGGGAGGAGGGAGGACCTCAATAAGGCGTAGGTCAACATCTGGTCTGGATGCAAGCTGCCACCCGACGTGCATACGCTGAAAAAGTTCCAGGATGATGTCCTGCAGAATTTCATGCCAAATTGTCTCCAATTGTCAGGCTAAATGGTCAACATTCCGGGATGGTTGCAATCGCCTTCCCATAACGTCTCAAATATGCTCTATGGGAGAGAAATCAGGAGACCTAGCTGGCGAAGGAAGTGTTGGGAGAACTTGAAGACAATTCATATCAACACGTGTCGTGTGCGGCCTGCCTTGTTGAAACGTAAGTCCGGGTTGTCGCGAAAGGAACGGTAACACCACCGGTCATAGAATGTCGTCTACTTACCGCTGTGCTGAAAGTGTGCCAGAAATGACTACCAAAGTAGTCTGGCTATCAAAGGAGAGGGCACCCGAGACCTTGATTCCCTGCTGTAGGCATGTGTGGCGTGCGATAATAAGGGTAGAATCCCCATGCTGCCCTGGGTGTCTCCCGAAACGTCTGCTGGTTTCGTCAGGACACAGTTCGAAACGGGTCTCGACAATAAAGACTATACGTCTCTAGTCATCTCTGTTCCAAATTGATGTCCTGGCACAACTCCTGGACAGCTCCTTCTTGGTGAGTCGATTTTTTTTTGTCCTCGTGTATATTTATAAAAATGTAACAAAGTGTATTAAAATATTACACTATATAACAAAATAATCGACGCACCAAGAAGAAGTAGTGTACGATGGAGACAAAAATTGGTGGATATGAAAACTATGTACAGAATAGAAAATGATTAAAATTTCATAATAATTGAATGCTTTATTTCAGATCTACGGTAACGAGCTAAAAAGGTAGTAAGTGTACCTCTAATGACGACCAAAAAGGTCCGGCTATCAAGGGAAATGACACCCTAGAAATAACTCCTTGTTGAAGGCGCGTGTGGCATGCAATACTGAAAGCAGGATCGGCACGCTGCCCTGGGCGTATCAGACACGTCTTCGATGATCGTCAGGGCACAGTTGGAAGCAGGATTCGTCGCTAAAGACTATACGTCCCCAGTCAGTATCATTCCAGCATGATCGAGCCAATCACCACTGTAATCTGGCTCGACAGTGTACAGGCGTGAGTGGCAGGTGGCGTAACCGTCGGTACGAGTGTAGATTTTGCTCTCTCAGCCGTCCGTGAATGGTCATGGTGGACACTCGTGAGTGGGTCGCACGACTGATGGTTGATAGCGATGAATCAGACGCTGTGACAGCTGATCTGACAATCACTATGTTCTCGCGATCTGTTGTGGCCCTACGTCGACCGCTACCATCATGACGCTGAAATCTGCCATTGTCCACCCACTCTTGCCAGCATCTTCTAATCGCCGCATCGCTTCGACTCACATGACGAGCGATTCTCCAATTTTTCCCAACCTGCCGCTTTCAATCCAATGATACGACCTCTTTCAAACTCTGAAAGTTGCTCATAATGAGCTCGAATCCTGCGGCGAGCCATTTTTTCAGTCGTTGAAAGGTATCCTAAATCGCAATGCAGTAGAAAATTTTAACAACAGTTCCATGACAATTCCTTATATACATCTGCTGGATGCGCAGTTCCGATGCGCTGGAGATCGCACTATTCATTCCTTGGACACCAAATTTTAAGCATTTGTATATTTGGTCAAAACATTTTTCATACGAAATTTCAAAGCAATCGGATGATTCCTACTTGGTGCATCAATTTTTTTTGTTATAGAGTGTATTTTATTCCACGAAAGACAAAAGTTATTTTATATTCTGATCATTTTTTTCAATCTAGAGTTCGCCAATTCAAATCGAGTAGGGTCGGGTAACTTTGATAGAATTAACTAAACGTCATTGGTTAGGTTTATCAGTGTATATGTATAAAGTGATAGACATCAGCGGAAAGATCTAGAGCTATTACTGCTTTGAGAAAGTCAAGTCACCCCGATTTAAACAATTTTAAGCAATAGTTGGAACTTGTGAGATTTTTCCTAGCATTTTGGAACCACAGCAGTGGATGGCGGACTTTTACACACTCCCATTTCAAGTGTTCGGTAACTACACGAATTCTGGCTAAACCTGTAAGTTACGACAGAAGTCAGCCATAAAACGACTCTGAATAAACGTGACCAGCGTCTGCTGGCAACAATTGTTTCACGCGATAGGCGAGCAACGCTACCTCAAACAACATCGGAATTCAATGCTGATCCCTCAACAAACATCAGCATGAGAACTGTGCAACGTTCACCCAAAGAAATGGATTTTTGGAGAGGATGCCCAATTTGAGTATTTTCTATGGATACTGAAAAAACATCTAAGCACCTATTCTGTGTACGGGAATATCGCTAGTGGACACTCAATGAGTGAAAACGAGTAGCCTTATCTGGCAAATTACGTTTTGAACAGTTTTTTGGGTAATGAATGAATCCATGTGTGGTGAGAACTTCATGATATTATAGATTTCTCATGTACAAGCTTGTGATGGCTTCGTAATATATATATATATATATATATATATATATACACTCTTGAACAAAAAAAAATCGACGCACCAAGAAGGAATCATCCGATTGCTTTGAAATTTTGTATGCAAAAATATTTTGACCAACTATGTAAATGATTAAAATTTGGTGTCCAATGAATGAATAGTGCGAACTCCAGCGCATCGGAACTGCGCATCCAGCATACGTATATAATTAGTTCTTTTCGAACTGTTGTTAAAAATTGCTGCTGCATTGCGATTTAGGAAACCTTCAACGACTGAAAAAATGGCTCGCCGCAGGATTCGAGCTTACTACGAGCAAGTTTCAGATTTTGAAAGAGGTCGTATCATTGGATTGAAAGAGGCAGGTTGGGCAAATCGGAGAATCGCTCGTCATATGAGTCGAAGCGATGCGGCGATTAGAAGATTCTGGCAAGAGTGGGTGGACAATGGCAGATTTCAGCGTCATGAAGGTAGTGGTCGACCTAGGGCCACAACAGATCGCGAGGACAGAGTGATTGTCAGATCAGCTGTCACAGAGACTGATTCATCTCTATCAACCATCAGTCGTGCGACCCACTCACGAGTGTCCACCATGACCATTCACAGACGGCTGAGAAAGCGAAATCTACGCTCGTACCGACCGTTACGTTCAGAAATCGTGAATCTCGGAATGCAACTGTAATTGCTTTCCGAGGCTCTGCAGGAAGTATGGTGTTCAATGAGAACTGAACATTTCTGCAAGTTCACGGAGTTCATGTCATGAAGTATTTTTGCAGATCTACGCTCCCTTGGGAGGCATGTAAAGTATTATAATACAAATACAAATACAAATATTGACGACCAGCTACAGGCTCAAGCCCAACAAGGCTGGTCCTTTGTTTATGAATTCTCCAATTCCCACTGACTATCCAATTGTGTCTTAAATTCGTACACTCCCTTTGAATTAACTATATTTTCTGGCAACGCATTCCAACTATCTATTACCCTATTAAAGTAGTACTTTTTCCTTAAATCCCGATTAAAATGTGTCTTATTCAATTTATACCCATGGCCCCTTGTTCTGTTATCCCTATTGAAATTTAAGCCCTCTGTGTCCCCTTGTTTTACAAACTTGAAAAGCTGAATCAAATCCCCCCTCCTTCTTCTTCTTTCCAGTGTATACATGTTTAGCTTACTTAAACGTTCATTATAGTCGAAATTTGCTAGCCCCTTTATTATTTTTGTAGCTCTGTGCTGAACCCTTTCAATTGATTCTATGTCCTTTCTCATATATGGAGCCCAGAATTGTACAGCATATTCTAGATGTGGTCTTACTAAACCCTTATATAATGGCAAGATTATATTCTTATCCCTTGAAGTTACAGTCTTTTTAATATACCCCAATAACCTATTAGCCTTTTTACCCGCAGCTGAACATTGGTGACCCATTTTAAAATCCCTGTGAATTATCACCCCAAGATCCTTGACTGTTTCTCCCTCCTTTACCTTTACTCCCTGCAGACAGTACTCGGCTCCACTGTTCCTGTAACCCATATGCAGAACTTGACATTTCCCTACATTAAATGACATACCCCATTTTACAGCCCATTCGGATATCTTATCAAAATCTCCTTGTAAATTTTCTATCTGTAACTTGGTATCCACTGTCCCCCATATTTTTAAGTCATCTGCAAATATACTGATTCTATTCTTGATCCCCTGACCTATATCATCTATGAAAATTATAAATAAAATTGGTCTCAAAACTGATCCCTGAGGCACCCCACTTATAACTTCTGTCCACTGTGAATAATTTCCTTTTACCTGCACTCTCTGCTTTCTACCCAATAACCAATTCTTTATCCATATTAATGTTTTTCCCTGAATCCCCAGCCTTTCCAATTTAAACAGTAATGCCTCATGAGGTACTTTATCAAAAGCCTTTTGAAAATCTATGTACATGATATCCACACTGCTCTTATTATCCAGCTCCTCAGTAATTTTTTCGTAGAACTTCAAAAGGTTTGTAGAGCAGGATCTGCCCTTCCTAAACCCATACTGATTCTCTGATAACAGTCCCCCCTTCTCCAAGTATAACATTATATGCTTTTTTAACAGAGATTCAAATATTTTGCAAATTACTGATGTTAGACTTACTGGTCTATAGTTGCCCGGATCACTTTGTATTCCCTTTTTGAAAATTGGGGTTATGTTGGCCAACTTCCAATCCATTGGCACCCAACCTGTGCTATATGTTGAATTAAATATCGTGTGAATTACTTCCCCCAGTTCTTCCGCGCATTCCACTAGTACTCTCGGGTAAATATCGTCTGGCCCTGGTGCTTTAGATGGCTTAATTCTTTTCAACTGATGTACTATTTCTTCCCTGTTGAATTTGCATTCTTTAATTATACCCCCTGCAAAGGCTCCATCCTTGGGATCCTTTTTTAAACTATAGTTACCATTGAAAACCCCCAGAAAAAAGTCATTTAACACGTTTGCCATTCCCTCCTCGTCTTGAATTAATTCACCTCCCTTCCCCTCTAACGGTCCCAGTGTAGTGCTAAATTTATTTTTACCACTTGCATATGCAAAAAAATCTTTTGGGTTTATATTTATTTCCCTTGCTAATTTTTCCTCCAAGGACACCTTTTGCTTTCGACTAATAGTTTTAAACTCCTTTCTGGCTTTCTGATATGCCTCCATGTCCCTGTCGTTACCAGTGCTTTTATATACCCTGTATGTTCTTTGTTTTAATTTTAAAGCTTTGTGTGTTTCCCCTGAAATCCACATAGGGAGCAATTTTCTAGATTTTCCTTTTTTCCTGAACGTTACATGTTTTTTTAACACCATGTCTAACTTATTCTTGAATTCCTCCCATTTTTCAGAATGATGCAGTGCTAATAATCCCCCTTTGAATGTTTCCTTTAACTCTTCCCTTATCTTATGAAAATTTACCTTTCTGAAATTTGGAATTATTCTACTATTGATTGTGTATGCTGACTGAAAATTTATACTTAATCTGATACTTCTATGATCACTTTCTCCTAGTGGCTCACCTATAACCAAATCCTGCACCCTATCCTCATCATTGCTAAAAATCAAATCCAATATTGCATTGTCCCTAGTATCCTCATACACCATCTGGTACAAAAAACAATCCTGTATCACTTCCAAAAATTCTGCCCTTTCCCATTTGTAGCTAGATTGTTTGTCCAGTCAATATTTGGATAGTTATATTCCCCCATTAAAATTAATTCTCCTTTTTGACATGCTTCGTTTATCAGATTGCACATGCCCTTTTCCTGCTCTTCACTACAAACAGGAGGTCTATATATATTACCCAGAATTAGTCCTTTGCCTTTGTCTGTATTCAGTTTCACCCAGACTGATTCTATACCCTCAGTTTTACTATTTAACTTTATTTCTGTACAGTTTAAGAATTCTCTCACATAAATCAAAACCCCACCCCCTTTCCTATTCTCTCTGTCCTCCCTAAACATTGTGAATCCACTTAATTCTAAAATTTGTGCATCTTCACTGCTTGCCCAACTTTCAGTAATCCCAATGATATCTATATCCTCTGCTTGTGCAATTCCCTTGAGCTCATCCATTTTATTTCTCACACTGCGAGCATTACAATAAAATACTTTTAGCTTATTTTTCACCCTTATATTGCACTTTCCCCTTGTATTATTTGTCTTGGTATTGTTTTTCTCCCTTACATTGCACTTTCCCTTTGTATTGTTTGTCTCCTGCAATTTAGACCCTGTTAGTTTTCCTAAGCAATTACTGTGTACCGTCAACCCTCTATGTCCTTCCCATCCCTGCTTGTATACTAGTTTTTTGACTCCAGAATATTCAAAACCCGCTTGCCAACCTCCCTATTACCTACCAAGCTTAAATGCAAATTGTCCCTGCTTATCCAATCCCTCCTACACTCCTTCCAAACATCTAAAAATCTAACCTCCTCCCTCTCACACAAATCCCTTAACAACCCGTTCATCTTATTGGCCCTTTGATTTAACCACCCATTGCCTAACCCATACCTAGGTAGTAATCCTAATACTGTTACTTCTGCCCCATGAGACTTAATGCCTCTTAAAAGTGTTTCTGCTTCCCTCTTAAACTCAACATTTGTAGTCCTCTCTACGTCATTTGTTCCCACCCACACTACTGCCTTTTCCTCCCCTTTAACCACACCTGCCTTAACTGCCTCAACTACATGTTTTACCCTGGCACCTGGCAAACAACACCTTGCAAAATTGCGCTTTTTACGCCCTACCATTTCTCCCAAAACCCTAACCATTGAATCACCAACCACTACTCCTCTAGTTACCTTATCCCCCTGATCAACATGCCCCAAGTTTACACATTGGACACCCTTTTCCACTCCCTCTACAGCCCTCACCTTCAAAGCCTCCAGCTCCTTCCTCAAATCACCCACCTCTAAACAACTCTTGCATGTAAATTCAACCTTCTCTGACATTTTAACCCCGCTCACACACCCCTTTCCTGCCTCAACCATATTCCCACACAAGTCACATTCCACATAGAACTCCCCACTGGCTCCCTCTGTCCTCATCTCCTTGAACATTCTAACTATACCCATGCTTATGCAAAGTAACACTCAATGCACAGAAAAAGCACTACACAAAATCAAACACACAGAAAAAGCACTAAGTCAATTACACAGAAAAAGCACTGCACTTGAATGAAATGAATGAAAAGACACAAAATTACTAATTATACCATTTTACCATTACTAATATACCATACTAATATACCATTTTTTTTCTTCATTTGGGTGTATAAGGAAATGGTTGTGTGGATGGATATATCATGCACAAATTTTCGTCCAAAATAAAGTATAGAAATAATAGAAATGTGAGAAGGGTGTTAAAATTAATTTTCCGAACGCTTAATGTAATGTATGTTTGCAAGTTTCTATTAAAGATCAAAGTGATTGCTCTCTGGTCACTTTTTTTCAAGCAATGCATTCTGCCCAGAAAACATCGGGTCGTTCCGTAAGAGCGTACTAAATTTGTAAATGAATTTTTTGATGGAAGAGAGAGAGGTATGTGAAATGTCTATAGCTCAGTGAAAACAAGTTCTTTTTGAAGGCAAAATGTGTGTTCCTCCGGTAATATAAAGAAAATGTTACTATCGAAATATGCTTTGTTTTAACCCAATAAAGCTTGCTGATTTTTTTAACCAAGTGATTTCGAGACGAAATATCTTGTCCAACAACATTTGACAAATTTTTCTGCTAACAAGATATTTTGTTATCAAAGAACTGCTCACTGTTGATTTTTTTAGGATGACAACATTAATATATGTTTAATTTTTGTCCATCAGTATCCTCATGTGATTTATCGTCATTAGCAAAATTGCTAAAATCTTTAATGACAAGATATCTTGTTGAAACCGCTTGGAGAGTTGAAATAACCTTTAATAAATCACCACGAAGAACATCATTGATGGGAAAATATTTCTGAAGTAATTGGAGTGTGCTCTGTTTTTTTGTTTTTTTTTATCAAATTTGGTTTTAACTTATCGAAAATTTTGTTTTTGTTCTGAAGAAGCAACCATCACCGCCTACTCCAAACAGAGACAGTCATCCAACATCCAAAACATACTTACAAACCAGTATGTACTGTATGGCATACATTGGAAATGTAAGACTGTACTCATCAGTGTCGGCCAAATGCCAGTGAGTAAAATGTCGATACTTTTATTTACCTCCATAGGTTCTTAGAACGAGTAATACTTTTTTGAGTGTATTATCAATGCTTAATATACCTGAAATACCTTTTTCTGCATGGTTTAAATCTCTCACAAGAGTTATAAATACTAACGTAATGATAATTAGTCTGTTTACTCGGTTTTCTGTTACCAGACGATTGATAATGACATATTGTTTACTAGAGGTTTTAGCAACAGAAAAAACTACGACATTTGAGTCAAGTGATTGATTTCCATTGCTCTGTAGAGTGAAGAAAGAATATATGTATTTTTTCGAGAAGCTTGATTAATTACATCTAAAAACCAAAACTATCCATTAGAGTTCTGAGTGATTTATTTCCTTTGCTCTATTTACTACATCAACAATTGATTCAAAAAATAAGAATGAAAAGTGCTGAATAACACCACTACCAATAGTTGTAATTTAGACATTTCAATGCAAATTCTCTTACATGGATATCTGCTTGTATTAGGAAACCCCTCTCTACAGGGAGGACATATATATTTTTTCTTGGTAGGATGGCTAGGAAATGCCGAAAAATATTTCACGTATTCAGATAAAATGGGATTCCCTTACTTATAAAAGATAAAAAAATGAAGCTTCGTAAAAGATTGAGTAAAATAGGGAGGAAATGGGAATCTTTCATGGCCGTCATAGTCAATTTTGATCTTTCAAAATTTCCACTACCTCAAATCCATTTCACAAACGTGAATGAACATTTCTGTAGATTCACAAATATGTGAAAAATAATATCTCAAGATTTCCCACAGGCCTAGGCATTACATTCTGTTGATGTCAATATATGGAAATAATAAAAGTTTGCTACCTGTCTTTTAAGTTTATATCTGAGATATAAATTAAAATTTTCCAAGAATATTTCTGTAAATAAACTGTTTATTGTACACAAGTTATCAAGTTTTGTTATGTATTGAACGGATCGAATAAAATATATATGTTTTCTTTTGCTATGAGGTTCAGTTATCTTTAACATTTCCTAATAACATGTAGAAAAATTTTCAATGGCTATACGGTACTATTTTAAATGTATATATTTTTTATTTTAAAAAGTATGATATGTACACCAATATGTTATTTAAGTCCTCTCAAATACGTTCTAACATATTAAAAAAATTAAACTTGTAATAAGTTTATTTTATGCAATTAAATATAGAAATATATGTATATGGATTGAAGAATATGACAATAAACTGAAATTATCAACATTTGTATTTTTAATGTACACTTTGAATATGACAAAAAAACACTAATGAAATAGATTAGAATAATTTATGAAATTAAAAAATTCAACAATTTAATAGAAATTCCAAAAAAATTTTTGAGTTCAGATGAAAAAAATTTACGATAGCTATTAAATTTGATTTGTATTTAGACAAATAAGGGAGGAATGTCACTGCTAAAGGGCCTTTATCCTCTTGCATTAATGTTCCAGTATTTGTGGTAAAACTATTGCAAATAAGTGATAATAGCTATAAAAATCTGTTGAATTATTCTTACAAACTCTTAATACAACCGTCTTTCACCCATCAACAATTTAGTAGTATATGCGTCGAGATGTACAGCTGTTAAATCATAGTTCAATTCATTTCCAACCGAAAATGAATATATGCCCTTTAGCAGTGACACGCGTCAAGTTTTTTTAGCTAGCATATTCAATGTGCTCCTTAAGATCATTTTTTTTAAGTAAACAATATTTAATATTGGATTAAGTAGCAATAATAATAATAGTGTTTGTTAGATCAAAATTTGTTCGATATATAGTTTTGATATTAACAAGTTTAAGAGGGTCTGATACACATAAGAATATTTTTAAACTTTAGTTCTTTTACCAAGCAATACAAATATTGTCTAACATTCCCAATGTTTTGAAATGGATAAATTGTCATAAAAAACAGCGTCATGAGTATTAAAGTAAACGAGATTGTTTGGTAGACACTTATTCAAAAGCAAACAATCCAAACGTAATTATTAATATAAAAACCACTTTAGAAACAAATGTACAAAGGCGGCTGTGGCCCAGATTCTTGAATTGCGGATTTGCAATCGGATGCTTGCGAATTTGAAACTCGATTCAAACAAAGACTTGAAAAGTGGGGTTGCAAATTTTTCTGACCGTGTTTCAAAATTACGAGGTGTTGCGCTCTGTGTTGTGCGTTCATGATTTCCCTTCGGTATTCATTCTTGATCCCTGCAAATAGCTTGTGTTTTATATAAATTTAACTACAGACCTATCAAATGTGCAGCTTTCGTTTACAAAGTAAATAAATTTACTCCTATAAAGGAGTTCACCACACATACACTCTATAACAAAAAAATCGACGCACCAAGAAGGAGTCGTCCGATGGAGACAAAAATTGGTGGATAGGAAAATTATATACATAATAGAAAATGATTAAAATTTAAAAATAATTTAATGATTTACTTCAGAGTTACAGTAACGAGATCAATAAGATGTTGACCCGCCTCTAGCCTGAATGCAAGCTGCCACACGGCGTGGCATAGACCGATAAAGCTTCCGGATGGTGTCCTGCGGTAATTCTTGTCAAATTTGCTCCAATTGTCGGACTACGTCATCCACATTCCATCATATCCCAGACATGCTCGATGGGAGAGAGATCTGGTGATCTGGCTGGCCAAGGAAATTTTTGACAAGCTTGAAGACAGTTCATAGCAACACGTGCAGTATGTGTTCTAACATTGTCTTGCTGAAAAATAAGCCCAGAGTACTGCGAAAGGAACGGTAGCAAAACAAGTCTCAGAATGTCGTCAGCGTACCGCTGTGCAGTAAGTGTACCTCTAATGGCGATCAAAGAGGTCCGGCTATCAAGAGAAAGGGCACCCCAGACCATAACTCCTTGTTGAGTGCCCGTGTGGCCTGCAATAGTGAAAGAAGGATCGGCACGCTGCCCTGGGCGTTTCAGACACGTCTTCGATGATTGTCAGGACACAGTTGGAAGCGGGATTCGTCGCTAAAGACTATACGTCCCCAGTCAGCAGCATTCCAGCCTGATCGAGCCAGGCACCACTGTAATTTGGCTCACCAGTGTGCAGGCGTGAGTGGCAGGTGGCGTAACGGTCGGTACAAGCGTAGATTTCGCTCTCTCAGCCGTCTGTAAATGGTCATGGTGGATACTCGTGTGTGGGTCGCATGACTGATGGTTGATAGCGATGAATCAGGCGCTGTGACAGCTGATCTGACGATCACTCTGTCCTCGCGATCTGTTGTGGCCCTAGGTCGACCGCTACCATCATGACGCTGAAATCTGCCATTGCCCACCCACTCTTGCCAGCATCCTCTAATCACCGCATCGCTTCGACTCACATGACGAGCGATTCTCCGATTTGCCCAACCTGCCTCTTTCAATCCAATGATGCGACCTCTTTCAAACTCTGAAAGTTGCTCGTAATGAGCTCGAATCCTGCGGTGAGGCCTTTTTTCAGTCGTTGAAAAGTATCCTAAATCGCATTGCAGCAGAAATTTTTAACAACAGTTCAAGAACAACTCCTTATATACATCTGCTGGATGCGCAGTTCCGATGCGCTAGAGATCGCACTATTCATTCATTGGACAGAAGTTTTAATCATTTGCATATTTAGTCAAAGCATTTTTACATACGAAATTTCAAAGCAATCGGATGATTCCTTCTTGGTGCGTCGATTTTTTTTTGTTATATAGTGTATATCACTTCTGCTACCTTCGGTCTCCCGTGCATGTGTCTGATGATCAAATCGGTTGAACAAGTGATTGTATTGAACTTTATCAATGAAGCTTTCTCTATGTATCCTATAATTTGTGACTGTGCATTATACACGCATATTACAGACCGATAACCTTAAAGATGTGACAAGCTGATGTCTACCATCATTAACCAAAAATCTTGAAATATCGAAATAATTATAATACAACTGCACAGTGGTTCGTGATACTGTCATGCGTGTGGAATTATGTGGAATTTGTTCAATGTTCATAACCAATTTAATTGGTTGACTGTTAGTGAAAGTGTGAAGATTAAAAGTTGCAAAGCAATATAAATTAACTTTTATAACTCTCCACATATGCATTACAAATAGATATAGGCTACAATATCCTTAAATATTATATATCCTTGTTAATTTATACTATTTTAATGCTTGATCACTGAAATATTTGGCCTCCGGGGCTACAAGAGATGAACTGACTACTATATGTAATTGAGCATTCGTAGTAAGTAATCCGATGTCACTTGTAACAGGGACAACCACCTATGCGTTCAAGGATGCATATGTCAAACAAACTGATTAGCAGACAAAAGCTAAGACCAGTGCATCAGGTTGGCCGTATAAATTAAAAATTATTATTTTTTAAATTTAAAATGAGTTTGTAATGGCCATAAGAAAAATATTCATTGAATAACAAGACTGTCTCTAATGGGTGTATTAATTTTTATTATATTCTGTAAGTGTTCAGGGGGTAAAATTACTTGTTTTCAGATTAAATTGAGCCCAAAAAGGTTAAAACTTAAACGTTAAACCGAATTTTGTAGGCTTGTTTCTTGTTTAATAAATTAATATTAGTAATCTTGGATGTATATTTTGGAAAATCTTTTGTGTTATAGATTTTGACAGAATTTTTCGAATATGTTCATACATGGAGGGAAAAAGAACTCACGTGCGTATTATTTGGGACTTTCCTCATAAAGTCGCCTATTACAAGGTCTTAGGTGATGCATGTTTTTAGTTTAGACTACTGCCGGTACAGCAGTTGTACCTAGATTGCACCAAGAGAGAATCGAACTTATAATTTTCTAGTTACAACTGCTGTACGGAGTTGTACCTTGAAAGTTATAAGAATCTCGCCAAGAAAGAATCTAGACTACGGACGGTTGAGCAGTTGTAAATCGAAGTTATTAGAATCGCGCCAAGAAAGAATTTAGAAAACGGCCGATTCAGCAGCTGTACCTTGAATATTCTTAGAATCGCTCCCGTTATATACAGAGGCCGCTCACACATTTTTTAGACAGTGTATATTGTATTCACAAAACTAAATTACATAAAATTCTTGTGTTTTATATGTTCCATTTGATAGCCCTTATTCTGAACTATCTTTCGCCATCGTAATTTCCAGGAAATTAATGCCTTTTAAAGTGTCAGAAGAGTTATTATATCCAATTCCTCCTGAACAGCTTTCCAGAGTCCTGGAAGGGTTGTGGGACGACGTTTGGATAAAGCAGACTTTAAAAATCCGAAAGCAAAAATATCCATAGGTGATTCATCGGGAGTTTTAGTAGGGATATCAGTGAAGGGTATGGCCTTGATACCGGTTTTTTGTTCCATTTCTTTTAGGAAATTTACAGTGGATTTTGATGTGTGACTGATAGCTTTGTCTTGATGGAGTTCCACAGATTGATGGAACTGTGGGTAAAGCGATGGTATTTCATTGAGATAAATTGGCGATACAATATGTTCCTGATAGTATTTGGAGTTAATATTGACATTTTTTTCCACTCTCTTTATTTTGAACTTGCCATTATATGAAAAACCAGCAACAATCATGAAACCCTTAGAAAAACTTTCTTTCGATTCTGTGAACCATGTACTTAATTTTTTTCTCCCCTTTTATTACAATAAATAGCTCTTTTTTTGCTGCAATAATTTAAATGCACCCATGATTCAACTGTTATGGCAATTTGTTTCCATTTTTCTTTGGGTAAGTGTTTCTTATATAGAATTCGACAGCATGTCCCGCGTTCAGCGATATGCTTTGGAGAAAGACGATGCACATTGCGTGTTTTTTTTTTGCTTTCTTAAGAATTAAAACAACGTTTATCATTTTGTTTACAGTGGACACCGAGCATTTAAATGATTTTGCAACTGTTCTTTGACTAGGGGGATTTTTTTTAACATTAAACAACGTACCTTTGCAATAGTCGAAGATGTCAGTTTCTTCCTTGGATACTTGTTTGGAATTTTTGTCCCATTTGAGGCTCCAATTTGTCGTTTTTTTCCTTTCTTGTTGACGATATTACCTATCGACGCTTTAGATATCACAAAACCATGACTCTCACATCGTTTTTGGATAACGGAATATGAATATTTTTCTTCGGAAAGAGCATAAATATAGCCGTCGAACCACTGCTTCGTTAAAAACGCCATTTTGAATAAAAACAAATCTCTCAAGCCGCAGACGATAATTTTGACTTTTTAAAACGTAGTACAACTGCAATTATTTCTTTTGCAGCAAACGATTTTTTATTACCGCTAACCAAAATCGTCTAAAAAATGTGTGAACAGCCTCTGTATATAGCCATTGCAAAAGGTTAATATATTGCTAAGTATTCAATATGATTTGCCTACGGATACAATAAATGTTATTTTATTTTCCCTTTACGGTTCTGAAGGCCTTGAAGAACATAGAAATGAAAATCTAAATTCAGTCCCAGAAGATTTCGTGAATTGACATCTATAAGGTCTGCAATAAAAAATGCGACTTCTAACAAATGATTGACTTATAAAAGATGCACTTCATGCTTAAATGGATATAACATTTATGTATCAAATATGTTATGTTGAAAATAAAATATTCAACATAGCTTTTGTATCATACCTTAACAGCATAAAACAGTTATAAAACTGTTTTATAACTCCCAACTCTTCAATGAAAGGGCCTTATATTTCTAGTTCTCATATCCGTATATTAACCATGTTTGATAAAAATGCATGTTAGTTTTAATCAATTTTTTTACCTTATATATTGGCATACGTCCACCATCTGTGGCAATAGTTAAGAAAACCTGTGCCAACAGTTAACTTCTAAGTAGCACTTGATGAATTTTCAATAGGTGCTGGTAAATTTTATCCAGTATTATTCAAATGTTAGTAGTAAATGCGGTTTTTATTTTAATGGGGACCGATTAATCGATCTAGTGGTTGGGGTGCTGACTTGTGAATTAAATGTTCATAATTTAGAATCAAAGGTAAGGCAAAGATGTTTTTCCGTCTAGAATAAATTTGAGGTCTTTATAATCAGGTTATGCCTAGACTATGTGAGGTGTAACGTTAATTTACCTCCTGTGGTTCACCAGAGTGGGGCAAAGTTGCATACTAATCCGTCTTTCTAATGCTATGATGAGTAATATTTAATTGAAAAAAGCATTAGAGAGAGAGAGAGAGAGGTAACTTTTTCAAAGGATAGGTACTTTAAATTTAAGTGCTGAAATAACTATATTTTAATTGAATGTGCTTCATATCAACATTAGATAATTTCATGAGCTAAAAATTGTTCTTAATTTAAAAAAAAAGCTTAATTGTGTTACTATCAATCAAAATTTTTAGAGAAAGCTGCAAAAAGAGAACATTATCGTTTAGTAATTAAGCCATTTTCTAAGCGTATGTAAAATTTCCCTTTGAAAGTGTTATGTTGATATTTTACGATTAAAATTGATTTTACGGAAGTTTTGGAACGTTTCGGTAATATTTTCCTTTTTCTAAGTTTTAATGAGAGTATAGATGCAGCAAAATTATAAAAGGAACTTTGAGGTTTAAAATTTTATAAAAGGTACAGTAAGGTATTCGCTATTTTTATAAAAGAAATTTAATGAGTTTCAGTGAAAAATATGGTAGATAACGCGCGACTTTGAAAGAATTGTGAGAGAAGACACATTTTAACAATAGTATCGTAGGTTGAGAATATAGTATAACATACTTCCAAAATTAAATTAACAAACAGACGGGGATGTGTCTGGACACGGCCTCTAGGTTTAAGGTGAAAAAACGTCATTGAGACTAGGGATGCAACATCGATGTATTGGGATCGATGTTTCTGTAACATCGATGTTTATACTTGTCGATGTTTTATTTTTAAATGAAAAAAGTACCGTTATAAAAATTTAAAAAAATAACCAAGTAGCATAATTTTCATAATCAGCAAAATGAACATACTTTTAGACCAAAGTGACCAAAGGTGAGGTGTCTGAAAAGTAGGGATACGACATCGATGTTTTTAAAACATTGATGTTTTATAAAAAAACATCGATGTATTGGAGCTGATGTCACATCACTAGTTGCTAAACCAGTTATAAGAAATGGGGTAAAACGTTTAAATGCGCTGAATTTTAGAAACAACGAAAGTTTGGGGGCGATACATTATCAAAATCGATGTTTCAAATTTGAAAATCTATGTTTTTCTGTCAATGTAGCATCACTAGGTGCTAAACCAATTTTAAGAAATGGGGGAAAAAGTTTGAATTCACTGAATTTTAAAAACATCGATAGTTTGGGGGCGATGCAGTATCAACATTAATGTTTTGCTGTCGATGTTGCATCCTTAGTTGCTAAACCAGTTTTAAGAAATGGGAAAACAAGTTTAAATACATTGAATTTTAAAAATATCGATATTTTTGAAACGATGTATTATCAACATCGATGTTTTAATTTTGAACATCGATGTTTCAAAACAACGATGTTTTGCTGTCGATGTCGCATCCCTAATTGAGACCATATGGTGAATAAGAGTGAAAGAAATGAGTACTACACTGTTTTAATTTCACACATCAAATGTTCATCGCTCCGCATATATATCACAATTAGTGCACTCGTTGCTGATTTTGATGGGTATGGCTCACTACCAACCTCTATAGGTTGAACCCCATCATTCGATTATAAAACGGTTATGTCATCAGATATTCTATTTGCGTCTAACAGAACGGTGGAAGTACTTGGCGCACTCGGTATCATGCATTTGTTCACCTTTAAAATGCGACGCCTATACTTTCAAGAACTTCCTCCGAGCCCGTTCATACTCAGCATTGAATGTTCAGATCCTGGTGGATTTGCATATCTCCATCTTCTTACTGTTGACCTTTCTACGATATTTTTTGTACTCATTATGCATCCATTTGGACATTTTGAAATTTTTGAGAAAATTTCTACTCTTCGAAGTCCGATATCTTAACAAGTATTAAAGATTTAAAGTTTTAGTTCTATTACTATTTATACAACTCAAAGAGACGAAACAAATAACACTTCAAGAGTAGTGCTTTCACAATGGAGGCCGGAGTTAGATTAAATTTATGTGAGCTGAATCACACATTTTGGCGACTCAACTCAACTTTGCGATTACATCAAACGATGATATCAGAGCAAGATCAATGAGCATTTATAACACTCCATTCTTTGTTTAATGCTCTATTGAACGCGATACCGTTAATTTATGTTTAGTTTATACTTTTCAAGTTATTAAATTTTTGCAGTTACTCTTTTTTGTGACATTCACAAATTAAGTGTGGAACCCCTGCTTCGAAAGGCAAGGTGTATTCTATGTAAAAGCAATACTTGCTTAGGGCTCTTAAAACGCTACTGTACTCGTATCTTTTAAAGGTTAGAATTTAATATTTTTTCTTGAAATTTAGTATACAATTTTGATATTATCTAATGAATATAAATAGATAGCACTTCAGTGTGTACGTAAATTTAACGCCGTACATAAATTTATTTCATTAAGTTACGATTGCTGCTCTTACAAAACCCATTATTTTAAATTTCTAGTACGACTTCCCAAGTGTTTCAACTTCTTTAATTTCAAGAGTGATTTAAAAGTGAAACTAATTAATCACTTCAAAACCTTCATTCCCGAGAGGATATTAAATTATGAAAAAAAGTGCAGTAATTAATATAGCATACTTTAAAAATGCATTTCTAACAAGAATAGTGTTGATGTTAGTGTTAAGTAATTAATTTATTAAAATGTAAATGGATTTATTATTCATTAGTTTTCATTATTACACTATACGATCAAATAATGTACTCATGATAGAGAGCAAAAATATTTTTCTTTGCATTTCATTTTGAATTGACTGTTTACTTAGCGTATTTTGTTTTTAAGAAGTATTATAAATGTGAATCGATTGTTACTTTAAATTGAAACCAAGTAAAGATCAAAGAAACAGTCCAGCGATGTCTTTTTGGTAAAATGTTAAACAAATTCACTCTCATGCTTTCATTATTAACATGAGATCTGGGGTTTTTTCATCCTTAAAGTAAATATTTTCATTTTAAGGAAATTTCTTTTTTGAAATGTTCTTTAAATTCGTACATTTAATAGCGCTTAAGCGAAGAGATATAGTGAAAGAACACTCGTCCATCCTCGAGATAACGATGCCAATGTTGTTTGATTTGTACATAATAAATTTTCCCTATCCAAAATATTGTACATTTATAATATTACAGAATGTTGTATATTATTACTAATACTGCTCGGGTTTCAAATATGAGCTAGACAGCTAAGAAATTACCACGACATTTCCTAGTGTTAACCCTTCTTTGCATAATGGTGGAAATTTCCATCATAACATTGAATGCCCAAAATTTATATAAAGAACAAGTTCACTTTAAGTTGATCGTGTATGGATACCTTTTTAATGACCATTGCATAAAAAAAAACATAGCTGTCAAAAATAAGCAAGTGTCACTATCAGTAAAACGAGCTTGAAGTTGTCATTCCGCTGTTTGTTGTAGTTGCAATAAACGTATGATTTCGTTTTTAATTTTGTTTTATTATATTTGAGTTTCTATTGCTAAAAAAGTGAAAATGAATGGTAGAAAGGTTTGTAACATGTGTTTCTGTTATTTTTAGAGCAATTTCTGAAAAGGTTTGAGTTTAATTTAAAAAATACCACATGATACCATCCTATTGTTTTTTGCTAAATTTATACCATAAATATAAACTAAGATTTTTTTAACCATTTTTCCTTTAATTTTGACATGAATTATATTATCTTGATTTATTTCACCCAATAAAGAAAAAATCTTGCAAAGAAGGGATAACTCATATACAAACCCTGTAGAACGTGTTTTATTATCAATGACCATTGCATACAAACAAACTTTATATTTTAAAATTGGGGCTTCGTATGGCTCTTTTATATGACTACCTGTATGCCAATTTTCATGTCTACAGATTAGTCTGAAGACAGGAAAGAAATTGCCTGTGGTTTCCGTAGTGCTCAAAAGTATACGTGTACCAAATTTAATAAAAATTGGTCAAACGGTATAGATTTATATAGAGAATGTATACATACATCCTTTACACACACACACACATATATATATATATATATATATATATATATATATATATATATATATATATATATATATATATATATATATATATATTTTTTTTTTATTTTTTTTAAATTTTTTTTTTTTTTTGTAAGTTACTGTTTGTATATGGGGATGGTTATTTCCTTTGGAATGATAGTAGAATTGTAATTATTTTGTTTTTCTTTACTTAAGATTTTGTCTTAGTTTGTAATGGTATTCAACCCAAATGTTTTTTTTTTTCATTTATGACGAATTATAAATTCATACACTATACTTACAAACTTATTTGGACACTGCATGTTTTCAGAAAAAGTGATTTATTATTCTATTTAGTAACGGATGCAACACTTCGAGAGGCAACTTTCGACAAGTTCTCTATAAGTCTGCACAGGAATAGCTCGTCATGCCTATTGCAAGGCTGTGAGAAGAGATTGTTGTGAAGATGGGCTTGCGTAGCGGTGTCGTACTCGTCGCTCTAGTTTTTCCTACAAGTACTTGATCGTATTGAGATGACGGTTCTGAACAGGCCAGTCAATTGACCTAATTCTCAGGAAACCGGTCCAGCATACGTTTTGCAGTATGACATGGAGCTCGATCCTGTTGGAAAATCAACCATCATCGCCGTAGTATTGCAATAGTGTAGGCAAGGTCAAGCTCTCCAGTACGTCGATGTACACATCATCGTTCACGGTACCAGGTACATAAAGAATAGTCCGACTCCTAACCAGTAAAAACGACTCCACATTAAGATGGATCCTTCTTCGAATTTCTGCAGTGCCCAAATACTTTTGCCCATATAGTATATATAGACGCGGTTGCAAGTGCACTACTGGCCTCGGATTGTGGTGTAACCTTCCTTAGGCATATTCGGACCGAATGGGGTTCAGGCGCGGGTCCCATATTGGATGGGCAGTTCAATCTTTGCCATTATCATTATCATAATGATAGGGAAATTTATCGTCAGGATAAAATAGATGGTGGTTCCTGGAGATTCTAGTCAGCGGGCAGCAAATGTTGAGTAAGATTAGCTCGTCTCTGGCATTTCATTACTGCGCACCTCCCAGCATAGCCGTCCTCGTTTCACCTTAATCTTGAATAAGTGTCGGGAAATGTCGACAAAAATTCACTAGAAGAGCGTCTACTAGAAGAGCGTCAAGTTTGGCCATGCACAATCCAGTTTTAGCCGTGTGACATAGCCACGGTGTTCGTAATTACCCCACCAAGGTGAGAGATTCATCTGCACCAATAGTCCTTGCGCTTCGAACGGTTGCCTCACTCTCACAAGTTGATTGGTGTGAGCAAGAACTATGCAAATTCGAGGAGTTAGTGACTGCGTGGAAATGTTTCTCATTCTCTCTCTCCAAAGCAATCCGGCTTCGCACTCATAAAGGGTAGAACTTTGATATGCAATATCACAATGTATAATTGTAATTATTACTTTGTTAAAGTGTAAACCATATTTTGAGAAAGCTGGCAGCTTTGACAAAGTTAACGACTTAATTCCGTGTCGACTAAGAACGAGAAGCCTTCCAACCAAGGGAAAGAGCGGTCCTTTGTTAAACAACGCATTGATACCCGCGGTCATATTTTATAACTAGGCAGCATTTTAGAAATAAGCAAAATGTATCCTAACAAAATAAAGCAGCAAAACCTCCATACACCGTTTGAGATTTACATCCCAGTCGCAATCCAAACTTGCCAATTATTAAAGATTCTCAGAAATACCGCCCAATATGAGTCCTAGATAGACACTTTTACTTAAAATTCACCCACCCTTGTGCAATAAACGCTTTATTTAAAATTTATTTCTCTTTATGATGTAGATATGAGTTGCTGCGCAGCGGGTGCTTCAATATGTCCTGTCAGCACGTATGAGGACTGATGCATACCACCAGAAGTTCTGGTGCTGGTTTCCGGCCGATACTGGTTTGAAACCAGAAAGGGTGGATGTAACATTCAAACTGTTTCCAAGCGCGTTGGTGCAGAGTTCTTTAGACGAAACACGAGATCCTCTTCGAGATGTAGATGTATTTGTTACTTAATTTCTACGTTGAAAATAATTTCTTTAATCCTAATTGTTGGACATTTTTAAGGTTACAGATTAATAGATAACTGCATGCAAGTTCTTATTTTATTTATCTGAATTGCAATCGTTTTAATATACGCAGTGAAATAGATGCCGTAGTTTTTAGGTTTGTTCTTAGTCTATTGATCTCTTTATGTGCTTTTCTTTGCATTGTCTACGTGTTGTCTTATCCTGAGATATTATTTTATTTATAGCTAGTTCACAGTAAGAGTCGCTATTATGTTATGATTTTGTTCTCATTTTTATTATTTATTTCTCACACTGAAACCTTATAGTAATAGATTAATCATTTTTATCTTATTTTTTTTAATTGCGAATATGATCTTGATGTAAATTAAAACATTTTTACTATCAATATGAATCAAGCTGTTGATATTTGTAACGTTTAATAGCATGCGGCATCGACTTTCTTTTCATGTTTAAGAAAATACAATTTTAACAAAATACTGTTTCCTATTATTTTATCCCGGTATTTGTAAAACCTGAACGGCGGTTGGTGATGATTCGACACTGGAGCTTGTTTTTCGCGTCCTTATTTTCACATTTTTTGTCCTATTTTGAGAATTCCGTGCGGTTTTCAGTATTTTTTATTTTAATAGCACTTAGAAAATGTTTGTGTAACACAATTTAGAAAAATCTACAGCTTTATTACCTAGAACAACCACTGTTGTCTATTCTACACAAAACATATTTGCGGTCTTAAAAGCTTTTGTTTAGCACTAAAATACAGCAGAATATCAAAACAAGCAGAAATAAATAACTGTTCATTTAATAATTCTATTTATTCATTCATTCGGCTTTCAATATGTTAAAGACTTATTCCAGTAGCGGGTATATGTCAGTCATAATCACCCATGTTTACGGTTATGTTTGCGCAGCTTTAGCAATTTTATTCCTATTAGAAAAAGTTATTCACAGCCATTTTTTAGCTTGCAGATACAAAAACAATAATTTGCAGAAAAGGTTCTGAAAATATTGAAAATCTGCTGCAAGCACTGCTTTGAAATGAAATGAATGGTACTGAGCTTGACTATTCCAAATTACATTTGAATAAAGAATCCAGGTTCTGCGAAAATAAAACAACTTGAAGAAAGTTATAGGTATTGCTGACAATTCCTAGAATAATTTGGATTTCTTTCACACGAGAGATGACACAGAATGGAAAATTAATCTAATGTACGAATGATTGTTTTCCAGCTGGAAATATTTTACATATTTTGACAAGCGTATCAAAATTTAATTCGGAATAATAGTGATAAACGAGGTTGATGCACAAGCAAGTATTCAAAAAGAGTATTTTTAAAGCAATCAATGTACACATAAAACTTGCTTAGCATGTAACTAAAGCGTGCAAACTTCGAAACATAAATGTGTTTATTACGGTATCAATAATTAATAAGAAACTACATAATAATATACTTTGTACGAGGGTCATATCGAATGTAATACACGCGCGCGCGCGCGTTTTGAAATAAAATACAGACCAATTAAAAATTTACTACAACACTTTTTGTTTTATTTTTTTATACCTTATATTACTTTTCTACATAGACCCCTTGCAAATTTAAACGTTTGTCGTATCTTGTGATGAGCTTTTGAATATCAGCGTCATACTCTTCTGCCACCAGTCCATTGAGATACGCAACAGGCTTTTTTGGTCGTCATTGAGCCACAACGTGTACAATTTTTTCTGAATTTGAGATGATCTGTTACCGTTTCGTAAATGATAGTTCGAGACACATGTGAATATTTATCATGAATTTCATCCGAAGTCACACACTGATCTTGTTTGATGAATTTGTCGACATACATGACAAGCTCATTCGTAATGACACTTGGGCGGCCACATCGCTCCTCATCATGGACAGCTCTCGCTCCTACCTCATTGAAATTTCGGCACCGACGACGCACACGTGATTCAGCGATCAAATCACCATACACTGCTTTGATTCCACTGTAAAGTTCGCTTGGTTGTACATTCTTTTGCATTTAGAAATCGGATCACAGATATCACTTCACATAAGGCGGCATGCTCGATTTCCTTGGACAGTTTGTTTGGTTACCAAAACAGCAATTACCATTTTACAGCAATACCACATGCAATTCAGTAAACAGCAGGCAAACGAGACCCTAAATATGGTTGCCACTGACCGGTGCATCTGTCAATGTCACATTGGTGCGCATGCTCGAACGGGTATTCCTTTCCGAACGACTGTCGTACATTAGTGGTATAATCTATTTAATATTGTATTGGCAAGAAAAATAACGCATTTTCTTTTGTTTTTCTAGTTCAGTTGCTTCACACGTGTATTTTACACGTTTAACAATCGATTTACTTTTACTTTTTTGTGTAATAAATAGGCATATGTTAATGAAAACAATGTAAAATAAGCTAAATTATACTAAAATGAAAATAGTAGCATAATTTATATATTATCACAATTTTACGCAATTTATGGACGTATGGAAACGACAACGATAGTCAATTGTTGGGCAGTGGGAATACTAGCTAAAACAAAAACTCAAAGTGAATATGAATTGCTGGAGAAAGCTAGACTGAAATTACAAATATTCGATCAGTTTCATGCAGTAGATAAATTTGTAGCCGTCCACTATTTTGAACTGATTCTGTCAGCAAGGAGCTTAAAAGTTAAATTATTGTGATCCTATTATTATTTTTGAACATATCATATGCACCTAGTTTTGTTTTACAACAGATTCGTTACATAGTTACTAACATGAAGACTGGAAAAAATCTTAATCAGCCTTCCGATATAGAAACATTTGTAATTGCCATGTTTCCTTGATATAAAACTATTAGAACTATTTGGCTTTGCTCTGCTTGAACTGATTAAAAATACATAAATATTCATGCATAAAGTCATCAAAATAATAAAAATACAGATATCATTTAAGTGTAAGGAAAATATTTTTTGAACACCATTTTCACATTTTAATAGCTTCTGCACTTTAATTTCTAAGGTGACCATTATAGAAATAAATTAAAATTATGTATATACATTTAAAATAGTACTGTATAGCCAGTCAATTCATTTTTAATTCTATCTGTTCAGGAAATGCTGGTGCCGTGCTTAAATTATCAATTTCTTTCGTTCCGCAAAGCAAAAGGATTCGATCATAGTTTTCCAGTAAAACGGAAATTTGAATTCTGCTTTACAAAAAGCGAAATCATCGTTTTTAAGGAATGTTTCATAAAAATATAAGTTGCACAATTAAAGCTTCAACTGAAAAGTAAGTCACCTCACATTCCTATGTCATTTACGACGAATAATGTTTTCAGTCCTAAAATGTCCTAGTGCGAATATTTTCTAAGCATAATATTCCAAAATATTTTTAATTTGCTTTACTCTAACAGTCAAGTTTAAAATTGAATTATTTTGGTACTTCTTACAGTTCAGATATCCGTCTTCTAAATGGAAACCACGTTATCGATTTATTTGGAAATCTAAATACGTTTACACATGTTTCTAAATTTAATATAGTATTCCATACAACCCAGCAATATAATTTGAAATATCTGAAATAAGTGTAAGTTTAGATAACTTTAATCATCTTGATGAAAGCTTATGTCACAATTTAAACAAATATTTGAATTTCCGTACATTGTTCTACCTGTATTATTTAAAAAATAAGACAATGTTAACGTGAAGTATTTGAAAGTGATTTATTTTAACGCGTTCCAATTCGAAGTGGATTGGTTAAATGAAGTACTAGATCTGTATCGAGAACACACAGATGCAACACTGCTAGATGATTTTCGCCCAAATTTATCTGGTCATTACTTTTTGTTACATTAGTTAGTATCGCCCACGTTTTGAGTACTCATTCAATACTTGAAGAGAAACTACTAAATTACTTTAATAGAGGGATAAACAATTGTTAATTTGTTAAATCTACTTATGACTGCATATTTTTTGTACAAAACCAATGCAATCTAGTCTCTCCAATTTCATTCAAGAAACCACTGAGGGATCACAAGCATAAACTAGTCTTCCATCCTTCAGTCTTTCATATATGATCACTAACCATTTCAATGTTCTTGGCCTATGGAATATTTCTTAAGAATCTTTTAACAAACACATACTAGGGATGCGACATCGACAGCAAAACATCGATGTTTTGAAACATCGATGTTCAAAATTAAAACATCCATGTCGATAATACATCGCTCCAAAAACATCGAGGTTTTTGAAATTCAGTGTATTTAATTTTTCCCCCATTTCATAAAACCGGTTTAGCAACTAGTAATGCGACATCGGCTCCAATACATCGATGTTTTTTTATAAAACATCGGTGTCGCATCCCTACCTTTCAAACTCTTCACCCTTGGTCACTTTGGTCTAAAAGTATGTTCAATTTGCTGACTTTAAAAATTATGCTACTTGGTTATTTTTAAAAATTTTGTAACGGTACTTTTTTCATTTAAAAATAAAACATCATCGACAACATAAAAACATTGACAAGTATAAACATCGATGTTACAAAAACATCGACCCTAATACATCGATGTTCTTTACAAAAACATCGATGTTTTGAAAACATCGATGTCGCATCCCTAAAACATACGGTACAAACTTCAGTCTTCCAAGCATGACTCTACACTACTTTTGGTCTTTCTGACTAATACGACCATTCTTCTGGAATAAATCAATACTGCACTTCTCGATATAATCTTGTGACATTCAAAGGATTAAACAAACTGTCTTGAAAACTACTTTTCACCTGGGAATTATTTTGAATCAAAGTAAAAAATACTTCAAATAATAGGATATTTTTATATATAGATGAAGCTATTTAAGAATATATATATATATATATATATATATATATATATCTTATTACAAGAGAAAATTCGCGCTCACCGTAATTATAGATAACCCTTACTATATATTTGCTACCTATTTTGTATCAATGTACAATTACTTACCACCAACATGCAGTTGTTTTGTATAAATTTATATATTAACAAAATGTTCTGATAAACTGTTCTTATATTGCCTATAATTTCGTCCAGTTTTAAGGATACTTTATCTCGATGTGAATGAATGTGACTTTCAGGGTCTGAGACGTCTCTTCCAAGATTGTTGCAGAACTTTTCAAACATTTCTGTTCTACATTTAATAATTTAAAATTCTTAAACCTTTTTGCTGTATGAGTGTACACTTTAGAACCCAGCTATTTCTTACTTAGCATAAAAATTGAATTTTTTTTCCTTTCTCCATCTTCGAAGTGCACGTCTCGTCTCCATGAAGCTTTTTTTGCCTCCTCTAAAGACATTTCCCTCGCTCGAAAAAAGGATTTTTGTGGACACACTATTCAACGTAGATAAACACGGACTCACGCTTATCAAATATTCGTCCTGCATCAGTGAAAATCACTTCATTCTTCGCTTAAGCAGATTTGCCAGTAATTCCATTAGTAAACAGCTCTCGAAATTTACATAAACATTCATGTATTCAAACATATTCATGCTTCTGGAGATTTAGCCAGAGAGGAAAAAGATGCAAAGAGGTTATTTCCATTTGCTTTTCCTCCCTTCCTATTTCTCTCTCACACTGTGTCTTTCTATCTCACTTTTATATCTGCAAAGACTTTTAAATGAGGTTGTCTACATTCTTTGACATTCATTGCAACAAAGACCTTTTCGCTCTCCAAGAAGCACAGTGAGAAGTTTTTTGCTGGGTGCTAGTGAAAACGTCAACTTTCTCACGTGTGTATTGGAGGAGAAACTGATGGGAAACAATTGAGTGCTACACGGGGCTTATTATTGCATTATAAAACTTTGAAACCAGCTTTTAAAGGTTCTACAGTCATATTTTGTTAGAATTCTCTTTATGGGAGACACGAATGACACCTACTTTTTAACCGAATATTCATTTTTAAGACAATAAAAGGCTCATACCACATTCAGCAATTTCAAAGAGCTTTTTTTTTTCTGAACTGTATGTTTAGATAAGATTGTATTCATTTCCTTTATGCCTTTCACCGTTATTATTGAGTGAATTTCTGTTCATGAGACCAAGTAAAATATAATTAAATGACAGAAATTAATGGAACTTGCGAACAGAGTTGAAGCAAATATTGCAAGATGTAACATTTTGTTAGTGGTTCCAACAATATGACAGTTATTGCGAATTGCATGAATGAAAAACTTCTTATCTGATGTTTTTCTACTTATCTAAGAACATTTAAAAATATGTTCTGATGTTGAATTTATACTATAGGTAGGGGGTTTCGAAAAGCATGACATTCGGCTGGAACAAATTCTTATAGTGAAAAAATAGTTTCGTTCTTTTAGTCTACCTAATATCAATACATTTTTTTCGAAATTAAAAAAGATTTAAGTTAAATGACAACCGGATGCAGTTTTCGGTTTCTGGCATTTTGTCAGTCTCGTAAGAAACCACCGGAAATCACTCTGACCATAGTTTGGTTCACGTGGGTCATGTTGAAATGACCTAAAGCAATGTTTTTCAATCTTAGAAACTCGTAAATCATTTTAGGAAACTCAATTCCTGTCAAACAATAAAACCAAACTTGGCCCAATTTTTATGGAAAAGCCGCACAGTGGATTCTCTGGAGAAAGACCTACCAGAACTAATACGCTTCTGTAAGTTTATTCCATGTTTATTTCAGGTAATCTGCTTTTTTAAATGTAATATGCAATTAAGACTTGTTCTGGTGCTTTTCCAAACAACCTAGGTCTTACTACGGGGAGGTTATTATTAGACTTCGAATCCCACTATCTCATCCACCTGTGGAACGTATGGGAAGTTTGCAGAGTACAATTTGGAGTCAATTATGGGCATGGTGTCTCGTAAACTAGTGGTTTGCATGTATCCATTTGAAACCAGTGGTTTGCACCATCCATATCCAAGTACTTCCGCAATCTTTTGTACAACAACGTCTTGATACAATATTTCCACAGATGAGTGTGGAGAGTAGGGTAAGTATGTAACAATTTATAAAGTACTCAAATTCGTTAGATGGCAAAAACCTGAGAATCAGTGGATACACATTTCATACAGTAAAAAAGTGTGTGGTAGGGTAAGTACGTATGTAGTAGGGGTATAATTCGCACCTCCCGGTCTATTCATTTATATTTTAACAGATATGTTCATCTGAGGGAAACAAACTTTTTTAACCATTAGAATTTGCTCGAATGAAATGTAATTTGTTTAGCCCATTCTATTTGACATGATACTGTAAAAGGCTGCTAAATTTTTTATAATAGTGCTAATAGAATTACATGATCTTGCACGGTTGAACTGGTTAATTATCGATTGAAAAAAAATGACCAGAGAGAAAAATGAATTTTCTATTTCCTAGAAAAATGCCACACCTTTTAAGTGTAAGGAAACTAATTTTGTTACATCTTTTCGACATTCTAATGACTTCTACAACTTAATTTGAACGCATATGCTATAGATGCCGATCCATCCATGAAATGCATTTCACATATATTACCCCTATTGTTTTAAAAAACAAAAAATGACAAAAGATGACACTAAGATAATTACTATAAAATATAGTATTATTGATTTTTAAGGGAAATGCCCTTTCTTATATTTAAGTTCATTCCGTGTAAAATTACCATAGCTCAATTTGAAAAATCGAGAAATCTATGACGAATACTCCAGAACTCATTGTTTTAATACCGATATTTTTTGACTGTGGCAATTTTGTGCCCGTCACCGTTTTATAATTTCCTTAAGGGAAATATTCCGAATTTATTTAATGTGAAGCTTGTCACTAAGGGTTTAAAAAGCAAATACATTTGCTTCTTAAAATCTTAAGGCACGTGAAACAAAAAAAGGACTTGCTTAAAAATTGAATGTATTCAGTACAGACGAAACAAATGTAATCTATTACCATTTCAAACAAATGGTAAATGGGATTAATAGCATTTTTCTAAGGTAGATAATTAAATAAATGTCGTACTGGAGCAACACAACGGGCTATTAAGGACGTTCCGGGATCAATCACGTCAATCAAGAAAAATCCAAGGACAACTCCACACAATTTTTTACCATGGTCAGATGACGAGGCTACACCTGACCTGGCACCCCACCCCACTCTCCAAACCTCCACACCACGCCAAGCATATTTAATAAAAATAAATGCATTGTTTTCAACACACCTTAAACATATATCATTATAACTAAAAAATTTTAATTACTTGAAAATATCTAGTTCGATTTTTTTAAATCTTAAACTTTGTTTCAATTACTTCAAATTCCATTTATAATTTCATTTTCTCTAATTTATCTGACGCTTTAATTTCAATACTTTATAGTGCTATTTTCTGTGATGAATAGGATTTTAAATGTATCCAAAACATAAATAATTCATAAATTTAAAACAAGAAAAGAGAGAAATGACACTAAAATAAAGTTGACGGAAAATGTTGTTCTGAAGACATTAATTAGTGATTATTTTGTAACTCCGTGGCCCTCCCCCTTATCATAGTTAACAACTAAAATTTGAACAACATTCAAAAAGACTACATTTTTTCCGAATGGAAAAAACCCTAGAAAATAATATTGCTGCACTTAGTCAAAGAACACGAGTTTCTGTTTCGTTACTATTCGTTTGAAAATATCGTCTGTCGCAAATATTCGTACATTCTTTATGTTTCGCAAAGAAAACACAACGCTCCCCAATTAAATAAAGTATCAGACTATATATTTATTTTGTACGTACATTTGAAGTTTATGCTGCAGCAGTGTTGCAAGCTTTGATTCCTATGTTTTTAGAATATCAGTTTAAATTCCATAGAAACAAATTTGAAAAAATAACTGATATTTTTATTAGTGTAGTCGTATCAATACAAGAAATAGTAATGCTCAATATATACATTCTAACTTCTCGAACAATATAAAATTATGGTGCATTTAAGTATAGTTACCCAGTTGTCTTAGCATGAAATTTTCTTAAATACACTCTGTAACAAAAAAATCGACGCACCAAGAAGGAATCATCCGATTGCTTTGAAATTTCATATGCAAAAATGTTTTGACCAAATATGCAAATGATTAAAATTTGGTGTCCAATGAATGAATAGTGCGATCTCCAGCGCATCGGAACTGCGCATCGAGCAGATGTATATAAGGAGTTGTTCTTGAACTGTTGTTAAAAATTTCTGCTGCATTGCTATTTAGGATACCTTTCAACGACTGAAAAAATGCCTTGCCGCAGGATTCGAGCTCATTACGAGCAACTTTCAGAGTTTGAAAGAGGTCGTATCATTGGATTGAAAGAGGCAGTTTCGGCAAATCGGAGAATCGCTCGTCATGTGAGTCGAAGCGATGCGACGATTAGAAGATGCTGGCAAGAGTAGGTGGACAGTGGCAGATTTCTGCGTCATGATGGTAGCGGTCGACGTAGGGCCACAACAGATAGCGAGGACAGAGTGATTGTCAGATCAGCTGTCACAGCGCCTATTCATCGCTATCAACCATCAGTCGTGCGACCCACACACGAGTGTCCACCATGAACATTCACAGACGGCTGAGAGAGCGAAATCTACGCTCGTACCGACCGGTACGCCACCTGTCACTCACGCATGAACACTGTCGAGCCAGATTACAGTGGTGCTTGGACGAACAGGCTGGCTGACTGGGGACGTATAGTCCCCAGTCAGTAGTCTTTATATAGTCTTTAGCGACGAATCCCGCTTCCAACTGTGTCCAGCCGATCATCGAAGACGTGTCTGGAGACGCCCAGGGCAGCGTACCGATTCTGCTTTCACTATTGCACGCCACACGGGCCCTCAACAAGGAGTTACGGTCTGGAGTGCCATTTCTCTTGATAACCGGACCCCTTTGGTCGTCATTAGATGTACACTTACTACACAGCGGTACGTTTACGACATTCTGAGACCTGCTTTGCTACCGTTCCTTTCGCAGTACCCTGGGCTTATTTTTCAGCAAGACAATGCCAGACCACATACGGCACGTGTTGCTATGAACTGTCTTCAAGCTTGTCAAACACTTCTTTGGCCAGCCAGATCACCAGATCTCTCTCCCATCGAGCATGTCTGGGATATGATGGGAAGGCGACTGCATCCGGTAGGGAAAGTTGATGACGTAGTCCGACAATTGGAGCAAATTTGGCAAGAATTACCACAGGAGACCATCCGGGAGCTTTATTGGTCTATGGCACGCCGTGTGGTAGCTTGCATCCAGGCAAGAGGCGGGTCAACACCTTATTGAGCTTGTTACTGTAACTTTGAAATAAATCATTCAATTGTTCTGAAATTTTAATCATTTTCTATTCTGTACATAATTTTTTTATCCATTAATTTTTTTTGTGTCCATCGGACAACTCCTTTTTGGTGCGTCGATTTTTTTTGTTATAGAGTGTATGAATCCAAAGGAATTTCGATTAGTGCATTCACTAAATTTTAATTTGTTCTATAAAAAATATTTATTGAAGTATATGGAATAAAATTTATGTGATACACGCCAAATACAAAAATAGACACAAAACAGGTAAATGGATAGACTGAAGTAACGAAGTTCAGTCACTAAATGAATGCAAGCCCTCACATTATGCAAAACTTTATGTAAATATTCTATTATTAATTGGACGTAATACGGGTGTATACAGACAGACATGAAAAGCGGAAACCACCGATTTTGCATTAGAACGAACGAAAATATAAACAATTTAAGATGGGTCGAAAGTATTCAATGTGCAACCAAAGACTCCAATCCTATCCGTATAGATTTTATTTTTATCGATTTAAGAAATTGATGAGAGCACATTTTGTTCGTACGATGATATAAATTAAATTAAGACTAAACTCTGGTTTTTGTTGGTTTTGGGTTCAATATATTGAGCAAGGGTCATATATAACCAAGCAACATGAATAAATAAGTCAAATCAAATGATTACATAAAACGAATTTAATTCTTTTTTGCAGGTTTCTGGTTTTTATTTATATCCACAATTTTATAAAAATAATGTACAGTCAGGAAAAAAACCGAACCATCTCCTTTATCTCGAATGCTATTCATTCTAGAGCAATTTCAAAAGCATTATTCCAAGGGAATAACGTCCTCTACAAATTAAAACCCACGAACATTGCATGAAGGGAAGTCTTCGTATCAAAGTTTACACTAACAACAAAATTTCGAATAATAACCATGTTCTGAATCCTCAATCAGATTCTGCATCATGAAATAAGTCTAAATATGAAATTTCATGAGTATACTATCTTCATATCCAGAGATTTTCAATCCTGAATTTGGCATCAATTCCAGGGATAACCTAGATATAGAAAGTCGCTGTTTGTAGATACTATGGGATTCTTTAGTGAAAAACAGAGAAAAACAATCAAATTAAAAAAACATTTAGCAGCCAATTATGTAGATATTAGCATCTCTTACAATGAAACGGAAATGTCTTTTATATCCATGCTATGGTATTTCCGGCTAGAAAAAACAAGACGCAACAGCTGTTACAAGAGATAAGTTGTTAAAGTAAAAAGTTTGCATTTCCAATAAGCTATATATATATTACTATTATTTTTTTTTCTTAAACAAGAGGAAATTCACAAAAGAAAAACCACACGGAATTTATTGAAAACGAAAGTGTTGGTTAGTTTTAACTTTTCGTCTTACTTTTGTTTTCACTTTCGTTTTCTGGTTTAATTCATATGATTTTTATTTTTATTTTGATCTTTCATTAAATTACGTATTTGAACGATATAAGTATATATATATATATATATATATATATATATATATATATATATATATATATATATATATATAATTATCTTACGCAGAGCCTACAAAAAGACATTATCTCGCTTTGACACAACACTACGATTGTTTGTTTACCACGAAGCCTCCCGCCTCAACTGAATTTATAGCGTTATCAGCCATTTTCAGGGCCAATAATTTTATTTCAACAAGACGCTTACACTGCAACTTTCGACAACAAACTCAATGTAAATTTGTATGGGTGTCTCGATTGCTGGGGATATGCACAATCAGACATGTTGGGTATTCGATTTCAAAGGCAGCTCTTTTCTGTAATACATCGAATTTATATATAAAAAAATTTGTTTCTTCAGGAATATCATATTTTATAAAGAATTCCTTCTCCTAGGACACATGGCTTCCTTGATGCAAGCGAAGCGAGTAAGGTTCACGCAGCGATCCAATGAGGAGTGCAAAGCAATACTTCGGGGTTGGTGAACATTAGCGAGAATTGGACGTAGATTACACGTTTAGCGAAGCATGAACACGAATTCATTGTACATGCATTTTAACAGAAATCTTATTTTATTTTATTAGAATCTCACAAATCTGAATAATATTTTTAACCAACATGTTTTCAAGTGTTGTGCCGTCATCTGATCGTGGTTCAAAATTACGTGCTGCTGACCTAAGAAATTTCCATTTGTGATTGATCCCGGACCGTCTCCAATTACCCATTGTCTTGCTCCTATGCGATGTTAATCAAAATTCCTATCTTGAATACTGAAAAATAGGTACTTTACAATTTTATACTATAATCTCACATCCCACAAAAGTGAGTTGATATGGAGTTCACAGTTGTTTTATTTCAAATATTTCACCCCCCGCTACTTGTTCCTTGTAGATGTGCGCTGGCCCGAAATAATTCGTTCTTGATGAAACACAGTCAAAATTTATTTTACCGTTTAAATTTAATTTATTTAATCTAAACTTAATATTAAATGCCTAAAATTACACTTTTCAGAAAAATAGCGCTTTAAATATTCTATATTTTAAATTTATATGTATGTCACATTGACGCCCTGGCCAAAGAGGCACGAAATCTTGATCAACCTCTTTCCACCATCACACTTGCAGATGCGAATGCAGTGGCCAGATGCAGACTTTTAAACCAACCCTCAAAGAAACCTTTGATAACCGACTTCGACTTCCCTAGAGACATAACGACCACACTTGCTCGACTAAGAACGGATCATTATAAGGGAATGAAAATACTTCCTGCCGGGACAAGGACCTATCCTTACTGCAAGAACTGCCCAGAGATCCAACTCACACCAAAACACATCTTTGAATGTCCAAAAATTACTGCAGAGATCTTGAAACTCGGCTTGTTACCAGATAGAGATCTGCTATGGGAGACCCTCTACAGTTCTGAGGCACCGAAGCTGGCAGCTGCGGTCCTTCGGACCTTTGGCAATATTTGAGACTTTTTTGCCAATCCATAGACACGACATCATCATCATTGATACTGAAATACGAAATTTATGAACCAAATTAGAAATAGTATTCATTCATGAAAAATTAAATTATTCTATTAATGAATTGAAAATAAAATTAACATATTTTCACTGACATTTATTGTAGAGGACACTGCTATGTTCTACACTTGCATTTTTCCCACACGTATCACAGCAAATTTGTGATTTCTGTCTTTTCAACTGAGGCATACATGTCCACATTTTTCTTAAAGAACTCTTTTGGTTTTTTGTCCGTACTTCACAATTTTCTCTCTAACTGCAGTTTAGTTTTTATCGCATTTCACGAGGAAGCATTGGTTGCAAACATCTTTCTTGAAGATGGTCCTTCAAAAGTTCTAACGAAAGTCCTTTGATAAACAAACTTCTTTTTCTGTATTGAATCGCCGGTGTATATGTTGACAACAGCAGTACTGGGGCATTTATATTTGCAATATTTAACATACTTAAAAGTACTATCATGCGCCATCTTTCACTTATTCTAGTAGTAGAATATGCAGATTACATTTCAATTACTACATCTGCAACACCTTTTATTGATTATAAAACGTTATTATCTCTGGTTTCTTGGCTTCTTCTGTCGATTTATCATTGACACTATCATTATGCATTGTAGATAACAGGACATCGCATTTATTTTTCTTTAACAAAAGGTAACAAATGTCATACTTTTTTCTGAAATCCAAATAATGATGAATCCACTTCTCGATTCTTTCTACACATAAATTCTTTTCGAATCTCTTTTTTATTTTTTTGTAACTGTTCCAACAAGTGTAATTTTCTTCTCTAAGAGATCATCTGCCAGACTGTAACTGTTATACCAGCTGTCAAGGTTTCGCTCTGAATTGAAGATGGGTTTCACTAATATCTTTAAAATTTAATCGGGACTATTTTCCATCCTGTATGGAGATCATGTAGGTTGATCTCCTGTATAAATTTCAAGGTTCCGAGTATGAAAAGTTCTTGCATCCACTAGATCAAACATTTTGAGTCGATATTTTTCAGGTTTACTTAAGATATACTGACGAAACGAGCATTTTCTTCGAAATGCCTCTACCTTTTCATCAATTGTTACATATTCGCCAAGACTGTACAGTTTTTTGCAATTAGCAAGAAATCTTTCGAAACTATTTCTGATAGGAGCAAATTTATCTAATTATTTTCTAGAAGAACGGTTCTTTATATCATCAAATCTGAAACACCTCATTAGAAATGAAAAAACGTTTATACGACATAGTTTTGTGAAAAATGTCATGTCCAGTACCATCAGTAGCCTAAAGATCACGAACATTTACATGAGACGCTTTGTAGAGTCCTTCAAGGTAAAGAAGTCCGATGAATGTCTTTATTTCTAAGGTACTTGCCGAGCGAGCATCTCTTTCCCATTCAAAATTACCAGCAATTGATTAATTGTAAATATTCTTATATTCCACAATAATTGACATTATTATTTCGTCGATAAGCAATTGCTAAGAATTTAAAGGCGAGATTACAACACATTTCCTTCTCTAATATGTCCGGGCAATTTTGTCATGATGTTGCAATCAAGATTTCTGACATTTTTTCTTGGTTCTTTTTTATTCCATTTTGTTAATTTATATTTACCACGATAGTGATCCATACATTCAAAAATATAAGATTCATTCCTTGAATCTATATCATCTTCAGAATTGGACTGATGATCACTAAACTGTTTGCTCTTCGTGAACAATTTCTTCATCTTCATTACTAATTCTTCGTCAGTTGACGCGTGAGCTTTTTGAATCACAAATCTCTTCATATCATCATTATAGCTCAAATAGCAAGACAATTTCAATCCGTCTGTTCTCCTTCGCGATCTTAAATGAAAATGCAAGCGTACGCTTCGAGCCTCAAAAACCCGAACACCGTTTTTCTGAGAAAACGAAGGGGAAATTCTTCAAACGACTGTGGCTGTGACGTACTTGACCTTGAATGTAGCTACTGTGAAACTAGAATCATTCCGTGGGCTCTGGTTTTCTGTTCTACAGTTTTGTAAGCCTCTGGACTCATAGGACCGACGCGCGTGTTAAGGATAAATGTTTTACTATTTTACATAGCAATGTTTCTACTGTATTGATTACTAACACAAGATTCTTTTAAAGCTGAAAACTGAAATAATTCGATTAGGTTCCTTCTTTTGAAAAAGAAAGAGTGTGTTAGTAAAAAGGCATTATAAAAAAATTCTTCAAAAATAACCAAAAAAAGAGTTGTTGCATTCCAACTAGGGATGCGACATCGATGTCGATGTTTTTTTTTTTAATTATAAAAAAATGTATTTAACATCGATGTATTGGGGTCGCTGTTTTTGCAACATCAATGCTTATACTTGTCGATGTTTTTACGTTGTCGATGTTTTATTTTTAAATGAAAAAAGTACCGTTGTAAAAATTTTAAAAATAACCAAGTAGCAGAATTTTTATAATCAGCAAATTGAATATACTTTTAGACCAAAGTGACCAAGGATGAAGGGTCTGAAAAGTAGGGATGCGACATCGATGTCGATTTTTCTAAACATTGATGTTTTATTAAAAAACATCGATGTATTGGAGCCGATGTCGCATCACTAGTTGCTAAACCAGTTTTATGAAATGGGGAAACACGTTTAAATACACTGAATTTTAAAAACATCGTTTTTTTTGGGCGATGTATTATCAACATCGATGCTTTAATTTTGAACATTGATGTTTCAAAACATCGATGTTTTGCTGTCGATGTCGCATCAATAGTTGCTAAACCAGTTTTAAGAAATGGGGAAAAAAAGTTTAAATACACTGAATTTTAAAAACATCGATGTTTTTTGGGCGATGTATTATCAACATCGATGGTTTAATTTTGAACATCGATGTTTCAAAACATCGATGTTTTGCTATCGATATCGCATCCATATTTCCAACCTGATTACAATCTATGTAAATAAAAGTGTAGCGTTTGTACATGGAATATTTTCGAGACACTTAAAGTTTTTTTTAAATCCGTTTTGGGCCCCTCTGTTTCAAAATCCTTGCACAGTCGGTGTCTGTTTATATGTACGCGTGTGCCTGTTCTACATCCAAACGATTGATATATTTTAGTGAAACTCTGTATACTGTGAGCACGTACGATCTTTTAGTGACTGAACATGGTAGCATAAGTCGGTCCGTTTCTTTGTTCTACGTCTGATTTAGTGTCAATGTGTTTCAATAATTATCGCATATATTTTTCTTCCATATATTTAGATGTAGTATCCTTTATTTTATACGTATTATTTTAATCTAGTGAATACATTATTTAACGTTTCTCTTTATTTACATAGATAAGTAAGTTGCATGCTAAAATATCTGATTACTTATTCTTAAATACCATACTTTGTTAGTTTTGAAAAAGCTGCAATGCAAATTGAGCATTGCGATTACTTGAATTGTTTCACCAGTACTGCTGAAAAAGCAATTATTTTTCAAAATATTTATTTTATGGAATTTAAAGTCTAATTATTGACATTATTTATTTATTTTTTACCCTACTTTAGGATTTTGAAGCATACAAAATTCGGAACATTTGGTACAGACGTTAAAAAGAAAAATATATGTTGCACAAAACATTTTCAAAAGGACTGGTAGGTCATTTTACAAACTTTGCATTTTTAGAAATTAATTTTGCATGCGCAGCTGAATTATTTCAAAACAATCATTATTTACAGCTTGCCTTCTTAAATTTCTAATATTCTTGCTTGTATAACAAAAATACATTTTGTATATAAAAAAACAAGCACATTCATTGCTTTTAGTTTGTAAATATGTTTAAAGATATATCACCGCATTTTGATTTTTTTCGTTTAAAATATATTATTACGGTAAGTAAACGTTTAATTAACTTTAAAAAAATTTTAATAATTGCATAATAATTTTAGGAAACGCTTCTGTTTTTAAATGTTATACAAGGCATTTATATGCACTCAATGATTCTATGCATTATCGGTAACATTGGCACACTCAAGAGACTTTTCTCTTAGCAATCTTCAAAAGTCTACAAAATTGTAAAATGTTAAATTTAACATTTATTTACATTTGTGAAAAAATGTGTGTTTGACAATTATGTACCTTTATTTAAGTGTGGTAGGTGTAACAAGGGATGGGTAGGACTTGGAATGTATTAACGGAGGTTAATTCATTCAACCAGAGTAACGCCGAGTAAGATGGAACTGTCGTTCACGGTAAGAAGGCGATTTGTCGCCAAATATGGTAACCTTCACATTTTGCGATTTTTCTTCACATATGCCGTTTTGTTATGACAACCCTATCTGCAAAATTTCTCGCACTCCACGCTCTGAATGATATCGTGATTTGGCGACAAACGTCGGTACAGCTACACTCTACGTTTATGAGTGATGGCAACGACTTGGCGATATTTTTTGGCGAACTTCTAAAGTCGCCAAGGAAATAATTATTTCCTAACTCTTTTATTGTCAAAACTTTTTTTCTTTTTACAACACACTTTTTAAACATTTTCAGAACGTTTTGAAAAGAATATTTAAAAAAAACTTTCACAAAAAGTAGTAAACTTAAGCACATATCCAAACACATTTGTGAACCAGCAGAGAAACTAAGCTACGAATGTTGGATAAAGAATACACTGAAATTTATCAATTACACTAAATACAGTAGGCAAGTTGAAAAATAAAACGATTTTTAAAAGAAAAAAGCAAGAAATAATACAACCTGATACATCAGAACGGTTCCGAGAAAAAAAAATTACGAAACAAGAATATTCCACAAATGCAAAAAACAATACATGTCAGAACTCTGCCGTGAAAAAAAATTATTATGAAATAAAAATTCCACAACTGTAGAAATACAAATAAATGAACCAATGGTATCAAAGAAAAAAAATTTTAAACGACCAATGCAATCAAAGGATATTTTAAAATCAAAATAACCAATGGGAGGAAAGAAAACATTTCAAACGAATCAATGAAATCAAACGACTTGAATGAATTTTGGAAGAACTTTCTAGAATATTCAAAATGAAAATTGAAAGTTTCCGTTTGCCGAGGTTGCCATGAAAACCACAACAAACGTAACGAAAGATGGGTTGCCTTAATTTATCGTAACTCGCTACTAGAAGCGCGCCAAAAAAATCGCCAAGTCGTTGCCATCACTCATAAACGTAGAGTGTAGCTGTACCCAAACGTCTTTACGTGAACGACAACTCCACCCCGAGTAATTCTATTATTAAATAAAAATACACCGATATCCATTGAAAAATCAAACTCGTATTCTGTTTTCAAAAGATGATTTTACTTGTCGGGAGAAATTGTTAAAGAATTGTATGATTAAATGAATACGTATCAATTGTAATAGGCTATGAAATAATATTTATAGTTCCTTTTTCTATCCATAATGCTACGACGTTAGTTTGTACAAGTATAACATGTGAACAAAATCAAGAAACAAAATTCACATGAACGACTTCACATATGAACTTAGCAAACGTAGACGCTGTAGCTCAGAAAAAACGATTATTGCCACTCAAAACAATAAATCTCGCTATAACTGAACTGGGAAAAAAACAGTCATATCTTTTATATTAACTTAATTGAAACTATTTTTGTACGTACCTGGCGACATAACAAAGTCGAGTACCACCACTAAACACCAAACCCCAGTCGCCTAACGGTACAAAAATGCCACATGGAAAAATCAATCACACAGGTGTCCATTAATCTTTGAAAGTGGCATGTGGGAAATCGTCATGCATCTTTTGGCCAGTCATCCATCGTCGGACACCTACTCCATCGAAGACCTCTACTCCCTTAGCCTCTACAACTCAACTCATCTTGATATTATTTTTCGGTAGGCTGGACAGGAAGTCGATGTTTCACTATGTTATTTCAGTCGTCCAAGTCGTTTGATTAAACAGAGTGCTGCCGATAGTTTGTGGCAATGGGATCTGCCTGTGTCCTCTCCCTCCCTGCAAACAGAGAGGGATAGGGTTTCAGAAGAAGTAGCTTTTCTTTCCACGCCATTCATTCCCTCAATAGACGAGATTCCCTTCGGCTAAACATATATTGGGATTCCCAAAATGGAAATCGGAAGTTATTCCACGTTCAATCAGAAGAATAGTTTTCACGGGTGTTTCTTAATGCGTGGGTTTGGAGGGAAGGTTATTGGCTTTCATGAACTGAGAAGTGGCTGACTCATTACCTCAATTTATTTAAATAAGTACACTGGCTACTATTTAGGTTATAGGTTCGTGATATGTTAACTGTAACCATTTATTGAAAAGTGCTTTTCTATTGATATTTGTTGTGTACAGTTTTTGATGTAACCAAGAGAGCACGTTAGGCTTAGTTCAACAAATTTACTTTTGTGAACTGTCGGCTATCATTATAATAAGATCTTGAAACTTTCTGTAGAATTGAAATAACCAAAAGAGAATGAAACAAGGTTTGCCCATATGTTTATTGTTTGGCCTTTAAATATATGAATCAATGTGTCCTGTTCAGCTATTCTAGTTAATGGGATTGCGCGAGAGAAATAAAATGGAAAGCGGGAAAATAATTTTCACATAAAGGCCTTATTTAAAGACAACAACTGAGACTTAAGTCAAGGCTTTTTGATAATTATCAGAACAAAAATAAAAAAAGTACAGAAAAAAATAAAATTTAGAGCTTTGCTTCGTTAAAATTTTGTGCATATCATTGAAAATGCAACACCAAGATATAGCTGGAGGGAAATTCAGTACTAATCATAGCAGTAAAGGTATACACAATCACCATTAAGTGTAGAAATAGAATTCACACGAAATTCACGCTCAAATGTGACCCGGAAGATTCAAAAGAACTCAGAGCTCATATTCCAAAACCTAAAACGGTAAATTCGATTTGTGTTATTCTGGTATCACGTAAACAATCCTCTTGACAAAATGTGACACTATGATGAACATCTGAAGGAGTTTGAGAGAGAAATATAATCAATAAAGGTTGCTGAAAAAGTTGTTTGTCATAACGAGACTTTTCTTCATGATTCGGGAGAGACTTAAAATATAATTTTACGTACTTGTAGATCTATGATGATGGACAGACAACGATTAATGACGAGGAATCTGGTAAGTTGATTGGATGTTTTATGTGATAAGGACTATATTTGTCCATGCTACAGCAGACACAAAATGCGAGAAATCAAGCAATAGAAAAACACACACAGTATACGTAAGATCTTACAAGATAAGAATTGTACTTGTTCCGCCTACAACTCTATTTGCCCTGTTTGATACAGTGGGCATACCCACAGCCATTCCTCGAGTGGGGAATCTGGAGAGACTAAGACTACATCAGAAAGATTAAATTGGCTCTTGCTGCGCATGGGGGAGACGAATTGTACAGCAAAATAAACAACGTTAACATAGCAATGGATGATGGGGACACATTAAATGTTGTCTGTCAGTACTATCCGCATCGAGTTCTCTTAACTCGTTGTTCTTTACTAAAAAGTTGTCTAATAGTTCATTTTCGTGCATCGTTTTTTTAACAGTGTGTAAAGTATTGCATATACGTATTTTAAATTACGAGACTACGAATACAAGTACTAGATGCACTAAGAACTTCGAGCCTATTTCTTTTCTTCTGGTCTGTAACGGATACAACACAAGGAAACTCTAAATGGAAGGTAATAATGCTTTCTGTAATGTCTAGCTACAATCTTGTGGCCAATGACGATATGATACTTGCTTACAGATACAGTGGGGAGCGGCATCTAAAATGGTCCATTGCAGATCGTCATTATGGTCAAATTCAAAGCGTAATGTTTGGGGTACTATTTCCTTTCACGCTGCCTTTTGATACTAATCACAGTCACTAAGAACTGTTACCTTTGAATCACATAAATCTTTGTGTCAGAAGTCCGATCCTTCACTTAAGTAATAACTCTTGTTATATTTCAATCGTACAATGTTTGTCCTCATATGACTTGAATCATCCAACGTTTCTTTTGTGATCAACAAGTATCGATTCGTTCTTGCTCTGCAACAGGTAGTACATGTCTACGCTAAGTAGTTTAAGAGAAAAAGATATTCAACCATGAAACATTAATTGGTTTTACAACTGCCCTATGAAATTAAAGTATCTGAAAATGACTAAAACTTCCAAAATATTAATTTTCAGCAAAAATATGTTGGATATCGTTATTTATGCATAAACTAAACCACTAAAGTAAATTGCATAAAAAACATTCAAAACACGGCCGCAAATTTTTCAGATTTTTTCTCATTTTACAATCAAATCTTTGTTGGTGTTGCATTTTCAATAAACTAAAGTGTGAAATTGAAAACGCTTTGAAATTTTCATAACATCTCAAAATAAAACTTTGTTACCAAATCCAAAAAAAAGCTCTTTGGGATTTTCTTCCCAACTCTTTATCTTAAGGAGAATCCAATTAGAATTTATAAATGGTACCATTCAATCCTAAACAGCTTATTTAATATTGGCATAGTTTTTACATTTCTATCTCAATAGATCACATTTTTAATATTGAAATTAAAACAGAATATTAAAAAAAAATCCGCTGACGGACAGTTCTTGCAATAATTCTATTGTGATGACCAAACGCACCTGCGGTGTCAACATCAATAAATTTAAAAAATGATTAGTTTTGTATTTTTATAGTAATTTTATTAGGTGATATATTAAATCATTCCAATGTTTATTCAATTAATGGACGTTTATTTGAATTTTTGTTTACTTTCATGACACATTAAGGTATATCTCGGTTCCTGTAGTACATTTAAAGTAAGTATTTCATATTTCACTCAAATTAATTTCCCTCGAATTCTACTTGAGGATTTTCCAAGAGATTCGATATTTCATTTATTTCTCATTTGTGTTCCATCGCAATATGTGAAAAGTCAGAGGGTATTTTTGAATTGCTTCTACGAATCGAAGTATCGATGTAATCTAACATGAAGTACTTTTACAGGTTCATAAAGTTTTCAGTGCTTGATATTCGATATATGAATTTTTTGAGGAGAGGGGAAATTTTATGACGGAATACATTTGGCTGCATCAGATAATTAAAATGGCAAATTTGTCTTAAAATAGTTCTCAATCATCATTATTCACACTAAAAGACAATTTAATTTTAATTAAATCTGTTTCATTTTTCCTGAAATTCTAGTAAATGTTTGAAGTTTAACTATATGTATTTTTTGTAAAACTATTCAATGCAGATAATTTTCAAAATGTAACTATACACTCATTACCATACAAATTTGCACACCAAGAAATAATTGTGGAATCGTAACGACACTTGGCATGAATATACATGTCGGACAGACATGCAAATGATTTGAAATGCAGCGTGATTGCACATTGCGTAATGCCACTAGAGGGCGTTGAACTTCGTTCTCCTTGGAGTATAAAACAGGTAAACAGAGCTTGTTTGAGTGTACTTAACTTTTTGCAAAGAAAACGCTGAGGTAGACATGCCGTTATGCCGCCATCGAAGACAGTATGAGCAGCTCACAGAGTTCGGGAGGGGAAGAATCATCGGAATGATGGAACTTGGGTGGTCAGCTCGGCGAGTAGCTAGTCAAGTAGGCCGTTCTGATTTTACTGTGAGGAGGTTTTGGTACCAGTGGACAGAAGATACGTCATTTAAACGGCGAACAGGCTCAGGACGAACTCGATTGACCAGTCTTCAAGAAGACCGTCACATCATACGAAACGCACGGGTAGAGTCAACTGCCTCATCGGCCGTAATCCAGACACAAGCAGCACCTTCACTACGAGCCCCTGTGTCTTCCCGAACCATCTTAAGGCGCCTGACTGAAGGACATCTGGTATCGAGGCGCCCATTACGTGTGCTGCCAATGACACCCACCCACCGACGCCTCCGTTTGGAGTGGTGTTGCGCACGACGGGATTGGACTGCAACGGAATTGAACCAGGTCGTATTCAGCGACGAATCTAGATGCAATTTGAGCAGTGATGACAATCGTGTTCGTGTGTGGAGGCCTTGTGGTGAACGTGGCCACAATCCTGCCTTCGCTTTACAATCACACACCGCTCCCACAGCTGGTGTGATGGTTTGGGATGTCATTGCTTACGATACACTGTCACCCCTAATATTGATCCATGGCACAATGACAGCCCAGCTGTACGTCCATGACATTCTTCAGTCACATGTGATGCCACTTATGGCAGGGCTCCCAGGAGCCATTTTTCAACAAGACAATGCTCGGCCACACACAGCAAGGATGTCACAAGACTGCCTACGCCACATTAACACCCTTCGCTTGCCTGCTCTATCCCCAGATTTGTCACCAATCGAGCATATCTGAGATCATTTGGGACGGCAAGTTGGACACCCTATGAGTTTCGTCGAACTAGAGGCGCGTGTACAGCAACTGTGGAACGAGATGTCTCAGGACATCATATGGAACTTGTATGCCTCAAAGTCCGCTGGTATCGCATTGTGCATTCGCGCTATAGGGGGTCCAACAGAGTACTAAAACTTCTGTTCATTTGTACTTTTTTTTGCAATAAATCATCCTTTTTCTTTGATTTTCTAGTCACTTACTTTATTGAAAGTAGTACTTAATTTTGTAAAATTTCGTTTCATTTTGACGAGGTTTTCTTGAAGAGCAAATTTTTAATGGCAATATATATATATATATATATATATATATATATATATATATATATATATATATATATATATATATATATATATATATATATATATATATATATATATATATATATTTGGAAATAGTGGTGCTTTCTAATTTTTTACAGAGTAACATTTCTTCAGCAAAATGACCTTTATCAATATATTTTACGTTAGTTATAAGTACGGTCTCACTGTCTTTCAAAGTTGTTTCATCCATTTGCAACGAGAATTTTCTTGTTTTAACCTTTTCAACAAGTTGTATTTTAATATAATCACTCATTTGATATAATCACTCATTTAATATAATCACTCATTTAATATAATCACTCATTTAATATAATCACTCAGTTAATATAATCGCTCATTTAATATAATCACTCATTTTTCTGCTAACAGTATTGTTACTTAGTGGCATAGTTTCAACGTCTTTGTTATCTTCTATCTATATCAAAGTAGAACTTACATGTGTAAAATTTGGTTTCATTTTGACGACTTTTTCTAGGCGCGGATTATGGCAATGAGTGTAATTATTAGATCTTTACTACTTTTTGTAATGCTAGCAATGGTTGTTCCTCACTAAAGTTGCAATAGGTTTAACATATTTACGGAGTTTAGAATATAGAATAAGGATACACAATATGAAGATCTACTTTTAAAAGCATATCAGAGTAAGAGAATATAATGAATCAAACATCAAATGACTCCAAAATGAACTCAGATTCATGCATGAGTAGAGCAATTATCAAACATAAAAAAGTTTGAAGTTATACTTAAAAAGTTTAGAATTCTCGATTAGAAAAAACAGCATTTACGAATATTATGGGACCCTAGCACATCTATCGCAACCAGACAAAAATCTACTTATTACACCATACATGTATACTTATTTAGTCCTAAAGGAAGAAAAATAAATAAACGTAATACTTTCATACTTACTGTTAATGCCATTAAGCTTTTTCCTACTGAAAAAGATTGCTAATGTGTTATTGATACATCTCTTTCAGGAAATTACAGAAGGTAATATTCCTCCTCAAACTGAAACCTATTACCCATGTCACCCTGTCAATGTTATATTCAACCAGTTTTGCTCCAATATTATGTGTGTATGATGTAGGTTTCCCACCTATGGTGTATTTAACGATGTTGGTTGCGCAATGTCCTGTCCGAATTTAGGCGTCAATCATATTTTTCACGCAATTGTAGCTTAATGTTCCACGTGCACAGATAATGACACCAAACAATTTATATCAGCAATTTATGTAAGAATATTACTGAAATAGCACCAAGTGGAGTTCTCGTTCACGGTAAGACGTTTGTCGCCAGCTAATTTTTGTCGCCAAATCAAGATACCATTCAGAGCGTGGAGTGCGAGAAATTTTGCAGATAGGGTTGCCATAACAAAAACGGCAGATGTGAAGAAAAACCGCAAAAGGTGAAGATTACCATATTTGGCGACAAATCGCCTTCTTACCGTGAACGAGAGTTCCACCTAGCACCACATTGTACGTTTAAGGACAATCACTCTAAAGAGACTAGTAGGACGAATTACTATATTGGTGTTTGTGAATCTCGTATGTGCCGAAGCCGGAAGGTTCTCTAAATGTCATAGTGTTTTCACGGTACTACCGAAATGAGGGCTAGCTTACTTAAAGTCCTTTAGGAAGTCACCTCTCTTGTATGGTCTGCCTTCTGTTCAGGTTAGGTACGATACAGCAGCAACTCCCATTGTACTCTTGGTTATTTAGACACACGTACTTGCCAATTAAATGATTGGTTGGAGGAAAGAATATTACTAAAAGCAAGTGTATGTGTTCACTATATGGACAAAAGTATGTAGCAGAAATTTGGAGGAGGATCCAACTTAGTGTGGGATTGTTTTTCCTAGTTAGAACTCGACCCATTGCTTTATGTACCTATTACCATGAACGCTGACGCGTACCTCGACGTTCTGTATAATTCGGCCTTGCCTACACTACGGCAATATTACCGCAATGATGGTTGTTTCTTCCAACAGGATCGAGCTCCATTTCATACGGCAAAACGTGTACTACACTGGTTTCCTGAAAATGAGGCGAATTCGTTTAATTGGTCTATTTAGAGCCCCGATCTCAATCCGATTGAGCATTTGAGTAAAATGCAGCAACACGTACACCCATCTTCAAAACAATCTCTTCTCATAGCCTTGCATGAGGCAAGGCAAACTATATCTGCCCAAACTTACAGAGAACTAGTGGAAAGTATGCCTTGACGTGTTACAGCTGTAAAACAAGCAAAGGGAGAGCCTATCTGTTACTAAATAGAATAAGAAAGCACTTTTTCTGAAAACAATGATCTGTCCAAATACTTTTGTCCATATAGTGTATGTGTGCAGGCCTGCGGAGTTCACAGAAGAAATTATAGGGCAGTCTAGAAATCTTCCGTGGCTTAGTTTTCAACCAAACTAAATTTTACTGATCGTTGGCACAAAATACTGATTACAAAGTTTAAATTGACTAAAAACGCTAATGACGCATAGAAAAAATTTTCTATCACATGAAGACATTATAAAACATGTTAATGTGAACTGTCAAGGTGTATCATATTTCGTACACGTGGGCTTCGATGAAAAAGTTTCACTTGTTGGAAAGAATAAATTTAACAGAACATCATTTTAAGCATTCCAAACTAAACATCTCTGATGATACATCGCGCAATAAATATATTTTCGAAAATATTTATCTTTTAAAAGGGTTTCAAAACTATTTTAAGCACATCGAAGTATAAAAATACTCTTATTTTTAAAATCCGATTCGCTACTGACACTCAAAACAGAATATGGGTGACTTCTAACAGAAGTATTTGATGGAAATTCTGGTAGATAATAAATACCTGTCGAGATGAGTTTTCCATAATACATGCACTTTCCCTATTTGAAGCAAAAATGCATTTAAGCAACATTGTGTGTGCATATTTTGCCCAATACAATAGATGGGTGTTAGTAACCTATAAAAATATTTACAATATCTATCCAGCATTGATATTTAAATTATTTTAAGAGAAAATTCCAAGGGTGTATTTTTGATTTTTTTACAAGTATGTTGACAAATAATTTCAAGTGACATTTATGCTTGCAGCCTACTGAGGTGTTTACACTCAAATGTACATTACGCAACCACAAATCTCCTCTACATGACAACCAGTTTGAACATCTTGATCAATAGTCTATCTTGGAATTCGTCTTAAGCAATATATGTGATTATTTAGTCAATAGATATGATGTGTAGTGAAGGAAAATAGACTTCCATACTACAAAACCGCGTGAGGCTTATAGGATTGATATTAATAATTTTGACTATCTATCGATTTTTATTTCTAAGTGTACCATACATAAATTATTTAAAAAGTATTTTTTAATCACTTAGAGCGAAAAGGATGCTTTATATTATCATATCTTGAAAAAAAATAAAAGTTTTATGTTTTTTTTTTTTTATCAGATCGGCATAATTTTGGTCTATTTACGGAAAATCAAAATCGTGTACATTTTGGCAAGCCACAGACTTCTAGTAGTTTGTTTCTTTTTTCCCTGCGATGCAAAATATTAAAAATCTCTAAGTGAACCCATCTCCGTGTATTAAAGCCCTAAAACCTTATTGAAGCCTCGAAGAAGTATTTTTCTCATTTTCCTTCAGATGTCATGGGGAACACCGATTTTGAAACAACAAGACAGTCTCCTAATTTCACTTGTAAGTTTTTCTATCGAGTAAATTACCAATCCCAGTGTCACTAAAAATTAAGTCTGGTTTAATCGATCGCCTGGAAACTCCCAGCGTGTCCCCGTGAATTCCAATTCCGTTACAATCGATCCGAAACGAAGCAGGAACACACATCCGAAAGACATTACTTAATATTCAAATTAACTTTACAATGTACTTAACACGCGATATTGATAGCGGAAACAGAGAGTGAGCAACGGTTGATACGAATTGTGTTTGACGTAGGAAACGTGCAGCGTTAACGAAAGCAGAACTAGTCTTATTTTCGATTTCCTCGCAAGAAAAAGGCAGCCGAAAGAACAACAGAGCTCCATTCGAACGTGATCGACAGTTTGACAAAGTTTTCACCACTTTGAAGCCGAGTACGAGCCGATCACGTACAAAGATAATCAAATTGGGATCAAAAGCTCCGTCTCCTGGTTTGGTCCTGTCGGATTTTCTTTTTCAAATTTTATGGATCGGTATTATTTTTATTTCCCAAAATTACTTCCAACGGCTATTGAGGTCGCATGTGCACTTGATTTCCCGTGGAAAGTTTTCATTTATTGTCGAATTTAATAAGGAATTTCATCATGGATGGATTTAGTGTGATAAACAGTCAATGGAATTTAATATGGTTCTGAGTGGTGACCGGATTTACTTTAGGTTTGGTATCACTATTTCCTTCTGTTTGAAGTCCTCTGTTGGAAATAAAGAGACTGGATCAAGAGCTATCAAGGATACAATTTCATTTTGATACAAAATATTCGCTCATTGGTTTTTATACAATATTGTTGCTTATGGTGAGGCGGGGTAATTGTAAACAGAATTTGTAAGTTCACTTTCAATCCCTACTTTCAAACTCTTGATAAAGTAATTAAACATTGTTCACGCTACTAAACCAACTTGTCACTGTTCTGCTTTGATATTTAGTTAGTGCGAAGATTCCAGAAAATAATTTTAACACCGTACACGGCTGTTTGCAATTACCCCTGAAAGTAGGGGTAAATGTAAACAACGATTTTCCTCTTGAGATTGTGTATTGAATAAGTGACAGCATGATCAGTATTCACGGCAGTAGAAGGAACTCCAATGGTATTTTTATCCTTCTAATACCATGTTTACAATAACCGAGGTTTGTTCTTTACGTTTACCAAATACTCCCACTTCTTACCCCAGAAAAATAGTGACACTTGAAAGTTGCATTCATCATGAGGTGAACTTCCAGGAATACAAAAGAATAAATAATTCAAACATTTACTAAACAAATAATGTATTTTGTAAAAAAAAAAATTAAAAAAAAATTAAAATTAAAAAAAATTAAAATTTAAAAAAAATTTAATGCAAACATAGGTACGAAAAACAAACAAACATTAAATTTGTACACTTTAACAGATCCCTCAAACTGAAAAATTTCTTTACGGCCTTCTTTGTTACAGGTTGTAATAGGTAAAATTGCTTTGACATGGTCTTTAGTAACACAGAGTTAGTCTTTTTTAACCACAGCGAATTTAGTCGATGCATTTGAGTCTGGTGATCTCAAATTCCGCTTATGAAACAACATCTACCCTTGATACATACGAGAAATGGGTTTTCTTTCACTTTCCCCCTCCTCAACATCAACAAGTAGAAACTTAGTCGTTTCAATGTCTCCCATGAATGGCTCAAAATTTAACTTCTCCTACAAGCTAGTCTTCTATATTTTGCTTGAATGTTTGGAGAACTTCAAACTCTTCACCGTCAATGTTAGTCAATTCTTTCAATATTTTCTCATCCTTGCTGTCCTCGAGTTCTGGTTCCATTTCCATTTGTTTCTTTCTTGGTTCCTTGCTTACTTCTGGCTCTTTCACTATCTTCTCACCAGTCTTCCTATTGTTATTTTTCTCTTTTGCCTCCTTCAAGCGTGACAGTACTTGGTCAGTTGTAAGAACTTCACCATATGTGTGAAGTTTTAGTAAATTAGTCTTCCTGCTCCCCAAGAACACAAAAAATGCAATTAAACGCAATTCATATGTACTCAATATGATTAAATACAAAATTACACTTGACAGCATATTGTTTTTCTATCCAAATTTAACGAAACTATTACAAAGTTATGTTTACAATTACCCCGTTCCTTGAAAAATATGGGATAAGTGTAAACATTAAACTGTACGTGCATTAAAGTTCCCAGAAGCAAAAATCAATGATTTTCTGTGCGATAGAAACATAATTGACCGTAGTAAAGAATTGGAACAACATACCTTTCAATATATTATGGAGTGCAACAGAAAATGCAGCACACAACAATTTTAAAACATATACTTTTCAACCATAAATTTTTCAACTAAACATATTGCTAACAGCTGTGGTTCAAAGAAATACGAAACCACCATATTGAATACGCAGGGTTGTCATCTTTCATAGTTCGCAACTTTTTAGTTGCTCGGAATCCCATGTGGGAACTTGTATAGCTTTTTTACAATTACCTCGCCAGACCCTACTAATGTATATGACATTTGCTTACGATGGAATTGTCGCAATATGATGACATTAAGTGTAACTTTCCTTTTCTGATTTCAACGCTCATCCATCTGACATCATTTGAGGATCACTTTTCCTGATTGCTGGACAACTAGCCTTCAATTGATCTTGCATCCTATTTTCAGTCGTCGTTTTTGATACCATTTCTACACAAAATTACTTTCTTCGGTTATTGAGGTCGCATGTGTACTTGATGTTCCGTGGAAAGTTTTCATTTATTGTTGAATTACATAAGGAACTTCATCATGGATGGATTGAGTGTGATAAACAGTCAATGGAGTTTAATATGGTTCTGTGTAATAACCGGTCCAGCATCTTACTAAATGGCACAGAGTCCGTGATAATACTGGAGTTGCTATCTTGGACAAGCTGAGGCGGTTCTCTTCATCTCGTGAGTTTCACTTACAGTGGATCCCTTCCCACGTTAACCTTGCCGGTAACGAAATGGCTGATGCCCTGGCAAAGAGGGGAACTGACGAGCCTATGCATACTCCGCCGTCTCTAACCTATGCTGAACTATACTCTAGACATAAATGCATTGTTCGGTCTGCATTTGCCACTCCCCCTGTGCACCATTGGCATAAGAGTAATCGTCCCGTTGGATCTCTATCCCTCCGGAGCTGCAGACAGGAACAAACTACAATAACACGATTTCGTAGTGGCCACCTCAAAAAATTGACTTATGCCAACAAAGAAAAGGACTTTCCAATTTGTACCAAGTGTTCCAAAGGCCTGGCCATACCGGATCATATCCTTGAGAGCTTGGGACTTGATAAAGAAGATCTTCTGTAGCGACCATTATTGGTCATTGATTGCTTGAGAGTGAGCGATATCATGGACCTAGTCTAGCTCTGCTGGGCTACAGGGATCAGCAACAACAACAACAGCACTTTAGTTTTGGTATCACGATTTTCTTCTGTTCGCAGTTCTGTGTTGGAAATAAAGAGACTAGATCAATAGCTATCACGGATACAATTTAATTTTGACACAAAATATTCGCACATTTGTTTTTATGCAATATTGTGGCTTACCAATGTATATCAGTTTTTGCTTACTAGGAAATTTTCAAACAGTAAGTAAAGCATTTGGCTTAATTATTGATTATAATAAACCACTCATACCCCGTTATCATGTGGTTGAATGATTATTATGTGTGCTGTGGAGTTAAATCAATACCACATTACTCGGAAATATCATAATCTTCAGAGGATTAAAATTCTTCTTGTAAAATAAGTTCGCAATTCTTAGCAATGTGAAGCCAAATATGGTTGTTATTAATTTCCTTCTTTATTTTAGCTTTTTTAATTTCAAAATTGCTCGAAAAAAATCGTAATTGTTACCATTAAAAGTAATTAATTATAAAATTAATAGGTAAATGTTCTATTAAATTTTATGCAAACAATACCTTACATTTAATGACTGTCGAAATGTTTTAGAATTGCATAAAAAATGGTTTATTTAGATGGAAAAGATATCTCAATTTCCATCATTCTTACACCAGCTAAATTTTTTGAAAAATAAGAAGTGTCTAGTTTCTCTTACATTGAAAGAACGTTTACGCAACTAACTTTTGTGTTACCGTCTCTTTTATCTTAATCATCGTTAGAAAAAGAGAATTCAGAATAAGATGTGTTTGTTCCATATATAGAGCACATCACTATAGTTTTTATTTTTTCAAGAAAATGTTACTTACGAAACAAAATTGTAATACACAAAAATGCAAGCAAATCGGAAAACAACATTTATTTTTTATTCTACCAATTAATTTGTAAAAGAAGTATTGATCCCAGTTTTAATAATTCTTGTAAAAAATACATTTGTTATTTACTTTAATTTCGAAAGAAGATATTTTTGTGTGCTTGTGTGAAATAGTAGAGAATGCTTAAAAAAAATATTTTTGAGCATTGGATTTCACAAATAAAACTATGAATTATCATCATTACCATCATTAAAACAACAAAAACAGTATTTTTTCGTAACATTCTACGAATGAAGCGAAGAATAAATTTAGAGTTTCCTAGAATTATATTTCATTAATTTACATGTGAAACACTAAAAAATCAAAAAAAGATATAAGTAAAAAAAATTATATGTAGGAAAACGAAGGGGAAAAAATGTACTCAATATGCTTCTCTCACAGCGTGTTTCTGAAGATGAAATCCAACCTTCTTGCAAAAAACGAAAAATGATTTAGTGTTAGGTGCGCACGCTTCAGAAATCTAAATAAAGATCACTAAATTTGAAAATGTTTTTCAAATCTAAATTTGCTGTAATACAGAAAAAATATATACAGTATCTCTAAAATCAGAATTCAAATGAATACTTTGTGCAAATTTTGACTCGAAATGTGAGCGTTGCTTTGGAAATTGAATACCCAGCATGTTGTTTATGTGTACATTTTCCCAGCACTCAAACGACCCACACTTTTTCATTGAGTTTGTTACCGAAAGTTGTAGTGCAAGCGTCTTGTTGAACTATAATTGTTGGCCCTGAAAAGATCCTCCGCTTTCTTTGATTTCTATTATAAACTAACTGCAACAGCTTTACAAATAACGTCTTTTTCGTGAGCCACGTAAGAGAATTATATATATAGATGAATGTGTCTAAACTATATGTAGTTCACTTAACAATGTCTTTAAATTAAGATTGTATTTTTTATACTACACTGTGTGTGCGTGTTAGAATGGGGTTGAAGTAAGTCAAGCAGTCTAAATCTTTATGAACTTGGGTCTTCATTACCCTCCAGGTGGTTGACTCGACGAGATATCTCATCATTTGCAAAACTTCCCAGATATGATGTACTAGAATCTTGGTCAATACTTGTTAGATCTTGACACCGTCACCATAAAAAAATCTACTATATCTAGATGACGAGATACCACGGTGTAAACGAAATCGCTGAGATCTTCATGGAGAAAGTTTCTCCTCGAAAACAATTGGAGGTTTAAAATCATACATCTAATGTATTTTTCTTCACTTCATGGTAGAATCTTCATGGTTAGTAAGTAGATTATTAAAAGATAGAAGCATTTTATTATCAACTAATCAGTAGAACTTGAAAATAGATTTAACTGTATTATGTAAAAACTTTTAATTTACTTAATTTTAACCCCGAATGGTTTATATAGAACTAGTATAAATGCTCGACCTCTCACTCGGTTTGAATAGGTGAAGTCTAGTTAGAAGACAAAATTATTGGAATATGTCTTTCGTAGAATGAATTAATATATTAACACCTTTTCGACATCTCTATAGTTTGAACACCTTACTTTAACATTTACGCTGCGGAGCTCAGATTTTTTCAATCGTCTCACGAAACGGCTCTTTCACCACTGCATGTCCGACCCTCTTAACTTATTACCTGAGCAATAGATCCTTGAGTAGAATTTACAACTGTCGCTTTCCTTTCATAGTATTGTGTGGCATATCGTTTGACATGAGAAAGTTATCACAGGGGCGACGAAAAGAGAAACCCTCTGGAAAGTCAGTCACTGACAGCTCGTAAATGGTGATCGTTGCCAGCGGTCATTTAAAAGAGGGTTATCATCCACAGTAAACATATCTATACCTTACCGCTGGTGTAAACGAAATTTTAATGGTAACATTTGTTGATCTTTTGCAGCGTAAAGGTTGAACAAAGATCCTACTCAAGCATATTCTATATGAAATACATATAAACCGCATACTTGCTGTATGAGAATGCTACAAAATGATGAAAGGTCGTTTGTAGGTTAGTACTACAAACTACTAATTTTGGAGGATTTAGAATTCATTTTCTTAAGTTCTTTTCTTGTCATAAAAGTCATAAAATTGACTTATATACGGCGATTGCTCTTACACTTATAGTCAACAAAACAATATTTTTGTCTTGGACACTCTCTCTTGCATCCAGCATGCCACTGTCGTTTTTCGCTATCTTTAAGGGAAGGAGGACAAATTAATTTAATAATATATTCATCTCTAAATGTTTTAATGCGAATACATTTTTTCTGGAAAATTACAGCACGCTAATGATAAGAGAACGTGTTTTAAAATGAATGTCTTCGGTACAGACCTAGAAGGGTAACCTATTACCCTTTTACAAATGGTAAATGAATCGGACATCGTTGTTTGCGTCAAATGTGTTTCCTTATCAGTCATTGTTTCCAATAAACTTTTTAACTTATATAATGTGTTAAAATTTATCTTTAACTCGTAAAATAATAGATTTGTAGCGTAAGCGTGTAGGCGATCTTAAGTGTGTAGGGGTTGGCTCCCTAGTATAAGGAATATTTTACCTAAGAATAGTCCTAGTATAAGAACAAGTACCTCAAATGACAATATGTTACAAGTTAAGTGGAATGAAAACAGAAACCTCATATGCCTCGAAGTGTTTTTAGGAAAAAATGAAAAAAAAATGGTCATATGAACAAATCGTTGGTTTCAGTTCTTGCAAACAAAACAGTACTTGATCTTTTAAAAGCAACCCAGTAGCGAATGTGACAACGTCGAAGCCATATGCAGACCTCACAATGTGAAGACATGGTTTCTATATAGTTGTCCGTGATCCAAAGAGTCGCAATCGTGTACCTTGAGCAGAAATTTACACTTGTGCAGTCAAGTGTTGTGAAATCTTTAATGCGATGTCAGAGCACATATGAGATGTGCTGCTATTACAGCGTTTTCATACGTATCATGAAACGATTTAAATTGTATAAGATTTGCTTCATTTCAATGGTTTAGTTTTGAACTTTTCACAAATGTGTTCAGAAACAATTATAAGTTATGTACGCATTTTTGAACTCTCACAAAAATAATTTTGTATGTGGTGTTTTATTCGTGTATGTTTGATGTGCTCATTGTTTTAAAATACCTTTTTAACCACTTTGCAGTCAAAGGGGTTAGAAATATTATTTTTCCTAAACACCAAAAGTGTCATCAAATGATATATATTTTAATTATGTATATCACACCATTAAACATCAAAACTATAATACCTATTTTTTATAAGATCAGCAAAGTCGTAAAAAAGCAATTGAAAATCGCTGTTTGACTTGGTAGAGATCAAGTAACCTTACGTGGTACAAATATAGTATCGTCCTTAATGTTTGAACATTTCCTCTCAGTACAATGTTATTTCCAAGTAATGTACTACTGCTTTCAACCCCTAAACCTCATAACGACCACATGTCTACAACTTTCAAATGGAAGAACACTAGGACGTTCACTATTAGTCAAAAGGTCAAAACCTGGTAAGAAGTCATGCAGTGAAAATTTAGGCTGCATAGTGTAAAAAATGGTTGCATGAACCTCAAGGGGAAAACCTCAAGCATAGACTCGTCAAAAGTCAACATTCATACTATTTTGGATCAAAGATAACAAATCGTCTTTATTCCATCATCAGAAAAGTTGAACTTGGCTATCTAATACAAAAATCTCAACGGACAAAATATCGATTCTGCGATTCGGTTGTTCAGAATTCAATTCCTATCGGAGTAACCTCTTTCACAGCTTTCCATTCATCACGGAGTTGAGGCGAGATTTATTCTATTTTCATCTTTTCTTGGTTAAAAAAGTTTTATCTATCTTCCATGCGTATCACATAGTTGTTAGAACGTATAATTTTTGAAGGCGAAAGGGAAACAAAATATTATGGCCGTGTCCTTTCTGTTTATCTTCCTTTTCGTTGGAGTTACGTTAATTTATATTTTCCTCACTAGTACCTTTTTCAGGCAGGCCACATAGATGTTATTTAGAAATCAAAACATTAATATTCAAGTCACTTGCCACGTAGATAAGAAAACAAAAATAAATTTAGGAGGTTTAGTGACGATGCATCAACACCATAAAACTTAGTTTGAACTCGTCGTTCTTGTCACAAAGTGCTCGCCACTAGACAATTTTACGACGGGATCTGTGTTCTGATTTTTTTACAACTCCATTTCCTGTAGTCTTGTAGTTTTTTTTTTCTGTCACTGAAAATGCTCAGAGACTGGATATTTCCCTCGAAGTCGTTCTATACTTGATGTGTACATAAATATTTTTATGCGAAAATTACTATTTTAAAAGGCGTGTTTCAAAATATTCGAATATATATATATATATATATATATATATATATATATATATATATGTAAGATTCGTGTTGTTCTGTTTGGTAAGGTCTATATTAAAGACTTCGAATCTTACAGCACATTGACATTTAATGAATAAATATATACAATTATTATGTACAGTTGAGTTATATTTCAAAAAAGTTCCGTCATTATCGGCAGCAGTCGTCTCTGCTCGGAAAAAATACGTCAGCTCTCAATGGCGTCCAGGGGAAAAAGTGTCTGTTCTATTAATTTTCTCGTAACTGAATACCAGAATGTGAATGGCTCGTGACAGTCTTGCCTTGCATTCCTACTACAATGCAACTGACTCCTACCAGTCTCGTTGCTCTTATAATGAGTTCTTTCCAGACTAGTAGACAACTACCGTTGTTTAGTATTCCTACAATCGGCCATCCTGATGATCTTTCGTCCTCGAAAGGAACACGACAAACCTAAAAAAACAAAACACAAAACAGTATCTGGGAATACATTGATTCAGTATTAGTTATTGAACCACGACTTCATATGGTCAGCTGCTGTCGACGTCAAGTTCGGTCCTTCATGATTTCCAACTTTCTCAACGTCATAGCGATCATGGGGTTTCACTTTCTTCACTCGATATGGTCCTAAGAATTTCGGTCGTAATTTCATTCCGACACCAAATTGAGTCCGCTGAATTGCAATAAGATCGCCCTCTTTGTATTGATGAGGTTTCTTCCTCTTCTTATCATACGTTCTTTTATTCTCTTCCTGAATTTTTAGGATATTCTCTTTGGCATCGTCTCTTAATTTCTTCCTCTTCTCTAGAAAAACTTCAGTATATTCTTCTTCTAAAAGCTGGACTATCTTGAGATCTTCTTTGTTTCGCATTTTCACACAGTTTCGAAAGTTCCTTCTATCCGTCTTTTCCGTCAACTCGTCTTTTCTGTCTACGCGTTTTTTCGTCTACGCGTTTTTTGTCTACGCGTTTTTTCGTCTACGCGTTTTTTCGTCTACGCGTTTTTTCGTCTACGCGTTTTCTTTTTTGTCGTTTCAGTCTATCATCAGCACCACGTCAGGAGAAGTCATGAAACTGTTCTTGCAGATGATTAAAACACAAGTCCAGGTTTGCATAGGTAGTCAAAACATTCCGCCGGCCGGTTCAATCGTCACTGCTTTCGGGGTCTGCTAATCCGTCGTTCAAGCCCTCGTACGAAGGAGAAGAATCGTCGCGGTCGTCAACGGTTTTTCACATCGCGGTCGAACCCTCATTTTTTGTAAGATTCGTGTTGTTCTGTTTGGTAAGGTCTATATTAAAGACTTCGAATCTTACAGCACATTGACATTTAATGAATAAATATATACAATTATTATGTACAGTTGAGTTATATTTCAAAAAAGTTCCGTCATTATCGGCAGCAGTCGTCTCTGCTCGGAAAAAATACGTCAGCTCTCAATGGCGTCCAGGGGAAAAAGTGTCTGTTCTATTAATTTTCTCGTAACTGAATACCAGAATGTGAATGGCTCGTGACAGTCTTGCCTTGCATTCCTACTACAATGCAACTGACTCCTACCAGTCTCGTTGCTCTTATAATGAGTTCTTTCCAGACTAGTAGACAACTACCGTTGTTTAGTATTCCTACATATATATATATATATATATATATATATATATATATATATATATATATATATATATATATATATATATATATATATATATATATATATATATATATATATATATATATATATATATATATATCTTTTTTTTGAAGCTTTTACTATATTAAATTATATATGAAAGCAATTATGTATTCAAATTACTATTACGTGAACTGTACTAACACAAGCGTAAGGTTTTCTTGTGCCTCTAGAAATGACTTTTATATGAAATTTATACTTACGTGTTACTGTACGTGCGTTCGATACTACACTTTTTTTAGTTAAGATCCATTTGATAAACATCGTATATTGATGAATTAAGTCTTTTAGTACAGGGGACACTTGGTTTTGAAGACCATGTCAGGTAACATCCTATGGCGTTATATTTATAATCTGGTTGGTACTTCCGATTCTGAAATAATTAGACAAAACGGTTTCAGAGCTCCACTTTTAATTTATGCTCATTGTATTTTTCCGATTTTATTAGCGTACGTCTAAAATTTGAAAGTAGCAGCAGACCGGGCTTTGAGAAGTGTCAGCAATGATGGATGACACCATCAAAGACGTCAACGCCCAAAAGTCAGACACCCGGTGAATTAAACTCTCTTGAAAATTTCTAAAACATTCACCACTGACAACTCACAACATACACTGCCCTACAATAATGGTCCGAAAACCAGCGGATTTGCATACAAATTACCAAATTGTTTGGGGTGTTTTTAGTGGCATGGCCTGGGACCTTTGCAAGTTGTTCCTGGTAAAAAGAACGCCGTCGCTTACATGAATAATTTGGAAAATCAGGTTCTTCCTACGCTCTGGCAATTTTATGGAAAAGACGAATGTTACTTCCAGGACGACAACGCTTCGTGTCATGTTGCAGCCTCTGTCAAGCAGTGGTATCAATATATGGATGTAAAACGTCTTTCCTGGCCTGCTCAGAGTCCCGACCTAAACCCCATAGATCATTTACGGGACGCGTTAGAGCGACGCTTACGGACAAAGTACCACGTCCGAAATCTAAAGCTGAGCTGGCGACATTCTTCATCAGGAATGGACACAAATACCCATAGCTGTGTATCGAAACCTTGTTGAAAGTATGCCCAAAAGTGTTGCTCGAGTAATTGCAGCACGTGGGGACCATACTTCTTATAAACCATGTAATATTTTCCTTATACCATCACATCTTATTGTTTGGAGCATTATTGTAGTGCAGTGTATATCCATCTCTAAGACATGATGTGTAATATAAGCCGATGGAATGAACACTTCACCCACAACTCTTTGGAGTTCTATTGGATATGAATTTTGCTATAAGATATTATTCTTAATGCTACTGAGAAGTATAATGCATACATTATTTTGCAATGAATGATAAAATTTCCGTTTTAGATCTTTGCAACGCCTGTAAGACTCTTAAAAAACAGGCCGTGGTAACCCAATTGGAAGAGAAACGGTTTAGAAACCAGAGTTCCGAGTTCAAATCCAACCGAATACATGTATGTAGAAAGTAAACACAGGTAGCCTGTCCTACTAATTTATAAACTGTCGGGGATTCAAATCACCTCAGGTTAGCATGATGTGGAATTTTGGAGAGTGGGGTGCCATGCGAGGAATTGTCCTCGTCATCTGACCGTGTTTCAAAATTAGGTTAAGTTGTTCTTGGATCTTTCCTCTCGGGTTTGGTCTCGTACCTTCACTCATAGTCGTTGTGTTGCTACAGTGTGACGTTAATTTAAATACATGCGGCATGTGAGGTTACATGCCTGTATAAAAACATAAATAAAGATAAACTACAAAAAAAAGTTCAGTAAGAACTTTCAGTTAAGAACTAATTTGATTTATTGCTATTATCATTGTGGAATTTATTTGAACTGAAATTATATACGAGTAACCTTCCAATATACAACATATGCTTTAAAAATACTAAGGTCCTATTACAGAAATTCTCCGAAATATATTTGAAGGAAATATATGCCTGTATTATTAAATTTGCTTATGATATGCACAATAAAACTTCAATTTTGTTGTTCTCTATGGAAAATCCAAAAAGCAGAATGATATCAAATCTTATAGGGAAGCCGGAGGCCAACTTTCTCCATGCAGATATAATCAAGCTCAGACAAATTCCTATCGCTTAATACATCCCCAGATACACTCTGATAACCTATGAAAACAATAAACGTTTGATTACTTCTCTGAAAGTATCCTGGGGCTGCAATAGCAAGATGCGTGATTAGGACATAGAACATTTCTCGGGTGAGTCAATGTTTTTCTCTTTTTCTTGATGGAAATTTTGTTTTCAATTTTTCTTGAATACAATTTTGGCATTCACTCAAGTTTCCAGGCGGTCTCTTCTAGACGAAATGTGGAAAAAATATCTTCGATACTGTCCATACTGTCAACCATATTGTCATAATGTATTTTTTCTTGTGAGTTGCTAAAATGTAATTGTGAATTTCAAATCAAAATCCTTCTGATTGAATCATATTAAGATTGATAGCGTTGTGATGAAATCCTTTCAAGATTGATAGAGTTTTGATCAAATCATTTTAAATAATTGATTTTCTGTCGAGTTGTTAATATATGGCTTTCATGTAATAATGGGATGTTATCCTAAAGATATTGTACTGTGTCGTTTTTAGTGAATCGTGGACCCTTAATAAGGCCGCCTTGCACCAGCAGAAATTGTGTAAGGTCGAATCTATTTGTATTCAGTAGAAACTAACTAATGTAGATTCGGGTGCGTTGGACGTTTCGTAATCAGACAGTGGGCAAATGTTAAAAAATAACATACTATTTCTTATTGAAGGTATTTTCCCGAATCTACGTTGATCAATTTAATCTCCTCAGTCCAGACACAAAAATAACAACTGATTTTCCTCAGAAATGTTTATAAGTTACGATTCACATCGTTGTAAGGTAAAACAAAAATCAGTTAGATTATTTTTTGTTAGGGTGGTGGGTTGGGGGGAGCAAGTACCACATGTGATACTTCAGTGTTAATCTACTACAAAATCAAATGTTAAGAATTGAATGATTGAATAATTATAAAAATATATAATTATAAAAATATATAATATTAATAAATATATAATAATATATTATTTTTGAAATTATATATTTTTATAATTATAAAATATATAATTATAAAAATATATAACAATAAAATATAAAATTATTAATAAATAACTATACAAATATATAATTATAAAAGATATAATTAAAAAAATATATAATTAGAGCAGTGGTTCCCAAAGTGGGTTCCGCGGAACCCTGGGGTTCCACGAAAAAATCTAAAGGTTCCGCGTGACAAATTTTATTTCTTTAAAAAAATAAGAATGGCGTCTAATATATTCATATTTTCCTCGGAAAGTTTACAATCGACCACCGCATTAAATTTAAAATTTTTGAATAAGGCGACTGAAAACACAAGCATCGGTAGCAAATCGAACTTCACCAAAATTTATGTAATTTTTTTGTGTGCAATATACCGGTGTATTTGCGCCAATGCTATTGTGCCCTAGTATTATTAACGGTAACTGTCATTCAAACCAGAATGTCATTTAAGGAACATTTATAGCTGGGTTGGTACAGGTCGACCATTTAATTAAGATCGTAAACAAAGTTTCAATATCAAAAGAAATACCGTAATATCTATAACATACATACATATGTTACTACCGCTAACCTATACAATAATGTTTCGCTGTGTGAATTGGTTCCACTTAGAGTGCCTGAATGGAGAGAGTGGCATCAATTGGGTGACAAAATCTGATTGGTGAAACCAAGATTTTACCGCCTCGGGCGTTTGGTAAAAAGTTCCCATAGGCGTAACACGTGAGTCGAGAGAAGTGTTATTAGTATTAGAAGCAGCTTAAAGGAAATAAATATCGCTCCATGTAATAACATCATTCCGTCAAACTTCTTAAAATTATTTTAATTTTTAAGGGGGCTGGGACACAAAAAACCTTCAAAAAGTCATTTTTTGTTTTATAATCTCAAAAAATTAGAAATTTAATTATCTTTTGTTTGACACCAATTTTATGATGATATCCTGAGTAGAACCGAAGTTACAAAAAGAACGTTTTGATAGCTGTCAAAGTTTTAAAACGAAAAATATGTCGACTTATCCGAAAAACCGATAACAAAAGTACAATTGCATACAAATTGTACCGTAGAAAGGTACTATTAGCCAAATTAAACCTTAATCAAAGGTCTGAAGACATTAACGGATTTACTTACGTACTCGGAGTGAAAAATCCATCAGGTACTAAAAGTTTACCTTTTGTAACTGATATTCATTAATGAAACTTTAAGGTGTTTTTCTCCATGATGGATTTTTCACACTTTTCCCGACTTTAAAATGATAACTCAAAATCTATTCAAGATAATTGCATGAAATTTGGTATGTATAATCTTCATTCATATTTAAGTGATTTGTCTTCAGAAATTTAAAAAATTATTGATATGTTATAAAATATAAGTGTTTTTATAAATTATAAAATAAAAAACTGCTCATTTTTAATTAAAAAATTTTTAAAATTTTTTTATATGCATGTATTAAAAAACTGTGAAGACAAATTTTTAAATATAATATCTGCTTCTAGAAAATGTAAATATTGTGTCTTTTCCTAAATAATTTCTCAAGTTATATCAAAAGTAAGAACAGTCACTTTTTTGAAAATTTTTAAATATTAAAATTTTTTGAAGTGATATCAAGCTAATTTTTTATAATTTTCCATTTGTAAATTAGGTGCTATGTCTTCATTAAAAATTCAAAAGCAATATCTTTATTAGCAAAAAAAAAAATAGAAAATTGTGTCCCGGCCCCCCTTAAATACTTTTAAAACTTCTTATTTTTACATCTTACTCCTTAAAAACTTAATACCTTTTCAACTTTTCTTTTTCGAACATTCTGCCGCAAGATCGCACTAAAACTTGAAAAGCACCATTCAAACTCATTGAATACAGAAATTCTTGCAGACTGCATACCTTAAAAATATGTAATTTAGGTTTGAATAAACACAACTTTAAATTTGGTAGTCTTGTTGAAGACTTGGAAGTCTTCACACCACTTTACTTCTTCATACGGAAGTTAGATGGTTATCGCGTGGTAAAATAATTGTGAGAATACTTGAATTGCGAGAGGAACTGATGGCGTATTTTATTGGTCATAAATTTGAACTATCAGACAGATTAAATAATATGACATGGTTATCTATACTTCATACCTTGCTGATATATTTGGAAAATTGAACGAATTATGTTTGGCTCTGCAAGGAAAACAAGTCAACATATTGCAAACAAAAGATAAATTGGTTGCCTTTTCAAGAAAAATACAATATTGGATTTCAGCTGTGGAGCAAAACAACTTCGAGTGTTTCCAGACGCTTAGTGATTTTCTCGAAGAATCTGAAGTGGATTTAGGTATGGAAATCCGCGATGGTATAAAAACACATCTGTCCAGTTTACAGCAATCACTCAGTGATTACTTTCCAAACCTAGAGAATCAAGATAATTACTGGGTACAAAATCCTTTCAAAATAAAAGAAAAACGAAAAGGATTTCATTGCTTGGATTATGAAAGATTGATTGAAATGAGTTCGGATACACAATTAGAAGCCAAATTTAGAACCGTTTCGTTAACAATATTCTGGTCATATGTATTCGATGAATATCCAAATTTATCAAAACAGGCTATTCGAATTCTATTGCCGTTTGCAACCACTTATTTGTGTAAAGCTGAGTTTTCAAAATATGTTGCGACAAAAACCATATTCGTAACAAACTTGATGCTGCACCAGATATGCGAGTTCAGTTATCAAACATAACGCCCAATTTTAAGAGAATCATGGAATCAAAAAAGCAGGTGCATTCTTCACATTAAAGTTTTTTTTCATTTTTTTTATTTTAGTTTATATTTTGTATTTTTATTAATTATTTCTATAATAAATTGTTTTTTTTTTAGTTTTGTTTAATTCAATAAAATCCGAAATACCAAAATAATACTTGTTTCATTTAATATCAGATATTAAATTTTGAAAAGTCGTTGTATAAAAAGTGTTCAGGGTTCCGCGATCATTGGCAACAAATTTGGGGGTTCCACGACCAAAATAGTTTGGGAACCACTGAATTAGAGAAATATATAGTTATAAAATATATAATTATTAATAAATTATTCAATAATTTATAAAAAATTCAGAAGCATGAGTATCACATGTGATACTTCTGAACTGAGGAGGTTTTACTTCTTTCAGATTGATTCGATTCATAAAGATTCTGTCCGTATCAAGGCATTTCAGATCAAATGAAATTGCGTTTTTAAGTTTTCTGTAATAATGTATCCTTAGGGGAAATCGAAACTGTACTGTCTAAAGTGAAACGTGTATTCTTATCAAGTCATTGCAAACCAGATAAATCTGCGCTGCGTTAAGTTTTCCGTAATAATGAATCCTTTAGAGAAATCGGAACTGTATGGTTTTTGTTAAACGTGGGATCTGACAGGACCGCTTTGCGCATACACTCACAGAATCCGGGTCAATCCTATTTAATCTGAATCCAATAGGTACTGACTAAGGTAAGCTCGAGTGCATTGAAGAAGAACGCTTTCTATTTTTACAGTGTGAAAGTTTTAATATAAACACGTAATTTCCTATGGAAACGGCCTTCCCGAATCTTCACCAGTTCGTTTCGACTGTATATTGATTTCAATTGACAATATTATGTTGGTTCTAAGTGGCTCATAGCATCTAATAACACATTCAAATCAAAGAATGAACTCATTAAACAAATAATATGTATGGCAACAACATATATTTCTAAGCTATTCAGCGAAAACACGACATTATACATGAATACGCAACACAGTAAAATTAGTGATTTCGCATTTTAATCTGAAAATTAATCTCTCCCTCTCATCTTTAGTTCTTTTATTATTTATCTACTTGTAAATTCCGTTGTTTCCAAGTTCGTATTTAATTTGTATTCACAAACACATAATATATACATTTTTGCTGGAATTTAAGAAATTATCAATTTATTTTGCAACTCAACAAAGTTAATTCCAATGAAGGGTTCACTCGCATATATCATTTCTGCAATCCCCAGTTTTTCTTGTGAGACCTGTTGACACGTTTGAGTTATTAACCAGTAGAATTCCTCCATAGGATTCCTTCAATCAATTGATTTGGTTATTTAGACATAAAGGAGTGTTGTGTGGTGAAATAAAAACTACAATAATCAGAAATATCATGACGCTCAAAGAGTTGAAATATATTTTGAACAACTAATATAACGGAAAACAACACCCTTTCATTTGAAGATTTATTTTTAACATGCGAATCGATCGCATTGTGCACCATGATCATTTTTTAGCAACGACATAAACACAGTTCCCATACTACCATCAATAAAACCTAGCAGAAACTCTACAAATACGAAACTAATAAACACCCAAGGGAGACTACTTAACCGGTAAATCTTTACAAGGATAGGTGCGGAGTGTCCCCTGGTGCAATGTGCATATGATCGCAAAATGTGAAGTAAAAATGATAGCGTAACTACAGTCACAAACTGAGTATTCACAACGCAATCAATTCCCAGACCTACGCCTCGGACTGCCAATACCAAAAGTGGAAAGCAGCGACCAAATTAAGGCTTTTTTTCTGCGTGACAGTAAATACAGCTTGGAAACTCAATACATCTAACGAGAGTGTTCGTGCATTCAGTATTTGTCAGCAGAAATTATTAATACAGGGAGGGGGCGTCCTCTTCCTTTCCCGGATTGTTAATCAAATATTTCATTTAGCCTAAAACGGCGCAAATATTACATGCGATCTCGCCTCTCGTATCTTATAATGTGCGAGAGACGGAATTTGTTTGCTCTATAAACTAAAGCGGGTGGGAATGGTGGTGACGGGAATGGAGAGCTCGCAGCGATGGCGTATTTGTCTGTGCTGGAAACTTCATTTGACGTAAGGCTTAACTAAGAACAACTTGAACCGAATGCGGTGCGATATCGTATGTATTCTGCGTTATTCCACTGATGGTTCCTCTGCAACTGAACAGATGATAGTTATTCAACGTCGGGATGTATGAAAAATATCCAGTCTCGTCTCTATTCGGTTAGAAAAGAATAGCACATACGTTTATTTAACAGCTTAAATGGACAAAACATCCTTTGATTGTTCGATTTCGAAACAAAAGTTAAACTACCAAACAAAGCACACATGAAGTTGAATCTAATAGCTTACTTTTCAATTGGTTGAAATCTATAAACTTATCAAGTTTAGTTGCGCAGAACTTTCGAGATTAGAGTGTCAGCTCAGGTGTGGACTGTTGGCTCAAAACTATGAGGAGTTATCCTAGGATCTTTCTTCTTGGGGTTGATCAAGAACAGTCACCAACAACCCACTGTGTTGCTCCAGTGTGACGTAAATCCAACTAACTACCCCCGCTACCTTATAAGTTTGTAAGGTTCATTTATATGGTTTTCGTTAAATTTATTCTACAAAATGTGAAATACAAAAAAATAAACAAAATAATAAACAAACGTTTTTGTCTATAACAAAAAAAATCGAAGCACCAAGAAGGAGTTGTCCTATTAAAATAAAAACTGGTGGATGTGAAGAACATACATACAAAAACAAACGATTAAAACTTCAGAACAATTGAATGATTTATTTCAGAATTTAAACGTTACAAAGGGAGGAAGTCAATAAGGCGTTGATCCACCTCTGGCCTGAATGAAAGCAGTCACACGATATGCCTTGGACTTAAAAAGTTCCCGAATGTTGTCCTGTGGAATTGCTTGCCGAATTGTCTCCAATTGTCGGGCCAAATGGCCAATATTCCGGGATGGTTGCGATCGCCTTCACATAATGTCCTAAATGTGCGTTATGGGATAGAGATCAGGAAACCTAGCTCGCGAAGTAAGTGTTTAGAAAGCTTGAAAACAATTCATAGCAACACGTGCCGTGTGCGGTCGGGCATTATCTTGTTGAAAAGTAAGTCCGAGCTGTCGCAAAAGGGACGGTAACACAACCGGTCGTAGAATATCGTCTACGTACTACTATGCTGTATGTGTGCCAAAAATGACTACCAAAGGGGTCCGGCTATAAAAGAAGATGACACCCGAGACCACAACGACGACCTGCTGTGGGCACGTGTGGCGTGCGACACTAAGGGCAGGATCCTCACGCTGCCCTGGACATGTCCAGAAACGTCTATGGTTGTCATAAGTACATGGTTGGAAACGGGACTAGTCACTAAAGACTATTCGTCCCCAGTCAGCGCCGTTCCAAGTTGAACAAGCCTGTCATAACTCCAGGTCAACTCCTTCTTGATGCGTCTATTATTTTTGTTATAGATTATACTTTTGTCCATATAGTGTACTTGACTTAACTCTAATTTTCTCCCTCCCCTGTAAGGTTATGAATCGTATGACCCTATTAGCGCTATTTGGTAGAGAAATAACAGACTGCGTCGTATAGGGGCACTATGGGATATGTTACATATGGCACCCACCGTTACAGACGAAAATGGCCATACGCCTTCCTGGAGAAATTTGAGGAAACTAGCTCGTATGTAAGTTTGAACAAAAAACATGAAACTCCGACAAGTCTTTGGTGCTTGTACGAGCTTGAAACTCGTAACCAAGCACTCAATCAGACAGTTAAGAGGTATTCAGCCGTTTGACCTCTGGTTCGGTATAACGCTAATTAGATCCATTATTCTGAATGTTATCAACTATATGTCAGTCATAACTTTATTATGTGAGTCATTACTTTCTTCAATTACTTTTATCTGATTTATTCGGATTTTTATTTGATTTTGTCTGGTAATGCTCAAGTGGAGTTACGACTTTCAATCAATAATAAATCCAGACAGGAGTCAATAGAGCTTTGTGTTGTTCCTTGCGACGTGAATTACATCAATCAATAATTATAGTCGACAAAAAAAATACATACATTGCAAACTATATATATATTTGTTCATAATTCAGTACTAAAACTTGTGTCTAAAATGATCAGAACTACAAAATTAACACAAAACCTTGTCAACATTTATTAGTTTTAGCAATTTTAAATGCTAGATTCATAATAATGTATTTTTATTGTAAAAATGAACTACAGTGTTATTTCATACAACTTTGGTCCGAAACCCCCTGGTCATGAAAACAGCTGTGTTTAAAGTATGCACGACATCTTTTAAACCACGGCTCTAAATGGCAGAGCATAGACTGAGTCACACATGCTTTATCAACTGTTAACATTCACTACTAGCTACCAATTGCACATAATCTTAGTAAAATTATATCTTAACTATATTGCTTTATAGATTTACTGTATCGTTTTTACTCGTGATGAATTGCTGGTGCTCACATAAGAGGGTTACAGACCAATAGACTCCAGATCAATCCAAAGCAATCTGCATCCAATAGAAACTGAACAACCTAGACTCGGGTTCATTAACATTGAAAGTAAATGCTCATATTTACGCAGTGTATACGATTTTAAGGCGTGTAAGGGCAAGATGGTAATTCCAGTAAAAGTTTGACAAACCCAATCACATCACTTGATAATGTTTGTCCCATGCTACAATTTGTTTTTGTTTTTTCGATCTCTACGACATTTTTGATGAACAGATATGACTCGACAGCAGTGGAACGTTTTTCAAACACAATTAAATGAATAGACTTCATACAGAATAACTATAGTGTTTAATTACGATTATTGATCTTTCTGCAGGAAATACCATTAAAAAAACATTTTATAAAAGCTCTATTTTGAAAACTATAAAAAAATAAGGTTAAAATGAGTAACTTCGAACGATGAATATTGTGTAAATAAGGTACAAACAACCCCATACATAAACTTATAGCCACACGCGGACGACATAAAATGAATCAAATGTATAAACAATCTTTTCTTTCCAAAGCCTGTTGTGAAAGTCTTGAATATTCCATCTATATAAATAAGAATGGAGTATTTGTTTGTACATTCAATATTTTCGACCCATTTCAAGTTTTCTATCCGTTTTGGACCCTTCTGATGCCGAATCCGCCCTTTTCTCGTTTGGTGTCTGTCTGTCTGTATGTTGTGCCCTATACACGTCCAAGCGGTTTAAGATATTTTCATGGAAATTTGCATACAGTGAGTACTTATCTTCATTTAGTGAATAGAATTGGTTGCGAAAGTCTGTCTGTCCGTCTTTCTGTTCTATGCTCGATTTTGTGTTTGTGTGTTTGTGTAGGCATCACATAAATTGTATTCCAGATATTTGATTACAATGTATTTTAGTTTATACATTATCTATTAGTTTAGTGAATACAATATTAAACATTTCTTTATTGTTATATTTAGTTGAGTTTCATGCTAAAACACCTGAGTAAGTATACTTAAATCAACCATAATTTGGTAGTTTTGGAAAAATTGGAATGTCTACTGAATATTACGATTACTTCGATTGCTTTACCAGTACTGCTGAAAAAGTAATTATTCTTCAATAAATTATATTTTTTAATGGAATTTCAGCTCTGATACTTCATTTATTTCGAGTCTTATTTTTGTTCTTTGCGCAATGAAAACGATTTCGGAATATTTGAGACAGACGATATTTTTCAACGAAACGAGAATGAACAAGATCGCGTGAGCAGTGATATTTTCTGTTTCTTTCTCTCTGAATTAGTTTTACATTTCTAAATTTTGTGCACTTTTAGTTGTAAATTGTTGCAACTGTGCGAGATCAAGAGATAAAAATGAATCACAATTTAATACCTTTAGAACAATTTTTCCGCCATCTTTAATTTTGTTCTATTTCACTGTTTTCTGTTTTAAATATTTATTATTTTAATAAATGTGTTTTCCTTCTCATCACACGCAACAGCACCACAAAGTATTAGACTTAAAAATGTTAGGTAAGTCAGCATAAATTTTCAGTGAATTTTAAGTGTAGTTATGCCATTATTGAAAGAATAATGCCGTTATTTAAAGAATAATGCCGTTATTTAAAGAATAATGCCGTTATTTAAAGAATAATAATGTTTAAAAATCCAAACTAGAACTTTTTCCAACATTAAAAAATTCGTTGTAATAATGACAGGAGAAGATTGCAAACTTTCACAATGTCGCATACCGGAGGCAAGAGTGCCACAAGTAAAAAAATATTGTTTTGTTGACTATGAGTGCGAGAGCACTCGCCGTAAATCGTAATTTTAATTAATTGAGTTGAACATGAAAAGAACTTAAGAAAGAGAATTCCAAATCCCCCTCAAAATCGTCTTTTATAGTAGTAACCTTAGTATCACCTTTCGTCATTTTGTAGCTTTGTCATACAGCAATTGTGCGATGTATGTGAAATGTATTACATGAACGGATATGCATGTGTAGGATTTGTGTCCAAAGTAAGTTCTAGAAATTATAAAGATAGCGAAAGGTGCTAAAATAAATTTGTATTCTACAAAAAACGTAAGTCATTATACATTTTGATTATCTCTTCAATCTAGAGTAAACCAATTCAAACCGAGTAAGGTCGGGTATTTTGCTAGTACTTCTATATTTTTCAATACGTTTCTTACTTAAAAGCACATTCATTGAATATTCCTGTAGAGAAAAAAGATCTCCAGATACGACTTCATAACTCACCAATAGTGCTGTTTTTCAAAAAAAATTAAATGCATAGTTTACATACAGAATAACTATAGTGTTTAATTACGATTCCTGGTCTTTCTACAGGACATATGATATGAAAGCTCTATTTTAAAAACTATATAAAAATAAGGTTAACATGGAGTAACTTCAGACGATGCATATTGTGTAATTACGATGCGAACAACCATCACACAAACTTAAAGCCAGACGCGGACAACAACTGAACAATAGTGCTGTTTCTCAATCGAAATTAAATGCATAGATTTCATACAGAATAACTATAGTATTACATTACGATTCCTGGTCTTTCTGCATTAAATATCATATGAAAGTTCTATTTAAAAACTGTGTAAAAATAACGTTAAAATGGAGTAACTTCAGATGATTCATATTATGTAATTTCAGTGCTAACAACTCCATGCATAAACTTAAAGCCAGACGCGGACAACAACTCAACAATAGTGCTGTTTCTCAATCGAAATTAAATGCATAGATTTCATACAGAATAACTATAGTATTACATTACGATTCCTGGTCTTTCTGCATTAAATATCATATGAAAGTTCTATTTAAAAACTGTATAAAAATAACGTTAAAATGGAGTAACTTCAGATGATTCATATTATGTAATTTCAGTGCAAACAACTCCATGCATAAACTTAAAGCCAGACGCGGACAACAACTCAACAATAGTGCTGTTTCTCAATCGAAATTAAATGCATAGATTTCATACAGAATAACTATAGTAGTACATTACAATTCCTGGTCTTGCTGCAGGAAATATCACATGAAATCTCTATTTTAAAAACTATATAAAAATAAGGTTAAAATGGAGTAACTTCAGACGATGCATGCTGTGTAATTGCGATGTCAACAACCCATACATAAACTTAAAGCCAGACGCGGACAACAACTCAACAATAGTGATGTTTCTCAATTGAAATTAAATACACAGATTTCATACAGAATAACTATAGTGTTTAATTACGATTTCTTGTCTTTCTGCAGGAAATTCCATACGACAGTTCTATTTTAAAAACTATATAAAAATAAGGTTAAAATGGAGAAACTTCAGTCAATGCATATTGTGTAATTACGGTGCAAACAACTCGATATACAAACTTAAAGCCAGACGCGGACAACAACTCAACAATAGTGCTGTTTCTCAAACAAAATTAAATGCATAAATTTTATACAGAATAACTATAGTGTTTAATTACGATTCTTAGTCTTTCTGCAGGAAATACCACATTAAAGTTCTATTTTAAAAACTATATAAAAATAAGGTTAAAATGGAGTGACTTCAGACGATGCGTATTGTGTAATTACGGTGCAAACAACCGCATGCATAAACTTAAAGCCAGATACGGACAACTCAACAATGGTGCTGTTTATTAAACAAAATGAAATGCATAGATTTCATACAGAATAACTACAGTGTTTAGTTACGATTCTTGGTCTTTCTGCAGGAAATACCATATGAAAGTTCTATTTTAAAAACTATATAAAAATAAGTTTAAAATGGAGTGACTTCAGACGATGCATATTGTGTAATTACGGTGCAAACAACCGCATACATACACTTAAAGCCAGACGCGGACAACATAAAAATGGATCATATTCAGGAGAGAATCTTTCTTTTCCAAAGGCTCTTAGTATAGCCCAGAATATTCCCTACTTCTATATTTTTCAATACGTTTCCTACTTAAAAATGTACATTCCTCTGGTAGAGAAAAAAGAGCTTAGACGGATCGTCCCTTCCTTGAAAAAATTTTAGCAGCTCGTCAAAGAGGCAGAGCGTGAGAGCGTGTACGTGCCAGGACATGCCAGGGTCTGACGTGAATGACTAAAAGCGGAAGAGATGGCTCTGATGGAAGCTGATGAAAGTGAGACGCATGACGGTATTTCATTCAGGAGATTAATGGAAAGAACAGAACTTTCGGGAGTTAAAATCGATTGCGGAGGATTGCCTTCCTGTTCGGAGATGGAAATATGACACTGGAAGATGTTCTTCCCAGTGATTCCGAGAGAGAAAATTAAAAGTCGGGACGGGTATTCTTTTAAAAGCGAGAGAGAGAGAGAAAACTTTTTCCCGGTCGATATCTGTTAACGAACAGAAATCTTCTGCTTTTTCGATAAATAACGTATCGGGGCGTTATTGATTAATCGATGATGTCACAGATTGTCTAAATCTGGAAGCTGCGATTCCAACTTGAGCTGAGAAGTGCTTTGATTTTTTCCTCCTTTTCATTATTAGGCTATTTTTGAGATCGTATTTGTTGTGTCATTTTCCCTTAATATGTCTTGATCTTCGATTTGGTTTCCTGTGAAATGGGTTGGCCTGGTGTAACTTTGCCGGGAAAGTTTTAACCCTCTGAGGAATTCACATGCATTTACCAATTCTGCCTAACCTGCAGTACTCACTGCATGCCTACAAATCACTTTTGATCTTTCTTGGGACCAATAGAATCTTTCTTAGGTTACTTTGAACAGACAGAAGGGTTATTTATTCATCCCATGTGTTGTGGGGTTAAGAAAACCCTTCACTATACGTAGAAATATCGTTACTCTCAGAGTATTAAGCTTCGGTAGACTTGGAAAGTAAAACTAGACTATGAAGACTAATACTAGGAAATAAATACTAGACTATGAAGAATAAGACTATGAAAATAAGACTAAGACTAGACTACGAAGACTAAGAGTAGGAAAGTAAGACTAGACTATGAATACTAAGACTAGTAAAGTAAGACTAGACTAAGAAAGTAAGAATATACAAGGAAAGTAAGAATATACAAGGAAAGTAAAACTAGACTATGAAGACTAATACTAGGAAAGAAATACTAGATTATGATGAATAAGACTAAGACTAAACTACGAAAACTAAGAGTAGGAAAGTAAGACTAGACTATGAAGACTAAGACTAGTAAAGTAAGACTAGACTAAGAAAGTAAGAATATACAAGGAAAGTAAAAATATACAAGGAAAGTAAGAATATACAAGGAAAGTAAGAAAAGACAAGGAAAGTGACTAGACTATGAAGACTAAGACTAGGAAAGTAAGACTAAGACTAGAGTTTGAAGTCTACGAGTAGGAAAGTAAGACTAAGCTGTGAAGATTATGTCTAAGAAAGTAAGACTAGACAATGAAGACTATGAATAGGAAAGTAAGACTACTATGAACAGTAAGACTAGGAAAATAAGACTAGATTATGAAGACTATGACTAGGAAAGTAAGACTAGACTATGAAGACTATGGCTATAGCTGGAACTTATAGCTGGAACGAATGATGTTGTATGTTTCGAGGCATAAGTCTTCAATTTTCGGAGACCTTACTATCTTAAATAGAGGTTGACACATACACACACAATTGTTGTATTGTAAAAATGAATGATAAACGGAGACGTCTATTAATGCTAGAGTTTGTGTAAACCCAATATTTTATTTGTTGCATCATTGTTCTGGTTCTAAGTAAAAATTCGCATTTCGGTTCTGTGAAATAGGTTGATCTGGTGTTAATTTGGTGGTCATTTTATACCTTCGTTCTATACTAATGATGTATACTTACAAAATTGTACCAAAAATACTCCTTTCTGGAGCTTAGTTTCATTTTCTGCAAGTCACTAGATTATATATCCTTTACTCAATTAGAGACCGTACGAACCTAAGTATAAGCTAGCCTTCAAATGTTGTACTGGTGAAAATGAATGAGAGAGATACAACGACGTCTAGTTATCGTAAAGGTTAGGTGAGCACAATCCCTTATTGTGCCCTTTTTCTTTAATATGTCTTGATATCCGCTTTATTTCTGTTTAAAAAGTAAGTCTACTATTACTTTTCAAGAAGTTTTATACTTCGGTACTAAACTAATGGTGTACACTAGGGAATTGTTAACAAAGGACCCTAAACACTCATTCCTGGAACGTTCTGAGAGTTACAAGATACTCCAACGTTTTTCACAATTAGAGACCTTACTTAACTAAATGTGGTCCGACTACAAATGTTATATTGTTCCAAACTGTTGAATGACTGTCTATTACTGACAGAGGTTATACAAAACCAATACCCAGTCAATATACACTGGCATATCGTGTATTTCCACCTGTTCTCTTTAATGTTGTCTCGGTGACTGCAAGAATTTAATTTCTCGACTGTTATCGTAACCTCTTCAATTATTAAAACTATATTTGTGTTCATCAGATGGAAAATTTGACTTTCGAATAAGAAATTAATTAAAACTTATACTATTTATGTACAGTTGTGATGAATAAAATCAAACCACTTGTCTTCATCCAAATAATTTTAAGATTAGAGTAAATTTAAACAAGGTATTTAACCAAGAATAACGTTTTCTATAAATATGTAAGCATAAAATTTGAATGAGGGACCGTCTTCAAATTAAATTAAGCACAATTTTCATAATTTCTAATAGTAACCCCTATTCTAACATCAAATTTCGAATCAATTATCAATGTAACCTCAGTTACCAAGTTTCATGTCATTTGGACATGCGGTTTCAGATTTATGAGTGCAGGAAGTTTGTAGCTCTTATTGTTGAATCAGTTTCTCAGACTTCCATTGATATCTTAAGGATTAATATTCCAAAGCATTGATATTTTGCACCATGCTTCTTGGAAGGAACCCAAACAAAATATATACAATGTTTTAGTTTTTAAGTAATTTTTAGCTTTCAATATTAATTTTTAAATTAATATTCGAAAATAGATGTAACAGTGATATGTTTCGATTGAAATTAAGTCATTAAAACTTAAAAAACATAACCATACGAAATTCCTTCAATCTCCATCCCAACAGTGATTTTAGAGCCCATCCAAAAGTTTAAAAATATTAACGAAACAGCTATTTTGCGATAATGTATACTATTAGCTGTTAATATTAACATTTTTGCTGTCAGAAAGTTGCACAAACAGTTTACACCTATACATAACAATTGTTATTGACTTAGAAAGCGACGTAAAAAGTTAATTTAAAATGTTATAAACACTAAAATAATTTGACTTACTGCTATCGACATAACAGTTATCGATGGCTATTGACATTTTTGATGACAGTTACTATTAAAGTTCGATAACAGTTGCTTACTGCTCATCATTTATTATTATTTATTGTTATGTTATTTTGTTCAAACGCTGTTGATTAAACTGTTATTTAATAATAAATTATAGAAATTTTGGTATTTGCAAAGGAATATTATGAAAAGAATGAACCTTTCGACTCAGGTTCCTTTGTAGCCTTCTTTTAAACATGCATTATACGAACAGTTGATGATTAACATGTATAATCGTGATCTACAATTAATAATGTCCAATGTGGAGATGATCCCTGAAAATGTCAACAACTTTAACATTGAATGAATATCTCTACATATACCGATAGTAAATCGCTGAAATTTCATATTTAGACTAATTTGACTACGTGAAATCTGATTAGGTCTTCAAAGTAGATTGTTCTTTTTAGAAATTTTGAAATTTGTGCATAATTTAATATGAAGACAGCCCCTTAAGTAAAATTTATGCATACAAATTTATAGAAATGTAAATTTATAGAAATGTACATATTCTATCGAATTCCATCTAAGAATTTGTTCAGCTATGAATAGTTCTAGAAATAAGGGTTGGTTAGTTTCCTTTTTCCGAGACCATACATATTCAGTAGAAACCCAAATATGTGAAAGCTGAAATAATTTCTTGGATATGTCATAAAAAACCATTGTTTTTCGTCAGTTTGAATCTTTGAGGGTATAGTCGTCAATAACATGTTTAAAAATATTTGACGTGCAGCATAATCCATCGCATTTCATTATTTAGTCGCTTGAGATAATATATCAGAATAATTCATTAAATTTATTATTTTTTACTCTTAGAAAAATGTACATGGTACACCTTGCAGAAAGTAGGGATTCATTAAAAGATCTAATATAATTTTGATCTACATATGGTGTATGACAAATCGTAAACAAATAAAAGACACGATTAATTAAAACTGCTTCGAAAATAAGGACAATTTTTCGGCAAGAGCATAAACTCATTAAGTGACAAAAACAAGTTTTTTAATAAAGTTTTTAAGCAATAAGTTTACGTTTTTGTTAAAATTGTTAACATCTAAAAAGTATCGCATATTTGTTCAAACAATACAATACGGCAATGTACTTATAATCCTGAAAACAAGCATTTAGTATTTGTGAACCCTCTTCTAATAAATGGCAGTGAATCTGATTTTGGTCGCCGACAAATTCCATATAGAAACAAAGCTGCAACAGAAAAGTCAAAAATCAGTGACAACAAACCTAGAGGGCAACCATATTAAACAATCTAGTGTTTTACTATATTATCAATCATCCCTTAAATAAATTATTTTTAGATTATAGTTTAGTAAATTCAATAGATATTTCTCATAAAATGTTGTCACCATGTCATCATGTGATCTAATGACAAAAGGGAGGACTTATGTCACAAAGAACTCATGTTTACAAGAAATGAGGAGGAATTATTCCCCTACGGTAATGGGGAATTCAGGTTATGTAATATACGAATGTTGTTGGACTGAATACTTTAAAAAATTATCGAAGTTCAGATTCTCCTGGATATAAATTATTACACAAGAACATAAATTATTACACAAGCATATAAATTATTACACAAGAACATAAATTATTACACAAGAACATAAATTATTACATAAGAACATAAATTATTACACAAGAACATAAATTATTAAACAAGAACACAAATTATTACAGAAGAAGATTATCTTGACGGCATAGCGAAATTTGATAATGGAGAATATAATATTGGCATTATCCACAGCCTAAAATATCTCTGACAGAAAAAAAAATTCAAGGCAATTTTATACGAGGGCTGTTTAATAAAGAATTAGCATACATTAATAAAAAGTAATTTCATGTACAAATCCTGCAAATTTTTATAGTCTTTCTCAAAATACTACCCATTACATGCAATGCATTTATCCCACCTCTTTTCCAGTCTCCAAACACATGCCGGAAGCCATTTTTTGACAGGTCCTTCAAAATCGCCCCAGCAAATTTTATCACTGCCTGTGATGATGAAAACCGTTTAACCCGGAAGTGTTTCTTCAAATTCGGGAAACGAAAACAAATCGCATGGCTAAATCACGACTATGTGAGGGATGGGGAACACATGACATTGTTTTTTGAAAGATACTCAACATCAACATTGGCAATATTCGGCCTTGGGTTTCCATAGAGTAGCTTTCAAATGGAGTCTTTTGCGTTGGATGTGGCCTTGGATGATTTTAAGTTCATATTTATAGTATTCTATAGTTACATTTGTATGTGGTGGTACAACATGCTGATACACCTTTCCTTGAATATTGAAAAATGATATGATCATAACTCTCCCAGCAGAAGCATCCACTCTCGTCTTGTGTGCTGGTGATGAAGGAGACTTCCACTCGGAGCTGTGTTGCTTGAGCAAGCGATTGTTTCCCCTCGTTAACCATTTTAAACCATCTACTAGCTGAGCTATAGGGAAGAAAACTCTCCCCATAATCTTCCTGTTGCATCACACTTGACTTCAGCAGACGTTTTCTTAAGGCGAAAACTAATTTTGGAAGCAACGTATTGCTCGTCGCATGTCACATTAATTTTTGCCGTCGGCGAAAGTACAACTAGGCGTTTTTGGCCGGCTGCCAAGGCTTCAGCAATGACGTCATGAATGTGAAAAGTGCTCTATCTATTCGTCACTTATCCCGCTACACATTCAATATGCATTTTATTTTTTATGATATTTAATCACTTAAAAAAAATTATGATAATTCTTCATTGAACAGCCCTATTATTTCGTGACTAAATGTTTATCGACTCAATAGATTGGTTCAATGTATTTCATGATGCAATGCTAATATTTCGGTAAACACGAGACATACATTTTCACGTGGCAGACTCGCACACGAAAAATGTTTTACTGATACCAAAGATATAAATACATACCTAATATAGGTCAACAAGAAGCGGAGGAAATGATTAAAAGTATAGCAAAGAGCAATTAAAATTGATGATTCGATCCATCCTGAAAAATTTTCATAAAGTGTGTTAGAATTTACCACATTTTTTGCATATAATACAAATATGTTCATCACTTCCTTATTTATAGAGCAGGAAATAATCCTCGAGCAGTACTAAATATTTAAATTGCAGTCATGCTTTAAATCCCCCCTTCTTAAATCAACCCCCAAAATAATACCCACCACAAAGTGAATATATAACTTTAATTAATTATTCGCTCAGCCTCCTTGACGCAGGAAAATCCAACGCCAGTCGATATCAGAAGACCGGAACCACTTTTCGCTAGAAGTCTGCCCTGTGATTTTCCGATCCGATGGATAGAGACATCGTAGTTAATTTTGCAGCAAGAATAAAAAAAAAGCAAAATCAAGATGTCGTATCTCTGAAACCAGTGAAGTAAGGAATTCCCTTTACACACACGCACTCTCTCAGAAGGTTAAACACGGCGCCATTTTATCTTGGCGTGAAAATCAAATGATCAATCGGTCGCCAATCTTTTGGGTGGGCTTCTTGGCCGCCAGTACGTCTCCCCATTCTACAAACGTAACTCTGGCATCTCTCTTCCAGAGTTAAATAGATTCTTTCTTTTGGTTTTAGCTCGAGGGGGGGCTATAAGTCATTCGAGCGTAGTTGGTTCGGATTAGATGGAATCGCCCGCACGATTAAAGGTTTAGTATTAGGTCAATGGGAGATTTCTCTTTGCCACTTCAGTAAATAAAGACTTGTAGAATGGAAAAGGGAATAATTCTCTCTCTGGAGTTCAGTATGAAATTTCAGTATATCCTTTCGATACCTGCATTTTATTGTTTGATTTAATTATCTCCTTCTGAGAATAATTTCTGTATTGAGATTTCAGATTTTTCTGATTATCTGAAGACTTTATAACCACACTCAAGGGAAAATACTGTATGAATACAAACCTTAATTGGTATATATAAATATTAGTGTTCTTTCTGTGAATTTAAAACACCTTGAGTTTTTCAAGAATATGTTTAGAAGTCCCCCAAGGTCACCGAATTTACAAAAAATAACGAATGTAATTTGAAATGCGTCATTTGTTTACTAGCTACATTAAAAACTGTGTATGTTCAAATTACTTTTTCATTTATAAAAGCTACTTATACATTATTTCAGACACATTTTATATAAATTATGTTGTTGTTCTGGGTAAGGAGAGATATAAAATATTACTGAAATTAAGAAAAATATGATTTAGTAGACATTTCTACCTTCTGCATAACTATGCATACAAAGTGAATTTAAGTAAACAATTAATTATTTTATAAATGGTGAAAAAAACCAATGAGGAAGAATGTTTTCATACAATCACATATTTACATATTCACACATTTTTTATCAACTACATTTTATGGAGGTCTTTTCAATTGCACTTTGTAAAGTTCTTTCTGTGCATCTTAACAACTTGTAACAAAAACTGTTTTTGGTCTTCGTTCTTGGTTGCATCCTGGATCATTGTTCAGAAGTATCATTTACACAAGCGACGTTTTTGCAAGTATTGCAGCTTTTTAATGGGATAGCGTTTTGGACCAATCTTTATCTGGTACACTAAGGAAATTATCCTCAATTTTAGCTGTTTCAAAGGAACTATAAGAAATACAGAAATCCTCCAACTAGAGAAGAAGTATTTCTAATAGATGTAAACTCGAACTTCTTTTTCCTTTCATGCTGAAAACCAGCTTTGATTTTTGCTCATCAGAAACAAGATATGAAAACAAGCTAAATGTCGGAAGCTCTCCACTCAAACACCAGGTTTGACGTAAAATAATTTTTAATCATTTATTGTTTAATTGCTTGTTATCATATTCTTTCAACCTATGAATCAGTAAAACATAAGGAGTAGCTTCAAAAAAGTAAACCAAGACTAAATATACACACAAGAAACCGATTAAATCGTTGCTGCCTTGAAACTCTTCAGCAGTTAATACCATAGTGGGTTCATTCCCATTGAACAATAACTACATTTTTAACGAATAAATGGCTTTTGTCATCCTGCGAGCACGTTGAAGAGCACCTGGTTTCTGAATAGTACATCTAATGTCTAATCCAACCATGATTGACGCAAAGCTCTCTGATCATCCTTAGATAGTTTAATAGCAATTTTTAGCTGATGAGAAATAAAAGTATTTTAACTGTCTGATGTTATTATTATGGGTATTTATTACTGTTTTGATTCATGGTGGTTGAGATTTGAGCAATTTTCTCGGAATCTCTTAAATAGAAGGATTTCAGGTCCAGTAGATTGTGCAAAACACACACTGAATACATCGGAAAGAAGAATCTCAAATATGCCATGCTATCCACTAAATGTTTCTGCCTATTGTTTGCTCCAAAAAAGTACATGCTCCATTGAATCTTCAACTATTTATTGAGGTTGTATCGAAACACATACTAATTACTTGGGATTCACACTTCCACGACCATAAGAGTTTAATAACAGCATTAACTGAGCCGCGGTAGCTCAGTCAGTAGAGCGTCGGGCTCGCATCAGAAGGGTTGTGGGTTCTGTCCTCGGCGGAGCCTGCAATTCTGATAGTTGCGAGATCGGCACTTAGACCTGGCTTAAGACCGTCGTGTTCGCGAATGGTGGCTGGGGCACGTTAAATAGGTCGTGGTCACAAAGTCTCCCATGTTCCCATACCAAATCAATACCTCTGGGCGTACCTGATCAGGGGGTTATCGGCCTCTGATTGGGATCTAAATTACGATATGTGTGAGTGAATGGATGTGTGAAAGGGACCTTCCTGTAAAACGGATGTGTCATGTATGAAGAAGTCCAACCCTCCGGGGCAATGGCACCCCCAATTGGGCCATATATGGCCAGCACGACAACAACAGCAGCATTAACTGCTGCTTTGCCAGTTCAAGACAATTACTTCGGAACGCCAAGAAGCTTAGTATTTCCATCTTGTAAAGAAGAAACTAGTACTGCTAAACGATCAATCTTTCTTGTGATTTTTAAAGGAAATCGGGTAACAATTTGCCATTCCAGTGAACAACTCACTTCGATTCTACAAAATGTGTTTTTAATTGTTCAGCAGTTTCACGGGGAAGACTTCTGGAGTTTCTGATGAACAGTACTTTTTGAATACACTATGAACCTTACAGACAAATCAGACATTATGGTAAAGCTGCCTTCTTCGTTCTATTATTCTACTATCACTGTGGACCTTCTAATGCTGGTGTTACTTCGATCAAAACAGCAGCAAGAATTTGAGTAATAATGAATCTGCGACTGCGTAGCTTAAATTTATTACTTTTGGTTTTTGTAATAATATATGAATATATATTTACTGCAAATTCTTCTTCAGACGATTTTTCGTTTCATCAATATTCAAAAGCATAAAAAATTAAATATGCTACTCAGATATATTTATATAGTTATAAATTTTAATTAAAAATGTACTATAAAGATATAACATTAGATAAAATAATAGTTGAACATGATAAAATTTTGTTAAACTAATTATAGTATCAAAATATTTGTAAGAGAAGCATGGTACAATTCTGCAATCTGCATATTAAATAGAAATTAAAATTTTACACGAATTTCCCATGATCTATTAACTTGAGAAACATCTAAAACTTTTTGAAATTTCTTGAGTTTTCTTTAAATATATTATGACAGGAATAACAACATTTTTAGAGTGTGACACCTGAAATTATAAAACTTTTTTATTTTTTCTGGCCACTTCTCGGACATATATAATATATATATATATTTATATATTTTAATACATAAAAACACAAAAAATAAAATCCCCAACCCCTATTCAAAAAATATATTCAGAAACAGTAAAATAAAATTGAAAAGTAATACATATAATAACATAATACACACAATTTAATGATAACATAAAACATACAAAATAACCAAAAAACAAAGAACCAAATAGGCTGGGTGCAATAAACCAGAAAAAGGAAACTAGAAACTACCCATACAAGCGCGGTGAAGCTGCAGACATAGCATGGTAAGCAATACATTTTCAAGAACATAGGAATTTCAAAAAAATTACTACAAAAGTGTTAAAAAATGAAAAATGCTGGTGGATCAGGGCGTCATTAGGGAGGAACCCGATCCAGACAACATAAAATTGTGTTTTCTATTGGTGTATTCCTTTAACTATAATCTAAATTTGTAGCTACGGAATTGAAGATAAATTGAATAGATCTTGAGATAAAAAATAATATGTAAAATATCACAAAAAAAGCTACTTTACTGCACATTTATATGTATTTTTAAATTATACTCATAATAACTAAAAATGCATACCTGTATTTCATAATACGAATCTATATATAATGTAAAAAAAATGTGAAGTCAATTGATTGGAAATTAAAAGAGCGTTTGCATTTTGAATTCTAAGATTTATACAAAAAAGGAAGATGGATAAAAAGTAGTTTAAAGTTTCAAAATTAAAATTATGCTATAAAATTATAAATAAAAATGATTCAAAATTTTACTTTAGCTACTTTTAACGTATAAGTGAAGTTTAAAACTTCTCTGGACCATAACTGATCCCTTCTTTTTTTTAAGAACCAATTCCTTTGTTCTGATTGCTGTTTTCACTAATTTTCGAACGTGCTGAAATTTGGCATTTAAACAGTTCTTCCGCTGATAGTTCTTTCGAGCATCAATTATCTGTCCACGTATAAAGAATCAGATCATAACCAATCCCAACAGCTTTCTGAATATGTTGAATAGTTGAAAGTACCCCCTATATTTTACACGCAAAATGCTTTTGATAGGGCCATTTCGACACGTTTTTTTGACACAAAATTATCATTTGTACACTTGGACCAAAATGTGCTGCATAGTCTCTCATTTGTCATGGACCTTTGTACATCTTTCTAAAAGTTCATCAGACGCTGGTATATTTATAAATATTTTTAAATGTTTTGCCATCCCCATCCGAAAGTAAAGTTTATAAAATACCTAAATGCCCTCCTACTTTATATACCCTTACAGCTCTGTCGTTTACGTTTAGGTATAATTAATAATAACGTATAAACAGAAAAAGAAACATCAATATAAGAAATATTAACAGAAAACCAAAACTATAAATCCATCTTTCTTCTAGTATTATCGCTATTATTTATTCGTACAGCGTTATAAGTGGTGTAAATAAAAAAAAGCTATGATATCAGCAACAGCTACTAAGAAACATTTCATCTTCTAAGCTATTTCCTTTAATTAATAGAAAACAAATATCGAGGCTTTGGAGACGCACAAATGCTGTTAATTAGGTTTTGAAACACTGTCAACGCACAGGTACACTCACAAAAATCCTTATAACTTAAAAAAATACACGAATCAGTTTGAATTTCTAGGACCACATTTTAAACAGTACAAGGAAGCTTTTTAAGCAAAAAAGTTATTTTCCTCAATTTTTGTCGTTTTTAAGGTGTTACTTCTCCTTATATTACATCTAACCTTCTTGTAAATTTTAAATACCACTTGTGTGAAACTATTTTATACAAATTGAAAAACAACTATGAATTTACATAGAATGCTTGATAAAAACAACGATGAATACTTTAAGGGTTATTTTTTCTGTAAACCGATAATAATATATTTCATTGTATCATTCTAATTCATTAGTAGATGAAATTAACTGTCTTTAATTTACCATTCACGTAATTTTACATGTAGAGCTTTGCTTTTAAATAAGGTCTTGAGGGTTCATTTAAAAAACGGCACTTTTAAAAGGTTCTTCGACATGATAGCATTACGTGACTGCAATAAATTTGCAGCCTCAAGGAATCGTCAAATGATTAATTTATCCTTTTCAAGCAATACAGTAAAGCGATTTTTCAAGTGGAAGATATATTTTATTTGAACTCAAAAGGACAAGTTTTTACATAAATAAATTCTAGCTAATGAAATTGTTTTGCATTTTTACAAAGTAATGCAAATTAAATAAGACTGTAACTTGCAAAGTATGACCTAAGGAAAAAATGTTACCATGTCTAAAAACAGGAAAAAATAAAACCAGTCAGGGGCTAATAAAATTAAGGTTATAAGTTTTTAAGTCAATTTTATTTCATTACTGTTTGATAACACTAATTTCTTAAATCATGAAAGAAAATAAGATAGAAAATGTACTAAGCGTGAATAAAAACTCGAATGATTTTCCTTTCCTATTTTACTTGAAATTAAGAATTGAAGCTAGTGCAAACGTATTTTAAATTAACACGTTTTTAACTGAAAATTGTGTTTTAATATTGATAAACTTTTAAACCTTAACGTGTCATTTGTGTGATTAGCATATTTCTTAGGGTTGTTAAAAAGTTTTATTTTTATTATTATTTAATGGTAAATATCTAAATGATACGGTTTAAAGCAAAGTAATGAGAGAAAAAATCCTAATTGGAAAAATAGCCTCAAAATTTTACTATAATTATAAAGTAAAACTACCTGCTTATTGGCCACTTATATAATCGCATTATATGCGTTATGCGATAGTTAATATGGCGGTTTTTGTTTTATGGTTAAAGTAGAATTTTAAACACTTTATCTTACAACCCTTTGCTTGCAGGAAATACACTTTTTCCCCTTTGATGATTTCCTACTAAAAAACTACGAAAAAAAAAACTGAATTGATTAAGGTATCTGAACACGCTCGAAAGCCTTTTTTAAAATGTGGTATAGAAACATTTTAATGATATTTTTATGTTTAGTGTTATTAAACAATAGCATTGGACTGACTGTAAATATTTCAAATATGTGTTAAAATTTTAAAAAAATGATAACTTTGTATGAAATTTTAAAGGAACTTGTCAAAACTTTTCAAATGTGCTACAAGACAATCTATTCAACCAATTTAAAAAATGATGCTACCAAAATAAACTGTATGCATTTTTTTAGGGAATGTACTAGAATCAAAATTTTTTTTAATAAACTAAAAATTTACAAGTCATTAAAAAATGAATACAAAATTTTTGATACTTTTACTGTCGTTTTTCTTAATAAATGGCCATAATTCAAAAACTTTTCAACGCAGCATAGTTATTATAGTTTTAGAAGAATCCAAATATACCTTTTTGTGTTATAACATTTGATGTGAGGAAATAATGCATAAATATTACTTTAGAGTAAACAATTGTTTGAAATGCATCGTTTGCTTTCTCTTGCTTTTACTGTATGTGTAAACAACTTTGTTCTTGAATTCTCTTAAAAAATGCTCATACTATTTCCAAAAGATAAACCATTTAAACATTTGAGAAAACTTTCCAAAATTATAATTTTTGTCAAAAATAAACAATTTTAAATTTAAATTTAGACATGTTTTTGATCTTTTACTGTCAATTCCAGTGTTTTCTATATCTACTTCCTATTTTCTCGCCTAGATTAAAATCTTAATATCTCTGTAACTAATTAACTCAGAGAAATAAATCAAATAAATTTTAAAAAGTCTAATAAATACCCTTTCAAATACATTCCAAAACTTTTTTTCTAGAATTTTTGGTCAAAAATGACATTTTTAACGTGTTTGGATAATTTAAAGGAACAAAAGAATCATAAGCCTTCTGAAGGGCTGACACGCATGATTCTATCTTGCAACGAGCAGCCTTCACTGCATGACTTCGAACCTTCTTGACCAATACAATTTTTAATGGTGAAAGAATCATGCGGGTACGATGATTCTTTCATGCAGGTACCATATTCAACCGACAGATAGTCGTAACTCAGTGAGTATTCACATTGATCTAGCAACCTGAATAGTTGGCGCAGGTTCCATATTTCTGTCAGGTGTATTCCACAATCTCTTCTGAGTCAGTAAAACTTTCATTTTGTTTGTATGTCTGTGACTGGATATTGTATGTCTGTACTTGATTTTGAGAATGTACTTTTAAGTTCACCCTCTCGAAGGGCGTAATCCCAGTTTTACATTGCAGTGGATTCCACTAATGACAGATAGTCGTGACTCAGCGAGTATGTCATTGCCGTAGCAACCTGCAGAGGTGGCACAAGTTCTATTTATGGCAGGTGTATTCCACCATCTCTTTTGTGTCAGTAAACCTTTCATTTGGTTGTATGTCTGTGACTTTATTTTCAGATGTCACTTTTAAGCTCACCATATCAAAGGGTATAATCCCAGTTTTTTATTGCAGTGGATTCCCCGAATGACGGATAGTCGTGACTCAGCGAGTATGCCATTGCCCTAGCAACCTGCAGAGGTGGCACACGTACTATTTCTGCCAGTTGTACTCCACCACCTCTTCTGTATCAGTAAAACTTTCATTTTCTTTGTATGTATGTTACTTGGTATTTTACGTGTCTGACCCAGCAAGCCAAATGTGGCCTTTGCGCCACAAAACCCCAAAATCGGCTACACAAATATCTTTATCAACTGTGGATGTTTCCCCTTTGAATTGACCGCTGGCATCGTTCCCCATTTACGAGCAGTCAGCCACTGACCTTCTAGAGGGTCCCTCCTTTTGTTCACTGCCCCCTGCCCTGCCGACCTAAAGGTGGGAACGTTTTGGGAACAGCAGAAAGTTGCTCCTGTGATGTGACATCTCTTCTCACGCCACACAATACTATGAAAGGAAACTGTCAGTTGCAAATGCCACTCACGGCCTTATTGCTCAAGTTTGGTAATTAGGTAAAGGGGCTTGGAGAGTCAGACCAAAGGGTCGTTCTGTGAGGCACTTGAAAAAATCTAATTGCCACAGCGTAAAGGTTAATTTAACTCTAATATAATAATATACCTCTAGATTTGATAGTGTGATCAAATTTTTTTATCACTTCGTGTACATAGCATATGATTTCATTCTGATCGAACACTGCCTTCGGGGTGTTTCAAGAATCTAATTTGGTCTGGAAATAGTTTATACAGTATTTGTCAATGCACTTTTATTTCAAAGTTCTCAATTTTGTCACGTGTGCCTCTTTCTTCTGACCCTTTTATAAGGAATATTTATTTTTAATGCAACATTGTTTGAGGCGCTATTACTAAAATTGATTATCATTATTCCCAAACTCCTAGTAATATTGAGAAATTAATCTTACTGATAGAAAATGTTTTGTTATACAAAAATGTAATAAATGAATATTTGTATAGTACTTTTATAAAGTATTGATGGGGCAAGAGTTCCAAAAGTAGTAGTTACTAAAACTGAATAGTTCAAACAAAAGAATAGTATAAATATTTGCAGATGCGCATGTTACACATATCATTTGTAACTTACATTTTGGTTCATTCACGAGTTTTCTAACAGTTTTTATCATCTATGATTTTACTGTTGCAATTACTTTTCATTTTAAATTTTTATTTGAGAAACATTAATTAGTTAATCACATAGCAGGAAGTATCAAAAATTATTTAGTCATTGCTTTACCGACAGTATTCAACGGAATCAATTGCTTAGTGGAAAATCCCTTTAGGTATGATTTCAAAATGCTTTGCTATTTTTACTGAATTGACCTACCAATCCTTATTGGGATATCTATGGAATGACTACTTGTACCTATCGGTTGTAGGGAAAATACTTGGTTGTTATTCTAATAGTTGCTACAAAGGTTTCAATTCACCTTAGAATTCAGCTAAAGGATTCTATAATGGGTACTACAAATGCATATTAAATAACCATCTGGATTTTGTTCTTATCTATATAAGCTCTAGTCTACAACATTTAGATATTTGTTTAGTGTTTGTATAGCTCTGTACTTTCCAATTTTTAGAAAATAATTCAGATTAACAGAACGAACAAATTTCTCTATGACTATTAACCAACAAATACAACGATAATTTGTTGTAAGGTTTGAAATAGATTGAAAACCATATTTAAATAATACTTTTGGAATCATTGTTGCTTTTAAAATAAATATTGAAATTTGTTTATGTCAAGTTTTTGTTAGGATAAATTTTAATATTTTGAATACATAATTTTAAACGAATAATATAATACATCGTTACATCCACCATTATGTTAAGATCATAAGGCTTCATTTAGATTAGACATGAATGCCCCCCCCATTGTGATGTTAAATATATTTAGAAATAAAATATTCTTAAATAGGTATTGTTGAGTAAATGTCAAAATCAACTAGTACAAAATTTGCAGTATATAGAAGTATTAAAAGTTATTGTACATTTTTAAATTGCAAATATTTATGATCAACTTTAGTTAATAAAAGTGAAACTACAAATTATTAAAACATTTCCAGTATATTTATCTTGCTATTACTAACAAGAAGCAGATTTAAATAGCAGTTAAACCTATTGCCTAATACATAAAACTGAAAGTCAGGTTGGTTTGGTTATCTATATGGTCATATTTTTAACACAAGGGATAGTTAAACACACAGGAAACTGAAGAAGAGTAGAAATAACATTAAAAATCGAAATGTTTCAATCCAAGAAAAAATGCTTCAACCATTCATGAGTGAGTGGTGTTCTGACAGTAACAAATAAATATCCTTAGGTTACCAGATTGAGATCCATACGTGTAACATCGAGTTAGATTGCCGTGCCTATGTTGTAAGCCGTTCTACTATTATATTAAAGGACTTGATAACACATATGTTATCTCCTGTGCACCCAGATGTCATCGGTTATAAAGAAGAAAAGCAATGACCATTGTAAAGCTTATATTACAGACTTCTGTGACACAGTGTATTTCGTATGAAATAGATTTCCATTGAAAGTAACTCATGTTTTATAAGCACAGCATGAGAAACCAGTGGAGATTCCACCTCTTTGTGGATATCAACTTTTGGCTTAGTGCGAGCTATGTTCTTTTTGGTTTGGAAGATTCAAAGACCATTTTGGTAAACGTATATTTGATAAACACATCTATAGCAGACCGCGTTATCTAATTTCAATTCATTACTTTTTAACGGGCTTTCTTTCGTTAAAAAACTCGCTTAAATAAGCTTAAGGGGGTCTGGGACACAAAAATCGTCAAATTTTCGATTTTTTTTTCTATTATTTTAAGAAATTCTCTGTGTTTTTCTGCTTAAAATGACGTCTAAATCATGTTTTTATCTTAATTAGAACTAGAGATATAATAATTTTTGTGGTGCGTTGTTTTGAAAATCTAACACTCTTGACAGTTGTTGTCATGGCAACAGCATTTGTCTTTAAAACTTTATATGCGTTTTTCTCCATGATACATTTTTTCAAGATTTCCTGTATTCAAATTGCTAAAAGTCGAAAACCGAAAACCGTTAAAGATAAAAACCGATAAAGTTAAAAAGTTAACCGATAAAGCTTTTATCTTTTTCAAACATTATACTTAAATTTTGATTCAACAAATTTGAAACAAATATTTACTTTTAAAAATATGACTTTTTTTTTAAAAAAGTACCTTAAAATTTTCAAAAATTTTCATTCAAATATTTTTTATTTTTTATTAAATTAATATTTTTTAAATTGCTGATTCAAAATTAAAGTTTATAAATTTGTGAATAATTTACTGCAAGAATTTTGAAAATTGATCAAGAATATTTTGAGTTTTAGCAATTTAATATGACCCCCTCTTTTTTTCAAAAAATTTTAATTTAAAATTTTTAAAAAACTTTTGGAAAAATTTTGTGTTGTGATTTTGTTTATTAGTTAGAAGAGTAATCAGTACAAAAAAATTCAAAATTCTAAATCAATAAATAAATTTTTTTTTTCAATATGTCCCAGATCCCCTTAAATTACTTAAACCCTGATAAAATCCTTCAAAAGATTGCCAAAACCCTGCTAAAATATACTTACTTCACCCCACTCGCCTGGATGTGACGTGGATCCTAATAGCACTCAAGCGGACAATACAGAATTGAGGTTCTAAGACTACTCGTGAAATGCGGGGAAAATGAACGAGTCCACTTCACAGATACACTGGGAGACAAATCTCAGGACACAACTATACTAAACTTTCGATTGCTCTTGGATTCAGAAAGTGGATGTGGGATATGATAAGACTTGAGTAGATCAATTAAATTTGACTTCCATCATGAAGAACAGTGGAGGAATCTGGCATACACAGCTCATTCGCAACATTTCCAAATTGTAGCTCAGTTCGAAAAGAGAATCTTCTCTTGTTTACATGAAGCATTAATCAATGGCATTCTCTTTTCACATGTTTCGCAGTTACTTTAAAAATAAAACTTGTGTTCCGGTGCAGTTATCGTATCCTATCAAAAGGAATAATTTGAAATTTATCTAAATATTGACACTAATCCAATGTTATACTATATCTCACTTTCTTCGCGAATAGAAATATTCGTATCAATACGATTTTTGTATAGGTGCGCTGTCAAATAGTTTAATTTATGTAAATAAAATGGAACTGGTGCAATACACTTGAAAACTCATTAAATGCTATTGGCTGGAAGATATATTTTGATAGAAAGTACACTGTAAATAAATCAAAAACTATAAGTATAGCATAAGGTATTGAAACGTGTTTCGTAGCTGTGTAATTGAAGAAAGAGTGAGTTATCCTTTATGTGTGAGAAGATGCTTAAATGCTTCATTTTCACATTAATTTTCAGCCCAATTAGTACTCAAATCTATTCAACAAAGATGCTTAACTGTACTTCTTAGGAAATTTGAAGACCTTTAGGAAAGAAAAACCTAATTTTCAATGGAAATACTTAAGGTTCTACTTAATATTATTAATTATGTATTTGTAAACAGTATTTAACCAATTTAAATGAAGCAAATCAATTTAAGTATGTATAGTACTTTTGTTGGTTGTTTCTCCTTTGCATCCATTGTATTCTTATTACACCTTAAAATGAAGTATGTACCCTGTCATGATTTTATAGTTTATAATGATAAATTATTATACTTTCCAATTATAATTTATTTATATAAACTATTATTTATGTGTCTCTCTCTGAAGGATTCTTTTTAACTTATATTTTAAAAATCAGTAGTAAACATTTCGCTGAAACAGCACATATTTTTATTTTCTTAAAATTAAATATACATTCATTCGAATATCTTCCGACATCATCGACTACAAAGTTAAAAATTCTAATGATCTACTATGTAAATTGTTGTACTGTTACTATTTCAAAGTAAGAAAAGATCACACTAAATTAATTTGCACATAAAACATTGCTTGTCACGATTGCAAAAAGATCAAAAATTAAAAAAAGGTATTTTAAATGCCTTACGTTAAAGGTTTTTTTTTCATCCTGCGTTTTTTGTGCTTTAATTGCTATGATTTTTCCGATGCCTCCTTATTAGTGGTGATGGGGAAATTTCATTAGATCCGATTAGCGGTGTGATAAATATCAATACTGAATGATTTTCAGAAAACCTGGGTAAACTTATTAAAAAATTCAATTAGCATCTCAAACAAGAAAAAAACGTCTAATCAATTGCCGAGTCGTAAATTGGATTTAAATTCTGAAGAGCTTCATTAAAGTAAATGAGATTCTGCTTAACCAATGACAACAGCTTTGTGTTGATAATGAAGAAAAACTGTAGCATTTTCTACGACATAGCACCACTAATGCATTTGTTGATGCAAGAAAGGATTTTTCCAAACAATGGAATAACAGACGAATTCTAAACCTGACTTGTTACGTTGTTTTCGAAATTAAATTAGATTCCAATCTATTAATAAAATTGTTTGACTTGGATTCTCTAATAATATTTTAAATTAGAAAATAATTGAATTATTTAGGTATTTTGGAATTAGAAGTGTCTATCAAACATACTTTTTTATTATGGAGTAGAGAAATACTATTTAGAGGAATATAAAACGGAAATAAATTAGTCAGAGTGTTTTGCTTTAATATTGACGGAGAGTAAGTCCCCAAAATCAGTATTTGTACTTGATGTACATATCAATTTAATCGTATATAACCAGCTAATAGGTTTTCGAATAAATCCATTAGCATTGATAAAGAAAATACTTTATTTGTTGTGCATTCTCCCCTTGATTCGGGAAGTTCAGAATCAAAACACTATGAAAAGAAGAAAAAATAATAAAAAGTTATTTATAGTCTCGAATTTGAAATTTTAAGAATTTTTTTTCCTTCCAAATCCTGTGTTTTTAATGACCGATTTTTTTTTATCGATTTTGAGTATCAAAATGAACTTTTCTGAGCAGATAGAGAAATATTCATGCGTTTAAAATGTGTTATATATATATATATATATATATATATATATATATATATATATATATACATAAAAAGCATATGCGTGTAGGAAAAAGGGTCTTTATTTCTTTCTTTCCGTTGGCAACAGTCAGTTTGTTTACGAATATCAACAATGGCGTCGAGTATTTCGCTGTGCTGTTGAGCTTGTTTACGCATTATAGGAAATTTCGTTATTCAAAATGAGTGCTTTGCGATGTGTTGAATATAATTTGCAGGAGGATAGAGCAGCTTGCTAGGGAATCGCTTGATGAAATATTTCAACGAAGATCGGCCAGAAATACCGCTGTCGGACTTAGGCGAGCAACAAATTACTAATAGGGTGAATTCCCAAGTCGAAACAAACGTTTCCGAGTTTTATAGGTTAGATTAGGAATGATTTTACACCAGAAAGGTTTTCACTTGCTCATTGTTTCCATAGAATGAAGATAATTACTTACTCTTTGCAATGTGTAAATCGGTTAGATTTGTTTGGCACCGTGTTTGTACATACTATACTATCCCAGATATATTTTTACTGTAAATTAATTCACTTAATGATGCTATTCTTTCTGTGATAGTTCTAAAGCTAGACTAAAATATTTTAGAGTCCGATGAGCGAGCGAAGCGATTCGAAGGAACTGCGTAAGCAGTTCCGGGTGGGTACTTTCTAGGGGGCGATAGCCCCCTAGAAAGGTATGTTACACTTACAATCCAATAATGTTTCTTTTATGGAAAATATACATTTTGATATAGTGAAATTTTAGGTATGAAATTAACCTTTCTTAAAAACGTACAGGTATTTTTCAAACAATTATTTTTAAAATACTTTTATACAATTTATCTCCATAAATAATATATCATTTTAAACAGAAATGTATAAACATTTATTTAAATTTATGCACACAAAAAAAAAAACTTCTAAAGATTTTTGTGCGCTAGTCCCCTAAATGGAGTTTATTCTTGTCTATTATAGATCTATTATTTCTATACTATTTTCTATTAAATAAAATAATTGTTAGTTTAAAAAATTCGTGTTCCCTTACCTTTTCAGCACTGGTGTTGACCTTGTTATCGGACTTTGTTTCAAAATTACGAGGTGTTGACCTCGAATCTTACTCTTCAGGATTAATCCCCCCTGATCTTCACTAATGGACGGTTATGTTACCCCAGTGAAACTTTAGTTAAACTACCAAACGACCTCAATTCTTCAATAACATCTATGCGGAAGAATTGAAACCTTCTGTACTAAATTGGAATTGCATAGGTTATCCACCTGAGACAGATATCTTCTTAAAGTAAAACGATTAACTATTGAGTTCTGACGTATGGCGTATCAAAATAAACTAAAGATGAAGGCATCGCTGCAGGTGATGTCCATTAACAAAGAAACGTAAACAGGAATAGGTTTTCAGAAGAAATGCTCAACGTTACCAGCAACCAAAGTACTATGAGACTAAACAAGAAGTTGTACTGTCTGTTTCTGTTTAAATAAATCAGTTATTGGTTTATTAATATGAATATCTTGTAACTGTGAATATTTTAAAAAGTCTGTGTGCTAAATTATTCATTTATAAAGAAACCTTATACATTTAACGTTGAAATGGTAAAATTAAAATTTGGTACCAAAATACGAATTAGAAAAAATATATTAATTAATTATTAATCAACGTCTCACGTCATAGTTAAAGGTGAACAAATTTATTTTAGATATTAAAATTCACAACTAAATTAAATAATGAATGTATTGAATTAAAGAAGAGCTAATAGGATTATCTCAACGTATTCAACTTATTAATGAAATTTTTTATTTATAATATATACAGTATAATACCATAATATTGGTATTGCAATCAAAACACATGCCTGGTAATAGGCTAGAATAAGGTTAACCAAGGTGCGAAAACTGAAGTTTTATATTAAAATTAGAAACATTTGGCACGTGATAAAATTTCCTTAGCTTTGGGTTCTTGATAGCTATATGAAATTACGAACCTTTACCTTTATACCATAGCAAATTCTACATTGTCCAATAGTTTGAAATTAATTTTAATTTCTAACGTTGCGTTCTAAAGTTGTTTACATTTATTATGTTTTAAAGGGGGTCCGGAACACAAAAATCGTCAAATTTTCGAAATTTTTTTTATTATTTTAAGAAATTCTCTGTGTTTTTCTGTTTAAAATGACGTCTAAATCATGTTTCTATCTTAATTATAGCTAGAGATATAATAATTCTAGTGGTGCGTTGTTTTGAAAATATAACACTCTTGACAGGTGTTGTCATGGCAACAACATCTGTCTTTAAAACTTTAAATGCGTTTTTCTCCATGATACTGGAGTGATATTGGAGTGATATACATGATTGGAGTAGGATACATTTTTTCAAGATTTCCTGTATTCAAATTGCTATAAGTCGAAAACAGATAAAGTTTAAAGGTTAAAATTTGGAATATATCTTTATCAAACATTATACTTTAAATTTGATTCAGCAAATTTGAAACAAATATTTACTTATTATATGACTTTAAAAATAAAAGTACCTTAAAATTTTCACAAATTTTCATTCAAATATTTTTATTTTTTATTAAATTAATATTTTTTAAATTGCTGAATCAAAATTAAAGTTTATAAATTTGTGAATAATTTACTGCAAGAATTTTGAAAATTGATCAAGAATATTTTAAGCTTTAGCAATTTAAAATGACCCCTCTTTTTTTCAAAAATTTTAGTTTAAAATTTTTAAAGAACTTTTGGAAAAATTTTGTGTTGTGATTTCGTTTATTAGTTAGATGGGTAACCAGGTACAAAAAAAATTCAAAATTCTAAAATAATTAATAAAATTTTTTTTTCAATGTGTCCCGGACCCCCTTAAGTAATTAACGTGCGTTTGAAACATTTTCACAAAACGTAAATGCAATACATTGTATTTTGAAATATACCCTTCCATGCGAGGCATTTGTTCTTCCTATAACTCACTTGATGTAATACCCCATTGTATCAGCATTTCATACTATGATGAGCTACATTTACCCAGTTGTATCAAGGCGTATCTGTCACGTCCAGGCAGAAGCGCAACAGATTATTCATTGGAGTAGGATACGTTGCATTCAATCGTTTTCGGTAACTCGATTTCATTTGTCTGCTACCCAACTTGCGCTTGCGCCAGTGGCCTGTGAATGACTGGGGAATATCGAACCCACACTGCACATTGCCTTCTAATGTGGCACTGCACGGTATAGTGTTGCAGTCGAATATCACTGAAGAGGCTTCCTCTGATTGGACAGTCAACAACGCAACTCCTGTAACAGCCCTCATTCCAGTATGGCGCTCCTTCCTAATGACTGAGTTCTAACAGGAGATCATTATCACTGTAATAATTAAGCATAGCTTCTTAACTACCCATTATGAACTATTGCTCCCGTTAATGATGCTACTGGCCGTCCCTGCCTGCGTTTCGTTCCGTGTGCTTGCTGTTGTGTCTGGGAATTAAATTGCACAGCGGCGGGGCTTTATTTTGCCGTTTGTTTGCGAATTATTCCGTCCATGACTGCGCTTCTGAGGTTATGGGCGGAAGGATGCTCGCTGCAAACAAACCCCGGAAATGTGAGGGCAGTGCTGGGAACAGTTGTGGGAACGCTGTTTTAGAATATGTTCGAAAGAGATGAAAGACCAATTGCCGGCATGAAAAATGTCTAATGTTCTGGTGCTTTGCACCAAATTGGATTAAATGTGCTCTATTCTAGGAAATTGAAATAGACAGCATCGTATATAAACTGTCCTGTTTAGTTAATTTTATCTAAGCATCAAGATGACTGACATTTAAGACGAAACAACAAATGGCCATTTTAAAGATCAAAAGGTTCAATATCATCAAATCGAAATCAAAGCACTAGTGTTTTGTCTTATGACGATTAAGAACAAACTGAAACAGCGTTCAGTTTGTTCTAGTAGTTGTTTCAGCGTTTACGACTGAAATAAAGCACTAGTGCTTTATTTCAGTCTCCAATAGCCAGTTACAAAATTAATTAATTACCATTGGCATTTACGTTTCTTTATCAGTCGTGTTTTTTAATTTTATTCTAGATATGATCTGTTGCGTTTTCGATTTTTTCAGTATACTTGAGTATTGGTATGGTATATTTTAGTTAACCTTTTACCTGCCAATGTTCCCAAATGGAAACATTTTTTTATGAATTTTTTTAATAACTTAATTTTTTATTTATAATATTCATACTTGCCGAAATGCTACATAGTAATATAAATTTATTTTAGGTGCTAATGTTTTTCAAAAAATAAATTCAGTTTTTTTATAGAATTTAGGTCAAATTTTCTGAATTTTTAAACTTCAAAATGCCATGCAAATTTTAGTTTTTGAAATTTTTAAAATAAATTTTAAAATTTTCTTACTGTAGTGATTTGGTAGTCAAGGGACATACATTCTCTCACAAATTGACAAAATATTTCGAAGTGTCTTTTGTAGGAAGTAATTCTTACAACAATTTTGATGTTCCCAAATGGGAACATTGGCGTTTGGGGTATAGTGTTTGAGGGGATTTTTCGAACTCGTAACACATTTGAGTCAATACTCTCCTTTTTTTTTTAATTATCACAATTCTTCTGCTATGGGTGACTTAATAACTGTAGCAGCTGATTCTTTCATACTTCCAGCTGGCACTTTTGTATCTCACATGTGCCTAACACCCGTTTTCTCTGCAAACCGTGACACTCTATTGTAAGGTAATCGCATTGTTACAGTTATAAATGTTTACGATTGGGATTTTCTTCACTATTCACCTTACAAGAATAGTAACCACATTCCCATTTGGTGAAACGGTTGGTTGAAGTGTATCATGTGACTTACTGGTAGGAAAAGAGAGGAGTGCGTTTTGAATGACCTTTGCAAAGATCACATTCCAACAACATTCCTTTTTCAAGACTCGACGAAGGTGTAATGTCGTTACGTTTTCAACCAATGAGTTTCATTCTCACCAAAGATTTAATTTATCGCCTATCTCAGAGAGTACTACTGTATAGTATACGCTGAACGCTGTATTTTTAATATTTTTTTGTTACGTAATACGCCATTTCTAATAGGAATTGACTATTCAAGTGCTTCTCAGGTATCACTACTCCGTATCAACTACATCTTCCAAGATACCTCGCAAATTCCCGCGATCTGCGCTGGAATTTTTCAACACCCTATCCGATGACGAGCTCGAGGACGTAGACAATCCTGATCTTTGCATATTGCCATCTGATGAAGACGCGAATTTGAGTTATGAAGAACACATCAACATTGGAGCTTTGAGTGAGGTTCGTCCACAAGATTTTTGTGGCCAGATTGACCTGATGATTAACAATGAAGATGGTGATTCGACTATTTCAGATGACCGAATTCCCGATTCGGGCGAAGATCAAAGGAGAGGCATACCCTCATATTTTGCTCCATATGCAAAGAAGCGAAGATAAGAACCCAATCCCAGATGGAAAAGGGATACACCGTTGGATAATGATCTTTCAGGAAAAAGCCTCGAAAAGCTGGCAGAAAAATTTCTGGAGGTTGAGACAATGGATCCTCTGGAGTTATTCCACAAAATACTCCCTATGAATTATGTACAACTTCTAACTGAGATGACAGCGTTGTATACGCTGCAAAAGTGGCAGATAATAACAGCTAGCAGTGAAGATATTCTTCAGTTCCTAGGTATACTTCTTTTGAGCGGTTACCACATGGTGCCTGCAGATGACTTTTATTGGAGTAATTCTGAAGACACATGTGTTACAATCTTTCCTAAAATAATGGATTGGGCATGCTTTCGTCAGCTTAAAAAGTAATTTCATCTTGTTGACAATAATAAGGATGTTCAACCGGGTGATAAACTAGAAAAGATTGCGCCAATATACGATGAATTGTGTAGAAACGATTCAGTTTGGAGTTTTTCAAGATAAACTCAGCATTGACTGATCAATGTTGCCGTATTACGGACATCATTCTTGTATAATGCTTATTCGCGGAAACCCCATCAGATTTGGGTACAAAATTTGGATTATATCCTCATATAATGGGTATTTATATAGGATAGAAATTCACTCAGGGAAACAGGATGGTGCCAAAGCAGATGCTCCACTAGGATCAAGGGTCGTCTCAGCAAGATCAGGGCCACGATCTCAACTACCAGTTCACCTTAGAAAGACGGACGAACACTATCTAATCGCTTGCACCCAAAGACGTTTCGCATTGTGCAAGAAAAATATTAGAAAGCAGAGTGCCTTGCATGCAAAAAGTAGATGTATTCATCTTGCTTCCCGCGTACCACTGGCAATAAGAGAAAATTGTACTTCCTTCCGAAGAGAAATGTATAAAAGTATGTAATATAAACCAAAATTAGTTCTCCTTTTGAGTTTATTGCAAATAAATTACCTTTCGGGGAAAATGTCCCTTTTTACTTCATCCCAAACGCCAATGTTCCCAAATGGGAACATCCTTAAAATCATTCTTAGGATTTTTTTTCCGCCAAAAAAGGTGTGAAACAGTTAAACTAGCAGTAAAATCAGCCATTTGAGCGAAAAAATAAAATAAATTAGTTCAAAAATGAATTGCGGCGTTTGAAAGGTTAACATCGCACTGGAGAAAAACAACGGGCTATTACTTGAGTATTGAAAGGAGTAGAAACCGATACCCAAAATATATTTATATCGGGAAAATACACAAAAAGTATCAAAAAAATATGTTCTATGTTCGTAGCTTATTACTGTAATTTACTTGTCAGACAAAATTTGATCAATGAGATGGCATAGGTGATCGCGTAATCATAGATTAAATTATATTACAAAAATAAAATTTCAACAAAAGGTAAAAAACGCTGTTAAATTGAGGTACCAAACCTGATTCTGCCGAGGATTCAATTTTGTCCCTAATGCGCTTGACGATTGAAAAGGAACAGTAAAGAGCATCTCGCTCTTGTCCCCCCCCCCTTGTTCCTACACATAAATAAAACGTAAATAGTACTTATATTTTACTTGTTATACACAAGATTTGATCAGATCACATAATCATTGTAAAACGTAGCTACAAAAAGAATTTATTTAGGCTAAAATACATTCAACTTGTAAAACAAGGCAGCATTTTTCAAAAATGCAAAAATTGACTGTTACGTTGAAAATGCTAAATTTGCGTTAAAATACTTATTTAGCTAAACATTTCGAAAAACTTTTAATGAAAATTAAAGTTTACTAGTCGTTGATATGTATTATTAAGAATAATAAAAATTAACGTTTTTAAAACATTTTGTGAAGTTTATGCATACATTCTTAGTGACAATTTAAACTTGTATAATCAATATAGTCATACGTTCATTTTTGAACATGAATACGAAAGAGAGTTAATGTAGACAGTGAAAAGTGTTAAATACATTTAAAAATGTTTAGTTGTCGTGTTCTATAAAATGAACAAACATTCCATAAAATGAATAACGTTTAAGAATGTCCTTGTGATACAAATATATATGGTTAAATTAAGAACAAAAACATAGTGTACAAAGGCTGTTCACACATTTTTTAGACAATGCATATTGTATTCACAAAGCTAAATTACATCAAATTTTTGTGTTTTAAATGTTCTATTTGATAGCCCTTATTCTGAACTATCTTTCCACATCGTAATTTCCAGGAAATTGATGCCTTTTGAAGTGTCAGAAGTGGTATTCTATCCCATTCCTCCTGAACAACTTTCCAAAGTCCTGGAAGGGTTGTGGGATGACGTTTGGATAATGAGATTTTTAAAGTCCGAAAGCACAAAAATCCATAAGTGATACATCGGGAGATTTAGTAGGGATATCAGTGAAGGGTATGGCCTTGATACCGGATTTTGTTTCATTTCATTTAGGAAATTTACCGTGGATTTTGATGTGTGCCTGCTAGCTTTGTCTTGATGGAGTTCCACAGATTGATGGAACTGTGGGTAAAGCGATGGTATTTCATTGAGATAAATTGGCTATACAATATGTTCCTGATAGTATTTGGAGTTAATATTGACATTTTTTTCAACTCTCTTTATTTTGAACTTGCCATTATATGAAAAACCATCAACAATCATGAATCCCTTAGAAAAACTTTCGTTTGATTCTGTGAACCATGTACTTAATTTTTTATTCCCCTTTTATTACAATACATGGATCTTTTTTTGCTGCAATAATTTAAATGCACCCATGATTCAACTGTTGTGGCAATTTGTTTCCATTTTTCTTTGGATAAGTGTTCTTTATATAGAATTCAGCAGCGTGTCCTGCGTTCAGCGATATGCTTTGGAGAAAGACGATGCACATTGCGTTTTTTCGCTTTCTTAAGATTTAAAACAACGTTTATCATTTTGTTTACAGTGGACACCGAGCATTTTAATGATTTTGCAACTGTTCTTTGACTTGGGGGATTTTCTTTTAACATTAAACAACGTACCTTTGCAATAGTCGAAGATGTCCGTTTCTTCCTTGGATACTTGTTTGGAATTTTTGTCCCATTTGAGGCTCCAATTTGACGTTTTTTTTTCCTTTCTTGTTGACGATATTACCTATCGACGCTTTAGATATCACAAAACCATGACTCTCACATCGTTTTTGGATAACGGAATATGAATAATTCTGTTCGGACAGAGCATAAATATAGCCTTCGAACCACTGCTTCGTTAAAAACGCCATTTTGAATAAAAACAAACTTCTCAAGCCGCAGACGATAATTTTGACTTTTAAAAACATAGTACAACTGCAATTATTTCTTTTGCAGCAAACGATTTTTTATTATCGCTTACCAAATTCGTCTAAACAATGTGCGAACAGACTCTGTATATATAATTTTCGTAGAACGTTTGGTAATCTATATAAATAAGAATGGAGTGTTTGTTTGTACATTCAATATTTTCGACGCATTTCAAGTTTTCTATCCGTTTTGGACCCTTCTGATGCCGAATCCGCCTTTTTCTCGTTTGGTGTCTGTCTGTCTGTATGTTGTGCCCTATACACATACACGCGGTTTAAGATATTTTCATGGAAATTTGCATACAGGGAGTACTTATCTTCATTTAGTGAGTGGCATTGGTTGCGAAAGTCTGTCTGTCCGTCTTTCTGTTCTATGCTCGATTTTGTGTTTGTGTGTTTGTGTAGGCATCACATGAATAGTATTCCAGATATTTGATTGCATTGTATTTTATTTTATACATTATCTATTAGTTTAATGAATGCAATATTAAACATTTCTTTATTGTTAAATTTAAACGAGTTTCAAGCTAAAACACCTGAGTAAGTATACTTAAATCAACCATAATTTGGTAGTTTTGGAAAAATTGGAATGTCTATTGAATATTACCATTAATTCGATTGCTTTACCAGTACTGCTGAAAAAGTAATTATTCTTCAAAAAATTATTTTTTTTATGGAATTTCATTTCTGATACGTCATTTATTTCGAGTCTTATTTTTATTCTTTGCGCAATGAAAACGATTTCCGAAAATTTGGGACAGACGATATTTTTCAATGAAACGAGAATGAACACGATCGCGCGAGCAGTCATATTTTTCTGGTTCTTTCGCTCTGAATTAATTTCACATTTCTAAATTTTGTACACTTTTAGTTGTAAGTTGTGGCAACTGTGCGAGATCAAGAGATAAAATTGAATCACAAATTAATATCTTTGGAACAATTTTTTACGACATCTTTTATTTTGTTTTACTTCGCTGTTTCATGTTTTAAATATTTATTATTTTAATAAATGTGTTTTCCTTCTCATCACACCCAACAGCACCACAAAGTATTAGACTTGAAAATGTTAGGTAAGTCAGTATAAATTTTCAGTAAATTTTAAGTGTAGTTATGCCGTTATTTAAAGAATAATGCCGTTATTTAAAGAATAATGCCGTTATTTAAAGAATAATGACGTTATTTAAAGAATAATGTCGTTATTTAAAGAATAATGCCGTTATTTAAAGAATAATGTCGTTATTGAAATAATAATAATGTTTAAAAATCCAAACTAGAACTTTTTCCAACATTAAAAAATTCGTTGTAGTAATGACAGGAGAAGATTGCAAAATTTCACAATGTCGCATACCGGAGGCAAGAGTGCCACAGGTAAAAAAATATTGTTTTGTTGACTATGAGTGCGAGAGCACTCGCCGTAAATCGTAATTTTAATTAATTGAGTTGTGCACATTATAACAACTAAAGAAAGGGAATTCCAAATCTTCCTATAAATCGTATTTTATAGTAGTAACCTTAGTATCACCTTTCGTCTTTTTGAGCTTTGTCATACAGCAATTGTGCGATGTATGTGAAATGTATTACATGAATGTGTAGGATTTGTGTCCAAAGTAAGTTGTAGAAAATATAAAGATGGCGAAAGGTGTTAAAATAAATTTTTACTCTATTAAAAACGTAAGTCATTATATATTTTGATTATCTCTTCAATCTAGAGTAAACGAATTCAAACCGAGTAAGGTCGGGTATTTTGCTAGTTGAATATATAATGAGGGTAACTTCTGTTGTCATAAAAATCATTTTTGTGAAAAATAAATCTGTTTGTTAAAATAATACTGTCTGACAGGGAAATATTTTTCCAAGTTCTTATCAATTATAAATTGTATAATGTTTTAGAAATAAATTTTTTTACCATTCACTGGTAATTAGCAATTTACTAAAGAACTAGCCACTTAAGAAATAAACTTTTCTGTTCTGTTAATTATTATAATAATTTAGAACTTTACTTTAAAAAAGTTTTTAAGATTACAAATAGTTTTTACTCCTTAATAAATGTCGCGAAAGTTTCTTTTTTAGTATGAAATTGCATGGAATAAATTACAGCATAAGAAATGATACATCATAAACCTTTTCATTCTGAAGTTTTCCTGAGTTTTGTACATATTTTGTCTTTGCTTTATTTTCAATTCTACTTATTCCATTTTTTTAATGTTGTCTTTATAATATAAAGCTAAAAAACATCGAATTGTGAAAAATCAGATTCAAATAAAACTGTCTTGAAGCAAATGTTTTGATTTGTAAGACTACTGAAAATAGGTTATATAAATTATTATTTACAAATTATTAAGTCTTTTTTGCTGATAACAACCGTATGGTTTTGTTCATTTTGGCCAACAGAAAAAATTTACTTTCGCAGATATTACTTAGAATAATTGGCTTCTCCGACTTGTAAGTAAGCCATGAAGTTAAATATTGTTTGACCGTTTATTTTGAATCTCGGCAACGTTTTCAATTACGATAGTTTTGGAGAACAGTACAACTGAGAACATTTCAGTAAGTTAGTATAAATTTGGTCAATCTATAGAAATGTGATCAAGTGATATACAAGATAGATAAGAGGGTTGGAGATAAGAGGAAATACTGTTTGTTTTCGTTCTATCAACTTGATAAGCTTAAAACCAAAGGTGAACAGCAATACAAACGAATCATTTAGAATAATCTAGTTTTTTGAATCACTGTTAATGCATTCCAATTTCGTGAGTTTGCAGAACTAAGAACATACTGAATGAACATGCTAAGAATAACTGAACATAGTAAGAACAACTGAACATACGAAGAACAACTGAACATACTAAGAACAACTGAACATTCTAAGAACAATTGAACATTCATAGTTAGTTTCAATTTGTATTTTTTCTTTTGTGACTATTACAAGCATCTTTGAATGTCAATAGACACAGAGATAGACTTTACAAGGGGACCACGGACGAATATTTTCACACATCAAACCTATCAATAGTTATATGCCTATGAACATCTCAAACATTAACATTTGGAAAGACCTGACAACTCCCAGTTGGTTCTATAGAGACAATCCTGAAGCTTCATTCAAATATAAAATTATGTCAAATGCCTGTGACCTAAGCATGACAGGTTAAAAAGTGTAGGCCAACGTGTAAAAGAAACAACCAATATCAAATAGAAAAACTTCCGTTGTTGTGAACAAAAGAGTTATGGTATGAGAGTGGACTTTCTGTCATTGGTCATAGCATTGGATATGAAGCTGATTTTTATTGGAAGTCGAGCAACCGGCAAATGACAGAAACTGGGAATATCATGGAGGAGGACATACATCTAAAAAGTTATGATAGTGGATGGCCGCTAAAGAGCAAACTCCTCCAAACCCATAAGCATTGCCTTCAAAAGATATCCATAGACCAGGAGAATTGTCAACACAGCGTGCCCTGAATGAGCAACACCACAGCACCCGTTCGTTACCAGTCGGTGTGTGTACCAATCTAGAACTTTCTATCTATCCATATTTAACCCCTTCACATTACCCATACCTAACCATAAAACTTCCTCGACAACAATACAACATACTGTATGAACTATTTGCAAACTAAGTGCTGTTACGGAACTCGATCAAACCAGATTTGCAAGAAGATTTTTGCCTCTTATTCAATGTGGTAATTTTACTTTGCATATGTGTACATAGCTTGAAAATGAATTAATAAATCGACATTTAACTCTAACAACTTATTGTACGCTTCTATAATAATATCAAACTGCTATTTCTAGACTTGTGAGTTGGCACATCAGATCTCTTAGGAGATCTCCCTTTCATGGCCATAAGGCATTTGCAATTCACCCAACACATATTGCTGAAAAAGTTTACCTGATTCATCTTCTTAATGGGAAAAAGGAGAGTCTCTATAGAAATCCTGATAGAGTGTTGCACTTTTTAAGCTTATTCAGATCCATGGGTTTGATTCAGCTCCTTAGCTAGGCCTGATTAATAAGTAACAACAGCACAAAAAGTTGGCGAATATATTTTAGATGAAATATTTAATTATTTGAGTAATAATTTTAATGGCATATTTTTGTCATAACTGAAATGTTCTGCTATTGAATAGAAATACGTTTCTCAAATAATGAAACTGAATAAAATGTCTTTGTTAGCGCAGTTCATGCTCTTTTTATCGGGTTTTTGCTGGAAGTGACATTTTCCTAGATTTATCGGTTATTTTAAAGCATTTTTTTGTTACTTTTGAGACACTATTTTGCGCATGTTGGAGTTCTCTAACAAAACAGCAGTTCGGAAGAATTTTCTTTAAAAAAATCATTTTTCGTTGGGATAAAGTTTCCATGTGTGAAATATCAGGAGCCCAAAGGTCCGAAGAGTTCATTTATTGGGTTATTTCACAGAATTATTTATAGCGTCGTTATACGTAACTATTTATAATATCATCCTTATGAAAGTGAAAAGAAGCTCTTCAGTCCTTAAAGCTTGAATGGTAAATTATTGAAAATCCCTTCCTTTTAAAAATCTTCATAGGATTTTGGTTCAGATGTGTATTTATTAACTGGTAAAACACAAACAATGGTAAACAGTATATTCAATAAAATAATTCATTTTACAAAATAAACAGAATAAATGTTTCTGCTCAAATACAATTTAAAAATTACAGAATGGAAAATACCCTTAATCAAGTTACTGTAACCAGTCTGTTTTCCCTTAAATTTTATGCTTTTGGTGACTTCGTTAAAAGTTGAAAAATAAATATCCCTCCACTAAAAAAGCAAAAAAAAAGGAAATCCCAAGTTCATCCTAACCAATTATGAATTTTCTATCTTCTATCAGACAAAATGCCGTTTCATAACTCCAGAGCAATAATGGCTCCAACTTTTTCCCCCAATACCAACAAAAAAGATATGTATTGACATTTTAAAAACGGCGGATATGTAGTCGGCCAGGCCGACGCAATGCATGACTTATTACGAGCTTTCATCGCATTCTCTCCGGCACAGAGAGCGACGATGACTATCAAATGATCCATTAACTAAAAACGAATATCTGAACACGGAATCTCCATTAGCCAGTGGTGAAATCATTAAACGTGCGGAAACTGCCATGCACAGAGATGGAAGAAATGGCTAATCTCCCAGTGCCAAATTGTGAAGTGCACTTCTTTAGGGGAAAGTCTGTTCTCACACATGAAATAAATTAACATATATCCATTCCATCCTACAAATGGCTTAATTTATTGAAATGGCTTCTTATAAAAGTGAAGAGAACATTGGGGAGGATGGAAAAGTTCTCAGTGTAAAGTCAAAAATAGTGCGTTAAAAGTTATATGCCCGGAGAGTTTCTTTTTTTCATGGGATCTTTTGGAACGTCTTTTGAAGCGGCTAATGGAGGAAATTAAAGCGAAGAGTCGTGATCATCCCTACTCATTTTTAAGGACGAAATCCTTTGTAAAGTCTTCCAGATCTTTTATAGTGGCTCTAAGATGTACCCACGACTGCATTAACTTCACAAGTACGTTGCTATGTATCTAGTTATCTGGGTATTTTTTTACTATGCACTGCGATATATATTTAAAATATTAACGTCGTAATGTTGGCACAATTATCGCCAAGTTTATACAAAACGCAATTTAACTCCTAATACTGTCGGTGTTTTAAATTTTGTTGTAGGAAAACTAACTAGTGTTAATTGCCATTACATAACTTATTTCTAAACAAATTTTATTTTATAACATTTACAATTTCTTTACATACCAAAAAGTTCTGTAACTTGTATTAGGAGAAAGAAGGCATTTAACAATGTAAGAGTTTTCAAACGTATATATCCGTACTGTAACCTACAGGGATCTCTGCGTGACTTGTAACCAGTTTTGATCTTCTTGATCAATACCGGATTTTTCTAGGATTACAACTTCCCAAGTATTTTTTCAACTAACAGATGCAGTTATTTAAATGTTTTGTGAGTTATGGGATTAAAGTAATTCTCTCAGAGGGTTAATACCATGAACATCAACTTTACTGAATGCATTTCTAAATAAATCAATTATCTCTCTATCTCTCTCTTTATGGTGTTTGTATATGTATATCATAATCAGATTTTTTATTACTTCAGAAATGAAGAACTATATAAATGGTTTATTTTTATCACATTTATAAAATTGTTTGCAATGGACAATATGCATGTTTTTCAAATTCATTTTAAAATGAAAGAGCACGAAAAACACACGTAGAAAAATGTCACTTAAACTGCAATCTGACGACATTAATTATTTTTAAAACGATTTTTAAATTGCTCTGAAGTCACTTTCAACGGAAAACTGCAGTCGCTGACGATTCTTGCCTGTGAAGTCATCGTACAAGATTTTCCCATCGAGCATTACTTGAACTGTGCTGTCTCTATGGGTATCTTTTTAGTAGTCTTTTTTTACTGATTTTTGATTAATTCAGCAATGGAATATTCGAAAATACTTAAAAAGAATAATTACAAATATTGTATTGTTCCTTTTGTGTCATAATTTAACGATTAAAACACCAAAAAAGTATTTTTTGTTGCATCAAAATATGAACAAGTTCGTAGAAGATGGTACAACGTTATCAAAAGAGATGAAAAGAAAAACAACAAGTTATCTTCTACTTCTTGCTTGCATTGCTGTGAATATCATTTTTCGGTAAGTTTAAAATACCAAAAATTATTTGTATTTTTAATTGTTTTTAAATAAGAATTGTGTGATTTAATCGTGTGGATGACTACTAGTGTTTTTGCTAAAACGAAAACATTCTTTCTGTATCTAGTCACTCATAATGCAGAATTTCTTGTTTCATGAAAAACGAATTTAATATATAAATATAGGAATGCTATATATTTATAAATCAAAGCTGATTAAAAAATATATAGAGACAGCTAACATCAATAAACATTGAATTATTATACTCATGATAGTTAATTTGCATTTATTCATACACTTGGTAAAACTGTGTCATATTTCTTCTTTATCTTTAAACTGAATGATAAGTATTATAGAATAAGTGTCATTAGAATAAGGTTTATAATTTAAAAATAATTCTTCTAAATTTGAAATTTAAAATTTTAATATTTTTTACATTACATATAAATGTATATAAATATAATTATTTTAAAAGTGAAAAGTTAGAATAACGTTAAATTAATTTATTAAATAAAGAAGCATTGTACAAATACTTCTATTAAAAATAAGAAATTAAAGTTAAAAACTAGTGTTAACAAATTTTGATAAATAGTGCTACAAGTGAAAATTTTCAATTTATATATTACTTTATTTATGGTTGGAGAATGACATGGGAAACTACTAGGAGTATCGTTTCTCTTGCAGAACGAAGCAAAATAGCTTTCACCTCATTTGTTTAGCATGAAAACTAATATTTTTAAACAATTACGAATTTTGTTTTAAATTTGCATAATTGTATAAAATTGCAAGGCTTCAAATTCTTACAATTTCAATCAGATTATCACACTACCTTCTTCATGGTTTAAAATGTTGGACTACCAAATGTTGTGTTCAATATTTAATGCAGTTGCAATTCTCGCAACAAGTTTCTCTACACATGTTATTTTTTGATCATTCTTTTGTACATTACGTTTTACCGTTTAAATATATTTTAAAAGTTATTGTTCATTAACTAGCAAGAATAATTTTGCTAAAAAAATGTAGAAAATTAATTTTAAGTTAGCTTTTAAAATTCACTATTTTGTTACCCCTACAATTATAATCTACTTTGAAATTATTTTCCTAACATAAAGCTCTTATTTGATATACAATTCTAATTATCTATATAAAAAATTCTATTTCAGAATGAATTGTGTTACTTATTAAGTAAAAGAGAACAACTATTAATATTCTATTTTCTTAAGTACAACTTTTTGATAATAGCACTACTCTTTAGAAGCAATATAAAAATACTTTTTTTTAAAATAAATATGTTGTACAAAATATTATCTTACTCTTCGCTTTTACGCCTTTCATTTTTCATCCCATAAAATTTAGATGGTTTCCCAGAAAAGAAAACAAGTATTTACCATCCAATTTAGGTAGATTATCCGACTGGCCTTTTATAAAGCCTTGTTCTACAGCTGTCATTTTTAAAGAAGAAATCTGTATAATAATAATAATGTAAAGACTATAATTCAACACAATTATTTAAAAAATAAAATTAGCGTAAAATCAATGAAAGCAACCTGAAATAACATGCAGCCGGCGAATGTAGAGAGAGATTTCATGTACTATGACGTCACACCAAGCTCCACCCCGTTTTCAGTCACGTGACTTCGACGCGTTTTTTAGTCGCTTATAACGCTTAAACTAAAACTTTTTGCGATTTTTAAAGTTGATTTTCGGATTGTTCATGAACGAATTTATAAAATAAGTACCATTTTAGGACATTTTGCGACATAGTGCATATTTCCTATTGCTCATATGAAGTGAAATCTAAATCAATCACTGTAGTTACTCTGAAACGTGTAGATATTTAATATTTAATTAAGGGAATTTATTCTTAAAACATATATTTGTTTTCTTCCAATTATTAAATTTAAAGGATTATTACATACAATCATCGCATGATTAAAATATCGAAGATCGCACGTCATAAGGAAATAATTGTAGCTAAAATTGGGATAAAAATACAAAACAATCAAAGTATAAGATTAATAATTTAATAACATCTCCATCAGGTTTTCGATATTGCAAAACGGCAAACTTATTCAAAGTTCTCATGTTGAAATTTTAGTCCATCAAAATTCATGATTGTCAATTGCTTATCTGCTCTAAAAGTACTAAAATCAATTGCGGGACATAGTTCCCTTATTAGCTTATTATTCCAGAAACACAATTTATAAACTTCTTGCCAGCCATGTTTATCGAATCCGTGAAATTTTATTACATAAAACATTGTAATCGACCTCAGAAATCAATACCTTCTAAGTAACGCTACGATACATTACACAAACTGAGTGAGATGTGTTATCTGATAGTCAGAGATTTATGCACTGCTCACACACATAAATCGTGTTTGAATCGTGCCAAAGCCTGACAACCTTCAGAGTGATCTCATTGCTCTCGACCACTCCTCAGCGTCCTAGACGTCCGTTCATTGGAGTCTCGCGCCTTGTGTCCAATTATCTCGCGCGTGCTTCATCGGCCATAGATATGATGATATAGCAATAGGAGACAGAATTGAGTAAGTCTCACGAGTATCTAAAGTATACTGCGAAACAGTGCTTGGATATATGTTCAAGTGCAAGAAACTTGCGCGTTGGAGAATGCTGACTCTGTAGCTCCTAGACATTCACCCAGAATAATCTGTGTCATATGTTAAATGGAGAAGTTGCGGATCTGAGGAAATTGCTCAAATATATATAATTTTCTGGTAATTTCAGCTTCACCTTTTGCGAATATGCCGCTTTAAATATCAGAAAGAAGTTAAATAAATTACAAATTTAGTTTTAAAAAAGCAAAAAATGACGTAATCGCACAACGCTACGTGATTTACTCTGACGTCACTGTGCATGAAGTATCAATATTTACGTGTTGAAACATTCTGTTTTCGCTCGCCTTTTTGCCACTTCAATCCTTTTATCGTTTTTAACTAAATGTTATACCTATGTTTAACTTTTATAATAATCTTTCGTTTATTTTATTGTATATTTCGTTTACGATGTCGATTTTACCGGGATTTGTCAAAGGCCAATCTGATCACCTTCCCAAGATAGATACGATTTCCATGTTTTCTTTCTTGGGAAAAAATCCGGATTTTATAGGAGCAGAAATACTAGGAATTAAAGCTATGAGGTATGTATGATCTTTAGTAACATTCATAAATTGACCTAAAACTAATTGAGATTAAGGAAGTTCTCCATTAATACTTAAAAATTTAATTTTTATGCACATTGAAACAATATAATACTATTCTGCCTGTAGGCCTATAACTGACTTGTACTAGTTCATTGTTCACTAGTTCATCACCCCGTTTCATTGCTTTAGTCCACGCTTTTCTTTTAATTGGATCCTTTGGAACGCTAAAAAACAGCTTATCAACTGAATTTGAAGTTGTGTTTACTCAACAAGGTACAATACAGTACTTGTAAGGTGGTTTTTCGTTCTCACTCATTGCAAAAAAAAAGATAGATAAAGAATTTCCACAGAAAATCAAATGGCAATCACAGAATCTAACATAAACAACGTATTGCGCTGTTTGTTTACATGCACAGTGACGTCACAAGAGCAGCCATTGCAAAAGTAGCGTTTTCGCGCCAAATGCCCAACTGCAAACAAACAATTTTTAATTAATTATCCGCATTCAAAAATTAAGAAAAAAATATACCATTATTCCTGTTTTTTTCTCTTCTACCAAATAAAAATATAAAAAAAACAATGCAAATTCCTCATTGAGAGAGATTCAAAACAAATATTTACTTATTGCTCCATTAATAGCATTCTACCTAAACGCTTTTATCATAATCTATACGTTATGGTGTCAAATTACCTCGCACATACTCAATCGACCATAGATCTGATGATATAGCAATAGGTCGCAGAATGGAATACGCTTTCACAGATATACAAAATAAACCACGAAACTTTACTTGGATACCCGTTCAAATTGAAGAAAGATACTCGTTGGGGATTTCTGATAATCATTTATTCATAGATCAACTGCTGAAAGCCTGAACCAATCTTTGAAATGTTTTAAATCTCTAGTATTAAAGAAATGGGTTTTAATGCCCATCTAGATCCTGTAGCACTTAGACATGTGCTTAAAATTTTCTTTATATCTGAAAGTGGTTCAGAAGGAACAGTTAGTATTCCTCTATTAATAGTATGCGGCTTAAATATTCTTTATCCTATGATGCATTAAAGATTAAACCCCGGAGTGTAACAGGATTTTAGCGTTGTTTTGCTTTTTCTTCACAAAACCCGACTAAATAATCACTTGTATTGAAAGGATGATCGTGAAAATTCTGTTTAGAAGGTATGCGGTTAAAGCTGTATATTTCAGAACGGTTGAAACTGTGTGAATCCTCAGAGGGTTAATAGGTACTACAAACTACCTCTGAGAGGACCAGGAGTAACATAATATATGAAAGAAATATATTGTGTTACTCCTGGGTTTTCGTTTATAATAAATGCAATTCTCTCTGGGTTTGAATTTGGCTCTGTCTAAATACAAGTTCAAACAGAATACGCAACCTTTCATAACGATGTAAGGATTTAAGTTTAGTTTATTTTATATCTTGGTCTACAAAAATGTTGATTTGTTGATGCATATTTAAGTTAGATATCTGTAACTAGTGCGAAATTATTTTAAGTTAGGAATTTGATGGGCACTCAAAAGTAGAAAAATGGCTAGAGAACTGTACTACAAAGATAAAAAATTAGAAAACAACAGATCGTATGAATCTTGTACCGATTAATACAATATTGACAAAGAGCCCATATATAAGTGGTCATCGTTAAAGTGGAAGTGTTTGAGTCTAATAATAAAAACCAGAAACACAAAACTCCACGAAATGTCGTGCAAATACTATTCCGACCATAGTGGTAAATTTTGCCACCATTGGAGCTGCGATTATGTCAATATACAGATTTTTAGGAAAAGAAAGTGCACATTAATACATATTTCGATACCCTGACGTCATAGTTTTTAGGAATATGAAGGGAAGACAAGAAAGTGGCCCATGTGGAAAGTGGCTATGACTGATGCAATACGTTTACAAGATTATACTATGCTATCAAAACTTCTTGATGCTATCATTACTTGATCGTGATATCCACTTAAAATTTTAGGCCCGGGAATAGGGAAATGATTTTACAGCGCGTTGGGAATATGGTAGATTAAAAGAGCTTAAGAAAATATTCATTGACTCTCATAAATTTAAGAAAAGTGATTTCTCGTTTTCAAAATTATGAAAATTGACAAGTGTCACCAGTACGTGAAAGTAAACCTTCAAGGAAATGACTTTTAACAGTTCTAAATACCGAATTGAATCGTACAGTTAAATACAGCTTTGTTGAGGTAGTACCGCAACAAATGAATGCGCCTTATGCTACGATGTGGAAATCCCGAGAAAATTGCTAAAGTTTTTCCCATGCTAAGGAGCTTCAAGGTCCAGCAAACTTGCTCCGACTTTTATGACTGAGCACGTTCAAGCGATTCGTTAATATAATTTATATTGCACTCGTGCAACTTCTACTAACGTCTTATTGTATAAAATGCTTGACTCCACTGTGTTTCCGAGGCTATTAAGGTATCCGAACACGTTGAAAATGTCATTTTTGACCGAATATTCAAAAGCAGTTTTTTATCTTATTTGATGGAGTATTGATTGGACTCTCCAAAGTAAGTTTGATTTTTTTCTAAGTTAATTAGTTGCAGAGATATTACGATTTTAATCAAGGCGGGAAAACCGGAAGTAGGTTTGGAAAGCATCGATAATGAACATTAAAAGACAAAAAACCTTCAAAGTTTAAATTTAAAACTTTTTTTTTTGCAAATATAACTTTAGAAAGGTTTCTCAAATGTTTAAAAGGTTTCTATTTTGAAAATAGTGTGAACATTTTTAAAGAGAAGTAAAGAACAAAATTGTTTACACAAACAGTAAAAGCAACGAGAGAGCAATTCAAACTGCTTTTACCCTAAATTAATATTTCTGCTTTATTTAAGAAATCTGACTATATAACTATCAAAAATCTTGCATTCCTTTTTTGATCCCTTGTCGAATTTTTGTTTTTTTTTAAATATCCTTTTGATTGTAGTTCATTCACTAGACAAATGCATGTAGTTTATTTTGGAAGCATCATTTTTCAAAAGGGTTGAATACATTTTCCTGTAGCACATTTGAAGTTTTTGACAAATTTTCTTAAATTTTTACATTTATTTATCAGTTTTACAAAATTATTAATATATAATTTAAATATTTATAGCCCAATGCTATTTTTTAATAACACAAAACATAAAAATGTCATTAAAATGTTTCTACACAACATTTAAAAAAAGGGCCTTCAACGTGTCCGGATACCTTAGAGCTTTGATTGGTTGTGGGACGTCACAAGTAGGCGGAGTTTCTAATTGTTTTGATTGGTGATGATTACGTGATGTTACGAGCGAAATGAGATAAGATATATCAAAAATCGTTACATTCCAAATCGCCATGGAAATAACATTGAGTATAAAACGATTGACTTACGCAGCTCTTTGTTTTACTAGTGTTGATCAAAAACTAAGATTTCCAATAATATTATTTTACCAGTATTGTTAAAAAAACACCATACGAAGTCAAAGCAAGTTAGCAGATAGTGGTGGAAAAAGATTTATACACAGCCAGTGGTCAAGAACAGTCAGGTTTTAAAAAAAATAATATAAGTGAAGTTTGAACAAAATAAATAAATTATTTATGCACCTGTCGTATGACGGGCCATTTATCCTAGTTGGTAAATAATTTCTAACGTATTTGCAAATGCATTATGATATTTATCAAGCACGCGTGCAAACTATAATATCAATAAATACATTTTTAATCATACACGCTTTAAGCGATGATATTGTAAAATGTATGTTTGTTATGCACTGAAAAACTACAATCATCATACGGAATGTGATGAAAACAACACATTTAGAATTTTGAATGACGGTGTTAAAGTTTTGTTAATTGATCGTTCTTCCTTGTAATTTTGCGCAATCTTTAATTTTCTTAATTAATGTTAAATTTTTTTAATTAGCGTTCGTCTCTATGTATGCAAAAGAAAACTCATCTGCATCTATTTAATGACATCGAATTGTTATTGGGATCATCAAAAAATTGAATAGAGTAGAGGTAAATTAGACAAGGTCCACCACGCTTCGTCCTGATTGCGACTTACATAACTGAAACCCAACATGCATGGCCTAAGAACATCCTAAGGAGTAACAAAGAACATTTTCATGTGAATCTAACCATAAAAACACACTAAATGGTCACAATTGTTTTTTCTTAGAATTATCCTGCATGGTATCCGGACACGACAGAGACCCTTTTTTTAAATGTGGTATAGAAACATTTTAACAAAAGTTTTTATGTTTAGAGTTACTAAACAATAGCTGGGCTTTAAATATGTAAAATATATATTACTGATTTTGTAAAAACGATGATTATGTATGAAATTTTAAAGAAATTTGTAAAAACTTCGAATTTGCTACATCAAAATTTATTCAACTAATTTCAAAAATGATGCTACAAAATAAACTGCATGCATTTTCTAGGGAATGAACTAGAGTCAAAAGGATATTTAACCAAACCTAAATTTTACATACGATCGAAAAATGAATACAAGATTTTTGATAGTTTTACAGTCCTATTAATTAAATAAATCGCCATAATTTAAAAAATTTCAATTCAAGAAAATAATTTCAGTTCATTCGATAGACTACATTATAAAGAACAAGTTCCCAAAGTTTTGCGATAGTCCATTGATAACTTATTGTGGTATAACATTTAATGTGAGGAAATAATGCAAAAACATTTTTTTAAAGAAAAAAAAATTTCAAGTGTATCGTTGGCTCTCTCCTGCTTTTACTGTTTGTGTAAATAATTTTGTTCTTTACTTCTCTTTAAAAATGTTCACAATATTTCCTAAAGAGAAACCATTTAAACAGTTGAGAAATCATTTAAACAGTTGAAAAAACTTTCAAAAATTATACATTTACAAAAAAAAAAACTAAATCTTAAATTTAAACTATGCAATGCATTTGGTGTTTTAATGACCACTTCCGGTGTTTTCCATACCTACTTCTGGTTTTCACACATTGATTAAAATCTTAATATATCTACAACTAATTAACATAGGGAAAAAATGAAATGTAATTTGAAAAGTGAAGTAAATACTCTATCAATGTGATCAAAAACTTTTTTTGGAACTTTTGGTGAAAAATGACATTTTTAACGTGTTCGGATACCTTAAGAATTCCCTTACACTAATTGAAAATAGCAGTTTGTTGTAGCTTAACCATCTCATTTATCACTAGTCGGCAATTTTTCGAAGAAAGTTTGCTTTGAAGTTTCGGACAATGCTTCTCAATATCATAATTCTGAACTTCAACAGCTTGAACGTCTATAACCTACCTCATTTTTACAGGCTGAATAAATCCCCTCACGTCGGATTAGCTAGTCCAGCATTTCAAAGAAGACCAAATAATTACAAGAGCGTTTCTGCGAAGTGGCTAGCACATTAACGGGATTTAACTCGTGCGAATTTTAACTGCAGGGTAATATCAAACATTTTGTATCCATACAATCTAAATCGTTTGAAGCACAAATCAACGCTTGTATGTTAGGAAAATCTATTGATTCCCACTGAGTTCTACTGTGGAAAATACTGTTAAGATAATTCTGAAGCACCAACTAAAAGGGTTTTCAATACAAAAATTGAGGAAAATATGAACTTTATTTTTTTACACGTAACTTACGTCAAAAATGGATCACGGGTTTCCACATTTTTAAGGTGATTGAAATCTGAATTGCAATTTTGAAATCAAACTCCATTGTTTGAAAAGTAGTTAAACCAAAATTAGTTGTTTTTTATTCAACACCTTTTAAACAACCAGGCTCTAAGCTCCTCGTAATTATGCACACACTATACTAACGAATTACAAATAAATTGAATGACATGTGTTCAATTTAAACATTAACTTTATGAGTATGTTATAACTAGTAAAAATAATGAGAAATTTTATTTAAGTGATGATACTATAGGGGTTTAGAAGCTTCAGCATTTTGACAAACAATTTTATTCAGTTGATAAATATTACATTAGAGCATAGTTTGTTCATTATTTTTGTTTTCGAATTAATAAAAATTGTTCAACTGCATTTGTTAGCTTGTGAGAAACATAGTTGTTATTTATTTTTTTACATCGTATGGTGAAACATTGTTATTCAAAAAATGAACGAGTTGTGCGAATTTCTCCCTTAATCTTAATTATTCTTTTCGATGGAGGCTTTTAATTTTGGATTTGAATATGTGTTAATTACTGTAAAAATAACTTTTCGACATTTTAAATTCTGTCACTTTACTAAACATTAATTTCAACCTCCACGTTATATTTCAATTCCACAGAACCACTTTGATTCCAATCAAAATTTCTCACGAAAAAGAATGGTACAGATAATCTTATAAGAAATAATTACATGTTACAAGTCTAACTGTACTATATTAAAACCTCTTCACCCATAATAGTAATATTCAATAAATTCAACTTAAGAAGCCCTTTTTCCTAGTACAAAATCTACGCTTCTGAGGAAACTATAGATCAATTTCCCCTACAGCCAGCCAAATTTTCTTCTGGAAAGTTTTCCTCTAAGGAAGTTGAAAATAAATGTCCTTGGAGAATTCTACGAATTTCCCACAAATAGCATCCTCTGGTTCTTTTTCACCATATAAAACTCCTGCTTCATATACCAAAACGAAAAAAAATATCTTCCCCGAATCGATTAATCGTCTTCATTTCGCCACCACACCGATCCGAATTCCACCATCCCCTAATGGCTTCACTCCACATCTGCATCGGCTCATGTATATATCACTTATTGGACGTCCCCCCTCCAACGAAATCCTCAAAATCCGAACCAGATTTCAATGGTAGGAAATGCATCCATTTCCACAGAATGAATGCATTTGATACTTGAATAGATGTTCGTGTCACAGGACTTACATCCCCCAGTGGTCTGAAACCACCCCACTACCCCTGGCGTCAGCCTCTGTCTCGTCCTCCGGCGCGAAATGAACCATTCCAAATTCCCTCCCTTCTCGGAAACCCTTTAACACCTTTCCTCCCCATTGATTTCCAGCGGCTATTAGACAACTAAGCACACACAGTGCGCGCTATTATTGGCCAAAATAGTTTTCTGTTAACGGTATTGCCTGGAGAATACCGGATCTGAATATTGATAGCTGCTTTGAAACGGGCTGGAACCCTTTGGGGCACGGTTGAGGGTTGAGATGGTAGCCGAAGAGGATTGGTTCCCTTACGGCTCGCGGGGTATGAACCATCATAGTCATCAAGGAGATCTTGTAGTGTGTCGCACTCTCTGAAAGCTTGATGATAACGGGTGCTTGATGTTGCGGCACATGTAAATTTTGCGTTGGGGAGTGCCGGAGTGGTTACTTTTAAGAGGTGCACATACAATTGTGGTTTCAATCATCTGGACTTGCAATTAGGAAATTCAGGCAGTGGAAGTTCTTGCTAATTAGAGGTATTGGTGTTGCACAGCATATCCTATAGTTTAGTTCATTAGACGCGTAATTTCCTCTATTTACCAGAATTAACTACCCGACGATGCTCTGGTTGATGATTGGTTAGTGTTGGAGTTTTATGGCACATATTTGGCAATTCTGTGTCGGACCACAAGATATACAATATAAGTAAATATACATACACACGTAATGAAAGTTTTACTGGCACAGGGGTCATATTTGGCCAGTCTTTGTCGGACCACAATACATACCATATAAGTAAATATACATACACCCATTATGATAGTTTAACTGTTTATTGGCACAGGGGTCATATTTGGACAATCTGTGTCGGACCACCAGACATACAATATAAGTAAATATACATACACACATAATGAAAGTTTTACTGGCACAGGGGTCATATTTGGACAATCTGTGTCGGACCACCAGACATACAATATAAGTAAATATACATACACACATAATGAAAGTTTTACTGGCACAGGGGTCATATTTAGCCAGTCTGCATCGGACACAAGACACGCAATAAAAGTAAATATACAGATGGTGATAAGAACAAGACTGCACCATGACAAAATTATTCCATAAATATTTTTAAATATAAAATTACAATTACATTATAATTGTAGACTTTTTCTTTCCTGATAATTAACTGCATAACTGGTGCCAAAATAAGGTACTAGTGTAAAACTTCACATTGCCCCGAAATTCCTTTACTTGTTAGTCTACTACTAGGTGGAAAATTTTAAAATATTTATTCTAAAGAATATATTTCTTTTAAATATCGGGAAGTTATTACAGTTTTTTTTGTATTATTCTGTCTCATTAAAAATTGCTTCAGTATATGAAACTCACCCATCACCTTTTAATTATTAATTTAACCGTTATTAATGTCAAAAATTCCATTTAATAATGGTAGAGACAAAAATATATTAAGGCCACACTATTATTTTAAATTTAATTTCGAAAAACCTTATTTAATTAAAATTAATAATACGTTAAATCGTCGGAAAAATGCGGAGTTCAAGTTAAAATAAAATATATTGGCCTGAAAACTCATATATGAGAAAAGCTTTAAATTATATACATCAAAATGGCTGTAATACAATTTCTTGATATTACTAATTCTCTTTCTCAAGAAGTAAATAATAATTTCATTATAAATACAATACATTAAAAATCAATGCTTATATTATGTGCGCTTTTGAAGGTTCTTTAATTAGATTTAATATTACATAGGAGAAATTGTGAAGCTTTTTTTCATCAAAGAGAATGCAGGTAATTCTTTTATCTCTTGGTATCTTCCAGAATAAATTTAATTATAAATATAAACGTTAAATACACAGAATAATGCTACGAACAAGACTTCAGTTGACATTAAATGTGGAATTAAAGACGTGATCATATTACTGCGATTGTAACATACCGCGTGTTTATATATTCAGTAAGTCAAGTCGTTTATGTTGAGGAGAATGTGAGAACTGACAGCTATTATTCAGTTTCTTATATCGTCAATTAAGTGGCTGCTTTTAGTTTGACTACTATGCATGACTGTCTTTATGCCCATCTCTACCGACTTCGGATAGTAGATAGCCCTACCTGCCCCCTATGCTGCGGTGGTGCTACGATGAATGCTAAATACCTCCTTGTCTGTACAGCTCTTACGAAGAACTATACTTTCTCTCGGTACTGGGAAGCCAGAGATCTCTTAGACAGTTCTACTCTTTGATCTCTGTTTCATCGTGATCCTGTTTCTATTGTGTTCCTGTTCTGGAGTTTTTGTTATTTGTGCTTTTGTGTATTTGATCTCTGTGTGGCGTTAGGATAATGTCCATGTACCGCCTGCTGCATTGAAAATAAAAAAATACCGTCAATTAATAGCATACACTCATTAACAAGCATTTTTAGAGGTACTAATTTCACAGTTTCATGATGCTGAGAAATACAGTCATAGTGTAATAATTTTAAAAGGTATATAACACTATCAAAATGCTTGTACTTCTTATTTTGCTATTATAAAATCTAATAGTCTTTTAACAGATGAACAGCAAAAAAATATTTTGTCAGTTAAAAAGTTTCTCCCACTCCCTCTCTACCTCTCTCTGTTTTGATCAAACCATGTGTAAAACAGGTTACCCAATAAATATATCAACACATTTTCAATTTTTGATTATTTATGTGAAGAAAGTATGCCCAAATTAGCATTACGAATTTCTTTGTGTAAGTTAAATGCATTAGGTTAATCACATTTTGTGAAGAAAGTAAACATATCATTTATAATTGCTTGCTGCAACAGTTGGTCAGATGTATAGACAAGTTAAATATTGTGAGCATCATTATAAGTAAAAGATCTGCATTTAATTATAAGCTAATGAAGATTCATAGCATATTCTTTACATATTCTGGATCCATCACTATCCACTACTGCCACACATATGAAGAATTCTATTTTTAATCATCAATTTTGCAAAAGGAACAACTCGGATTTTTGGCAAACTTACAATTATGTCAGGTTTTCCAAATTCACGAATTAAAGGGTTTGAAATAGCAGTATGATCATCGTAGTCTCCCAGGAATTGTAAGCCTTGACGTATTAAACAATGAAACTAATCCCTGGTGTTTCACATTACAAAATGGCTATCAAGCTTCGCAGTATATCTGAATCGTATTATTAAAAGCATTAAGTGCATTGTACATGCTGAGGTGACTAGTCATTAGTGTCAAACACTGTCGTATAAATCATAAATAGGTGAATCGACAATGCTACATCTAAACATGTGATCACATAAAAATTCACGCAAAGTCAGGTAACGGAACTCAGCAAAAGCAATTTTCCTATGAGAGTTCGGAATGGAATTTGTGATTGTGAGGAGACATTTCCATGATTTACTTCTAAAAGCGTTTAAAAGGTATTTCTCTCTGACACAAAAAAGGTGTTTTATTCAGTTTAAAGGTATGAAACGACACCGGATTCTTGGGCTTTTGAAGGGTATCTATCCATTTTTATCAAGAAAGTTTTGCCTTGTTATTGTTAGGCGTTCCTCAGTGGGCTGGAACCCATTCTAAAACCATAGCTATTGTTAGATTACATAGAAGTTGCCAGCATTTCTTAATGCGTGAACATCCTAAGCTTTTTTTGGATAGGATGTAATGTGGATTTATGGAATGAATAACAAGTTTTGAAGGGAATGTCTTCTCAGGAGGTGGTTTAAGGTTACACGGATAGTTCCAACTTCAGGTTCTAAATCGGAAGTTACCTCCATTCATACCAAAAAATGAAATAAGTCGAAATGTGCATCAAAACCATAACTCTCCAAGATATATTTTATATAGTCATTGATCCAGTGGTTTTCTATCACTTCTAGGGTATAAATTCGGACGGCATTCGTCTTTTTTTGAGGATTGTCTTACCGATATCTAAGTGTTCCTCGATTTCACAGTAATCTAGTGAACCAAATGTGACGTTAACAAAATCGTTATTTCATTTCACAATTCAATTTTATTAGAAGAGATGTAACGTTTCTGTAGATTTTGCTGCTATGTCTTTAATTTTAAGCTCTCAGTAAAACTACAGGTTCTCCATTAGTCATTTTATGGAGTCCGAAGAGCTTTTGGAGTAGTTACTGCATTTCTTTCCATGTCAAACTTACTAGGAGAGATATCAATCAAAGCCTGCATTGTAAAAATAGAAGTAATCTTTGCAGCGCATATTATCATAAGGAAAAACTGACTTATAGTACTCAAAACCAGCAATAAACAAATTTTCAACGCTTTAGTTACACAGGTTTCAATCTGGGAGTTTATTCTAATCTTTTAGTCTCTCTTTGAAGTTTTATTGTTCAAGTTGATACAACGTTCCTCTTAGTAGCTGCCGCGAAATTGAGATAGTCAGTTAGAAATGCTGAGCCAATTGGGAAATCAACCTATTCGGCTGTAGCCTCCTCATTTCTACCAAGTAACCTTAAATCCCTTTCTAGTGAAAACTCTCTGGAGTTCTTTAGCTATTCCGAGAGTAGTACATCACTAAGCGAACACACGGTGAATGGAAAACAAAGTTACCTATATCCTTAAGCCTCCTGTTTCCGCTATGCGTAGGTTAAGCAAAAGTAGTAGTATTGTGTTGAACTAACCCGTTTCTTGAATTATTGCGTCGCAGTTGAAAATTCAGAGTTAACTAACCTAACATTTTCAGTACATTCTAACCAGCTTTTCTTTCATCCTACTGCTAATAATAATTCCGGTATCTACATACATTTAGCACAGTTTAAACATGCTAAATTTGATCTATGTTTCTACATATTTGCATATTCCGCTAAAATTAACTGGAAAAGATTGCCACACTAATAAAAGTCTACTGTAGTCTGATGACAGAAAATATAAGAAATCTGGGGGATAGAAATATAACGCAGAAAAAAAAAAGAACAATCGGCATTAGTGAAAATAGACCACCCTTAAAAATATCGAATTAAAATATTGAACAAGGATTAACCCCTGATGTCGAAGAAGACGGTAAGAATATCTGAGTAGTAATATAACTTAGGTATTATTTCTGCAATACATTTAATTGGAAATAAGAATTATCATAATTTAATTATTATTAAATGTATACGAAATGCTGTTAGATACACTCTATAACAAAAAAAAAAAAAAACGACGGACCAAGTAGGTGCATAATTATTGTGGTGCCAGGCTCGTTCAACTTGGAACGGCGATGGATGGGGATGTATAATTTTTAGTGACGAGTCTCAACCGACATCGACAACCGCAGACTTGTCTGGAGATGTCCAGTGCAGCGTGGGGATCCTGCCCCTACTACGCACGCCACACATGACGACAACAGTACGTTATAGTCTACGGTGCCATCTCCTTTGATAGCCGGACGCCTTTGGTAGTAATTTCTGGCACACGTACAGCACAGCGGTGCTTAGACGACTTTCTACGACCAATTGTTTTACCATTCCTCTGGCGACAACCCGGACTTACTGTTCAACAAGATAATGCCCGGTCTCACACAGAACGTGTTGCTATGAATAATCTTCAAGATTTCCCAACACTTCCTTGGCCAACTAGGTCTATTCATCTCTCTCCCATAGAGCAAATTTGGGAGGTTAAGGGAAGACGATTGCAACCAACCCGGAAAGTTACCATTTAGCTCAACAGTTGGAGACCTGGCAAGGACACCATCCGGGAACTTTTTCAGTCTATGCCACTCCGGGTGACAGCTTGCATCCAGGCCAGAGGTGGACCATCGCCTTATTGACTTCCTCCCTTTGTAACGGTCAAACTCAGTAATTAATCATTCCATTGTTCTGAAATAATAATTGTTTGTTTTCTATGTATGTCCTTCACATCCGCCAATTTTTATCGCAATCGGACAACTCCTCCTTGGTGCTTTGATGTTTTTGTTATCGAATGTACTACCGATGATTGTATTTCATTTAAAGATATGAAAATGACTGCAATATTCATTATTGATACATTGAACTACGATGCGAAATGTGTCTAACGACCCTTTATGTCATCGATGAATACACTCAAATAAGAAAGTTTAGTGTGAATGTAATAGATGTGTATAATAGTATATATTGATATTTGATGAAAGATTAGCGTTAAGTGTGTTCGAAAGCATCATAAGCGTACAAATACACTTACAAAAGTGTTTAAATTTCCAGATATTTTCAATTTAAAGCAATTGAAAGGAAACCTTAGAAATTACTTACTAAACATGCTTTACTTTTCTTCACCTTAGTTATCGTTAAGATGCAAATCGTAAATTCAAGCATTTTTCTGCATGCATAGTAACCGCTACCTCAAAGCTATTAAGTAATTTCTGAAGGCACATAACAGGGAAGTTGGCAGTTCCAGAACTTTCCTATTTTAAGTGCGGAAGAAAGGAAATGCAAACGTTACGAAAAAAATATATGTAATGAAAGGGGGACATTTTCCCCGCGCGTTCTTAGAGCTCTTTTTATCTCTCTCAACAGCAATTTTCGAGATATGGGGTATATTTCAAGGCTCAGGTGCACAAATATTAAAAAGAAAAGAAATCGTGGAGGGGTATTCCCGAGATTGAAATCACCCCGGCCTTTCCCGATCAGATTCGGATGGACCAAGGCGAGAACACTTCTCAGGAATAATAATGGAATGGAAAGTAAAAAAAAAGGGCGAAGGACTGGATGTGTTCGTCGCCCCCTTCTCACCCAATAGAAGCAGGAGATAGAACGGGGAAGGAAATAAAAAGGAAAAATAAAGGAAAGCCGCATCATTAGGCCTAATACTTGTTCACTAGAGCGTGATGCTGGAAATTGGTGGGACGGATTTTTGCGCCAAGCCAGAGATCTCACGAATTAAATCGATCGGAAAGATCCTGGGACGGAAACTCCGGAAAATTTTCTCGCTGCTTTTATTATTCACTCCGCTTTTCTCCCCGTTCTGACTCGTGTTGCAGCAGTGTGCAGGGTGCGTTTAAGGGGCTGTTAGAATGTCCCGGCTGTAAAGTGTTGTCCCTCCTTTTTCCTCTGCTCATTGTAGAGGTGTCTCATTGTTGTCTGTCGTGTCTTGTTAGTGTCTCTTTGGGAGAAGCGAACGCCTCCGTTTAATGGATCCGCTGTCTGGACTGCTTCGTGCCTGGACAGCCCGCATTGCGGACTCGATGGGGCATGATCAGTGACTGGATTCAGTTTCCAACGAAGATTGGTGTAGATATTTCAGATGCAATTGGTATTTCAGTGCACGTGTCTTTTTCAATATTTTCAACGACACGTATAGTTTATGACAATTTTAAAATAATAAGTAAGCTAAGGCTAGTATTGTAATTGATCTTGTGCAGATGGATACTTAAAAAGGCGGATATGCCCTATTTTGTATAATGAGATGTCGTAGTGGTATTTTGTAAAAACGGACTGTGTGCATTTAAGAGTCTAGTATAATATCCTGGGTGTTCATTATTGGCCTTCGTTGGGGCATGATCGGTGACTTGGGTACTCCAAAAACTGGATACAGTTTCCAACGAGGATTGCTGTAGATATTCCAGATGCCATTGAAATGTTAGTGCACTTATGTATTGCAACGTAGAATCTTTGATGTACTTTTAAAATAATAAGTAAGCTAAGACTAGTATTGTAATTTATCTTTGTTTTGTGCAGATGGATACTTATAAAGGCGGATATGCCCTATTTTGTATAATTAGTTGTTGTAGTGGTAGTTTGTAAAAACGAACTAAGTGCATTTAAGAGTATAGATAATGTCCTGGGTATAAATTCGTGTCCCTCGTTAGAGCATGATGGTTGACTGATATACTAGTAAAACAAGACCATGTTCTCAATGAGGATTGCTGTAGATATTACAGTGCACGTATCTATTGCACGTACTATCTCTTCAACGACACGTGTATTTTATGGCAATAATTTAAAAAGAATAAGTAAGCTAAGGCTAGTATTGTAACTTATATTAGTTTTGTGCAGATCGATAGTTAAAAAATCGAATGTCGTCTCTGTTGTGTAATCCGTTGTGGTTAAGTATTGCATTTTTTGAAAAAGGACTGGGGGCATTTAAGAGTCTAGTATAATGTCCTGGGTGTGAATTTTTGTGTTTCGTTGGGGCACGATTAGGGACTGGTGTACGAGTAAAACAGGAAACATGTTCACAATGAGGATTGATGTCGTTATTTCAGATGCCATTGATATTTCAGCGCTATGTCTATAGCATGCACAGCCTTTTCAACAAGTATACCTTATGCCAATAATTTAAAACTAATACAAGTAAGCTAATATTTGTATTCAAATTCATCTTTGTTTCATGTATTTCGGATATTTAAAAAATTCTGATATTGCATCTTGTATCAGCAGCTGTTTAAGTAGCATTTTGTAATAGCGGACAAAATACTACTGGTATTTTGTGACAGCGGACTGGCGATATTTAAAGTTCTAATTTTAATAAAGTTTTTTTTTAATAAAGTTTATATATATTCTTGTCCCTCCCATTTTTGATGTTAATTGTAGAGGTTTCTCATGTTTGCTTAGTTCTTTTTCGGCCTGGACATTCCGTTTTGTAGACACTGTGGTAGGGATATGTGACAGGGATCCTAAAAAAACTGGTTCCAGTATCCACTGTGGACTGTTGTAGATATTTCAAATACAATTTATAATTGGCGTATGTGCTTGTATCAGTACTACCTATTCAACGACATGTATACTGCATGAAAGTAATTTAAAGATAATATTTCATCCAAGATATGTTTATACAAGGGGGACCCAAAAGAAACCTGACCGACGCAGGCGTAGCTTATATAGTACGGGGTTCTCAGGTGTTGACCTTGAGCTAGTGAGTAAATTTTTTCTAAATCAAGTTTTGGGCGTTCGTCTATTTTTCTGATGGTAGACACGTGGGAACAGTACGCTTCAATTAAATTTTGTGTTAAGTTTGGAAAATCCGGTACTGAATCTGTTGAAATGATACAGACAGATTACAAAGATGGTGCTATTAAGGGAACACAAATTTTTGAGAATTGCCCGTTTTAAAACGGGTGAAATGGTCGATTGAAGATCAACCTCGCTAAAATCATTCTTCAACCTCAAAATCGGACGGGCGCGGTTCAATTCGCGAATTGGCGACAGAAGTTCGATGGAGAACCATAATCGTCCACTTGGGTCGGACTGTTAACTAAGTGTTTTAATTGGAAATTTTGAAGCATTTGCGAGATGTCATCCGAAGAAAACGACCCTAAATGTGACAACGCACCTGCACACAATTATTTGCTCGTCAAGCAGTTTTTGAAGTAAAATGGAATGCCCCACTACCCCACTCTCCCTATTCTTACTCCATGCGACTATTTTTTGTTCCCGGGGATGAGGAAGGACCTTAAAAGAAAACACTTTGTGGACATGAATGAGGTTGAACAAAAAACGACACAAGTTTTAAGAAGCATCTATTTGACGGAGTTTACGAACTGCTTCCAGAAGAGGAATAAACGTATTGACCATTGTATTGAGGCAAAATGGGAGTGCTTTGAGGGAGACAAAAGTGTGAGCGTGTAACAAAATACTTGATTTTTTTATAAAATTGTGTACGTTTTCTGTTGCCCCCCTCCCTCGTAAATTAATTTCTTCTTTATGCGGTTCAATGAGATGAATACATGGAAAAGAGTGCTTCATGTGTAAAGCATAACTTCCAAACTTATTAATGTAGAAACATTAAATGTGGGTTCCTAATCTCGCTTTGTAAGCGTGTGGATATTAGTGATTATCCCTGTTAGGAGAAATGGCACATCACCCACTGGGTATTTCTTCATAAATAGCTGTCATGTTGTCCCATTGTAGTGTGGAAAGCCAAAAAGTTCTGAGCAGGTCCACAAGATAAAAATGTTTTTCAAATAGAAATCATTTATACAACTGAATTTACGAAATATTCATTTTATCTTGAATTTCATACTCATAAGAAATGACAATAAATTTTCCTAAATGTTAACAGCATTTTGATTCGAGTACAAATTTGTTGTCAGCAAAGTTTTGTTTTAACAATCACTATAAAAGAATACCAGCTTTAACTTAAACATAGTTTTTAATTCGTTCAATGTAGTACATACGAAATTCAGAAAGACTGCGCATGCAACACATCTCCAGCAAAGGTTCCAAGTTCCTAACAACAAATCCTGGAGCTTAAAAAAGGAAAATATCCGTAATAAAGTATCATCACTCTGCCCCATACGACATCAGCTTTATTTTTTTTTAATTTAAATTTTTATTTCGCCCAATGCAGTGCGTACGAAATTCAGAAAGACAATGCATGCAACCCATGTCTAGCAAAGGTTCCAAATTCCTAGAAGCAAATTGATGAACTTAAAAACGGAAAAGATACAAAATCAAATTTACATCCTTCTTCCCCACACGGTACCCGCTTTATTTTCTTAAATTAAAATTTTTAGTTCACACAAGGCAGTACGTACGATATTCAGAAATACAGCGCATACACCACATGTCCAGCAAAGGTTCCAAGTTCTTAGAAACAAATTGATGAATTTAAAACGGAAAAGATCCGAAAGAAAGTAACATCATTCTTCTCACACACGACATCCCCCCTTTGTTTTTCTTTCAATTACTTACCTTTACTCCTGTCAGAGATCTTTAAGACAAAACAAACGCCACATACGAAGCTCTCTGGGTTTTTAATTAATTTCTCTCATCCAAAACTTAGAGTACTTTCATTAATTTTTTACGTCTTAAACTGGAGCAATTTTATACATCGTGATTAACTCATCACTGAATTTCAATTAAAGCTGAACTCCTAAGAAACTGGATGATTTCTGTCTCTGGCATTAGCCTGTCACAGAATACTAAAAGCTACAAAAATTTATAAAAATATACATGTAATATCTCTAAAGAGTTTTAAAAACGAAGACTTTGCAATATTGTATTTTCTACTTTAACGCATTTGACAAACGTATCGTACTTATTAAAGTTTCTAAAGCTTATTCCTGTGCGAGAGGGAAGATTTATTTTCAAGGACTAATCAATTTAGTTAAAAAAATGTCCACGTGTAAGCAATCGTACACAGGTACAATCTATTTCAATATATTTTTTCCCTCACAAGTAGCGTTTGCTCATGGATAATTTATTAAGGTTCGGATTTTGTAGAAAGATGTTTTGTTTCCATTCTCTTGCAAAGCTAATTACTTTAGTGAAATGAGATCATAATAATTCCGTTGTTGTTTTGAATATTTTTTCTTCAAGACTTTGTAATCATAGGGCGTGTATTTTTTTATTCTGATGCGGGAGAAGTGCATTTGAGGTGTTCTTGTTTTATACATAATGTAGTACGAAAATGTGGAAATAAAGATTAGTTAACTTTTTTCTCAGAATGAAAAGATTTTTTGTGTTTACGATCGGTACATTTTTCTGGAATGAAGTTGACCTGTTTTATTAACATCTTGATTTTTTTCAGTAGAGTATTACAGTTTTTACGGAATGAGAAGATAATTTTTCATTAATTTTTCTGCAGTGATAATTAATTTGAAAAGCATTAGTTACGAAAACACTGTAAACAATAGAATAATTAAGTTGAGAAACAGTACGATACAAAATAGCACAGGTCTACAAGTTTTGCAAACTCGAACCAATTTAGCTGTTTTGAAAAAATGTTTGGATGCTGATTCAAGATCTGACTTTGAAAAAATCACAGCGTAAAGTGTTTTTGTAGTTGAGCATTTAGGATTTGGTATTTTTCAATGTTAGAGTCCCTTGTAATTTAAAACAAAGCTAGAACTTTTGATTATCATATTCGAAAAACCAACCATTTTATTCGTGGAAACATTGATTATTTCACTGGTAGACAATATGTAATCACCAGCTGAACCAATACCTCCTAGAGATAAGAAAGCCGAACCACTACGTCACTAGAAAGTAGTGACGTCACAAAAATTAGGCGATGATAGGAACGCACACTGGTTACGAAGAAGCCTGAAATATCTACGTACACTGTGTGGTGAAAATTGCGGAAGGATTGTTTTTAACTTTCATAAAGTTAGATTTTTGTTGAAGCATATTTTTAATAACTCAAAGCAGTATTAATATATCTTTGAGTGTTCAGTTCCTCAACTACGAGGTAACTATGATGAAAAATCCCAAGTTTCAAGACTTCAGCTTCCCATCTGATCCAGAGCTCGGAAGAAAATGGATATCGGCAATTCCGAGGAAGGATTATGTCTTAACTAACAATTTTAAAGTAAGTGAAGATATTTTTTAAAGTTGGCATTGTATTCTGTAGTTTTATAATGATCGAAGCATATAGAAAACCTCATGAATTGAAAAAATATAAAGATAGTTTTGTGTGGTGACTTTTGTTTTTGAGTAAAATTATAACGTAATTTGTTAAAAGCCAGCAAGAACCCGGATTGGATATATGCAGTAAAAAGACTTGGTTGAAACTTATACATGACTTATAAATGATAAAGATATGGTAAATGATAAATAATTGAGTATATATAAAGTTACGGTTTTAAATGTATAAATCAATAATAGTGATAACAATACAGCAAAACATCTTAATTGACTTTAATTATGATTAAAAAACAATTCGAACAAATAATGAATAAGCCTATTACAGTATTATTTTGTTTATATATCCTAAACCTCTCCCATGTCATAATATCAACTTGGAAAGTTTGCTGTTAAGTGACATGAATTTAATATCCATAGACAGTATTGAGATAAGAGTTGAAAAATAATAATTTTCATTGAGTAAAATGCATGTTTTGATCATTTGTAAGGCATTAATTTTGTAAAATACTCCATGTTTATGACAGTAGCCAATCAAAAAAAATAGTAATAATGCAATTTTACTTTAAAAAAAAAAAAGCATTATAGAAGAAGAGAAAATTTTGTCGAGTAATAATTCATAATTATCCTTCTGCGTCCTTCTGAAACTGTCTGGGGGAGCTCTGCATTTCTGTATAGACATATCGCACCCTGGCAAGAAAAGTGACACAGCTCAAAATTGCAGAATTTGAAAAACATCACTTAAAGGAACTTATATAAAACATTGAAATAGTATAAGCTTTCTTTAAATTTTAGGTAAGTATTTTTATGGTGGTAACTTCTATTATATTCTACAGGGTGTCCTAAAAGATCCTGTACTCCAACTTTAAAAAAATTTATTGCCAGTGTTTTTTTTTAATTATTGAATTTTATCGTCTGCATATTGTATTATCGACTCTTTAATTTTTATCGTTTGATTTTCTTTGCACTCAAGTTGTGCGATAAAAGAGTTCCATGTCATTTTGTTCTTCATTGCAAGATAAATTTATCATGCATTCAGAGAATTGTCCTGTTTGAGGCTTATTTAGAATATAAATCGCATGAAAGATGTAAAGATTTTTGGCAACAGAAATATCCAAAGGATGCAATACTAAGTAAAGATACCCTGTATCAACTTATTCACCAATTTGTTGCATTATTAGAAGTGAATGAATAAGACTCTTGGTTCCAACAAGACGTTACAACTTGCCATTCAAAATGTTTTGAAACAACCATGAGCATGCTTCAAGATTTTTTGGCGATCACCTCGTCTCAATAAACCTTTGGTCATCTCGTTCCCGAATCTGCACATTCCTGATTTTTTTCCTGTGGGGATATTTAAAGAACAAAGTTTATGAAGATAATCACCAAACAATAGGAAATCTGAAAATTGTCATTACTCAGCATCTTGAAACGTGTTTCTAAAAATATGAGCAAACTTCAGTCTTGCCTCCAAGAAAAAGATGGAAATTTTGAACATTTATTGTAAACGTAAGTTCAAATTGTTTTTTTCTACGTTAGGTTGAAAGTGCTTTTTACCATTAGCATAAAAATTATTGTTTTGAAGTCTGTTGTTTTTGTATAGTAAATTTACGAATCATCAGTACAGGAACTTTTAGGACACCCTGTATTTAATAGTAATATAGGGCACCTCATACATATTTTTCAATAACATAACATCAAAATTTTAATTTTTTGACTTCACTTTTCTAGTCGGGGTGCGATTTATGTGTGTTTGTGCGTTAGAAATTTAAATAAGAACTCTATTTTAAAATTATTACATAATTTTAGGTTTCTGAACTTCACTTTGTCAAGTGACATCAGGTACGTCACAAAAGAGTTCGACGAAAAAAATGGAAGGAAAATTTATGTTATCCTTTGTAAGCCTCGGCTTCAAAAGGCAGCGATCCCCAGCATTTGGAAGGTGTTGAAATGATCAATGTGCCAACTTGCTATTCTGTATTAAAAAAAGAAAAGGGCATTTTATTTCTTATTATCTCAACGTCAGCACTAGTGATATCCTTGTCTGTAGTTGTTGATTCAGATTGTTTTATAAAAGCCTATAAAGAGAATGTTATGATCTCTGAAATTGGAAATTACAAACTTCCTTTTCATATTAATAACATCAATACTTTAGATTCCATTCTTTTGGAAACATCAAACCTGAATGCTCCAAATGGAGACGGTAATGTTAAAAATATGTTTAGTTTAACGCAGAATGTACTGAAAGACTTATTAAAGTGTGTCGCAAGTGAAAGTCAAAGCTTATTATTGGGTTTGTTGCTGAACAGCTATCACTTGCTGAAAATTACAAGAATCGAAATCGGTACAGTTCTGATTTCTTAATTTTAAACAGTTTGATCTTTACCATATCCCCACACGCGTATCTATTTTTAAGAATTTGTGGATTTGTAATTATACCCCATCCTTCGACAGTAAAGAGACTGTTCAAAATTTAATGTTGATCCCTAAACTGAAGGACTTGATAATAATTTTTTATTATATGCTTAGGAAAAGATTTTACACTTAAATGATGCTGACAAATATGTATCATTACTTATTGATGAAATTCATTTGAAAGCCTTTCTTGATTATAAGGGTGGTGATATTATTGGGGTATCCTATAACTGTGAGAAGGCAACTAATTCTGCTTATGTATTTATGCTGCAAAGTATAAAATCTAGTTATAAAGATGTTATACACATTTTACCCGTTAAGACAATTATTTTGAACATTCTTTATTTCTTGTTTAAAATTGTTATAGGTCTTGAACATCTTGGTTTTAAAGTTGGGTACATCATCAGTGACAATAATGCTATTAATCGCAAAGCTGTTTCTTTTTTTGCTTCCCCACCCAAATTGAGTATTTGTTATAATCATCCTGCTGACCCTTTCAAAACCATTGTTTTCCATTATTGAACCTGTCCACATACTGAAATGTATTAGAAATAATTGGCTAAACCAAAAAAAATTGTGGACAATGTATGTTTTATCCAATGTTTTACCAATTGGACAATAATTTATCGAATGCGGAACAAATCACAGAAAGATTAAAATCTGCCTCTCTTAACACTAAAACAGCTTCATGAAATTGAATCAAATGCTATTGTAAAATATGCTGATACACAAACAGCAATGTATCACACAACACGTGCAATATTAGAACTAACAACTTATTGTATAGAAGAGTTAAATTTTTAGTATATATTAACTGCAAACTGATTAATTAGAAGACTGTTTTGGCAGTTATCGCCAGCTAGCAGGTGCCCAGTATAATATAAATTTGACAGAATTCTTTAAAACTGAAAAAAAATTAGAATTATATCTCTTCTTCCATTATGGTTAAGCTATAAAAAAAATGGTGAAATTGATATTGGTATTTCAGATGTGAAAGATGTAGTTAAAGTTGAAAATTTTGGGGAATAAATTCAATTTTTGGGTAAAATTAATGTTTGTAACTCTGATATTTCTGACTTGAATGACACTATTCTTGCTATTGTGTTTGTAGCTGGCTATTGTGTTCATTCTCTTTCAAAAACCATCAATTGTTTATCTTGTAAAGCTCAATTATCTGTTGATAGAGAACTTGAATTAAGTTCATGTTATGCTTTGATCAAAAATCTTGATCGAGGTGGATTGAAGTATCCAATTAATGATGTAATTACCAAAGTATATGCAATTACATAATTGTATCTAAGTTTTTATCCACAGACTTTGAAAATTGTTGACTTTCAAAATAAGAGAAATGTTGTATGTAATATCACGTCAAATGTTTTGAACTCGTCAGAAATTTTCCTGCCAGTTGAAACTTGCGACAAAAGTCAATTCTGAAAAAATCAACAAACATATTTTTGAAGAACTGATGCAAAAGAATAAATGATTTGTACTAGTTTTGTCTGCTAAAGATAAAAAAAGGCCTAAAAATCCCAAAATGACAAATTTCCTAAAGATAGAAAAATTCAAACTCTAACAAATTTAATTATTTAAATGTAACTGTGGATGTTTTTTATTGCAATGTGGTGTTGGCAGATATGCTATGTAAATTCATTAAAATGAATAATTTATTGTATTGATTTTTATGCTACTTATTTATGCTATGATAATTTTATGTTTAATAAAGATAATTAAATTTATTTTTCTAGTGTCCTATTATTTTTTTGCTTTCAGTGAGTGAACTTTAGAAATTCTAAAATAAATTTCTTACCATAGTATTCAATATGTTATCAATAGCGTACATTGGAAATGACTGGTTGATATAATTATATATTAATTTGTTAGCTCAATGATTTCATGTATGATAATAATGTACTAATCACTATATGCTTAAAGTTAATCCATTATTGGAATTGAATTTTCATGTCAAGTTATATGTATATAGGGCAATTCCACGGTAACTTACATTTAGACAAATATACTGATTTTGAAGTGTAAATATATTAGCAAAAAATAATAGAAAACAAAATATTTACTTGAATTGTTCAACAAACTAGTAAAAAGCTAAACTTTGATAAGAATGTTATTAATTTGCTGATATTTTTAAGTCCACAGAATTAAATTTACTGTCATAACTTGCGTTACAGTAAAGAGGACTAACAGAAAAGGTTCATGAACATTTGAATAAAATTCTGTTTTGTTCAACATGATATAGTTTGAAAAGTATATACATTAATTCTAAAGCCTTTCATAATTGTAGTCATGCAAATTTTTTAAAACTGTCATTCATCAATTAAATTTAATTTAAAAAAATTTAAGTAACATACGTAACATTTCATTTTTCCAAAATTTTATTCTAATAGCTAAATTTTCATTACAATAAATCAAATACAATCACGATGAATCAAAACTAAAGAACTCCAGTCTTTTTTAAGCCCAAAATTATGTAAAATATATCTTATTTTATTTTTCAAGTTTTTACTTTTCAGCATGGAATTACCCTAATATATCATGGGTGTTCACTAATTCTTGCATACAGGATTTACTTCTCCAGCCTCCTTTTTCAAAAGTTAAGGCAAAATATTTTTTAAATAGTTGACACAATATAAAAGGGACTATATGGATATATTGGTCAAAAAATATTATGCAATTGACATTAGAGGTACCTGATATATGCATCCATCCTCCAAATTATATATAAATAATTTTCAAATGCTTCTAATTGAAAAAAAAATTATCTGATGAACTTCTATAGTTATGTTTTTTAATTACCTAAAAAAAAGCATTAATACTAAACTCGTCATTTTTTAAATTCCATTAACAAGGAAATTATTTTTTTAGCAAACTCATTTGAATAATAGATTTACTAAATGTTACTATCATAATTTAGCTTTTCTTTGTGTAAAATGTATCATATTGTCGCTATACACGTAGATACAATAATTTATCAACAGGTCCTAGAACCCAACAAAAATAGCCCTGGAAAATTTTAACCTTTCTTATGAATAACCGAAAATTAATCTAAATTAAAAATATATTTATATGGCTGCATTTATCAAGGATGATGGGTATTCTTCGAAATTTATTTTTCCCACAGATGTCTCAGAATTTTTTAATCATTGCCTATTAAATATAATTTAAACTGTCAATTTGATTTTGTATCCATAATTAATTTAAACTCTTAATTTCACTGGGTCGCATTTATTTCCTCCCGTAACTTTCCAGATATTCAATGAAGCATCGCAAACATTACTGTTTATATTTTAACCTTCTGAACGTTGCTTTGTCATATTTTATTGTTTCCCACAATTATAAATTGTATATCTATATATTTCTTCCCCTGCTTTCAATTTCATTTCATTATGCTACTTTAAGCTGACAAATTCCAATAACTAAATAATTCGTTGAATGAAGTCGGAACTTGCTGATAAACAAACGCTCAACAATGATGTTTTGCATCGCCTAATTTTTCTGACGTCACAAAACAGTGGTTTGGCTTTCTTATCTCTAGGAGGTATTGGCTGAACCGTTATTGTTGTATTTTTCACTGCATAAGAAGCACGTGCTGTAAGTTTGTAAGCAAAGTTTGGCCAAAATTGGAAATAAAGTTTGGGTCTTGTATGTAAACTTCTCGTTAAGGTTTACTATGCGCGTGTGTGTGTGTGTAGACAGTATGTTTTTAAATCTCATGGATTTTAACTGACAAAAACTGAAGAAGCATGAATGTTTTCGGGACCTATTTCTTTCAAAGCAACCAGCTGGACATTTATTTTCGAGAGCAGAACCTTCTAGTTAAGAAAGCACGCTTTTCTGAGTTAAAAAAAGATATAGAAATTATATTCTAACTTATTTCTGTGTCATATAGAAGAATAGGTGCTTCTGTTCAGATGCAATAATGAATGCCGTCTATTTATCAACTCATAAAATGTTAGTATAATGTACTTATGTAGAACGGAAAACAATGGCCTGTCGTTCTAATAATATCTTCTGTGAAAATGGAGACTAGGAAAAACTATCACTGAATAACATATGTTTAAGTGTCCAATATTTATGCTCCACCACTTCGTATCAGGCCGGGGCTGATGAAAAATATTGTGAAGGATGATTACAAATTTGCTCAACTCAGGGTTCTTAAACTTAAAGAAACATTTTCCATATTTTAGTCATGGAAAACTCAAAGAAGAAATATTTGTTGGTTCTCAGATAAGGAAACTACTGAAGGTTCTTACAGATTCTGTCCTTACAGAAAACCTGATCAGCAAGGAGCTAGTACATTTGCAATAATTACAGCTAAGAACTAAAACCTTTAATACCTTTCTACGAACTATAAAAATCCTGAGTGTCGAATGTCCATAGAAATACATTTCCTAAATTCTCATTCGTACTTCTTTCCTGACCATCTATGCTCAGACAACAATCAACATTGATAAAAGCTACTTCTAGGAATCCAAACAATGGACGAAAAATAAATCCACAATGATTAGTGATTACGATGGTTTTCTAAATTTAACAACACAGTACATAAAAATGAGCTGCATGTATGGATATACAAAAGCATATGTGTATATATTAAATTTTGCATTTCTTTTTTTTTGTTATTATTAGTTATATATTTATATAAACTGCTGTTTGTAAAAATTGCAACACCATGCAAATTAAATGAAACTTGCAGGAAAAGAAAAACAGGTTGGATAGCAAATGATTAGAATTACAAAGCGATCACGCATGTGTGATGACTTGATAAATTAATTAACACACCCTCAAGACTCCCAAGTGAGCAGTGTATAAAAATCACTGTAAAGGTGCGTTGAAATGTGTGTATCGCAGTTCGACTGATGTTAATGATTGAATAGAAGTCAATAGGTTTCACCAAAAACGCAGAGTGCCATGATAGCAACTAACGGAGTTGCACGGGGGCCGCATGATTGCCTTCCACGAGGGTGGACTTCCGTATCGTGAAATCGCTCCTCGTGCGGGGCGTAATGCCACAATAGTAGTGTGTGTTTGGAAGAGATGGACCAAGGGGAACCGGACAAGTTGAAACCCCGACAGTGGGCCACGAAATATGACGTTAAAACGGGACGACAGACACCTCATCCTCAGGGCGGTGACGGACCTTATAGCGTCCTATCGTGCGTTGGCACAGCATTAGATCACGTCATTGCTTGCCACCATGATTCTGCAACGTCTACTGCGCCGGTCTGCTTGCAAGGTCGCTGAACCACCGACGCCTCCGGAAACAATGGGTTCACCGACATAGCGAACGGCATGCCGATTGGCAATAATTCGTCTTCCCAGATGTGTCCCGCTACAATCTGGACAATAAAGATGGACGCGGACTCGTCAGACGCTACAGAGGTGAACGCCTTCTTCCTGAGAGCCTTATTCAGCGGCACACTGGTCGAACGCCTGGTGTTACTCTTGGGCGCTGATGGATATCATGGGCGATCCCGCCTACTCCAAATTATGTGGACCCTGAACAGCCGCTTTACATCAAGAAAATTGTGGAACCCGAGGTCTTACCCCTCCCGCAACGCATTCCCTGAGTTTTTTATTTCAGCAAGACAATGGCCGTCCACATGTTGATCGGAATATACAAGATTTCTTTAGGACACGACAGGTTCCGCTTCTTCCATGTTACCCGGATATATAGCATATTTAGCATATCTAGAATTGCATTGGTCGGAACCTCAATCATGCTTCTCGTCGAGCAGAGAGAACGGATGAGCTTTGGCATCATATAGAGTTAATCTGGAATGGGGGGGGGGGCATCTGGAATTCCTCAGCATGTCATTCAGAAACTGTGTGATTCGATGTCACGACGTGTACAGCCTCTCATAGCTGTGTGTGGCGGCTGCGTAAGATAATATTGAATTTCGGCATTATCTTTCTTTAGTGATCTGCAAAGTTCATCGCTTATTTCCACCATTATATATATATATATATATATATATATATATATATATATATAAATAATGTAACAAATGAAATGCGTGCTCAAAAATGAATGTTTATTCTAGTGAAATGTGTTGGTGGCGCTGGTGTCTTAGCCTATTGACGCAAATTATACAACATCGTAAAAACGTTGTGCAATTGAATCTTTGTCGGGGTACCGTTCAATGAAATTGTAATTGCATCATATCAGAGCTAACAGACGTCGAACGTGAGCAAATTGTTGTAGCTCGTCTGATGGGTGCTTCCGTAAGCAAGGTAGCAGATGTGTTTAGTAATTCTAGAGATACTGTAACTAAGATTTATTCCGTATATTTGAAAAGCGGAAATACATCATCCACTAAATCACAGCGTGGACGAAAGTGTGTGTTGATTGATCGTGACAGACGATTATTAAGTAGGATTGTGACAAAAAATAAGAAGACCACAGCTGCAAACTTTACTGCTGAAGTGAATGCCGTGCTTACAAACACTGTGAGTACCAAAACAATAAGAAGGGAGCTTCATAAGCAGGGTATTTTTAGCCGAATTGCAATTCAAACACCATTCATCAGTGATTCTAATGCCAGTAACAGGGATAAGTGGTGTTTAAGTCAAAAAGCCTGTACTGGTGCAATGGAAGACAGTAATTCGGTCGGATGAGTCTTGTTTAACACTGTATCCCTTTTCTGGATGAGTTTACATCTGTCGAACGGCATCCCAAGCCTATAATACAGACTGCTTGTTGCCAAGAGTGAAACATGATTGTGGTTCTGTGATGGTTTGTGCAGCCATATCGAGATTTTATATGGGCCCCATGATTACTCTGCAAGGGCACATTAAGGCCAAGGATTATGTGAACATTTTGACCGATCAAGTCCCTTCCATGGTACAAATTTTGTTCTCTAATGGTGATGGTGTCTTCCAAGACAACATAGCTCCTGTTCACACAGCTCATATTGTCCAGGAATGGTTTTTTTGAGCACGAGGATGATTTGTTACATTGTCCCTGGCCAGCATAGGCACCAGACCTAAGTATCATTGCATCTTTGTGGTCTACATTGGAGAGGAAAGTGCTTGATCGCTATCCACCGCCATCATCGTTATCTGAACTTGCCACTGTTTTGCAGGAAGAGTGGTACAAGATTCCCTTCACAGGCATACAGGAACTACATTTATCCAATCCGAGAAGACTGCAAGCTGTTTTGAATTGCCACCGGTTTTCCTAAACCATATTAGAGACGGTTACATGTCTTTCTTATGTGTTTCCATACTTCATATCTATTATATATATACATTTTTTATCACAGTTTCAATCTCGCAACACTAAGGCTCCTATACCAAGGTTTCTTCAACTGACTAGTGTTATTATTTAAAAAAATTTCTTTTCTTATTTTCTTTATTTTTAAAATTTCATCGTATTAGATAAAAGGTCTTAAAGTGTAAGATTTTGGAGAGTTAATCGCAATTACAGTTCTTTTTTTTCCTTTGAACAATAAACTTCTACAACAATGACATAAAACTACAATGGCATTTTTTCAAAATTATCTACAACATTTAACCTTGATGAAAAAGTCTAAACCTTTTTGAAATTTCTATGTGAAACTCTTCTATGCTTTTGAAATGAAGAGTAATAATTTCAATATTTATATTTTAAATTTTGTTTCATATAAAACATTAAATTTATGCTTAACACCGAAATCTTTCTACAAACAGAAGACAAAATCGCAATACAATCATGTAACTTGTATCTCTCCCTCCTTATCGTGTGTTAATGGTAAATATTCAATTATCGTATTGATTTTCGATAACATTCGTTTCATTATAACTCAGAAAAATAAAATAATCATTACTAATTGCATCAAAATGTAACTAGAGATTTCACAAATCATATTAGCATTGCATTACCATATTTACGATTTATACTTTACATATTAAGTATGCATTATACGCTAAAAAATGTACAATGCTTTTTTTGTAAAAACCTAAACTTATTCTATCAAACGATCACTGAGTTTCCCATTCAAAAGGAAAAACCTAACAATTATTAAATATTTCCAATACCTTGAAAATAATTCGCTTAGATTTTTCCACAGCGGGAATTAAAACACAAAATTTAAAATATCTCATTTTAAACGAACATTTTATGTATGACTACGTTTTTGAAAATTCTAATCAAGCCGAATTTTGCCAATGAGTTCATTCGCCTTGAAAAAGTACTTAACTAATATAGTGTTCAAATGCAGATTACCCCGGACAACCCTGAAGAGCAAGAAGGTGACCAGAAGTTTGCCCCATTATATATTTCTGATACGCTTGAAACCATAAAACCATGATGAAATGAAATTGATCTGAAATGTCTAGAAATGGCTAGTATAGAAATTGAGTCTTCTGATCTCTTATCATCTCGAAAATAAGACACCCATGAGATGTTTTCTTTTGTACCAGATAGAGGTGGGAAGACTTTTCCAAAAAATATTTTTCTGAAGTTTCTGTTTCGCAAAAATTGCATAAGGAAGAGAAATAACAGGTTCCAATGGTTATGAAAGACTTTTCTTTCCCGAGCTATCTCCTATTTCATTTCCGCTAGGGGTTCACAAAAGAAGGAATCCTTTGTAAATACATCTCATATAGCACTTACAGTTGTCTAAATTTGTCTAGAATATCAATTCCAATTGTGTATGCGATTTTGCTCCTGCTCTTGAAATTCTGGGTAAACCTAAGACTCAGTGAATAAGCATGTTATATTTATTCGTAGATTTCTACTTGATGAATTCCTTCTTCTAGCACCCAATTGGTCTAGTGATAAGGTAAGTTTACATTAATTAATACCACACTGGGGCTACACATTGGTTAGCTATGTTTGGTTACATTGGTTATTATTGTCAAAGGTAAGGGATCAATCCCCAAGTGAAAAAAAAATGAGGGCAATGCTGTGTAATTTTGAACCACGGTCAGAATCACGGAGGACAACACCTGAGCTGGCATCTTACTATCTAAACTTCCTCACCACGCCAACGTCGACAATTGAGACCGCGAGAGATATAACGTGCACCAGCCCTCTTGTACAAGACGGTCTATGGTTTGACCTAGTTTCGAGCTAGCCAATCTCCGTTTGCTTATAAATGGGGCGACCCTAGTGTTAAATATACTGATTTCTGTATCAAAAGGCTCCTGGAACAAATTGGTGACAATGGATGGTGAGTAGGTAGGTATTTTAGTTAACGTCGTACTGGAGCAATGAGCTATTAACTACGGGCTATTGACGGCGGTCTGGGATCAATCCCGATGAAAAAAGAAGGATATATGTTGGATTAGGATAATAAAAGGCGTATGTTAAGTATGTGAGGTGTACCGTGAATCATTCCTCCTTGATGAACCAGGGTAATATTAAGTTATTCATATATCCTCCATTGTAGTTTGTAATTTTAAAAATAAAAAAAAGTAGATCGATAATTTTAAGCTCAGATCTTAAAAATGGATCAAAAGTCTGGATAGAAATACTTGAATTTAATCATGCTAGAAGATTTGATGAAAATATCAACACTAGATGTAACAACATTCGCCTTTACTTGATGTTGTCAAGCGTTCTTGACGGCAATATTAGTCTTTCACTTTCAAGTACTGGTGGACCAACAGAAACTTCTCTCTCTTCCTTTTAAAATGTTTTTATGGTGCTTTGAAGCCATTGTTTCGACATCGGAATGGAATGCTCAATTCTCTCTTTTTATTTAGACGGAAATTCTACCATTTTTATATTACGTAATCAATGTAATTTTTCAAACTATAAAGTTATCAGCTGTCCCTCAATTCAGAAATACTTGTCTACAACTTTAAATGAGGTTATCAGAGCAAAAGTGGTCTAATCCAATGGTCGGCCAATTCATTAGTCAAAAGAGCCAATGATAAGCAGTAAAACCACTAAGATTTCTTTTGAGAGCCAAACATCTTTTCAAGAACCATGTTTTTAGGAGTTGTTTAAACTATCTACTAACATTAAATAAAACCAGATATTATGCGAATAATTTTATTTATTGACAAAAAATGTTTTTACATTGAAATAAATGTATAACAAAACACTCATATTCAATGTGTACAATGACCTTGCATTTCCTTTTCTCACTCCGTCATGACTTATGACTTGTTAAAAATATGACTCCGAAGAGTCACACGAGAAGCACAGCATAGCGACCAATAGTCTATTGTGCTGAGACCCCTGCTTAACCACTAAATTTCAGCAAGTACCAGATTGGAATGTTTGACAGTTCTCAGGTGTCGATACAGAGTTATCACATATATTCAACTCGTTGTGCAGAGTAATAGTCACACTCTTACAGAACGTGTATAAAGCTATCCTCTACCATCCGTAAACCTCTACATAATAGGTCATCTATTACACCCATAATGTTGCGGTGTCTATTATGGGTACAGTAGCCAGTTAAAAGGCCAATAGTTATCCTGAGCTCTTTGGCTTGTCTTTGATCATTAGAATGAAGTTATGTATGGTAGGACTCGGCAAGGAGCAAACCCCTTATAGTCCATCTAACCACACTGTGAGGCAGACCCAAAACAAGCTCTGGTCCAATAAATGGCGTTTCGAATTCTGGAATTCCTCAGCATGTCATTCAGAAACTGTGTGATTCGATGTCACGACGTGTACAGCCTCTCATAGCTGTGTGTGGCGGCTGCGTAAGATAATATTGAATTTCGGCATTATCTTTCTTTAGTGATCTGCAAAGTTCATCGCTTATTTCCACCAATATATATATATATATATATATATATATATATATATATATATATAAATAATGTAACAAATGAAATGCGTGCTCAAAAATGAATGTTTATTCTAGTGAAATGTGTTGGTGGCGCTGGTGTCTTAGCCTATTGACGCAAATTATACAACATCGTAAAAACGTTGTGCAATTGAATCTTTGTCGGGGTACCGTTCAATGAAATTGTAATTGCATCATATCAGAGCTAACAGACGTCGAACGTGAGCAAATTGTTGTAGCTCGTCTGATGGGTGCTTCCGTAAGCAAGGTAGCAGATGTGTTTAGTAATTCTAGAGATACTGTAACTAAGATTTATTCCGTATATTTGAAAAGCGGAAATACATCATCCACTAAATCACAGCGTGGACGAAAGTGTGTGTTGATTGATCGTGACAGACGATTATTAAGTAGGATTGTGACAAAAAATAAGAAGACCACAGCTGCAAACTTTACTGCTGAAGTGAATGCCGTGCTTACAAACACTGTGAGTACCAAAACAATAAGAAGGGAGCTTCATAAGCAGGGTATTTTTAGCCGAATTGCAATTCAAACACCATTCATCAGTGATTCTAATGCCAGTAACAGGGATAAGTGGTGTTTAAGTCAAAAAGCCTGTACTGGTGCAATGGAAGACAGTAATTCGGTCGGATGAGTCTTGTTTAACACTGTATCCCTTTTCTGGATGAGTTTACATCTGTCGAACGGCATCCCAAGCCTATAATACAGACTGCTTGTTGCCAAGAGTGAAACATGGTTGTGGTTCTGTGATGGTTTGTGCAGCCATATCGAGATTTTATATGGGCCCCATGATTACTCTGCAAGGGCACATTAAGGCCAAGGATTATGTGAACATTTTGACCGATCAAGTCCCTTCCATGGTACAAATTTTGTTCTCTAATGGTGATGGTGTCTTCCAAGACAACATAGCTCCTGTTCACACAGCTCATATTGTCCAGGAATGGTTTTTTTGAGCACGAGGATGATTTGTTACATTGTCCCTGGCCAGCATAGGCACCAGACCTAAGTATCATTGCATCTTTGTGGTCTACATTGGAGAGGAAAGTGCTTGATCGCTATCCACCGCCATCATCGTTATCTGAACTTGCCACTGTTTTGCAGGAAGAGTGGTACAAGATTCCCTTCACAGGCATACAGGAACTACATTTATCCAATCCGAGAAGACTGCAAGCTGTTTTGAATTGCCACCGGTTTTCCTAAACCATATTAGAGACGGTTACATGTCTTTCTTATGTGTTTCCATACTTCATATCTATTATATATATACATTTTTTATCACAGTTTCAATCTCGCAACACTAAGGCTCCTATACCAAGGTTTCTTCAACTGACTAGTGTTATTATTTAAAAAAATTTCTTTTCTTATTTTCTTTATTTTTAAAATTTCATCGTATTAGATAAAAGGTCTTAAAGTGTAAGATTTTGGAGAGTTAATCGCAATTACAGTTCTTTTTTTTCCTTTGAACAATAAACTTCTACAACAATGACATAAAACTACAATGGCATTTTTTCAAAATTATCTACAACATTTAACCTTGATGAAAAAGTCTAAACCTTTTTGAAATTTCTATGTGAAACTCTTCTATGCTTTTGAAATGAAGAGTAATAATTTCAATATTTATATTTTAAATTTTGTTTCATATAAAACATTAAATTTATGCTTAACACCGAAATCTTTCTACAAACAGAAGACAAAATCGCAATACAATCATGTAACTTGTATCTCTCCCTCCTTATCGTGTGTTAATGGTAAATATTCAATTATCGTATTGATTTTCGATAACATTCGTTTCATTATAACTCAGAAAAATAAAATAATCATTACTAATTGCATCAAAATGTAACTAGAGATTTCACAAATCATATTAGCATTGCATTACCATATTTACGATTTATACTTTACATATTAAGTATGCATTATACGCTAAAAATGTACAATGCTTTTTTTGTAAAAACCTAAACTTATTCTATCAAACGATCACTGAGTTTCCCATTCAAAAGGAAAAACCTAACAATTATTAAATATTTCCAATACCTTGAAAATAATTCGCTTAGATTTTTCCACAGCGGGAATTAAAACACAACATTTAAAATATCTCATTTTAAACGAACATTTTATGTATGACTACGTTTTTGAAAATTCTAATCAAGCCGAATTTTGCCAATGAGTTCATTCGCCTTGAAAAAGTACTTAACTAATATAGTGTTCAAATGCAGATTACCCCGGACAACCCTGAAGAGCAAGAAGGTGACCAGAAGTTTGCCCCATTATATATTTCTGATACGCTTGAAACCATAAAACCATGATGAAATGAAATTGATCTGAAATGTCTAGAAATGGCTAGTATAGAAATTGAGTCTTCTGATCTCTTATCATCTCGAAAATAAGACACCCATGAGATGTTTTCTTTTGTACCAGATAGAGGTGGGAAGACTTTTCCAAAAAATATTTTTCTGAAGTTTCTGTTTCGCAAAAATTGCATAAGGAAGAGAAATAACAGGTTCCAATGGTTATGAAAGACTTTTCTTTCCCGAGCTATCTCCTATTTCATTTCCGCTAGGGGTTCACAAAAGAAGGAATCCTTTGTAAATACATCTCATATAGCACTTACAGTTGTCTAAATTTGTCTAGAATATCAATTCCAATTGTGTATGCGATTTTGCTCCTGCTCTTGAAATTCTGGGTAAACCTAAGACTCAGTGAATAAGCATGTTATATTTATTCGTAGATTTCTACTTGATGAATTCCTTCTTCTAGCACCCAATTGGTCTAGTGATAAGGTAAGTTTACATTAATTAATACCACACTGGGGCTACACATTGGTTAGCTATGTTTGGTTACATTGGTTATTATTGTCAAAGGTAAGGGATCAATCCCCAAGTGAAAAAAAAATGAGGGCAATGCTGTGTAATTTTGAACCACGGTCAGAATCACGGAGGACAACACCTGAGCTGGCATCTTACTATCTAAACTTCCTCACCACGCCAACGTCGACAATTGAGACCGCGAGAGATATAACGTGCACCAGCCCTCTTGTACAAGACGGTCTATGGTTTGACCTAGTTTCGAGCTAGCCAATCTCCGTTTGCTTATAAATGGGGCGACCCTAGTGTTAAATATACTGATTTCTGTATCAAAAGGCTCCTGGAACAAATTGGTGACAATGGATGGTGAGTAGGTAGGTATTTTAGTTAACGTCGTACTGGAGCAATGAGCTATTAACTACGGGCTATTGACGGCGGTCTGGGATCAATCCCGATGAAAAAAGAAGGATATATGTTGGATTAGGATAATAAAAGGCGTATGTTAAGTATGTGAGGTGTACCGTGAATCATTCCTCCTTGATGAACCAGGGTAATATTAAGTTATTCATATATCCTCCATTGTAGTTTGTAATTTTAAAAATAAAAAAAAGTAGATCGATAATTTTAAGCTCAGATCTTAAAAATGGATCAAAAGTCTGGATAGAAATACTTGAATTTAATCATGCTAGAAGATTTGATGAAAATATCAACACTAGATGTAACAACATTCGCCTTTACTTGATGTTGTCAAGCGTTTTTGACGGCAATATTAGTCTTTCACTTTCAAGTACTGGTGGACCAACAGAAACTTCTCTCTCTTCCTTTTAAAATGTTTTTATGGTGCTTTGAAGCCATTGTTTCGACATCGGAATGGAATGCTCAATTCTCTCTTTTTATTTAGACGGAAATTCTACCATTTTTATATTACGTAATCAATGTAATTTTTCAAACTATAAAGTTATCAGCTGTCCCTCAATTCAGAAATACTTGTCTACAACTTTAAATGAGGTTATCAGAGCAAAAGTGGTCTAATCCAATGGTCGGCCAATTCATTAGTCAAAAGAGCCAATGATAAGCAGTAAAACCACTAAGATTTCTTTTGAGAGCCAAACATCTTTTCAAGAACCATGTTTTTAGGAGTTGTTTAAACTATCTACTAACATTAAATAAAACCAGATATTATGCGAATAATTTTATTTATTGACAAAAAATGTTTTTTACATTGAAATAAAGGTATAACAAAACACTCATATTCAATGTGTACAATGACCTTGCATTTCCTTTTCTCACTCCGTCATGACTTATGACTTGTTAAAAATATGACTCCGAAGAGTCACACGAGAAGCACAGCATAGCGACCAATAGTCTATTGTGCTGAGACCCCTGCTTAACCACTAAATTTCAGCAAGTACCAGATTGGAATGTTTGACAGTTCTCAGGTGTCGATACAGAGTTATCACATATATTCAACTCGTTGTGCAGAGTAATAGTCACACTCTTACAGAACGTGTATAAAGCTATCCTCTACCATCCGTAAACCTCTACATAATAGGTCATCTATTACACCCATAATGTTGCGGTGTCTATTATGGGTACAGTAGCCAGTTAAAAGGCCAATAGTTATCCTGAGCTCTTTGGCTTGTCTTTGATCATTAGAATGAAGTTATGTATGGTAGGACTCGGCAAGGAGCAAACCCCTTATAGTCCATCTAACCACACTGTGAGGCAGACCCAAAACAAGCTCTGGTCCAATAAATGGCGTTTCGAATTCTGGAATTCCTCAGCATGTCATTCAGAAACTGTGTGATTCGATGTCACGACGTGTACAGCCTCTCATAGCTGTGTGTGGCGGCTGCGTAAGATAATATTGAATTTCGGCATTATCTTTCTTTAGTGATCTGCAAAGTTCATCGCTTATTTCCACCAATATATATATATATATATATATATATATATATATATATATATATAAATAATGTAACAAATGAAATGCGTGCTCAAAAATGAATGTTTATTCTAGTGAAATGTGTTGGTGGCGCTGGTGTCTTAGCCTATTGACGCAAATTATACAACATCGTAAAAACGTTGTGCAATTGAATCTTTGTCGGGGTACCGTTCAATGAAATTGTAATTGCATCATATCAGAGCTAACAGACGTCGAACGTGAGCAAATTGTTGTAGCTCGTCTGATGGGTGCTTCCGTAAGCAAGGTAGCAGATGTGTTTAGTAATTCTAGAGATACTGTAACTAAGATTTATTCCGTATATTTGAAAAGCGGAAATACATCATCCACTAAATCACAGCGTGGACGAAAGTGTGTGTTGATTGATCGTGACAGACGATTATTAAGTAGGATTGTGACAAAAAATAAGAAGACCACAGCTGCAAACTTTACTGCTGAAGTGAATGCCGTGCTTACAAACACTGTGAGTACCAAAACAATAAGAAGGGAGCTTCATAAGCAGGGTATTTTTAGCCGAATTGCAATTCAAACACCATTCATCAGTGATTCTAATGCCAGTAACAGGGATAAGTGGTGTTTAAGTCAAAAAGCCTGTACTGGTGCAATGGAAGACAGTAATTCGGTCGGATGAGTCTTGTTTAACACTGTATCCCTTTTCTGGATGAGTTTACATCTGTCGAACGGCATCCCAAGCCTATAATACAGACTGCTTGTTGCCAAGAGTGAAACATGGTTGTGGTTCTGTGATGGTTTGTGCAGCCATATCGAGATTTTATATGGGCCCCATGATTACTCTGCAAGGGCACATTAAGGCCAAGGATTATGTGAACATTTTGACCGATCAAGTCCCTTCCATGGTACAAATTTTGTTCTCTAATGGTGATGGTGTCTTCCAAGACAACATAGCTCCTGTTCACACAGCTCATATTGTCCAGGAATGGTTTTTTTGAGCACGAGGATGATTTGTTACATTGTCCCTGGCCAGCATAGGCACCAGACCTAAGTATCATTGCATCTTTGTGGTCTACATTGGAGAGGAAAGTGCTTGATCGCTATCCACCGCCATCATCGTTATCTGAACTTGCCACTGTTTTGCAGGAAGAGTGGTACAAGATTCCCTTCACAGGCATACAGGAACTACATTTATCCAATCCGAGAAGACTGCAAGCTGTTTTGAATTGCCACCGGTTTTCCTAAACCATATTAGAGACGGTTACATGTCTTTCTTATGTGTTTCCATACTTCATATCTATTATATATATACATTTTTTATCACAGTTTCAATCTCGCAACACTAAGGCTCCTATACCAAGGTTTCTTCAACTGACTAGTGTTATTATTTAAAAAAATTTCTTTTCTTATTTTCTTTATTTTTAAAATTTCATCGTATTAGATAAAAGGTCTTAAAGTGTAAGATTTTGGAGAGTTAATCGCAATTACAGTTCTTTTTTTTCCTTTGAACAATAAACTTCTACAACAATGACATAAAACTACAATGGCATTTTTTCAAAATTATCTACAACATTTAACCTTGATGAAAAAGTCTAAACCTTTTTGAAATTTCTATGTGAAACTCTTCTATGCTTTTGAAATGAAGAGTAATAATTTCAATATTTATATTTTAAATTTTGTTTCATATAAAACATTAAATTTATGCTTAACACCGAAATCTTTCTACAAACAGAAGACAAAATCGCAATACAATCATGTAACTTGTATCTCTCCCTCCTTATCGTGTGTTAATGGTAAATATTCAATTATCGTATTGATTTTCGATAACATTCGTTTCATTATAACTCAGAAAAATAAAATAATCATTACTAATTGCATCAAAATGTAACTAGAGATTTCACAAATCATATTAGCATTGCATTACCATATTTACGATTTATACTTTACATATTAAGTATGCATTATACGCTAAAAAATGTACAATGCTTTTTTTGTAAAAACCTAAACTTATTCTATCAAACGATCACTGAGTTTCCCATTCAAAAGGAAAAACCTAACAATTATTAAATATTTCCAATACCTTGAAAATAATTCGCTTAGATTTTTCCACAGCGGGAATTAAAACACAAAATTTAAAATATCTCATTTTAAACGAACATTTTATGTATGACTACGTTTTTGAAAATTCTAATCAAGCCGAATTTTGCCAATGAGTTCATTCGCCTTGAAAAAGTACTTAACTAATATAGTGTTCAAATGCAGATTACCCCGGACAACCCTGAAGAGCAAGAAGGTGACCAGAAGTTTGCCCCATTATATATTTCTGATACGCTTGAAACCATAAAACCATGATGAAATGAAATTGATCTGAAATGTCTAGAAATGGCTAGTATAGAAATTGAGTCTTCTGATCTCTTATCATCTCGAAAATAAGACACCCATGAGATGTTTTCTTTTGTACCAGATAGAGGTGGGAAGACTTTTCCAAAAAATATTTTTCTGAAGTTTCTGTTTCGCAAAAATTGCATAAGGAAGAGAAATAACAGGTTCCAATGGTTATGAAAGACTTTTCTTTCCCGAGCTATCTCCTATTTCATTTCCGATAGGGGTTCACAAAAGAAGGAATCCTTTGTAAATACATCTCATATAGCACTTACAGTTGTCTAAATTTGTCTAGAATATCAATTCCAATTGTGTATGCGATTTTGCTCCTGCTCTTGAAATTCTGGGTAAACCTAAGACTCAGTGAATAAGCATGTTATATTTATTCGTAGATTTCTACTTGATGAATTCCTTCTTCTAGCACCCAATTGGTCTAGTGATAAGGTAAGTTTACATTAATTAATACCACACTGGGGCTACACATTGGTTAGCTATGTTTGGTTACATTGGTTATTATTGTCAAAGGTAAGGGATCAATCCCCAAGTGAAAAAAAAATGAGGGCAATGCTGTGTAATTTTGAACCACGGTCAGAATCACGGAGGACAACACCTGAGCTGGCATCTTACTATCTAAACTTCCTCACCACGCCAACGTCGACAATTGAGACCGCGAGAGATATAACGTGCACCAGCCCTCTTGTACAAGACGGTCTATGGTTTGACCTAGTTTCGAGCTAGCCAATCTCCGTTTGCTTATAAATGGGGCGACCCTAGTGTTAAATATACTGATTTCTGTATCAAAAGGCTCCTGGAACAAATTGGTGACAATGGATGGTGAGTAGGTAGGTATTTTAGTTAACGTCGTACTGGAGCAATGAGCTATTAACTACGGGCTATTGACGGCGGTCTGGGATCAATCCCGATGAAAAAAGAAGGATATATGTTGGATTAGGATAATAAAAGGCGTATGTTAAGTATGTGAGGTGTACCGTGAATCATTCCTCCTTGATGAACCAGGGTAATATTAAGTTATTCATATATCCTCCATTGTAGTTTGTAATTTTAAAAATAAAAAAAAGTAGATCGATAATTTTAAGCTCAGATCTTAAAAATGGATCAAAAGTCTGGATAGAAATACTTGAATTTAATCATGCTAGAAGATTTGATGAAAATATCAACACTAGATGTAACAACATTCGCCTTTACTTGATGTTGTCAAGCGTTTTGACGGCAATATTAGTCTTTCACTTTCAAGTACTGGTGGACCAACAGAAACTTCTCTCTCTTCCTTTTAAAATGTTTTTATGGTGCTTTGAAGCCATTGTTTCGACATCGGAATGGAATGCTCAATTCTCTCTTTTTATTTAGACGGAAATTCTACCATTTTTATATTACGTAATCAATGTAATTTTTCAAACTATAAAGTTATCAGCTGTCCCTCAATTCAGAAATACTTGTCTACAACTTTAAATGAGGTTATCAGAGCAAAAGTGGTCTAATCCAATGGTCGGCCCAATTCATTAGTCAAAAGAGCCAATGATAAGCAGTAAAACCACTAAGATTTCTTTTGAGAGCCAAACATCTTTTCAAGAACCATGTTTTTAGGAGTTGTTTAAACTATCTACTAACATTAAATAAAACCAGATATTATGCGAATAATTTTATTTATTGACAAAAAATGTTTTTTACATTGAAATAAAGGTATAACAAAACACTCATATTCAATGTGTACAATGACCTTGCATTTCCTTTTCTCACTCCGTCATGACTTATGACTTGTTAAAAATATGACTCCGAAGAGTCACACGAGAAGCACAGCATAGCGACCAATAGTCTATTGTGCTGAGACCCCTGCTTAACCACTAAATTTCAGCAAGTACCAGATTGGAATGTTTGACAGTTCTCAGGTGTCGATACAGAGTTATCACATATATTCAACTCGTTGTGCAGAGTAATAGTCACACTCTTACAGAACGTGTATAAAGCTATCCTCTACCATCCGTAAACCTCTACATAATAGGTCATCTATTACACCCATAATGTTGCGGTGTCTATTATGGGTACAGTAGCCAGTTAAAAGGCCAATAGTTATCCTGAGCTCTTTGGCTTGTCTTTGATCATTAGAATGAAGTTATGTATGGTAGGACTCGGCAAGGAGCAAACCCCTTATAGTCCATCTAACCACACTGTGAGGCAGACCCAAAACAAGCTCTGGTCCAATAAATGGCGTTTCGAATTCTGGAATTCCTCAGCATGTCATTCAGAAACTGTGTGATTCGATGTCACGACGTGTACAGCCTCTCATAGCTGTGTGTGGCGGCTGCGTAAGATAATATTGAATTTCGGCATTATCTTTCTTTAGTGATCTGCAAAGTTCATCGCTTATTTCCACCAATATATATATATATATATATATATATATATATATATATATATATATATAAATAATAATGTAACAAATGAAATGCGTGCTCAAAAATGAATGTTTAATCTAGTGAAATGTGTTGGTGGCGCTGGTGTCTTAGCCTATTGACGCAAATTATACAACATCGTAAAAACGTTGTGCAATTGAATCTTTGTCGGGGTACCGTTCAATGAAATTGTAATTGCATCATATCAGAGCTAACAGACGTCGAACGTGAGCAAATTGTTGTAGCTCGTCTGATGGGTGCTTCC